>CM022946.1:15463996-16804250 GCA_012931725.1 Litsea cubeba
AAAAAGATGGAATGGTAATATCCAATCGGAACGGAGATGGAAACGGAGGTCTTCAGCGAAAACGAAGATGGAAACGGACCTCCTCAGTGAAAACGGAGAAGATGAAAGACCTTTTGTGGTGAAAACTGTGGTACGTGATGTGATGGAAGTAGGTAACTGTGCAATATACTACAGGTCTACGAATATCGAACTGTGCGATATCCTAAGCAACTGGGATATCAATCCTTCGATATCCTACAGCCCTAGGATATTGTGGAAAAAAGGGTAAAACCATCCCATTTTGGGCGTCTTTTGTATACGATATTTCATCCAGTAAATTACATTCTTTCATCTTTTATTGGATAAATGTCGGGTTTCGGGCCATCCGTACGGTAATTTTCCCTTGGTCTTTTGTAGACAATCTCTGTTCTTCACATGAGTGCTATACGCGGTTCGGCAAGTCTTGTAAAATTTGATGGCTCTAACCAGCTACTACTTTATACTGAGCAATAAATAAAATTAATAAAAAGAACCACCCAAACTTCTGAAGAGACCTTCAACTAATTCTACATGTAACAAAATCTTGATTTTATTCTCATTTTAACTACAAGTTAAACACGAGGTGTAGTACAATTGGCTAGGACTACGGCTCATGAATTGGAGGTTGCGGTTTTGTCTCCCTAAGCCATTTGCCTATGCAAAATCTGACTTACCCGGTGTGTGGGAGAGGCAAGGACTTCACGTGCCGAGGTAATAGTCTGTTCTCGAAGAACCCAGACAGCCTCGTCAAAAAAAAAAAAAAAAAGAAAACTAGAAGTTCTCTTTGCCAGATAATGTTCTATTGCGCGCTTGTATATATGCTCTATTACCTAAATTTTTTAAATACAATGACGACGCTAATTTCAAATGAAATTTTTTCTACATTGCTATTCATTCTGATGATCTAGATCTCAATACTAATGACTTGACCCTGCATGCAGATTTTAATCTTGAATATCACATCTTGCATCATTTTCTCCACGTAGTAATTTTCTTGCATTTTGGAGAAAAACACCCTATGGTTTTCTAATCAAACCAGGTACATGTGGAGGTGATCAAAACTGTTGGGAGGTGATCAGCATGTTGTCAGGCATATTGCATCTGAAGGAAAACTGAATTCAATAGGAACCATTGATCATTGACTAACCATTGATGTTTTGATCTCCTCTCGGATTAGGGAAAAAGTTCTGAAGCCTGCTTAAAGCAATCAAGGAATTTCGAGCCATGCTTTTCTCAGCTGGATCAAATTCGATGATATCCTCCCCAGATCATGACAACACTTTTTCTACAAATCTTCTAGGAAATTTGCTTATTATTGTAGCCTATATTTGCAATTCAGCAGAAAGAAAAAAAAAATGGGTAGATGAATTTGTACTCATAATTTACTGGACTTTTAGAATCCAAAGTCCAAGACTTGTTAAATCTTGAAGTAAATATTTTTAAGAAGCCAGCCAAAAGGGGGGCCTCTAAAATTAACAATTGACAATAAAAACGGAGCAATCTTTCTTTCTCAGAGTTTAGAATGACAAAATGAAGCCCATCTTTTAGTATGGTACTTGTTGCATCCATAAGACTAAGACAAAAGCTCACATAAATCTCTCATCACCGGCAACAATGTTAAAAAAACTAACACTTTTTAAGAAAAAGAAGAAGAAGATCCTAAGAAAACAAAAATTATAAGAGAGCCAAACATGTGCATCTAACATCATAATAGCTTTACCTCTCAGAGATGAACTTGGTAGTTGGACTGTATCGAAAGTAATAGTGCAGAGGTCGTAACTCTTTCTCGAGAACCAACTCGAGCACACCCTTCTTCAGATCATATGATACAATCCGCTCGTTGTAATGGTTTAAGAGGACTTTATCATCTCCTTTTAGAGTCATGCCTACAGGTTTGATAAATGCGAAGCCTATCTTTGTTCTATGAAAAGGGCCCAGATTTCTCTCCACTACTCCTTTGAGGTCTACATTATGTAATATCAACCATCCGCCGCTCGTCGACATCTTCCAAATAATTAGTCGGCATTGAGCAGTGCCTGTTCGAATGTAGTGCAGCTGCCCATCACAATCCATCAACTTATGGGCGAATAAGTAGTCAAGATCACCATCATGGTCATGGTGATCACTTGGCAAACCCAAATATCCTGAGGTTTCTGTTTCCAAATTGAACATGAGTGCAAGCTTCTTAGTCTTCCACCGGCACTGCCAATACAAGATTCGGTTGCAATAAACTGCATTTTGGTTGAATGTGAAACCACCATTAATGGGTTTGGGTTCTGAGGCCTTAGAAAGGCATTGCCACCTCTTCTTATCGGATGAGTACATCTGGAATTTATAACGTAACTGTTCCTCCTCCTCTACTTCTTGAGCCATCACAATCTTGTACACGGCTACTTCGTTGTTGTTGATGTTGTGGTGGCTTGAATTGTTTTCAATGGCGAGTCCACATAGACAAAAATGGCTGGACAAGGTTGGGTTTTGAATACGAACACACTCTTTGGTCCATTGGTGTTGGTTTGGAGCAATGGGCTGCAAGCTATGAGAGATCGCCACCGTTTACAGACAATAAGACATCGGGTGATGGAGCTTAGCGGCAAGTGATGCAGAATCTCCACCATCAGATCATCGGTCAGATCTTCTATTCTTCTTCTTCTTCCTCCTCCCCCCTTCTGTCCCTCCATTCAATTGTAGTGTTTGGATGATCAAGTAAAGTAAATTAAAGTAAAGAGGTGTTGAACTTCAACAGAAGAAGAAGAAGAATGGGTTAGTGATCTTGAAAATGGAATCCTCTTCAAATTGGACTTCTAAAGCAAATATCTTGGACTTTTAGATTTTCTCTCTTTCGAAATCTCTAATGATTTCATTGGTATCTAACATCTCTATAGTTTCTTCTCTAATCTAAACTCTTTGAGCCTTCATGCTTCTTTGGGCCCACCTGATCAAGCACAAATCTTTAAAATGAGAAACAGATAAGTCTCTTTTATCAACTCCTCTAATTTATTCGATCTGGCTATTGGAATGAATGTTCTAATTAAAACGTACACTACTCTTTATTAGGGGGTTGATTTTAGGAGGAGGTTTATCTTTGTAGATTAACTTGAATTCCTATTTTAAGCATCTCATTGAGTAACTTGAATTCCTATTTTTCCAAGGTGTTATTTTGATTGTTTTAATTTATTTTACACTTATTGATGGTGGAGACAAATAAACTTAATTGATTACTAATTATAAATATTTAATATCAACGTGGCGCGTTCGGGTGATTGTTAATTTAAGATTTATGCCCGAACCCATGCAATTGAGAGCCTAGCCTTGGATCCTAAATCAATTGACTCAAAGGTAATTAATGATGACAGGTCACGAAGTGCAAGTGCTATATGCATGTCCAGTCACTTTTTCCATAAGTGAGGACTACAAAGATACATTTTGGTGTGATGTGCTGCCGATGGATAGTGGCCGGTGATATTCTATTAGGTCGACCACGGATGTACGACAAGAATGGAACTAATGGCATGCGCGGCAACACATACACATTCATGCACGGTGGAAAACAAGTCACACTCCATCCAATGAAACTGGAACCGCCGAAGACAAGATCAAGAGCCCATCTCACCAAGGAAGCACTTCAGGCACACAATGTCTACAGAAGCAATATACAAAAATACCGAGTTCGAAGTCGAACTCCTTTCCAGCCGAGGGGGAATGTCTCATTGTGATGTGGCACCTACGATCCAAATCCTAACCATACGATTTGCACCACCAACTTTCTAACAGCCAATTTTTTCTCGGGTCCTCCAAGCCCCCTTGCATTCAGACTAACAACAATCATAGGAAACAAAATAGAAACACCCAAATAGAGAACTCAAGAAAGAGCAATAGACTTACCCTCGGCCTCAAACACCTCCACTTCAATAAGCTTATGCAAAAATTTAGCTTCATTAGCCCCAAAAGTAAGCCCCAGACCTCTGCCCAAATCAGCAACCTGGTGCACTTCCTCCTCTGCTGCTTTAAGAACTCCCATAGTGGCATAGGTCAAATACTCCAAAGTTCCATTCACTAATGGCGATTTACTGGATTTGTCCTCAGAATTGAACACCTGATTGAAATTTCCCTCTACTCTACCACCCACTGCGTCTGAAATCGTAGCCTCCTTATGACTTTGGTAAGAACAGCCGGGACTGCAGCACACCACATCAAAGGGCTTTGGATAGTGAATCATGGTCAGTTTTAGGAGAAACAGCTGTAGCACTCTTCCTACCTTTCCCCAGATCATATCCTTATCCCTGACCATATGCAACCAGCCATACATTGCCACATTTACTTAGAGCTTTCTACCTGCAAAGTTTCTCCCATTCATCACCTCAACAACTTTGAGCGCAGTCCTCATGTTGGTGTACCGAACAAAACCGAAACAGGAACCCTTTCCTCTCCTGCAAGACCATCCCCACATTGGAGAAAGCAAACTGCACAGTGACTTCCAGCAAATTAGTAACGAACACCGACACCAAATCCACCCACCTGAAACCCCCTTCTTCTCCTTCGTCTAGAACGATCAACCTTCGTCCACTCTTCATTTCATTATTCCTTAAATATAAAGGATTATAAAAGAGGCAAGTGGTTAAGGATCTGACACTGCAATGTAAAAACAATTACTAATAAAATGTTTATTGACATTATAATGCTACATTGCAACTGCAAAGGCATATCGTACTATGCTTCTTCAGAATACAACACCACATATCCAGACTTATGGGAGACTAATTACTCCTCCACGAGTTGGGTCAGAAGCAAGTTCTGGCCTCAGCCTGACTTGCCCACTTGCTATCTCAGCTGTGTTCACAAAGAATTTGACCACAATTGAACTATAACAATGTCTTGCCAAAATAATAATAATAATAATATCAAGAGACAAATTTAAGTGACGATGATAGTGGAAAGAAGCTAGTTTATGACTAGGATGGAGCAGACATTTGATTAATAAGAGGGGCTCCAAGTAGATTTAGTCGCAACCATAGGAGTTGCAATAAAAAAATTACTTGTTCATCTTTGTTAATAAGACAGATGCTCAATGTGATTCCCCCAAAGTAACTTGAACCAACATGCACATTCACAGTTTTTGGTGCATATTGAAAATCTTAGCAAAGTAGATACCTATGAATAACATTTTTGAAGGATGTACCTGACAGAGAGATGTGAAAAGAAACCAGGTGTCCTCTCATTTGATGCAATGAAAAGGGTTCGTCCTGGTGGGATCCATTTCTTGATTCTGATCAAGAGAATGAATTCAGGGCGGGTATCCCTGTCTAGATGAGGATGAAGGCTACAATGAACTCCAAACCTATCTTTCCTGGTCTTTATCTTATCACCTCGTCATACGTGTATAGCATCATAATCACCAAGTAGCCCCTTAATCTACATATAAATCACTTAAGAAAATGAAAATGATGACACGAGGAACAGATCTGAAATCACAAATTTCCAAGGAGCATGAAAGTCAACCATTTGTCAAAGATCACAATTGATGAAGTAAAAAAAAAAAAAAAAAAGGGCTCACCCGGTGCACAAGTGCTCCCCGGCTAAGCGGGGGTAGGGGGAGGGTGGGCGCATGTGTACGCAGCGTTACCCTTGCATTTTTGCAAAGAGGCTGTTTCCACGCCTCGAACCCGTGACCTCGAGGTCACCAAAGGAGCAACTCTACCGTTGCGCCAAGGCTCGCCCTCACAATTGATGAAGTAAACAAAAAAAAAAAAAAAAAAACCCAGAAATGGACCAATTTCGCAAGGAAAAAAAGAACAAAAGGGGAAGCAAAAAAAACTTCAAAAAAAAAAAAAGATTATTGATTCTATTTCTGTATGGAAAACTTCAACCGAAAGCAGTTTTTACAAGACAACTTCTGAAATTCAATTAAAAATTCTAATTTACAGCCTTTACGCATTAGTCAAATATTTCTTTGAGTCTCAAGGAAGGGGGAATGAATGCCTTACCTGAGAATTCAAGATTTTCAAATAAATAAAGAAATAAATAAATATATAGGAAAACATTCACCTGCGCATTGTGCATCCCGACTGTCCCAGAGGCAGGACCCACCTCTGAATACGCATGAGTGCAGCCTAGATGCATTGCGCACAAGTAAATAATCTCCTATATATATAAATAATATATATAATAAAATATCTTCTTCATTCATATTATTATATTATAAGATTCAATCATTTGACATTAAAACATGGTTCAAAATCACGGTTGCGGTCGCCATCATGGTTGACCTAGAAAATCGTTATGATGCGGCATTGCGTCACAATTAGTGGCTATCGCGGTCCATGGTGGTGCGATTTCCTTTACGAAAACAATCAAGAAAGTTTTCAAAAAAATGCAGAATATTATAAAATGCTTGAAAACGATGTTTTTTTTTTTTTTTCATCAGCAAACATTATAAAAGAAAAACACCGGCCCCTCAAAACATCCTGTATTACCGTTGTTTAATCATTGATTGTAAAATATGCTATGTTTTAGTTTTTAATATTTTGCCGTATCTTCATACTTTATAGATCCATCAATATAATTCATATTCAAAATCCAAACCACTAAAAATTATTATAACAATTTATATCAGCTTTTGCAAAGTTTCACTCTAATCACGTTGGGCGCACCATCAAATGGACCAGCCCCACTATTAGAATCATTGGCCTATTAGAAATAAGATTTCAATATCTAACCTTTTGCATGAAATCAAGTTCATCAAATGTCTTCATGATCGAATATTATTAAAATGATGGGTCATAAAATTAAAAACTGTTCATATTGTCCATTTACTGACTTTAGATGGACGGTTGGCAGAAACCCTCCAATAGAACTTGGCCCACTATCGGTATGACCATTATGATTACTTGAATTTCTTAATACTTTATTTATATATTTTATTAATGATCAATATAACAATGGGCCCAATTCTTAATATGTGTGATTGATGTGATAGTGGGCCTAACTCTTATTTTAAGAAAATTTGCTATGGGCCCCATCACAATGAGAGACCATCTTTTTAATGGTTTCAATTTCTTTCAGTGTTTTAAGGATTATAGTATAAAAAATTTGAAATGGAGCCCACCAATCAAAAGGTCCATTGGGGGCACAAATTCTTTATATATATATATATATATAGCAAGGGGCGGTTCAATGGGGCCTCTCTCTCTCTCTCTCTCTCTCTCTCTCTCTCTCTCTCTCTCTCTCTCTCTCTCTCTCTCTCTCTCTCTCTCTCTCTCTCTCTCTCTCTCTCTCTCTCTCTGTGTGTGTTGTGTGTGTGTAAAAAGAGGCCCACGAATAGTTTGGCAGCCTCACACCGTAAGTGGGAATCTGCATAGACAGAGTTAATGAACAAATCTCTGTCCCTTACCCACAAATTTATTTTCTTCTTCACATTTTCATTTCCATGTCCTCATAGGCATGTATGTTAAGAAGCACCCAACTAGAGTGCTCTAAAGGATCTGAGTGTTACATAAAGGATTCCATGTTTAAAATAAATAAAAAAAGGAAAAACAAAAAAAAAAAACAGAGTTATAGACATCCACTACGAAGTACAAACTGATATCATCATTAGGGCTTTGTGTTTGGTTTCCAAATCAGCAAATATTAATGAATCAATTCAACTAAGACAACACTACCACTTTCTGTTTAAACAAAAACCAGCAAGGTACTGTGGGACAAAAATAATGAGACAAAATATCAACATTACTTCCATATACTAAGTAGTCATCTATCAAACACATTGCATGTGGGTTAGGAGAAATGCATCAATCAATAGCTTGAAATAACCATTTCAATATATAAATAAAAATCAATAGATGATAAGATTTTCTTATTCTTGGAAGTATAAAGAAGAAAAGGTATCATTTCTTTTAGACAATTTCTTTTAAAAAGCATACTTCAACCAAATGCTTGTTTTAAGAAGAAAAGTACCTTTTATAGCATGATGTTCCCAATAGAGTGCTAATCCTTCTCAAAGTATTAACCTGATGTAT
Source organism: Litsea cubeba (assembly GCA_012931725.1). Lineage (NCBI taxonomy): Eukaryota > Viridiplantae > Streptophyta > Magnoliopsida > Laurales > Lauraceae > Litsea > Litsea cubeba. Next base: position 15,472,030 of record CM022946.1, read on the forward strand.
CAGAAGTATGAAGAGAGGGAACTGACCTCACGACTTGCATTACATCACTTGTAAGTGGGAATACATTCAATATATTTTTTATATTGCTCATCCTTCGAGAGCAAGTCAACTACAATAGACTTGGTGTCTACATCTAGCAAAACATCTCTCTTAGCCATTATATGGAGAATTCCCACTACCTTTTGCATCTCATTAATTTCACAAAAACCACAAAGAATTGCTTTGAATGTGAGAGGATTGGGTAAGCAACCATTTTCTTCCATTTGAAAAAATAGCTCATTGGCCTCCTCCATCAAACCTTCTTTGCAGAGGGCATTGATCATTATGGTATATGTAATCACATTCGGCACCAAACCATTGTCAGAAATGCCATCAAATAGCTTTTTTGCCATTTCAATTTTCCCATCTCTGCACAAACCGCCCAAAAGAGTGTTGTAAGTAACAATATTAGGAATTGGTTCCTTATGGCGCATTTCTTGAAAGAGCCTTATAGCTTCATCTATTCTCCCACTTTTGCAGTATCCATTAATCAAGACACTGTAGCTGTACACATCATGTTTAACGCCATCAGTCGCCATAGAATTAAAAATTTGTACTGCAATGTCCATTTTCTCTTGCAAACAATAACCATCCATCAATGTATTATAAGAACTCGCATTAAGCTTCGCACCTCTTTGAATGACGACGTCAAATAACTCATGTGCCTTTTCCATCATCCCTTGTTTGCAAAAAGCATTTAGCAATATGCTGATTGTCCAGACATTAGGAAATATGTGCCTATCTATCATTTCGTTGTATAATCTCCTGCCTTCTTCCCACCGGTTCAAATTGCAACATCCCTGAATTAAAGAACTATAAGTGACTACATTTGGTGAAACACTGTTGTTACCAACCATTTCTGAAAAGAGGCCTAGGGCCTCATCCAAAAACCCTTGTTTGGATAGGCCATCAATGATAGTGCTGTAGGTATAAGTATCAGGCCTACATATTTCCCTCTCCATCTTTCTTAACAAATGGAGAGCAGAACTCACGTTTCCAGTCTTGCAAAGCCCATTGATGAGGGCATTGTATGTAACCATGTTAGGTCCATACCCCTTCTCCACCATTTCCGAATAGAGGTCCATGGCCTCTTTGACCAACCCCTCTTTGCAAAGCCCATGTATGATGGTGCTATATACAATAGTGTTGGGTCTACATCTTCCCCTCTCCATCGCCCTCAGCATTTCAAGAGCAGCATCCACCTTCCCACTCTTGCAGAGCCCATCTATGACGGTACCATAAGTAACCACATTAGCGGGGCATCCCATCTCCACCATCTTCGTCAACAATTCAATGGCCTCATCAATTTCACCCGCCTTACAAAGGCCCCCAATTAAAGTAGTCCAAGTTACTGCATTGGGTTCGAAACCTCGTTTAAGGATGTCCCCAAAAATGGCGAACCCCAGATCGACCATCTTCAATCTGCAGTAACAGTTGAGCAGAATGCTCAGAGTAAATATGTCGGGTGCAATCCCAGTCGAAATCATCCTCGGATAGAGAGAAACAACAGCGGAATAATGTTTGCTTCTTGCCACAGCCCCTAATAGATGACTGAAAACAACAACTGGGGGCAAGGGTTTCATGAGGAGCACACGATCGAACCAACCCAATGCATCATCAAGCTTCAAATTCTCTGATTTACATCGATCGTTCACAAAATTCAAGAACTGGGTTCGGCTCGATGCATCTTCAGGATTCAATTCCTTTGCAGTATTAGAATAACAATAACAACTGATAATACTAGTAGAAGTAGTACCTTTTTTTAGTGCAGTCATGGCCGTTCTTGAGCGAGAAAGGGAACGAATCGAAGAGGCCACCGACGCCATTTTTGGGGGAGATGACACGAGGGAAAAAAAAAACCCTTCTGCTGCCTTTTGATTTAATCCCATTGCCACACATGAAGAAGAAATGACTGAAGTCACTGAACCCGCTCCAGATTTGAGCGGGACGGGTAGGTCACTCGTTTGGCCCCATTACTATCATGGCCCATAAATGGGCCTGAGTTTGAGCTCCCACCCATATATTGGCCAACGTGGAAATGCAATTTGAGCTTGCCTTGGGAATCTAAATTGGGACCAAATATCCAAGATACAAACAAGTCATGTTGGATTAATATTTGGGGATACACTCTTTATTATTGAGAAGGCATTTATTTTGAGCTTATCAAAATTTTAATAGGTGAGCCACATAGTGGAGTTCCCAACTTTTCTAAGTCCTAGGGAGAGCCCACACGAGTACCCAACCACTTTACATAACTGAAAGTTGTTCTGAGTAGAGAATGAGGGTGTGTTTGGCATTGTGTCATTCGGATGTTCCCGTGTTCCTACGAGATGAGGCTACGAAAAACATGTTTGGGTAGTTTAAATTATTGTTTCCAATTTTGGTATCACGGGAAGGAATCATAAGATCTTAACCCGATGGCATTAGAAAGTTAGAACAAAAAAAAAAAAAAATTTTTTTATATAACTTTCTGGCACAGTTGGTCCCTACTTATCTCTTAATTCATCAAATGTAGAATATGTGCCTCCACCAAGCATAAATGATAAATAGGCTTGTATCCAAGCCAAGATAAACTTGAATTCTAGATTAGTCAACTCAAACAAAACTTAATATAAAGCCCAGTCCAAGAGACTGGTTGATTAGAGTCAGGTCATCATTCAATGTACATAAGTTGAAGGCCAAGGAATATTACATTCAAATGAACCATTGATCATCGACTAACTATTGATTACCAAAGGCGTTGCTGTCTCATAAAAGAGTTATAAGGGGTTCTATTGGCACCACGAAAAGTTCTCTTCCCACCGCAGTTAATATGCCAATTTTTTTTTAAAATAAAATTATTATGTGAAATGACTAAAATAGACATCTCATAAACCATGTTGAAAATGCCAATTTCTCTTCACACACATAACTCATCTCTACCCTCTTCACACAACACTCACGGTTTTACATTCTCATTCCCCCATTCCAACCCACATTTCCCTTCTTCTTTCACTCTCATTATTCCTCCCTTCAATCTCTTTACAACATTTCACCACTCACCCACAGTTCACCTTCTTCCTTCACCTTCTTCCTTGTTCCTTTTCTCCCTTGCTCTCACCAAACTATTTCATTGTAGTTGAATCAAACCAAATATTGCAATGGACAAGGAAATGAAAAAGGAAATCGTGTGTTTTAATCCTACTAGCAGCGAAAAGGTTAGTATGGTTGAGTATTTCAGTGTTTTTGTCAAATTTTTCAAGTTCTGTATTGTAGTTGTTCGCGATATGTCCGGACTGGTATGTCCGAACATTTCTAAAATGTTCGGACATACGATACCGAACATTCCCGAAATGTTCGAATATTTATATTCGAACATAAGATACTTGTTCGATACTTTATTTCCGAACATAAGTTAATTGTTCGATACTTTATTTCCGAACATAAGTCAATTGTTCGGATTTTCTTTTCCGAACGATACTGATACCACTTTTCTATAGTGCAGCTTTCCACAGAAGAAAGCCAAGTTCAGTCAGCCTATGTAATGGACTTTACAGATGTGTTTACTACCGAAGAAGTAAGACATTATATTAAAATTTTAATATACTTACTTATTGTGTATTACTAATGTCTGATTCAATGGTTATGTATTTAGATATTTCACAGCCGAGATGCATTAGTGAATTGGGCTCGTGATGTGGGTAAAAGAAATGGTTTTCTCATTGTCATAAAGGTGTCAAATGCTGCGAGGCCTGGAATAAAAGCTAGGGTTGTCCTAGCATGTGAGAGAAGTGGCCAATTCAAGCATTGTAAGACCAGAGACGAGGGGCCTACTAAAAAGAAGATCAAGCAAATAGGATCGAAGAAATGTGGATGCCCCTTTACATTAAAGGGCAAGAAGCTTGACACTTTTGATGATTGGATGTTGGAAGTTGCATGTGGTATACATAATCACTCTGCTGCAGAGTATCTAGAGGGTCATTCATTCGCAAGGAGACTAACAGAAGAGGAAACAAAATTAATGATAGATATGTCTAAGAGCATGGTACGACCAAATGAAATTTTGGTTACATTAAAACAAAGAAGTGCCTTAAATGTGACTACAATGAAGACCATTTACAATGCACGTCATAGGCACAGAGTTGTTGAGTGGGGTGGGAGAACACAGATGCAACAACTGTTGGGAAAGTTGACAGAGCATAAGTACATTGAATGTCACAGGAACAATGAGGACAGTGACGTTGTTACCGATTTGGTTTGGGCGCATCCAACAAGCATACAGTTGTTGCGGTCATTTCCTCATGTCTTAATAATGGATAGCACTTACAAGACAAACCGGTATCGCATGCCCTTACTGGAGATTGTAGGAGTGACCTCGACAGATATGACTTTCTCTGTGTGTTTTGCTTACATGGAAGCCGAACGTGAAGACAACTATACATGGGCTTTGGGTGTTTTACGTTCTCTCATTGGTGAGGACGCTCTTCCTGATGTTATTGTCACAGACATAGAATTGGCACTACTAAAAGCCATCAACACCATATTCCCTACTGCAACACATCTATTATGCAAATGGCACATAAATAAGAATGTCCTAGCAAAATGTAAGAAATTGTTCGAGACCAAGGAGAAGTGGGATAGATTTATATTGCATTGGAATATGTTGGTCCATGCCTCCATAGAAGAAGAGTATATTGATCATCTGCGTAAGCTAAACCAAGAGTTCACAACATATCCATCAGCACTTCAGTATGTCAAGGAGAGTTGGTTAAATGAATACAAGGAGAGATTTGTATCTGCGTGGGTTGATAAATGCATGCATTTTGGAAATACTACGTCAAACAGGTACGTCCTATACGATGAATTGATGCTTATGCTTATTTATATATAATGCATTATTAATTATTATGTTGTTTATATAGGGCTGGGCCTTCACATTCACATTTGAAGAGACAACTTGGATCATCTCAGGGTACTTTTGAGACAAATTGGGCAAAAACACACAGCTTGCTTGAACTACAGCATACAAGTATTAAAGCTTCGTTCGAGAAGAGCAATACAATAGTGCAACACAGTTTCAAGCTCTCTGAATTTAAAGAGCTTCGTGAGAACATATCAAGAAATGCATTGGAAAAGATTTTGGCAGAAACTAAGAGATCAAATCTGGTTGGAATTGATAGGATTGCATGTGGTTGTATTATCCGTTCCACACATGGGTTACCATGTGCACATGAGATTACTACATATGTTTCAGAAGGACGGCCAATTCCCCTACAGTGTATACATCCGCATTGGGTCAAGCTTGACATGAATCCGAGTACCGTTTCGAGCTATAATATTGAGTTGGACTGTAAGACGGAGTTAGAGTTACTTGAAAAGAGGTTCAATGAATTTGAAAAACAAGAAAACTGCAACTCTTAAAGAAGATGAGGGAGCTATCAAAGCCTGACAGTACATTCTTGTTAGAACCAGAAGCAAAGTCACGAACCCGTGGGCGACCACGCATTAGGATTGATACATCCACCAAAAGGGAACCAAGTGCCTTTGAGTTGGTTCAATCTGCACAGGACAGTCACTCACCTTCATCCATTAAGGTTAAGGCACCGTTGGAACAGCAGAAAAGAAAAAAAGATAAGCCTAAAGTTGTGAGGACAAGATCCAAAAATGCCAGTTCGTATATTACTCAGTTCTCAGAAGGATTAAGGCCTTTTATACGCCTTATCAAAGATGTTGCAGCCGATGGTAATTGTGGTTTTAGAGCGATTGCAGCGTTGATTGGTCATACTGAAGATGGATGGAGACAGGTTCGGAGAGAACTCTTGCATGAGTTGTTGCACTATGTAGAACATTACAAGCAGTTATACGGCTTGGAAAATAGAGTTGAAGAACTGATTGAGACACTATCTTACTATGAGGATAATCCTTCGTACAACCATTGGTTGACTATGCCTGACATGGGGCATCTTATCGCATCTCGTTACAATTTGGTCTTATTTCATTTTAGCATGGCACAGTGTTTAACCTTTCTTCCTCTAAGGTTACCACCATTGCCTGTATCTACTCAATTGGAGATAGCGATAGGTTTTGTTAATTCGTGCCATTTCGTTCTGGTATTGAAAACTAAAATTATCTTTTTTTAATTTAATTACAATATGTGAACGTATTAACAAGTTTATTTATTGTGTAGGTTTTCATGAACCCAGATCATCCTGTACCCTGCGGACATAAGAACGAGCAGTCATGCTGGGGTGTCGAACCGTGCGCTCCACCTCTTCAATGGTCATTCCACGTAGCACATGTGCGGCCTGCTCGACGTTAGTGTATATACCATGTGGGTCATCAATCCATCCATCTTGGCCGCTCTCCATGACTCTATCAAGGATGCACAACGCACCCGCATTACGCTACAAGTAAGATGTTTAATTAATTAATTCACAATAAAAAAATATATAAAAAAATGTGAAATATTGTTCAATTAACCATACCATCTCATAATCAATGTTTTCACTAGGTTGTGCATCTCGAGGATGTGGTCGATAAGCTGATTGGGAGTTAGGGTTTTGAAGCAACCTCCATGACACTCGTGCATACCAAGCCATGTACTGTGGTACACAATCAGATGGACGTCGAACTGGAACGCTTCAATTCAACCCAGACAGTAGGTGATCATTCCATCTTTCCCATACTTGATCAAAATATTGATATGCAATATGATATGCATTTGCAGTCGGGCCTCGTGTAGCACGGATTGGGATTAATGGGGGTGGAGGAATAGTCTGCACCCTACCAAACTGCCTCAGGATCCTATCTGGATGATAGGGCTCAACAACGTCGAAGGACTTAATGCACCCACAATAGAAGGCGACCTGATTAAATGGATGTTATTGCCTAATATCGAGATAAGGATCCCATGTAACCTGCATGACCAAAACAATTAGCAGAAAATATAGATAATTTTCAGTAAGTCATGAATAAAGAATTTTTATTACCTCATCTGCACTCATATAATCAAGCCGCTCTCGCAGTGCCTGCAGGGGAGCAGTAGTCTCCCTACGAGTGAGCCAGCGATACACTCGGGGTTGGGTGACTCCATATAAAAAATTTGACGTTGGAGCGAAACACTCGAAATGCTCAAAAATCCACGCCTCTAGCAGCGTAAGATATCCAACAATCTGTTCAACTTCCTTGCGAGTAGCTAATCCCAACTGTCGATACAAATAAGCCAGAGCAGCGGCACCCCATGCATATGTACGGACACTTGACAAGTCTGTCAACAATGTCAGATATATAATTGGCACACGTGTACCACTCTTGTCCGCGAATAATGTACAGCCTAATAAATACAGAAGATATGCTCTCACTGCACAATCAATCATGTCATCTCCATCCTCATCGGTTATTAAAGAGAACCTCCCTCTTAGCTACTCCAATCTTACAGATTGGCCCCTAACTTGTTGCAGCTTATCATTTGCCTCATTTGGATGAACTCCCAGAGCGTCAACAAGGAGCGAATGAGCATCTTGAAATGACATTCTACCATTATAAGCAACGGAACGACCAGTCACCGGAATCCCAAGTATGGTGGCAACATCATCTAGACTTATGGACATTTCACCAAAAGGCATGTAGAAAGTGTTTGTTTCAGGTTGCCACCTTTCCACAAAACAAGAGACAAGAATCTTACTAACAGATCGGTATGATGCTGTGATGAGTGGACTCAAATTAGATCTATCCACTAACTCTCTGAACCTGTTGCTCTCATTCAATGGCCAGTGTGGTATTTTTTGTCCATGGCTCAAACACTTCAGCGGGGCCCGTTCCTGCATTCCGAAAATATTACATTATTAAAGAATGTAACAATTACGTTGAGTTTTATGTAACATAAAGAGGAAAACAAAAAAAAAAGTACGTACCAGTGAATGCCAAATGTATATAGCTATGTGCGTGTTGAAACTGGGCAGCAAAGAACGATCTACTAGCCCCACAGTTATTTCTTGTTCAACATCAGCTTCTTCTTCATGTTGTTCAACATGAGTTCCTTCTTCTTCATTGCCTCCTTCTGAATCATATTCCGGTTCCCTAACTTCTTCTACAATCTCTTCATTTATTCGACGGCGCCTCCTATTGGAAGCCGTCAGCCTTACTCTAGAACTGCTTGGCCTATCCATTCCTGAAATATTATATGAAGAGTCATTAAATTATTTTACAAGTGTTCGGCTCTGTGTGTTCGAACAAGTCAGAAATGTTCGGCATATTCTGTCCGAAGATTCCTGAAATGTTCGAAGTTTATGAGCCGAACAATTATGAAATGCACGAACTTTTTAATCCGAACATTCTTAAATTGTTCGGACTTTTATGTTCGAACATTTCTGCAATGTTCGAAGTTTCAGAACCGAACATATCGCGACAATGAAAAAAAAAATGAACAACTTGTCATTTTCGAGCTAATTAGACGTGTCATTATGTCCCTTTATACATATTAAGATGCACACAATAGTTGCTACAATGACCTATTTGAGAAAATAATACAATGGCAATGGAGAAGAAGGAAGGTGATACCTTGGACTAAAATGGAGGTCACTACAACAGTAGATTCTTCCTCTCTTCCTTATCTACTTTTATCCTTTCACTAAGCCAATCTTCCAGCCAGAATGTGGGTCAAAATGGATAGAAGAAGAGGTTCTCTATGTTGAGTTTCAATAGAGAGGAGAGAAAGGATCAGACGATGGTGAAGATGTGTGGGAAGAGAACCACACCAATGAGTTGTGTTGTAAGTGAAAGGGGTGATTTGGGTATATTGATGGGTGCAAAGAGAAAAAAAATTAAAAAACCTATTTTGTACATCGGTGTGGAGAGAAATGCGGTGAGAATAGTAAAAAACGTGGTGCCAACAGAACCCCTCAAGAGTTATATATTACAGCAACAAGTGGTCTTGCAAAGGGCCATGATCGGGCAGGTTTTTACATAGTCAACAAAGGGCCTTAATTGAGCTAGTTTTTACAGCATCCCAAAGAGGGACTGATTTACAGCTGCTACAGAGCAATTAAGGGGCATGTAACCAACCATGATCTTATTAATTTGAATTTGACTTCAATGACGGCCCCATAATTAAGTATACGCGAATAGTGCTGGCCATAGTAACTTGCAAAATCTGAATTTGAGTATCAGAGTTTTCTCGCCCAATCAGGTTTTGAGTGAAGTACTCCCTAAAACAAGATTTTGAAACAAGATTTTGAAATTAGTAATTTGTGAAAGTTTTGAAGCAAAGCTTCAGATCTTCATAAAATTTTGAATCCATATAACAGAACTTATTAGTTGGCGTAGAAGCTTAAAAGCTGCATTTTGACGGAAACTTTACCCTTAATTTATTAGAGATAAGACTTTACACAAAAATAAAAAGGGACTTTTTAATAAAAAAGAAATCTCATAAAGATAATAAGAATTTAAAATTCAACCTTATTAAAAAAATTTAATTCAAAACTAACATCACCAGCCCATGCATCTCATATTTAACTCCGAATGATTTCATCTCATTGAAAGAATTCAAGAAGCCGACGCTACATTTCACAAGGAACACAACCTAATTTTTAGTTAAAATTTATTGAATATTCAAACTTTACTTTATTCCAAAATTAAATTGCAAAACCAACATCCCTATAACTAACCTAATATCTCTCTCTCCTAGTAGAGTTTTTTCCTAGAATAGCACCCTCAAGTAAACTAATTCCCATAATAGCACCCATTTGAAAATTTGAAAATAATACTCATAATAGCATCCCGAGCCTATGTGGCATATCCAATCCTAACAAAAGAACCAAAATTACTCAAACCAAATGAAGCAAAAGTGAATAAAGTGAAGCAACAATGCTAACCCACAATTAGTGATCCATGAATTCTAATTAGGCTAAAAAATTTTGCTGCAAATATTTCACAGAAAAGAGGCTGCACAAAGATTCCCTTAAAAGTGATACTTGGCTAGAGTTTGTCATCTAGAAGATGAGGGTGTTTATTTTTAATTATGCTTTACATTAGGTGGGCTAAACTCCTTTAAACTGAAACTTAGCTAGTTCTCAACTTCTCATAGAAGAGAAGGGCATTTATGTTGAGAGATTGATTATAAATAGGTGGGTCCTATGGGGTGTAACAAAATTTATTGAGGCCGGGCCTCTAGGGATTCCGGCTTTTGTTAGAGGAACCACCTAGAAAATACACCTCATCACATGTGACCTTCACTGGATATTAGAAAATGAAAGAACAGTTCAATCATCGCTCGATTTCGAATGCAATTGAAGGTAAGTATGAAAGTGATATAAGTTGCATCTTTTCTCAGCTTGATGTTTGTGTGAAATATTTAAGTACATGGGAATTTCCGGGCAAATGGGTTTTTGAAAAGATGAAGGGTATATAAGGTGGAAATGTAAATGAGACCTCCACGGTTCTATATTGATTTTCCACTAAGGAGAAATTAATTGATGGTCATTTTGGATCCTCACATTTCTTATATATTAACCACTTTAATTAACAATATTAAAAAAAAATAGAATTCAATTACATGAAACAAAGGGGCCCTTGGACTGATCTTGATTGCCTTCCAATGTTCTATGGGGCTGATCATTCACAAGAAGAAATTATTTATCAAGGCTCATTTTATAAAGTGGAACCAAGGAGAATGGTCTCCTATGGGCAAACTGCATATGAGCTCATATGCAGTCCAACTGACGAGGTGCCACTTAAACGCATGTCTATAATGGTAGGGCAGATGGAAATAACTCTTTGTTTAGGCAAGGAAGAGTTGAAAATTCAGGTTCATCATATCACTCAAACCCTTGATTTATTTACTTTAAAGCTTGTTAACATTGTAACCGTAGTTTTTTTTATAGATTCAAGTCAATGGTGGGTGAAGGTTCCATGAGCATAAAATTGGGCTTGTGTCATATCATATAATGACAAGGACATCAAAGGGACATCACTGTTCACAACATTCATGGTTGAATGGTGTTGGCAACTTAATATTACAAACACACCAAGAATTGAGCCCGGGTCTTCTTGTGGAAAGTATTATTCCATATTATTATTTCATATCAGTTACCCTAGCTCGGCAATTATAAAAAGGGATTTTGACCGTACAAATGCATTGAGATTTAAGACTTGTTCATTAACGGTTGAAGTTTAATCATTTTCAGCAAAGTTGTTCGGATAATTAAGATGAGTTAAAACTTATAAAAATAGAATAGGATATCACATAATGCGATATCTAACTCTACAGTAATTTTTTAAACTTTAATTTTTTACGGAGAAATACTTAAGCTCAAGTGGGGCCCACATGGAGAACATTTTTCATGGGACCAATTGGGCCATGATGCGGATAGGGTCTCGGGCAGCTGGCATTGGCCAAAAGGATGGGGCTCTTGGTTCATGTCATTTTCCTCTTATTCTAGGTTTCGTCCCAATCCCATTTTTTAATATATATCTCTCTCTATGTGTGTGTATATATATATATATCTAGGTAGGTTTCAGTAATTTTGGTTCTTTTGTTAGGATTGGATATGCCACGTAGGCTCGGGATGCTATTCTGGGTATTATTTTCAAATGGGTGCTATTATGTGAAATTGAGGGTGTTATTCTGGGAAAAAACTCCTCCTAGTACCTCAAACAAGTTTGCACTTGGTCAATTCCATATTTCCCATGCTTCTTAGGAAGCTTGTTTTTGCTTGTGGGCCTTGGGCCACTTGTTAAATACAATCATAGCATTCTAGCAACAAAAAAAAAAAGAATTCAAATCTTGTTAACTGCTAGTTTTAGAAAAATACATCTCAAGCTGAGAACCATTATATCCAAAATATGCATAACCGTGCAACAAATTTATATATAACATTCATCTAGTCATTAATTCTCATGAGAATTGGTTCTCCCTGGATGTTCTTATGGGCTTGAAAAAAAAAAAAAAAAAAAACAGTAGATGAGTTTGAACTCATATTTTACTGAGATTTTTTAATACAAAGTCCAGACTTCATAAATCTTGAAGCAATATTATTTCTATTTGCATCCGGTAGACTTAAATAGAATCTCAAATAAAATCTCTTATCATCATTGGCAACAATGGTTAAAGAAACTAATACTTATATGGGGGAAACACAAATTAAAGATGTGTATCCAACATAATAATAGATAGCTTTATCTAAGAGATGAACTTGGTTGTCGGAGTATATCTGAATAACTTCAACCCATGATCCAAGTATTTAAGCTTTCTTTGGAGGACCAACTCAAACACACCCTTTTTCAGATCATATGATACAATATTCTCCTCGTAATTATCATTATTACTGTAATTATTGAGTAAGAGGACTTTATCATCACCTTCACAACTCATGCCTATAGGATTGAGATTAGAGAAGCCAAACAATTGAAAAAAGACCAAATTGCTCTCCATTGCTCCTTCGAGAACTACATTATGCAACATCAACCATCCACTACTACCACCACCACTGCTCGTTGACATCTTCCAAATATTTAGTCTCCAGCATGTGGAGTCTATTCGAATGAAGTGCAGCTGCCCATCACACTCGATCAACTTGCTTTTGACTAGTTTTTCATCAGCATCATTGTCTCCCGGCAGATCCAAAAAGCCAGATGTTTCTGTTTCCAAATTGAGCATGAGGGCGTGGTACTTCTCAGTGCACTGCCAATACAAGACTCGGTTGCAATAAACTGCAGTATTTCCGTTGAAGTCGCGATAATTACGGCATCGCGGCTCTAGGGCCGTCTGAAGACATTGCCACTTCTTTTCATTGGATGAGTACATCTCAAATTTATAAATTGCCTTGTAACCATGGCAAATGCAAATCAAATTAACTATGACAATCTTGTAAAGGGCTACATCGTCGCTTGAGTTGTTTTCGAAGGCGAGTCCAAATAGAGAATCATAGGACAACATGGTTGGGTTTGGAAGACGAGCACACTCTTTGGTCCATGGATTAGAGATGTAGCATTCTTCGAACTTACTGATTTTTCTGAAGTGTGGTTCTCCTCTGAAGAAATAACAGTTGAAATGCAATCCATTGCAGGAGGCCAGGACCCTATAATCGTATAATTCGTATGCTTGGTTGGAGCGCCATTTGCAGCCCAAGTAACTGGCATATTGTAATATTTCGTTTCCTCTTTTGTTTGGAAAACCAAAACCAAAAGAGAGGTCAAGCTCTGAAATCTGCTGTATTCCTCCTTCTCTCTGGCCTCTTTCTAGGCACCTGTATGTGTCAAACTGACCATCATAACCGGTCACAACATTGATGGTATTGATGTTGAATAATGGGTTGCAAGCGATTAGAGATTGCCACCTTTTACAGACCACAAGGCATCGAATAATAGATCTAAGGGGCAAGGAACGCAAAATCTTCACCGTCATATTGTCGCATAGATCTTCAATTTTTGTTTTTCTTCCTCTTCTTCTTCTTCGGCTTCTTCCCTTCTTTCCATCCATTCAGTAGTACCTACTGCTACTAGTCAGAGGAGAAAGTTGCAAGGTGCTGGGTGCTGGGTGCTGGGTGCTGGGTGTGGTTAAATGTTTCAATAGAAGAAAACGAAGGGCTAACGAAACACAATTGGTAATCTTTGGAAATGAAAATAGAAACCTCTTATCTTAGTAGAAGGAAGGAAAGAAAAAGAGATATGCTCCAATTACATCGATTCTCTCTAAAACTAACCTCCTATGATCTCGGCTTGTTAGAAGACTGCAGAATATGTGGGCAATCCCTTAATTACAGGATCCAAACATATCAATTGTAGCTGTATTGCTTCACAAAGATAGTCTTTGTAATCTTTTGTAAAATATTATTATTACAAGATACGGTGGAAATCAACTTAAGGGCCATAGATAAAAGCATATATAGGAGGGAGGGAGGATATAATGGGGTTGATATTTTATATATCACTAGCTAGGTCCTATTTGGATCTTTCAATCCCAACCTCCTTAGTGATTGCTATGAACCACAAAAAGGTGCTTACAGATGGTGCTCACTACTGCTCAGCACAGAGTACTGGTCCCATAAAAATTTATTAAAAAAATATCAACACATATTTCTCAAAAAAAAAAAAAACCCATCTAAATAATAATAAATTCACTGAAAGTTCATGATCTAAACAATCCATTCAAACAACATGCATGATTTCATTTCATCTAGTGATATTTTTTAGAGTTGTATCATTATTAATATCTAATTGTTGATTAGTAGATTATTCAAATATATAAAAATCTGTAAATATCCATATATATGAGCATGGATTTTATAACTGCGGGCGCCTATAATAAATCTAGAACAGGAGAATTTTTGTTTAAACAAATATTATTTTACATATCTGCTTGCAATTGCTCTTTTCGTTAATCTAAAACCCAACTGATCTTTGATCAAAAGTTTGTATCAATATGTGCAGGTAGAAATACTAAATCAAGAAAAAAAAATCCCAAAAGTTCAATAATGAGGTGAAAGGAGTTTTTTTTACTCTGATCAATATTTTTTTTCAAAAAAGATTTGCCCTTTGTCCCATGATATAATGGGATAATGGGATTTATCAATTTCTACATAATACACTTTCTGCAACCAATAAGTGAGTTTATTTTTTTTATAAAGCATAAAAAATCAATACACATCTAAACATCATTTCTCAAATTCTATAATTCAAAAGTAAAAGCCATGATATTATGGGACAATCTCATTATATAATATGAAATTTATCAGCTTCTGTTACATATATTGTTCCCGTGATGTCATGGGATGTGGGATAAGAAAGTTCAAAAAAAAAAAAAGAGAAAAGGTGATATTATTTGGACTTCAGTCATGAAATTGAAAAATGTGAAAACCCCAAAAAAGAAACTTTCCTTGTTTCTCATTTGAAAGATTTGAGCTTGATTTAATTAGGGCTCCATATGTTGACCATATCCACTTGGATATATGCTCACTCAATTTCCTATCTTTATGGAGAATTTCATGCAAACTATTGATTCTACTCAGTATCCATGCGCTGGTGCGGATCCATCCTTCTTCCCTTCCAAGCAGAGAAACCCATTGCTGCCTAGAGATCAGCTGCTGCTAATACCCAAATCGTAGATGTTGCTGGTAAGGAACTAATCAAGACGTACAGTCCAAACAGCGGGCCCTGATAGTAAAATGGACCCTTCGGAAGTAATGGATCAACAAATTGGGCCCGTTTGGCATCATTCTCATATTATTGTTAATTTTCCATTTGGCATATCCTTCTCATGTTGTTGTCAATTTTGGGCTCAGATCCAATTGTGTTGAGATCCGATTGTTAATACATTTCACAAGGAACACATCCTAATTTATAGTTAAACTATTGAATATTCAAACTTTACTTTATTCCAAAATTAAATGCAAAACTAACATCCCTAACTAACCTAATATCTCTCTCCTAGGCCTAATACCTCAAAGAAGTTTGCACTTGGTTATTTCCATTTTCCTATGCTTCTTAGGAAGCTTGTATTCTCTTTTGGGCCGTGGGCCGTTTGTTAAATACAATCTTTGCATAAAAAAAAGAACAGTTTGCACTCTTGTTTCAAATTGTTAAATGCTAATTCAGATAATCCTAGAGTTTCAAAGATTTCAAGTATGTGAATCTGGGAGTTTCAAAGATTTCAAGTATGTGAATCTGGGCTACCAAGCTTCTGCTCTTTCTCACACTGGGCTAGTCCCATTGGTTCTCCAATGGAAGTCTTTTTTTGAAAGGTAAACAAATAATCTTTTATTTAATAAATGTGTATTAAATGAATTGGGTTATCAAATTACAACCCTTCACAAAGCCCACAAACCACGCAACAAGCAAACAAACTCTCTCCATTCAACTTGAGAAGCAAATAATACATGAAGATCATTGATGAAATTCTCATAGAAGCCCCATACATATATCTAATACGTATACTCTCTAGTTGTTAACCAATACACCCAAAATTCATAATCATTATCGGTATGGCAAATTTATATTTAACATTCATTTAATCATTGCACGAAAATTGGTTTTTCTCTGGGATAAATAGTTTGGTCTCTCTATATTCTTAAATATTCAGATGGGCTCCCGCTTATTATTATGGTGACTCTATAAAAAAAAAAGGGAATGAACAAATAAAATGATGAGCATATGTATGCAAATGAGTAATGAGGAGATGATAATGAGTGGCGTACCAGGTCTGTTGGCGTCGATCCACTGTTTGGGCACCAGAGCCCTGTTTGCTTCTGAGGCCCACTCGCCACCAACAAAGAAGAAACGAAATTTCCAGCTGTGACAGTTAGAGCGCAATCCCGTGAGCAGTCTGCCGCCCTTGGGGGTGAAATAATACCATCCCCTGTTAGGAGCCGGAGATTCGAATAAACTGTAGGCAGCATGGAGCTCCATGGGAGATGCCTCCTCGTTATGTGTTCTCCTCCAAAGCTCGAGAAAACCCAGCATGATTCTCCATCCATTGGGTACTAATCTCCCCGGAGTCAGGGAGAAGTAATGAAGAATTCGACAGACGGAGGGGGGCATAGGGAATCTCAGCCCAGCTTCAAGCATATCCTCGTAAATAACAATGTCACCCGATGCGTCATCACAAGCTGGCTCATCCATTTCGGCCCGGCGACAAATCACAGTGGGAGGAATATGATAAAAAGTGATGAAACTGGAAATATCATCATTGCTGACTGTGGTACAAATGGTACTCACCTTGGGTCTGTCATCATCGCTTACCATTTTTTTTAGAACGCGGACGTAACTTGCCCAACGTGTCTGAAGAAGGACTGCCCTCGGCATGACCTCCCCCTACTATTTTTTCTTCCCTGGCCGAGATGCCGAAGGACTGGGCGCCACCTGAGGCGCCAGCTGCTGCGAAACCGCCTGAGCCTCGAATACCTGCAAAACCACATGCGCCTCCCCCTGCGGCGCTCGGCGCCCCTGCTCCCGCTGCCGCGACGCCCGGCGCCCCGGGGCCCGCTGCCGCGCCGCCCTCGCCCGCGCCGCCCGGCGCCCCTGCCGCGCCGCCCAGCGCCTGGCGCCCTCGCCCGCGCCGCCCGGCGCCCCTGCCGCCCGCCCAGCCCGGCCTGGCGCCCTCGCCCGCGCCGCCCGGCGCCCCTGCCGCGCCGCCCAGCGCCCTGGCGCCCTCGCCCGCGCCGCCCGGCGCCCCTGCCGCGCGCCCCCCCGGGCCCTCGCCCGCGCCGCCCGCCCCCTGCCCGCCCGCCCGCGCCCTGGCGCCTCGCCCCGCGCCGCCCCGTCCCCCTGCCGCGCCGCCCGGCGCCCGCCCCCCGCCCCCCCCGCCCCGCCCCGCCCCCCGCCCGGCGCCCCGGCGCCCTCGCCCGCGCCGCCGCCCCTGCCGCGCCCCCCCCGCCCTGGCCCCCCGCCCCGCCCCGCCCCCGCCCCTCGCCCGCGATGCCCGGCCCCCTGCCGCGCCGCCCGGCGCCCTCGCCCGCCCGCCGCCCCCCCGCCCTCGCCCCATGCCCGGCGCCCCGCCCTCGCCCGCGCCGCCCAGCGGCCTGGCGCCCTCGCCCGCGCCGCCCGCCCCTGCCGCGCCGCCCAGCGCCCTGGCGCCCTCGGCCGCGCCCCCCCCCCGGCGCCCTCGCCCGCGACGCCCGGCGCCCTCTCCCGCGACGCCCGCTGCTGCCCCGCCGCCCTCGCTGCCCAGCGGCGCCTGCCGGGCACTCGCCGTCGCATCGCTCGCGCCGTCGCCTCTTTTGCTGCCTGTCTCCATCTTTTCTCTCCCAATGGTTTTTCTGCAGAGGCTAGTTTCTTTCTTTTGAAGAAATACTACTCTATTTATAGCTTGAGTTTTCAAAGAAGAGTAGCCCAAGCCGGGAGGACTCTCCGAGATACATATCTAAAGGAACTAACAGATAGACAGAGTTACAACCAAGAAAAAGAAAGATTTTTCAGGAAGGAGGGAGTTGGATGCACAGAAAGCCCCACTTTCAAATATTATCGAACGCGGGACTTTGAGGGGCAAATGATGGGTCAGGCCCAACCCGGATTGCGGTAAAGAGTCAGGTACAGACAACCCGGTCCGTCCAAGGTCATGGGTCGAGCCAGTTTAGCTCAGCGGATATTCGAGACTCGTTGAAGGAAGCCTCGTCACGTCAAGGCCTCCGAGTCATCACAACGAAGTCCTCCCCTCACCCGCTCTTACCAAATCTCGCGAAGAAACTCTCACCTGCCCTCCACCTTGCTCGCTCCTCGAGGACACGTCTGAGGCCCCAAGCCCTCCGCCTTGCTCGTTCCTCGAGGACACGTCTGAGGCCGCCTTGAGGACACGTCTGAGGCTCCAGGCTCTGAGAGACGTTGCGCTCCAAGCCCTCCGCCTTGCTCGTTCCTCGAGGACACGTCTGAGGCTCCAGGCTCCAGAGAGACGTTACTTTATTTTTGAATCCCATCTGTTGGGGAAGTGTTATAAATTCAGGGTCCCCTCATCACTTGAGGGGCAATGATAAAAATATTATTCACCTCTCTCTCGCTTGTAATCCATCTTACCAATCAAAGATCATCATATTCAAAGTGGACGTAGGTCATACAGACCGAACCACTATAAGTTCCCTCTCTCTCTCTCATTTACTCACCTAGCATTTATTACTCGACCGGTGGTGTCTGAAAACCTATTTTTGGCATCATCAGTAATTACAACTGATCATTATATGGTTTAGATCCTCCTATCCTTTGATCTATCAATGGTATGGAGGATTTCCACAGTATGTTGTATCTTGTAGGTGGGTTCACATGTTGTATTTACAAAAAGATCGATTAGAAAGAATATCTTTAATTGTGAAGCAATACAACTGCAATTGATATGTTTGGATCCTGTAATTAAGGGATTGCCCACATATTTTGGCCATACACTCTGTCCACTTGGATATATGCTGAATCAATCTCCTATCACATAATGTGGCTTGTAGAGAAACCAATCAAGACAGTCCAAATAGCGGGGCCCTGATATGAAAGGACGTTATCCTAATTACCATGCAAATAAGGCTAGTCTATATATAAATATGACGTCAAATAAGAGAAAGTAGAATTTATCTTGTGGTGTTTTATATCCGGGGTTTTACCAATAATCAACTAAAGGGAGCCCGGAATTCCTCGTCATAAAAAAATAAAAAAGGACCCTTTGGAAGTAATTGATCAACAACTTGGGCCTATTTAACATCATTCTCATGTTGTCAATTTTGTGCTCATATCAAATTGTGCTGAGATCAGATCATGCAGTGATATTGTGATAGCATTAATATATCAAACTTTTATGGTAAGAATATGCTATACAAAAACTTTTGGTAATACTATAAAAGTTATGTTCGAAGCAATAGAATCACAAGATTTACAATACGGGACCAATCTTTTATTATTTGCAGTACTCTATAATTGTCGCACATTGGATCCACCTATAGAAATTACAATGCGCACAGTACCCAACTTTAAAAATAAAAAATGTGTCCCACATTCATAGGATCTACAATGTGGGCCCACCTGGGCCACCTGTTGTGTGAATGTGAGTACGAGGCTCGCCCTTAGAAATTACATGGTACACACCTTTAGAAATTAATATAGGGTCCACATTCATAGGATTTGCAATGCCGGTCTGCATTTTATGATTGTAATCATGTGACCCACCTTTAGAAGATACAAAGTGAGCCATATTTTTTTATGTTTGAGGACACGGGACCCACTTTTAGAAATTACAATATGATGTCTACTTTTAAAAATTAAAATATGGGGCATATTTATAGGATTTAAATTTGTAGCCACCTTTATACGATTTATAATGTAGGGTGATCTTTTTTTTATTGTGAGCACGGGACAAACTTTTAGAAAATACATTGTTGTTCCCACATTTAGAAATTAGAACATGGAGCTCATAATCATAGGATTCACAATGCAAGCACCATACGATCTATATTTAAAAATTACAAAGTGGGGCCACCTTTTCTGTGATTGTAAACATGGACCCACCATTAGAAATTATAATGTGGCACCCACATTCATAAGATTTACAATGTGGTCCTGCCATCATAAGAATTAAAATATGGGCCCACATTTTGTGAATGTGATCATATGACCCCCTCTACGATGTGTGAGAGGATCTAGAGCCTTTAAATGGGCTTCTTTAGAAGGCAAGAGATAAAACTAGGAAACAACTGTTCTTAAAAATACAAAGTTCTTTCGTTCCAACTTTCTTATATGCCAACAAGTTAAGATTTTGGGATTCCCTCTAGGGAGACCAAAATTCGAACAATCATTTACACTTGCCAAAACATGTTTTGGGCAGATTATCTCATAGAAACATTTTGGAACATCTGAATGGCATGATGCCAAATGTGCTAATATTCGGGTTATGCGCTTTATGAAATGTGGAACCTGTGCCTCTGCAGTATATAATTGGATTGTCAAACTAGCCTTTAGGCCCAACAACGGACCCACAAAACAGGGCAGGGTTCAACTTGCAAGGATCAGGTCATGTTTTGCATCAATCAGAATTCTAGATGAGCCAACGTACCCAAACCCAACTTAATATAAAGCCCAACGCAAGAGCCTGGTTGATTAGGGTCAGGCCAGATTGTGGGGTTTGAAGAAGTTGGATAGAGTTGAAGTCCAAAGGAAAATTACATTCATAGAGACCATAGATCATCGAAAACCATTGATTAGCAAAGGCTTATAAGGTATCTCATAAATTAGCAGCTGTATATTACAGCCAAAAGAAGGTCCTATAAAGGGCCATGATCAGGCTGGTTTTTACATGGGTTACATAGTCAACAAATTAAAGGGGCCTTAATTGAGGTAGTTTTTACAGCCTTAAAAGGGCCAACCAAGTAAGCATCATTGTTAGACCTCAATTCCCAAAGAGGGACTGATTTACAACTGCTACAGATCGAGCTATCAAGGGGCATATAATCAACCATGTTCTAAGTTGGATTTTTCTGTAATGACCCTTAATTAATGAACCCGTTGATGCATTAGATTTCATACACCATTTCTGAACTTGCATAATTTGGATTTCTCGATAACATAATTTCAATTTTAGCAGTAGGCTGAATTTGGAGTGTAGATCGTGTTGGTGAATGTAGCTTGCAAAATCTGAAATTGAGTCTCAGAGATCCAATCATGTTCTGACTTCTGAGAGAATTAGCTGCATCATGGGACAGTCCCCATCATATCATGGAGTTTTTCAGTTTTTATGATATATATTAATTAGTTGTTGAATCTTGGTGTCCAAGACTTTGTGAACTTGTTAGCATAGAAGCTCAATTAAAGCTACATCTTAATAGAAACTTTATCAGAAATTTATAAGAGAGAATACTTTACAGTACTTTAAAGGGGTTTTGACATATTAGTCCTTCTTAAACATGATTTTATCAATTTCATGGCTGCATCATGCATGGGACGGTCCCATGATATCACGGAGTTTTTCAATTTTTGTGATATATATTATTCTCATGATATCATAGGATCGGGGGCAAAAAGACATTGAAAAAATGTTGACAAAGTCAAGCGATGTGGTGACATTATTTGAACTCCGATCAAGAAATTGAAAAAATCAGATTTAAGGAGGACTGATATGTTAAAACCCCAAAAAATGAATTTACCAAATATAATTTTATAAAAGGTATAATAAGGAAACTATTTAAATTCAAAATTTAACCTTATTAAGAAATTAAATTCAAAGCTAACAACATACTTGTTGCATCCAAAAGACTAAAATAGAAGGTCATGACAAATCTCCTATCATCGGCAACATGTGCATCTAACATATAATAGTTTTACCTCTCCGAGATGTACTTGGTAGTGGGTGTGTATCGAAAGAACTTCCGAGAAGTCCAGTCGTCTTTAAAGACCAACTCAAACACACCCTTCTTCGTATCATATGATACAATACAATCCTCTTGCTAGAATAAGTATCCTCTAACAGGACTTTATCATCTCCTTCACAACTCATGGCTATACTTCTGATTCCCAACAATCCAGAAAAGTCCACTGCTCTGCCTCTCTTTGGTCCATAGTATGGAAAAAAGTCCAAGTTGCTCTCCATTGCGCCTCCTAGGCCTACATTATGCAATATTAACCATCCACCGCTCATCGTCATCTTCCAAATGATTAATCTGCCATAAGTCGAGCCTATTCGAATGAAGTGCAGCTGCCCATTACACTCTGTCAACCTGCTGCAAAGTATGATTTCTTCTTCTTTCTCATCATCATCATCATTGTCATCAGCTCCCGGTAGATCCAAATGACCAAAGCTTTCTGTTTCCACATTGAACATGAGTGTGTGCTCCTTCTTCCAACGACATTGCCAATACAAGACTCGATTGCAATCAACAGCAATTTGGTCTGACTTGCAATTACTATGGTGTTTGGGCCTGGGGGCTTCTGGAGACCATTGCCACTTCTTTTTATAGGATGAGTACATCTTATAAGGTGACTCCTTTTCATAGGTGTAAATCCTATGTGCCATCACAATCTTGTACAAGGCTAACTTCTTCTTGTTGTTGTGGCTTGAATTGTGTTCAAAGGCGAGTCCATATAGAGAGAATTTGCACGGCGTTGTTGGGCCTGGAATGCGAACACGCTCTTTGGTCCATGGATTAGAGATGAAGCAGTACTGATTGACAACAAGATTAAACCTTAGCCAAGGATCACGGTTGAGATAAAAATTATAGCATGAGAAGAACAATCCATTGCAGCAGACCAAGATCAGGGGACTGTAGTCTCTTTTTGGAAAATAAATAGAGACAGGAGGCTCTGAAAAGATCTTCTGCCTTCCTCCTCCTTGGCCTCTATCTAGGCACGTGTAACTGACAAAATCACGATATAAAGTAGCTACGACATTGATGGATTTGGTGAGCAATAATGCACTGCAAGATGCCAGACTTCCCCATCTTTTACTGTCACGATCCGAACCCGAAATTTAATAAATTCGAGTTATCCGAAGTCGAAACCATATTTACTCCCGTGAATTTTAATACATAAAACTCACAAGGGATGACAGAATACATATAATGCGGAATATATACCAATACATACATTGATTTCAAAATTTATTTACAACATGATTAGGATTATCACTTGCATATATAAAACAATGCAAGGATCACAGTATAAAACATATACAAAAGTTTTTATATCCATTTACAAGATTTACATCAAAAGATTCATAAGACATATGGCATCACTTCCATTCAACTAATCCGCCTGG
Source organism: Litsea cubeba (assembly GCA_012931725.1). Classification (NCBI taxonomy): domain Eukaryota; kingdom Viridiplantae; phylum Streptophyta; class Magnoliopsida; order Laurales; family Lauraceae; genus Litsea; species Litsea cubeba. The sequence continues at coordinate 15,495,257 of CM022946.1, forward strand.
AGGAACCGGAGTGGTCTCCTCCGCTGCCGGTGCGGTCGCACAAGCGGTAAGGGCAGCTGAGCCTGTAATGTCATCATAACACTGGTGAATTCAACAATTCAGCAAAGTATAAACAGTGTGTATGATCATACATGCTACTTACTTGTAAAACAGTAAATGAGTCAGTAAGAGTCTTATTATTCATTGGCAACTAACATAATATCTCCAAATCAAATCAAGTCAAGTACCATCTTTCTTAAGAGGAAGAACTATCATCTCCCTAAACAAGGAGAAATTACCATCTTCTCTACGGAAGAATAATATGTGGGATTTATCAGTGTCCGGGCCAGGAACTACTGACATCACCACGGAGTTTCGGAACACTCCTCAAATAAACTGCTGCAGTCAGTACAGTATCAGCTCAATGAGCTTGTAAAAATCATTATGTAGTGCCAACTCAATACAATTCATGTCATTAATTTCGATTACCTCTAATGAACGATTACAATTCAATCTTTATAGTTTGAATAGCAAGTCAATTAACTACCAACCCAATGGGTGTAATTCTCAATGATTTAATGTACATGTGTTATGCTCGGTAGACATTACAGTTCGTATGAACAGTTATACATTAAAATCCCCTTAATTAACACCTATGGAGGTATAATGTTTATAAACAGCCTTGAATAAATCAATAGGCTTAAAATCTTGAAATTCAGACCTAAAGTCTGAAAACACACTATTTTGGTTAACTGTCGGTTCACTCGTCGGTTGACCTGTCAGTCGACCGAATTGTGCTTTTCGGCTGACCGACGTGTGTCGGTCAGATTGACGGTTCAAAAACCAGAGACGAAGTCTCCTGTTCCTTTTTACAGCGTTAGCTCACACGTCGGTTGACCGACGATTGTCGGCTGACCGAACTGGTCGGTCAGGTCTCGGTTTGAAAACCAGAGACGAATTTTTCCAGGCATTTTACACTGTCGATCAGCTTGTCGGTTAGCCCCCGACATCGTCGGCTGACCGAACACACTCAGAATTGCAGAATTCAAACATAAATTATGTTCTGTTCCAACTTAAGTCTAACCTGCACAAAACCTTTAGAACCTCCTGTTCCCTTCTCCATACATCATTTGAACACAAATATCACTTCTATTCCATAACATATCATTCTATCAATTCCATTCAAAATTAAAGTTCAACACTATATCATTTAATGAATGGAAAACTAAATCAATGGATACAATCTACATCAAAGTAACAGGCAGTAGCATTTGAATCATATAAACTTAGTTATACTTGCCTTTACTGAAACTGAATCCAAAAAACCCTTTGTTTCTACTTGTGGTTTGAGATGACAATCTCCCTTAAGCTTGCTCCCAAGAAACCCAACAAGAAAGTGATGGAGAAGATGAGTCCCCAACTTCTTTCTCTTGTAAAACCACTAACACAGATTTCTCCCAAGCTTGAAGAAGAGGAATTCTCAGAATCTTTTTAAACTCAATCTTCAAAGCAAATCAAACAAAAAGAGGGAGAAGATGACAAGATGAAGAAGGAACCCAAGGCTGCATTTCAGCTGATCTAATCTCCATCGAATGAAAATGGGTTCAGGTGGTTTGTGTTGGGATACACGTATCAAGGATGAAGGACATATGGGTGCTTTCATGTACATGGAATAATGCATGAAGGACATGTGGTGTTTTCATCTACTTTTTATATTTAAGCCCTCTCCCTTAGGCTTCATTCCATTTAGAGTCAAACAAGAACCCAATTTTTCAATTCAGTTCAAGTGATTTCAAGTACCCATTTTGACATAAAATCCTTCTTTCTACTAATTTAAGTTGAAGACCCACTTAAACAAGTCAAGTCCTTCAATTCCAGTTAATTCAACTTACTTATGACTAATTTGACTTCTTCCACTTCTTAAGCACATTCATATCAACTGATCACGTTTAATCCATCCTAATCGCAATTAATTAGAGTTAATCTTTGATTAACTTGGGATGTGGTGTAACATTTACACACAACAAGGCATGAGATGATGGAACTTAGTGGCAATGAACGCAAAATCTCCACCGTCAGATCGTCGCCTAGATCTTCTATTGTTGTTGTTGTTATTGATCTTCCTCCTCCCTTCTGTCCCTCCATTCAATTGGACTGGGGTTGGCTGATCAAAGGGGAGGAGAAAGTAGAAACAGTGTCTGGTGATCAAATCAGATGAGAAAGTAGAACATACTAGAATGGAAATGGACTTCAGTCAATAGGTTCATAACAACTTCATTAAGGAGTTACAGCAAATAAAAAATAAAATTGGTTATCAAATAGGAATCAAAAAGGATTTACTTAAAGCAATTAAAAATGGCATCCTAGTTTACTTCCCTATGATAACAGATGGCCCAGATAGCAAAAGCAAGCAACATACATCACAATTAGGTCAAAATACCCACAATTAATACAAAATTTTCTCCACTGGCACCTTTCTTGGCTAAGAAATCTCCAACATTGTTATTTTTTTTTTTTAATAGACATCTCCAACAATTCTTAACCAATTATGCAGAGAAGAGATTTCTTTACCTACGAATCAGCTGCCAATTTCTTACCGCTGAACTTGCTTCCAAAGCCCATAGGTACAATCCAATCAACTGGATTGGACATGAAAAGGGCACTTGTTGAATTCAATTCAAAATTTGAACTTCTAAATGGGAGAAATTATCTGGGCAACTGCATAATGTCTCTCAAAGCATTGTGTTAATACAAAACTGAAACAATACGATTGGCAGACCATGGTAACCCATAAGAATGCACACAGAGAATGTAAAGTGGCAAGATGATTATACATAATTATCCAAATGGTGCCCCATTCTAGAAGCATAGCCCATAAAATCAGAGTGATAGGCTGGCCCCAGCTGATCAATAGATGTCATGTCTTTGCTGAATTATTCCTTGAAATTTAGCTATTTGCAGAAAAAAGTTCTAAACAAATAATTAGAGGCGTCTTTCCGAGGTTTTCATTTTTATCATTTATGCTGCCAAAATCTAGTGTGGTCAGCAAATAAGTTGCACACTAGAGACCAGTTGCACTATGATGTATGTTATGTAAGAGTAACAATATGAAGCTAGTGTACGGAAAGCTTGGGTGATGAATTAAGATCCATGGAAATCAATATAAACACATCTAAAAAGGATGAAAAAGTTTCCCTAAGAGCCACATACAGATGTATGGGTAAATATGTAATTATTTTTAACACTCCGGAAGAACCCTTAAACATCTCTTCTTTATTGTGATGTGTAATTAGATCAATTTCCTATGAAAACTCTTTCCATAAAAGCATTCTCTATATGTTTAATTGGATACCATATATATTTCATCCTAAGATGGTTATCTTAAAAAGAACTTTTAGATACACTCTAAATCATGATTTGCAAAAACAGAGGGGAAAAACAGGTTGTCCATATCCCCAATACCCTTTTCTTTTCATTATACAACAACATAACAACAACACGTCATATAAATAATAATGTGTTTCCAAATCAGTGTTCATTAAACAATACAAATACATTTCAAATATTAACCAACAATGCACATATTTTACCTGCTAATTGACCATACAATACATCTCTCCAACTCTATAAATCTTGGGGAATGCCAGAGTAAAAGCTGCCAAGAGATAGAAAACATAGTGATTAGCATAGACCACGTAAAAGTATGGTCCAAAGTGTCAACTTTGTTCTGGAATGTCAGGATGAGAATCTGAGATACTTGACCCCAGAGGAGATGCATCAGCTGCTGTTTTGTGGTTGGTTCTGACTCTATGAGTGGGACTCAGCCTTTCAAACACTTCCACCGCAAGCAAGAAGAGTCGCAAGAAGGTCGTTTCCCCATCAAGTCGCTGAAGGAAGTGGTAAGTTTTGACTCCTCGAGTGGGACTCTGCCTTTCAAACATGTCCACTGCAAGAAAGAAGAGCTGCAAGAAGGCCTCTCACACACATCTTACCATTCAACCTAGAGGTGGTTTTGTGAGATGGTTTTTAGATTCTATGTCACCTAGACAAAATCCCAATTGCCCTTTTACTGTTTCTTTCATGGAACTTCTAAAGATGCCCTTTCTCATGGAACTTCCTTTCTTGTCACTAATATGAGTTATTATTCTGATCATCATACCCCAAACAAAATAAGTATATGCAAGATGGGACACTCTTCTCATCATTCTTCTCCATCTTCATTGTAATCATCATCTTTTTCTAAGAAGAAAGATATTAGTCTTTAAAAGCAATTTGGAATATTGAGATAAAGCAGTCATCAAGAGGAGAGAATATTTTGGTTTTTTATTCCCATTTTTTATCTTTGATAAAATAGTATTTAATAGCAAATTAGTGAGGACATTGTGGTTTCTTGGATTTGAAATTGTTATTGATTTTAGAAGAAAGAAGCATATTCAAGCTTTATAGAATCTTTAGTTTCTAACTCACAGTTTACAAATAGAATTAATAGAAAAAAAATGATTTAGGTTTTATGGTAAAGAAGCGACAAGACTAAAGCACTTCCAATAATAAGAAAAATATTGAAACATTCCTAATAGTAAAACTAGGGTTATCTTTATATCGCCTATGACTGTACCTTTCACCATAGAATTACAAATGTAAGTTTAATACAAATTTTGAAAACTTAGAAGGGATTTCTACATAATCAGAATCACCAGAGGGTTTTTTTTTTTTTCACCAAACAGGCAGTGGACTTCTATGAAGCAAAAAGAAGGGAAGAACCTTCTTTTGTTTTAACAACTATTTGATCAACCCTAAGAGAGCATTCAATAGATATCCATGCAGTTACAATTTGGCAAATGGATAACGGAGTCCATAACTTAACTAATTTGGATTAACATACAAATAGCGCACGCACATGTTTAGTAGCAGCATGGATGTGTGTATGAATCGCCAGCAAAAAAAAAAAAGGCTTAATCCAGAAATATAAAACCAAACAAGAACCATTTAAGATCAAACTCAATTGTGGAGAAGAGAAATTTAGAAGGAAGGCAACAATAGCAGTTCGCAGACTTATGTTTCTAGACACCACATGTTTGATAAAAATAGAAATAAAATTCAACAAGTCACTACACCTTCAATTCTTCTAGGGGACACCCCGCAAGCTATAAATATATTAATCAAGAAACCAAGACAAGTTATCATCTCCAAGTAGATGCTCCAAGTTTCTTGCTATCCAAGACCAAATTGAAAGGAAAATAAGGTGCTTGCTAATCTTTTTTTACTAGCCTCTTTTATTCTCGATACTTAAACTGACTCTTCCAAAGTTCATTGTTCAAGCAACCATCACAGAACAGTTGAAAATGAAGGCGCTTGTATAGTTCCCATTAGTTTCAACATACTGCCACTGCAGATGATTGGCACCAGCATCAGGGCAGCACCTAAACATCATCCTCCTGGCATGACCAGTAGGAGAATGCTCTGCTGCACCTATAACAAGTAACTCGTCTCCCGACGACTTAAATGCCACTCCCCATCCCATATTCACCTTTACTGGGGCATCCCCCAACACCTTCCATGAATTGATTTCCTTCAAATACACCTGCAGCTGATTTGTCAATGGGTCAAGCGAGTAAAGTTGGTTATTGGCAACCGCAATGAGAGGAGGCGAGCGAGAGAATGCACTAGGTGCCTCCTTTATCATGTCAGGAACCAACACCCATGTGTTCTTCTCCACATCATAGAATTCTCCGCAGGTGAGGTCCTTGCCCTGCTCGTCTACTCCGCCAATCACATAGAACTTCTTATCCATATAACAACCAGAGCAGAGCTTCCTGCACCTGATCATCCCTGGGAGCTGTTCCCACGATTTGCTCTCTGGGTCATACTTCTCAGCAAAATTTGACACATCCGGTGATCCATTCACTACCCCGCCAGCCACACAGGCGAAATTCTCACAATTTGCAGAAGCAAATAGGCATCTGGGGTTGATCATTGAGGGTCCCTTAATCCACCGATTCATTGCTAATTCGTACCTCCAAATGACCAACCCCTGGTATTCCCTCCCTGAAACTAGGAGGTGGGAGCCCACGCAGAGCGACTCCTTGTCGCCTGCTTCGAAGCAGAGGTCCGACCGCAGGACGGGCAGAATCCTAGACCGGCTGGTCCGTGGATTAACGACCCACCAGTGGGACTCTCCACTCGACAAGAAGAAAACCAGGGTCTCCTTCGCTCCAATCTCTCTCCGAATCTTATACAATTCATCACTCCTCAACAGACCCAAATACCGATTGTTCACAAAACAGAGCTTCCTCTGCTCCCATAAAGGAACCCGCGCCAGGATCATCAGCGCAAGGTCGTCGCTGAGAGGCGGGACATAAGAATAATCTGCATCCTGAGGTTCAACAACCTCCACAGACCCCACATTGAGATCTCCAACCAATCTCCTACGTCTAGCAACCCTCCCATTTTCCTCATTTGAATCAATTGGGGAGGTTTCCTCTCCTTCTCTCGACATTGGTCTCTCTTAAAATCCAACAAAAATCCAGAAAACCAATTGAAAATCTAATGCCAAGTTGAAGTTTGTGTTGAAGTTTGCATAACAGGTAGAAAGGAGAGAGCTTTCTGTTCTTTTGCATAAGAGGAATCACTAGCATGCAAGAGATGAATATGAAAGGTAGAGAGTTGTGAAGCATACCAGAGAAGATAAAGAAGCAGCAGCAGCCATGGGTTTTGCATAATGAGGGGGGGAGATTCTAGGGGTCAGGGTTTAAAGGACCAAGAAGAGCCATGTAGTGTGAGAGAGGTGCTTGAGAGTGAGAGGAGAAGGGGGATTTATGGGTGGATTGGAAGTGGGGACTCTGGAGATTAATACATGTCTCCCTCACTCTCATTCTGAAACTGCCTGATATGTCAGGCCTTACACTTGGAATATTATATGAGTGCTACTCATACATTTGGTACATAAAAGACAATGTCTATTCTCTCTCTCTCTCTTCCTTTTGAGTGGTTATATAAAGTGATTTGGAAAGTTGGGCTGGATCAGATTGAATATATGTTCAATTCAAACAGCTGGTTGGAAACTTTTGGTTTGTTCTGCAAAATGTGGAAAATCTGACTCGGCATGGTAGCATTTTTAAATTATAGAGAGATCATTTTTTACTCCAATTATAATATATTAAGTTAGGAGATTTTGAATCCAATTTTAACTATCGAATATAATTTTAACTCGAAGTTACATCAACTATCTTTATTTCTTTATCATAACCATTGATAATTATTCTTTACTTTTCATTTCTTTTCTTTTGTCTTTCAAAGACTTTGTTTCAATCCAAACTCTATCATTTCCTTCTACTCCAATTCTCATTTTTTCTTTCGATACCAACTCTTGGATTATATAAATATATACTCATAATTTTTTTTCTTTTACTTTCTTTCTGAAAAAGCTATGGATATTTTAATACATAAATATTTAAATTATAATATTTGCCATATCCGTACTTGCCATATCCGTGCTAAGCCTGGGTAATTATGCTAGTGTATAATAATTTTTAAAGGTGGGTTCCATTTTATAATTTTTAAAGGTGAGCACAATATACAAGAATTTTTAAAGATGAGTCCCATATTGTAATTTCAAAGTTTCATGTTATAATTCCTATGGTTTCTATGTCCATTACTTCACAACTATAAATTCAGTAGATGCTATCCTGCTGTCCTAATGTAGTCAGAGAAATGTCTTTTTTACAATGCAATCTAATAATAAGAACAATAAGGAACTTGGACAACATTGACCTACACGCGATCATTATGCCATGATGGTTGATGGTGTAGCTTATTTTACATGGTAAAAATCATCCTTATGGGTTGAGCTAGGATGAGAACGGCCACTTATTCAGGGTTTGAATTTTTGATACGCCACCTTTTTCTATTTGTATGGGCTTTATTTTCACTTGTGTGGGTTCCTTTTTCATTTGTATGGGCCTTTTTCTTACTTGCGTGGGTTGTCTTCTCTTGTGTATGCGAGCTCTCTATTGGGTGCCACTCTTTATTGGCTGGGTTAAAAAAAAAGGGTATTGAGCTTGGACAATATGACTTGGATGCTATTACCATTATACCTTATCAAGAATCTTACATGTAAGTTGCATAATTAATGATAATATTACCATGGAGGTCATATTATGAATTTATGATAAAATATAGAGAGGATAAAATATAAATTATGATACCTTATCGAGAGTCCTACATGTGCAGGTGGCATAATGATGCACGTTAAAATTGTCCGAGCAGTGTGCATAGTGAGGTTTAAATGGAAAACATGCCACCTTATCAACCATTTTGGCACAGTAAAAGTCTAAACGGCCTGAAAGGCCCTGGATCCTTGGATCTCATTGTGATAATAAGGTCCTAGGGTCCAGCACCTGTCAGGTCATTTTTCAGGCCACCTTTTTCAGACCATGTAGTCAGGGCCGTCTCAAGACAATATGTGGCCCCAGGCGAAAGTATAAACGAGGCCCCTAGCTTCTATGTGTAACATAAGAAAATCCTTGTCCTCACTTGAGACCGGTAATGTACACTATGAGTAATACATTGACGGACTTAAAAAAAAAAAATTAGTTTTTTTTTTTGGGGGTTTTGTTTTTTTTAGAGCTTGTTGAGGGATTTATTTTTTTCAAGTGAATTTAACCTTTCTTGTCTTTTGTGATGTAAACTTATTGATCAAGTTTTTGTATTCAACGTTTTCCAAAATTTTCTTCTTAATAGATAAAATGGCTAACTCGCTTAATATCTCTTCTAACATAGTTGATTATAAATAAGATTTTATTAACTTTAATTTCGAAAAACTTCTTTCGGTGGAAGCAACTGTAACAGGTACTGTTAATAGTATTCAATAAGCAATATATGAGTTTGAAAAAGACTCAATATTATCCTAATTAGTAGACCCCATGAGTCAAGGTTGATTTGAAATGCCATTTTATGAAAAATAGGATTTTTTTTTATAAAAAAGGACTTATTTGTAATTCTGATTTTATGAAATTTTTCCAATGATGGAATTTTTCGATGATTTCAGTTTCATTAGAAAATGGGTCAAATTGTGATCAATTTTCTCTTCTAACTCGAGTTCATTTGAATTCATTTCAGATGATTCCCAACGAGATTTGATACCTTTAAAAACGTACTTATTTTAGAATACTTTTTATTTTTACGGTGATTCTGTTTTCTGCTTCTTCTTCGTCTATACTCTATCATCTCTGGTTTTGATTTTCAAATGTACCATGATTTTCTCTTTTAGCTTTATCATATTAACATTACTAATCCAACAAAATTATGAGGCCATCTCATGGTGAGGCCCCCACCACTTGGTTCACCTGCCTATATGGTGAGCCGGCCCTGCATGTAGCACGTTTGATGCAAGTCATATTTTGTAAATTGCAGTCACAGTGCAGATGAGGATAACCACAATAAAATTCACAATAATCACCTAATAAAGATGAGGATAACCTCAATATAAATGCAATCCAATGGATCTAACCATCTTATTTACTTGAAATGTTGGATTCTATATCTATTACTTCATGACTGCTAATTCGGTGGATATTGTCTTAATGTAACAGTAGTCAGAGAAATGTCATCCTTACAACGCAATTTAATAATAAGAACAATAAGGAACTTGGACAGTATGACCAGCATGCTCTTTTTATGCCACGATTGTTGATCAGGTGGCTTATTTTACATGTTAAAAATCCTCTCTATAGGTATTGAACTTAGAAAATGACATGAATGCTATTACCATTGTTACCTTATCAAGAGTCGACTAACATGTGTAAGTTGCATATTGTCCATATTGCAAACCTAGCGAGGATAAAACCCAAACTTTGATACTTATTGAGAGTCCTCTATTTTAGTATACAAATGGCATAATGACAAGCAGGGGCGGACCTACACATGGGGGATTGAAGCCCCCACCCAACTGGAAAAAGCCAATGGGCTCTCTAAAGCCCATTGAGCTCAGCCCCCATTTAAAAATTTGTCCAGCCCCCCATCCTTTTTTCCACACTCTCTCTCTCTCTCTCTCTCTCTCTCTCTCTCTCTCTCTCACACACACACACACAAAAAACACCAACTTGGATGAGACCTTCAAATCACACTCCGTATCTGACATTGGCGCGCCATCGTTGTCCCTCTCTAAGTAGGCAGTATTCCTTGCAACGCCACCTCCCATTCCTCATTTTATTTTTAAAAACTCAATCTCTAGGTAGGTACCCTTATTTGTTCAGTTTCTTTGTTTTCATGCATTGATTGGCAATTTGCTTATCTTTTGCTAGATTGTTATCCTCTTAACACCATCTCTTGTCACCGTACTGACATGGAGTCTTTGGAGGAACATTTGCCTAACGTGAGGAAAATCATACGGATTTTCTGTGTGGCTCATTTTCCAACGATCAATACAATAATTTTCTACACAGAAAAAAGACTTTTTTAAAAGTGATTTTCTACAATAGAAAGCAGATAATTGTATATGAGCACAAACTGGGTGGCTCACTTCGAGATCTGTAAAAGTTCTCTCTGATTCACCACAAGACCTAACCAAAGTAGGGCTTTTTTTCCGTTTTCTTCTCTTAAAACCGAAATTGTAATTAGAAACTTGAGATCATTCAACACTTTATCGTCTTTATCAAAATTATCATTTTCACTTTTCAAATGAGTAAAGTATATTAAGCGGTCTAAATGTATTTGGATTTTTCTAGATGTATTTCACAAAATTCTCTAATTAAATTGAAAAAGATATAAAATTTTTCTCCATTTTCTTTATTTTTATTGACTTATATACAATGGCTAAGAAGAACAAGCCAATGGTTATTTTGCGTTCATTCATTTCAGAAAGAGAGCTTCGATTTAGAAGGATAGGAGAAGGATAATAGAGAATTTGATATAGTGTTGTCTCTTTATCTCATATAGTGTTATAAAAAACTATTATGATTTTTTAATAGCTCTTAAAACTCAACCGACACGTATCACTAAAACTCATAAATTCATCTTTCATGTTATCGTTTTAAATAAAATAAATAATTTACAAGCTCCTCTCGATCAAAAATTTTGGGTCCGCCACTGATGACAAGAGCATCCACGTTAAATTACACTAGTCGTGTCCATGGTGAGGTTTAAACGAAAAGCTTGCCACCCTATCAACCATTTTGGCACAATGGCATGCATGCACGTCATACTGTACAAGTTGCAGTCACAGTGAAGATGAGGATAACCACAATATAAATCATAATCCTCTAACAAAAATAAGGGATAACCTCAACATAAATTCAGATAACTACGACATAAATCTAATCCAATGGACCTAACCATCTTATTTACTCAAAATGTAAGATCATGTATCCGTTACTTCATGACTATAAATTAATGTGACAAGGGTCTAAGAAATATCATCCTCACAACGCAATCTAATAATAAGAACAAGTAGGAACTTGGAAAAAAAAGTTCCAAATACATGAACAGCAATTATAGTATTTGTTACTAGTGTAAGGTCCAGCAAACTAGTCTTAGAATAGGAGTCAGAGACAGCACTGCCAATCCATCCATAAAAATCCGTGCTCCTCTCTCTATCTTTCCCACCTCTCTCTCTCTCTCTCAGTAGCCTCCTCCCTCTCTCCCCAGCCCATCAAGTTCTAACCATATGAACTCACTCCACTTAATACAAAACTCAATGTCTTCTTCCCTAGTACATCACCCACGTACCCCATTAGACCCTCCTCTTCCCTCCCTTGCTTGCTATTGAAAGAAAGAAAGATCGCTCCTTTCATCCTGAGTCTTGTGTGATTTCAACCTAGCATTAGGTTCTTAGCCAATCTTCATCATTTTTTTTTGGTTGCGTTTTAGGAGAGAACCATGTCGAGAGATGGAGAGAATAGCTTCAGTGAAAGGGTTGTGGATTCGGGTAGTAGTTCGAAGTGGACAAGGCCTAGTACTCGTCGTCAAAGTTTGGATAAAGATGTCAATGTGGGGTCTATGAAGGTCGTTAAACCTCTCCAAACAAATAATTCCTATGTCCCACCTGTGAGTGACGATCTTGGGCTACTTATCTTAGCACGAGCCCCTCTATTGGACCATGCAAAGCTATGCTCTGTGAACAAGCGATATTTAGGCCTGTTGATGAGTGAGGAATTGTATAAAATCCGGAGAGATATTGGAGTTAAGGAGACTCTGGTTTTCTTCTTATCAAGCAGTGAGCCCCAATGGTGGGTCATTAATCCCAAGACCAATGTTTGTAGAATCATCCCCCGCCTGCCATCAGACTTCTGCTTCGAAAACAGTGACAAAGAGTCACTTAGCGTGGGGAACCACCTCCTAGTTTCAGGGAGGGAGGTCCAAGGGATGGTCATTTGGAGGTACGAATTAGCAATGAATAAATGGCTCAAGGGGCCTTCAATGATCAACCCCAGATGCCTATTTGCTTCTGCAAACTGCGGAGATTTCGCCTATGTAGCTGGTGGGCTTTTGAATGGAACCCCAAAGGTTTCAAATCTAGCTGAAAAGTATAACCCAGAGAGCAAATCTTGGAAGCTACTCCCAGAGATGATCCGATGTAGGAAGCTTTGCTCTGGGTGTTACATGGATAAGAAGTTTTATGCAATTGGAGGCATAGACGAGCAAGGCAAGGACCTAACCTGCGGCGAATTCTATGATGCGGAGCAAAACACATGGGTGCTGGTTCCGGACATGATCAAGGGGGCACCTAGTGCATACTCTCGCTCGCCCCCTCTCATTGCAGTCGCCAACAATGAACTTTACTCACTCGACTCAGTAACAAATCAGTTGAAAGTATATTTGAAGAAGAACAATTCATGGAAGGTGTTAGGAGAAGCCCCCATAAGAGCAAATCATAGTATGGGATGGGGAGTGGCATTTAAATCACTTGGAGATGAGTTAATTGTGATGGGCAGTACTGTGGAGGATTATCCCACAGGTCGAGCGAGAATGATGATGTTTATGTGTTGCCCTGATCCTGGTGCCAATGATCTGCAGTGGCGGCGTGTTGGTGATGATAAACTGCAGCGTGTTGGAACTAATAACAGTTTTCCAAGCGCCTTTATTTTCAATTGTGCTGTGATGATTGCTTGAAAGTATGAAGTTCAAGTGTGCCAGTTTAAGTGTAATAGAATAATTTGGGATGTAATACCTGTAGGTTGTATCTATCAAGTTTGAGTCACCAAAGAAGATAAAATGTAAAACATGTCATCTTGTCAACTGCTTTGCATCATTGCATGTGAAGTATCTCCATGGCATATTAACATTGCATGTTGGCCATATTTTAATTTCCAAGTTTCTATCACTAATAATTATAGCGCACACTACAAATTAAGTAATTAATTTTTAGCGGCGGAAAAAATAAGCCTTTAGCGGGGGCTTTTTTCCGCTGCTTAAGGTTCTTATATTTGGTTTGTTAGCGGCGGGGATTTTTTTCCGCCACTAAAATGGGTGGAAACCCTTAAACGGTCCCGTTGGGGGCAGAAAACGCTAAGTTTAGCTTCCGTTGCTAAAAGTCACTTTTTTGTAGTGACGTGAAACGTCCCATATTGTGGGTTAGCTAGTTAGGGACATATGTGTGACTCTGTGGATGGATGAGTTCAAGTCCTTATCAAAATAAAAATGATGATGATGATGATGAAGAAGAAGAAGAAGATAGCAGGTGCATGCATACAATTCATATTGTTAAAGCTTCGGTCATTACTTTTATGCAATTAAAGTATCTTGGTGGCACAATAACAGCATGATCCAGGTCATATCGCCCAAGCTGCAATCCCTAGCAAGGATATATAAGGAAAAACAAATAATAAAATGATCTGATTCAATGAATGGTTCTAACCATCTATTTTACTCCTTGAAATTTTGGATTTTAGGGATTCAGGATTTTCATTTGGGTGGAGTGGATGATGGTCTATTAAAAACTGAAAAAGGGTCAAAATCAACGCCAACTATATCAATAATCTTCACTTAATCAAGACCTTTAACTTATACATATGAAAGGTGTTTGAACAGAAATATATGTATATCTCAATTGCTTCTTTTTTAGGGTATAAATCAAACTATCTAACCAGTGTCATCTAAGTTGTTTAAACCCATCTAACCAGTACTGTCTCTGAAATCTCCACAACGGCTAACCATCACTGTTTAACTAACCCAAACCATTGGATCAAAACATTGTCCGGATGATGCTGTCAACTAACCCATCTAACCAGTGTCATCTAATCTGCTTAAGCCAAACTGCAGTAATTATCACTTAAATTAGAGTGGTACTTAATTGGGCATGTCTCCATTTTCCAGGGAAGGAACTCATCGCATGTAAGTGTCCGGATAATCCAATGTGGGGGATACAAAAGATCAATCCCAAATGTACACAACCAATTTCACTCGAGGCAAACACTTCATCATAAAGGATGAAACAAATATTTATTGTACCCGTAGATAATGCGGCGGACTCAGAATTTTTATTTAAGTGGCGCGGACAATATTGTATAAGGCTAGTATAAAATACTAGCACCCCGGCCTATTTTATAAAGGAATCCTAGCTAATCCCAACAAAAGATTTGAATATAGCCAGAATGCCAAAACTTTATACCATATCGAGTTTAATATTTGAATGTTCAAAAACAGAAAAAGGAATCTTTTTTTAACAAGTAATGAAAACGAGTACCATTGTGTGTACTCAAAATATTGATAGCAACCAGGAAACCACATTCAATTTTAAAACCTCAACATTAATCAAGCCATTAATAATCCAAAGCTCACATATAATTAATTGAAGTCTTTTATTTCAAAATCAGAAAAGAAGAAATTATCTAACTTTTCCCTATATAACTCTAAAATGCAACTTTTATACTTCAGTGCATTGTGGAAATTAAGAGGAAAACTAATCTTGTGAGCAACTTTGCTATAGCCTACAAAGATTAATTGTTATGCCATGGTGAAGTCATTGGAAGCAACGCTCATGGAGAGGTAAAAAAGTAACCTGGTAATTAAGCGCATTCATGTTTCTCTTGCGACATAAAAAGCAATTGGTCCTCAAAGGTCTTAGGAAGTAAAGAAAATGACAACATTGTATATTCTGTCCTTTTCAAAAAAAATTTTTTAATGATATGGATCTGTTGCAGGCATAGTATCTCTTTCAAAGTTACTACCCTTATCACACGACAGTTCCACCCTTAATTTGGTCATATTCTCCTACAGATAGATGACATGAATGCAAACACCACTTCAATCTTGGAAGCCCTTCTCAAAATGCCAATATTAATGTTGTTACTAAACTTGGTAGCGATATTTAGGGATTTAGGAATTGGGTTTAGGTATTCAAGATTTAGGAAAATGGGATTATTGTTGGGGTTTATGGATTTAGGGATTTGGGTTTTCAGATTTAGGGGGTTGGGGGAGGAGGGGGTACCTTTTTGATGCGGGCTTACCAGAAATCTACCGGAGTAAGAGGAGAAGAAAGAGACGGCAGGAGCATAGAGTTTTGAGGTTTTCATAAACACAAGGGACGGGTGGGGCGATCGATTTGAGGTGCGGAACAGGTGCACCGTTGGACATAGCCCTTATGGGATTTTCCAAACACCACCTGGGGCGTGCCCAACAACACATGGGTCCGCTTGACTATACAGTTGCCATAAGACTTGCTGTTTGCTCGTCAATAATTAAACTTTAACAACTTCCTGCAAAGATGTTCGTATGACAAAGGGGACTAAAAAGTTACTGATAAAAAAGAATTATGTGATATCATATAGAAGTAGGATATTGCATAGTACGTATCTCACGTTTTGGATATTGAATATTTTATACTTCAATAGTTGTCGGATAAATGTCAGATCTTAGGACAACCGTAAGGTGAAAATCCCTATATCTAAAACACTTTTTATTTGTTCAATGAAACACTCCAAGTATCCCAAATGGGCCATAAAGAAAATGAAAAAAAGATAAATAAATAAGGCCAACCGACGGACGGTCCACACTCAATGGGATAAAGCCATCTGATTGGAGCTAATAACATTTAGTTGGAATGCAAGAACTTTTAGGGGCCACTAGACCTAAAATCAGGAGAACCTGTACCTGTGTCACTGGGTGACACGCCCACATGGTTGGAATGCATCATGTCTAAACAAAGTGCTCCACACCTCAAAGAGACCCTTTAAAAGATCAAGAAAGATTTGGTAGCCCAAGAAAATCCATGGATATTCGAGTCACCCTTCCAATAATATAAACAAACTTGGGATTTGAGAACCAACAATGGCAATTGAGATAAGTTGGGGCTTATGCTAAGATATCATATCTTAAAAGAACACATGACCATCTCTCATATTTTAACTTCCTATCAGCAGAAAAGTGAAACCAGGTCATATGTTAGTTTGTGGGGTTAATGAGAGACTTTGATTAGTGATTGAAGAGTGGAGAGAGACTATTGGATAAAGTTTCTTTTTGAGAGAGAGACATTGTCAGAGTTGTAGTGGAGAGCATTAGTTAAAGACTTTCTAATGCATGGGGAGTGGAGAGTGAATCACCTTTTCTTTATTAATTTAATTGAAGCATTAAAACACTAGGTTCAATGTCGCTTTTGTTATAATTAATTCTTTGTTTCGGATTATCGTAGATACGCCTTTTCTTTTTATTTTTTCATTTGTTTTTCTTCCATGTGTTTGTGTTTGTGTTTGTGTTGGGTTGGGAACCAATGAGATGTTTGCTGTTGCATGCTTTTCCATAAATTACAGGGTTTTATGGAGTCCAGATACGGTGAGCTCCATGGATGTAGAGATCATTTTGTGGCAACATTGGAGTGGGCTATCTAGGGTGATATTAGAAACATGTTTGTGCAAAAGAGGAATTGGTACTCTCGTATTATCTGTTAGAGAGAGACAGAGAGATCCTGCATTCGTACCCCTCCAATAAGAAATCAGAATCCTCTACCCCGCCCCACCCTCTCACATATCTCCAGTTGTGTGGCCCCACCTTAAGTACAGATTCAGGCCTCAGAGTATGGAGTTATGACCATGATTTTAATAATGATGCATCTACAGGTCTCTGAAAAAAGGTTTACTTTGAAAGGGTATACCACATTCCATGGGCTCACCTGAATGCATGTCAATTAAGGGTGCAGGTGAAAGGTCTTCATGTGAATTAAGGGTTGGTCAAAAAAACATTCCTTGTCAGATGATGATCACCATATACTGGTTTTATACGCAGATCTTTGTCGGTGAATCAAATAGTAATAGTCCTACCAATGCCGAATGGAGAGCTTGCCAGTTCATTGGGGTTAAGCAAGTGTGAGGGTTTAGATTAATCATAGGTTGGACCATTGCCAAGACTTAAAGTAGGAACACTCTGCTAAACACAATTTTTACCTAGTTCTGCACACTATATGTAAATCAAATATGTGAGCCCATTTGCTCACTTATCACAGGAAGTGATGGTGTTCTCTGCATTCAATTATTCCCCATTGACATAATATATTAAGGTTCAAACATCCTTGTGTGCTTGAATGTAGTAATAACAGAATCAGGAAAAGGGGTTAGAATCAGATTCGTTCTCCACAAACCATACTGCCAATGTTGGGACTAAATGGAAGTCAGGTGATTAAATGACCAGTCAAAAGAAAGGCAGCAATCAATGGTCTAAATTCAAGTAGTAGAATCAGATAGATAGTACGGATAAATAAAAAAATCATTTTTTCCCAAATTTAAAACAAATAAAAAAATACTGTATGCAATACAATCCCAACATAATGATTTTATACAATCCCAATATTATGATTTTCAGTAGATGAGTTTATGGTTTCAAATGTTTGTTTTTCAGATTTTCAATATTTCAATATTTTCATTATATAATATCAGTGCTATTGTGTACCAACTCTATATCACTGATACATATCGCAGACACAGGGTCTGATACATGCAGAGATGGGACGACTCTGTCCATGTGGGCTCAAAGTAAAATCACAGCAATACATCTGAAATATCAGTCATATCGCTGGTTCTCCAGCAAGTATCATTTCTTCACACCACCAACACCAAGTACAAACCATGTGGATGATTCATTCATAATAGTTTACTATGTGGAAGACTGACTCAGAAGTCTAGCCCATAAAGAAAAGAAATGGACATCCTGTTTCTAGAAAAATAACACATGGAATGGTATCTAGGTATGGTTTTCCTGCTACAAGCACTTGTGAAAGCATAAAAATGCTAGAATGATGATGATCAGGTGGTAGGAATCATAAACAAGAGGAATATATATGGGATATTCTATTATCTTTTAATATAAGTTATTGTTACCGATCAAAAAAATATATGGGATATATACCCTAATCAGTTATAAGCATAAGTTGGTGCAGTGTAAGACAAGATGTTAGAATATGTGCCAAGGGATAGAAAGAGTTCGGAAATGATAGATATTTGATGCTCCCTATCTTGACCCCATTTGCAAACCCTTCAATCCAACGGGTTACAACGATTTCTATGAGGACAAAAGCATTAAGCAGCAGTCCTCTAACCAATCAAAAACAAAAGTACAACGTATCGAACCCAACAAACCACACGGATTCACCTGTATAGGCCCACTTTTGCTCCATAGCTACCCATAATACACACCAGCTCCAAATGTATGCTGGCTCTAATTTCACTCCTACCATGTTAAATGCACAATTAGATTAATCATGTACAAAACAAGTAACCATCTTACACATAATCAATCCAATGGTATATATCACTATAGTTCATATAAAATTTGGACAAGTGCATATGCACATCAATATATCAGTGTATTAGGACAAGGAAAATCATATATAGGGTGTACAGGTGCGCAAAAAAAGATAGGTTTGAACCTGTACTGCCACCCTCCATTGTTGCAGGTACGCCTCATCCATTGCACTAATCACCAGAAGAGATCAACACCCTCCGATCAGAATGCCTGTAAAATGTGCTCTTTGGAGACCGAAAGAGGTCAGTCATGTGTTGCTTTTTCGAATAAAGGAGGGTTATTTAGGAGGTTGCATTAATCAACAGTCGGATAAAAAAATTCCACACAAATGTAGGTTTACTCATATCTATTAAAATTCATTAAGCTAATCAGAGACTGATGGCATACACTACATACTAGATAGGAACAAAGGCATATTACACTATATAGAATATATTAACAAATTACACTATATAGCATATGTGACAAGGGATTTTGGTATGGTTGGAAAGTGAAAAGAATTGGTAGAAAGACTTAACTGTATAGCTGCTGGTGGTGGGAGCCCAATGGCCTGCATGCACTGGATCTGCTAATCGAGATCAATAGTTAGTGGGGACGAAAAAAAACAGCGGCAGATACATTCAAGTATGATTAGGCATACTTCTAGTAGTTAAGAGATAAATAAATAAATAAAAATAAAAAATAAAAACTGGATTGAAACAGCAGGTCCATTGCAAAACTTTTACAAATGACGGCATGCCCCATGAATGTATCTTAATACATAAATTAGTTCTATAGGTTTTCTACTAAGATTTAAATTTGGCATATTAAATATGATTTTATACGAAGTCTTTTAAGCTATATAAAAATTTGTTGAAAAATATCCATATTATGTGCATTAGTCATATACACCTGTTGTTCATGTATAATAAGATTTTCTCACATACTACTCTGTATCTTATGAAAGATAATATATGCAGGGTGTCTTGGAAAAGTTCAAGCATACGCTTTGAAACAAGAGTGACTAGGTGGGATCAGGATTTGAAGCATTCTGCCAATGATTGCAAAGGGCATAGGAACTCCTGGTTTCAGTGACGTTAGGGTTTGAAAGGATAAGATCTGAGACCCCATTCAATTTTAGGAATCGGGTTTGAGTCTGAGACTCAGAATCCAGTACTGGGCCCATATCTCAAATTTAGTCCCAGATCCCACCATCCAAAATAATATGTTCCGTGATTATCGCCATGGGAAAATTGAGAAATGATTAGGCACTCGTGACGGGACCCTCCAGACCACCAATTGGATGGGCATGGGGGCTTCACATCACACTCCACTCCCTGTATAGGCACTAGACCAAACCAGAGTATTCACACCATCCCACTCATCATGCTTAAAACATTAAGACAGTTACTTTTTTAATTCACGATCAGCACATAGTTTAAAACCACTGTTAAAATAAAATTTAAGCTAGTGTTGTAAACAGCTCAGAGTGCTTTTACGATGTTGGGTGTTGGTGGTCGTATGAATGAAATGGATAGAGCAAAGGTGAGCACCGCATCTGTCAATGGTCCTGCGGCTCCTGCCTTCAGAACCCGATCATTTCGCAACAAAATTCCAAGCACACTCCACAGATAATGGCTCAAACATCTTGATTTGATTTTCCTAAGCATCTTCATGAGAGGACAGCTAGAAAATGGTCCAACAATTCATTTTGCATAGTTTCTACTCTAGCTTCAATGGTCATGATCATCAAATTAAATTAACATCTATACCATATCTAGTCTATGGAATTCCCATTCTATCCAACCAACTACCCACCATTTTTAAACTGATACACAAGTCGCAAAAAGCTTCCAAGTCGAAGAGTTAATGTGACTTAAATCATCATCCTTCATCGTGTAGAAGGGACGGCCTCGAATTCTCATGAAAATGGTGCCAGATCCTAAAAATGCTGTCAGATCACAATTTCTTGAGCCAAACATTATCTCAGTAATAATATCAAATAAAAAGGAGACTAACCAGTGGATAATTTAGGTTGAAGACGCGATCTGCTTAACAAGGTCCCATCAGAATAGAAATCTCCAGAAACTGGCATAAAATAAAATATATATATATATACAAAAAAAAAAAAAAAAAGAGTTAAACCACAATGAATACAGGTGCAGTTCAAACTGGACATTTCAAGATCCACAAAATTGATATTATAGCCTATAATGTAGCAAATGATTTTGTATGGATTACCTTTCATTTGTCAGTTCTCATGTGGAAGCCAATCAGGGAAAAGGAATATTCATCTAGCCTTTTGCCCAATCCACTGTCACAAAAAATCTGAAGAGCCGACAGTTAAAAACTTAAAACTCAATAACAAGCAGGTGGATCAGTTTGCCTGATTATTGTCAGGGGATGGCAAGACAACTAACAACATGCGGTAGATAACTGGGATTCCAAGCCAACATGAAACAAAAGAACAACATCTGCCTTGCATGTTCTTCACTGTACAATCAGAATTAGTTACTTTGATGCTGTGCTTTCTCCCTCATTTGAATAAGAAAGATGATATCTGCACTGGATAATGCATCCGGTGATACAACTCTAACAGAGAACTAACAGGGAACGAGGTCTAGACTCTAGAGTCGGTATTTACATTATAAGATTCTGTATTGCATCTGACATCCAACCGGCATTTGTACTCAATTGTCTTTACATGCTAGCCTCAAACAGCACCTTCAGCGTCTGTCTGATCATCAGCTTCATCCAGATCATTCAATTCATCCAGTGCTGACTGATTGAGCTGTTTACGAGATTGCCTTCTGTGTTTCTTAGGCTCCAATCGTGGCTCCGCTTGTTTGATGCCCATATCACCCACCTTGTACCTGCAAAATTCTAAACGTTTGAGGCAATGATGTCCGATTTCTCTGTTTCTTATTTCTTTTCAGTTTTTGGCATTTTAACTTGTGTATGCCATCAGTGGCTACTTCTATATCTATAAAGATTTTTCATTCCACCGTGAAATGGGCACTACTGCAACATGACTGCACACGCCAACGTACCACTTCTTCAAGATCCAAGACACTTGCAAGGTGATCAACCATATACATACTATGGCCCAATAATAGGTAACATTACCCATCAAGACAACATTGAGAGAGAGAGAGAGAAGGCAATGATGTACATGAGGACCTCATAATAAAGTGGGGCCACCTGATGCATTCGCCCAAAGAAAAGCTCTTTCCAGCACCCAAAAACGGAGCTTCAGGAGTTTCCCCTTTATTAGCATTTCATCCGCTAACTAAGAAAAAATTACTGATTGACAATGAACCATTGAAGACATATTTTTTTTCATTCTAAATTAGACTAGAGATACTGACAGGCTGCCACACTAAAAATGAATTATGTTTAACATAGCACCCTGATGTGTGGGAACCATCATTTACTGAGTCTGACTCGTATTGTTCGCCTGATGGGCCACACAACTGGTGGGGTATGCTCCAAAGATCCTGTACATTAGAAGGGGCCTAACCACGAATCCAACCAAGACATGACAGTTTGTTAATAAAATAAAAATAAAAACAAAAATAAAGTAATGGTCAAGAAAGAAGAACGGAAGTTGATAGCTATAATCGTCCAGTAAGGAAAAAAATTGTACATGCCCCCATCAACAGTGAAGACAATCGATAAGGATCATCCAACCATAAACTCCATTTATGCAGAATGGGTGCATTGAGAAGATTTTGCCTAATGTGTGAGCATTCGATGATTCCTCATGTAACAGCATTTTTTTAATGTTGAAAAGGAGTACCACTTCTCCAAATCACATCCAACGTACCTCACATCACCTTCTCTTTTAGTTCCCAGCGTCCGTAATTGAAATTCTTCCCTTATCTTAATCTCATCAAGCAGTTGAAGATAGTATGGGTATCTTTCCCAGTCCCCCTTCACTACACATCCTGGCTCACCAAGATGCAAGCAATCATTGAAAGAGCATTTTGCGGGCTCACTATCCCTGAGCATTTGCCTGACCTGAAGAAAAATAGAAATAATAGGAAGCAAATCATCCAATTTGAAACAGACAAGAGTGAAAAGGAAGAGAAGGAAACTGCATTTTAAACTTCATTTCTTTTCTCTTTTTTTCTTTTTTTGTTTATTTTGAGGGAAATCTTTTATCATTAAAAACACTATCTTCAGCCACCCACAGAAGAGGTTTATTCTGTAGTTCATGCCAGGGATAGGCCAGATGAGTGGTGTTTTCGGTTTACCAGGGTTTATTCTGTAGTTCATACCACAGAAGAGGTTCTGATGTTTTTTATCATTCACTGATTTGGCATGTTTTGGGTGTTGTGTGTCAGTTAATTTTATTTGGACGCATCTCTGAAATCACCACGCAGGCCCTACCTCAGGTCGCAGATTAAAATATATAAATATAAATGGATGATTAAGTTTTTAATGACAAAAAAATCATAAACGAACAAAAAAAAGTGTACCAAATGTGCATTAAGATGATGACAAGTGAGAAAAAAAGGTGACAAACATAGTAATGAAGCTAGCGGTGGTAATCGGTTAAATTGCATCGGGCTGATCTCTTAGGGGTAACAGTTTTGGGCCATCCCCAACCCGACCCATTCAGCAATCAGATTGGGAATCCCAACCCTTACCTGACCTGTTTATAATCAAGACAATCCGAACTGGACCTAATCAATAAAGTTTTTTAAAATATTGAGATTAAAACAATATTAACAAGAACATATTCATCACAAACTCTATATTTTTTTATGAATGGTTAAAGGTAATTTCTTTTTCCTTTATTATTATTATGATGATGATGATGATGGATTGGTGACATGACCTAACTCGCAACCATGTGTTTGAAACAATGAGCACTGTGCTACAGGGTTGTTGCCGTTTCTTCTTGTATTATTGTTGCTGTTATCTTTCAACTAACTGAATAGTAATAAAATTTATTCCAAAAAGAACTAACAGCAGTAAAACCACTCCTTAAAAGCAACCCCAGGCTCACAACTGAGAGAATCGAACCAAAAACAATTACAATGGGAGAGGAACAAAATTGCGCGTAAACATTCATGTGATCCCCCATTTTGCATAGATGTAAAACCTACCCATTTGCAGTTCTTTTCAACAATAACTTGGCTTAAATATCCTTAATCTCATCAATAACTTCAGCCACCCTCAACTCGAGTCCCTTTCAACAATTAGAGAAGTTACCTTTATTTGGTTACTTCCTTGAGCATCACCCTTTATTGCCATTATCTAGAATCTACATTAGATGAACCAAGCCATATATAGTGGTCAGGTTCAGCTCGGGTTGGGTTCGGACTGGCAGATCATAAGTTAGGAGTTAGGACCTGTTGGGTCTAGACATGCAACCCAAACTGTGAGTTAAGGTTTTCACAACCTGAACACAACAAGCAATCTAAATGGGTCAACCCATATCTGAAATCCTCAGTTAGGTTCAGGTCATGTTTATGGATCTTGCCACCTAAGTCTAGCAATAACAAGAATCGGGAATAAATGCATTAGATATTCAAGCAAATTACATAACATGTTGATTCATTCGATAACCCATGAAGAACCACAGAAACCAAAAGAACGAACCTCAGGAAATAGCAGTGCAAGAGATTTCTTTGTTACTTTCAACAAGCTGGGCTGGCTAAAACCAGGAGTATCAGCAAGATACCCTCCCCCTGAAATTGGAAGTAGAGAAACATGGCGTGTAGTATGCTTTCCTCGGCCACTTTTTAGAGAAACTTCACCTACGCGCTGATCTTCAAACCACTTGCTGCCCTCAATCTGAAAATAGCATGAGCAGGAGAAATTTGTAAGGCATAATTAACTGTGCCATATCAAACCTTAAGATCTGTAAATTATGGTGAAAAGTAAGGTCCCATCATGGATGAAGAATGTCTGAAAAATCAAACGGATTGGAGACCCTAGTCATCAACTTCTAGGCCATGGGTTGTTGACCTTAGAGGCTTTGATGTCGTTTTATGATTTAACTATCTGTAAGGATCTTAAGTTGTGGAGATTTAGCAAATTATTTTCCACAGGGTGAAGCCCATAAGACTGATGCTTGTGTTGTTGAACCATGGAAGCCACATATATGGAACACTCCAGGTCCAGAGTGCTAGAAAATTATAGAATTGGGATGGCAAAGAAGTAGAACCCGTTAATTCCTAAAAAGGTAATTATGCTTACTCATGGTGCACTGAGATGAAAAAAAAAAGAATGAGGGAGTAGCAAACTCAGTAAAACGCACACGAGCAAGCCACTGATCGGAGTCATGCTGACTGCTTCTCAATGCATTAATCAGACTGGACTTCCCAACACCACTCGGACCTACAATCACAGTGGTTTGTTCTTTCAAGTTATCTGCTAAAGCATTCAATCCATATTTGGATTCAACACTGCAGAAGAGTGGTTCGTAGCCCCATGCATGAAGCCTTGCCTTCCATGCCAGCACTGTCTGCAACATGACAAATAACTTCCACTTAAGAGATATACAAAAATAAATAAATAAATAAATTAACAATTCGTAGCAATACAAGTTAATATACAAAAATAAATAAATAAACAATACATAGCAATACAAGTTGATTAGAATTAACTCCCCCGGCCATTTTTATGATTACACTCCGGATTTCAGGTATAGATGGAAAGATTGCTATGTTAAACCAGATTAATTACAAAGAGGCACAAAACTTAAAAAGAAATGAGGTTTGACTGACACTAGACAAAAAATCATAACTTCAAATTTATTAGGGTATTTAGCTCTTACAATGGAAGAAAAAAAATTGTCCTGATTTATGAAATCTATCAATGGAAGAAGAAAATAAAAGGCAAGAGAAAATTTTCTTCACTCTTAAACCAAAAGAGGAGCAAAATTCAAACTACTTTTAATCATAAACTCAACTTACCAAAGAAGGATTATAACAATACCAATGAAGAAAAGGAAGGATTGTTACAATATTTGATACTCTTGACTGGAACTCCCCTAGCATCATGCTTTCTCCCCTTTGGCTTATCCTCTAGAATCTAAGATACGGATTATCAATGCACCACTGATTCGCATTGATTACAGCCAAAGATCTTCAATGTTCCACCAAGGCTCCCTGTCATGCCTAGTTACTCAAAAACCTTCAAATTTCCTTTCGGCACTGTCCCATAGTTGCATTCCCCTTTCCGGCTTTCCACATCCTTGAGCATTCAACTTTTGGATTATTTTTTTTGGTTCCTTTTTGTTTTGATCCTCTTTTGCTTCTTCCATTTTCTTGGAATCCTGTTTATGGCTTCGCTCCTTATTTATCCTCTTATCGTCCCAGGCCAGCCATAGCTTTTATCACCAAAATCCTTCTGCCAGCTCATAGCTTCCATCCATGTTTTTGCAAGCTGTACTACCCTCCCATTCCTCTGCATAACTAATAACTAATAGATGAAAAACATGAGTCACCTTTCTCTCTCTTCCTTTCTTGGATGACATCCAACCTTTCAAAAGATTTAGTAGATTTCCTCACCTGAACACTAAGTAGGTGGAGGTTGTCAATGAAAAGATGACCAAGTACCCAAAACTGGCTCTTCCCTAAACCAGATTCCTCCATCCACCTCTGTTTCTACCTCTCTTTTGGTCACCTTTGCAATCTCTCATTTTCTTCATGCTCTCTCCAGTCTCCACCATGACAAAATGTTTTCTTCTCATCAAGTTGGCACTTGATAGATAAGATAAAAACTTATTTGCAACAAGACCAAATGGTTCTATGGAGTTTAGCTCAGAGTAGAACAAAAGGCTGCAGACAGTCAAGACCTTTATCTCGAATGAACCCATTCTTTTTATCAGCTACAGTTGATTGGGCCCTTTTGATACAAGTATCGCATTGCATCTTTCGATTGAACTATCCACTTAAGTTTGATAGTAATCACCCACTTACATCATGCTACCTTCTTTCCATTAAGCAACTAAGTTCTTAAGTTTTCTTCTTCTTCTTTTCTTTTTTTCTTTTCCACAAAAGATTTCGTCCGTGCACACATCGTCTCATTCGAGAAAGCATACACAAATGTTTGTCTATTTTAAAGTATTCAGGTATTTAGAACACAAACCAACCAATTCTAGAAGTACTGTGAGCTAGTCTTTATATTCTAATAAGCTAGCAGTCAGTTAACAAGAAGACATACTTTTACAACATACATCCCTAAGAGTGCTATCAATAAAAATTACAAATTACAAAGGAAATGCCCTCTGTGCAGGTTAAAAGTGGGGAAAAAGGCAATGCTAGCCCGCCCTGGCATAAAATAAGATCAATTGATTCAGAATTCATACTATTGCCAGATACGCATGCAGTCCCAACAAAACCATATTTTCTGCGGGATCTAAAGCATCAGGCGGGGCATATTATGGATGGGGTATAACCCCAAAGTTTAAACTGATCCAATTATTAAACCATCAGACTGGGAATATTTTTTCCTTGCTCCTCCAACCGGTCCAATGCCCCTATAACTGTTGTTTAATTTGCGTATATACATATGTATGGTTTTGAACTGCAGTTATGCATTGTTTGTTAAATTGAAAGGGTTGGGAGTGCCACTTTCAAGCAGTTGTAACTCAAGAAGCATCTCCCTGTATGAGGAACCATATGAGATTGCCATTTTTCAATCAATGCCTCATTCTCAGTGGTTTTTAGTGAATGCGGTGATGGCTATTCATTTTCCGTCTCCTTTTAATTCATTTTTCATCAAGGTAGAGAAATTTTTTCCTCTTACCATTTATGGATCTTCACCTTTATTTCTTCCATTTTAACCACTTTTTAGTTCTTATTCCATACAAACAAGCAGGCTCCTAGTCAACTGAAATTTGAATAAGCATCAATAGATATGATAAAATTCAAGCCAATCAAGTTCCAACCTCTTCCTCGGCGAGCTCAATCTTATTCAACGCCAAAGTGACCGGAATCCCCACCGACTCCGCCTCGACCAGGAACCTCGTGAGCGAGAACGGCTCCGGCTTCGGCTGGTCCAGGGAGAACAACACCAGCAGATGATCCACATTCGCCACGGGCGGATCAACCACCTCCGATTCCCTCTCAAAAACGTTCTCAATCATCCCCCTCCGATCGACCCAATCGATCGCCCCCACCATCACCTTATCCCCAACCAAAACCCTCCTCTTTATCTTCTTCAACACCGCCCTGACAACACAGAGCAGCTCCATTCCAATGGCGTTCCGTGGGGCCTCCCCCGAACTGGGGGGCTCCTCGACGATGACGCGCATGAAGTTGGCCTGGGCTGCGGCGACGAGTCCGACGGCATGGTTGGGGAGGAGGGCGGGGCGGGAGTCGGAGGGGGAGGAGAGGGAGAGGGAGGAGAGCTCCTTGACGGAGTGCTTGGCTTTGAGGAGGCTCTTGTGGGGTTTTCTGGGGGAATTAGGGTTTTGGCGGGCGGAGGCCGTGGGGGAGAGAAGGGGAGGTGAAGGGAGGCGGGAGGAGAAGCGAAGGAAGAAATTGGTGGAGGTCGGGTGGCGGAAGATGGAGAAGGAGAAGGCGGAGATCGGCATCGATGGAGTTGCAGAGGAGGAGGAATTCAGGTCGGATTAGGGTTAGGGTTTTAGAGAGGAGCTGCAGAGAGGGGTTTCTGTGGTGGGGATTACGGTTAGGGTTTTAGAGAGAGAGAGAGAGAGAGAGTAGCGGACATGATGACGGAGGTTTTATCAGTTTCGGCGAGTGGGACTGAGTCACTGAAGTGCGGACGAGTTTCTGACTCATCGAGTGGGGATGCTCTCGAAAACGGGGCAAGCGGTGTTAACGGGTCGGATCCTGTCGGGTTTATACTTTATAATGACCGGGACATTATTAATATTGGGGTTTTTATCAAAAAATACACATTATATGGCCACTACATGTATAAGTAAACATTAGCCTATTTATACACCTTAACAGGAAATTCGTACAGGATTTTTATTTTTTTTAACTATTTTTTTGGGTAGTCGAATTTTACCTTCATTTGCAATGTTAAAGGTTGAATTCGACCCTGATGGTGTAAACTTCTGCTATACACAATACGTTGGATGTCGAATGCGACCCACAGTTCAGCTTTTAAGGTCGAATTCGAACTTAACTTGTCCACTCCCCATTTTCAAAACCCTCGTTTCAAGGTAAAAGCATTTTAATTTAACCCGTCGACTGCGCTGTGCACTTCAATAAACCAGGCCCAATTTCCATCGGCAATACTTGGCCCTTCCCCAACGCCATGGACATGAGGAAGACCACCTGCGCCATCCTTTTCATCGCCGCTTCTGCGAGCGTGGTCCTCCCTACCGATGAGATCTCTGCCCTGGCACCCGGACCTGCAACCAACCCACAGCAACTCTACTGCAAATCGCTCCTATAGTGGGACTACTCGGGGCCTCCTTCCTATCATTACGTGCCCTCTACTTGTAGGAGATTCACAAGTCACTAACAAGAGAAGGAAGATTTGAAAGTGATTATAAACATTAAAATGGCAATGTGTTAATCTTTTTCTTACACTTTTTTGTTTTTCTTTTTGTTACATTTGTTGAGGAGAATTGGATCACATTGGTATGATTTGCAGTATAATGAAGGTTATTGAAATAAAGAAAAGTTCTTGAGAATAAATCTAGCGAGGTTATTATGTCATTTGTTTGCTTGTTTATTTATTTATTAGAGAGGGTAAGTATAAGGACCATCCTATGCTTTGTAATTTGTAAGGGGATGGAAATGGGGTGGGCTCTGTCGGGTCCCTAGTTTAGTTGGCCCTGATATGAAATTGTAAAAATGGGACGAAATCAGAATCCGGATCCGACAGAGATTGAGATTTCAGGGCCCATATGTATACCTGAATGTAAGAATTCGGGCTATTGGGTGGCACAGCAGAATCGAACGATGACCTAGATGGACTGATGGAGGGTAGAAAGTGCACAGCGCAGTCGACGGGATGGAGGAGAAGAGAACCTAGATGTCGCAGTCGACGGGGTTAAATAAAGTGATTTTACTTGGAAACGAGGGTTTTGAAAAGGGGAAGTAGACAAGTCAAGGTCGAATTCAGACCTTAAAAGCTGAAACTGTGGGTCCAATTCGACCTCAAAAATATTGTGTATAGAAGAAGTTTACACCATCAAGGTCGAATTCAACATTTAACACTGCAAATGAATGTTGAATTCGACCACCCAAAAAAATGGTAAAAAAAAAATAAGGAATCCTATACGGATTCTCTGTTAAGTGCATAGATGGCTAATGTTCACTTTTACGTGCAGTAGCCATATAATGTGTATTTTCCGGTAAAAACCCCATTAATATTTCTTTACCGGATATGTATCATGTTTTACCTATTTACCTAAAAAAAATGTCTCAGACCAATTGATTGTCATTAGGAACTATTTGTTTGCATTAGAATACAGAGGAATTGAATTCACATGATTTAGATAATTCATGAAGTATGCAATAAAAAATAAAGGTAAAATGTGAATATCCAAAAATGCACTTCAAATAATTCTCCTTAATGAAGGAAAAATGAGAAAAGAGAGCCTAACCGTCATCACTATATAATTTGATACCTAGGAAAGTCAAAGTCTCCTATTCTCGTTGCCTCATATCCTTCACTCTTCACTTTTTTAAAAATTGTCGAATTTAGATCACATGTCATAGCTATTACATAGAACCGTATAACACATTTCTCTATTATGAGGCCCAAATATAAAAAAATTCAGACCATTCAAGATGAATGTCATCCTCTCCACTAATACTTTTTAAACCTCTCCATTGACATATCCTAAAGTTTTTAGTTCAAACGGAGTGTGACTCCTATGATATATTAATGGAGAGGATGACATTCATCTTGAACGATCCGAATTATTTATGTGAGTCCTAGGATAGTGTTCGAGGAATATGTTACGAGGTTCCAGTGTTGAGGGGACTCATTTGATCTTGGACAAATATGCTCATAGTTGCAATGGCACATTGCAAGTGAAGAGATGTACTACTGATGAAAGAATGCTTCAGATATTCAAATATGGGGAAGGTGGGTCTGAAATGGAAGTTCTCATAGCTGAAGCTGAAGGTGATGATATGGGCATGATCCCAGTGATATACTAAGAAAGAGTGGCGGATTTACACCTACGGTTTTGATATTGCTGTAGGAGGGTAGGATTTTATTCTAAGTACCTGACACCTCCCCACAGGGGAATAGGCTGGAGCCGAGGGCCCCGGGCCTATTGTGTACACTTCGGGAGACGAAGCTCCGTAATCATGCATTTGTCCCAGGGTGGATTTTTCCAGCCCCAAGGGCCTCCCCAGGAGTCGATCCCGCAACCTCTTGAATAAGAGATTTAACGGACTTACCCTGGTACCCACTTGGGCTAGTGCCTTTTTGTAGGAGGGTAGGATTTCATTCTAAGTACCTGATAATGGACTTACCCTGGTATCACTTGGGCTAGTGCCTTTTTGTAGGAGGGTAGGATTTCATTCTAAGTACCTGACACCCCCCCACAGGGAAAAATCTCTTATTCAAAAGGTTGCGGGATCGACTCCTGGGGAGGCCCCTGGGGATGAAAAATCCACCCTGGGACAAATGCATGATTACAGTGCCTCATCTCCTGAAGTGTATATGGGACAAATGCATGATTACGGAGCCTCGTCTCCTGAAGTGTATACAATAGGCTCGGGGCCCACGGCTCCAGCCTATTCCCCTGTGGGGAGGTGTCAGGTACTTAGAATGAAATCCTACCCTCCTACAAAAAGGTTGTGTACACTTCGGGAGACGAGGCTCCGTAATCATGCATTTGTCCCAGGGTGGATTTTTCCAGCCCCAGGGGCCTCCCCAGGAGTCGATCTCGCAACCTCTTGAATAAGAGATTTAACGGACTTACCCTGGTACCACTTGGGCTAGAAAAATCCACCCTGGGACAAATGCATGATTAAGGAGCCACGTCTCCCGAAGTGTACACAATAGGCCCGGGGCCCTCGGCTCCAGCCTATCCCCTATGGGGAGGTGTCAGGTACTTAGAATGAAATCCTACCCTCCTACAATTGCCGTCTCCTCTCTTCTGTTTTTCTCCTCTGTTGTCAAAAAGGAAGCCATCTCGACAGCATTAGAAGTCTGCTTAGCAACTCAACCCGTCAAACTGAACAATCCTGCTAGCCCAATTGGCTTGTCATCCCATTTTGTAAATTTAAGGCTTGGGCTAGCATTTCTAATCCAATGAACGTTACAAAACCGTTTCAAGTTCTATTAGGAACCATTCAAGACCGTTCCAAATAGCCAGTTTTGATGTATTTTATAAATGTGTCAAATGAGAGTTGGGTCCATTCATGACCCAAGAGGTCATCAACAGCAGAGCCAGAACATTGCCCCTAGTCATGCCCCCTGGGTCCTTGAAAGGTCAAATGACATATAAGGCCTAACCTTACATTAAAGGGTCATGTATGTACTATAGGTTGTTATCCATTTCAGGAAAGTTGAAATAGTCCAGTCTACAAATACTAAGGGTGGAAGTCCGGTTTTTCGGTTCGGTTTTAGACCGAAACCGAAAAAACCGAAAACCGAAATCTCAAAATATTGCAAACCGAACCAGACCGAATTACGTGTAAAACCGAACCGAACCGAAAATTATTAAACGGTTCGGTTTTCCGATTTTTCGGTTTAAACCGAATTTTTCAATATCACACAAATAGATTCAAATTGACAATTGTTTACAGAAGACATTTACTGCTATTGTTGTTCTTGTTTGATGGAGAGGTGTTGTGGTGCAGGTTTTTCGCCATTGCGAATGGGATATGAAGTTTGTATAGCCTTGTAGTTCTCTTCATCCCAGGATGGATTCCCATCTGTGGCCAAGTTCCTAAGTTCTGTGACCATGTCATGGCAGCTCTAATCCTCGGCTTCTGTGGTGTTTTCATTTACATGTTTCTCCTTCTCCATGCTATACAGTATACACACATTCATCAAACCTATATTATTATAAAAATTCACCTTCTCAACTCTCAAGATTGTTGGGTTGAAGGTTATCTATATGTTCTTCAGTTCTTCATAGTTCATAGACTTGTTATTATTGTTGGCTATATTCAGCATTTCATACATGACAACAAGAGAAAGAAAATAGACTTTGTGGATATAGCCTCTTGAATCTTGATTGATTGCTGTAAAGAAGTTGTTTTGGGATTGTCTGTGGACTGGTGATCTTCTGGATTAATTAGCCCCATCGATCGTCTATCATCTTGCAGCATCAATTTAAAATGTGACATTTGGGATGCACGGACAGGGGTCGGATGTGGGTCTAATTAAAATGTTATGTGGTGGGTGAATTAGTTTCACCCGCTTCAACCAAGTGGTTTGCCTTAAAAAAAAAAAATGAACTCAGTGATTTGCCATTAAAAAAAAAAAATTCAACCATCCTAAAAGAGGTGCAGGCTTTAACCTTTAAAGGTTAATACATGTCTAGTTGTCCATTGTGCAAATATTGAAATACACAGTTCATAAATCATAGTGGCACAGTCCACTAATAGCTTAATATAATTCACTACAAAACAGTCCAATAACTTAAACAGTTCTAATAACTCAAACAGTCCAGTCTTCCATGGTTCCAGTACTACATAGTTCCTCTGCCTCACAGCTCACAGAGTGCCTTTGTCAGAGTCTTCAACGACGACTCATGGGTGGTCTTGAACTCCCCATTGATGCATTCTTACTTTTAGTCTTGGCCAATTCTATAATTAAGTCACAAAAAGTCAAAAAAACATTCATGCATATATGATATATGATATAACAGAATCTATAAATTAAAGATATTAGTTTCATAGTTTGTTTACCTTGTTCAAATGACTCTTGCTCTGATAAATCTTCTACCATTACAAGCTGCAAAGGTAATCCTCCAATCCAATCATCAACACAAATAAGTGCTTCTACAATTGTAGGGGTGAGAGAGCTCCTAAATGAATCAAGAACTCGTCCACCAGTACTGAATGCTGATTCAGATGACACCGTAGAAATGGGAATCGCCAAGAGATCACGAGCTATAACTGAAAGTATAGGAAACCTAGAAGAATTAATCTTCCACCAAGTCAAAATATTAAAATTCTCACCATCCTTTGCATATTCAATGTTTTTCTCCCAGATATTTATCCAACTCAGTCATAGTTTCTCCACCTCCAACTTCAGAATGCAACCTTCGAAACACTGCTTTTGCTCGATCTTCAGCCGATTCTTCTTCATCTCTAACAATAAGTGAAGAAGAGGCCTGACTTGGATTCACTCTTTCAGAAGATTGCTCATTCTTGTATTCATTAAACATTTTGAATGTTGCCAATTTCACCTCCTCAGCCACTGCAATTGCAGTTTGTTCATCATACATTACTTTCAAAGCTAAGGTCACATAATGCAATTTGTACCTCGGATCAAAAACAACCACCACGAAGATCAATATGTTAAGTTTATCTGATTTTCCTCCCCAATATTTATCACATTTTCCGATCATTCTTTCAGCCATCAAGCTCATTTGAACATCATTTGAACACTTCATCTCTTTTAAAACACAAAACAATATGCTCAATTCATGAAAAAAACTATTTGAAGTGATGTAAGAAGAGCCAGATACCTTCAATGTTAGATCATAAAAGTAACGAAGAAAAGTCACCAATCTTCTCACGGTAATCCAATCTTCATGCTTAGGCATTCCACCCTCCCCTGCAAGCTCACTAGTTATCTGTGGCTCAAGCTCCTCAAATCTCTCAAATGCTAGTTCAAACTTTTGAGCAGCCTCTAGCATTAGATAAGTAGAGTTCCACCGAGTGCACACATCTAGGCGCAACAAACTCTTGCTTTGAAGTCTTTCAATCTCTACACATTCTTTGAACTTTTGAATCCTCTCAGGTGAGGCCCTAATGAACTTCACAGCTGCACGAACTCGATCTATTGATGCAATTGATTCTTTCATGCCTTCAACCACCACTAGATTGACTATATGTGCAGCACATCTCATATGGACATATTCCCCAAGTACGATGCTAGCAAATCTCCTTTTCAAGTAGTTCACAAGAAGATCATTTGCACTGGCATTATCCACTGTAATAGTGAAAAGCTTCTTGATATCCCATTCCTTTAAGCAGTTCTCAATAACTCTACCCATAGCCTCACCTTTGTGACTTCGAATTGTTGTAAAGTTGATAATCTTCTTCTGCAAAGTCCAATCACTGTCAATGAAATGAGCTGTTATGACCATATAGCTTTGTCTTTGCTCTGAAGTCCACGTGTCTGTGGTTAAAGACACCTTGGAGCCATTGTTTCGAAATATCTTCTTCATTTTATTTTTCACTTCCTCATACAAATCTAAGATGTTCTTTCTCACAGTTGGCCTAGAGGGAACCTTCCATCTTGGATTCAATGCCGCAACAAATTCTTTGAAACGAGGATGCTCCACCAATCTAAATGGCAACTCACACTCAATTATCATACGAGTCAATGCATCGCCAATGAGCTTTGCATCATACTTCCATGTGGCAACCTCCCCATACCCTGCTTGAAGTGACAATTCAGTTTGTTGACCACTTGCCTTAGGCTTGCGCGGGCATCGAATCAAGTGTTGCCTAAGAGTGGATGTTCCATTCTTTGATGCATGGCACTTGTAGACAGTCCCACAGTGGTTGCAACTACAAGTCAGCTTATTCTTTGCACGTGTAAATTCACGCCATACATCAGACCTAGGTTCTTGTGGTTTTCTGTTCCGCTTTTTTGGACTAGACGCTTCACTATTTTCAGTATTTTGAGTGCCAATGGGCTCAGAACTGCCTTCAACACCCCCACCACCACTTTCATCTACTGGCACTGCCATCATTTCCTCTTCCAAACCAATGGCATTTAGCCATCTTTCTTCCGGACTAGAGTCAGCTTCAGAGAGCGAGTGGGTGCTAGACATCTGCAATAGTAAAAATACACGTTCAAATATATTAACATAAACATTCAGAGTTTAAAAGCTTCTAGCTTTGGAAATAGAGTTTAGTTGTACATACTATATAGCCATTGAGAGGTTTAAATAGTTTTCATGTTAAACAAAGCCATCTTTTTTCCACAACAATCGTTGAGAAAAATCAGAACATAAAAACTAACAGCATCTGAAAAACACATAGAAGATTTTAAGAAGCTACTTAACGAACAAAACATTCGGAATTGGAGGCATCCCCACATAATAATTCCTAAAAAAAAAATAGGGTTAGAAGCAAAGAAACCGAAACTCCAAATCATTCAAATAGATAGCGAATCCTTATGGCATATCATTTGATACTTCAATTTTTGAGAGCAAAGGACTACAATAAACACACACACTTTGTTTACTTTCCTTGTATGGTATAAAGATTATGTGCCCATGACTAACTAATGAACTACACAAACAACAGCCATAAATTATTTCTCCTTGTGAAAAAAAAAAAAAAGAACCGTATAGAAGACAAGGTTGGAATTGAAAGAGTTAAAGTGAGGAATTGAGATGGCTAAGCACATACTCTTCAATTTCTTTGCACTTCTCATCTCATGGGATAGATCTGGGCCATCTGGCCACAATCAAGGACCTTTCACCACATGTGAGATAAGAGAAAAAAATGTGCGTGCATGAGAGAGAGGGAGGGAGGAGAGAAAAGAAAATTTTTGGGGTGGAAGAAGAAATGCTTTGACAAGCAAATTCAATGGCAACGAGAGAGGCAAAAAAAATCAAGAACAAGAATCACACAACCAAAAAAGAGCAAACCCACAAGAAAATGAAGCATATGAAAAAAGGAGTTAAGCAGAGGAAGAGGAAGAGAAAGAAGCAGGTAGTGAAGAAGAAGAAGGTGATGATGATGACAAGCAAAGAGTGGGTTCAAATAAAAAAAAATAATCCAAGTTTTTCTAACAGTGGATCTACAGGAAGGAAAAGAAATGAAGAAAATTGAGGCGTTCAAAGACGGGAGAGATGCGGTGCAGATAACAGTGAAACATCATTTTCATTTATTTCAGGTGATGGAAAAGAAAAGGGTTGCTGGCTTGCTGCAGATCTTCCTTTCTCCAAACAAAACAGGGCTATCTTCTACCTATGAAACCAGATGAAAGAACTGCCATTAATAGATGAGATCTATAGCCTAAAAAGGAATTCCCACCTCCTAACTTTTCAAGAAAACCCAACCTAGTTCCAGAATCTAACAAAAACTGAAAAACCCATCATCATCACAATTTCACAAACCAAGAAACAGGTACAGCAACGCCAATGCACCAAAACAGCAAAACCCCAAATTCAGTCAAACAAACACCACCCCAGAATCATAACTGAAAGACCAGAGAAGAAGAAATAGTAAAAGTACCCTATCCCAGGAGGAGACGAGGAGATGAATAGATGATCGCTGTGGTTGGAGAACCGAATGTTGGAGATGCCGTCAGATCGAGTCCAGGCAGCTCGCACTCGCGCACAGTCGCTGCGTCGCAGGTCTAGGCGTCCAGGCGTCCAGCGACTCCAGCCTCCAAGGCCGATCTATCATCTATCTATGGTTTTCGTTACCCCTTCTCTGTTTCTCATTTGGGATGTCGGTCGGTGGATACATTCATATATGATATCTAGGGTTTCCTCTTTCCCTTTCCCATTGACACAATGACACATATATATATAATTTAAAATATAAAATCAAGTTCGGTTTTTCGGTTTAAACCGAAAATATTTTTTAAAATCCGAAACCGAACCGTAAAACCGAATTTGCTAAAAACTCAAAACCGAAACCGAACCATAAACCGATAAACCGAACCGAACTTAATTTTACGGTTCGGTTTACGGTTCGGAGTTCGGTTTGGTTCGGTTTCTTCCACCCTTAACAAATACAATGTCCTGACATCTTGGATGCCAAACCCTCATTTTCTCAAAAAAAAAAAAAAAAAAAAAAAAAAAAAAAGCAATACCATTAGATGCTGACATCATTTTATTTTAACTAATAAGACAGAGTCTAACCTTATCAGTTAAACAACTGATGAACTTTAAAACACCTATCTTACAAGAAGAAAATTATTTAGACCCACTGTTGAAATGTTTTAAACGTGAGAAACTCCATTGACCATTCTCTATTTCCGTATGGTAAATGAAGTTCATCATGTAACCTATCCAAGTAACAGGGGTCCATGAGAAGACTTCTGCAATGGTGGAAAAATAACTATATATTGAAAAAGAAATATGAATGTAAGTGTGTGGGGAGATTTCCAGAACCACAGGATTAAGTTAATCGCAGCCATCAGATGAGGCTAAGCATTTTCACGTGCCGTCCGCGTGCCATCCACGTGGCATCAATCTCACCCCGGCTACCAGGACAGAGGCCCCTGCCGAAGTCAAGCATCTCCGGGCCACTATCGCCGAACTGGTCCACCCCGGGTGCCATCTCGGCAGCAAGCTTCACCTCGGCTGAGCCACCCCGGGTGCCATCTCGGCAGCAAACTCCACCTCGGTTGAAGAAGCCGAAGCAAGAGAGAACCTTCACTTGCGCCCCTCATCCCCCACGTCATCAGGCACGTGGAGGGATAGGGGCACGAGCTAGTGAGACAGACGCGACATCTAGCCGCCCACAATCTTCGCCAGATCCCTGACAGGGCGGCATCCAGCGGCTGAAGCCACATCAGGGCAGGGCCCGAGGGCAGATCCGCTGGTACTTCCTACCGCCAAAGGCGCCCAACAGGATCTGGCCCAACAAGATGTGCATTAAATGCGATGTGGGCTGACCCGACGGGCATTTAATGCATAGTGGGCTGGATTGGACCACAATTAATGCAATATGGGCTGATCATGACTTCTCAGTCAAATCGCGGGACCCACACCAAAATATCTCCCAAAAGATACGTTCCACACTCTATAATAGAGGTTCACACCACCATCAAAGGTACGCCATTTTTCCATACCCAGAGCCGTTACTCTGCCTCTCTTCTTCCTCTCCTTCCATTGTTCCAGTTCCCACACTGACTTTGGCATCGGAGAGCCTTGCGCCGCCCAGGCCAGGGTCCTCTGACCGTTTGCTATTCTCTTTCAGGCTTTCGGACGGCATCCAGTCACACCCAGTCTCCATCATCTTCTCGGATAAGTCCTGTAAGGCACCCTCTTATTGTGGGTCATTATTTTCTGCACCTACAATTGGCGCCGTCTGTAGGGAAGCAATATCCCAGCCTTCCCAACCTTCTCCAAATCTTTCCAAACAGTCTTTCTTAACCTCAACCTCACAGAAGCCATGCCACCGAAAGCTAAGAAAGGCGGAGAATCCTCAAGACCAGTTCTCGAGATGCTACCACCGTCAACGGACCTCCCTCCTCAGGGAAGATCCCGAACGGTCCAAGGCACATCCGCGGGCGAGGGCCGCCTGGGCTCCCAACTCCTTGTCGAGATCCCCTTCCAAGAGGGAGTCGAGGCCTCGCTCTCAGCGGACGAAACCGTGCCACCCCCCGACGCGACGAGCACCGGCGCGAACGTCTTCGGAAGGACAAAGCCGTGGCCGTAGGAGAGACGCGCCACGTTCGACCTCCAGCCGCTGGAGGGGACGTCGCAGCCCAAGACGCTCTTCTCCAGAGGCAGGAGCAGTTAGTCCAAGAGCTCCAGCAGCTCCAACAGCAGCTAAAGGCAGCACGAACTGCCTCCCTGAGGGAAGTCTCTGAGCCTCAAGGGAAAAAGAAGGACGCCCCCAGCAGGGCAGCCCAGCCTCCCCGCGGAGACCTCAGGAATCATCTGGACCAGAAACGGAGCCAGATTCGTGACGAATGCTCGAGCAACAGCCGGAGTCACCGTAGTCGCGATGGCCGAACTCATAGCCATCGTAGCCCAAGCCATCCCAAGCGAAAGCACCGAGCCCAGACTCCGGAGAAGGACGACGAGCAAGAGCAATTTGACAAACGAGTCAGATTGGCTCTCCAGCACAATTTGGACATGCGGGACCAGAAGCAGCTCTGTGGACACACTGATCTCGGGGGCTCGCCCTTCACAAAAGAGATCGAGCGCACCCCCTTGCCCAAGAAGTTCTCCGTCCCGCGGTTCGTCCCTACGACGGACTGTCCGACCCATCTGCACACCTCCGACACTTCTCCCAGAAGATGTCCATCTGGGGAAACGAGGGTCACCTAAACTGCAAGATCTTCTCCTCCAGTTTGGGTGACCTCCCCCTGAAGTGGTTCTGCTCTCTCCCAGAGCAGTCAGTTTCCAGTTGGAAGGAGCTCCAGCTCTCCTTCCTGAAGAAGTTCCAAGCATACACCGTCGTCCCCAAGAAGGAAGGGGACCTCATCGCCCTGAGAATGAAACAGGGCGAGACTCTCGCCAAGTTCACCCACCGATTCTGGGCGGTCTACAGCCAGATCGAGGGCGCAAGGGAGGGGATAGCCATCTACGCCTTCCAGCATGCCCTGATCCCCGGCATCGACTTGCGAAAGGACTTGGCCGGGGACACCCCAGAGTCCATGTCAGAATTGATGTCCCGGGTGAAGCGCTTCATCGCCCGGGAGGAGGACGAGATCCGAGCTAAGGATCAGGACGGGCACCCAGAGCCCGAACAGAAGAATGGCCAGCCTCGGCAAAGAGGCGGGAGGCCCTCCCAGAAGCAGGAGCCCGAGCAGGCCTGGGTCTCCAGTTCGGCGAAGCCTTCGTCGTCCAGGTCTGGGGGCACCTGGAAGCCCAGACCTCCCTCCGGCGCCAGTCAGAGCATCAACGTCATCTTCAAGGAGCCGGTCTACCGCATCCTGACCAAGATCAGGTCCAAGCCGTTCTTCAAGTACCCTCCGCCCATGCTGAATGAGCCCACCTCAGGCGCCCGAAGCAAGCTCTACTGCTCCTTCCATAGGGGCAACGGGCACAGGACCGAAGACTGCAACTCTCTGCAGTGGTATCTGGAGAAGCTGGCCGAAGAGGGCCACATTCCAGAGTTCGTTGAGGCAGGAGATGCCGGCGGCAGCGAGGGCCGAGTTCACCAGAGCGCAGCACAGGTTCCAGACAGTGAGGATTCGGAGAAGATCATTACGTGATCCATCTGGCGTCCTCTGTATCCATCTGTATCCCGAGAAATTCAATTTCTAAAAGATGTAATGAATCTCTGAATCAATGGAAATAGCTTTCGCCCTGTCATCAATCTGTCCTCTCTCTTTGATCGACTTCGGCTACAAGGGTCTACCGCCCTGGAAAAGGCCTCGAGCCCAAACTCGGCCGTTTCCTAAAGCTCCGGGTCTTGGACCCTGGAGAAGGCCTCGAGTTCGGACACTCGGCCGGATTCCTAAAGTTCGGGTTTTTACACCCCTCAAGGATCATTGCCGAGCTCACGCTTCCACAGCCGGAATGGGACTCCACTTCGGCACAAGCAGCTCGTCTCGGCCAAAGCCAGCCATTTCGGCCAAGGGCAATCTGTCACCTCTGGTCGACTCCGGCAGCATAGGCTCTACGCCCTGGAAATGGCTTGGAGTCCTTACACTCAGCCTTTCCTAAAGCCCCGTGTCTTGGACACAATCAAGGCTCTACGCTCTGGAAATGGCTTGGAGTCCTTACACTCAGCCTTTCCTAAAGCCCCGTGTCTTGGACACAATCAAGGCTCTACGCCCTGGAAATGGCTTGGAGTCCTTACACTCAGCCTTTCCTAAAGCCCCGTGTCTTGGACACAATCAAGGCTCTACGCCCTGGAAATGGCTTGGAGTTCTTACACTCAGCCTTTCCTAAAGCCCCGTGTCTTGGACACAATCAAGGCTCTACGCCCTGGAAATGGCCTGGAGTTCCTACACCCAGCATTTCCTAAAGCCCCCGTGTCTTGGACACACTTTGGGTACATACGCCCTGGAAATGGCCTCGAGTTCCTACACTCAGCCTTTCCTAAAGTCCCCGTGTTTGGAACACACTCAAGGGATAACAGCCCTGGAAAAGGCCTCGAGTTCGGACACTCGGCCAATTCCTAAACTCAGGGTTTCATCCCACTCTACAAGGGTCTACCGCCCTGGGAATGGTCTGGAGTCCATACACTCGGCCGTTTCCTAAAGTCCGGGTTTATAAACCCCTCACACCTCGGCGCAAGGCAATTCGGCCAAGAAAGACAAATAAAGAGGAGCCCGGCTACTGTGGCTTCGGCGACTCCACTAAGTGGATCACCGAATCTGCTGGACCAGTGGATTCGGCCGAAACGGCGACCTCGCTGGGAGCGTCGCTGGCAGGAGATTCTTCGACCAGAGCCTCATTTGCTCCAGGGGTAGAGGAGGCCTCACCCTGAGGCACGGCAGAACCATCACTGGCAACCGGGGCACCGCTCAAGACCGGGGCAGCTGGAGCATCTTCCGAAGCATGAACCACTGCAGGAGCTCCAACTGGGGCATTTTCGGCTGCAGGAGCGGAGCTCGGCTCAGGAGCCCCGCACGTCTCAGTGCGGCCAGGCATCCTTCCTCGAACAGGACGGCGGACCGGGCCTCGGCCTGAAGAGAGCCCTTTTCCTTCTCCAGCTCGGCGTTCGCCGTCTTCAACCTTTCCGTTTCGGCTCGTCCAGCCAGCACTTCCCCACGCAGCCTCATCCCCTCAGCAGTAGATTCAGCCTTCAATCTGGCCAGCTCAGACTCCAGTTCGGCGGTCTTCTTGTTCCTCGCCCAGACCTCGCCTTCGACGTAAGCTCGGCGGCATCAGCCAGAGCCGATGCCAGCCG
Source organism: Litsea cubeba (assembly GCA_012931725.1). Lineage (NCBI taxonomy): Eukaryota > Viridiplantae > Streptophyta > Magnoliopsida > Laurales > Lauraceae > Litsea > Litsea cubeba. The sequence continues at coordinate 15,537,592 of CM022946.1, forward strand.
AGCAGCCTCTTCAGCGCTGGCCCTCTTCATCCCCTCCATTCCTTTCCGCGAATCTTCCAGCTCCCTCTTCAGCTTGTCCCTCTCAGACTCCAGCTGAGTAACCCGCGTCGCGTTCTTATCGCTCCTTCCCACCACGGTCAGGAGCCCTGCACGTTCTGCAAAAGGAAACAGAATGAAAGGTTCGACCAAGACTTGAAGAATGAAGAAAAGCGTTGCAAACACTTACCAGAAGATCAGCCTGGATCGCCGAGACCATCTCGTGCGTCTCCATGTCTCTTGGCAGAGCACGGACCTTGGCGAAAGCTCCGATCACCTCGGCATTCCCCAACAGCCGGTCCTCGACTTTCAGAGGCTCACCGGGCTGTCTTCATCCTCGGCCTCCATGGCGCTGGGGCACTCCGGGGTCCGGAGGCCGATCCAGACCCTTGCCCCACCGAGATCGTCAGCTCGCGGGTCGCTCCACCGGTCGGCTTGCTGACCTGCGCGCTCTTCTCAATAGGAGTCTTGGCTCCGGGGGCCGCCCAGGGGCCTTATTCTTCGGAGGCTGTTCAGCCCCCGAGTCCGTCTCCCCAGCCTTGGACTTCTTTCTAGGCGGGGACCCCTCCCTCGGGCGCTCCGACGAAGCGTCGCCGCACTCCCGCACTCGGAGCAGGAGCAGAAGCAGGAGCAGGAGGAGCAGAAGCAGGAGCAGGAGCAGAAGCTGAAGTAGCGCCAGCACCTCCCGAGCTCGAGGCAGCGCGGGTGCTGGCAGAAGATGGTGTCGCAGACTAAGAAGACCCCCGCCTAAACTTGGCCGCTAGGTTCGACGGTTCCGAACTTGAAGTAGACGACTCGGAACCAGATGCAGCTCGGCTCGCAACTGGATCGTTCACAGGGATCCCGGCAGACACCGCAATCAGTGAAGAGGCGACGCGTGTAGCCGTCGACTCGCTTCCCACTACAGGCAAGACAGAGCATTTATGGCTTCAGAGCAGTTGAAGCGACACCAGACGACGATCGCCACATCCCCGGACGGATTCTTCTAGCTTTCAACCCCTAAAGGCTAGCACACTTCAGAGGTCAAAAGCTAGGGGGCAATTGTGTGGGGAGATTTCCAGAACCACAGGATTAAGTTAATCGCAGCCATCAGATGAGGCTAAGCATTTTCACGTGCCGTCCGCGTGCCATCCACGTGGCATCAATCTCACCCCGGCTACCAGGACAGAGGCCCCTGCCGAAGTCAAGCATCTCCGGGCCACTATCGCCGAACTGGTCCACCCCGGGTGCCATCTCGGCAGCAAGCTTCACCTCGGTTGAGCCACCCCGGGTGCCATCTCGGCAGCAAACTCCACCTCGGTTGAAGAAGCCGAAGCAAGAGAGAACCTTCACTTGCGCCCCTCATCCCCCACGTCATCAGGCACGTGGAGGGATAGGGGCACGAGCTAGTGAGACAGACGCGACATCCAGCCGCCCACAATCTTCGCCAGATCCCTGACAGGGCGGCATCCAGCGGCTGAAGCCACATCAGGGCAGGGCCCGAGGGCAGATCCGCTGGTACTCCTACCGCCAAAGGCGCCCAACAGGATCTGGCCCAACAAGATGTGCATTAAATGCGATGTGGGCTGACCCGACGGGCATTTAATGCATAGTGGGCTGGATTGGACCACAATTAATGCAATATGGGCTGATCATGACTTCTCAGTCAAATCGCGGGACCCACACCAAAATATCTCCCAAAAGATACGTTCCACACTCTATAAATAGAGGTTCACACCACCATCAAAGGTACGCCATTTTTCCATACCCAGAGCCGTTACTCTGCCTCTCTTCTTCCTCTCCTTCCATTGTTCCAGTTCCCACACTGACTTTGGCATCGGAGAGCCTTGCGCCGCCCAGGCCAGGGTCCTCTGACCGTTTGCTATTCTCTTTCAGGCTTTCGGACGGCATCCAGTCACACCCAGTCTCCATCATCTTCTCGGATAAGTCCTGTAAGGCACCCTCTTATTGTGGGTCATTATTTTCTGCACCTACAGTAAGAATCCTCCTGTTTCACAAACGCACCCTAAATAGATAGTCATTAGTGCTCACAGCCCGAGCTCGACCCAAACTTAAACTAGATCTTAACATTGTTTTAGATCATGCAGGCCTTTCTTTTTAATCACAAAAAAGGTGTAATAAAGTCTGGTGAAGTAAACTTGATCCATGATCTGATATTTACCTCACATTTACTCCTCCACATGTACTAACAAAGTGAGGTCCTCAACTAGAGCTCAACGCCTCAACCATCCAGGCACATGGATTGTGTGTGAGAATGCAATAGAAAGAAAACAAAATAGAAGTGAGGCTTATTGTCACATTCAGATATATGAAAACAGTGATTGAAATAAAATAATAAAACAAAGCAAGTTGCATGTTAACAGTATGATCAGTTTTACAAAACAGACAATATTTTAAGTATTTTGATTACTACGGTTGGCTTGCCAACAGGACTAGATCTTCTGCATTTAAAATACGAAGGGTGCGTTTACTTTGTAGCACTGGTTGTCCTTCCAAGTGAAATTTTCCCATTCGCATGTTTCAGTTCCCATTAATATACTATACAAATATGCCATTCATCTGCCTAGCACCTCCAAATTATCTTGGTCCTCAACTTAAAAGCCTTAAATTTTAATGGCATCTTAACCGTAGAAATATTTTTAGATTTAATCGTACAATGAGCGAAGATTCAATGAGCATAAAATTAGATATCAATGTTAGACTGACAAGACTGTTAAAGGGATGTTGGGTTTATATATCGCATTCAGAATTTACCAAGTGGTCATTAGGTTAGCCAATGCCAGGTTCAGGGTCAGGGATATTTTGGTATTTGTACAGGGGCTTCCTTGGGGGCAACGGAAGTTGAGATTAGAGATTATATATACAATCTAATTTGTTACTCTAGACTTGGGGATAGTTAGAGATGTGAGAGCTCTCTCTCTCGTTGGTGTGGGAGTTTTTTGAACCACATGGGGCTGAATGGAGAAAAATATTTTTTTTCGTGGATGTAGGTAAGTTTGCGAAACCACGTAAAATTTCTCTGTATTTTTTCTCTTCTCGTGTGATTTGTTGATTATTTATTGCGGTGATTCACGCTTCCACACACATGGGTAGCTATTACACAAGAACCGTGTATCACTTTACTGAAACTCTATCGTGGAGCCCATGCAGAGATAATCCGGACCATTGAAAATGAATATGATCACCTCTATTGTACTCAAAAGGAGTGGTCCCACTATTTGATTGAGCACCGTGACAAAAACATGACTGGCTCTGATGTGGCATCGCTGTAGACATGGTGTGTTTCAATCATGTTTTGGGGATCGTACTCCATCGTATGGTGGGACCACTCCATTCGCACACAGACATGAGGATCAATCAGTGTTGATGGGGTTTTGGGGGGATTTGTTTTAAAAAATCAGTGGGCTCCATTACTGCCCACAGAGATCTTCGTACAGTAAAAAAGGTGCAGAGGATCCATATGAGACTAGTCAACTCACGGGGGACAACCTGTCCTTTTCTTATCTTTGCCTGTTTTGGAGCTTTTTCATCCGACGTGTATGCGGTCTGTAGTTTCTATCCTCTCGCCAACTTTCCCCCTATAAATACCCTCTCCCTCCCTCTCCGCTCTCCAAAGCTCCATTGATAAAACGTTATCAGGTATGAATTTTCCTTGTTTCTATTTTCTTTTGAAGGCAATCAACTCATTGAACTCAATCTTGATGATGTGTTTTAGTCCTTATATGTATTAAAGCTGTTGCCTTTTTGGCATATTCATGGATGGATACTGGATTCTATATTTGAATTTCTGTTCTCTGTAGTTTTTTGGATTTTTTCTGGATGTTGTTATTTTACTCATTTGGTTGGAGTTTGGGTTGTGAGTTGAGCATCTTTGTGTTTGGATTGGAATTTCTTCACTGCTGGAGCTGGGTGTTTTGAGCTTCGTTTTAGATTCATGTTTTGTTTTCTTTTGAATTTGTAGGATATGTTGTTTGGGGGGTTGTCCATATCTGACTGAGGGCCTGTTTGTTTCCCATAATTGAATGCATATATAGTTCCAAAAATGACTGTCAAATTATCTCCCCTCTGATGAAAAATAAATCAAGGGGAGGTGGGAAATGAATAGCCAGCCACTACTCTAGTAATTCAAATCGTAGGAAAGTAGGGTCACATTAACATCGGTATCCTATAGATTACACAGTTACACCTCAACTCTTTAATAATCCATAGGTGGAGCTCATTTGATCTTGGATTCCTATATAATCAATTCTTATGTATTCTATGCAAACAAACAGCCCTGATCTTTTTTCTTTTCTTTCTTCTTTGACTACATAGGGGATTCAGACTCACACACCCTCCATGACACACCCATGTCCCTACCTAGCTGATGTACAACCGCAGACCCTTGATTAATCCATCAGTGGATATAGGATCAGATGAGTGCCAAATTGGGGTGAGCGCACTATGGGCATAGTTTTTACTGGTGTCAAATTGGGGTGAATATCACTTAATGGTAGGGTAGTTAGTGTGGGGAGGTTGAATTGCTCATAGTTGGGCCATAGATAAGAGATGCATCAATAATCTACGAGCAAACACATTTCATCTAATCATAGGTATATATAGGTGATAGGGGCTGGACTGATCTTAGGTCATAGGTGGCCATAAATAGGTGGTGTGCAGATAGCTTACATGAAAATACATCTCACTTAATCATAGTTATAGTTAGGCGTGTGTGTATGCATGAGTGCATGTGTATATTGCCTTGATTTACTGCTGCTCTGGACTAAAGTAATTCTGCAACTTGCTTTGTGTTTGACTGAATTTGGAATTATCTTTTTTCTAACAGAAGATCTGCCTTCTTATTTTCTGTCAACCGTTTGTATCATGTTGGTTGCAGTTCATTTGAAAGTATTTAGATTTTAGAGAATGGGAGCTACAGGGTCTAAACCTTGTTAGTCCCATGGCCTTCACTGGTATAATTTCAATTCATTTTTTTCCTTTTAGTTCAATAATACTGGTTGTCTTTTCATTCAGATCCGTTACGAGTGGAAAAAGATTCTAATTCTCATCTATTCTATGAAGGTATTAAGGCAATGCATAGAGGAAAGAACAGGCCTTTCATTGCAAAACTTGATGTCACCATCTGCCAAAATATAGGGAGAAACTACTCCAAGAGCAGCAGTTCTGGAATGGATTTTGCTCCAGATGAAACAACACCTAGAGGATCACTGATACTGATAGATCAAATTGCTCATTCCATAACATCTTTCAGGTCCTTGGTATTGCATAATTCCCATGGGTGAAGATTACCATGAATTCTTATTACCTACTGCCATGCCGCTGTTTATCAACACCGACTCGTTTCCAGTAACAATACTGGCCTAATGGCTCTAGTGTGGCACAGTGGAAGGTGACCACCATTGCATCCTTGAAGTTGTGGGTTCAAGTCACATAACGAATAAAAAAAAAAAAAAAAAAATCTTGTAGCATCTGCTTTAGCAAATGCCTTCTCCTTTCAGAGCTAAGAAACGGTTTGCTGAGTCAGAGATGCGCTGCTCCACTGCAAAACAGAAGAATCTGCAAACAAGTTCAAGTATCTCAACTAAATCAACCTCTCAATGCGTCCTGATTATCATTGCCCCATTTTGCCTGGTCTGCCTGATGATGTGGCAAAATTATGCCTTGCACTTGTCCCCCGACGTAATTTCCCCATCATGGGTTCTGTATGTAAGCGATGGAGGTCTTTTATTCAAAGCAAGGAGTTCACCACCGTAAGGAAAGAGGTTGGAAGGCTTGAGGAGTGGCTCTATGTTCTAACTCATGATACAAAAGGCAAGGGGAGTCATTGGGAGGTTTTGGGGGGTTTGGGAGAGGAACACCAGCTACTTCCTTCAATGCCTGGTGCAAAGAAAGCTGCATTTGGTGTTGTTGTTCTTGATGGAAAGCTTTTGGTTATGGCTGGCTATATGGCAGATGTTGGTGCCAGCTGTGTTTCAGCAGATGTTTATCAATATGATTCTCGGCTCAACAGGTTGGTGACCAATAAGAAAACCCTCTTGTGATTCTCTTTATAAATTATCTGATAGAGGCTTAGAAAGCCTCTTTATGCTATCAGTTCATGCACCATCTAATAGAGGCTTAGAAATTTGTTGAATGTCTTAAAAGTTTATACTACTGATATAATGAGTTTATATATGCCTTTAGTCAATTTTTTTTAAATGCTTGATTAAATTCCCTTAAGTCAATATGATGGACTTTTCTAGACCAAGTCAATCTGAGTTGTGAGTTGGCTACACTGGTGACTGGATTTCACGGAGAACTTTTCCAAGAGAAGTTCATCCTGACCCAGTCACCCACTATGGAGCCTGGTGGAGTCAACTTGGCCAAGTTTCTTGTTGACCCATTGGGCCAGAAAGCTATTCATTTCATATAAGGATCTGTTAATTAATTGATAAGCAGCTTCTCTTACAAAGTTTATTTGATTATGACATTTGGGCTACTTCTTTAGATTAAAAGTAGATACATGGAAAATAGTTGCGCATGGGAAATGAAGTAGGAGTTTCAACATTAATGTGATACCAGTGAATTACTACTGGTTGCTGCATGTGTGGAATGAGAGGAACTGTATGTTTTTGCAAAGCAGGGTTGATAGTTCCTTGATTAACAGAGCATCTTTTCTTTTGCCCAACCCCCTGAAAAATGCTTGTATCATTGTTGGTTAAATATGCATGCGGTTTAGTATGAGCATTGTGCTCTTTCTTAAATCCTGTACTCTGTTTTTACTGTTTCTTACTTCAGATGGAGTATACTAGCAAAGATGAATGTTGCACGCTATGACTTCGCTTGTGCTGAAGTGAACAACATGGTATATGCTGTAGGGGGCTATGGAGCTGATGGTGAGAGCCTAACAAGTGCTGAGGTTTATGACCCAGAAAAGAACGAGTGGACCTTAATAGGGAGTCTCCGACGCCCAAGGTGGGGCTGCTTTGCCTGTGGATTTGAGGGCAAGCTTTATATCATGGGTGGGCGCTCCAGTTTCACAATTGGCAATTCAAGGTTTGTGGATGTTTACAATCCTGAGAACCACACTTGGTGTGAGATGAAAAATGGATGTGTCATGGTCACTGCACATGCTGTGCTAGGCAAGAAGCTTTTCTGCATGGAATGGAAGAACCAGAGAAAGTTGGCCATATTTAATCCCATTGATAACTCATGGAAAATGATTGCAGTACCATTGACTGGAAGCTCGAGGACAGTGTTTCGCTTTGGAGTACTGAATGGGAAGTTGCTGCTTTTCTCCTTGAAGGAAGAACCTGGATATCACACACTATTGTATGATCCAGATGCTGCCCCTGGCTTAGAATGGAAAACTTCGGCAATCAAGCCATATGGTTTGTGTTTATGCAGTGTGACTATCAAAGCATGAAGGTATCATGTATCTCTAGATTATGCAATTGGTCTAAAAGCTCTTGTCTTATGGATATTTTTTTTTTTTGGTTTGATTTGTGATCTATGTGTACAGTTAATAAAAGAAAAAAAAAGTCCTGTTATTTTGTGTCCACATGTAACCAAAAACTTTCTTGAACCAAAATGGAGCAATAGATCTTAAATTTTACGAAGAGTCATTAAATGCCTTAACATGAAAGAATTGATCCTGGCATGATTACAACTTAAAGTATATGTCGGATTGAGATTTGGTAGAGCAGTTATATTGTAGTGAGAAAATAGGTTTTTGTGAGGGGGAACAAATTTCCCAGCAAGTTAGTAAGCATGATATAGGGCTCTACATTTTCATTGATAAAGTGTTTAGATGGATGTCTCAGCAAATGCTTAATAGGTTGGCTCATGATTCTTAAACTCATTTAGTTGACATGACTCAGCTGATCACTTAGGATTTGATCCAACTTGGATCAGGCCCAGTTGAAACCATACCAAATTCAATTTGAACTAGGTGTGTTCATGGGCCATGCTGGGTTGAGGCATATCCAAGGCTTTTGATACATTGGCCCATATCCAGCCCAAGCCTGATACAGCCATAAATGGCTAACCCGAGATTGGCCTGGCTAAAATAGTTAGGCCGCCATTCAGTCAATCCGGCCAGGCCAGGCTTTCCGTCACTAATTCAGGTAAATTAGTCACTAAACTACAAGCATTACTTGTTCGGGCATGGTGGGCCGAGCTTCAGGCTTTCTCTCACTTAATCCAACCCAGTGCAAACATTGAATGGGCCCAGTTTTTAATTCCAGGCCCCACCCAAATACTAAAATCTTATAAGCTCCAAACCCAGCCCAAAGCGGTTGGACCTAGTTCATGCCCAGGCTGGGTCGGCCCTTGAGCAGCTTTAATTTGAACCTAATTATGACCTTGGTCCAATTTTATAGGGTGAACTCAGCAAAAACCTGATCCGCGGCCCACCTTTACCCATGTTGCATCCTTATGTGTTTGAATTCAGATAGACGGACCCTAACATGATTTTGACCGAACCCAACTTCAACCCAAATTTCTAACAGCTTTCCACTATATAGGCCTGAGCTTGACCTAAGCCTACAAATGTCCAACCCGAACTCAGGTTGGGCGGGGCAGGTCAATTGGACTTAGCTTGGGCCCATTCCTCTTGAAGCTACCTCCATTGACCCACCACCAACCCAATGCTTGACGTAAAGAGAGGTCCTATTTGCACCCAGTATGTGTGGATCATGTGTGGACTCTGGTCTGGGTATGCCACTTCTTCCTGCGTTCTAAGAAGTGAAATTTCTCCGTCATTTGAACCCTAGATATACCACGTGTGCACAGCTCCCTTTTAATTTATGGGGGATTTTTTCCGGTGTGTGTGCGGGTCTCTCTCTTGGCACCAGCCCACTTGGCTGGGGTTAAAAAAAAAAAAAAAGCTTGAGGTGAGAATTGAGATGGTGAAGTCCTGTTTGGATAACATTAAAGTCACTTTGAGTGGAACCCACCAATACTGAGATGAGGATTGGTGCCTTTTGACCACATAAACACCCAGAGATTCCAAGCAAAGTCCAAGTAGCCCAGTCACAGAAAAACACAAAATCTGCATTATTCCTCTCACCTGATACGGATCAGATTCCAGAGACATTGGTAAATTAAAGCTTTCATTTGATTTTACTTTTCTTGATTTACAGCTTTCCTTTGAATTTTAACACGCTAACCGTCTCAACAAAATTACAAATATAGAGAAGTTAGAAGGAAACTCACACACACAACACACTCTCTCTCTCTCTCTCTTCTTCCAGCTTCTCTCTCTCTCTCTCTCGCTCTCGAGCACAGAATCAAAGAGAGAAAAGGAAAGCAAGACTACCCAGAAATGGTTTCCCCAAGGGGATCTCCCCCACTCCCAGACAATGCCAACAAAAGATCTCCTCCCTCTCCCACCAACAACAACAGCAATAGACCCTCTTCACCAAAACGCCCAAAGGTTCCAAAAATCATAAAAAGAAGAAATCTTGGTTACTACTCCGTTCTCTTTCTTCTTCTAGTTTTTGAATTCTTTTGATGATTTCAGGTCAATGTCCCTGTTGCTGCTGAGGAATCATTGCCGCCCTCTGAATCTCCTGCGAGTTCTTCCAAGAATTTGAATCAGCCGCCTCCGCGGGCGCTTGATCGACAGGAATGTGCTGAAGGGGATAGAGGGGGAGAAGGGGCCGTTACGCCGCAGGCGAGCTCTCGAGAATGTTGGCATTTAACGCCACCAGCGAGCATCCGCGGGTTCCCTTCACCTGCAGAGGGTATACTGACCTCTCTCCGTTCCAAGAATTCATCTTTCTTTGGTTCTTTAGCCTTGAATTTTAGTTCTGTGAGTTGGGTTTTCGTTGAAATTTGCAGTTATTTTGGGGTTGAATGTAAATCATTTGAATGGGGATTTCTCTGTTTTGGTTTTCTTTTCCCACCCTTTTGGGGTTTGAAGGATCTTTGAGAAGCAGTCAGTTTTCTCAACCGCCTTTGTATCAGATGCAGTTGCCAAATTGGGCCGGTTTGAATGTATGGTGCAAGCTTCTGTCGCAGCATCCTCAGGTATTTTTTATGGTTTCTCAAGAACATTCATTTGTGGTGGAATTAGATATTGGGCGTTTCTGAGTGAATTGTGCTAAGTTTTCGCATCTAATTGTTAAGGAGGTATTTGTTACTTGATTGATGTTCAAGAAAATTTGTAATGAGGTTTTGCATGCATGTTTAAAATTGTTCCGAAATTCTATTGAGGTGACAACTATCTATTTCTTACAATTTGTCTTTTGCAAGTGAATTGTGTAATGCTCTGTGGCTAAGGCTAAGCTGCTAAGGTTTTAACTTTTCTCCAATAAATTTATTAAAGGAAAGTTGCAATGAGGGTTTTGGAATGATTTAGATTGTGCCTAATTTGTGTGTATATGACCATGGTCAGCGTCTATTTCATTCTGAGATTGTTAAAAAAAGAAAAATCATAATGGCGGTGTTGGGGGAGGTGGGGTGTTATCGTGCAGGTTTTTACTGAAAGTAGTCATGAATAATGATGGTGATTTTCTGTCACTGAATTTTGCAATGACAAAATTGTACCTGTGTTATATTTTCTGTTTTCCTTGTATTTATTTAGTAAAAAAAATAATATTGACATGGCTTCCATTCAAGGTTTGTTGAACTTGGCTGTGATGTGATTTTTTTTTTCATGTAAATTATGCCCGAATTTCACTATGATATGTAGGGTGATATTCTTTCTTTATGTTCTTTTTTTTTTTGCCCCTCTAATAATTCAAGCAATTTATTGAAGAGCAGTCATGCTAACTTTTCTTGTTCTCTGAGAGATTGGTAGTGGCTGTAGTTTTTCTTTTTCCTTTTTTTGTGCAAGTGTCACTCATTTTGTAAATATTTAGGATGGGAAGTTATTTCTTTTCCTTTTTTCTTTTTCTTGCTCATATATGCATCTTTTTTTTTTTGCATGTTCTTATTGATATTTGATACTTAACGACATGTGTGTATTTATATATTTCCTTCTTCATTTTTTTTTTATTTTTTAATTTTCCACAATAAAAGTGATGTGCTGCATGCAAAAAGATATGGATTCTGATAGCCATGTCACTCAATTGTTCTTACACGAGGAAGAAAGTTAACAAAAGAAATTTTCTTATAGACCGGTTGATGCATGCCAGGCCCATGGTCGGCCAGCTAATTGGGCCCAGTCCACAAACCCAAAGGACATCCATTTAGTCAGAAATTCTAATTCCTCAAGAGTCTTATAGAGTTGTGATTTATTTAAAATTCTTTAAATTAGGATTTTTATTTGATTTGAATTGTTAGGCAAGAGTTTCCTTTATCGTTTAGGACAGTAGAGTCCTATTAGGAAAGGGAATATCCAACCCTTCCTATAAATATGTAATCCTTCCATTAGGAGAGTAGTTTAGGAGAGTAGTTCATGATTATTTAATAAAGATTGGTCTGTTTGGTTTGCCTATGGCTGTTAGTATGAGTGTCTCTTCGATGGAAGAGCACTCGTAGCCCATAGGCGTTGAATTCCGATTTCTGAGAAAAAGAATTCCGAGAGGAATTTGGCCAATTCCCATTTGCAGAGTTGGGCCTCATTGGAATCTGTCCAGGATTTGGCAAACTCTTCCGTAGAGTTTGTCTACACCCATTCAGGCTGTGTCACCATTCAATTGCATAATCTTTTTTGTCCTCTGAGGTTTTGAATGCTATTTTTAGTATTATTCGACATATGAAAAATAAAAAAAATAAAAAATAAATCATATGAGAAACATTTTTTTCTGCTGCCTAAGAAAGTAAAAAAAAAAAATTGAAATTGATATTTCCATAATCTCATGATGCCATGATTGTAGCCCTTGCTACACATTTAAAAAAATTCCCTCAGTGCATTCTCATTTATTAGATGATTTTTTTTTTCTTATATATGAGGGCTTATTATATTTACAAGATAAGGTAAAATACATTTCATCTTCTATCAATGTTCTTCCAGCTTTGCTGGAAACTACCTTTGTTCTGAGGAGATATGGATACCATAATCTGAAATAGGTCCGGTCTGATATATTCTTAACGTTTGGCCCCAATGCTGTTGGTAAAAGGCTTTGATTATGATGTTCTTAATGTTTGGATGTCAATGTTGGACTTTGATGAAAAACTTATGGTGTTTGTATTTTCGGCAGAACCCATCGGTTCTTGTCAATAAGTCAGATTACACAATTGGTGGGGGCGGAGAGAGCGACTTTAATTTCAACGACCCATCTCTCAGTGGAATTCTATGTACTATCAAGCATTCACAGGTATTATTATAAAGTTAAAAGTATTCTTTTGACATTGCCATTATATAGTGGGTGGAAGTGAAGCTTAGAGTTGCCACCTTCTATCCTGTTTCTTGTTTTGTAGACATAAATGGTGTAATGTGTACATGCAATATAGTACTCATTGTTTGTGGACATGGTCAGCATGATGGCAAGGTTGTTGCCATGCTTGCAATCACAGGGAGCAGTGGTTATGTGAAAGTAAACGGAAGCGTCATTTGCTATAAGTCAAGTGTTGTTCTTACTTCCGGGGATGAGGTGGAAATCTTCTCATCTGGAAATCAACCCAAGAATCGTTCTTACGTATCCTTTGAGTTATTTCACCTCTGTTCATTATGCTAAATTTACAGTTTCCTTGTGAATTCCCTTAATCTCCTATGTAGATTTTTCAACTTGGGGAGAAGATGTCTGCATCTTCAAAACCCTCTTCGGTTGACATTGTCAAAACTTGTAAAGGTCGGTTTACTGAATTTCATTTTGAAGAAAGGTCTAGAGATTCATCATCTGTAGCGCCCATCCTGGCCTCTTTATCCAGTGGGAGACAAGAGTTGTCGGTTTTGCCACCGCCATCTCCAAATGCTGAAGGAACACAAGGAACTGAGATGTCCTCACTGCCTCTTGGTAACGCACTGGGTGGATATATTTCAGATTCAGATTTTGATGTCCAAGAAGGAAAATGTGAGTTGTTTCTGAATGCTGTGCGTAATGCCCCACTTGGTGTAACAGGTGAAAACCATCATCATAATATTGGTACCAATTCAGGTGTACAGGCAGGGATTGTGAAAAAATTTGGGGTGAACAATTCATTAGGGCCAAGGCACATACAGTTGTCAACAACATCGGCTATGTCATTATGTGTTTCTGCCAAATGTGCAGCAGTTCAGGAAGAACTGCAAATGGGAGTTCTTGATGGAAAAGAAATTGAAGTCTCTTTTGATCATTTTCCGTATTATCTAAGGTGAAAAACTTCCTTCTGGTTGATTATCTTATTCTTTCTTGTTCTTTTCTTTTCAAGTTGCTAATAACTCTTATCCTTCTATCTTGTGGTGGTTTTTCTTCTTGTTATTTGAAAATGTTGTTATCTATTGCTAAAAAATCGGTAGCCTTGCATAGTGTTCTGCACTTATCTAGATTTTGATACTATTTCCTTCTCTCAACCTCATTTTGAAGATCACACATGACACAACCATACAAACCTAGAAAAAAAATTCTAACACACCGAGCTTAAATAAAATGTACAAATTTAATATTTTAATGCATGTTTGGAGACAGTGGCAGAACCAGGATATTTTCCTTGGGACGGCACTATGTAATTAAAAGAAAAAAAGAAAATTCTAGGGGCCAAATTTCCCATATAGATATCCCCCCAGTTCAGCCCGTCTGGAGATGTAGCTGCAGTTTTATTGTTCGTTCATATCAGTGTGAAGGAACATAGATTTACTGCCTTCCAGAGTATTATAATGTGAAATTGTGTATAATTTTTTTCCACCTTAGGGGCACCATACCATTGTAGTTATCTTACGAGATTGTTGATTAGGATCAATTGATTGTGATTCCCTAATCAAGGGGATCTAATTTACCTTAAAAGTTTTCTTTCTTGTTTGAAAATCTATGATATCGCTATGCTTACTTTGGTTCTTTGAATCTTCATTTAACAGTGAAAGCATAAAAAATGTACTCATTGCTTCTGCACATATACCCTTTAAAACGAGGGAATTTGCAACGTTTACATCAGAGCTTCCAACTTTAAGCCCGAGGATATTACTTTCTGGCCCAGCGGGTAAATATGATATTGCATTAAGCTTTCTTTAGACCATAGTGACTGCTTCTCTTTCGCTCACAAAATGTAGAACTTAATGTCCATAACATTGTGCAGGATCTGAGATATATCAAGAGATGATGTCCAAGGCGCTTGCTAATCACTTTGGTGCAAAATTGCTTATATTCGATACAAACTATTTTTTGGGTGTAATTTTCCTCTCTTCGCATTATAATTATTTCTTTTATAGTAAAATAAATTTTCTTCTGTTTTATAAATCGGGGTACATTTAACTGTCACTGAAATTGCAAGCATCTTGATTTTGTTTTTTAGGGCAGAATGGATGTTATCCATTCAAATGTGTCTTCGGCCTTGTTTTGTTTGAGTTTGTTTGTGGGAATTGGACTTTGCAAGCTACATTAGGCGGGGTATTAATTTTATCTTATTCTGCAAATAATTATTGAACCCGATCGCTTACATTACTTGGAATTCTGAAGTTAGAAAATGGTGTACATATTGTTTGGTCGACAACTTCGCTATTTGATGTTACCCAAATGTAATGAAGAGATGATAACCATCTGTTATCTTAAAACATTAATGACGCAGCCCCAATTTGCAAAACTGGACTATTCAATGAAGCCAAACAATGAACCCCGATTGATCGGAAAATCCCAAATTCAACTGTACCCAAATCATCATACAAATATGCAAAACAAGGAGCAAAAGTAGAAGATGGCTTTCTCCAGATCACTAATCCACTACTTAATAGGTTTTCAATCTTTGGGAGAAATACTTATACCAATGGAGAAGAGAGATAATTGCAAAAACAATGCAATTTTATTGAATGAAAGTGACAAACCCAAGCTAGGGCTGGACTGGGTTGCTTTTATAATGCTTCCAAACAAAACGAAAGCCCTAATCTCTACTAAATCCTACTCATCCAACTCACTAATTTAGAAAGTTGAAGTCCTTAAGTAACAACTTTACTAAAGAAGGCACAAAATGGAAAGTTTCTAAAGCAAATTCAAATTCAAATTTGAACATCTATATTGGAAAGATTTTGTGTTTGCTTGCTTATTTTAAACTTTCCTTGCAGAATTTAGAAAGCTTTCCCACCTTAGGATCTTTCTTTGGAAAGTTCCCAAATTTCATCTTGCTTGCATGGATAGTTACTGGGCGTGACACATCATGTGGGCTATTGGCCCCACATTTTGAGCTTGTAGAGCCATTTAAATGGGTATGGACATGGGCCACCTAGAGTCGTACATTACGTCTAGGACTCAATTGGGTTTGATTTGGTCTCCAATAAATTCAGCATATTTCTTTCCCAATTTGAAACCCATACTAACCCCATCCAATATTAGATTTAACCCTTGCTTGATTCGGCCCCATTGAGATGGCTCAAGAGGCCATCTGCCCGATCAAGTTGTCCCAAATAATCAAGGGCCTCATCACTTACAGGATCCATGAAATCTCGACCATCCGCTCATGCTCAATTAAACTGATTGTGATTTGCGTACCATTCAGAAGCACCTCCCTGGTTCTGAGGTCTAAGCTTTATGATGATCCTATTTTCTCATTCTTGTTTTCTCTAGGCAATATAGTTAGCAAGCCACCTATCAATTAGAACGATATCTTGCTTGCAGGGTTTATCCTCAAAGGAAATGGGATTGCTAAAAGAGCGATTAAGAGCAGAAAATTCCTGTATTGATGTTAAGCAATGCCCAGTACATGCTGATAAAGTTAAGAGCTCAGCCCCATCAGCTGCAGTAGTAGCTTCAAATTCTGTTGCCCTTCATTGTTTGGAATCTCAACTGAAGCAGAAGGATGGTGCTGCAGCCTCATCTGCTGGGCCATCCAAGAAATTGTTTAAAGCAGGTTTGTCTGATAGATTAAGTTAGGGCGCGAGTCATGCTGGGATGCGTTTAAGTTAATTCAAGCCCAATCCATTTGGTCGACTTTGTGGGTTCTGCTAAACCACTCATAGCTCTAATGCCGAGTTCTTTCAACCTGACATGTTTCTTTTTTACTACTACTTTCCAAGTTTTGCCCCCGCGCCCCCCCACCCCCACCCACCCACCCCCCAGTTTGTTTTGCCTATATCCAGCCCACAGGTCTGAAAGTAAGGCTGGGCCCATCAATTGCTGAAATGTTTGCCTCATCTATGTCGAATCTGTGGTGCCTGCTGGGCCTTTAGGTAGACATAGGCACAGGTCCAAACCCATGTAGTTATCTGTCAAAACCTCAGCCCCTGGCTCAGCCCATATCCTACCCTGATTGTGCTGTACTTGGGCCGGGTCAGGGTAGTCCAAACCATGTGCAACCCAAGTGTAACAGTCACTTCCAAAAGGGCAAACTGGCTAAGATCTTGAAGTTTATGTCCTCCTACCTCTACTATTTTATTTTTTTATTTTCATTTTTTGGGCTTTATAAAGCTTCTTTGCTGTCAAAATATTCAGGTGACAAAGTGAGATTTGTGGGTTTAGCTCAGAGTGGGTATTCAATGGTACAACCTCCTTCAAGGTATTATTTATACCATATGAAAATCTTTCTCTCTAGCAAAAAAAAAAAAAAAAATCTTTCTAACAAGGGGACTCCATTTATAAAATAATTCCTACTTGTGTAATTGGCAGTGACAATTCTGTTTGAAAAAATTAAGTTAATTTTATCATTTATTTTGGTATTCTGTGAATGTGTATCCAGGGGGCCAACTTATGGAAGCCAGGGCAAAGTTTTGCTACCTTTTGAAGATAATATTTCCTCCAAAATTGGTGTCCTGTTTGACAAACCTATCCCAGATGGTGTTGATCTTGGTGGCCTCTGTGAAGGAAGTCGTGGGTTCTTTTGCAATGGTGATACCTTCATCTAGTATTGTACCATTTGCCTTTGGCACTTGGCCCTGGATATAGTAAATTTGATCAGTTTCATTTCCATTTATTACTTTGAATCTTGTATTAATAATTATTTTCCTTTAACTTTTCTTTTCTGTAGTCAATGATCTTCGTTTGGAAACTGCTGGCAAGGAGGATATGTGCAAGTTGTTAATCAACACACTGTTCAAGGTACATTTTTCTATTCAAATGGATGAAGCATTTCGTATCCTTTTTCATCAGAATTCTTAAATTAATCTTCTGCACCCATCTGTAAAGTGGTGGACCATGGTTTGGTGCTGCAGGCTTTTGCTTTGAAGGGCCCCTGATGCATACTGGAAATGTCCAGAAATCATCGATTTTGGAAGTTTCTATCTCTTGAGAAAAATAAGCCTAGAAATAGCACTAAGGAGAATAATATAGCAACCATCTGAAGAAAGGTCAAACAAAATTCACGATGGGGGCCCATTCAGAACAATGCTCCTGATCACTGATCATTGGGCCAGTTGTCTGGCATGGGCATCAAAATTCTTTGGGATGGACTAAGATATAGTAATTCCTCATTTTGAAAAACTTTGTATCACACAATTGTAGCCCTTTCCAATTCAATGTGCTACTCACAATTACAAGTTGATTTCACTGATACTCCCAGGTTGTATCTGATGTAAGTGAGAGTGGTCCTTTATTGCTGTTCATTAAAGATGTTGATAAGTCTACTGTTGGCAATTTGGATTTGTATCCAACATTTAAGAGCAACCTTGAAAGGCTTCCCGATAATGTAGTAGTGATTGGTTCACAGACCCAGACTGATAGTCCCAAAGAGAAGGTAATTCTGTTATGGTTGGTATGATTATATGCTTTGCTTTTCTAAAATTGTTTTTATTTTTTTTCTGTCTTTCTGACAAGGCTCTCATAACTGGCAAACTTAACTCTTTTCCAACATATAACCAGTGTGTGCATTACCTTTATTTGCTCTCTAATTGCATTTATTAACTTTTCCAATATATGTATTTTTTTGCTATTTTGATGGAATATTAATTAATTTGTTTCTTGTGTTTTACATCCACCTATTATGCAGCCGCGTCCTGGAGGTTTACTTTTCGCAAAATTTGGAAGCAATCAGAGAGCACTGCTTGACGTTGCCGCCCTGGTGCTTGACGTTGCCACCCTGGTAATAAATTCTTTATTACAAACTTTCAATTTTCATTTTGCACATGGAAATTATAGTTCAATTGTGTCTAACTCTAAATGATGGGAGAAGACTTAGATGATGATGATGTAGATTAATTATAGTTCAGTTACTGCTGTTGTTTCCATTTTGTTTGCTTATATTTGTACTGAGCGGTTGTCAAATTCTTTTGTTATCAGTAGTTATTCTCATTTTTAATGTTTTATTATTATACTGCAGATTGGATATTCTTTTGCTTGGTATAAGAACCTGGGTGTTGTATCGTGTATGCCCAATGTTCGACTTGTTAAAAAAACTGGTATTAGCCAGATTTATATTTCCTTCGTACTATATTAGATATGTGATATTCATGTGTCAAAGAAGGAATGAGGAGCATAGATGAATGCACGACTTCTTATAGGAGACTTCCTGTGTCCTCATTGTAGTATGATTAAAATCAAAGATGATTTGATGGAAAAGAGAGATGAGAGAATGAGAAAAGAAGAGGAGGAAAAGAGTGAAAGAGGAAGAAAGGTCATGAAAGCGATAGTTGAATTGTTTTATTCAACTAATCCTGGTTATTTTATCAATGGACTATCAAACGCTAAATCTAAAATGACTAAAGCACACCACACAAACAAAATAAAATAGTATACTCACTAGAAAACGATAAAGGAACAACATTGCACTGATTTCTACACTAGCCCTGAAGTGGAGCATATAGGTTTTTGATCATCCTCAGCTTGCCAAATGACTTATGAAATCCCCCTCTACCAATTGCCTTGTTAGCAAATCTTCTAGCTTATATTTGGATTTGGCTAACATATGACAGATATTTTCTGCCCTGGCTCCCAAATAAAATGGCAATCAACGTCAGTATGTTTTGTCCTTCCATTAAAAACTGTGTTCTAGGGAATGTGTATTGCTGTCTAATTCTCACAATGTAGTTGTATAGAAAGCTTAATGCTGACTCCTAAATCTGCGAAAAGTGTCTTAATTCATAGAGCCTCATAAATCATAAGCCAGTGTGCCATTGATGGATGTTCATCTTCCACGGTAATGTGTTGTTTGTTTCTTTCGATTACTAAATTTCCACTTATAAATGTGTAGTACCATGGCGGACCTGTCAAATTGAAAACCTTTACAATTTTCATTTGTGAGAACTTCAAACATTGAGGTTCTCATGCTTAGAGTATAGAAGTCTTTCCAGATGATGACTTTAAATAATATGTTGTTTATTTCTCCGAGTTACTAAATTTCCACTTATAAATGTGTAGTACCCTGGCTGGCCGTCAAATTGAAAACCTTTACAATTTGCATTTGCAAAAACTTCAAACATTGAGGTTCGCATGCTTAGTATAGAAGTATATAGAGATGATGTCTTTAAATACCTAAAACTTCTGTAGAATGTTGCCAAGTGTTGAGAATGAGGAGAGTGCACAAATGGCGTGGTTCCCCACTGCAAGCTTAGACTATACAAATTGTTTTTAGAAAATAAATTCAAGTACTAAAAAAATCTCCAAACTACTGTTAAGAGCTGACCACGCGGAGATTGCATAAATTGGTTAACTATCCCTCTACGTACTTATTTTCTACCTGAGTAAATGATGCACTCCAGATTGCCAAAGGCAAATCTGTTGCAACAAAAATCCAACCTCTCAAGGTATGGAGTCTATTTTCTTCTTCAAATGTCTAAAAAACCTCCCTCCTTCCCTCCTTATCCCTTACATAGGTTCCAAAAAACCCTAAAACTCAAAAGCTATGAAAAGACTAAAATGCCCCCCACAAATGAGCTACAAAGATGAAAATAGAAAGACCCAACAATGGGCTAGGCCCATACAGTCTGCTCTACATCAGTAAAGTAAGGTACGTCTACCTACCAAGTCCCAACTGACTTCCAAAACTCTCGCTGCTTTTAGGAGCTTTTCTTCCATATATGAAGCCGATGATTAGCTTCCTAGGGGAATTGCAAGGCTTTGATGACCTATGAAACCCTGTATTGTTCATAAGGTCAAAAGCATTTTCCTTGAGAAATTCCAAATTGATCTTTGAAACTCTAAAAAGGATATTGACAAGATTCAAAGTTGTTAATTAATGTCAGTGATCGTCAGTGCAATGGTTTCGTCAACACAGACAATAATAACTATAATCAATACAGAGCATAAGGTCACTTAGAAATCCTAAATCTAATTCTTATCTTCAACAAGGCTTCATTAAACTTTTTAAAGTAGGGTAAAGGGAAAATTTTGAGGATCACATTAACAGTGGGTCAGCTTTTATGGATCCATGATAAAGTTCTGTGGTTTTTATTGGGCAAGTTAATGCTGATAGCTGCAGCAAAGTTAAGATTAATGATAGATTAAATATCATCTGGCTAAGATTACAAGGAAATGGGGATCACCTTTAGAAGTACTGAAGATGGCCTGAATTTTTTGGTTAGAAGCTTCCAAGATGAAAATTAGGATGCTGGATATTGGGAGAGGGAAATGTCTAGAAAATGAAGGCTAAGGAGAAGAAGGGGGTAAACTAAATAATCTCCAATGCTCAATTAACTATGATCACCCAATAGTTCTAGAGTTTAGCTGGGTATTGAAGTAGGCGTGTTCATGAAATTGTCTTGTTTTTGTATGGTTCCTTATGCTAGGGGTTTTATGACGTTTCTACCGCATTGTGGTTGATGTTTTCATGTTTTTTGGTGAAACAAAATTCAAGCTACCATTTAAACAAAAGGTCTCTAAAACTAGGCTCAGGGTGAGACTATTGGTGACTATCTTTAATCAACATACCTTGCTTAAGTGTTACAGTCCGACTAGCCAATATACCCCAAAAGCTTAACCTATTGGGAAGTGGAAGACCAATCTACTTAACACCCCTCAAATGGTTTCCCGTTTGAATTCACAACCCACACTATACGTGCTTGCCCATGCAACTTGGGGGAACAACGCCTTCCTCGGGGTTCCAACTCGCGACCCAACATGGCTCTGATACAATGTTACAATCTGACTAGCCAATAATCACAAAAGCTTAAGCTATTACGAAGCAGAGGATCAATCTACTTAACATTAAGAAGGGATGGATAGTTGAATTATGTTGTACAATTAATTTCCTATATTTTATTAAGGGTTCTAAGTATTATATCTTAAATGTAAAATAACAAGACTAGCTCTCCACCCATTACTCGCGTATAAAATTACACTCAAACAACCAAGGCAACAACTGTAATTTTTAGGGATTTTGACCATACGGGATATAAAAGACCACGAATTCCTCAAAATGGTGTTGACCAAAACTATATTTCAAATGTGGTTATTGTACATTGGGCTCCAAATTCTTTTTCCAATTCTACCCATATTGTGTGATATTGCACAATCTGTGCAATATCGCACAAACTGAAGGTGAAATTAATCGATTTTCCTCTTATATTTTCTTCCGTTCCCATCTCCTAAAGCACTAAACTTCTATTTCTTCCTGGGACTTTCCTCCTTCCTGCTACTTTCTCCATCGTTAAAGAATTTGGGGTACCCACATTTGGGATATAGTTTTGGCCAACACCATTTTGAGGAATTCATGGTCTTTTATATTTCGTATGGTAAAAATCCCTAATTTTTATGTTGAAGTTCATTACTTCATATGGTTTCATCACTTGAAGGGAGCTTAATAGTGTTCAAGGATGATTGGAAATTTAACCTTTTTAAACCATTTGTTGATGAATATGATGAACATAGTGTCTCTACACCTCATTTCATGTGCTTTTTTAGCACTTATTTTTAAAATGAAATATGTTCTAGGTTTGTGAATTTGCTTGTTTTGTAGGCATATGACTCAAAATTTTCCTTATTTTATCTCTCAGGTTAGTTTCAGGACACCGGATGAAAGAGAGAGGGAAATCCCAATTACAGAGGAAATGTTGTGTGAACTTTTTCCCAATAAGGTCAAGATACACATGCCACAGGTGCTTAAACATGGGACTGTCAGGCTTTTGGTATTTTGTTCTAAATAACATTTGCCCTTGATGGTATTCAACAATTTAACTTCTGCAGGACAAGACCCTTCTCGAAGACTGGAAACATCAATTGAATCGGGATGTTGAAACCCTTAAAGCAAAGAGTAATCTAAATCACATCCGCCTGGTAAGATTCAAAGTATTTTCTATTCGGCAATACTTTGGTGCATTATTTATTTCAAGGCATTTACAAAAATATTTGGTTTTGAAGGCGTTACTAAAGCTGTAATGTGCTTATATTAAATGTCACCTCATTTGCATTATAAGTTTCTTAAGATGTTTCTCTTTGACTAATCCACTTAATTAAATTGCAAGATGATGTCGTGTACTTCTAAATCATTTTTTACCAGTTGGTGGGTTGAGGTTGGTGTGAGACAGAGAGGACTTTTTTTGTAATTTTAGAAAGGGCAGGGACTGTTTGAGTGTTAGTAAATACCAAAAATAGTAGGGTTGTTTTTTTGTAAATTTTAATATTTTTTATTAATATAAATTATGCTTCATAATGATGGTTGGCCAACTCTTGGTTGGTTGTCCATTTCGTTCTTTTCTTTTAATCAAATGCATGTTCTTTATTCATCTCTAAAATCTCCTCAAAGCCACAAAAATTCTCAAGAGATTTCGTTAACTACTAAATAACCTTTTAAATGTAAAAAATCGTTAAAAAGAAAGAAAAAAGGTAAAATATCATTATTATTAATTTATTGGTTAGCAATTCTTGCCCAGCCGAATCGCTTGAATCATAAGATTCGATGAAACTAGCATCAAATCATAAGATTCGATGAAACTAGCATCAAATCATAAGATTCACACCTAAATCCTATGATTCATCTGTAAATGGGATTCATTGCATGGATAAGAATCATTTTCCTTAGAATTTGGGATATGAATTGCAAGATTCTGATAACAATGATCTTTCCTCAAATGTCCAAACCTTTTTTTCTTTGCCTTAAAATCCAAGTAAATTGAACTCCAAAAATCCAAGTTGGTATCAAAGCATCTTGTTTGATGGCATCTTGTAGGATGCCAGCAAGGAAGTATTTTCAGATTTTTTTGGTGGGATTTTAGGGGCTGATGTTGGCATTGTATTTTGCTGAAGCCAAGACACTGTACCAAAAGGGCAACTAGTGAAACACATAGTGTTGTACAGTTTCATTGTGTGGCTGCTGCAGTATTGTGAACAACAATAATGGAGTGGATACACAATTTCAGGTCAGTGATTTGTGATTTTTTGAAGTTGTTTTGAGTGTGGAAATCAAGGAAAACCAGTCCTTTTTTTGGATGTTTTTGTGAACATCCTCAGGGAAAGTTTTTGGTTGTTTGGATAAGCATGCATCCTTGTTAGGAGTTGAGTGTTGTTCATGATCTAAAGGGACTGTTTATGAAAAGAATGTTATGGATAAAACCTAGGGTTTCTAATGGAGTCCAAAACAGGGGGAGAAAACTCTGTAGGCACTAATCAATTGTCTAACATCATAAATCCAAATTCTCGAATTACAACCAATTTGTTTGATAGTAATAATTATAGGAATGGGTTTATTCTGCAAGTATGGTAATTGGAGGGATGAAAAGACTAGGATCCATAGATGGGAGAATTAAGGAAACCCCAAAGATGATCCGAAGCATTCTGATTGGGAATCTGAAAATATTCTACTATTGAATTGGATTCTCAATTTAAATGGAAGAAGGAATAGATGCTAGTTCTCGTTATTTTGGACATGGATAAGGAACTTAGGGTTTTGATTGAGGTGGCTTATGCTCATTAAAAACAATAATTCAAGTTTTCTTCAGTTGACTAAAGAAATAACAATGTTTAAACAAGGGGGCTTCTCCATTGGAAACTGTTATGCCAAATTCTGAGGGATGAAGCATGAACTGAGTTTGTACCGCACTCCAAGATAATGTTATGCAAAAGAGCAAGTAGATGAACTAGAAGCACAACGTATATTTGAATTACTAGGTTTCAAACTCAGAATATGAGGCTGCTAGTGCACAGGTTGTTCCTTGGAAACAACAGTATTTGCGCTATTCCAAGGTGAGGAAAATCAGCGGAAAGGAATGTCGGTCAAAGATTGTCCTCTATTTTCCCAAATTGATCAACACTCTGTAAGTAATACAGATGGAGGAGGCAGAGGACGTGGTGACCATACAGTAAGAGTGGTGCATGAAGTCGTGGTGACTGGTGAACTCTCTAATGTTGAGTGAGATACACTTCACTGCAACCATTGCGGTAAAAATAGACATACTATATGAACCGGTTGGGACCTTTTAGGTTGGCCTCTTCATAATGCTTCCACCTATTTATCCAATAGAAAAATTCAATGATACAGGTACTAAAGAGAAATCAGCTAATAAAGGAGAGCAGTAGAAATTAAAGGAAGAGACCGCCAATTTTCTATAGAGACTTTAGGCATTGGAAGGAGATTCATCATCATTATTGGTTGATATAGTCTCGTATCTTCCATCATTTGGATCATGAAGTAGTCCTGATGCATTGGCATCTTCTTCGTCTACAACTCTAATCAGGTGTGACACCAAGTGATAGTTATGCATTCACAGTTTCAGTCCTACATTCCATCTGCTCATGGGAGTATGAATTGCTAATGGTACACAAGTAGCAAGGGAAAGATCCATCAATTTCTCATTCAAGTTACCCTTGTCTACTGTGTTCATTTTTTTTTTAAAATTCTCATCTGATCTTATTTCTGTAAGTTCTCTCACGAAACCTCCTCACCGTCGTGTTACCTTTTTCAATCTCAATGCGGTTTTTAAGATATGAAGATGACAATCCAAGCCCAATCAAGCCCAGGCCCATTCTGGGTCCAAACTGTATATATTACTTAGTCAAAGCTTCTTAGTTGGAAAAACAGATTTTTAGGATCTGATTAGATACTTACATGTAATCAGGGATTTCATCCCCTTTATAATGAGAAGAACAGTCGACCAAGGAGGTCACTGGATTAAGCCATCTTTGCAGAATTATTTCTATCTTCTTAAAATGATATGGTATCAGAGCCTGATCTAGATCATTCAAGTCATTTTCCTTGTCTGGAAGCACTCAGTGCATCTCCGATCAGGTGTGGCCCACCTGAGATCTTCTCCATCAACTCAGCGGAACCAGACCATGTTGGTCGACTAGCATTGCTGGTATTTCTGGTGATTTTTCAGGAATTTATTTCACATCCGAAGTGGGTTTTCCATCGCCATTTGTGGTTCGTCAGATTTCTCAATCTGATTTCATCTCGGCCGTCTAAAATCAAGGATCTTGGTTATTTTTGGCTGAATCTTCTTCCCTCCCTTGCGAAAATTTGATGTGTCTTCATCCCCGACCTCTGATCTATCATATGATGATCTGGTGGGGCTTCCGTTTATGGAATCATACTGACAGAATGGTCGTCAGTCAGTTTTAGTGCAGATCTGTGCACTGTTTTGGTTGTATTGTCATTATTTGTGCATCTTCTCCATTATCAACCATCTATTATTCGCTGGAAAACATTTTCTGCCGCCTGATCATCTGTGATCATTCCTGATCATCTCTGATCAGCCGTGGCCCACCTGCGATCATCCACCTCATATCAGCAAAAGAAGCTCATCTTGGTCGACTGGGTCTCCTCTTATTTCTGGACATTTTTTCAAGATTTTTGGATCATCAGAGGTAGGCCTTCTACTCATTTTTGTGAAAATTCAGTTTTCTCAACCTGTTTTTATCACAGCCGTCCAGATTTTTGGATTTCTGTTGGTTCTGCCTGGGACCACTTCCATTAGGTGCGAAAATAGTTCATCTTTTCATCCACACTCTGTGATCTGGCCATTGATCCATTGCTGGGGCAACCGTGGGCATTCACTCACTGACGACAGGGTCGTCTGTTGTGCAATTTTCCCCTGCTCCAGTTCTGTGTGCTATCTGGTGCTGTGCTGTCAGATATCTGGTACTGTTTATGTTGTTTTGGGACAATTGCATGTTCTTCTAGCTACAACAACTGTTATAATTTCTTTCTGGTCCGGCTGTTCTGCTGTGCAATTGTTCATTTTGTCTACTCATCATGGAAAAATCTGAGATTAAAATGGTTCAGTTTGATGGAACCAATTATACCTCCTGGGCCTTCCAATTTCAAATGTATTTAGAAGGCAAGGAACTCTGGTCATATATTGATGGATCTGAACCCAAGCCAGCGGAAGATGACAAGAAGATTTTAGCTTGGAAAACTAAGGATGCTAAAATCAAAACCTGGTTGTTGGGCTCGGTTGCGCCCCATTTTATCCTCAACCTCCGCCCTTGTAAAACTGCCAGGGAAATGTGGGATTATCTTCAGATGATCTATCAACAAGGCAATGCTGCCCGTCAATTTCAATTGGAACTTGACATTTCTCAGTTCACTCAAGGAACCCAGTCTATTCAGGAGTACTATAATGGTTTTCGCCGACTGTGGTCAGAATATGATGAGATTAAGTTTGCCAAGGTGTCCGAGGCACTCCTACCTGAACTCCTTCCCTTACAACAAAGTAGCCATCGGGATCAGTTTCTGATGAAACTTCGTCGGGAGTTTGAGACAGTTCGATCTAACTTAATGAGCAGGGCTTCTCTTCCTAGCTTGGATGACTGTCTTCAGGAGCTTCTACGGGAAGAACAACGTCTGTTAACGAACTCTACTCTGGACCAGCAGGGTTCTACTGAGACTCCACTTGCCTATGTTGCTATCACCAGACCATCTTCCCGGGATATCAGTAAAGTTCAGTGCCATAACTGCAGGAAATATGGTCACTATGCCAATCAATGCAAGGCAAAAATCTGCCGATATTGTAAGGCATCTGGTCATGTTATTGAAGAATGCCGGAAAAAGAATCGCAATTCTACTTCCCGCAATTATGTGCAGTCAGGCCATGGTACTTCCACAGTGATGTCAGCTCCTACTGCTTACACCATAACCACTCCACAATATGCATCATCTGACTTCCGTGGTTCTCTGCAATCTGATTCATCCTCCCTGTCTGGTTCCTCATCACAATCTGCGTCCCCAGCTCCTCTCACCCCTGAAATGGTTAACCAAATGATCATCAATGCCTTGGCCTCCATGAACATCTCAGGTACTGATTCCTCTCTTTCCAATACATGGTACTTAGATTCTGGTGCAAGTAACCATATGACCTCTTCACCCGTACCATTACAGAATGTTGTTCCTTACACTGGTCATCTAACTGTTCAAGTTGCCAATGGAGATCATCTCCCCATCACCTCTGTTGGTGATACACTTGGCCCCTTACCTTTAACCAATGTTTTCGTTTCTCCCCATCTTGCTACTAATTTGGTTTCTGTGGGTCAACTTGTTGAAAATAATTGCAATGTCTCCTTTTCTTCTTCTGGCTGTGTTGTGCAGGACCAGGAGTCGGGGGAAGTGATCGCGAGGGGGCCTAAGCGTGGCAGACTTTTTTCTTTACCAATGTCTTCCGTTATTGAGAATAAAACTTTACATCAGTTATTTTGTTTTTTTATTCAGAATAATTCTCGATTGTGGCATAATCGACTTGGTCATCCAAATGCCTCTACTTTGTCTACTTTATTTCAATCTGGATTGTTACATAAACCTATTGACTCTGCTTCTTTTGAATGTGATGCTTGTAAATTAGGAAAGAGTAAAACTTTACCTTTTCCACACTCCCTCACACGGAGCACTGCATGTTTTGACTTAATTCACAGTGATGTTTGGGGCATTGCTCCGACCCTTTCCCATAGTCATTTCAAGTACTTTGTAACTTTCATTGATGATTACAGCCGCTTTACTTGGATTTATTTATTGCATTCGAAGTCTGATGTTCTTAATGCATTTAAATTCTTTGTTAACTATGTTGAAAACCAATTTTCAAAATGCATTAAAACTTTGCGCTCAGACTCAGGGGGGGAGTATGTTTCCAAGGATTTTCAATCTTTTCTAAACAATAAAGGAATCATCTCTCAACGTACATGTCCGTATACTCCACAACAAAATGGAGTCGCGGAACGGAAAAAACAGGCATCTTCTTGATGTCACTAGAACTCTTCTGATTGAATCATCCGTTCCCCCTCGTTTTTGGACTGAAGCTCTCACCACGGCTGTCTATCTCATTAACCGCCTCCCATCACATACTATTGCTCATTGCACGCCTCATTTTAAGTTGTTTGGTCATCATCCTGTGTTTGATCATCTACATACATTTGGCTGTGTTTGCTTTGTTCATCTCCCTCCTACAGAAAGAACAAAACTGACAGCACAATCTCGCAGGTGTGCTTTTTTGGGTTATGCCACTAATCAAAAAAGGTTTTGTTTGTTATGATCCCATTGGTCGTCGTATCAGGGTTTCTCGAAATGTTATTTTCTTTGAAAATCAATATTTCTTCCAAACTCACATAGATTGTCCTTCACCCTCTTCACCAGCTCTCTTACCAGGTTTTTCGGATCAACCCTCTGTTACTAGGTTTAATCCTGCTTTTGTATACCATCGACGGGAGAAACCTTCCATTGCCGATGGCCCTCCCCCTGATCCTCCACCGACAACTAGTTCAGCGCCTGCTTTACGTCGCTCTTCCAGAACGTCTAGACTGCCAGAGCGATATGACTTTACCCATACTTCTTTGATGACCACTCTCTCTTCTATCTCTATCCCAAGTTCTTATTTACAGGCTGTCCAACACGATTGCTGGAACCAGGCCATGAAGGAGGAATTAGATGCATTGGCTCTGAATCACACATGGGATATTGTGGAGTGTACTCCGGCAGTTAAGCCCATTGGTTGCAAATGGATTTACTCGATCAAACTTAAATCTGATGGCTCCTTGGATAGACACAAAGCCAGACTTGTGGCCCTCGGAAACAGACAGGAGTATGGCATTGACTATGAGGAGACATTTGCACCGGTGGCAAAAATGACCTCTGTTCGGTTACTTCTCGCCATTGCTGCATCTCAGTCTTGGCCATTATACCAAATGGATGTCAAAAATGCATTTCTCCATGGGGATTTGCACGAAGAAGTCTATATGCGTATACCACAGGGCGTCACCTCTCCCTCCAAGAAGTCTGTCTGTCGGTTGCGGAAATCACTTTATGGTCTAAAGCAAGCTCCACGGGCATGGTTCGAAACCTTCAGGAGTCGATTATGCGAGAATGGGTTTACTCAGAGCCCTTATGATCCATCTCTCTTTTTGTGCCACACATCTACCGGGGTTACTGTACTTCTGGTGTATGTTGACGATATTATTATCACTGGTACGGATGATGGTATGATCAAATCTCTCCAAGCTTCCCTTCGGACTTCCTTTAATATGAAGGATTTGGGTCCTTTGCATTATTTCTTGGGCTTAGAGGTGCATCAATCTCCAAAAGGTCTTTTGTTAATCAACACAAATACACATCCGATCTTATTGAGTTGGCCGACCTCCAGGATTCTTCGCCTGTTGATACACCCGTCGAGGTAAATCTCAAACTGAGTAAAGATGATGGAGAGCTTCTTCCTAATCCTCATCCATACCGGCGCCTCGTGGGCAGTCTAGTCTATCTCACCATCACTAGACCAGACATTTCATTTGCTGTTAATCTTGTGAGCCAGTTCATGACCGCTCCTCGACACCTTCATTTGACAGCTGTGAAGCGCATTATCCGTTATCTGCTAAGAACTGTTCATCGTGGTTTATTTTATCCGAAAGATAATCCTCTTCAACTCGCTGCTTATGCGGATGCTGACTGGGCAGGCTGTCAAGACACGCGTCGTTCTACTACTGGTTGGTGCATGTACCTTGGCAATTCGCTCATTTCTTGGAAATGCAAGAAACAGGCACGTGTATCCAGATCTTCCACGGAGGCTGAATATAGAGCAATGTCTTCTGCTTGTTCTGAAGTCTTATGGCTACGGGCAAGGATGAAAATAGCGGTAGCGGCGGGCGTAGCGGCCCGCCGCCAAACCGCTATGATGCGGGCGATACGAAGCGTAGCGGGGATACGTAGCGGCGTAGCGGTGCGATTTGAAAAAATCGCCCAAAAAATCTGAAAAAATTTCAGAAAATCCAAAAAATTGTAAAATGAAAGAATATGTGGTTCTTTTGCAAAAGTAAATAAGAAAAAGGGGTGTAGCGGTCCCCTCATTGTATGAGATTCTGTATCGCTGTATAAATAGAAAATAAAAGTAATGATCATTTTTTCACGTGTGTTCATGTTGTTTAGTTATGCTAACTTAGAAACTAATGAAAGGCTCATAAAAAAAAAAAACTATGTCATGAAGTCAAGACTTAAGAGTAGCTAGAGAAAAAAATACATCTACCAAAGGGGGTGTCTAATAGGATGTACTTAGAGAATAACTCTCTGTATCAACTGTAATTTGGCGAGATCATGTGCTTTTTAGTGTTCTTTTAAACATAAAAGGGTAGAAGAATTGTGTAGAAATGTTATTTGAAAAGAAGAATAAAGAAATAAGTATTATTATGCATTTTTAGAAAATTTGAAAAAAAAAAAAATTTCTCACCCCGTAGCGGCCCCGTAGCGGTCGTAGCGGCCCGTAGCGGCCCGTAGCGGCCTCGTAGCGGCCGTAGCGGCCCCGTAGCGGACGTAGCGGCCGCTACGGGTGCGACAGCCGATAAATCGGCCGTAGCGTGGCGGTGGCCACCGCTACGGCCGATATATCGGCCGCTACGCTACGTAGCGGCCGATATTTTCATCCATGGCTACGGGGCCTTCTTTCGGAACTTGGGTTCACTCAGACCTATCCTACTCCTTTGCATGCCGACAATACTGGGGCTATCCGAATCACTGAAAATCCCGTATTCCATGAACGCACCAAGCATATTGAAGTTGACTGCCATTTTATTAGGGATGAATTTCAACGGGATGTCATCAGTCTACCTCATGTCCCTACAGAATTTCAGTTTGCCGATATCTTCACAAAGGGACTTCCTCGGCCTCGACATCAATTTCTTGTTTCCAAATTGCTGCTTTATGACTCCCCAGCATCAATTTGAGGGGGGGTGACAATCCAAGCCCAATCAAGCCCAGGCCCATTCTGGGTCCAAACTGTATATATTACTTAGTCAAAGCTTCTTAGTTGGAAAAACAGATTTTTAGGATCTGATTAGATACTTACATGTAATCAGGGATTTCATCCCCTTTATAATGAGAAGAACAGTCGACCAAGGAGGTCACTGGATTAAGCCATCTTTGCAGAATTATTTCTATCTTCTTAAAATGATAGAAGACAGGATGAATGATTGGTGGTGGCATAAATCTATAATGAATGCATTTGCATGATCCCATCCACCAATAAAGCAAATGAAGAAAAAAAGGCTTCCACAAACTTGACATTCCCCACACCCCAAATTCTCAAAAATCTAATCCAATCCTACAGTTAACACACCCATATCAGCTATGGAGAAGAAAATCTCAATGAATGGCTATAATTGCTCCAAAATCCAGAAGCCTTTTTTAAGACCCTCCCACCTCCAGCATATTATAACCATTATTAGCAATATGATGCTTTTAAATCAAAATAGCACACTGGAACTCCTTTTTTCATTACATTATTCCATTGCCAAAGCCACTTCCTAAGTAATGTCTTGTTAAGTGTCAACCCCCTTAATTGTATGACTTCCCAAATCACCTTCTAATAAACGGAACTTCTTATGTTCTTGAAAGTCATTCTGTAAGAAATCTTTTGATTGCCAGCCACTGAAAAATTGGTTGTAAATTGGAAAATTTTATAGAATCAATTTAAGTGATCTTTCCACCTAGAGTTAAGTATCTAGTTTTCCTAGTAGATAATTTTTGTCTAAGTCTCTCAATCATCAGCTTCCCAAGAGCTTGAAGTAGGATTACTTAACAAAAAAAAAGGAGATCAAGATATGTTGAAGGAAGCTTTCCTGCATGACACCCAAACAGGTTCCCAGTTGATGATAATTCTATCCTCGCCATTAGTATTTCAAGTTAATGCAATTAAATTTAAGCCCTTATAACACTGAAAACCAATCAATAATAAGAGAGGGGATCATCTTTACAGAATCAACAGGAGCTTTTGAAG
This sequence comes from Litsea cubeba, assembly GCA_012931725.1. Classification (NCBI taxonomy): domain Eukaryota; kingdom Viridiplantae; phylum Streptophyta; class Magnoliopsida; order Laurales; family Lauraceae; genus Litsea; species Litsea cubeba. Next base: position 15,569,720 of record CM022946.1, read on the forward strand.
TAATCTTTAGGAGCACTATTGGTCATAAAAAAATTTTAGTAGAAGAGACGAAGAGACACATTCTTATCCAAGATCTCTGCTTCTTGTTGAAATTCCATAGAGTACAATTAGTAATCAGCAAGCACCCAATCCACCACAGAATCAAGCATACATAAAACACTTGCCTATTTCCTTAATAACGTTAAGGCATTTATGAGAAATAACTAAATAAGCACCATTTTTTTCTGATATAAAAATTTTACTTCTCTATTGATATCAAAGGAGTACTATTAGAATATTTATTGTATAAAATTTCAGAAGTCCACTAGCAGGAAAGTGAACAAAATTCTGGATGATTGTTTGTGCAAAATTACAGGTTTCCTTTTATGTGTTTCCTTTAAAGTCGGAAGCTGTTTCATACAACTCGAAAATTTCAGTTATATGAAATATTTCCTGAGTTATTGGAAATGCATTTGGCATCATTGTCAAAATTGCCTTTCAGTGGAATGTGTTGGGCTCTCCTAGTTATTTGCTGTAACTAAATGTCAAAAGTCGTGAACATTCAATTAATACTAATTTTTGGCCTCTGGTGATTCTAAGAGAGGTGTCCAGAATTTGAAATTTGGATCTATCATCTAAGTCCACCCATCGAGGGTTTGTCGAATCCAAGCCATTTATTTGGATGCAGCCATAGTAAGTACCTAGAGCCCATGCATCGTAGTGCAATGATACTTCATGAGGTACCGAGCCATGGATGATGGATGTAAATGTAAATGATAGAAACGTTCCCATACTTGTAATAATACAAAATTGTTTCATTTCTCTTTTGTCTACAGGTTTTGAGTCGCAATGGGTTCGAGTGTGATGGTCTTGACACAATGTGTATTAAGGATCAGACTCTTACGAATCAAAGTACGCACATTCTATGTAATTTATTAGATTGTAATTTCACTCACTATAAAAAGGTGCTATTTTAAATATGAGTAATATTCCTGCGCATCCATGCACACCGGCTGTTGGGGCCCACCTGAGGCCCCGTAGATTATGGGACATGGGGGGATGGAAAGACCCACTCATGATAAGACCAAATATACAAAAAGGGGTTAATCTCATGCATTTAACCCCTTGATCCATGGCCCACAAGTTTAATGACTTTATATTAAAAAGAAAATTTGACCGTCGATCCAACTGTTCAGTCCATTTAGTGGGTGCAAACCCTGAGGTCCAGTGACTATCAAGGGAGGTCTTGTGTGTGTGAATGGTTTGGATGGATCATAAGGTGGGCCTCCTGGAAGTTCTCTATGCAATATGGTGAGAGGTGAGAATACACAGGAAGATTTGCCTTTAAATATTACCTTTTTTTTATCAATATAGCAGATCTTATTTATGTTTTCAAATATATTATAGGTGCAGAGAAGATAGTTGGATGGGCTTTGATTTACCATCTCATGTGGAATGCAGAAGCTAAAGCAAAAGATGCAAAACTTGTTTTATCGACTGACAGGTAATATTCAAGAGTGAAAATGGAGTCCTGAACTTCAGCAATTGTACAGTTTTCTGACCTAGCATTTGTGTACATTTGGGGCCCACACTGGTGATATTTGGCGCCTTCTTGGATTTGAGTATTCTTGAAAATGTTCCAGATTGATAGCTATGTTCATCGTCGTCGTCGTCGTCATCATCAAAGCCTTGTCCCAACTATGTTGGAGTTGGCTACATGAATTCTATTTCTCCATTTCGATCTATCTTGAGCCAAATTTTTGGATATGTTGCACTTCTTTATATCTATTTTTTTACTACTTCCATCCACATCCTCTTCGGCCTACCCTTTCTCCTTGGTGGGCCATCAACCTGCATAGAAAAACCTTTCCTCACCAGTGCCATTACTAGCCTGCGTTAGACATGTCCAAACCATCCAAACCATTTAAAACGGATTTCTCTTATTTTATCACCTATCGATGCTACTACTAAATCCTAGATTGGTGGCTATGTTATTTTGCCTTTTTTCGTAGACATGGTTATATTCTTGTGTTACCCATCAATGTCTAGGATATTTCAGTCTAGAAGGTTTTTCTAATCCCGTATCGGTAGTTTGGATCTATTTGAATATCTGCTTACCGAACCTATACTTAATGAAGCCCGGGACACCATAAGATCTCTCATGACATCATTATTACTATCAGTTACTACATCTTTTTAAAAGTTTAGTAAAGCTGATAAGTAGCACATATCAATGCTTTTCTGGCAGCATCCAGTATGGGATTGGAATCTTACAATCTATCCAAAGTGATTCTAAATGTTTGAAGAAGTTTCTTAAGGTGACTCATCTTACTTGGTTATCTAATATATGATTTATGGCAATGGAAGATCTCTAACATTTCTTAAAATTTATGTACGTAATATGTTCTGGACAAAGTGTTCTTTGCATCCTCAGGATGTTGTAACAGAAAATAAATTCGAGAAAAGACTTTTGGCTGATGTTATCCCACCTAGTGATATTGGAGTAAAATTTGATGACATTGGTGCTCTAGAAAATGTCAAGGACACGTTGAAGGAGTTGGTGATGCTTCCTCTACAAAGACCTGAGCTATTTAGCAAGGGGCAACTAACAAAGGTTTGAATATTGCTCCGCTATGCATGAAGGTCATACATGCATGCTTCCTTCACAAAAATTCATCCTACAAAGTTTTCATGCTCGTCACTAGTTACTCCCCCTTTATAATTTATATATTTCTTGTGTAAACTGATATTCCCATAGGGATGCCTTCTTTTTATAATGTTTGCTAACTTAGCTACCACTCCAGCTTGCCATAAGCTTTCTTTATAAAGCCAAACTAAGTGCCCTTAATACGTGTCTTGTGTCATCTCAATATATCTATCGGGGTGAATTATTTTGTTAATTATCATCATCATTGTTGCCAAGGTCTTATCCCATCTATGTTGGCTTTGAGTTTTTCTTTTCCGGTAGACGGTCAACCCCTTTATTGCTATATTTTCTACATCTCTACAATCTAGTATGTTTTTCTCACTACCTCAGTCTAGATTTCTAGTGATCTTCCCCCGCTTCCTTGAACTTGTTAGATATTTTTAATGTTTGTCAAGTAATTACTTTAGCAACCTGTCGTTGGTATTCCCTATGTCAAGAAAAACTATTTGTAAATTTTATGCAATCAAGGGACCCAAATCCCAGTTATAGTGAACCCTATGAACCTTGATATTCAATCAATGGAAAATCGACTCAAACAAGGAGGAAAGTAGAGATTCACTTACCATTTATCTTGAAAAATCACTTAGAGATCTTCGATCCAATGAAAGATGCTCAAGCAAGTGGAGAAGAAATAAAAGATATTTTTAATGTTTGTCAATTAATTGCTTTAGCAACCTGTCATTGGTATTCTCTACGTCAAGAAAAACTATATGTAGTCAAGGGACCTAAAATCCGAGTTATAGTGAACCCAATGAACCCTGATATTCAATCAATGGAAAATCGACTCAAACAAGGAGGGAAGTAGAGATTCGCTTACAATTTATCGTGAAAATTCACTTAGAGATCTTCGATCCAACGAACGATGCTCAACCAAGTGGAGAAGAAATAAAAGTGCAACAATGGAACTTGATCAAATTTCATATAATATAACCAAGCATGCATGGGTGGTTCCATACAAGTCATAATATAAATATTGTTGCCAATCATAAAAGAAACCTTAAACCTAGTCTATATTTTAGGTATCCATCAAATAGGAAATTAGCACAAAGGATCTTTACAATTTAAGTCTCCTAGTCATGATTGAATAAATAAAGAAACTTAACGAAACAGCTACCTGAAAGAAATCCTTGCAATCATGCACGTTCTGATGATGGAAGTAGCTGTACCTGTGCATCCTTTGACTTGAAGATTTTGATGAAGTGAACCCCCCTTGATTCTTCTAAGCTGTTGTTTCTTATTTTTTTAGGATCTTCAACTGTACCATCTATCTTCAATAGTTACTGATTTTAATATCGAAAGTGGCCAATTTCTCAAATGGGCTGTTTGCTGGAATTGATGAACGCCTCATTTAGTGGGATGGTGGGTTGCACATTCAGCTGTGAGTGGGCCCAGCTATTGGCAGGATTTAATTAACTTCAAGTTTAGATCAGGTGGGTCAAAACCCAATGGACATTCAGCCCATTTTTGTGGACCGTTTGGGCTATTGGGACAAGGGGCGGAACCAAAAATTTTGTTAGGGGGGGCAGGGGGGCAAAGGAAAAAAAATTAAAAAATTCAGTAATAAAATACACAATAATTAAATTATTAAAGTTGTTCTCGACATTCTTTCATTGAGTTAAAATCATCAATTATTGTTTCAATAATGAAAATTTCTGTAATTCTTTTTCACTATATACAATTAAATAATTTATGAGAAATTCATCCTCCATTCTGTTGCGAAGTGTAGTTTTAACAGACTTAAGAGCTGAGAATGCATTAGTACATCTACCACATGCATTTGAGAAAGGAGCAGCAGTTCTCACCTAACTGCCCATGGTTCGAACCCTTCTCACTGGTGCGGGCTCCCTTCTCACTTGTGCAGGCGTTCTTCCCACGTGTGCAGGCTCCCTTCCCACTTGAGTGGGTCGTCTTCCCGTGTGTATCGGCCCCTCGCTTGAGTCCCAACCCCCTTGATTGGGGTACGAAAAAAAAGTACAAAAAATCTCAAGATGGGTACAGGTCTAGTCCTTTCTAATGCATGTAACTTGTAAGTTATAATTTAAGACTATTATTTAAAAAATCAATGAAAAGTAATTATAATATCCCATATCTAAAATCTAAATCATTCAAAACCATGGTTCCACAAGTTTTTATCTCCTTAAAAGAAATTTCTTTATCCGGATTATTCTGACATGGACAATATAAAAGAATACAACTATATTTCTTTATCCATGATGGATAAAACTCTGATTAATCTAAAAATTAATATAATAATAGAACGCAAATAGATGTTGACTTTTGGTGGATTAGATTTCAATATAAGCTAATGACATGTAGTAAATCACTACATCTATGCAATGTACAGAAAAAATCTATAAAAGAGAAAGTGGGTTTGTTGTTCTTCTTATGTATTTATACCTCAAACTCTCTACAAGTCTGCTGGCTACAACTCCTTTCAAGATCTCCAACAAGAAGATGTGCATTCTCCTATTCCTCTCTTGGATCATCAGATTTAGGTTAGAATGAAAATTGAGAAATCTCCTCTCCAATATCTATCAAGCCTTTCGTATTTGTTCTCCTTTCCTTTCTTTTTTTCATTTTAAGTTTTCCCCAAAATCAGGAATATTTTTGTTTCCTTTTTCTAAGAGTTAAAATCATGTTAAAAAAAGTTCAAAACAATGGAGGGGCCAAGCATTGCTTTGAGGGCCACCTCCCCGCCCGGTCCGCCCCAAATTGGGGCCTAATGGGCTGATCCCACTTTGGCCATAAGGGCACTATTTGGATCCTCATTTAGTTCAGATCCCTTATTTTTGTTACCCAATTTTCTTGATCAAACCCTTGGTAAGGTGGATCGAGGTCTTTTTTGATTGATCAAATCAATCTAAATAATCTAAGGTCTGATTTACCACATGATCCACTAAATCCAAGCCATTTACTCCTGCGTCACTTGTCTCTCTTTAATTTTCATTAGTTGCCTCTCAAAGGAAATCGCTTCTATTGCACATTAACCTAACATAAATTGATTTCCAAAACATTAGATTTTTTTTCTCACTGTTGATTTTATAATCTCGGAAATTTTCATTTTGTGAGTCGTGTGTATTCTTGAAAATATTTTAAATAATTGCAAGCAAAATAATACCACGTGTTATACATTTTTCAAAACAGTGTATAGAGTGTGCTAGAAAGAAAAGTAGGACTTGTCTATAGATACATTAAAATATGGAATTTTCTGTAAATATGTTTAATTTATAGTTCTTTTAGTAAATATGAAAAATACAATAAAGTATAAATATAGGGTGGGTTGCCCAGTCTAGGGGTTTTTCTTGTATGTTTTCCAAAATTAGCGAGTCGACTGATTGGCCACTAGTGAGTTGAACACCCCAATAAACATTCATGGCTGAATCCTTTTCTTTATGGGGTTTCTTCCTCTTAGTTCCATATTTTTGAAAAGGGCATGACAGGTCTCCAACAAGGTTTCGGGGTTAGTTTTGAATACCAAAACTATATATATTCTTTTGTAATAGTTAAAATACAAACACAATGAGGCTTTAAATCGTAGTCGTCCAAACCAAAAAAGGACCCTCTTAAATCCCTCCCAAAAAGAAGAAGAAGAAAAAAACCCACCTGGTCCTTTCTGCCCTTTTCTAATAAAAAATCAGTTTGAGGGCTGTAATAAGGGTCATAAGACTATTAATCTCCAAATAAAATGGTAAGGCTTATAGGATATAATCTATGTACAATTGTGCTTTATTAATTCATATGCGTGTGCATGTGTTTAAATTTTTGTTGTTAATTGATCTTTTTATTTAATTTGTGATATAAATGCATGACATTGACATATTTTACATGCAGTAGATTATGCTACATGATATAAAATATACTCTTTTAAGTGTTGTTTTAGTTTACTATTAATTTTACCTTTTCTAATCTTTAATTTTTTTTTCATCATATCTTTTCCAAAATGGAATGAGAAAATGTTCTATCTAAAAGCTAATTGTCATGGCAAGCGGAACAGAACTGACAATAAAACTTAAATTCGTTAATTATAGGAAACTATTTTTATTTTTTCCTTTTTTTAATGAGTTTTTCACATTTTGGGTTTGATTCAGCCAACCTCTACTGGGGTCGTCTTGATCTATTCTCCTGTGACTTGGCTAGGTCAACTCAACTGAAGGGTGACACAGCGCACCCCAAGTCTCTTTTAAACCTTCAACTTTCCTGTTGCACTTTATTACTTTGTAGTTGGTATATATGCTTGCCGGATCACATTTGTCCTCGTACTTAGACAAATTATCCAATCATTCTTATTATCCTGATAAATTTCTTGTTATGCAGCCTTGCAAAGGCATACTTCTATTTGGCCCTCCTGGGACGGGGAAGACGATGCTTGCAAAAGCTGTTGCAACTGAAGTTGGCGCCAATTTCATAAATATTTCAATGTCTAGTATCACGTCACAGGTAATGGGTGTAAGTTGTTGCATTATGACTTACAATTGTAGTCTCATATTTAAAAGTTTTTGTCTGCTACTTTATTGCAGTTTGTTAGTGAGGGCGAAAAGTATGTTAAGGCTGTTTTCTCTTTGGCTAGTAAGATTGCTCCAAGTGTCATTTTTGTTGATGAGGTAAGGCTTTTAACATCCTGTTGCTATGCATGAATGTGATTTCATTCTAAGGTTGTTCTTATATATGTTCATTTCTTTTCTTTGCTAAGAATTTTAACTTGGCTCGTTTAGTTTCCGGTCTACATTTATTATTTCAGATTCTAACAGACACACTTTCATGGTTTATTCTTTTCAAAGGTTGATAGCATGTTGGGACGAAGAGGGAATCCAGGAGAGCATGAATCTATGCGTAAGATGAAAAATGAATTTATGGTTAATTGGGATGGTTTACGCACAAAAGATAAAGAAAAGGTTTTGGTGCTTGCGGCAACCAATAGGCCTTTTGATCTAGATGAGGCAATCATTAGAAGGCTCCCAAGGAGGTTGTTATGATACCAGAATGCTTCTACATGCTTAACATATAGTGAGAAAAATGATACAACATTGATGTTGATACCTGACATTTGTTATATTGTTTTCAGAACAATTGAGAACATTTTCTTCTAATAACTTTTTATTTTCATCATTTTTATCTTATCTTTTGGTCACAAAACAAATTGAGGGAACAATGTGAAATTGCCTTCTCGATTTACAGAATTGCAAAGTTATACTCCATGCCATACCCTATCTATCCTTTTGATTTTGTTCTGGTGTTCCCATATTTTTATTCATATTAGTTTTCACAGGAGTATTTCAAGTTATCATTTTGTTAACATTATCTCGGGTACCTATATCTTTTTATGAACCAAGGTTCCAGCATTTAACATGTCAAACTGACACAATCATCCTTTCTCCAGGTTCATGGTCAACTTGCCTGATGCTTGGAACAGATTGAAGATATTAAAGGTGATACTGACCAAAGAAGATATATCTCCTGATGTTGACCTGGATGCAATTGCAAATATGACTGATGGGTACTCAGGAAGTGATCTAAAGGTTATCTTGCTTCCTTTTTTTTTGATAATCTTTTTTCTCGTTTTTCCTCATTTTTTATTTTTATTTTTGAAGTATCAAAGTTGGTGTCTCTGACTTCTCGGGTTCTCATACATGTTTGTTACTGTTGCTCAGAATCTTTGTGTTACAGCTGCAAATTGTCCAATTAGAGAAATACTGGAAAAGGAAAAGAAGGTGCTTTTTTGTAGTTACAAGTTGTTTGTACTTTCAATGCATTTCAATGTTCATGTACATATAAAATTTAGAGTTTTTAACGAAAAGGCCGCTATATTTTCTCATAACCTCAAAAGGGCCCCTATATTTTCTTTCTTTAACTAAAAACCCCCTTGACGGACAGTCAAACTGTACAAAAAGTAGCTACTCTCCATTCTTTTGGCTTTTGAAAAATATATCCTTGAGAAAAACTTAAATGGGTCACCCCTTGTTTTACCCATAGCTTATCCGAACATAATTAGCGATATTGGACCATCATTTTTATCCAAAGATTAAAAAATAGTTTTGTATAGTTTTTGTGGGCCCCATGTTCTAGATCTATGGTTTTTCCTTTAATGATTTGTGATACAATTTCAATTTTCAGAACAGTGTTCCTAGAAATAAGGAGATTCTTTAACTAGCTTCCTAAATAGGAAGTCCATGAGAGAAATAGATGAAAAGAGACTAGATTCGCCCAAGAGGCGAGATTTTTGGAAAATGGGTTTTCTCCGACCAGGCAATCCAAGAAATCCAAGAGAAAATAAATAATCGCTTTAAAATGATTTTCAACTTGTCAAAAATCTTACTATTAACAATACAATGAACTATAGAGGACCATGATTAAGAAAACTTGTACATGGGCATCAGTTTTTTTCTATATGATGCCATAGTTAATGGTCTTATATTTTCATATCATAAGCTCCAGTAACTTAAAAAACTCCTCTGATGAAGCTTTTAATACACTGAAATGCCTGCAGGAGCGAGCCTTGGCTTTAGCAGAGGGAAGATCCCCTCCAGGTCTGAGCGGCAGTACTGACATACGACCCCTATCCATGGAAGATTTCATATATGCCCACAAACAGGTAAAAGTTTTCTTTGCGTTTCCTCATTCCGTATTTCATTATAAAGCTTTGTGGTAAGTATTTGCGCGAAAGATCAATTGTGGTCTTCATTGGACAAGCCTTACATGCTTGATATCTGAGGTGCTGCATCATCAGGCTGGTCTGCTTATCCTGCTATCTAGATACAGCACTCGTTGTATATGTGGGGTCCACTTGTGCACTCCAGCAGATCTTCTCAGCTAGGGCATGTTTACCCTATGAATTGTGGCCATTATTTATCAGTAGTGTGAATCTGTGGATCACCTTTTCAGCTTCTAGTGTGTTCCCATGTAATTCCCATTTGATCTACCCTAACCTCTCTCGCCCCTCCCCCCACCATTCTTTTGTGGTGGTAGGTTTCTGCAAGTGTATCATCAGAATCTACAAACATGAGAGCGATACTACAGTGGAACGAAGTATACGGAGATGGTGGTTCCAGAAGGAAGACAGAGCTTAGCTACTTCATGTAGTGTATCATTTGTACAGAGGGATATCTTCTCTTTTTTTTTTTCTCTCTCTTCTTGAAGGCCAATATGCTGATGCTCTTAGGCCACAGAGTATCATTCAGTCAGGCCAAGCAAGTGTAATATATGAATCGGCAATTGGCGAAATACATGAGCAACTTATGCTGGTTGGTTGTAGGCCATAGTTGTTTGTGGCAGCTTGTATATGGGTCGAACACAGCTCATCTTCTATTTTCTGCCTTGTATATTTGAACCTCATGTTAAACAGCTTAAACCAGATTCAGTCACAACAAAAACAGAAATTTGGGATTCGCAGCCTGTCTATTTTTGGATTATACCTTGGTAAATGTTCTCTTGGCCCACCATAATACCAGTTTTACATGGCTGGAATCTTCTATTGTATTGTATTGCACATATCAGATTATCTTGCCCTTACCATGGAACAAATGCAAGCCTATCTTCCCTTTTTTGTTCAAATTCCAAGATATTGAAACTGTCAAAGATCACAAAATGCTGGGGCTCCTATGACTCTCAAGTATGCTAGAAAAAACCTACAGATGAAGATGGTATTTAATGGTTAAAGTGGGAAAATTTGTGGTGGGCTTATCCATTGGTGAGATTTTGTTTTCTCCAGCAACTAAAGAAAACTTTTCCATGCATCCAACAGGCCATTTGGGAAATGAAGCAGGAAAGGGAAAGAAGTGTTGAATGGGAATGACTGTTATAAAAATGGAGACTTTAGAAGCAATTGACACTATTCCTTTTGAAAAATAAACAAAATAAAAAGGATGGGTTAAGATTGGTCATGGCCCCCACTCAATGATCGAAAATATAGATGGTTCATGTTAAAATCACAAACAGGTGGGCCCCATTTGTTTATACCTTTGGATGACTCGGAAGCAAAAAGTTCAAAGACAAAAACCATAATATATGCCATCATGGCCATAACCGAATGGATAGTCTCAATCTACCATATTTAATCATATATAGAGTAATATCTCTCTAGTTCAGCAACTCATTGCAACTTGTCCCGAGTCGCACAAGCCAACTTGACTCAATAGTTCATCCACTCGAGTGAGTCAAATGAGTTCCACTACTTGGCTGGACTCACATTGACTCAGTGACAACCTGACTGAAATTTGTTTTAAGTTTCCAGGTTTTAGACTAGAGTATACCATCAAAAAGAGTCTCAAAGGTAGGATGCAAACGGGTCTAAATCTGGAAAACTAGTGCTAAAGGTAATGAAATTGATAGATGATAAGGTGTTGGAAATAACAGTTACATGTTACATCTATAACCATCTCTACTCCTTTGTACCTTTTTAGTCATGGAAACAACCAAAGTGACAACCTTGGTTTTCTCTTTTGGTAGGTGTTGAGCCACTTTCTCTCCATACTTCTTGAACAAATCATCCATTAGAGCCTCTCCAAAGTGATTTGTAAGCATGGATTCCACCACAGATCGTATATGGTTAGCCACATTCAGACCACTGATGAACTGGTCAAACACAAAGCCTTCATTATCATCATTATTGTCTTCAGGATCACAGTCCATTTCAAAAGTTTCTAGTCGATCAAGATTGAAGGATCCTTCCATGTTGATCACAGCCTTGAGTTCACATGTAGATGGTGTGTAGATCGAGGGGAAGATTGAAAGAATCCTGATTTAGCTTCTTCAACAACTCTCTGAATTAAATCAACAAAAAAGGGCCTTGAATCCGCATAAAATATATACAAATTGAATACATAGTGTGTGGGGATATTTCCGAACTCACCGGATGACTGGCCGGATGCTCTATCTCATGCTCCGGCGCCAGCTAGGCCATCTCGGCAAGGCCCGTCTCAATGACCATCAGCTCGGCCGAGTGCTCCCACTTCGGCCAGAGACTCATCTCGGCCCCTTGCACAACTCCACTTCGGCGTTCCTGCAAGGTCCCCTGCCACGTCAAGGTCGCCCCCCGACCTCAGCACTCCCCGACCTCGGTCAGGATGCCAGGATTAGCCAAGGCAGGGGTTGACAGCTGTCCCCCCTTGAACACTCATGGCAAGACAAGGGCACGCCCATACTCTCTGACAGAGCCTCCCATGCCGCCCACGCTCTCTGACAGCGCCTCCCATACCGCCCACGTCCACTGACAGAACGGCGTCCACAGACACCAGGGTATGGCCCGATGCGACACGACGTGCCACGATGGGACAGCTCCCTGACAGAGTCACCTCCTTGTCTCCTCTCCTCCTCTATAAAAGGGGCCAAACCAGAAATAGTAAGGGGGATCTCTGGCCCCCTCCGAGAGAACCACACGCTGGTATCACCTTCTTCCCCAAAATCTCCACCCTACTGTCCAGTTCTCATACTGACTTAGGCATCGGAGAGCCCTGCGCTGCCCACAGCCAGGGTCCTCTGACCTGTTTCTCTCCCTCTTCCAGGTTCTCAGGCATCGGTTCTTCCATCATCAACGAGGAGACGAGGAGCTTCAGCCTTCGTCCTCCTCAGTGAGTCTCAAGAACACCACCCCCCCCCCCCGGGTCCGTGAATTTTTGTGCACTTACAATTGGCGCCGTCTGTGGGAAACGCTACAAAAAGCCATCTTCCCAAACACCATGCCTCGGAGAACCAGAAAGGGAAAGGAACCGCTGACACTGTCGACACAGCTGCCGACGGTCCCCCACCGGGAAAGGTCAGGAGCAAGATCTAATCCAGCGAGCGTCCAACAGCAGGGTACTCAGTCGGGTTCATCCTCTAAGGGTTCGACCTCGACCCCACCTTCCAAAAAGCGCACCCTGAAGGACAACAGAAGCAACCAAGCTCATGGCGAAAGCCCGGGTAACAACCACGACTTCAGAAAGTGGCTTGATCGACGCATCGAGCAAGCAGTACGACAAAACTTGGAGGCTGCCGGTTTCGCTCGAGTTCGGCTGAACTCTGACGGTCTCGGCACATCTCCCCTCTCTCCAGAGATCAGGAGCTTCCCACTTCCCGAAGATTTCAAAGTCCCGAGGTTCGTCGTTTACGACGGAACCTCGGATCCAGCAGCACACCTCCGGCACTTCACTCAGAGGATGTCGGTGTGGGGCGAGGCAGGCCACCTGAACTGCAGAGTCTTCTCTTCCAGCCTCGGGGACCTCCCCCTAAAGTGGTTCTGCGCACTCCCCCAAGGATCGATCAAAAGTTGGCAGCAGCTCCGAAGTTCCTTCATGACGAAGTTCCAAGCCCACAAGGTCGTCCCCAGGTCAGCCGCCGACCTGATGGCCCTTAGAATGAAGCAGACCGAGAGCGTCACGCAGTTCGCCAAAAGGTTCTGGACTGTCTACAGCCAGATCGAGGACACTTCAGATGCAATGACGATCCTGTCTTTCCAACAAGCCCTCCTACCAGGCAACGAGCTACGAAGGGACCTGGTCATGCACCCTGTGGTCACTATGGCAGCATTGATGACCAGGGTAAACCAGTTCGTCAGGCAAGAAGCAGACGAAGCCCGAGCCCAGAAGCATTTCAACGACAATCAACAGGCAGCGTCCATCTCGGCGGACGCCTCCATCTCGGCGGATGCCTCCAGCTCCGCGGCAGCGTCCATCTCGGCGGACGCCTTCATCTCGGCGGACGCCTCCAGCTCCGCAGAAGCGTCCATCTCGGCGGACGCCTCCATGACAGAAGTCTCCTCCAGCTCGGGGGGCTGCTGAAACCTCCAATCATTTTTCAGCTTCGACCGCCCGTCAGCTTTGATCGCACGACCCTCTACCGTCATTTCTGGCGGCACGGTCCTCTACTGTCAGCTTCGATGGCACCGTCAGCTGCGACGACGTCGGTACGACCCTCTACTTCGGCTTCGATCGTACGACCCTCTACCGTCATAACGGCACGGTCCTCTGCTGTCAGCCTTGATCGCACGGTCCTCTGCCGCCACTAGTCGTCCAGAGCTTCGTACCCCTGGTGACGAGCCAGTGGGATCTCCATTGCGTGCGGCAGGCGCATCTCGGCCACGCGCCAGATGCCTGGCACAGGCCCCTGGTGAAGAGCCAGTGGGATCTCCATTGCTTGCGGCAGGCGCATCTCGGCCACGCGCCAGATGCCCGGCACAGGCCCCTGGTGAAGAGCCAGTGGGATCTCCATTGCGTGCGGCAGGCGCATCTCGGCCACGCGCCAGATGCCCGGCACAGGCCCCTGGTGAAGAGCCAGTGGGATCTCCATTGCGTGCGGCAGGCGCATCTCGGCCACACGCCAGATGCCCGGCACAGGCCCCTGGTGAAGAGCCAGTGGGATCTCCATTGCGTGCGGCAGGCGCATCTCGGCCCTCGCGCCCGATGCCCGGCACAGGCCCCTGGTGACGAGCCAGTGGGATCTCCATAAACGCATCTCGGTACCCATTCTCCAGTTCGGCAGTTGTGTGACTCTCCAGCTCGGCAGAAGCACCCTGTTACAACTTAGCAGTGATGCCAACCTCTAGCTCTGGTCCATTGCCAGCCAGTCATCCTCCACGATACTTACCTTCTGACCTCAAAAGAGCAGTCTATTGAGCTCAGAAGTTGGGGGGCTATTGTGTGGGGATATTTCCGAACTCACCGGATGACTGGCCGGATGCTCTATCTCATGCTCCGGCGCCAGCTAGGCCATCTCGGCAAGGCCCGTCTCAATGACCATCAGCTCGACCGAGTGCTCCCACTTCGGCCAGAGACTCATCTCGGCCCCTTGCACAACTCCACTTCGGCGTTCCTGCAAGGTCCCCTGCCACGTCAAGGTCGCCCCCCGACCTCAGCACTCCCCGACCTCGGTCAGGATGCCAGGATTAGCCAAGGCAGGGGTTGACAGTTGTCCCCCCTTGAACACTCATGGCAAGACAAGGGCACGCCCATACTCTCTGACAGAGCCTCCCATGCCGCCCACGCTCTCTGACAGCGCCTCCCATACCGCCCACGTCCACTGACAGAACGGCGTCCACAGACACCAGGGTATGGCCCGATGCGACACGACGTGCCACGATGGGACAGCTCCCTGACAGAGTCACCTCCTTGTCTCCTCTCCTCCTCTATAAAAGGGGCCAAACCAGAAACAGTAAGGGGGATCTCTGGCCCCCTCCGAGAGAACCACACGCTGGTATCACCTTCTTCCCCAAAATCTCCACTCTACTGTCCAGTTCTCATACTGACTTAGGCATCGGAGAGCCCTGCGCTGCCCACAGTCAGGGTCTTCTGACCTGTTTCTCTCCCTCTTCCAGGTTCTCAGGCATCGGTTCTTCCATCATCAACGAGGAGACGAGGAGCTTCAGCCTTCGTCCTCCTCAGTGAGTCTCAAGAACACCCCCCCCCCCGGGTCCGTGAATTTTTGTGCACTTACACATAGGAACTCAAGAGAGGAGAGGTAATTGATGATCATTACATTCACTTTTGAACTTAATTTTTTATTTTTAATCACTTATTAAAATATAATCTCTAAATATCCCATTAAACAAAATAAACAGGCCTAGAATCTCTAAATATCCCATTAAACAAAATAAACAGGCCTAGATCCCCCCCCCCCCCCCCCCGTGCCACAGAAATGTCACATACATTTGTAACGTAGATCTTTATTTATTTATTTTGCGTGACATTTATCACTGGTTGTAAAGGTCAAGTCTCATTTATGTGTCACAGAAATGCCACACTTGTCAATGAGACCCCATTGCATGATTCTAACCCTTTGATCTATGGACCTGAAACTATATGATTTTAGGAGGCATAACTTTTTAAAAATTTTAATTTAATGGTGAATAACAGTTGAATGAGTGTAAAATTCTGGCTTGTGGATCCCCAAGGGAAGTATGAGTTCCCCATAAGCTCGCCCTAACTTAAGATAATCCAAATAAAACCAACTTTTGATCCCAAAGTCAAACAACAAATTCATGCTATGCCTAAAATTCATGGACAAGCTTTAGTTGGGATTAGACTTTTTTTCCGGGTAGAATCTGGGCTTAGACTTGAATGAATTTTAATGGCCGTGCTCAGATAATTCCTAGCTTTTAAATACTTCAGGTCACCAGGGTTGGCCTAAGCATCTACAATCCTCCATCATTGTTAAGCAGGTTAGTTGGATCAGGTCAGGTTGACCAGCATCAAGTGCAACTTGAGATTGAAAAACCCATTTAACAAATGGGTCGAATACAAGTTGAGGATCAAACCAACCATTTTATCATCCCAAAGTGGCAATTCTCGACCCAACCCACCTATTGATTTAAGATTCAAGGTGATCCCCTTTTTATAATTATCATTTGGTCGGGTCAAAATTGACATATTGTACTCAATTAATGAATGAGTTTCATTTGATTGTGTTGAATTTACTGTCTAGATTAATAAATGGGCCTAGCAGGAATTTTTTTTTTTTTTTCTTGAGGTGGCCATCTTAATATAAAAAATTATCAATGGATGAGCCCACTTTAAAATAGAAAGGATTTCTTATAGCTTTTGAGAGGGCCATGGCCACCCCAACCCACCCTAAGCTCACTGCTGCTCGGTTTGAGTTGAATCCACTTCAACCTCTAACGTACCTAATTGAATTCGACAAATTGCATTATGACCTTACATCAATTCAAATGTAAGAAAGTGGTTTTACGGTGAGGGAAAAAGGGTGAAGGAGAAGAGAAAAAGTAAAAAACATTATTGGATTGAATATATAGATTTTGTGTCGAGTAAAAAAAAAAAACAAATATAATTGAACATATAGATTTTATACCGAGTCGGATCATAAGTACGAAGGTACAAATAAAATACTAAAATAGAAGACCAGACAGAAGAGTAGGAAAGCCTGGGAGATCATTATACAAGGTAAAGTCATCTCATATTCTCTGAACTGACCAACAATGAAAAGATTCATAGTGGGTCTTTCACTTCAGATGTCTAGGAATACCATTTCCACCACAACACATCACTTTCATATCTCCAGATTCCTTGTCAAAATCCCATTTTTAGAACATGGGTCTAAACAGATTCTCATCCAAAATCATACACTGGGAATGCCCAAATCAGTTCACAGTCAGACCCAGACAAGTGAATCAGAGACTGTAGCAGCAATATGTGATTCCTTGAGAAAACATAGAAACTGGGATGGTTTGAGTGGGAGTTTTCAGTTAAACAATTCAATGGTTGATAAGATACTGATAGAATTAAAGGAACCCATAGACGCAATGCGTGCATTGAGTTTCTTCCATTGGTCATCTCAGCAAAACAACTTTGAACACAGTATTCGCTCTTACTGTATAATAATTCAGATCCTGATACATGCCCACATGTTCAAACATGCCCAAGCATTGCTAGAGTCAGTTATTAGGAGGAATTGTGAGAGCAGCTCTGATTCGAGATTTGTCATTGTAGAATCGCTTCTAAGTACATATAAAATCACTGATTCGAGCCCGTCGTCATTCAATCTTTTGATACAGACTTATGCCAAATTGAGGTTGTTTGAGTTGGCATTTGATGTGTGTTGTTTCTTGGATGGCCATGGGTTCTCTTCTAGTATCATAAGTTTCAACAAGTTGATTTATGTTGTGCAAAAGTCTGATAAGAACTCATTTGTTTGGAAGATATATGAGTTTATGCTTGTGAGGAGAATATACCCAAATGCAGTTACTACCAGAATCATGATTGATGCAATGTGCAAGGAAGGGACCTTGAAGAAGTTCATAGATATTTTGGATAGAATCCATGGAAAGAAATGCACTCCAATGATTGTCATTAACACAGCGTTAGTTTTTCGGATTCTTGAAGAGAGAAGAGTGGAAGAAGGGATTGTATTGTTAAAGAGGATGTTAGTGAAGGAAATGATTCTCGACGACATTGTTTGTTCTCTGATTGTTTATGCTCACTATAAGAATGGAGATCTAGAGTCCGCCCGTCACTCGTATGAGGTTATGCTCAAGAGAGGACATTGTGCAAATTCATTTCTTTATACTTTGTTCATTGGTTTTCACTGTAAGGAGAGAAAGATCGAGGAAGCGAATCGTCTGATGCAAGAAATGATAGACATGAGCTTGAAGCCATATGATGAGACGTATAATTTTCTTATAGAAGGGTTCTCTGAAGTAGGGAGATTGGAGGAAAGTTTGAGCTTCAGTGAGCAAATGGTGGAGAGAGGTTTTTTACCTAGTTGTTTTGCATTTCAATGTAATGGTGAGAAAGCTAAGCGAAGCGGGTGATGTAAGAAAGGCTAACAACATCTTTACTACTCTGTTAGATAAAGGCTTCATTCCAAATGAAGCAACATATGCTTATCTTATTGATGGTTATGGTAAAGAAGGTGATGCCCAGGAAGTTCTCAAGCTGTACTATGAAATGGAATATAAGGGACATAAGCCCGGTCTGATGGGTTTTACTTCACTGATTAGGAGCCTGTGTCAATGCAGGAAGTTGGAGGAAGCAGAGAAATATCTAACTGTTATGAAAGACAGGTCATTGTCCCCTACTGCTCGCATTTACAACACATTGATTGCTGGGCAATGCGAGAAAGGAAATACAGAAAGGGCTCTTTGTCATTATGATGAAATGATTAGGAATGAGTTGAAGCCTAGTTCTGATACTTTTGCAGTCCTGGTTGAGAATATTTTTTCTGTTGGCACTTTCCCAAATGCAAGCATACACCTAGACAGGCTAAAGAGCTATCTTTTGTGACTTCTGGTTACATGTAACAACCATTAAAAGTACGTCACATCTGCTACTGTAAGCAGATATCCGATTGGGTCACTGCAATTCTGCCTGAACATGTACTCTACATGCAGCTGCTGGATCTTGAGTCCCGCATCAATGCTGCCCTGGCAAGGAAGAGGACTGACGTTCAACAATCTGTAAGAAACCCTCAGTTCATTCAGCAAACGCTTTGCATCTATGCATTCAATACTTTCAGTAACCAGATTAGGAGGGTCAGTGAGAAACAGAGCGCCGAGGCTCCATCTTGGACTCTGAAGATAATTGGGAGGATTTTAGAATATGAGTTAGATTCAGATCTCACTGAAACCATTCCAAGACCCTCCCAATTGTACCCAAAATTCTCCTCATTCTTCAAGAGGGCTGCAATTGCATTAGACCCGAATCTGTACCCTGATAACCCAGTGATTATGCGGGAGAGTTCGCGATCTTGTGCTCATCATGAAGGTTTTGAGATTAAAAGAAAGGGAGATAAGAAATTCAACGTGAGTATAAGGCTGGAAATGAATCATGTCCCTGAGAAATTCAGACCGGCGTTGATGGATGTTCTTGGCACCGAGGTTTAGACCTGCATGAGAATTGCCACCGCAATTTGGCATTATGTCAAGGTGAGGAAACTGCAGAGCCCCGAGTGACGCTTCATTTTTCATGTGCGAACCACCTTTACGGAAAGTGTTTGGAGAAGATAAGATGAAGTTTTTTGTTGGTTTTGCAGAAGATATCACCCCATCTGTCTCTACCGCGGGCTATTTATTTGGAGCATAGGATCAGGCTCTCAGGGAGCAATCCAGCTGGCAATGCTTGCTATGATGTCCTGGTTGATGTGCCTTTGCTATTACAGATAGAAATGTCTACATTCTTTGCCAGCACATAAGGCACAAAGATATTGATGCTTGTTATGGGGCAATTTGTACTGTCATACAAAAAGATTCACGAGCATCGTCAAAAGCGGGCATTCTTTCTTGGGTTCAGTCAGTCTCCTGTGGAGTTTATTAATGCATTGTTTGCTTCGCAAAATAGAGACCTCAAGCTTGCTGCCAGTGAAGGTCAAAATGCTGAAAGAGAGTCATTCAGACTTCTACAAGCAACCATGGTAAGCTTCCCAGAGAGAGCATCCCTTCAGTGAAAAATATACAAATTGCAACTGATTTGGGTACATCCAGATGTATCCTTAATATTGTATTTGTGATTAGTTTAAATCTTTATTTTGTTTTTTCATTGTTTCATGACTTCATCTGTGAATTATTTCTCCTTGTTGCATTTCTAATGAAGTTTCCTTTTGGCTGAATTTAAACAGGGTTGAAGATGCTGTCATTCGTTATCTGAATCGCAATCCAGCTGCAGGGAATGATGCTCCAGCGAGCACATAATAGGACTCAGTGAATTCCATAGATGCGTAAATATACCAATTTATTCCTGTTAGCTTGTCGTTGTTAGCTTTCTTTTCGGGTTTCATGCAATTGCATCTGTTTTTAAAGCATTTGATACATAAGAATTTAGGACAGTGTTTGAAATTGCTCTTTACTAACTGGCCTATTTGAGCCACATTTTTTGCCTAAAGCAATATCTTTTTTCTTAAAATGTATCAAACTCAATATCTTGGGTTTCATTTTCTGCTCCAGGCAAAATGGCTCTTATTGTTTTATGTTTCTCGATTGTTAAGTTGCCATGTGCCTGAAATGGTGAACTTCTGTTACTGTGAGGTTAATATTCTTGGAATTTACATTTATTAAATTATTATTGGGACAATATAAGGTTGTTTCCTTTTTTTCTATTAAAAAAATCACTTCATATAATCTGGTATTGCACATCACACTGCCTTATAGTCACACTGAAAAAAACACTTCAGATAGGTTAGCACTCACCTGTTCAAATTCATGGGCTCTCCTAGTTGGTATTGCAGTTCCAACACTTGGGTTCTTCGTACATAGGTTGTTTCCAGTAGATTGAGAACATGCACAAAGCACATTAGCCTACATTCCTGTTTTTTCCCTTTTGTATTAGATCCAGGTGTAGATTGCTTCTTGCATACTTGTCCCATTATTGTTACTCCATGCATCCATTTCAGAATTCTCATCCCTGCAACATATATGGTTTCATCTATAAAAAAAAAGGCTCAACATTCAACTCCATGTTACAAAATGCAGGTATAACTGCTGTCATATAAAGGGTTCATCTAAATGGATTTACGTTTATGATCACAGAATATTTCACTGTTTTATCTCCCTCTGGCCAACCTTGCATTAATCCTACTTAAAAATGTTTGCATCAAGCCCTCAATTCTGTTCTATAGTGCTCCCAAATATTAGAGCCTGCACCCAGTGTAGTTGCCAAATTCATTTCGGTCCAGCAAGTGGTCTGAACCCACCCACTATAAAAAATTTGGTCTAGACTTCAGATCATTTTAGCTGAAATTTGTCCAATATTCCAGATTTCGGCCTTTTTTTCCCTCTCCCTTCTCCCTCTAGATTTGTTGCTGCTCATCCCCTTATAGTCTAGAGAAGAGAAAGAAGAAAAAATCTTGAAGAACAAGACGAAGGAGGAAGAGTACCTGTTGCCTACCTGAGAAGCGAGAAGGACAATTACTATTTTAAATATATATATTTCATGTTTCCAAAATGGAACTCCGATATGTTACACTGAAATTCCGAATCAGCTGAAATATTTTAGTTCGGAGCCAAAACGAAACGGGGTCCAAAATGTAATGGACAACAATGGCGCCAAGTGGTTTCTGCATAGCAGATATGAAGTACAAAGTTAGTTGTTTTAAGAGTAGAAGAAAATTTATCTTGTATTGCTATTTGCTCATTTTAAACCATTTTTTTCAAAAGCCTCTAACGCTCTAGGTTATCTTTTACTTGCTTTATTGTCCAATTAATAATCACCACATCATTTTGCAAACAACATGCAAGGTCTGAGAAACTTCATTCTAGATTTTGTTGGTTGTCCATAACCAGTTCCAATAACTAAGGGCTCAAAGTGGAGCCAATCATTTCAGAGCATGCAGTTCTTACACTTGTTATGGCCCATTTCATACATGCCTTGTTTAATCTCACTATGATAGTGTGGGATTTTTTTTTCCTCTTCTTCTTTAATGACTGACAGACTTATGAGTGCCTCGGCAATCTGGTGTAGGTCTTCATTTTCATTTTCCTCGCCTCAGTCCTACTAGACTGTGGACCCCTACACTTGGATTCAATCACTCGCGCTCTCGAAGAGGAGCATTTGTGTCCCTAAGCAGCTAACCTACAGCCTGGAATGGTGTAGACCTTCATTTAGTCAATAAACAATATATGTAAATTCACAGCCCCCCACCTCCCTGGGAAAATTTCCTAGTTCCGCCCCTGGATCCACCTACATAAACCAAATTCGTTATTGAAAAAAAATAATCTTGTCTTAAATGTTGCTCTATTCTCTCTTCCAAAGTTTCATTATGTGCCACTCATAAGTTTGGCGTATCAGTAGTTTGCAAAATTCCAAATATTTTTGCAAGCTCTTCCAGTACTCAATTATTGTTGGATAATGTGGTTCTTGAATGGCCCCTAATGGAGATGGCTTATAGCTCCAAGCTGTCAGACCTGAACCTCCTTTTCATCTCCCACCCTCTCTCTCTCTCTCTCTCTCTCTCTCTCTCTCTCTCTCTCTCTCTCTCTCTCTCTCTCTCTCTCTCTCTCTCTCTCTCTCTCTCTCTCTCTCTCTCTCTCTCTCTCTCTCTCTCTCTCTCTCTCTCATGCAGGTGATGGCAGATTGTTTCTGCTGTCTAATGCATTAGATGGGTTTTTTGGGCCTTGACTGTTTCACATGCTGGAGTTTCTTGGTCTTATATTGTTTCCTATTAATTTCTGGAAGATACGCTGATAATATTAACTCCTTAATTGGTTCCAAGTCTATTATGTCATTCCAAGCAGGACTGCGTTATGATTTGCATAAGCTGGGGCAACCTGGAAACTTATGCATGATAAGGATTGTATCATTTCTAATGTTGTATACAGTATACTTGCATTGGTGATTTTCATGAGGTTACAGAAGATCTGTAAAAAAGTCCAGTAAGCAGTTTTCTGTTTGACCATCCAAGTGAAATCAACAAAGACTTATTAAGCCAATGAATGCTTTGATGAGAAGCAGTCAAAAGAAAGAGTCTGGTGCTTGGCATTTTTTTAAGTAGGTTGCAAGGAGTTTCCTAGAAAAAAACTCTTCTCAAACTTTTTTCTTTTAGATTATTAAAAAGGTAGTGGTGGAAGGAAATACATTGTTATATGTGGTGGTTGGGGAAGCAGAGTATGCGCTTGGTTTTGAATAAGAGATAGAGACCAGAAGACTATCAACTGGTCTCAACTCCCAAATCCATCTATTAACAGGAATTGGAACTGGTTTCAATGAAAAATTGTATAGGTATCTAAGAGAGAGAAGCTTTTCATCCGTGGTAATTGCTTTGGATCTTAATACGTCTCATATTCAGATGCCATGAAAGCGGTGGTAGTCAACTGCTTTCTCTTTCCAGGACTTATCCTATTATATATTATTTTAACGGGGTTTCTTTTGGCAGGATCGCATGTATTTTGGTTTGCTTTTATGAGTGTTCTTTGTATCCTTGCTGCCTTTGTGTTGTGGAAGAAGTTAAAGAGATGTTCGGTTCCAGAAGTGGAAGAATATTTTAAGCAAATGCTGGGAGCGCCCAAGAAATTCTCTTACAAAGAACTGCTCTTGGCAACTGAGGATTCAAGGAAAAACTTGGAAGTGGTGGATTTGGGCCTGTGTTCAAAGGAATTTTAGAAGATGGAACAAGAATTTCCGTAAAACGATTGGATGGTATGGGCCAAGGGATCAAGGAGTTTTTTGCAGAGGTCAAAACAATAGGCAGCATCCACCATTTCAATCTTGTGAGGTTGGTAGGCTTTTGTGCTGAGAAATCTTGCAGGCTTCTAGTCTATGAGTATATGAGTAATGGATCCCTGTATCATTGGATATTTTGTGGGACGCAGAGACCTGCTCTTGATTGGCCAACTCGAAAGAAGATCATACTGGATATTGCCAAAGGGGTGGCTTATCTCCACGAAGAATGCCGGCAAAGAATCATTCATTTTAGATATCAAGCATCAAAATATTCTCTTAGATGGCAGATTCAGTGCGAAACTCTCTGATTTTGGTTTGTCCAAATTGATGGATAGAGATCACAGCCAAGTGCTGACCAACATGAGAGGTACTCCTGGCTATCTTGCTCCTGAATGGCGGAAGTCAGCAATTACTGTAAAAGCAGATATCTACAGTTTTGGAATTGTTGTTCTTGAAATTGTTTGTTGAAGGAAGAGCTTGGATCGCTGTCAGCCTGAATCCAAAAATCATCTTCTTAGTTTGCTGCAGAAGAAAGCGGACATGACTCAACTGATCGAAATTGTTGAGTGGTTCAGCCACGAAGATATCCAATGCCATCGAGAAGACATGGAGAAGATGATAAGGATGGCAGTGTGGTGCTTGCAGGATGACCCAGATAGGAGGCCCATCATGTCTGTGGTGGTCAAGGTTTTGGAAGGGCTAATTGAGGTGGAGACCAATATCAGCTACAGATTTTGTCATGCCATGGTCTCTGCCACTGAGGCAGGATTCCATCCTGTGTCGACACCACCCCAGGACTCTGTTCTCTCAACACCTAGATGAAGGCTTCTCCATCATTGTCATCGTTGTCATCATTGGTCATCATCAATTCATCATCTTCATCTTCATTGTTGAGCTTTGGGAGTTCATACTTTTTTGGGCCCAAGACGGGGGTGTGAGGAAGTACCAAACATGAGGGAGTTAAAGCTTCAAGATTTAGAGAAAACGAATATGTATATGTATATGTATATGCTATGAAGTAAAGCAGGTTCATCAAGTTGGTTTATGAAGTCTTCTATGCTGTGTGTTTCTTTTTCAATTTTCTTCTTCAATTTGTTTTGTGTGTGTAAAGCAGGTATGTCGAGTTGGTTTATTAATGAAGTCGTCTAATCTGTATGTTTCTTTTCGGCTTCCTCTTTCAATTTGTTTTGTGTGTTCCAAAATCTGTGGATTGAAAAAAGGGGAAAAAAAAAAGGATGAAGAAGAAGATCCATTAAGCTGTCTCTTTCTGTTCAGTTTCCTGTTGCAATTGCTTTGTTTGTGTTCCGAGAGAGTTTTAAACCTCCCATTTCATTTTATATGTATTACTGATGTATGACAATTTTCAACCACCCATTTCATTGAATATGTACTACTGATGTATACAATGGGTGATGTTTGCCAATTTCCAACCACCCATGACTTACATAGAAGAGTGATGGGTGGCTTAGATCTCACTCGCGCTTGGCAAATGGAATGCAGTTTCTATGTTTTCTGTATTTTCTTGTTTCTTAACTTCCTGTAACTGTATCCAGCCTAATCTGCACCATTCATGATCTTTCAACTGATATGAAATTAAGTTTTGATTCTCTGACATTTTTCATTTGAAAAAGTCTACAGGGACCGAAAATGAGCCCTGAAAAAGGGCCTGAAAGGCCCTGGACCCTAGGATTCGGTCCCTGTAGCAGGGCTCTTTTCATTTAGGATGATGTTATCAGGAAAGCACTCTTTCATGCATAAAATCATGATATCATTGTGATAAGCAAAATCAGGTCTAGGGCAAGTTTAACCGGGCCATGGACTGATTCGGGCTTTAAGTAGGTGCCCTTCGGGTTGAGTCAACTGGGCTGAGTTAGGATGAGAACGATGGGACTGGCATCCCTCACTCTGTTAAAGCAGCAGCTCATCATCTGATTGCTTTCTGCATATGCCAACTTGGGTATGGATTGGGAGTGTCATTTTGTGGACCTACTTTAATGGTCCATGATAAAAAGAAGAAAAGAAAGAAACAGCAAAATCAAGTTAACAGTGATGGTGGGTTTCTTTCTGACTCATTCCGAGTCTCCATAAGTTTCATCTTGCACTATTATGCTTGAATTATGGGAAGATATATGGGCTAGGGCAGTCTGGAAACCTATAAGCATGGTAAGGTTTGTGTTATTTCTCACATTGTGTTGGTGATTCTTGCAAGGTTCCAGAAGATCTGCAGAAAAGTCCAGTCAAAAGCATTTTGTTGATTAGAAGAGCCGGTGGCACAGTGGAAGGTGGAGTCATCTTTGAGGCTTTAAACTAGAGAAATCTTAGGTTAAAGGAGCCGTACTCCACAGTGGGGCTCACCTATTAGAATATGAACCATTCAAAATATCTTTCCTCAAGGAAAACGGGGCATCGTCAACTTAACGTCAATCCTAGTGTTTTTTAACTGGTGGATGACTGTTTGACAAAAAAATGTGATTAACATATTCTTATGCATATCCGTTATTATGTTTTTCATCAACCAGTCAATCCAATGTAGGAAAAGGCTTAGATACGACCTTAAATTTAAGGGTATTGCATATAACAGGATGAAGCTTATTATGAATGGCTCCAATTACAATAGATGGTCCTCAATGTGGAGCTCAGGACTTCTCTAGGTTAAATAAAGCCTAGGAGGATCCTTGGAAGGTGCCCATTATCACAACCTTGAGGTTGTAGGTTGAAGGACTCATACTACCAATAAAAGAAATTCTTTGTTGACCATGCAGGTTAACAAAGACTTGTGAGGCTGGCACATGGCAATTGGCACTTTCTCATTGTGTGAGTGGAAGTAGTAAGTTTGTGGGACGGGCCGGGCTGGGCTCAGGCATATCAATCCCGGCCCAGCTTTAGAAACACAAACCCAGGCCCGAACCAAGCCCAAAACGGGCCATAAAAGTCAGGCACAGGCCCGCCCATTTAATCAAACGGGCCAGGCTTTTGATCAATTTCATGGGCTTTTTAGCAAATCTTTGTCCTAATTAAATTAAATTACGTGCACTCCTTATACAAGCCGAGCCGGGCTTTGGTAATCCAAGCATAGGAGATCTGGGGCTTAGGTCCTCTAACAGAGAGAATATCTGTAATGAGGAACTACTTGCACTATGAACTTTGTATTCTCTTGGGCCTCTGTGCTTATATGTTCTAGGGTTTGAATTTTGACCAACTGAAGAAAGATGGGGCAAGTGAGGTCGACTCCATACAGACCAGGGTCTTCAAAGGAGCAATACAGAAGTCCCTCTTGGACCAACCAAGCACACAGGAGTTAGGTAACTCTAAAAATAAACTCCAATCTAATGGTTTTAGAGCTTATTTACATATTAGAACAATTGGTACGCCTCTAATTATATTTTTTAATCCTAGAGTTTATTTACAAATTAGAACGTTTACCTCTAAAAAAAATAAGAAGGGGGCTAACTGTTTTCAATGAAAATAACCTCATAAAGTTTTTAGTATTAATGCAAATGGAGGACTCTACACTATTAAAAGGTTGAACTCTAAAATCCAAGATTCCTTGGTGCGGCCCAATTTCATAAGAGCTTGTTTATTTTTGTAACTTTACCAAACACACTAATAGGGGACATTTCTTTCGATAAATAATAAGGGCCATTTGGCAACTACATAAATAAGCTCTTATTTTGTGATTTAGAGCTTATTTTACATATTAGAGCACTTGGCATACCTCGAACTAGAAGTGTAAACGGCACGGCCCGCTACTTTACTGGCCCAGGTTGTGCTTGAGCCGTGCCGTTCCAGCCCATAAATTTTCACTAGCCGGGCCCAGCTTGGCAGGGCTCAGCCCAACACGGCCCGCTGGCATGAGCCAGGCCATGCCGTGCTGGGCTGTGATGGGTCACGTGCCTACCTAGGCTGTACCACTGTCCGGGCCAGCCCACTTGCTGTGATTTTTTTTAATGAAGTAAATTAAATGAAAGAAATTAAAACTCACAACTTTGATAATTTTATTAAAATAAAGTTTACAACCTTAATGACATTACAACTTGAAAGTTGAGACAAATATTTAAACTTTGATGATAATTCCTAACTTGAAATCGAATTACAAATAAAAAAATAAAACTTAAAGTGTTATTTATAAATTACAAGTATCATAATTATTAGCCCAGCATGTTGACCAGCAGGACACGGCCCAACCCGCCCTAGGCACGGGCCGAGCTGGGTCTGAACTGCCCGGCCCATTTCACACCTCTACCTAAAACTATATTTTTCTAATTTTAGAGGTTATTTATAAATAGAGCCTTTGCCTCTAAAAAAAATAAAGATAAGGAGGTGGTTTTTTCCCTTTACCAGAGGTTTTTTAATTAAAGCAGATAGAGCCGGACAATGCAAAATTTACGTATTCTGAAAAAAAAAAAAAAAACAGCCTCATGAAATTTCATTAGGTACGCAAAATGACGGGTTCTACTACATTATAATTTTTAAACGGTGGGCCTCAATTACCACAATTCCTAAAGGAGGGCCCAAAACACCTCCTGAAATAAGATCTCTTTTCTTTTAATCTTATCAAATGCAATAAAATTGTGCATTAAAACTTATTTACAACTTAAGAATTAGAGTGTTTATTCTAGATTGTTACTTATTAATTAGATTAGAGTTTTCAAAGGGAAACAGGACATGATCTCTACTTTTCATATCTCACAGTACTTCAGACTTTCAGTTTAATAAAACATCCTTCAGAGCACAAAAACAAAAAAAAAAAAAAAAAAAAGGGATGGATGATAAAATAATACATCTATTTTTCCCATAATTTAATAATACATTTTAATATTTTCCCATAATTTTATTTTGCTAAAAAGGAAGTTTATTAAGACAAACCAACCAAAACAGAAGCCAGCAACAACACAAACAGTGCAAGAAGAAACTCATAGAGACTCAGAATGAATCAGGAAGAACTCACCATCGCTGTCAACTTAATGTTTTCTCTCCTCCTTCCTTTTCCTTGATCAGGGCCCATACATAGTGGGACCCACTATATATGACAGCCGCATTTCATACTTTAACTGGCATGCAGAATGTAGTCAGTTGATGAGCTGCTTGAACACAGGAAGGGAGGACATTCCCATCTTTCAACAACTAGCTAGGTTTAACTCGCTGTGGGGTTTTTCATCTGATTCTATGCACCCTTTGGACTTAATGGGATGGTTAACTGATCATGTGAGCAAGGCCACCCAATTACTCCTCTTGGAGATGTTTATTCAAAAATACGGATCCTTTTCATGTTGTGGACTATATGAAAAGTTAAGAATGACTTCATTCATAGAGGCCAATCATTGGATTCCTCTAAAATCATTGGATTAGTCCATAAGATGCTTGAGGATCCCACATGCCACTATAGGGACATTCCCTTAAAAAAAGATGGGAAGCTTTCCATAGGTCCTACTAGGGATCACTAACAAAGAATACATTATAATCTTCTCGGATGCTGCCTTTAAGGCTAAAGAAGGATATGCTTCATTTGGTTTCGTTATGATGTTAAATGGTGTCATTATGGATATAGGTGCTATCCAAGCACCTAAAGTCGTCTCTTCAAAGGAGGCCAAAGCGAGGTCGATCTTAACTGCATTGGAAAAGGCTTGTAAGAATGGTTTTGATAGGCTTGGTGTTTTGTTGGATGCTCAAGAAGTGGTCCACGCATTGAAGGGAGGCTTTGATTGGTCAATTAACTCAATTATCCTAGACACTAAAGCTTCAACTACTTCCTTGTTTCTTTCTATAGACTTTGAATTTATCCCTAAGGCACTGAATGAGCAAGCTCATAGGCTTGCTAAGTTTTGCTTCTCGGTTAGACAGGATGTAGATTGGAAATGGACTTCAATTATTCTTTTGATTGGGGGCTAAGTTTATTTTTTCCTCTTGTTGTTCTTGTGTTGTCTCTAATGAAATACTGTTTTTACTCAAAAAAAAAAAAAAAAACTAGGTTCGACTCATTAAACTAAGAATTTGATCTTGTTATCCTTTTTCCGAGTCATGGAAAGCATATGAAAGATCTAATGAAAAGAACTAAATCTTAGTACGATTATTAAAAGAGATATGGTTTTAACTTTTCTCGATGCTGCATTTAGAGTATCAGATGATAAAGCTTTTTTTTTTTTAATAAATCTTATGGTTTAATGAATCTATCATATGTGCAGGAGGAGTTAGAGGAGATGGGTATATCTCATTAAAAGAGGCCGAAACGATGGCGATCCTCATTGTTTTGGTTATTAAACCAAAGTCTTGGGCAAAAGAAGATGCCAAGTTTTGTGTGAAGCGCGCGAGGGAGGCAATCCAAGCAATTAATGGTCGCGAAGATTGGGCACTAACGAATTTGATATAATTTCTTCTTGTCACGTTCGTTCAAGAAGGCTAATTGAGACGGCAGACTGGACTGCCAAATCTTCACCATCTTTTAATAGCGGTGTTGAGTGGTCGAAGGTTGGTTGAGTCAGTTCCTTGATGTGATGTTTTGATGTGGTTTTTTTTTTTCTACCACTACACCAAAAACGGGAAATTAGAATGGATTACCATTCCTAATCCATGTGTTCCTAATCCGTTCCTCCGTTCTAATTTTCTGTTTTGGAACGGATTCACAGATTAGGAACAGTTTAGGAACGGATGAATGGATGAGGAACACACGGATTAGAAACGATAATCCATTCCAATTTTCCGTTTTGGTGTGTAGTCATGCCTTCCTTTGTCATTGTTTGTCTTTCTTGTGATTATAATATAAATCGTTTATTTAGGGGAGAAAAAACAAAAACAACAACAGCAGCAGCAACTAGGTTCAACTCATTCTAACTCAGCCCAGTTGATACTGCCTGAAGGACGACTAGTTAAACCCTAAATCTGTCTGTGGCCTGGTCAAACTTGCATGTTACTCGACTGTCGGTCAACCACACTGTCATAAATATTAGCATTATTTTTGAAGGGCCATGCTCTCCTGCAAAAGGCCTAGTGGGGCCCACCTTAGGCCTCACCAAGCGTGGGAGAGTTGAGGGATCAGAAAATCTGTGCTTGACCTATCAAAGTTTCAAGTCCATTAGCTATGATCCTAACCTTTTGTTCCATGCTTTTAAAGTT
Organism: Litsea cubeba; assembly: GCA_012931725.1. Classification (NCBI taxonomy): domain Eukaryota; kingdom Viridiplantae; phylum Streptophyta; class Magnoliopsida; order Laurales; family Lauraceae; genus Litsea; species Litsea cubeba. Next base: position 15,600,086 of record CM022946.1, read on the forward strand.
TAACTATCTTGGAAGGCATAATTTTTTCCTTATTTGAATCCAATAGTCATTCATCACTCCTTTAATTAGCATTGATGGTCGAAAAAAGTCTATATCCTCTAAGAATTAGACAGTGCAAATGGGGCTTGCCTTTGGAAAATCCAAAACGCTCAAAATAAATGCATTCTCACTGTATCACCAAAACTTTAATCTATCAAGAGTTGACCCCATTATAAAATTAATCACTTTATTACAAACTTGAATAATGAATATGCATACATATTTTTAACCAAATGATCAGTCTCAAGGTAGGACCATTTACCATTGGAGTAAAATTTGGCTTTTACCATGTAAACCAGAAGTGCATTTATTTTGAAAGGATAGGATTTTAAATAGGTGTCCTTAATCTGGGGTACCACTCCTTCAACTCATGATCCGGACTTTTTGGAAATTGTCATACAGCACCCACTCCATGGCATGGATGGTTGAACATTAGGTCATACATAAATTGCTCCTTTCTCTCTCTCTGGGGAACTCATTAAAGAGCAATTGGAACAGGAAACTGACCAGAAGGAGACAGTTTACTGGATTTCTTTTATTTTTTATTTTACAATGCACACATTTGTAATTGTAACACATGCAATATAGAAACTGAAAAAAAGAAAACATACAGCTGACCACAGAAACCAACTTGATGAATCTGGAGAGAGAAGACATAATATATATATATATATATATAACATCAGAAACACAAACAAACCAAACCAGGAAGAAAAAACACAGCAACCAACAAATTAAACCAACTAGCCAGGGGTCCAGCTTAGTAAATAAAATGCCATTCCTTCAGAACCGGGACCTTCTTACTTCTGGGTTGCCTGAAAGCTGCCGAGCTTGGAAGTTATGAATGCTTGCATGAGATGAGGGTTCTCATGGAGCATTCTCATTCTGAGAAACACTGCATTTGAAGGAAATCAGTAATGCATGCAATTAAAATCTAGTTTACTTCATAACCCAACAAAATATATACATAAAATTTTTCAAAATCTTGAAGCTTTTTTCTCTCTTCCATGTAGCCTTCATCTAGGTGATGAGAGGAAAGAGTCCTGGGGTGGTAATGACACAATGTGGAATTCTGCCACAGTAGTAGTAGGGGCCATGGCAGGACAAACTCTGTAGCTGATGTTGTTTTCCACCTCAATTACCCCTTCCAGAACCTTAATCACTGTAGACATGGTGGGCCTCTTATCTGGGTCATCCTGCAAACACCACACTGCCATCCTTATCATCTTCTCGAACTCTTCTCGATTGCTTTCGATATCTTCCTGGCTCAACCACTGAAGCATTTCGATCAGTACTTGACTCTTGTCCGATTTCTTCTGCAGCAGACTAAGAAGATGCCCGTTGGATTCGGGTTGAGTGAGATCCAAGTTCTTCCTTCCACAAAGAATTTCAAGAACAACAATCCCGAAACTATAGATGTCTGCTTTTACAGTAATCCAAGAGCACCCCAATTCAGGGGCAAGATAGCCATAAGTACCTCTCATGCGGGTCAGCACTTGGCTCTGATCTATTTCCATCAACTTGGACAACCCAAAATCAGAGATTTTAGCAGTGAAGTTTTGGTCCAAGAGGATATTTTGAGGCTTGATATCTAAATGAATGATTCTTTGCCGGCATTGTTCATGGAGATAAGCCATCCCTCTAGCAATATCCAGTATAATCTTCTTTCGAGTCGGCCAATCAAGAGCAGGTCTATTGGTCTTGCGAAATATCCAATGATCCAATGACCCATTGCTCATGTACTCATAGACTAGAAGCCTGTAAGACTTCTCAGCACAATAGCCTACCAACCTCACAAGATTGAAATGGTTGATGTTGCCTATTGTATTGATCTCCGCTAAAAACTGCCGCACCCCTTGGTAGTCTACACCTTCCAGTCGTTTCACAGCAACTATTGTTCCATCTTTCAAACTTCCTTTGAACACAGACCCGAATCCACCACGTCCAAGTATTTCCTTGAAATCGTTAGTTGCCAAATGAACTTCTTTGTAAGAGAACTTCTTGAGCATTGCTGGCAGTTCAGGCATTTCCGTTAACTGCGCTTCCACATCTGCAGCTGGTTTTTTCGTCAACAACACCCACAGCACAATTGCAGCAAGGATAAGAAAAACGATGGTCCCAATAATCCAGTATATACTACCTGATGAAACTGTGAACAATACAAAAAACACAGCTAAAGTAATAAGCAATAGGAAAAATACTATGAAGAGCCACTTGGATAACCTTTCTTTCCCTGGCATCATAATATCAAGAGATGTCTATCTATCAAAATCCAAAGCAATTGCTGCTTATGAATAGCTTCTCTTCTTATATGCCTACATTATTCTTCGTTCAACCCACTCCCTAAATTTGAATGGAAGATGTTCTCCTGGTCTCAATCACTGATTTAAGACCAACCTCATACTTAACTTCCACAACCACTTTGTCAGACCATGGAATTCCTTCCTTCAACCCCTTACCTTCTTCATAATCCGAATAAGGAGAATGATTGAGGCAATGGCTTTTCCAGGGAACTTCTTGCAACCGGATCACTACTCCCACTAATTATTGCCATGTAGTAGGTCTTTCTTGACTGTTAGTGGTACGTACCCGTCCAACCAAGTAGTGTTCATTGTAGCTCACACGTCGTTGACTTAATTAGCTTTCATGGTCAACCCAACAGCTGCTGACTGAAATCTTTTTGCGGATCCTGCAACTTGAAAAAGAAAAAAAAAGGGCATTACAAGTGATATGATTCTCTCGCATTTCTCGTTGACGGCAAAGCACTGCTTCAGGCATTAAATCGCGATATCATCGCGATATTTCAAAAAAATATGCTGATATTTTTATGCTATTGCTTGAATCCAAACCGGGTCAACTAGGGTGCAAGTTTGACCGGCTAATGGATAGATTGGGGATGGAGGTCAACTAGGTGCCCTTCAGGTCAAGTCAACTGGGTTGAGTTATGACGAGTGGAGCCTAGTTGTTGAAGCAGCAGCTTATCATGATGACTGATTCTGCGAATCTGCATACATATGCCAATTGGGGCTAGTTATTCGGAAAATACTTACCTGCGCACATGTATATATTTGTGTGGGGATATTTCCTAGCTCACCGGATAACTGGCCTGATTCTCCATCCCGTGCTGCCGCGCCGGCTAATCCACCTCGGCAAAGCTCATCTCAAACCTCCGCGCTCCGCCTGCTCGGCCAAGTGCTCCCACTTCGGCAAAAGCCTCACCTCGGCTTCCCGCCCTCGGCTTCCGCCCTCGGCTCCCCGACCTCAGCGTCACACCCCGACCTCGGTCAGGGCTAGCCAAGGCAGGGCCTGACAGCTGTCCACCCTTGGACACTTAAGCACGTTAGAGCACGCGCGACAAGACAAGGGCACGCCCATACTCTCTGACAGAGCCTCCCATGCCGCCCACGTCCTCTGACAGAACGGCGTCCACAGACGCCCGGGTATGGCCCGACGCGACATGGCGTGCAATGATGGGATAGTTCTCTGACAGGGTCACCTCCTTGTCTCCTCTCCTCCCCTATAGAAGGGGCCAAACCAGAACAAGGAAGGGAGGTCTCTCTCCCGTCCGAGAGAACCACTGGTATCACCTTCTCTCCCAAAATCTCCTCCTACTGTCCAGTACACACACTGACTTAGGCATCGGAGAGCCCTGCGCTGCCCACAGCCAGGGTCCTCTGACCTGTTTCTTCTCCCTCTTCCAGGTTCTCAGGCATCGGTCCTTCCATCAGCAACGAGGAGGCGGGGAGCCTCAGCCTTCGTCCTCCTCAGTGAGTCGCAAGAACACCACCCCCCCGGGTCCGTGAATTTTTGTGCACTTACAATTGGCGCCGTCTGTGGGGAACGCTACAAAAAGCCATCTTCCCAAACACCATGCCTCGAAGAATCAGAAAGGGAAAGGAACCCCTGACACTGTCGACACAGCTGCCGACGGTCCCCCACCGGGAAAGGTCAAGAGCAAGATCTAATCCAGCGAGCGTCCGACAGCAGGGTACTCAGTCGGGTTCATCCTCTAAGGGTTCGACCTCGACCCCACCTTCCAAAAAAACGCACCCTGAAGGACAACGGAAGCAACCAAGCTCCGGGCAACAACCACGACACCAGAAAGTGGCTTGATCAACGCATCGAGCAAGCAGTACGACAAAACTTGGAGGCTGCCGGTTTCGCTCGAGTTCGGCTAAACTCTGACGGTCTCGGCACATCTCCCCTCTCTCCAGAGATCAGGAGCTTCCCCCTTCCCGAAGACTTCAAAATCCCGAGGTTCGTCGTTTACGACGGAACCTCGGATCCAGCAGCACACCTCCGGCACTTCACTCAGAGGATGTCGGTGTGGGGCGAGGCAGGCCACATGAACTGCAGAGTTTTCTCCTCCAGCCTCGGGGACCTCCCCCTGAAGTGGTTCTGCGCACTCCCCAAAGGATCGATCAAAAGTTGGCAGCAGCTCCGAAGTTCCTTCATGACGAAGTTCCAAGCCCACAGGGTCGTCCCCAGGTCGGCCGCCGACCTGATGGCCTTCAGAATGAAGCAGACCGAGAACGTCACGCAGTTCGCCAAAAGGTTCTGGACTGTGTACAGCCAGACCGAGGGTACTTCATATGCAATAGCGATCCTGTCTTTCCAACAAGCCCTCCTACCAGGCAACGAGCTTCGAAAGGACTTGGTCATGCATCCCGTGGTCACTATGGCAGCACTGATGACCAGGGTAAACCAGTTCGTCAGGCAAGAAGCAGACGAAGCCCGAGCCCAGAAGCATTTCAACAACAATCAACAGGCAGCGTCCAGCTCCGCCGCACCGTCCATCTCGGCGGATGCCTCCGGCTCCGCAGCAGCGTCCGTCTCGGCGGACGCCTCCATCTCGGCGGATGCCTCCGGCTCCGCAGCAGCGTCCATCTCGGCGGACGCCTCCATCTCGGCGGATGCCTCCAGCTCCGCCGCACCGTCCATCTCGGCGGACGCCTCCATCTCGGCGGACGCCTCCATCTCGGCGAATGCCTCCAGCTCCGCAGTTCCGTCCATCTCGGCGGACGCCTCCATGACAGAAGTCTCCTCCAGCTCGGGGGGCTGCTGAAGCCTCCTATCATCTTTCAGCTTCGACCGCCCGTCAGCTTTGATCGCACGACCCTCTACCGTCATTTCTGGCGGCACGGTCCTCTACTGTCAGCTTCGATGGCGCCGTCAGCTACGACGACATCGGTACGACCCTCTACTGTCGGCTTTGATCGTACGACCCTCTACTGTCATTTCGACGGCACGGTCCTCTGCTGTCAGCCTTGATCGCACGGTCCTCTGCCGCCGCTAGTCGTCCAGAGCTACGTACCCCTGGTGACGAGCCAGTGGGATCTCCATTGCGTGCGGCAGGCGCGTCTCGGCCACGCGCCAGATGCCCGGCACAGGCCCCTGGTGACGAGCCAGCGGGATCTCCATTGCGTGCGGCAGGCGCGTCTCGGCCACGCGCCAGATGCCCGGCACAGGCCCCTGGTGACGAGCCAGCGGGATCTCCATCGCGTGCGGCAGGCGCCTCTCGGCCACGCGCCAGATGCCCGGCACAGGCCCCTGGTGACGAGCCAGTGGGATCTCCATTGCGTGCGGCAGGCGCGTCTCGGCCACGCGCCAGATGCCCGGCACAGGCCCCTGGTGACGAGCCAGCGGGATCTCCATCGCGTGCGGCAGGCGCATCACGGCCCTCGCGCCAGATGCCCGGCACAGGCCCCTGGTGAAGAGCCAGTGGGATCTCCATTGCGTGCGGCAGGCGCATCTCGGCCACGCGCCAGATGCCCGGCACAGGCCCCTGGTGACGAGCCAGTGGGATCTCCATTGCGTGCGGCAGGCGCATCTCGGCCACGCGCCAGATGCCCGGCACAGGCCCCTGGTGACGAGCCAGCGGGATCTCCATTGCGTGCGGCAGGCGCATCTCGGCCACGCGCCAGATGCCCGGCACAGGCCCCTGGTGACGAGCCAGTGGGATCTCCATTGCGTGCGGCAGGCGCGTCTCGGCCACGCGCCAGATGCCCGGCACAGGCCCCTGGTGACGAGCCAGCGGGATCTCCATCGCGTGCGGCAGGCGCATCACGGCCCTCGCGCCAGATGCCCGGCACAGGCCCCTGGTGAAGAGCCAGTGGGATCTCCATTGCGTGCGGCAGGCGCATCTCGGCCACGCGCCAGATGCCCGGCACAGGCCCCTGGTGACGAGCCAGGGGGATCTCCATCGCGTGCGGCAGGCGCATCTCGGCCACGCGCCAGATGCCCGGCACAGGCCCCTGGTGACGAGCCAAGGGGATCTCCATCGCGTGCGGCAGGCGCATCACGGCCCTCGCGCCAGATGCCCGGCACAGGCCCCTGGTGAAGAGCCAGAGGGATCTCCATTGCGTGCGGCAGGCGCATCACGGCCCTCGCGCCAGATGCCCGGCACAGGCCCCTGGTGAAGAGCCAGTGGGATCTCCATTGCGTGCGGCAGGCGCATCTCGGCCACGCGCCAGATGCCCGGCACAGGCCCCTGGTGACGAGCCAGTGGGATCTCCATTGCGTGCGGCAGGCGCATCTCGGCCACGCGCCAGATGCCCGGCACAGGCCCCTGGTGACGAGCCAGCGGGATCTCCATCGCGTGCGGCAGGCGCATCACGGCCCTCGCGCCAGATGCCCGGCACAGGCCCCTGGTGAAGAGCCAGAGGGATCTCCATTGCGTGCGGCAGGCGCATCTCGGCCACGCGCCAGATGCCCGGCACAGGCCCCTGGTGAAGAGCCAGTGGGATCTCCATTAGCGCATCTCGGTACCCATTCTCCAGTTCGGCAGTTGTGTGGCTCTCCAGCTCGGCAGAAGCACCCTGTTACAGCTTAGCAGTGATGCCGACCTCTAGCTCTGGTCCATTGCCAGCCAGTCATCCTCCATGATACTTACCTTCTGACCTCAAAGAGCAGTCTATTGAGCTCAGAAGCTGGGGGGCTATTGTGTGGGGATATTTCCTAGCTCACCGGATAACTGGCCTGATTCTCCATCCCGTGCTGCCGCGCCGGCTAATCCACCTCGGCAAAGCTCATCTCAAACCTCCGCGCTCCGCCTGCTCGGCCAAGTGCTCCCACTTCGGCAAAAGCCTCACCTCGGCTTCCCGCCCTCGGCTTCCGCCCTCAGCGTCACACCCCGACCTCGGTCAGGGCTAGCCAAGGCAGGGCCTGACAGCTGTCCACCCTTGGACACTTAAGCACGTTAGAGCACGCGCGACAAGACAAGGGCACGCCCATACTCTCTGACAGAGCCTCCCATGCCGCCCACGTCCTCTGACAGAACGGCGTCCACAGACGCCCGGGTATGGCCCAACGCGACATGGCGTGCAATGATGGGATAGTTCTCTGACAGGGTCACCTCCTTGTCTCCTCTCCTCCCCTATAAAAGGGGCCAAACCAGAACAAGGAAGGGAGGTCTCTCTCCCGTCTGAGAGAAACCCACTGGTATCACCTTCTCTCCCAAAATCTCCTCCTACTGTCCAGTACACACACTGACTTAGGCATCGGAGAGCCCTGCGCTGCCCACAGCCAGGGTCCTCTGACCTGTTTCTTCTCCCTCTTCCTGGTTCTCAGGCATCGGTCCTTCCATCAGCAACGAGGAGGCGGGGAGCCTCAGCCTTCGTCCTCCTCAGTGAGTCGCAAGAACACCACCCCCCCCCCCGGGTCCGTGAATTTTTGTGCACTTACAATATTGATAGTCTCATCGCGTGCACTGCTTAGGTGATTGATTTTCCTGTCATTTCGTGGATACCATATTAATGGCCGATGATTGAAAAAAAACAGAGAGAGAGAAGAAAACCAAGTTGAAAACGATGGTGAGTTTCTTTCTTATTCATTCACTGTCTTCATTAGTTTCCGATTGCACGATTATGCTTAAATTATGGGGAAATGTATTCTATGGTCCCGGCCCTTTGACCAATCAAAATTTTTGTAATTGACAAAATTATGAATCTGGATCTGAAAAGTCAAAAGAAGATCATGGTCGTAAGACTAATGACTTGTATCATGTTTTATTATGAAAGAAGAAATGGACAAAGTTTTTTGTCGGTAAACAAAAGAGAGTTTAATTTGTCTGGCTAGATAATGCTGCTTCAAGGGAATCTGATGAAGAGCGACTTTCAGCTTTCTTATAGTGTAATGGTTATATTAACGTTGTAATGCCCCACCCTACACGCATGCATGATATTGTCCGCTTTGACCCACGGGTCTCACGGTTTTATTTCTGATGGGCTTCAACTCATCAAAATGCCTTATTGCAAGGTAAGGGTATAAGATCTACTTATAATTCCAATCACTTTCCCCTCTATAGTTGATGTGCGACTCCGGGGTGTCACATTCCACCTCCCTTAGGACTGCACGTCCCTGTGCAGTAGCCTGCCAGCCCTCTTGGCCCGCTACATGGAAACCCGCCCACATGCACCAGACCACGACATGGGATCCACACTCGAACTAGTTGAGAGTCGGCTCTGATACCATTTACAACACCCCACCCCACACGCATGCATGATATTGTCTACTTTGGCCCACTGGCCTCACGATTTTGTTTCTGATTGGCCTCAACCCATCGAAAGGCCTCATTCACTTAAATCGAAAATTTTCCTTAAAAAAAAGCTGAAGCGAGGGCAATCCCTTTTGCAATCAATAAGGCCAGGGAAAAGAGTTGCCGCCACATTCATGTTTGGAAGTTGTGCAAACAATTCATTCCTTTTAGATATCACTAAAGCATCAAACTATATATTTTGATAATATTAGAACCGAATGAAGAACCAAATGTAAATACCTAAAAATGACACTTATATATATAACCTCTCCTATGATGAAAATTAAATCAAGGGAAGATGAGAAATGAATACTCAACCATCACCCTAGTAATTCAATACCTAAGAATCCATTTTATATCCTTCACTGCTCACCCCATATCCTTCACCCGTTGCTTCTTTAATTATCCTTCGGTAGAACTTATTTCAACTTGAATTTCTATGTATTTTATGCAAACAAACAAGCACTATTTCTGGATCTTTTAATGGGCCAGGACTGGTCATCTTTTAGTTAAAATCATATTTTTCCATTATGTTGATGTTGAATGGATTGTTTCTTTTTCCGACTTATTGAAAGGGATGCTTAACTTCATGTAATTAAAAAAATGCATGTAATTGCATTTTGTTTTTGTTTTTTTTTTGTTTGTTTTTTGTTTTTTGGTCTTTAACATATTCCCCTTTTTTATCAAAAATTCTCGAAATACCAACTCCTCCAAAAATATAAGTATGTGTGAACTTAACCATAAATAAATAAATACATAGACATATAAAGATAAAATTTTAGCACTTTTAGGACCCACATATCATTAACCAACTCCCACGATTTGATTGAATTTCATATATAGAGGTTGTGACTTAGAACTAATTCAACTTTTAGGCTCTTAAATCAATGATTGTGATACGATAGGGATGATTTTGATTTCTTTCTCTCCTTTTTTTTTTATTCCAAACACCATAAACAACACCCCCCCCCCCCCCCCCCCCCAAAAAAAAAATATATATATATATATAAATAAATAAATAATAATAATAAAAAATAATAAATAAATAAATAATAAAATAATAATAATAACCTTAATCTAAAAGAAGACTTTTCCATCACAATCCCTATGTGCTTATTTCTTGAGGAACTACAAGGGAGATGTATTGTTTATGTTCTCAAATTTTATAGGCATCAAAGATTCTAATTAGGGTTGTAAACGGGTCGGTCCGGTCCGGGTCCAGGGTGGAACCGGAACCGGAACCGTTTCTAAGAAGGGGAACCGGAACCCGGAACCGGAACCGTTAAGAATAATGGGAACCAGAACCGAAAACCGAACCGTTTGTGAGGCGGGTCTGGTTCCGGTTCCGGGTCTAGATCAATACCTGTATTTTTCTTTAAAAAATTTATGCTTTTTTCACATTTCAATTGGATCACGTACCTACAAACACTAATGTGACATTTTGTCTATCAATAACAGACACTTTTAACCAAAAACTCAGAAATCACATCCAAACAGGCAATGAGATGTAGAAAAGTAGAAAACTCTAATGTAGAAAAGTAGAAAAGTAAAAAGGGTTCTGTTCTCACATAATAAAGTTACCTTATGTTAGTATATATTGGGTCGGGTCTCGGGTCCACGGGTCTGAGCCATTGTGGATCCGGAACAGGAACCGTTTAGGTATCGGTTCCAAAAAATGGATCCGGAACCGGAACCATTTTCTTATCGGGACCAAAATAAGGACCCAGACCCGGATCCTAACGGGTCGGAACCTTCGGGTAATCGGAGAATCGGGTACCCATTTACAACCCTAATTCTAATGAAGCGGAAGTGTTAGCTATATTGGAAGCTCTAAGGATCTGTGTCTCAAATAATTTTCATAGCATAGTGGTGGAAAGCGATTCCTCAAATGCGATTTCTTGGCTGTCTTGTTTGGAGAAGGGTCCATGGAAATTCCAATTTCTTTTCAATGAAATCAAGACTTGGTCATCATCTTTGAATGTTGAGTTTCATCATGTGCATCGGTCGGGGAATGGCATGGTGGATGCTTTGGCTAAGTTGGGGGTAGAAAGAGAGGTACCTTTACTTGCTCCTTTGTAATTTGTTGTTTGTGTTGGTATTTAGCTCTAATACCTTCGCATGTCTTTTCTTTCCATCTTCTTTAGTGTACCTTTCTTAAGTCTTTAATATATTTTACCGTTACCGATAAAAAAAAAAAAAAACTTGTCATGTTGGGGGTCTTTTTTGGACATGATGTGACATCTTGTTTGGCATTTACAAATTTCATTTTTCTTCCCAAAAAGCATTTCAAAATTCTCACCATCCTATAATGTCTCAAATGACTTTCGGGGTTCTAGGAATTTCCGTCCGTTTCTTTTTGGTGAAATTTCTAGATGTTGAAAATATAAGGGAGGATTCAGGAATTCCACCTTGTCTGAGAAATTCTCTAGACAGGAATTCCAATAAAAAAAAAAAAAAGACCCTATGCATAATTGGCACACACCCTAGTACATTATGCAAGAGCATATATTTTTGCCCCTCACAGGAAGCGTGATTCTCTAATCAACTTTTCTCTATTCTTCCTTGGCACATGAGAATGATTGACTGATCATATGCAAGGAAGTCTCACAATTTTCATGGAAGAAGATGAAAATATCCAACTGCCTAAAAGCTACTCTCCTTTAATCCAATCTTTCATTGTCATATTTTTCTTCCCTCTTATTATCTTCTTTTTTCTTTCTCTCTATATCAGATATCTTTGATTGATTTTATTTTATCTATATATTTTTACAGATTTATTATGATAGAAATGGTTTGATTCCATCCTCAAAGAAGTCTCAAAGATTTTCATTCAACTGCATAAAAGTTCTTTGCTATTTTGGTGGTTTTGTTTTTGTATTACCCCCTTAACTATCGTCGTTTAATGGGCTTTTTGAACTTTTCTTTTCATTTAATTGAATTACATAGATTGAAAAAAACATTTACTTAATTTATTAGGGCCCAAGCTGGGCAGAGGCCTGCTTGACTAGTCTAAAATAATACTTTTCCATCAGACAATCCTCATATGATTGGCACGCATATCCTAGCACGTTCCACGAGAGCATATATTTTTGCACCTCATAGTTTCACAGCTCGCTTAACTTAACATGTTATTGTTCGTTTTGGCCCACATTTATGCTTTCCACGTGGGAACGCACAACTTTAAAATATGCCATGTTGAGTTAAGATGAGGTTTGATTACCCCAGTAGATTTTTCTCTCTTGTCTCAGGTGATCACTGCACCTGATCTTGCCTTAAGGGATTATCCAAGCGAATTGGAGTCTCACACATAGCGAACCAACCTTCATAAGTGAAATGCATTCATGTAAGTTGTCGGTCAGATGGTAATCTAGTTGCACAAGTGGGTATGGGTCAGGTTTGTGGGTTAGCAGACGTTTCTGCCACCCAGGGACAGACCCAAATAGAGCCATGTGGGTGCGGTCACACCTGTCAAGCCGTAGTATGCTTCCAAAAGTTATATAAAAAATTTGAATTCAGTTTAAAAAATTCAATAAAAATCATGGGCCCACCTTCAAAATCCACATGAAAAATCCTCTATTTGCCCCAAAACCAAACTACCCATTAGGGTCCGCACCCCTCAAACGAAAATTCTAGGTCTGCCATTGCTGCCACCCATACAGCAAATAAGTCAGGTTGGGAATAAACAAGTCAGGTTCAAAGGGGGGCCAAGGGTTGAAGCCCAATCATATCCAACCTATTAATTAGACGGGTCAAAACCCGACTCGCCCTACATAAGTATAAATAAGGGCATTTGATCCATGTAAATTTTGGATCAGATTTGCAGGTCGGTCCAAGTTTTGTTATCAATTGTGGTTAGGCCCACGTTCCATTTCACATGGTGGGGCCAAGTCCTGACCACTGTGGCAGGGCCCCTCACTTGCCTCACCTAATTTCTGTCCAAATTAGATTAGTCTTTCAAATCCTCTTTTAATCTTTCAAATCCCAATGCCTAAAGGGTACTGGGGATAGATACGGTTGATGGAGAGGGGGTCTATTGCTAATGATCAAGTTGTATCCAACCCATTTATTAGATGGGTTAAACCCGACCCAGCCCTCATGAAACCCATATGGGGCAGCAGATGAGGTTCCCCTCAAAATGACAATGGAATATGTGGATGAGGAAGAAAGTGGGTGGGTAGAATTAATGAAGCAAAAAGTGTAAGTGGTGGTTGAATGCAATTCAATCCAAGAGAGAGCATTGGACAACGATGTGCATGTGGCATGTCTTCTAAAATTGCAGCAACCATGGCATGACGGCAACAAAGGCAGTTGAATGCATGTGCTTGTTCGGTTTAGTCGAGATAGAGGGACTTTTATCTTTACAAAGGGATTTGCCGAGTGATAGGATCATGGTTTCTCTCGTTTGCGGAGTTAGAAGTTTTGGTATCGATCTCGATTTCCTTCTCTTCGGAGCCGAAGGTTGAGTGCACTGGTGCTACCACCTGGGACCACACGGGTTTTACCCGGCTTAAACCCCTAAAAGGAGTTTGCCGAGTGATGAAGACCACGGTTCCTCTCTTTTTTGGAGTTAGAGGTTTTGGTATCAATCCCCGATTTCCCCTTTTCAGAATCGAAGGTTAAGTCCACTAATACCACCACCGGAAATCATTAGGGTTTTATCCGGCTTCTCTTTTAGTCCAAAAAAATTAATCGAACCCTCCGTCGGCAAATAAAAAACAAAAGAAAAAGATAGAGGGCCTTTTTCGGGACATTATGAGGACCTTCCTCTTGTGGAAAGAGTCCTTCGAAACCGGATCCTTTACTTATCTAAAAGTTACATTGTCGTCTCATCTTCTGTGTGGGCACCCTTGTAATTTGATTGTGGTCTCCGTCATGACCCACTTGCTCTGCAACAACTGCCATGGTCCCATTTAGACAGACTTGATGCCAGTGGGGTTGTATGCAAGTGGGTCTTCTGGTTGTGCTTGACAGTCATCCACGCGAGTGCATATACACAGATTCTGTATTTGCAAATCATGTTTTGAATTGACAGTCATCCACGCGAGTGCATATACACAGATTCTGTATTTGCAAATCATGTTTTGAACTTTTTAGGTTCCATCTATTTGCATTAGAATGGAATACATAGAATCTCATATTTTTAGGTTGATGAGGAAGGAAAAGAAGGTGGCCTTGTAGATTCAACCCTCATTTGTTCATCATCATCCTCATCAAGGCTTTATCTCATTACCCACATATGACCCGCGCGCCAATCCACCATGACCCATATATGATCAGCTCAACTTGACCCGCAAAATATAAGTGTTGGGTTCTTCTGACCCGCGTTTAATTGGGTCGGGTTAGGGTCAACTCACGTGACCTACAATTAATCCTTACATGTGTATGAAATGAACTTGGGCTTGGTTAAAGGATTAAAGCATTCACAAATAGGCTAGAGTTTGCATGAATTTGTTAAATGCATGGAAAATAAAAAGGCTATTAATGGACCTTGGCCCCACTTTTGCCCAATGGAAAACTAGGTAATTGACTTCCAATATATCATTGTTAAAATAAAATTAGGCTCAAGTGAAGCTTACAAGACAATTTGGGTCAGGCTGGGTCAAGTAGTGGGTTAGGGTTGTAAACAGGTCGGTTCCGGTCCGGGTCCAGGGTGGAACCGGAACCGGAACCGTTTTCTAAGAAGGGGAAACCGGAACCGGAACCGGAACCGTTAAGAATAATGGGAACCAGAACCGGAACCGAAACCGTTTGTGAGGCGGGTCTGGTTCCGGTTCCGGGTCTAGACTAATACCTGTATTTTTCTTTAAAAAAATTATGCTTTTTTCACATTTCAATTGGATCACGTACCTACAAACACTAACGTGACATTTTGTCTATCAATAACAGACACTTTTAACCAAAAACTCAGAAATCACATCCAAACAGGCAATAAGATGTAGAAAAGTAGAAAACCCTAATGTAGAAAAGTAGAAAAGTAAAAAGGGTTCTGTTCTCACATAATAAAGCTACCTTATGTTAGTATATATTGGGTCGGGTCCCGGGTCCACGGGTCTGAGCCACTGTGGATCCGGAACCGGAACCATTTAGGTATCGGTTCCAAAAAAAGGATCCAGAACCGGAACCATTTTCTTATCGGGACCAAAATAAGGACCCAGATCCGGATCCTAACGGGTCGGAACCTTCGGGTAATCGGAGAATCGGGTACCCATTTACAACCCTATGGTAGGTTGGTTGCATCACCAAAAGGATGTGGGTTGTGGGTTGTGGGTTACTATTGGTCGTCTGGTTGGGTACCTGCACATCTGGCCCATTTAGCCAATAAGGTTCGATGCGGGGTTAAGAGTACCTAGCCCGTTAAACCCAACTTGACCAGTTTTCCACCTCTAGTCTCAACAATGTTGGAGTCGAAGACATGAATTATGAAGAATGTTTCTTCACTTCAGTCTATTTTAAGCCAAATTCTCGAGTAAGTTGCATTTCTTTATATCCATTGTAACGACTTTCATCCACATCTTCTTTAGCCCACCCCTTCTACTTGGTGGGCTATCAACCTACATATATAAGCTTTACTATATTTTGTAAAATAGACCGATTAGTTTTTCCTTTTTTGAAAGGTAAAATAGACCAATTAGTTTGTATGAGCTTATTTTCACTTGTCTTAGCTATATATGTATGTGAATCAGGAAAAAGTAGCCCCTCCTCTTTGTCAAAGCCTTGTCTCTACTATGTTGGGCCAATCACATGAGATTTGTCTCACGATTTCAATTTATCATGGACCAAATCCATAGATATGCTGCACTTCTTTAGTTATATTCTTACTACGTACTTTCATTTATGTCCTCTTTGATTTAACTATTTGATGGGGGCATCAACTTATAAAGAAAAACTTGTCCTCAAGAGTAGGGGTGTACATCGGGTCGGGTTCCGGGTTATCGGGCCGGGTTTGACCCGACCCGATTAGTTTATGCACACCGGGAACCCGACCAAATGCCCGGTTAGCTATAGCTGGGTTTGTCGGGTTCGGGTTACCGGGTTTATAGGGTTACCGGGTCGGGTTACCGGGTAACCCGGTTACAAATTTTAAGTTTCCTTTTTTTTTTTTTTCAATCTGAATCTTTTTTTTTATTTTTATGCCATTACTACGGGGTTAGCAACTTAGCCTAGCCCTCAAGATATTCCACATCTTTTCACCAAATTTATATAATTATATGCACCCGGCGTTGGTGATGGTAATATCTTAACTAAACAAGTTATTGTGAGTTAGCCTTTGATTGTCAAGTTGATTCTGCAACTCAGCCCCACTTGGTTGATGTTGGCCTGCACCCTTTCAGCTTTTTGAGATATCCTTGATATCTGATCGACCACATTCAAGAGAACAAAAATTACAATTAAGTTATCAGGTAAATGGTTGATTTGATAAAATGCATGGAGATAAATAACAACTTCCGTGAAATGAAGATTTCCTCATCTAAATCCAAGTTTAACCACAAAACTTTCCACAAAACTTTATTTCAAGTTTTCAACTGCATCACAGCATCAGGCGACAGGCATCAACTAATTAGTATATAAAAAGTTATTTTTTTAATATTTTTTTATAACCGGGTTATCGGGTCACCCGATAACCCGATTAAAAAAAAATCCTTAACCCGGCACCCGGTCTGGATAAGTATACCCGACCCGGTATAAGACCATGTTACACCCGCCCGAATATGTCCGGGTCGGGTCGGGTCACCGGGTTGGGCCTGTTTTGGAAACCCGGTGTACACCCCTACTAAAGAGTATCGTTGTTGGCCTAAATTGAATATATTTAATCCATCTGGTCTCATTTAGTTTTTTAACAATTTATGTTACCCTAATTATATTGGAATGTGCTCATTTCAACTTTTATCTATATGAAATAGTACCTTCCATTTGATATTTACAACTATCGTTTTATGTGAAGAACGCCTCTTACCCTACTGGTAAGAGGCATCAATTCTTACCTACCTGTTTTAGGTTTGAATCGGACCGGCACCTTTCCTTCCCCGAAGCTTTGATACCCCATAGAGGTTTACTGATCCCCAAAGCCGGGAAAAAAAAAAAAAAAAAACACTAAAGTTTATGTGAGAAAGAGGTTGTCTTATTGGATTTTTTCGGATTTCCATATCATGGATAGATACATGTCAATGGTGGGCCACTGACATTTACTCTCAAGGACAAATCTGGACTCTGCACAAGGACCTTGATTTCTCATCTCCTTTTATCTTCCCTTCCATTTTTTTTCTCTTTGAACCTTTCGCATGGATTCAGGGTCGGCTCTGAGGTTTGGGTGGCCCTAGGCGAGCTCCTAAAACTGGGCCCTGTCTTAGAAAAAAAAAAACGCGTAATTTTTTTTTCTGTAGAAGGAACATTTCCATCATTTAAAACTTTCACAATGGAAACCCACTTTACAGTTTCCATGAAACCATCATACAAGAAGCTAGGATTTTACAGCATAATAAATTTCATCATTCAATCAAAGATAAACAATATGCATAACTATAAACTATTCATTCCATTTTTATTAATCCACGCTAAATGAAACCCATTCTGTAACGCCCCAATTCCGGATACCGAGAAAATCGTCAAAGTACCGAAATTGGCGCGCTACTTCCCGGAAAATCCGAGAACTTCCAAGATCGTAGGTCCGCAGTGAGGTCCAATTTAAAACTTTTTCATCAACATAATAACAATGGTTACTTGCGGAAGCATGATAGTATAGCGGAAGCCATATCAGAGATAGCGGAAGCATAAGGTATCATTGTATATATGTCAAATGTAGAAGGGCTGAAGTCCAGCCTAAATGTATAGTGATATCAAATCAAGGTTTAATTACATATTTTTCATTACTACCCAACTCACAAAAAATGTCTCTCAAAACCCTAAACAAAGGAACGCTCAAACCCCTGCAGCTGGTGTCGGCTCTCCACCTTCCGGCTCGACCTCATGGTCGGCCGGCCCCCATCCGTAGTCGCCTACTACGGGCACCTCAACGAGTGCGAATGCATCGCCCTCGAACTCGAGGTCAAGACCTAAGCACCAAGAGTGGGTCAGATCTAAAGATCTGGCAAGTCACAATATGCAGATAATATAGAATGTATGCATCAAAATGAGTAGAGACATGTATAAAGTTAAGAGAGTAACAAAGGTATATATGCTATGCAGTCGTGCGAGATAACAATGTAGAATCATAATAAGCATAACAGTAATAAACCTACACAATATGGCACATCCACATAAGCTGGTCACCGCGGGATATTATGCCGCGGCCCTCCCATACTGAACACAGTCGCGGTAGGGATCCTAAGCTAATGCTAGGGATTACTAACCCCGCAAAATATCATCAACATCATCCACAACGACCGGAACCGGCATCACACCGTCCGTCCCAACAGTGCTCATCATGATAGCCATACAACAAATCTCAATAGCTCCTACCAGTGATGATCAGTCCAACTGGCTGAGCTTAAATCAGCTGAGTGAATGTCTATGCCGACTCGGAAACAATAAAGGTCTGTGTCTATCTAGGCTTTGCCTTGCGTGAACAAGGTCCTAACAAAAGTCCCTAAGAGGTCCAAGTACTCAATATAAACTGTGGATCATAGTCCAAGTCCAATTCCATCATTGGATCCATACCAAGGCCCACCAAATACATGGCCTGATCTATAACAGTCCATATGAGATACAAGTCCATATTCAATGACATATGATCCATTTACAACCTTAATGGGTCACAAGCCCATACAATCTAACCTCTCCATTCTAGGGTAATTCACATCCAATCTTAGGCCATAAAAAGGGCCCGCCTAGCCACAGACACGGGTCAATGATCCACCCAATCAGATTACCGGTCACCTCTAAGTATTCCTAGGTTTAGGTCCTCTATTTTCCATTTAATTAACAGGTATGAGCAATAATAAGGACAATAGAGTGATAATCGTAGTATGAGGGAGATGAATCCCCAAGTACACGAATCATAGGGAGATAGCAACAGTCCAACCTAGGTAAATGGTCCACTTTCGGATACAGGTCCATCTCAGGTAATTCGATCTTTAAGTGAAACCACAGATGCTAAGGAATATTGTGTTTGGTGCTTAGAAGTTGTGTGCATCATTTGGTAACGTATAAAGGTCGAATCATCTTAGATTACATAACCTGGACTTTAGTTAGTGGACCCCACGAGTCAAGGTTGAGCCGTACCATTGACTCGTGGCTGGCACAGTGATGGAAGTCTATTTGAATGGTCAATGGGCCCTACATATGATTGCAACAATAGAAATTAGAATCTGGGGATCGTCACTGTACACAGTGTGCTCAGCCGACCTCCTGGCCTGGGCGGTCAGCTCGGCACACTGTGATCAGAGAAGGAAAAACATCCTGCAGGCAAAGCCTGATTGTCCAGGACTTCCTGTGAGTTCGGCTAACCCCCTGGCCTGGGTGGTTGGCCGTGCGCACTAGGAATTCTGGCTGGAAGAAATGTCCCAGGTTCTAGTCTCCCTTGTTGAAATCCCACCTTTTTGGAAATCATCTCGGAGTTCGGCTAAGCAATGGAGCTAATTGAATACTCAGTTCGGCTACCCAACTCAGTTCGGCAAAGAACCTAGCTCAGTTGGATCACCCAGCTGAATTCGGGAAAATGCATTGGGCTTGGCAGGGCATTGAGGTTGGTTTAGCTCTCAGCTCGGTTAAGCACTGAGTTCGGCTAAGCTCGAAGTCCGGTCTGGCACAGAACCCGGTCTGGCGCTGAGCTCAGAAAAACACTGAGTTCGGCCACAACACTGAGTTCGGCCGTAACACTGAACTCGGCTTTGAGCACAGAGCTCGGCCTAGACACTTAGCTCGGCTAAACGCGAATCTCATCCTAACCATCATGCTCGGCAGAACTCTGAGTTCGGCTAGCGTTGAATCCAGCCATCGCTGAGTTCGGCAGTGCTGAGCTCGGCAGTTGCTGAGCTGCGCTAACGCTGAGCTCGGCAGCCGCTGGGCTCTGCATGTGCTGAGTTCGGCAGTTGCTGAGCTGCACTAATGCTGAGCTCGGCAACCGCTGGGCTCTGCAAGTGCTGAGCTCGGCCATCGCTGGACTCTGTCCATCTCTCCTATCAGTGTTGTATTCTGTTACAGAACTCAGTTCTGCGACAGGACACAACTTCTCTTCACTATGCACGGGAATGGGGGTCCACCCCTGATAAAAATCCAGATCAAGTAGCACCCCATGGTCGCACAGACCCCCTCACATAGACGTAGGGTCCTGATCTACCAAGGGTGGTCCTACTTCGATTCCGATCACAACACAACGAGGTGGGTTCTCGTCATTCCATCTCCGGAAAACCCATCACTGCAACCCAATTCTCCTGGGTTTCTCCATAGACCATTACAGAAGCAAAATAAATCATTCCTACATCATTCACCCATCATCAACCGGCCATTGATCATCCAAATGAGGTAATCCCATCCATCAATGGCCAAAGGAACCAAACAAACATGCTCAAGGATCGATCTAAACATATATATTACAAATTGGAATTCCACTGCAAATCAAAGGAAGGAAACATGCAATCTAGACTACTAGCACAGTGCACTTGCCTTGATCAATTGAAGGTAGAAGGAAAGAGAGAAAACCACAGGGAAAAAGAGAAAAGGTCTCGACAGTAGCTCTTATGGTGCAGGTCGATCTCGGCTGGCCTTCTGTTAAGGGATTTCTGGGGCGAGGAAGAGAAAAGAGAGATTGGAGGGGAAGATGAGGGTTCGTTGGAGGGAATTGGGGAAGAAGAAGAGAGAAGAGATTGGAACTTGAGAGAAAAGGAGATGAACAGTAGTTGTTAGGGCAGGGGGAGGGTTTTGTTTATATAGGTTGGGTTTTTGGGTTAGGGACAAGATTGCCCTTGGGGTTAGAATAGGATTAGGGTTAGGGTAGAGGGTATTTAGGTCTTTAGGTGATCTTCTAGAAGATTCTTTGGTGCAAACCCCCTATAGTAAAAAATAAAACTCTAGCTAGGGCCTCTAACAAACTCCCTAACTCTAGAAATAACAAAAGACCCCCTATTGACTCTACTAATTACACCACTAGTCTAACCCTAGGAAAATACATAGCTACCCTCACTAAGTCCCATAATTAGTATAATTAAAATACTTAGGCTAATATATAGTATTCAAATTAGGCTAATATATAGTATTCAAATTCACATTGAGGGCCCACCAGGGGTGGGGTCTCACACATTCGGCCAATGGCCATTCCATTCATGTAATCTAACTTGAGACTATAATTAAACTCGAGAAATTTTATTAGTCAATCAAAATTACTAAATGCATAGATCAATTATGAAAACAGTTAACCTGTCAAAATGAAAACACAGATTTGTGCAGGTATTTCAAAGAAAGAGAGAGAGAGATCGAACGAATGCATGTTACAACTTGCAAGGAAAAAAAAAAAAGGAAAAAATGAAAGAGGAAGGTACATGACCTGGGTCCTTCAATCCTTCTTCTTCTTCTGCTATGCGCCTATGCATGCTCCAAGCTACAGCGGCTTGCGCCTAGCCGCTCCTCCTCCTCCTTCTTCTTCTTTTTCCTATTCTTCTCTCCTCTTCTTCGTTAGGGACGGGGTTTTGGCTTTTTGGAAAATGGTCAAAGGGCTGGAAACTGGAAAGGGTTTTGGAAAAGGGGCTGGCCGGCTGGGTTTATGGGAAAATGGGAATAGAAAGTCAAAGCCTTAAGGAGCGTTGGATTGGGGGCCAGGGACGGTTTGATCAAACTCTGCTGGGGCCATTTGAGTCATATTAAAGATATTCTCAAAGCCTGGGGCCCAGGCCCTAATGTAGTACCCCTCAGAGCGGGCCCTGACATGTGGGGGGCCCTAGGCACTGGCCTAGGGTGACTAGGCATCAGAGCCGGCTCTGCATGGATTCCTAGTACATCCAATGCTCTCCCTAGGAAGAAGAACTTTCACTAAACACATGACTTCGATCACTTCTTATCTCTTCTTGTACACCCTACTATATTTGTTTATTTGTAAAAAGGTCCTTTAGACTTCAATAATTGCGAAAAGTTCATTTCCCACTCTCTCTCTCCTTATAACCCTTATCTTCTGTTTTTTTTTTTAGTCCTTATCTATTGGCTGTCAGAGTTTTTCCCTAGATTGTAACCATATCCAGACATATATAATATCTTGAGGAAATTATCAAAAAATTCACCTTAAAGCATCTCCAATAAATATGTCAATTTGGAGATGCCAAATTCTAATTGAAGGCTTTATAATGTGGCAATTTAAATGTTTGGAATTTGGCATCTCCTAAAATATGGAACTCCGCCTCATATGCCAAATTATCATTTTATTATATTTTTATCTTCTTATTGGACCCCGTCATAAAAGTTTTTTTTTTTTTTGCATTCTTGTGCATGGACCCCCTTTTGAAATAAAATATAACAAAGTATTATTTGGCATGCGCCTTTCCCATATGTCAATTTTGGCATTTCCATTCCTCAAATCAAATGCCAAGTCACACTTGATATGGCTGTTGGAGTGGTCCTGCATGCCAAATACTGCCGTTGGAGTTTCCATGTGGAATTTGAAGGTGTTATTGGAGATGCTCTTAGATACTAGGTGCATCAGAAAGTTTATCATAGTTCCTCTAAAATAATAAGGACTCACTACACCAAAAATGAAAAATTGGAATGTATTACCGTTCCTAATCCGTGTGTTCCTAATCCGTTCATCCGTTCCAATTTCCTATTTTTAGAATGGATTA
The DNA here is from genome assembly GCA_012931725.1 of Litsea cubeba. Taxonomy (NCBI): domain Eukaryota; kingdom Viridiplantae; phylum Streptophyta; class Magnoliopsida; order Laurales; family Lauraceae; genus Litsea; species Litsea cubeba. The sequence continues at coordinate 15,622,421 of CM022946.1, forward strand.
ACAGATTAGAAACGGTTTAGGAACGGATGAACGAATTAGGAACACATGGATTATGAACAGTAATCCATTCCAGTTTTTCGTTTTTGGTGTAGTGACTCTCTCACCAATTTTCGTTTTTGTTTGAGCAACAATATCGTCATTGAGCAATGAGATTTTCACTTGTCTTTTCTATTCCCCCAACAGAAATGATATCATCATTCAAAGAAAAGTGAAAATTGGCTAGAGGCTGCTGTTATTGTTGTAGAGAAATTATGATAGCCTTTTTGGTGTACCGAACTTTTAACTTGATTTTCTCAATAATTTTCTCTAATATCTTTAAGAGGTGACAAAAAAAATACCCCTTCTTATTTAAAAGAAAAAAGATAAGATTGATTAAAAACGACCTAGGAAGAACTCTTCAGCATTAATATTGTCCATCCAAATGTTGTGGTGCAGTTGTGTGGTGTTGACAGTGGACAGCGGTGGTGAGATGTAGTTTCGATGTTGTTTCGATATTTTGGTGGGCCAACTTTGTATCAATAATTTGAGAAGTCCCTGTCATATGTATCCATCTTTAGGAGATGAAGTGTCTCACTATGGTGTCCCGGTCCCCTGAGTGATGTCGGGCAGGGTCTATTTTGAGGTATTTAGGTATCAAATGGTATGCATTTGGTTGTTTCCATATTTGTATTAGATGAGGTTGTTAAAGAAAACATCTTCAGTAAGTGTAACTCACTATCCTCGATTTTTTTTTTTTACTGAAAAGTTGGAGAAAGAAAAAACTTGCTTGCACAATTGTTTCCAACTTATCTCTTATCTTTATAGAAGACCATTTATAGACTCCAAAGTTTAAATCCTCTCACTTATTCTAAAGGTAGGCTCCATATTCACGATCTTATAGAAGGCGACCCCACTTTCTAAATCCTAAAGATGGGTCACATGGTCACAATTACAAAAGGCAGGCCTATATTATAATTCTTATAATGGTCTCACCAGTCACCACACTATATATATAAGGCCTCATCTTCTATTTTCTAAAGGTGGGCACCATGTTCGTAATTTTTAAAAGTGGGTCATGTGTCCACAATCACAAAAAGGTGGCCCTACTTTATAATACTTAAAAGGTGGGTCACATGGTCATAATCATAAAAAGTAAAGCCAGGCCTAACTGGGCTCCACACTTCTGCTCCTTCCACTCAACCGAAGCGTGTGGCTTGTGGGAGATCATTCAGGATCCATACATGCACTTTTAATATGACAACATTTGTGCCTATTATGAAAAGAGGATTTTATTAGATAAATCTTGAGAAGGCCGGAATTTTAATATTGACCATAAAGGCCCTCCCACCACTTTCTTTATTTTATTTATAGTTATTTTTCCAAACTATAATATCGCCACTCCCCCTATAATGAGCTGCGATGCCGCCACTCGTTTCTTCTTCCTCCTCTTTTGATGTGAGGCTTGGTTCAGCTGGATTAGCAAATGGAACTGTGTGGGGTGATTTTCAAGGTACCAAGATTACGTTAACTTCGGCGATAAGATGCCAATTAAGAGCGCCTCGTGCCGTCTAAGCGCACGTTGGCGATGGGGTCAGAACATTGGCCGAGACCAGACTTGTCTCGGCTACGAACTCTGACCTCGGCTACGCCTTCTGACCCCGGCTACCCACCTGACCCCGACCGAAGGAGTCAGGTTGTCAGTTGAGACAAGCATTGTGATCGCCTCCCTACTTCTGCTACGTCATCAGCCACGTGGCTGAGTACGGGCATGCGCGAATGAGACAGCTGGGCCATCCCAGCCGTCCACAATCTTCACCAGATCGCTGACAAGGCGGCATCCAGCGGCTGTAGCTATATCAGGGCAGAGCCCGATGATGGATCCGATGGGACCTCAACCGCCAATGACTCGAGACAGGATCAGGCCCAACATGACATGCATTTAATACGATGTGGGATGATCGGACTGACAATAAATGCATTATGGGCTATGATGGATCATCATTTATTGCTTTGTGGGCTAATGAAACCATTCCTATCAAATCTATGGGCCCACTTCAAGATATCAGGTAAAATCCTCTATAAATATGAGGACGTTCCAAGATAAAGGTGTGCATAAATATATCCCCTCTGGAGCCGTTACTCTGTCTCCCTTCTCCTTCGACCTCTGTTTAGTTCAGACACTAACTTAGGCATCGGAGAGCCTGGGCGGCGCCGCCCAGGCCAGGGTCCTCTCACTCTTTGTTTCTCCTCTTTCAGGATCTTAGCAGCTGATTTTCACCAGTCCTTTGGATAAGTCCTAATCAGGCACCCTCTAATCTTGTGAGTTATATTTTTTGCACTTACAGGAATAATGGGTAGTTTGGATGTGTTATGCATGTGGGTTCAGTATGCGATGGAGAGATGAAAAGGAGATGGAAGATGTAGGCAAAAGTGCAAGAAGTCTCGTTTGTAAGTTGTGGAAGGAGTTGGGGATTAACATGTGTGAAATGGAGAGGAAGTGGATTGGCTGAGACTTTGACATGATGACGATGAAGGTACGGGTGCTCATGGACTTCATACTTATTATGCAATATCGTCGCTCAGTTAAAATGGTAAAAAGAAAGGTTAAAATTGGCGGAAGGGCCTTTTTTGTGCAGTAGAGTTTAAAGATCCTTTTTCATAAATAGGTCATTTAAGAGAATTTTCCCCGCAAAATCCTCTCTCTCTAGGTGATCACACGAGGCTGACACCCTCATGTACTGATAAGGTTCTACCTTCTCATACTCCAACTTAATTTTTATCACATGACCCTTACCATTTACAGCATTCATGCATGGCCAAAACAATTAACCAACGTTCACCTTTGAGCTAGGGACCCAACAGTACTAATACTACCAATTAAAAGAGGGGAGGGGGGGAGGGGGGGGAGTAAACTTAATTTGGTTAATTAATTAATTAAGCAAAGTTTCTAGGACAGAAATCTTAAAATAAGAATTACACAAAATGGAGAGAAACACAAATTAGATGAAGATAATCCTTCAACAACTTAGACAAATTAATTAAGATTTGGGTTTGCTCCCAAGGTCTTGTGTTCAACTCTAACACTAACAGCAGCTCCCAGCTTTAACTTGGAGGGTGTCTGTGTGGGTGGGCACCTCTCCTGGAGGAATGGTGGTCCTGTCGGGTTAATAGCAGGCGGAAACATTCATCTTAAAAAAAGGCTAGTGACTTAATGGATTCCTCTACAAGGATGTGGCCCATGTGTTTTGCATTGAAATGTACGAGGAAAATATTATCATATCCGTAGAAAGTATGGGTCAAGAACAGCACTCCAAATCACACGTTCCTCATACGTCTAAGCATGGAATCACATGGGCTTTGGAATAAAACAAACACATGGCAATGTGATATAATCATAGAGTCGGTGTGTTATAAAAAAAGATTTGTAGTTGACTTTCTATTTGATGATTTCAATAATCTGATTTTATTAATTTATTCTTTTTATTTGGCGACATCCGGCAAATTTATTTCTTCTTTTTTTTTTTTTCAATTTGACTTATAATTGATTCGAATAGTTGTTTGGGTGCTTCAAACCATATGACAAAATTTATTTAAATATTCGATGTCATCATTTTGAAGACTTTTTATCTCTTAAAAAAAAACCCGAAAAGTAACTTTTTTAAATAGTCCAGAATGTCTAAAACAATCAAATATTTTTTGCTCTTTACTCTTATTATTTGATATATAAGATTTTCCATTTACCTTTATTGCTTAATAATATAATAATTCCGCGTGCATATACTATTTTTACTTTATGACAAAGTTGTCAATGTTGTTTTTACTTGTATGATAATTTTGCCCATGCTACTTTGAAAATATAACAAATTTAATTTTACTAACTAAATCAAACATACAAACCAATTTATTTACATACGTGTATAATTTAAACAATTCTATTTCAAATAGATAGGTCCTTTTTTGCGTAAAGCAAATTAGATAAAACTTTCCAAACACCATAACAACATAGGTACGTTGGTGAATTCCTTTGATCAACGTGGATCACCAACTGATGGGTTGGAACCATTTACGACTAAATGCTCTTGACCCTTACCGGCACTCAAAGGTTTTTATTTGTTAAGTGGGTTGACACTTGACACCAATAATGAAAGGTACTTTGACTCTCACTGGAACTCAAGGGCTCTTATTTAGTTAGTTATTAATTCATCTTATCAGAGACTTTAGATTAAATAACCATTGGGGTTGGTGGAATCTTAATGAACATCAGAAAGTTATTTATTTGACTCAATGTCTTTCTTAATTAAACTACTGTTGCCATCATTGAGTGATTGATTCTTTTCCTTTTTTTCCTTTTTTTTTTCTTTTTTTGAATTGTATTGAGTGATTGATTCTTTATGCATTTGTTTATTGAGATTGGTTATGCATGCATGCATGTGTTGGGGTTGACAAATTAAATATAACATAAAAGCCAACATAATTTTTTTCCTATGTTTTTACCAATTCATGTAGATAGAGAATGTATATGCCGTGTAGTTCTTATTTTGACCACTCTTACACCACCCTTTGTCGTCTCAAAGCTTAGGAGGAAAGTGGCCTGGAGTGAGGTGAGGAGAAGTACTCTGGTGAGGAAAGTCGACCTTGGATACCATATATATTGTCTCTAAGTTTCTACCCTTTGTTGTCTCTAACTTGTCCATGGATAATTCCTTCTCCAAACGTTGTGCCCCATATATAAAATTTTTTCCCTGAGTCCCTACTATGGTTCGACTAGAATGAATTAATTAAGCACCTGTTACAGTTCGACTGGAGGATCTACTCTACCCTTTAATCCTCAAACTGTTCTTTCTCTTAAGATGGGTATTATCGAATCAAACAAGCCCTTTAATCCTTAATCTTTTTTTATCTGTAATAATCCTTAATCTTAATCAATCCGTAGTATTTTTTTTTCTAAAAGGATAAAGCTTCCTTTGTCATTGAATAAAATCACGTAGCCATCACCTGAAAATGCAATATTTAAGTTTGCATCAATTTAAAAAGCATTAACCCCCTCAGTTTAATCAGAATCAGGTTAGAACTAAGGAACTTTTCACCCTTTTTACAGTAAAATATGTGGTTTTCTTCAACCAATTAGAAATTAATCAAGTGGCCCATCATATGTCATTAAGATGAAACTGTACGTCTTTTGTAGGATGGCTATATATGTGTATAAAATCAGAGTCTGGGCCCGCCACAATCAGGACCATTCCTTGAGAGATTTGGGAGATCTATCCGGCAGAGTCTGCAGACTTTGACTTGGATGGTTCCATTTTTAAATAACTTGATTGAGAAAAGTATGCAAAATGAATATTTTAATCTGTCTCTGTATTTTCTGCCGGGGAAAAAAAAAAAGAAAATATGTCTGTTCATCGATTTATAGTCATAGAAAAGCAACACCCCTGATTGGATGGCACTGAGTTTATGTGAATAGATTGCACTCATCCATGTTTGGTAGAACATTTTTAACTATATATACAGTTCTAAATGGCAGTTGGGTTTTTATAATTTGTTTTCACAAATAATGTAAATCACTTTTGAAATTATTTTTTTTTAATTTAATGAAAAAGACTACTCATTTTCTAATTCAATGAATATATTTAGGCATGAGTGTGGTATGGGTAGCACATCCAATCATGGATGGAAAAAAATGCTCTACCACCTTAAACATCTTTATAAGATACATTAAATTGAAGGGAGAAATGACCTTAAATAAAGTAGTGAGAGAAGACATTATAAAAACAAGCCTAATGTCAAACATTACAAAAAAAAAGTTGTGGCTTTCAATCAGATATAACACATAAAATAGTGCAACTTTAGATAAAAAAGCAAATAAGATTTTCAAAAATCTGAAAAAATAAAGAAGCAAAGCTTTATTGATATTGCCTATTTTGATTGAAAGTTACAACTTTTTTGTAATGCCTAACGAGATGGAATTAGACTTTGGTATTGGTGCTGAATGCTAGCTAGGGAGACATGAAATTCATCTAGTCAACCCCTAATAATTAATTAAGCATGGTAAGGATGAAGACGATGATGATGAAATGAAGAGTAAAAGAAGGTAATTTGAGGCAGAACTAGATTGAGTTATCTCGCATATTCTCTTCTAATCATAAAGCTTATATCAACTTATACCTGCCGCCCAATGTCCTTATCATGATTCATGACTAAGATTCCATAACAGGAGCAAGGGAAAGGAAGAAAGTGAAAACAACTCCATGTGGTGGAAATCCTCTCTCTCACATAGTATAACCCAACACCCATGTGGTCAGTTCTCTCCCACCCATCAGAGATTGTAGGATTTTATTCCAACTCCATCCTATAAAAATCTCACAACTATAAGCACCCAGACAGTTTCCATCTATAGAATTTCAATTTTCACACCCAAATGGCCATGTCTATTGCCATGTCTCACCTTACACTTTCCACACTAGTACCTCTGCTGCTATTTTGTTGCTGCTTCTTCTTCTTATATTGTTTGATTCTTCATGTGTTTCACCAATTTCGAGAGTTCACTGGCCAAGGTCCACCAACATATCCAATACTTGGATGCTTGATCTCCTTCAGCAAGAATCAACACCGTCTCTTAGATTGGTACACTGAATTATTGGCCGAGTCCCCGACCCAAACCATTGTGGTGCGCCGATTGGGTGCTAGGAGGACCATCATCACCACTAACCCCGACAACGTTGAATACATGCTCAAGACAAAGTTTGAAAACTTCCCTAAAGGTGAGCCCTTTACGGAGATCCTCGGTGACTTCCTAGGCCGTGGCATCTTCAATGTGGATGGAGAGCTGTGGCACACGCAGCGCAAACTTACCAGTCATGAATTCACCACCAAATCCTTGAGGGAATTCATGGTGGAGATGCTCGAAATCGAAACAAAAGAAAGATTATTACCCATCTTGGAGTCAGCAAGCTTGAGTGGCGGGCTAGTTGATGTGCAAGAGTTGCTTAGGAGGTTTGCCTTTGACATTGTATGTAAGGTATCATTGGGGATGGACCCTGGTTGCTTAGAGCCATTGTCTCCGGTGTCCGACCTACTGCGGGCTTTCGATGTGGCATCGGAGATAAGTGCCCGGCGGGCGGTGGCTCCGGTGTTTGCAGTGTGGAAGGCCAAGCGGGCGCTCAATATTGGGTCCGAGAGGCAGCTCAAGGAGGCCATCAAACATGTTCAAGTCTCTGTGATGGAGCTAATTCGCAGAAAAAAGCTCGCAAACGAAGGAGGGACTCAGAAAGACAGAGGAGAGAGCAATGATCTTCTATCTAGGCTAATTTCAGGCGGCCATGATGAAGAGGTCATTAGAGACATGGTCATAAGCTTTGTGATGGCGGGGAGGGACACCACGTCGGCCGCCTTGACATGGCTCTTGTGGCTACTCTCGTGCCACCAAGAGATCGAGAAGGAAGTCGTAAATGAAGTGGCGATGGCGGCATCCATGGACGCTGGGGGGAGGTTCAATTATAACAATCTGAAGGAGATGAGTGTGTTGGAGGCATGTTTATGTGAAAGCATGCGCCTCTACCCGCCTGTGGCATGGGACTCTAAGCATGCCTTGGACGTGGACACACTTCCTGATGGGACGAGCGTGGGCAAGGGCGATAGGGTCACCTACTTCCCATATGGAATGGGGAGGATGAAGAGAGTTTGGGGCAAGGATCGACTCGAATTCAGGCCACAACGGTGGCTAGAGGAGCCATCATCACAAGGGGGGGTCATGAAGGTTTCTCCTTACAAATTCCCAGTATTTCAAGGGGGACCAAGGGTGTGCCTTGGGAAGGAGATGGCCTTCATCCAAATGAAGTATGTTGCAGCTTCTGTGCTCAGAAACTTTGAGCTTAAGCCATTGAGCCAACAACAACCTGTTTTTGTTCCCTTGCTTACAGCCCATATGGCTGGTGGGTTCAAGGTCATTGTCAAAAAGCGCATTTGTATGTAAAATCCATATATAATTAATCTTTTTTTCATATGGATAGAAACTTGAACAGAAACCATATATCTGCACTTGTGATAGTTCCATGGTTCTTACTGAAAATTATTTCCAGGGAGTATAACTGAATCTAAACCCAAATTTAAATTAAAGGCTAAAACTTGCACCCAACCCCAGTGAAGACCTATCTAGCTAGCTAGAGTTAGACCCAAATTGAGATCTTAATACTTGGATGATGCACTTAATACACATATAGGGCAATATCCAGAGTACAAATCGCGCCTAACTTTTCTACTAACTTGGCTTTAAGGACCATCTGAATACATGGGAATTATGGGGTTGGGAAATATTGGAAAGGTCTCATTGACCCTAGGAGTACTGGCCGGGCAAACAATCAGCCATGTTACATAATCCTAGCCCTTTGATTTTTTACTGTTAATTTAAGTGGTTTAAAGGACACCAAGGGGGTAGGTTCAAGGGTACGTGGGCATATGTGCAAACTTATACAGTTGAGATTTTAGGGCTACATCTTAATACAGTTATTTGATATATATGTAAATTGCCAATGGCTATTTAATACAATTATTTGATATATATGTAAATTGCCAATGGCTATTTATATAGTATAATGAAAGAAGCTAATCCAAACTAGGAAACCTAATTATAGAAAACTAACACCAGGGCTAGGCTATCTCTCAATATATAAAATTTGATATATATCATTATCCTGGCTTGGCTTTGAGCATTCTAAAACACCCATGGACCCGTACCAGTCCAGACCTAAATCCTTTTGGGGTACATAGTATTATCTTAACACACTATGTTTAAGAGGATGAAACATGAACTATGCTAATACTATGTTCCTGAAACCTCTAGAGTGAATATAAACTGAAATGTATTTCAGTATCCTGTGAATGGATTGATGGAACATGTTTGGATGATGTTAGAAAGAAAACAAACAGAACAGTGAAGTAATGGAAATGGGTGGAAGTGTAGTCAGTTGCCTCAGTAGCCACATATTGGCATGATAATATGACCTCATTGAGATATTTAGACCTTTGACAGGACAGAAATAAAAAGAGAAAGATTCTCCTGATCCCTTCCTTGTTATGACTCAACATCATTGGAAGATGATGTCATAAGTAAAAGGAGAATGTCCACCAAATCATATACATCAACAACTTAAAAGAAGGAAAATATTGATACCTCTGTATTCACTAGTAACTACTGATGCACGAAATAAATAAATAAGAACTACTGAACCATGAAAAAGCCAGTTGGTAACAGTCTGCTTTTCCGATTAACTTTGGTTGGGAACAATAGTTATACATCATTTGATTTTATCATAACAAGTTCACATGATGTATTTTGTTCCATTTTATCACAATAAGTTTGTCTAATGTGGAACCATTAAAGTTGAGGGCCATGGATCAAGGGGTCAAGACTCAAAATGATCTAAAAGAGTTAAAACTTAGCAAACATGCAGGTCACATGCAGATTTTTCAATCCCCCCACCTCCCCCATGATTGGTATAGCCTCAAGTAGGCCACACAAGGGGGGACCCGCATGGAGGGTGTGCAGGTGTGGAAGAGTTTCCATTTATTGAAAGGCACCTCCCATTGCATGGGTGAGAGGTAAATAGTTATAAATCCTCTTATAGGATTAATTTGGATGCATGCCAATTGCCGGGGATAGTGCGTTAACGTTAAGGTCTCATTGTGAATATAATTTTGGACAATCATCTCGATCAAATTACTACAACCATTAATTTAGGGGGCTTTAAGTTTAATAGTTTAATGAACATACTTTTTAATGAAGCTCAATCAAACAACGATTATAATTCATATTAGTGTCAAATTATGGTGCTTCATTCGGAGGAAGTTAGTGAGTGCAAAGGATTGAATTGATGATAGATGAGTCCCACGTGGTGTAACGAGCGTTCTCTTTCATGCAACTTGCCGGAAGTACCTCCCAACAGAAGAAACCAAGTATATAAAGTAGGAAAATATTCAAGTGAGAATTAGTTCTCACCTATTATATGAGAACTTTTTTACAGGGCCCAACTAGCAACCCATCCAAACCTAGCAACCAATAGGGAACCCCTTGATAGTCACTAATCCCAAGGATTGGCACACATCCGAATGTACTGAACCGTTGGATTGAGAGTTGAATATTTTTTTGAATATGAAGCTATTAAACTTGTGGGTCACGGATGAAGGGGTTAGGGGCATGGGTTTGGGGTCAAATTTGATACTTGGGGTGGTCTCACATAAATCGTTCCATCCCCTTGATCTCATCCCTAAATGGGGCCCATAATTGGGCCCCACGAAAAAGTTCTCACATAATTTGTGAGAACCGTTCCCACTTGAATATTATTAACCTATAAAGTATATGATCAGATGGGTCATTATGTATTATTTAAATATGAGAGACCTCCTAAATTTCATGACACTCATTAATTTGATCGAAACCTCTACTAAATTTGCACCATTGGCCAGTTTGGTGGCAATAAATGTGATGTTAATGAGAGTATATATCAAACATGAATTTCATGATGTGCTACATAGAGAAGTAAGGTCCACGAAATTTTTTGAAGAATCAGCACTCCAATTCGCTTGTTTGAACAGTGACCACAAAAAACTTTCATTTGAAGAGGACGAAGAGAAAGGTGATGAGTGTACTTCACCACAACAGGAAAAATAGAAGGAAGGCACTATGGGGCCCACTTTCCACTACTATCGTCAAGGGTATCTTCTTGTAGAAACATTGTTGCCGACATACTTTCAATAATAAGAGATTCCCATGAATCACCCAAACATTCAATTGAGAAATGATCTCAATTTATACTACGAAGAGCTACCCTAATGAATAATTATTCAAAATTCAAACTACCTAAATTCTCTAAGAACTAAACTAAACCATTTAAGATACTAATCTCTGGACAACATTCATATGCATATTTCCCTCACCATAGGGTGAGAGACACTTCCCTTTTTGGAAATTTTCAAGTACAAAATGTACTTTTCAAGTATATAGGGTGAGGTACAAAATGCATGTGCAAAAAGGGGAGTGTCCCTCACTCTATGGTGAAGGAAAGATGCATATGAACATTCCCCCTAATCTCTAGCTAACATTTGCAGTACTGGAAGAACACCTTTCTTAAGTAATCCCTGCACGGAAAGAATGGAATAGTACTCCACAGTGGGATCCACGTATTGAAATCTAAGCGGTTCAAAATGAACGTTCTTTTCATAGGTCGTCTTCAAATTTTAGACTAGCAGGATTTTTTTTTTTACGTTTTTTTATTATTATTTTAGACTAGCAGGATTTACTTCCACTATAAGTTAAATCATACAATTTATAATGCGATCAATAGTATATTATGCATTATTAATTGTTATGCTCAATTTTACGGTGAGACCAACTTCTATTGAATTAAAATTTGAAAGAATCACACATGACAAGGGTGTTCATTTTTTAACGGATCAGATTTGAATAGATGGCACAATCTTGGAGATCCACTCCCTCCCCTTACACATTAGAGGCCAAGACCACGTGCTGGAACAGTCCATATGTTTTTGCCTTTTTGGTGCTCTTGTCGAAGTTTGTAGTACATGTTGGTGAGGCACTCCACATGTGACCTTTACTCATGTCTGGTTTTTAAATTCTCATCTTCCCTTGGATTCACTTTTTATTAAATAAGAGAGGTTATTTATTTGATGCTGATTTTTATATATTAATTTTGGATCTTTATTTTTAACCACTTTTAATATGAATTTCATTTTTACGTATTCTATGCAAATAAATGGACCTAAAGTAATAAATTCCTTTGGAGTGACTAAATTCCAGACGTGGGACACCACTAATTTTAAGTCAATACATATACTATGCCTATTGTGCAACAAAATATCCTTTGATGGCAAACAAAATCACCACACCAGGGTGCTTTTAAATAGGTTAGTTTGGGCTTATTTCTTTAGCATAGTTTAGAAAATCCATATATGGAGAATTTGTCAATTCTCCTCTTCTCCAGAGGTCGTTCCCTGGGGTGGAATTCCTTAATCCTCCTCTTAGGTGGAGGACTTGCAAAACCCAAAGAGGCTAGAATTATGAGATTTGGAATTCAAATAAAGAAACATGACATTTGTAAATGCAAAGGGAGCCGGCCATCATATCATGTGTATAAATTCTCAACATCACAGATTCAGGTAAAAGAAATGGCCCTTAGACCATTCCTAGTTAAATCAAGGCTTCCCTATAGCCCCATCTATAGGGGGTCTAGGTCCATATTTCTTGTCCAAAAAATGATAAGCGAGTGTGGATCCTGGTTATGTTGGGATTTTAATACTAGAATACCTTATTCCCTAGCATATAATTTAAAGGTTTTCATCTGACTAAAGGTAACTTGAGTGAGGATTAAAATTTCTAAACCTCTTATAGATCTACTTGGATGCATCCAAATTAAAGAGGATAGTGTGACCGAAAGGTTTAGTTGTGAATATGATTAGAGATTTGGGATTGAACCCTAATTTGATATTTGGGCTCATCCAATACGACTCTTTCCATCCCTTCAAGTCCCATGATCAGTGGGGCACTAGGTGGACCCTATCAAGTTTGTCCCTCACCATATGGTGAGGGATGGATGCACATGAATATCCTATATATATTTATATCTCTTAAGCTAAAACTTAGGATAAAATTTCATAAGCTCACGCTTGTGGGGCCCACCCTTGGTCCATCCAAATGGACCAAACACACCACCCACCTGAATTGCACATGATGTCCACCAACTTTCGGTCAGATTCGAGTTTACTGCACCATTGGATCGATTGTGTACCAATCCGAATGGACTGTTGATCATTGAATTTTTGGGGCCCATATGGAGATGATAGAAACCACAGTTTTTTTTTTTTTTTTTTTTGCAAAGAAGAGGGTCCTAGAGAGTCCTTGAAATCCCCCTCATCCCAATGTGGGTCCCCACGTGGGCCCCACCACACACTTGAGCCTACCTGAGCTTACCTTTTATGTTGATATATATATATAACTTTAATGAAATCATCATGGCCATTAATTTATGGCCATCAAAGTTTAATAGTTTCTTAAATTACGTCTTTAGGAAATTCAATTAAATAATAAGTATAATTTAAAATTCTTAAAAAAAATAGTGTCAAATTAGGGTGAACATCATTTCGTGGGGGATTAGTGAGTGTAAAAGGTTGGATTGATGATAGATGAGTCCCACATGGTGTTGCAAATGTTCTCTTTCATGCAACCCGTGAGAGAAAGCTCTCCACGGAAGGAATCTAATTATTATAAAGTAATGATATATGTCATTATATATTATTTGATATATATAAAAAAACATATTATATAAAGTATATAATACATGATAATAATATATTTTTTCAACTAGATATATAATATATAATATATATGAAAATAATATACTCTTTCATGCTGGTCCAGGGAAAATGGTTGTGGAAGTTGTTACTTGGGCATGTCTGGTTGAGAAAAGATGGAAAAAATAGAGGTGGAAGTTGAGTTACAATTTGTTCTTTGAGAGTTTTCTCCACCCTTTCAAGTTTCAACACATCTAATTAAACATGCCCTTTCTACTAGAACTCCAAAGGCAAGAGGCATATTTATAACTGTTTGAGATCATTCAACACTGTAATTTTGTCATGAAAAGATGGAAAAAATAGAGATGGAAGTTTTGTTACAATTTGTTCTTTGAGAAGTTTTCTCCACCCTTTCAAGTTTCAACACATCTAATTAAACATGCCCTTTCTACTAGAACTCCAAAGGCAAAAGGCATATTTATAACTGTTTATGAGATCATTCAACACTGTAATTTTGTCATGTTTTGCTAGAATTTTGAGGGTTTGAAAATGGAGCATGTAAAGAGGGTGGCATTGCTAAAAAGGCAGGAATTGAAGGAAACTGATTTACAGTGATTTAAGTGGGGGGTGAAAATGAGTTACAGGAAAGAAATGCGAGAGACAACAAAGGAACACGACAAGAAATATCGCCAGTTTGCCACATTGGGGTATTTTCTTCAAAATGAGTAGGATACACTCTGCCAATGTTTTTTAGTTTTTCTTTACTTAACCGTTTAATCAGAGTTTAAGCCCAACTTTTTCGTAAAAATCCTTAAATCTTCTAATTGGAACAATTAAATTAAAGGGACATTGACTATATTACTGTTACTACATTTGACATTTGCCCCACAACAGCCAAACTTTATATACCTCCTCCAGAACTATTCATACAATAATAACACGCCCTAAGATATTGCAGAACTGTTCGTACAAGAATCACCACACTAGAGTGCCCTAGAATATCATACAAAATGATGCGCACAACCCAAAAATATCGCACGAGAAAAATACTTTAACTTTGTCCTCTGGGTGAATCTCAAATATAAGATCAGCATTGCAGACAATATCCCTAAATTAAATGCAGATCTATATGCTCATCTTTTGAGCATAAAAAAATAATAATAATAAGAGCCATTTCAACATCCGAAAACCAAGTGAAAGATGGGACACTACTGGAACCAACAAAACAATGTGTGGTCCGTCTTATGCTTGTCACTTTGGAATCAAAAGAGGATAGAGATATGTTATCAAACTCAAAGTCATTTCTTTAATAAACGTGTCGGTTACTATGATTTGAAAGGGATAGGAGAGATGCCTGTGGCCCAACAGCCACTAAGTCCTCCACAGTTGCCGCATCTGCTTCATTTCATGAATTTGGATAGAATTGGGATCCTATAGGGATTTCACCACTGTCCACGGTGATATTGTGGATCGTGATTGGTCCACCCAAGCTCACCATTAGGTAAAGGCTCACCAGATCCGTATTCATTTGGATTTCCTATGGAATGACGGGTGAAGCTGTTTCGGGCGAAACAGTATAATCTAATTATTATTATTTTCTGCTTATACATCATTATTAAATATGGTTCAGACTCATTTTTCTCTGATTTGCTTTGTAATGGAAGCTTCTCTTTTAAAGGTTGTAAAGAATCCAGCATCTTCTTCTCGGGTTCGTCCATTTTAACAGGATTACATTCAGCATGTATCATTGTCTAATACATCTTTGAAGATTAGCAGAAGGATTAAACAAAATGGATTATTGATAGGTCCCATGTCAGTACTCTTGGTAGAGTTAGCATCATTGTGTAATGATCTTCCAAGCACAGATTGTGAGTGACAGGTTTGCTTGTGCACAGGTCGTGTGGCCTTTGGGGTTTTTGGTTTCTTGCTTGGGCCTACTTTGCCCATTTGTTTTTGGCCATTCCTTTTGGGCCTATCTGCTTTTTCTTTGGCTCAAGTGTGCTGTAGGATGCCATATGTACTTTGTTATATAGCTGGTCTCCTTATTGGCAGCAAGTATTTAGATTTAGCAAGTAGTCCTTCTGTCCATTTTGCTGTATATTAGGTTTCTCCCTTTTGATTAAAAGAGACTCTATCCTTTCTTTGAGGGAAGAAATTGTGGTAAGAGATAAGGGTAGCAAAATCTAAAGTCATCCCAAAAAAAAACCTGACCCACATTTAGATGAGTGATATTAGGATCAACCCACCTAACTCATTTAAATGAGTTCCTTTAGGGTCAACTTGCATAACTAAACCCCATTCAAACAATTTGGTGGTTTAATATTTTGATACTTCAGAGTTGTTTGTTTTATTTGAAATGAACCAAGCTTGTCTATAGCTCTTTTTGTCATGTAACTTAACTCAAATATGAGCTATATGTAATCATGTGACCTAACCAGACCATTTCCTCTTGTAATTTATACAGATATAGAGGACACCTTGCTCTACTCCCTATTGGGAAAATGTTATCACATGAGCAACTGCAAGTGCAGACCAGCACTGTGGGGCCCACCTTCCATCATTGTAACCCTTTGACACACTCTTTTCATCCCATGATCTTGCATCAGGCCCAATTTTACACACACTAAAGCTTCACTCACCGTTTTAATGAATCTCAAGAACATATGCCGTTTAGATTCCATTAAACTATAAGGTTGTTAGATCAAGAGCTAAGATAATCTGGTGGCAATGATTTGTTGGATCCCACTTTTTCCATGAGGAGACCTTTCCATCTGCCTCCCTCCCATTCATAAACTGGCATCTACATGGGCCCCACGAGCTGGACTGTAGCTCATAGGAGAACCTTCTCCCTACACGTTGTGGGTACCTGATAATGTCACATAAATTCAAAACTATCATGATAAATACAGCAAAAAATGTTCCCTGGTAATGTCACATAGATTCAAAATATAAGAATCTGAATTTGCCCCTGTATTGCAACAACAAAAACCCAATAAGAATTTTTTCTTGGGAATAAAGAAGGGTTTCTAGCTTCCAGGGCTTATTTTCTACTTAAAATTTGTATTGTGTAAAGTTATTTCCATTCACAACAATACATTCCCCGTATTATCCAGATAAAAACCCAAATTTGAAATTACATTGATGATGTCTTCTACCAAAAAACAATATTTGTAACAATTGATAGTGGGCCACCAATCTAATGCTACTTTAGAGTTAGGTTTGACCCTGTTTACGTCCGGGCTGGATGGGGGTTGAAATTTCCAACCCCTTTAAGGGTTCAGGTTGACTCAACACTTGCTATTCATCCTGCCAACTAAACCTTAACCCAAAACAAACCCACTCACTGCAAGCCATACACAACCTGGTAATTCGCAGTTTGAGATTAGGACCTGGTTAATAAATAGATTGGGTTTGTATTGAGAATGATGTGACCCCACTCCAATGCCATGGTTGATTGAATGCTCACAGTCTATTTGAGCAACCAGTTGAAAGGTCAGGATCATCTAGCAGAATCCTCCATCCATACCAAGGTGAACACTGAATCAAAGGCCCCAGCTATATGGCTTTAAGGGCATCAGAAGTCGGAACACAATCCAAACTCAGAGATGCTCAACCAGATAATTCCATCTTGCTAGATTTGATCCAAAACATTGTGGGTTTTAAACTCAACAGAGTCTTGGTAAAACATGTGCAGACACACAATCAACATGCAGCAACTTTCAGATGACAAATGCTGTAGTTCTCAATCATCATCTATCTACATGTCATTACTCTTAACTTAAGCTGACCCAAAACCTAAACCATGAAATGTCAACCCTCAGTACTTTATTCAATGCATGTTCATACCTTTAGCCATGGATCTACAAATTAGAGTGTAAAACTTTAGAGGCATCTTGGACATAGACTCGATGCCAAGAAGTGTTGAGTATTCCTCTAAGGTTCCATATGACCTCTACATTTTCAGGTTGGACATTTGCTGCTGAATCAACCTGGAGAGAGAGAGAGAGAGAGAGAGAGAGAGAGAGAGAGAGAGAGAGAGATGATTAGTGCCACACATCAGCTAGAACTACTTAAAGCAATAAATCAGAACTTGGAGAAAAAAAAAAGGGTGCCCCCCCCCCCCCACGCTCTGGGTGAAAGGTTTAGCATATACCACTAGGTAAGGCATATTTGTACTTTTAAACACTCGTTCTAACCTAAAATAGTCATTTTGGAAATTGCAGGGGCAACTGATAGATGCTAAGAAGAGTACCATGCATATTTTTGCACAATTTGGAGCTCATACTTGTTCAAGGTCCGTCATATCCAATTGCATTAAAATGGCACTTAACTTCTATTCATTTCGCAGAGGGGTAATGGACAAATCATGGCCTGAGAGAACCTGCAATTTATGTAGGCCATGGGTAATGTACATGTACAGCTCGTCTTTCTGTGAACCACAGAATACGAGATCATTCATCAGCAATGTTGCAGAGGCAGAGAGCTCATCCAGAGGACAATTGCAGCATCTGGAATCAGGCCTGCAAATGAATAGTAACATAGACATGGCCAATGGTCACATTTCCTATAATCGGGCATGTACAATGAGCTCTGGAGGGTTCTGTCGCAAGCCAAAAGATGAGGCCACCGAAACAGTCTCTCAGGCTGTCCATTGTACAATACCTCTTCCCAGATCCCTGAGCCTCTGACAATTCCCAACATTTCAAACGCAACTGTATAAAATTCATAGTCCCAAAGTTGATGGTGCTAAATTATTTCTTCCTCGTTCACTACTCCCAATTTAAAAAACAAATTCTGCATACCGCTTTCGCAATTATCTCTGCATTTTGCGGTATGTCAACCTCGGCTTCAAATAACACCCATGCCCATTTGTCACTATTTATACCATCTGCAATGTAAGAGGCGCCACTTTTCTGATATCTAAAAGCTTCCACCCATGTCTTGCCACCATCAATAGAAATATCCACTCTCTCTATGCCACGCCCACCTCCAGATACTGCGTATCCACTCACAGTTACCTGCACCGAGTACAATATTTAGTTCATTAACAGTATGAGCTATATTATTGATATATTATTTAGTTCAAAAGTGAATATTTTGGGGATCATTCAGTAATCAGTTCCTCATTTCTTATCCATTTCGAGCACAGTAGAGAACATAAGAGTGTTAAATGGGAAACCATCTCCTGACTCTGCCCTAAGTCTCCTCAGTTCTGTATACCAGTATTCATATTAGGTAGAGCAAGGGAAAACAGCATAAATCCTCTGGTGATTTTCAATCCCTGCACAACCCAAAATGCAATATGGAACAAATGACTATCCATTGTGGCAAAATCTTCAAAGTGGTAGAATTTATTTTATTTTAATTTTTTAGTAGAGAATCAAACTAATGCACCATTGCCTGCTACAGGTGAGTGCTGATGTCCCTAACCAGGTGAGCCACAGCCAAGGACAAAGTGGTAGAGTCCAAGAGAGTATCTAAATGCACTGTTTCATATCTGTCCAAGCTCTAACCAGTAACACTGCGCTGACACAAGTCTAGAGACAACATTACCAACCTTTCCTTGCTTTACCACAGATACATCCTCCAAGGAGCAAATAGCACACTGTGATGACACCAAAGTAGAAAAGAGTCAGTCAAATCGGGGGGGGGGGGGGGGGGGGGGGGGGGGGGGGTGGGAATTGTCTCAACAATGATTTTCATAGACATTAAAATCTGAACATTAGAACCGGATCACAATGCAGCTGGCAGCAGGTTGTAAGGCCCCGTGAATTGGGCCTGGGGCCGCCAAATGAACAGGATGGGTCTTGACTCTCTTGGCCCATATTTGAAAACTTCCCTACTTAGAACCCAGGCTCAGCACTGGTGTAAGACTCTTTCCTAAAGTATTTAGTCCAATTAAGAAAAAAGAAAAGGAAATAAAAACACTTACAGGCAGGCCTGTAATCACCTCACTAAAATGGAACAAGCTTCTTTTTTATTTTGAATAGTGAAATGTATAATTTATTAATAATGTTGACAAGAGTTCATGGCCCAGTGGAAGGTGCTCGCTACTGCAACCTTGACGTTGTGAGTTCAAGTCATCTTACCAATTAAAAGAAAATAATAAAGTTTAATAATGTGAAAAATGTACAGCACAGAGTTAATATTGAGAATTATGAACCGCACCACTCAGACTGGCTACAGCAAAATGAACATGACAGCACACTAAAAACCAAGGCCCGAAAGCAAATAAAGCACTAAGACTAGGACAAGAGGACACAAGGCCTGGAGACTTCCGCTCTAGACAAGAAGTCAGCCTCCATATTTGCTCTTCTCAACAGGTGTTGGAAGGAGATCAGCAAACCCCTGCTACCATCATGAATTTCTTCTACTAAATTCACTTGCAGCCAAGTAGGATCACCGCTACCTTTGGCCCACCAAATAGCATGCATAGTTCACCTTCAAACTCAGTGTCATGATTCTTTTTCAAAAGGCAAAAGGCACCCATGCCTGTAGCAACCCCAAATGATTGCCACAAGCCAGCAAACCAGGATCAACAGCTTTCTTATCAGGGATTCAAGAGTATTCCCGTTTAAGGTTACAGCCTTACAGGCACAAATGAAACAAGAATATTGTTGACAACTAAGTGCACAAACAATGTGTATTTTGGTCCATTTAAGTGACTCTATTCTATAGTCCTAAGGGCTGTCTTTGGGTGTAGTCACATGAGTCCACATCCTGGCATGATAAGAGCCACATACGACATGGGCTTTGGATCCAAATCCATGCCAAACGATGATGGTCACTGGAGGCGGAAGTTTGGTCTGATTCTAAATCAAAGAAACAAATAGTAATAACTCGGATGGCCAGATGAATCTTGACAGATCAATAGAGATTTTGAAGGGTCAAGAAGATTCTGGAAGACTCTAGGATACTCTTCAGTAGTATAGAATTCTTGTATGCAGTGGAAATAGGTAGAAATGTATGGAGTACTCTTAAAGAGTAGGGGTAAAGTAGGATTGTGATAGAGTTGTAGAAAATGTCTGGCGAAGGGTCTAAAAGATCCTCTTCTGTTAGATGAGTGACATGTGGATAAAGCCTGCTCACTGAATCACTGATTATATAGGATATTAGTATAAATAGGGGTCTTAGCATTCAAGTGTAACCAAGCTAGGTTGAGAAACAACAAAAGCCTTCTCCAAGTAATCCCTCTTCTCTCTGTGTGGGAGTGTCTTGTGGGGTAAGTTGTGGTTTAAAAGCTAGACCAACAGAAGCATTCCCGTTCTTTGCCCCATCACTGCTTAATCCCACCGCCTTAGAACTGTTTAGTTGTAGTAGTTTGGTTTCATAAGATAAGGCAAAGGAAGAAAATAGGAAAATGAAATGGAACAAACATATTATTCCCGTAATGGAACAAACATTAACACTGCTGATCTAAACACATCAGCTTATGATAAATTGAACATACTGAGAATGTGAAATTATTGGGTCCCTACTGCTGATGCATCAGGATGTGATGATCTACATGGATTTGTTCATACTATACTGGTGGTGGTGGTGAGGCACTGGATTTTCATGATGCAGAGTATTGTGTTTATCTGATTCTGCCCCATCATCAATAATATAATCCCAGAAAATGTTGCATATTAGACAACTATAGCTATCAATACTCAGCTTTCTTTCTGGACTACAGCAGTATATTCTTCGAACCATCTATTAGTAGGCTATTGATATGATAGTATGTTTATGACCTTACAATTTAGAATATTTCTGCAGCATCCCGCAGTGGGACCAATCAGATCAACAGTCTATCACCACACTATAGGCCCCAGAATATGGAACAGATGATGCATAAGGATACTTTACATGTCCTCACAGATGACAACAAATATTTTCTTACTAACAGATAAGACATCCTGAACCACTAGTAGGTGATGCCTGGTAGACTTACAAGAGCAAATCTGCAGTAGCCATAAAATATTACTTGATTGACATATTGTATGATGAAACTGATGAAAAGAAACCTGTTACCATTATCATTTCATATCTGAGCACTGAGTAATGACCTTTTTTTATCTGAGCATATTAAGTAAATCTCTGTGAGGCAAATACACCTTACTTAAGTAAAATCCCAAAAGAAAGAAGAAAGAAGAGAGAAGAGAGATCCACATTTCCTTCAAATGGAAAGAGAAGATACCTGCACGGGGAAGTCCATTTGAGGCTTCCTTGTAGACCAATCTATATTATTCCAATCAACCGAAGGTGGAAACATTTTGTAGTCCTTTTGCATAAAGAAACCCTGTTGGGTGGAAAGAATTCAGCTTAAACCAACAAGTCCAAGAGAATGAACTGTGAAAAAGTTTGGGACATCTTCCCGACCTGGCATTCTTCTGCAATTAAGTTGATGCTATCCAACCATTTAACAGAACGTGCACCAATAACACCAGGAACAACCACACGAAGCGGATATCCATGATCACGGTTGAGAATCTTATTAAATAGCAATAACAAGGCAAATTTCAGTTAGTATAGTTTCTGAAGCCTACATAGCTTACATTGTCCCTAACATTCATAAAACATAGAAACAAGTAATTTGCAAATGAGGTCACAGAACAAGACCGTTCAAACACATAATGATATAGGTATCCACAATATAAATTACTCAGATTACTCAGTGCTACATCATACACATTAATCCAATAGACTAAAACTATAACCCATTAATACCATGAGAACCATGGAAAAAGACCGAACAAACAGTTGAACTAAAAGTACCCACTGCAGAGCTCCCTTTGCAGGGTTATGCACCTCAAGCAACTGTATGGTTTGTTTGATGAGGCACCCATTTCCATAGATGAGGCCTCAAAATTAGTGATCCAAACAGTTGATATGAAGTGTGGGTGCAAGGTGACCAAGAATATCCTTGCCCTACAATCAGCGACCTACAAATAAAATGTAAAAAGAATATCTCAATGAGTTGAAAAAAAAAAAAAAAAACTCAAAAGATGAAAGATCAAGATTCAGAACTTTTGTGGGTCCTCATTCTATCCATCAGATCAGCAGCATAGATGAGAAAAAATAAGGCTTTGACATGTTTAGAAATAGGCACCTCAACAACTTACAATTTTTTTTTCCGTTTTTCAATGCCTCAGATCTATAATTCCCTCTGCCATCAAACCCTCAAAAAGACACATGCAAACTTGGCTCCCACTATACATTCTTTTGTGGCACGAGACTTTATGAAAAATCAAAATTAAAATAAAAAGTTCGATAAAAGGATCCACTGAATACTAATTTAAATTTTATGACTCGCGAATCAGAAGACTGCTTGGTCGATCTGGTAGAATATCAACCTCATCATGATCAATAGCGATTTCTAGATCAAGATTTGCAAAATATCAATGAAGTTGATAAAATTTATGTTAGATATCATATAGTAAACTAAAGTAGCAAGAGCTAACCATGGAGAACAAATGTCCCAAGCTTCAATCCAATTAGATGACTATAGCTGCTGAGCCAATGGCTTGCAAAATGGACAATCATACCAAACTATTCTAACCATCTATTTGGGCTGGAGCCTTCCTCAAATGTTTGTGATCCAACCAATGATTGGCTTTTGAGCAATAACCAATCTGAGGGGGCCCTCCCTGTAAAACTACCCACCATGCACTTAGATAGGCCCTAGAACAAGTTAACACAGCATATTGATTGAACCGTGGGCTGTGCTCTATATCTAAGCTCTCCAAGACTGAATTCCCAATTAAATGGACCACTAGAATCCTATCTACAGCTGACAAGATACTAAATCACATGTACTCAAACCAGAGCGATATTCACTGTTGAACTGAGGTGATTTCTGTTGCTTAAGGCCTCACATTATCTCAAGATAAACAAAGCTCACTTTAATCCAATGGTGAATCACTACAATAAGTTGTGAAAATCAATTTTCTTAAAAAAAAAAAAGAAAAAACACTCCCCAATCAGTGGATTGTTGGTGCTCTCCATCACATATTCGGTTCAGGCTAGATACAATTCACAGAAGGATGGTTTTGATCCAACAGTCAACTTCAACAATAAGTAGGCCCAAATGCACACACGGGGAGAATAATATAAAAAAAAAATTGTTATAAAAAAATAAGCACAACAACAAATTTATTCCAACAAATCTTTACCTCCCCGTTCATTTCATATGCAAGTAAAACATCAGCATCAGGATTTGTTGCCTGGCTCAACGGTATTGATGCCTTGTAAGGACCACCATTTTCCTCCTACAAATTTGCAAGTATGTCAAAAAAAACAAATCATGTGAACTACTTAAACAAGAAAATAAAGGTACCAGGAAAGAAGAAGAAGAAGAATGCGCAAGACATGTAACAGAAGAGGAAACAAGAAAATAAAGGTACCAGGAAAGAAGAAGAAGAAGAATGCACAAGACATGTAACAGAAGAGGATAATACAACATGTAAAATCTACAAACCTCATACTCAAAACAGTAACAGGGATGCAATGAGTAGAGATGGATAATTGGGGATGACTATGACTGTTTTTAAAATCTAGGACACGAATAGGGCCCCATTCATAGATTTTTCTTTTTGAGGGTTTTTTGAGAAAAATCACTTTAGATGCAAACTACACCAAAAAGTCCCTCTTAGTTTCCCTCGACCACTACCCTTTTTTTTTGTCTCTATGTGTGTGAAATAAGACCTGCGTCAATATCGACCCGCCCTAAACCCTCTCCTAAACAGAGGGTCAATATCGAGGCTCTGCAGTCCTTTAAAATGCGAAAAAACCCTAGTTCCCCCTATCTTCTTCCTCCTCTCTTCTCCAAACCCAATGGGATTTGTAAGTCAAACTAGGCTTCATTAAATCTGGTGAGTTTTTTTTTTTTTTTTTTTTTCTTCTTGAAACGGCTTCTCTCTTGAAACTAGAAGAAATGTGGCTTGGGGAGATTTGCAGGGGGTTCCAGTCTGGGATGAAGAAGAAGAGGACATTGGAGTCCTCATATTATCTATATAAAAAAAAAAAAAAAAAAAAAAAAAACTAATCTCCAAACTGATATGGCCTTTTTCTTTCTCTTTATTATTGTGCTCTTTCCAGGAAAAAAAAAAAAACTGTATTAGGAATGTGATAAACTGGAGAAGATTAGGCTAAAAAAACCCATTTCAGGTTTTCTTGTTGATTTTTGATTTGTAACTTGTACTAGGGATGTGACAAACTGGAGAAGATTAGGCTACAAAAACTCATTTCAGGTTTTCATTTGTTGGATAGTTTTATTGAGAGATGAAGCATTTTAGTGTTCCCCACTGGGTTTGGGGAAGAGAGGAGGAGGAAGATAACGGGAAACTAGTTTTTTTTCGCATGCAGAGGGTCAATATCGACCCTCCCCTGTTTAGTTAAGGGAGGGTCGATATCGATGTAGATCTCATTTTACACACACACAAAAAAAAAAAAAAAATCTATGCAAGGGGAAATAAGAGGGCCTTTTTGGTGTAGTTCGCTTCTAAGGCGTGTTTTTTTTTTTTTTTTTTTTTTGTTGCTTTACAAGGGATTCATAGTGTAACATTCATATTTGGGAAATATTCAAGTGCATCTATCCCTCACCATAGGGTGAGGGACACTCCCCTTTTTTGGGAAGTTTCAAGTACAAAAGTGACTTTTCAAGTACATAGGAATGCTCCGTATGCACTTGAAACTTTCCAAAAAGGGGAGTGTCCCTCACCCTATGGTGAGGGATAGATGCATAGGAATACTCCCCTTCATATTTAGCATTATAAAGATTTTTTTTTTTTGCAGAAATTTTACTTTTTTCAAAAAGAAAAGGAAGGGAAAAAAAAGAGTTCAGATCATGCTAATGGCATTAGTTTCTTCATGAAAAGCATGACTTTTGTTAACATAGCATTTTTAGTATACAATACGGCTATAGGTTTTGTATCTTGAGGCTACTGGTACTCTAGGGACATAACAAGCATGCGAGAATCATAGGTTGTCTCTTGCAACATGTCTGGCAAGCATGGTCCCCTGGTCAGGACCCAACCCACTTTTCAGTTAGTTAGGGCTTCATACAAACGCCTATGGTCCCAACACAGGCTTAACATTTTCAATCAGAAAATAAATCTGATTGAGCTTAAGCCTACATCCATCTAAAAGCGCGGCCATCTATCAGACCTAGAACATGGCTGGTAGGCTGGGCTGCCCTTGGGGTTATCTTAATGCCCAGCAGGATGCACCACCTAAGCACAAATCCAACATAAAGCACTGGCCTGGCTCAGTTGCAATTTCATCACAGCATAAACATACAGAAACGTAAAAATATAGACAGAAGACTAGAACAAAAGTCCACAAGGTATCTTCACATAAACATCGAGAATACTGATTGTATACAATCTCAAAAGATGACTACTGATCGAAAAAGACCCTAGTACTCACTTTACACTTATCAACACTGATAAATTCGACATGCTTTCCTCCTAGTGCTGTGACTGAAGTGTGCATGCATATCCCAACAAGTTCAAAGACATCCGATAATTTAGCGCCACCCCAAGTAGCTGAAAACACATTAAAAACAAATGAACAACAGAGACAACACTACATAATTACACTAAAAAAAACATGTAAACAATGACTCCTCAAGGACACGTCTGTACAATGCTAGAATTCCATGGCGATGCAGAAAAATGATTCCTACCCTCTCCATAGGAAATAGTTTTCCACGGACATGAGGAAAAATAGTTTAAACTTTTCCTCTTTTCACGTGGAAACGCGCTGCACCAAACAATGAAAATGTGGCAAGCGCGGAAAATAGGAGACTCTTTCGGTGCTACCGAGGAATCTTCAGCATTGCACAAACGCAGTCTTTGCAAACACCTTCAAAAAACATGTAATGTTTGAAGACATTGACACCTTCAAAATGCTGTCTTTGCATGTTATTTGACATCGGTCACTTGTATGCTTACTCGGAATTATGAACCTTATGTACAGCTACTGCATAGCCATATAAGAGGCTAAACAGTATGTAGTTATGTTAGTACTTTCTTCATGAAGTATGTGTTTATGTGTTAGTTGTCTAGGGACTGTCGCTCATGCCACTTCCTATACTGCTCTCATGTAGTTAGCAAGTTATGTCAACCGCCTTTAGGTAGCTATTTCTGAACAATTTGTTTGTGATGTATTTTATTTGTAGGTTTTTCATGAATGAAGAAAAGAACTGCAGTCCCTTCTCCAATTCTATGGATGCGCAATTGAATGAGAGATCCTGCATAAAATTCATTGGTTCGAGGCCTTGGTGTGCTTGAGTTGGCTGTCATGATTTCAATTTTTCCAATATTTTAACTGAAAAGAAACTAAAACTGATGAGATCCTAGATATCCTAAAAAGACATTTAAGAACAAAATGGCATGTTATGAACTTTTTGCAAATGAAGTTGGGCCTAGCCCAAAATCTAGTGCTTGAGCTGGTAAGGAAAGCTTCCTCATAACATGCATCACACAAGCAATCCTTTTCATGCTAAAGATGAAACCAATTTCAATGTCAAAGAATAAAAACCAATGCCCTCTTCCAGTCAAAAAGTTAGTATCTCTGAAGTAGCTTGAAAAGATTGATCTTAATGCTTATAATTTATAGGTACTTTTAGGTAGTTCCATTTGATGAGAAATCGGAAAAATATTGTCAAGACATCCCAACAAGAAAATAAAAGCGAAGGAAAAGGAACGGTAAAGAAGCATGCAGCACACAAGACCATGCAGCAGCAGCAGCAGCACCCAATAGAGAAATGCCCCAAACGAGACCGATTCAAAGCAACCCAACTGAAAAGCCTAGAAAACAAAAACATACTATGTTTCCCCTATTCAAAATCCACAACTAGCGAAGCACTTTTCATTTCCAATCCAAACCTATTTGTTTTCTAGTCGACTCAATAATATAGAGTAGTCATTCCCAAATATTCTACATTAAAATAACTTTAAATTATCATCTTAATACATTGTTGTCTCATATTCCCACAACCTTGACCTCGTGGAGTTTAAATGATTTAAACAACTTGACCCATAGCAACAACTATACTGAAGCAACATAAGCTTTTCCAAAACACGTGGTTTCGATATAAAAAAATTATAGTAGAAAAATAGTTCATCTCAAATCACAAAATACCATTCCCAAGAGCAGCAACATCCCAACCAACACCTTTCACTGTTCGTGTTTTGCTCATTGCTGTCCTTCTATTACCTGCACACTGTACTATTTAAATTTGGTGAGATCATCGGGTTCATATCCTCACGTAAAATTGTTAATGACCAAATGAATGTAAGCAAGCTATTTCATTTTATCAATAAACAATGCACAACATCATTCACCTGTAAAGTAGCAGTGACATTGTACTTTGGAAGGTTCCTGGTTAAATGGCAAAGTCAATTTGCATTCAAGCAAATTATAGACCACTAGCAACAAATTATATATTATGAAATATACTCCACTCATCACTTACCTGAGGTCAGTCATAGATAGCTGTTTTGGATTATCAATCAAGCCATGGATAGAAACACGAAAACTGCACAATAAAAGGATTCCTAAAATTCAGTTACCCTTTTCTATACCCGCTATGCCAAAGAAAATAGAATTATAAGCCAAGAAAAGGGGTAAATGACCTTTCAACATCATCAACTATTGGGATGGGACCATGATTTCTCTTGTAGAACATGTCCACAGGAGTTATATATGAGGCAATCAAATCTGGGCGGCGTGGCTCAGCATTGAAAGGCTCCTGCAACAAGAACAAAGCAAATGATTTACCATGCATCAAACTCAGAATAGTTTTAAACTTATTCTTAGAAGGAAAAGTGCACTCATCACAGTAGGAAAAAAAAAAAAAAGGCAACTTCCCATCTCCGGATATTCCACCATAATGTACTGGGAGACGACAAAATAAATTAAGAGTGCATATGGAAACAGATCCAATCCAAATCACAAGCAATTCAACTATTTTGACAGAACAGTCTAAATTCTGAACATATATGGCTATAGATTATTAGATTTTACGCAGAAAGGAAACTGAAAACCACATTTGCTGGATTATCAATTTTCAAACTTTTTCAACCAAAATCACTGTTAACATTGGATCAGTGATATTTTCTTAAGGTGGAAACTCCAGCAAACAGTAGACCTAGTGTTGTTAGTATAACTATCTTGCACGAGTTTGTCTATATAAGCTCAATGAAAATGAAAGAAAAAGCAGATTCTAGTGCTGTTCATTTCTCTTATTATGTGATTCCAACAATTGGAGCCTGGAAGCTTGAAATTTAGTTCGTGCCTGGCTAGTTTCAAGTTATCTAGCTCGGGCATGTACATACTCGTGATTGTAGTGCATTTTGCATATTGATTTGGCTTTGTGATTCTCTTTCTTTCCTCTACTGGGTGGAGGTTTGTGAGGAGTGATACTGTAAGATTATTTTTTAATCCTCATCTCTTGTTTTTTGGTGCTGGCTGGGTCTGGCACAGGCAGCTTCCATCCACATCCAATCCATAATTCCCACCAAACCCCATTTCCCATTATAAACAAATTCAAATCCCAAAATGGAAATACTGAGATTACTCAAAAAAGAAGCACACAAGACAAGGGAAACGCAAAACCACCAACATCTAAATGACACCCAATCCATGAAACCACACACAAGTTAAACCCAAACAAGACCCAGGAATGAAATTCAAATCTCCGAAAAGATAGGATTTTTTTAAGAACCAACCCATGAAATCTCCTCATAAGTCCACATCACTAAGAAATATAATTCGAGAAAGAGTTTTAAGACCCTATCAATTAAACCCACACATAATTTCATATCTAATACAAAGAAGACACAAATAGAACAGGATTTCTTCTATGACCCAATCCATGAAACTCAAACATAAGTTCAAATCCAATCCAAACAAGACACAAACAACATTCAATCCAATTCAAATAAAATAAAATAAAAAAAAAAAAAGTAAATAAAGAGATGATCTTTATTAAAGAGACGTGAGTGAGATTGAACCTTGGCATTGATTTTAAGAGATGGGTGTCGAGGGGGTTCTTTGGAATAATCAGAGGGACCCCTGAGGCCTGGCATTTTTCTATCGCTCTTGTTGTTGTGAGGTCTGGACGGACTACAGGAGAAGAAGAGTGGAAGAAGCACTTCCGCTTGTACCGCCGTATGCTATTTCTATACACACATCAAACTGCCAGGTGAATGAATATTTTCTTTATCTTACGATATTGTCCCTACAGCTAACCTTGTAGCTAGCATTCGCTTGTGAGCGTGAAGTTTGGGTGGTGAGGTGAAGCAATAAATTAAGATAGATTTATAAAATATAAAGAATTATAATGGTCTTTTATTTTTAATTATTTAGTATAAAAAGTTTTTTATTTTTTTATAAAAAAGTGGAGATTTTTTTTATCTTTTAGTAGATAAATGAGGTTGCTTTTTTTTTACTTTGTTTGAAAATTTTGGAGGAAATTTTAAAATTATGTACTTTTGATATAATCCCTTGTCATTTCTTATCTGGATTCACTTTACTTTAACTTAACTAGTTAAGTTTTTCCCACTTTCAGGGTTTGATATTGCACGGATAGTACCTATATTTAGAGGTGTTCATTTATGTAATTTGGGCCCATTTAATAATTAGGCCGGACTTGGATTAAGTTAAAAAAAGCCCAAATCCAAGCCCGGCCCGTATAAGGAGTACGTGCAATTTAATTTATATAGGCCAAATATTTGGTAGAAAGCCCACAAAATCTATCAAAATCCATATTCAACTAGGCCCAGTTGACTAAAGGGGCGGGCTCGGGCCGAGCTTGGATATGCCTCAGCTCGGCCCAACTAGGCCCATGAACACTCCTACCCATATTGCACACAGAGTAATGCTACTCCCTGAACATGCTTTTTAGCATGAATCTTGGACAAACTCCTATGTTACCCCTTGAATATCAGTGATATTCAAGGGGTAACATAGGAGTTTGTCCAAGATTCATGCCAAAAAGTATGTCCAGGTAGACTTTTTGTTGCACATATCTTTTTCGGTTGAGAATATTTAAACTTCAACTGTTATACAACAAATGTCAAAAGTTTAAGGCAATCGTACGGTCAAAACCCCTATTTTCTTTCTGAAGAGAGAGCTTCCTTTCTAAACTATTCAACAAATAAATTGGGATTTTTACATTTCTACTTCTCACTTGTGATTTAAACATTATTGTTTTTAGACATTTTTTATTTTCCTTTAAAAAAGTTTTCTTTGTTTATTGTTTTAGAAATTCTTCTTTTATTTAACTTCTAATAATTTCTAAAGCCAATAAGATAAATTGTTATGTACTAAATAAGCAATAAAAAAATCAAAAAAGTGAGTTAGATTAAGCCGAGATGGAATTTATTAAATAAGAGATTTTATAGGTACATTTTTCCCATGCCACTCATTTTCAATTGAAATGGTTAGGCCGAGATGTAATTTATTAAATAAGAGAATTCTAGGCATACCTTTTTTCCTATGCCGCAACTTTCCATGTTTTATGCTAAGAGCTAGTTGGTTCCCTATTTCTTGTAATATTTGTAGTTTATATTGCTTATAGAAGGAAATAATTATCACCTCCAAACCTGTTTGACAACCATGGAAGCCCGCATTTGATTATAATTGAGCATGTATGGCATGCTTATAATAATATTTCATTCTGAGAATGAACAAAGAAAAATTTGTTTAGCAAGAATTTTGTAAGAAAGAAAATCTAGAGAAATAGAGAGAGGACGGAGATAGAGATGAAGAGATTTTATAGATGTACTAATTAGAAGGAGAGAAAATACCTACTTAATTAAGTATTTTGTTCATTCATTTTCAGAATAAAACATTCCCAAAGCGCCAAGAAAACCCTAATTTACTCACTTTCCAATCTCAATCTTTATAAGCCGGTGATGATTTGCTAGGAATCACTCTTCCTCTCATATGCATAACCTCATCTCATTTTCACCATTTTGTTTGTGAAGTCAAAATGCAGAAAAAAGATTTTAAGTGTCATTTTGACTGAGGGGAAACAAGAAGAAAATGAGAGTGATGTAAATCAATTGCAAAACAATTTTCTCTACTACCACTTTCTTCTTGTTTCTCTTCGTCCAAGTGTCCCTTTGAATACTTTTATTAAAATATAAGGATGAAAATGATGTGTAAGTTTAATTTCACTCTTGTAAGAGTGAAATTGGGATCGATTCCCCACTAATTTAACCATGACTGGGTGGTATTTCTCCATAATTTCATTCACCTAATTTAAAGCTCACTCTTTCTTTTATTCATGGAAGAGATCAGAGTAACATAAAAGCCTCTACCCTAAGATTAAATGTGAAATAGCTTCATTAGAAGAGGATGGAATAAATAATGAAATTGATTAACTTCAACCTCATGACTATACTGAATAAAAACAGTGTCCAAGTCCAAATTAAAGAAAGGATGCAAGTAATATGTAGTAAATAAATTTATGAAATCCTCATTTCTACATATTTTATTATTATTTCTAGGAAAAGTATATATAAGCAGGGGACATATGGGTCGAAGTTGTAACGATAAATCTGAAAAAGTACAAAGTAGGATAAATATGAAGAAGTGCAAACTATCTAAAGATATGGACTCGGCATAGACTAAAAAGAACTCATATAGCCGCCCGGCATGATTGGGACAATGCTTTGATGATGTGAAATTAAAATGTAAAATATATGCGAGAACCACACAATATGCTAGATAGATTTGAATAAGCAAGTGTGATAAGTTGTTTTGCTCCATGTTGATGAAGTGTTGCACCTTTGTGTAGATTTGGGGGGGGGGGGGGGGGAAACACCTTTGTGTAGATTGGGGTGGGGGTTGTTTAGGCCTAGAACACTACCCAATTCTATGAAGGACCATGGAGAAGCATTGGAGCAACCATCTCCCTTGATGAAAACTAAGAAGCAGGCTCCACAATTTAGAATTTAATAATGGGTGTTGGAAAGTGCATTCCTTGATTTTACATGATTATTTTATTTTATATATAACACAAACATGGTTGGCTGCTTGCTTCTTTGAACTACACACCACTTATTGTAACTATATGTAATTTTTTTATACTTGATACTTGTCTTTACTTTCTTATTTTTTCTTATTTCATGTTATCTTGTTAGTGGCCTGACATGGCTTGGATTAAAAATCAACATAGTGGGAACATTTAGCTGTACAAGTGGCGCACATGGTTTGCTTCCTAGAACAAGCCATGGTTTGGTGACCAAGACCAATAATCAGAATTAGTTTTAGCAATTTAGAAATAAAACTCTACTTTGTCTTTTAACTAATCCGGTGCCACTCATTCATGAGTTCGGATCTAGTGAGGGAAAATCCCACAGTGACCATAATCGGACCATTCACGGTCCGTTGCGGTTAGCCTGCATGCATCCGAGCAAGGGCTGCCGACTGTGACGTGGCAAACCATGAGTGGTCCACTAAGGCCACTCAGAGGATCCGGATTCCTCATTCATATGTGCAAGTGGCAGTGCCTCGCGTTAGGTTGAGTTTAGCTATGCAGATAACATATCTAAGGCTCAACTAGAGCTTTAACAGCGGGATCTAGTGGGCCAATATGCAAACCATACATGACTCATGTTATCATCACCAAATGGGCCAAATCTAGTTTTATGTGGATCTAGTACTGTCAGTGCCATTTCTCCCACCACCTCAACAGCGGGTAGTCTACGTACATGACTACATGTAGGGGTGGAATGTTCGGATCCTAACTTGTATCCAACCCATTTTTATAACGGATCAAGATGTATCAACCCGCCAAGCCTAACCAACCTGACCTCCACCCAGGAATCCTAATCACCATTTCTGAGCACATAGCTCCATTCAATGAGACTTTTACTGAACATTGTATATCATTCCCATACCTATATAGGTGAACCTTATGCTCTGTATGTATGTAGTGTAGTGTGTTGGATAGGTAAATTAGATGATTAACTGCCATCAGCATGGTAAAAATGGAAGCACATGATCATATCTTGTTAAATTTTAATGGTTGATTAAATTGAAATTATGACTTAGATTTTAGTTGGGCTGTTATAGAGAATAGTTGAAAAATGAAGGAGAACAAGAGAGTTGCAAGTGCTCCATTGCCATTGCCAAGCAGAGTTGAGGCATCAAAGGAAATTAAGCCTGCTTGGTATCTGTCCTGATGAGGATAACAACTTGAGGACTGAAAAAATTTGCAAAAGTATGCAGAAAAAATTGCATAACTTGGTAGTTGACAGAAAACTTAAGAAACGTTTTTTACTTGCAGTGTATGATACTAGGAGGTGAGTTATTTGAAGAAAGTTGTATTTGCAGTGTAAGATAATGGAGATAGGATATTTTTAGCCACCAGAATTGGAGATAAAAGGAAGCCAAACAATTATACAGATCGATTTGTACACAGTTTTTTACAGATTAAGGTGTAGAGACATAAACAGGTCAACTGACCCAACCTGCAAAGTCCATAACCACAAGCCCATATCCAAATATATCTCACGTGTTGAAGCTTAGTGGGATTTTGTAGATTGGTCAAATATCCCTTCCTTGGAAGGTTGTGTAGACATTTCTATATTCGCTTGTAATCATAGCCCAATCATAGGATGTAAAGATATCATCATCATTGTAAATTGATACCAGTAAAGTGTATATAAACTCAAGTCGATGCCCATCTTTGGTTATGACAGATATTCACAAAATCACCTCTTCTTCTTCCTCTCTTATTATCAATATATGGATCTATAGATCCTAAGATTTTTAGCCACCAGAATTGGAGATAAAAGGAAGCCAAACAATTATACAGATTTGTACAGATTAAGGTTAACTGGGTGCTCATTTTGGATCATAGATTAAGGTTAAGTTATGCAGGTTGGGCGGGCTAACCCTAATCCGAGCCGGTTTTGGCGGGTCAGGTTTTGCTAACCGGTGACTAATCCATATTTTATGAGGGTCGGGTCAAGTTTTGCCTCCTCCATTTTAGGAAATGAAGAATGGTATGAGCTGTCTTTTGGTCGATTCAATACGTTGCTATTTTCCCTGGAAATAACCTATTTTTTTCCCGTATTTTCACTTGATTATTTGTATGGTTCTGCATCCAAATAGATGGATTATAATTCTTCAATTACCATATTATGGCATAATGACACGCATTTCTTTTATTTTTTTCTTTCATAGAAATGGGAAGTCCAAGAGATTTGAAAAATTACTGCAATATTAATGCGTAAATAAAGTAGGTATAATACGGGCATGCCATGGATATAGTCGGGATTAAAGGTGTAAAACAATTTGTGCTGGCGGAAGCTTGGCTCAACCATGCCGTGGTTTGGCTAGGGATGTAAATGGGTTGATTCCGGTCTGAGTCCATGGTGGACCTAGCCTCGAAAACGTTAATGAGAAGATGAAACCGGATCCCCTAAACAGGTGAGTGTCGATATCA
The DNA here is from genome assembly GCA_012931725.1 of Litsea cubeba. Taxonomy (NCBI): domain Eukaryota; kingdom Viridiplantae; phylum Streptophyta; class Magnoliopsida; order Laurales; family Lauraceae; genus Litsea; species Litsea cubeba. The sequence goes on from CM022946.1 coordinate 15,657,153, forward strand.
ACCCTGCGCAAGCAAGCAAAATTGTTTCGCTGGTCTTCTTCCTTTTCTCTTTTCCCCAAACCCACCTTCATTGTTATTTCCCCTTCGGGTATGGAGAAAGGAGGAGGAAGAAGACAAGCAAAACTACATTTGGATCTTCCCCTTTGGATTGAGTTTGGGGAATAGAGGAGGAAGAGTACGAGCAAAATTGTTTTGCTTGCATGAGCAGGGTCGATATCGGCCCTCGAAAAAATGAGTAAAAATAAAGGATTTTGGGCGGGAAGGCTGATTTGGTGTGAGGTCTCCTAAAGTGACCTTTTTGGTTTACTGTCCATCTAAAGACTTTTCTTTTTATAAATTCCTCTAAATACAAATATTTAGAGTAACTAGTGGACCCCATCTCCACTTCCTTTGCATCCAATGGAAAGGGATATTTATGAAAAATTATATTTAAACTCTTAAGAAATGGGACAGCTAACCAATTTTGGCAATCATTGGAATTGGTAAAGTGTTTCATCATATAAGACACCGGTTTTTATTCACTTAATCGTAGGGGTGTTCACGGACCGAGCTAGCCCAAGCTGTTTTGGCCCGGCATGGGCCTTAGGTTTTAGTACTAGGCCGGGCTCAGATTAAAGTATAGAGAGGTGAAGCCTGGTCTAATCCGAGTGCGAAAATAGTGCTAAAGAGAGATAAAAGACAGAACTCAAGCACATGACATCTCACACATATAGAACTAGACCATTTGAGTTAAAGCTTGGGACTATGTAAGAGGCCTTTTTTTGCCTTATAAATGTCAACTAAGGCCGGGCTCAAGGCTCAAGCTTCGTCTTCTTTAGGTAGGCCGGGCTTGGGCCTATAGTTTAGAAGTCGGCCGGGCTTGAATATTCATCAACAAGGCTCGGTGCAAGCCATGAACACCCCTCTTTAGTCATGATATTTCGAATGTCGTCGCAGACCTATAGACGCAGTGGTGAGGTACACTTAGAGGTGTCAATCTGGGGCGGGCCGCCCAAGCCCGGCCCGAGCACGGCCCGGAAAAAGCGTGCCTAGGCCCGCTGACTTGGTCAACGGGCGGCCCGGCCCAGCCCGTGACCAAACCTGGGACGTGCTGGGCCCAGCCTGCCAGGCCCGAGGCCCGGCACGGGTTCAAAATCGTGCTGTGCTGGGCCTGGGAGCCCGCGGGCGGCATGGCCCGGCCCGGCCCGTGCCCAACGGCTCTTTTTTTTTGAAATTTTCCCCACATCCCCCCAAAAAAACGGCCATATTATATTTTTTACATTTTTAAAACACCCCCCCCCCCCCCCCCCCCCCCCCAAACAGCTATAAACGGTCGAATGGGGGGGGGTATTAGTGTCTTTTAATTATTCTTTACCATTATACCCCCAACTGCTATAAAACGGTCATATGAGTGGGTATTTTATGTCATTTTATCACTTAGAAATTCTATAAATAGCCCTCATTTCTCTATACATCTACTCTCTACTCTCTCATGCTCCCTCTAAAGCTCTAAGCTCTCTTAAGTCTCATTCCAAAGTCTAAGCTCTCTTTACAAAATTTTATAAGAAGTGAGGGTGACTTCTCTGAAGTGGATGATTCAACTAGAAAGGACTTCTCCATTAGCTCTCTCCTCTCTTATAAAGGTATTTATTATCTTTAATTTTGGATTTTATTTAGTAATGATATACATAGTAATATTATATATTAAGTCTCATCTTCTCCCCTTTCTTATTCTTATATAAATTATCACAAAAAACACATTATATATAATTATTTATTTAAGTTTTTTTTAATCTTTTATTTAGAAAAATGGCTGGACCATCACAGCCTTTCAACTTTGACTTCTCTCTAAATGAGAAAGATCCTGAATTTATTAATTTAGACCAAGACCAAGTGACAAAAGTACCATATAAAGGCATTTTGGTGGATCATTAGACCATATAAAATTATTTTTAGACTCCAGCCATGAAAGACCACGATGCCAACTCAAACAAATATGGTTGGACCAAAAAAGATCAGACCAATAATGCCATGAAATGACATGAATTCAATCTTGAGGTTTGGCAAAGGGGATCCATGGAGCTAGAATCAGGCTTACAAAAGCACTCTTATCAAAAAACAGCACTTACGGGTGGACCATGAGAGGTGATGACCCATATAGCCACAATTTGGAATGGATTTAGCCAGGAATATCCTTACAGTGGCCGTGAAAGGCCACACCCTACACCAGACGGAAAGCAAGACTAGCTTTCAAATGTAAAGTCACCTTGTAACTTGGACTTGCTAACCAGGATGCTTGACAATTTTTCCAGCAAAGCTATAGGCTATAAGACCACCAAGAGAAAGACTTGTGACTGAAATTTGAGAGATGGGACGAACTTGAAAAGTTTAGGAGAGTTTTGGCTCTTGTAGAGGGGTATATCAATGCTTACAGTGGGGCCAGTGGGGGGTATTCTTGTATATGACAACCTAATCAGTCCCTAAGGCAAGGGGGCTTTAATGAGGTGGATGGCTCCAGTGTCTGCCGGACCCTAAATGGAAGGGGAGCCCTTCTCATTGTTATAGTTCGGATGATCATGAGACAATGAGTCAAATCCAAATGATTGGGGCCTCAATTAGCCAGTATTGATCTCTACGACCCTGGAGATCAAGGGCCTTGAAAGTTGGAACATAAAAAAAAATGCCCCAAAGTTCTTGGGAAACACTCTAGTAGGTCTAGTTAGAGTAATGAACTCTCAACAATTTTACAAGACCTTTGGCCCAAAAAGAGAGTAAATGATTTCTTATGGAGAACTAAAACTAAAAGATACATGCAAGTCAAACAATGGGGATACAAAATAAGCTAAAACCTTTTAAAGGTAATCAAGTCAAACAATATTACAATCTTACGGAACAAAACTGTAGAAAGATTGAACATGAATTGATTGCAGTGATCAAAAGAAATGTGCAACGAAAGCTATGTAACACTATACCCCACCTTGAACACAGCATCCATGCATAAAACAGGCGGACAAATTTATCAGCAAATAAGTCCCTCATTTTACTGCAAATTACATAATGGACAATTGAACCCCGGATTGGATTATAAAAAGTCTAAAATACTGATTTTCCTACTTAAATTAAACTACCAGTTTCTCCTTTTCTCTAACACAGACACAAAAAAAAAAAAAACAGATGTTAACCTGTTTATCACACTGCACTTCCCTGTAATAATCATGTGATCAGCGTGAGCAGTTTACTTCGGCACTTTCACGATCGCTTCTCATCCGTGCAATCATCTCACGGTTGTCTTTCAAGCGTGCAATCAGTTCATCCTATGCATAAAAACCATCAGTGTACGCAATCATCTCATGGTTATCTTTCAAGCGTGCAATCAGTTTATCCTAGCATAAAAACCATCAGTGTAGGAACAAATTGTAAAGGCTTGCCTCAAACATGTATGACATGTATGGTGTTGTTTACCTTTTTTCCTCTGGTTGACAGACCCCTCTCTTTCAAAAGAGCACGAAGCCGATCAACGGTCAGTCCTTGGAACTCCTCAGATTTGCGACTGGTTGATCCCTCTATAATGACAACCAATTTGAATCTTTCATAAACAAGGGGATAAATCTTCATTTTTTAATCATTTCTAATTGGCAAAATGAAGATATCTTCAACTTGATAATTATTTACAATCAATACAAAGCACTAGTCATAAACATGTTCAAGTGCATAAATAGAAGTTTCTTCCTTATTCTTATCCGAGGACAGAAGGCTATATTAACCAGATGACATAAAGGTATCATCAAGTATGAGAGGAGTTGGGCATTAGCAGGTCCTATAAATCCCGAATTATACAAGTACCAGTTGGTGTCTATGATGCACGGATACTTCAAAATGGCCAGCGTATCGTGTCGTATCGTATCCGATACTGCACTTTTTACATGTAAAGTCAGTGTCCTTGCTGTGTCTATGGCGTGTCCCTACAGTATCCGTGCCGTATATGAGCATCATAGGTTGGTGTTGTAGCGTACTTATCACTATTCAGCCTAAATTGTAGGCCTAGAGCTGAAGTCGCATGTGGATACTGCATATAGCATCCAAGTTTCAATGGATTGAAATCACTTGCATATCAGAGGTAGGGGCTGCAGCTGTTTGTAATCTTGCATCATGCAGGCTATCAATATGTGAATTCGCTGGAGAGATATTGGCCAAATTTACAACATTATATGAATATGAAAATTAGATATTAATCATGGCATCTAGGAATATGGAGGATATAAAGAAAGAACTGCCTTAAAAACTGCAGAGTCTGAGAGACAGATCTGTCCCCAACCTTCCAGATCACAAGGCATGAGTTGTTTTGATGTTCTGCTGAGCAAGAAGAATAGTGGGCATTCTCTTACCCATAGATAAAGCAAGTGGAAGGAAAAGAGGGTTCACTTTTGTCTAATTCAGCACCAGATGAGAGGAAGAGAGCTGTTGATTTAGTCAAAGGATTATGATGGGGGTTAGAAGAATTCATGCATAGTTTGCCTGTTTTGAATAGGGAAGGTCCCATGTAATGCACCACGATCTCAGGCAGCAACAAGAGACAAAAAGTATGGGTGTCACAGTAAAGGTTCCTCAGCCTAGGTCTATCGCAAAGCATCCAGAGAGCTGTGGGCTGGATTTTGAAGGGTTAGCCCAAGTTGTTCGAGTAGAGCTCCAGGGGCATCAGAGACCGAGAAGAACTCTTCTGCAGGTTAGTGGGCTTCCTATGACAAAGGGCAATGATTTCAGGTCATGGAGAGCTGGTTAAAAGAGTGCTGGGTTAGAAGCCAGACTAGACAAGATAAACTGTCTGGGAGCAGCTTTTTCAGAAAAGGTCGTGGAAGAAGTCCTCCTAAATCCAACAAACAAAAATTATCCCCATTTCTTGACAAGAAAAGATGGATGGAGTTGATAGGTAGACCACCACTGCCAACATGGCCGAGACTAGTATCAGTGTGCAACCTGAAGGTGGAAGGGCATTTGGGGATCAGGCTACTAAGGCAGATGATCATTAAGGTGTACATCCAATTCAATAAGGTGGACCGTAATTTCTCAACGATCACATGCATAATTACAAGCATTCTTTGATTCCTTGCTTTCTTGGATGTGGGAAATTAAAGTATTAGATACAATATGTACCCAAAAAAAGTATTAGATCCTAAATAGATGAACGTATTGTCTATGTTTTTAAGTAACTAGGCATAGTTTTCCGACCCAGTGGATCAACCAGACACAGGCAGTTGCTGGACTCAGTCGACCAGAAAATGCAGCAGTTCAACAAGGTAGGTCAGTAACTAATTTTTTATTACTATTGTCATAAATATATATATATACAAACGCGCGCGCACACAGAATAACTAAAATATAGGAAAATATGAAAAAACTACATAAATTTCATAAGAATAGTTCAATTGGTTTGTTTTCATTGAAGTTTATTTAAACATATATATATATATAATCGTACTTAAATGTACAGATCTAGACTGATTTCAACTCGCCAAATCAGGACAAGTCAACCAGCCAGGTCAACTGGGTTTCATCTAAATTCATCCGAACCGAATTCAACCCTAACCAGTCGCCTAGCATGTGACTGGGCTAAGTTGACTGGTCCAGATTCACAGCAGACCGACCAAGTCAGAAAACTATGACAGGGAAGGGTACCTAACGTGTTCAACTTTCTTACAGTAAGACAATGGATCAGTTCCATTCCAAAAGAAAAAAAGAAGAAGAAAGAAGGAAAGAAAGAAAAAAAAAGATGGTGAATTAATTCCTAGCAACCATAGGCTAGCCTTCTTTTTTTTATTTCGAAAAGATGACAGTATTCATTTCACCAAAGCTTACAGTATAAGAGAAGTATACTGAAAACATAGCCTCCTTGTACGCAAAAAATGACACTGAATCAATTTGTAGCAACCATAGCCTTATTGTACACAATGCATCTCCTCTAGGAGGTTTCACATTGTCCCATCGATGTTTAGTGAATTAAGCTTCCTTTCTGGAGGCTCAAATCCTCAACTACAGTAGAGGCTTGAACACTCACCCCGTTATTCAGGGGCTGTGTGAGAATGACTGGAGCATTCAAGCAATCACAGTATGTCTTACACTTTCTATGGTCATCTAGGACCTGTTTGTTTGCATTAAAATACATAAGAATTAAATACATAGGAGCCATTCATAAAATAAAATAATAATAAATAATAAAAAAAATTAAATACATAGGAGCCGTTCATTGAAAAAAAAAAAAAGGAATTAAATACATAGGATTTATACTATAAGTGGTTAAAAATGAAGATCAAAGGTTAATTCCAAAAAATAAGCATCAAAGAACCTTTCCTTATAGGGAAATAGAATCAAAAGATTAGAAATGAATTACTAGGGTGATGTGTGATTCATTTCTCATCTTCTTTTGATTCTATTTCCCTAAAAGGAAAGGTTATTTGATTTTTATTTTTGAGAATTCACCTTTGATCTTCATTTTTACTACTTATGGTAGGAATTCTACATATTACAATGCAAACAACAGGTATGGATAGACTGCAATGAAAAGCCTTACCAATCTAAACAGTTTCATAATTACAGAGAGAGCAGAATTTTCCCAAAAGAACTAGGGAAGATTTTTCTAAACATCTAAAATGGGAAGTGGCCACATATGGTGTCAAAGATGTAATTACAAAATGATGCAAACAAACACAGGCTAATAATAATAATCACTAGTTACCGCGAGACACAGGATAATAATAATCACCAGTTACCACAAGACAAACCTATTGTGGAACTAATGAGCAATCATATGAATAGCCTTTCTTAATTGCTTGGGAAAATAGATTACCATGTCGCAGACCGCCAGAGCCTGTGGTTGTGTTGGCTTTCTTAGAAGAATTTCCATCTGCAGTTCTTTCAGCAGATCTGAAACATGAATGAAAACCAAGTGGGTACAGAGGAAGTACATGGCGCCATGATATAATTAGGTGCTGGCATGGCAACTGAGGTTGGCACGAAGTACAGATTGCTAGAAAACTGAGATATATGAATATGTTTACGGTACCCATACATATCTCTTTCGTATTGATACCACTCATGATACTGAGTGCTGCACACTTGAATATAAATTCTAAATAATGGCCTTCATATTACATGCATCAGGTTCACTATTTACAGAATCCCTAAGAAATACTCAATTATTTGTTGGTAAAGTCCCACATCCCACATCACCTAAGTAATGCCTTTGACAAGGCTTCATATATACCTGTTTGGGCATTCCACCTATGAGCTTAAGCTTTTGGGTTGGTACATGGTATCTTACATGATATCAAAGCGGGTTCCGATCCCGTCGTTCTTGTGTAGCCCACGTGGCAAGCCCGTCCATGAAATATGTTGGGTCTGCACGTGAAGGGGAGTGTTGGTAAAGTCCCACATCCCACATCACCTAAGTAATGCCTTTGACAAGGCTTCATATACCTGTTTGGGCCTTCCACCTATGAGCTTAAGCTTTTGGGTTGGTACATGGTATCTTACATTATTGAGGTATGAAAGTATCAAATATATACTAATCCGCATGTCCTAGATTTCAAGAGAAGCAATGCTGCATGTTGCCACTCTTTTTTAATATTAATCTCAAATTATTATCAAAAGCTCAATACAAGGAATCTTATATCACAAATTGAAAAGGCAGTAAGGAGTGAGCCTTCAAGCCCAAAAATCATGCTGACAGGAAGTTCATGTTCATTTCTGATCAAGTAACCGATTTTTGAAACCATTCCAAAAAAAAAGGTCAACCATTTTTTTAACAGATCAGAAAAGGCATATGAATTAAATGACTAGAGAGAGCCAATTGTTAAAGAGTTTTGATCATTGGTTGGAGGCATCCTAGAAATCAGTTTTGAATCTTTACTTCCGTAGATGGAAACAAGGAAAAAAAGAGGCATGCCATGCGAAATGAGTGCTGACAGCTGTGCCTTTCGAGACATCGGTCCTAGTGACGGCAGGGTCATATCTCTACAATGTCTGACCCAAGCAACATCCCTACGAAGCTTCGCTCAATGAAGTCCAGCAGATGGCATCTTGTGGTTCGGCTGCAGTGAGAATAACATCTGCCAAGTGGATTTCAGAGGAATTAGCCGTTATATAGCTCGTTGCGCTGAGATTTGGGCTAAATGGAGCCATAAATTTGAGCAGCGAGGCGATTCTGAATAGAAAAAAAAAAAAAAAAACTATTGGTTGCTAAGATCAGCTGAAGGGAGTAACAGGTCAAGAGGCATGTCCAGTCCGGTCCATCTAGGTGTGCTGAGAGAGACTGTGGGTCTGAGAGATTTTCCTCTACCAGACCCATATTTTGCTAAGAGCCAGGGACTTCTTTAGCAGTGGGACATTGCAAAAGGTTAAAACAAAGCCAGAAAAATCAGTAGACCCAATCACAGCTTTGTGCAGTGCAAAGCAATTGCCGGGTAAGTCGGTAAATATTTTTTAACTCCATTAGTTGTGTGAATGGTTGAGAAGAGTGCCGATCTCTTTAGTTGTGTGAATGGTCAAGAAGACTGCCAAGTGCCAATCTCTCCAATGTTCTGTAGCAAGATCGAGGGACAAAGGTAAAAGCAGTCTAATTCAGAAGGCAGACTCCACTCCTATCTGCTAGAGTGAAAAAGGTTAGGGACAGCTTCACAAGAGGAGGATTGCACATTTCACAGTGAGGTAGGCAGCATCAATGTCTAAATTCCCATTCTCATCATCAGGGGCGGAACTAGGGGGGCTGGCAGGGGCCATGCCCCCCCCCCCCCCCCCCCCCCCTAAATTAAATAAAGCCCCTTGGGATTTAATAAAACTTAAAAGGCAATTTTTAGCAATGGCCCCCCCCCCAAGAATGTTTTTTTCATAATGGCCCCCCTAATGACTTTATCCTGGTTCTGCCCCTGCTCATCATTATGATCATAGTCTTGGGCCAAGCAGTGAAGGTTCAGAATCAGCACAGGAATTTGGAAGGTCCAGAAACTATGGCAAGGTTTATCCTTCAAGTGAGATGTAATCTTGGTGCATTCAGCTTCAGTAGATAATAAGAAAAGGAGTGCAGATCAGCGAATGGTAGAAGCGAGAAAGGTGATTGAGGTGGGCAAACTTTTGGGGGTTTCATTATTATGCTGAGGCAACAGAAGATCTTTTTTAGGCAGATTCATGGCATTATAGAGGGGGAGGGTGAGATTCAGTCAGAACACAATGCCTAGTCAGTTGTTCCTTCTGTCTTTTTTGCCATGATTGTTGTCAGCTGGAATGTTAGAGGTCTGGGAAAGCCAAAAAAAAAAAAGCATAGCAATGGGAAAACTAGAGAAAAGGAAAACAATTGATCATTTGGTATATTGCTCCTTAAAGAAACAAAATTGTCCAAAAATATTAATAGTATTATTCTAGAGCTATGGGGCTCAAGGAGGTGTGGTTAGCTTAAGGCACCTCCAGCACTTCAGTTTGGAACAAGATGTGCTCAAAGTGGAGTATGTACCAAAAAAAAAAAAAGTATTATCTATTAAATCAGTAAGCACCGCAAAGAATTTCATTTAAGCCGCGGCAAATGTGCATGGACCAAATGAGAAGAGGTCCAGAAGTGATTTTTGGGGTAATTGTATCAGAGATAAAATCGCAATGAGGGATGCCTAGGTGCATCAGCAGGGACTCCTATATGATCCAATATACTCATGAGAAGAACAGTAGGAGATACACTATTCATAGAACGGAGAAGTTTTCAGATTTCATCAATGACAATGAATTGATCGGTATGCCTCCTGGTTAAATAATCAGGAGCAAAGCACAATGTGCAGAATGGACAGATCCTTGTCCCAAAGGATTGGGAAGAACATCATGCAGGGGTAATTGAGACTTTGCTTCCTAGAGAGATCTCATGTCATTGTATCATCATGCTCTCTTCGAAGGAGGTAAATTGGGGGTCAAGAAATGCTAAATATTAAAAATGTTGGCTCATGTCCAAAGATTTCCCCTGCAAAGGCTCGTGAATGGTGGTCAAAGTTAGAGATTCAATGCCACATCAGATTCAAGGCTACAAAAAATTGCAGTGGCTCAAGAAAGGGATAAAGAAACAGGAAGGGGGAGGGTTAGGCAAGAAATTCTTTAAGTTCAGAGGTAGAGAATTGGGGCAGGCTGGGAGAAGGTCACTGGATCAAGTAGGAAAGGCAGCAAGGTGAGAGTATAAGGAAACTGTGGGAGGTAAACCAAATGGAGAAAGTGTCATGGAGACAAAATCTAGAACTCTGGCTTCTAGGGAACAGAAACACTAAACTTCTCCACTGATGATAAATGCTAAAAACAGAATCAATTTCTTGGGTTTTTTTTTTCATTTATTGGGAAATTAAAAAGGGACCACGGTTTGCTCCCGGTGATTGAGGGTTCGAAACTGCGCTACCACACTAGGGCCAGAGGGGATTTACCCGGCTCCCCCTAGGCCCATAGAGATTAGTCCGGCCCAAAGGGCCGGGACACCTTCCGTTGTCAAAAAAAGAAGGGTAGAATCTCATTGAGGACCGGGGAGAAGTAAAGGAAGATATTGCTAGTTTTTTAGGAGTTATATGAGGGAGACAGCTTCCAAAGGCCTTCCATGGGTGGAGTTTGCTTCCAAATACTTTCTTTTAAGCTTCAAGAATGGCTTGAGAGCGTACTAGAGGAAGTCGAAATCAATATATCTTTAGAAGAATGTGTAGTTGATAAGGTGCTTGGTGAAGATGGTTCTAATTTCTCCTTCATCAAAGCTGATTTGGGATTTTTGTGATACGTTATAATAGAGGGCGCTTCAATAAAGAAATCAATGCTGCCTTGATGCAAAGCCTATAAGCCGTTGCAACAAAACTCATGGCTCACATGTGGGACCCAAAAATATTAAGAAATTTTGTTTCTCATATTATTATTCCTTGATGAGTTGTAATTAGGGTTAGCTCTCTAATTTCAGTCGGGGTCCTTATTTACTTTCCTAGTTTGATGATTGTTTGGTTTCCTAATTTGGTTAGGAGTATTAGGTTAGAAGGTTTGCTTTCTGATTTATATGAGCATTGTATTAGGTTACAGATAGTTCTGAGTTTAATAAAAAAATTCTGCATGGTTCCTTTGCTGCTTTTCAGTATATGTCTCTTATGATGTTTGGCTTCAAATAAATTTGTGTTACCGTTCCAGAAAAAAAAAATCTGCATGGAGTCATCCTTTTGAGGTTTGTCCTCTTTTGTGTGAAAGTCTCATTGAGAGTTGAGACCTTGTTTTCGTGCTTCGGCACTTTCTCAATCAAACTCTCTCTAGGGTTTGCATCACACCTTCATAATCCTGATTCCGAAAGTCCCAATAAAGTAGTGTTAAAAGATTACAGACCTATCTGATGAAGATCCTAGCAAACAAATTGAGATCAGTCCGCCTTACATCATAGTCCATTCCAAGGTGCATTTGTGAAAAAAAAAAACATTCTAGATGTGGTCCTCATAGCTAAATGAATTACTAGATTCGAGGAAACATTCTAGAAAAGAAGGGTGTTATTTTTGAAATAGATATGGAAAAGGCATATGATCATGTTGAGTGGAAGTTTGTAGATTACATGTTAGGAAGTATGGGCTTCAGAGCTAAACCAAAAGGGTGGATATGAGAATACATCTCCTCCACATCTTTTTTAAATGTTAGAAATGGATCCTCTGCTTACCTATTCAAAGCCTCTAAAGTTCTTTTGAGAGAAAACCCTCTTTGCATCAAAGAGAATTTTCTCTCCATCATCTGGTGAAGAGATTGAAAGAGATATAATGGGACTCTAGACCAGATGAAGAGGAATCTCATCAGGTTCAGCATCAAAGAAGTCATTGGTGTTGGCATCTACGTCCTCACAGGCTTCGGGACCAAGAATGAAGCTGGCCCCACCATCGTAATCTCCTACATGGTCTTCGGCATCTTCGCAATGCTCTTTGACATTTTTCTTCTTCTCTTTTCAAAAGGGGGTGGGTGGAGGGGAAATGAAAAGGAAAGGATTTAGGATTTGAGGTTTTGATGGGTGTGGATTTGGGGTTTTGAAAGGGACTTGACATGAGATGATGATGATGAAGAAGAAGAAGAAGACTGCTCGCTTGAGTCGGTTACGGCCTAACTTGGTCATGGCCAAGTCAAAGTCAACTTGAACTCAGCCAAGTTTTAAAACACTGAGTGAACAGGCTTGGCAAAGGAAGGGACACATAGTGAAGACAAACTTCTTTCGTCATCAATGTAGCTTGTTAATTCTTTTCTTTTTTTTGTATTGCATTTTCTTCCCTTTTTTTTCCTGAATAAAATTTATCAATTAACAAATATAAACATGAAACAACTATTTGCGCGATAGCATCATTACCTGCCCGCATTGTTAAGTAAAAGATCATAGCTGACATGACTTTAGTTATAGCATCAAAAAGATAATAATAAATGGCATTTAACATTTGACACATGCTAAATCCACACACATGTTTTCACATAGGACAACAAACCACCTGCTCAAAATAGAAGCACGCACCATGCGCTCCAAATTCTATAGAAGCACATGAATAAGCTTAAATTAATAGAACAATGGGACTAGGTTAGTTACAGGAGCAACAAAGCAATCATAACTAGTAGCAAAATCAGATTGCATGTGGACAATGCCCAAAAGGACACTTCTTCGATAAAAATATCCATAAATCATTATACCAAATTAAAACATGACAAATAAAGCATTTGGGTGTCTATCATGCTCCATGCATACATGATAGAAGAGAAATCCAATACCTCTTGCCTTTTGGGCCATCTGTTGTGGATTTAACCTTAACATCCTTCAAACTGCCATCGCTCTTCTGCTTATTGTTTGTTAGAGCTCTAATCAATATGTTTGTCTGGTTTGTCTTTATAAATTGCTCAGCTGGATAAAAGAAAACAGGTGAACATGTCACAAAAAAAAGGGGCAATTAACTTAATTTCAAACATACAAAAAATAATAAAATAAATGCACTATGCAAAAGTAGGCTACAAAAAACGAAATGCACTATGCAAAACTGGACAATGTGATGGCTGACTAGCTAACATGGAAGTTTTCAAGAAATTGAAGAAAACAATGCAGATCCCATCATCATCTTCAAAGTGACATCCCATCTATATAGGATAGGATATATACATTCTATGTTTCCACTCAAACCTAATTAAAGCCATTATCATAATCCTACCTACATATATATATAGAAGCAAGATATAGTGGATAATTGAGTCCAAACATTAAGGAATATATAGAATTAAAGAGTTAAAGAATTAAGTTAATAAAAAAATGTATGGTTAAGTTGTGGCCTCTGGTTGAAAGTTCCAACCTCAATCTCTTCATGGATAAGCTAAAATATTGGCTTAGAATCAGAGCTCGAGTCCATGACATGTTAAAACGTGATGCAAGAGCAAATGCACCAAGTATTTATTGAATTTTACAGTTAAGGGATGGTTGTGAAACAGACAGTTACAGGGGCCTTTTTATATTTCCGGCAGGTTGCAAGTCATGAAATAGGTCATAACTTGACAAGAACTCAACCTTGCCCTGTCCAGAAAAAATTACAGCAAATGTTAGTTTCTTGGGCCACTCAAAACAGGTCATTACTGGGCACAAATCCAACAAATAAATGCAATATATGGGTTGACCAACCTATCCTCCAGCTGACAGGTCCTTCTAGACGAGCTGGAGGGCCATGTGGGACCCCACAGTAGGTTACTGCTCCAACAATTTTGGACACAGCCAAGTTCCTGAGTTTTTGAGTTCATATTGCTTTGTTTCATTAGTTTTAGCTATAGACAGGACCCCTATGATCAAGAAGAGAGACTAGGCATGGAATGGAGGTAATTTGATTTGTTTCTAGTGATTTAAGACAAGCAAGTCCAAGGCATTGCAAAATTTTAAATGAAAGTTTATTTCCATTATTTTGTACTGTTTAAGCTTTCTCTAAATACAAATTATCATTCAAAAAAAAAAGAAAGTTTATTTCCCTTATTCTCTTCTCCTTGGCTTGTTTCTCATAAAACCAATGGAAGTCGTCTCACACAAACAAACCAGTTGAATACCAAAAAATCTCCTTAATATCCAACAATGGCCCTGATCTTATGATGGTACTTAATGTGACCTGAAAGCAAAAATAACCTAATCTTAAGGATTTAAGAAGGTTCAATCACCAGCATTCACTTGTTTTTAATCTTTTTTCTTTTCTTTTTTTTTTTTTTTTTTGAATCACTCCTAAATAATAGGGATTGATAGAGGAAACTTAATGAATTATGAGAATTCCCGCAATCTCCCAGCGGAATCATGGATATGCACAATTTAAGCTTAAAGGAAGAAGGGGGGAAAAGTGACAAGTAAAAGAATAGATTCCAGATTAAATTCTACACTGAACAACAGATATGTCGTAAGCCAATTTTTCATCAGTCATTGTTTACCCTATACGCCAATGAGGCCCATTGAGGGGGGAAAAAAAAACATGTTAAATAAGACCAATCAGCACAAGCACATCGTACTCAACTTTTAGAATCAAAGTAGATGTCGGCAATAACCCACAACAATCAAGCTTTTAGAAACACCAATATGATGGTCGCAAAATTTCTCACATTACAGATATAAGAGACACTGGTGGCGGGGACCGGGGGGCGGGTTTGGGTTTCGAGTAAGGGCACTTGCCCCCACTCAATTTTCCTTTCATTTTTGATAAACAAGAGAAAATATAGGAGAGTGTTTAGGCATTTTTATTTTATGCCCTTTTGCCCCTCAACTTTCTCTGCTCTTTGAGAATTTTAGAGAGTAACAAGGGTATTCTTGTCTTAAAAGGGTATTATTGACCTATTCTTTTCCTAAATGATAGAATCTTATGATTATCTCTCTTTGCAATGTCATCATTCTCATCTCATCCATTGCCAATGTCCCATCCCACATCCAACCATGTTTAGAGAGTATTTAAGGAAGCTCTTGAGTGGAGCCCACTTAATAAAATTAAACAAGCTCGGAATGTGGGTTCTTTTGGGCCGATGCTCTTGGGTGGGGCATACTTTCGAAAAACATAAACCCCATAAAATAAATGCTCTAATTCGCTATGAAAATATATAACTCAATATGATCTGGGCCCAAGTAAAATTGATCTATATGAAAATTTTGAATTTGTTTACTAGAATTTTATAGAATATTTTCTTAAAATTTAACAATCTTAAGTTGATCATTTGAGTGAAATCAGATGAGGTCTATACATTATATGAGGAGGTTTTTTTTAACAATTTAGATGTTTTATAAGTGGGCCTATTGCCATGGAACTCTTCTATCATGTTTGTTTTTTCTTTTCTCTTTTTACCATCTCTACTATGTAGATGGTATCCAAGGACATTGAAATCACCCTAACTCTTGATTTAACAACCTTAAGGTCACATTTGGCAACCAAATTCTCAGGGAAAGATTTCCGTTTTCCACAAAGTTGTGGAAAACCCATGTTTGGCAATTGTAAATCGCGGATGATTTGGACCAATGGAAATCCTCATTTTTAAGGATTTTCAAATCCGACCTCCCCCCATAGGATTTGAAAATCCTAACTTCTACGGATTTACACACCGAAATAAATTTTTCTCATCGATATGCATTCATATCGATGTGAAATCCTCAGCTATACAGATCTTCAACAAGAAATCCTTGTTCCAGGGGCAATGAGGAATCCTTTGATCTGCGGATTCATTACTTGTTACCAAACGTGCTCTAAAGTATAATACTATTTTAATATAAATTTATTATGAGATCCAATCGAATAGTGGGTAAAGGATTGATGAGCATCAAAACTTGGCATGGTGCCAAATCAAGGTGAGGATATGAGTATGAAAGAAGCTAAATTGATCAAAGGTTGGCCCAAGTAGGCCCCATAGAGTTGGACTTTACATGTGATCTACTTGTAACAAAAAATATTTCTTTAAGTGAATTTTATGTATATAATAAGGGAAGGCGTCGTTTCTTGACAGGTTTAGATGGTCAATCAACTTTGCCCCCACTAGAAGAAAATCCCAGCTCCGTCCCTATTCAGGGAGTATCATTGGGTTGGGGAAAAGTCTTTTCCCACAAAACTTTCTCCGTGGTATAATAGAATCCTTTGTTGCCGATAAAAAATCACATTAAAAAATAGTGACTCTAATGAAGAGAAACTTACAAGATTTAGACAAATAAATAAATAGGAGCTAGAAATATTGAGAGCATAAAGATTTAACAAACCTGGGGGTAAAGTATCATGCTCACAAATATACACTCGCAAGTGCCCCTGCATAAATATTAAAATGTAAAGTACAATCTCATAAATAACCAAAATTATTGCAGCCGTGTGTTCATGCAACTGATTTACAAAAGAAACAATATACCCATGTGATTTTACTAGATAAATGCAAGGCCGGAATTTGGCAACAAAAAAATGCTATTTTGGCATACAGTTTCATGAGAACTCCATGAAGCACATCCCTTGGCATGCATGGGATTGCATGAGATGAGCAAGGGTCGTTGGTTAAATAGGCCACCATGTGTATGGACAACCACCCAAAAGTCACAGTGATGAACAAACATAAGCATCCACTTCTCGTAAATCTTGTACATCAGATGTCAAGCATTGCCCATTTTTGGTGAACTTTGTGTTAACTATTCATGAGCAGTATACTGATTGGATATTTGCTACCATTAAATTTTCTCAAACTTGGGCTTTGGTCATAACTCATAATACCGTGCTCCTTCACACCCTAATTATTGTAAATATGAAGGTCTATCAAATTAGCAGTGATTACTCCACAAGCCACAGTAATCAGTATAACATTCCTCTTGTGCAATGAGAAAAATGAGAGAGAGAGTAGAGAAAGATTGATTAAAGCATGTCTGTACCTTATAAGTGTGAAAGGCCAAAAGCATATTCACTTTCATGAGTAATTGTAATTCATACATAAGGAATCACATGATCCTCAACCCAAGAATCCCACGGACCGTGGTATCTTCAAGACTAGAGTTTCTACATATTGGGCACAAATTTCAATGATTCAAATCATTGACAACGAACAAAAATGTGGATAGACCAATTTTAACCCTTACCAAATGGATCAATGTTCACATTCAACACAATGGATAACTAAGATCTCTCAGTGTGGATTGCTTTGAAGCCAAGTTCATCCATATAAGTGGTACTCAGATCAAAAGGACTAGACCATCAAACTTGGATTAGATATTTATAACCTCAAGGAATGAGAATCACACATATAATACCTCACGCACTATCAGCATCCACATAGCAGACAGAACACATGAAAATGCTGCGACTTAACATTCAGACAGTATTTTAAAATCATTAAAAGAAACAAAATTCAAACAGAACCTAGGGTTTTAATAATGAACAAAAATACAAATAGAGCAATCTCAATCCTGTAAAAAATGTGGGAAGCTCTCATTCAACACAATTGATGATTATGACATCTCAAGTCGATACGGATTGCTTATAAGCTACAAGGATTCATCCATATAAGGAGCCATCAGACCAAAGGACTAGACTAGATGATAAACCCTAAAATTTGTCATTTATAAACCCAAGTCGTGTCAATCATCCAAATAATTCCTCCTCTCACAATGTTAGGTATATTCTAACAAACTACAGAATACAGATCCTACTGACGTAACCAACACTCAAAACAGTAATACATGAATCACGATACACAACAAATCCATCATAGCAGAATTCACAATAAATAAAAATAAAAAATTTTTGATGGTCAGGATCTTCCAATCAGTATAGTTGGTCCATCAGAAGTTGGGGCTCCTTAAGCGGAAGTTATCCGATCATAACCCTCCAAAAACCCTTCTTTTTCCCGTCATATTTTCTCAACAATCGACACACGCACGCACAAAAGAAGCAGTCATATCAGAGAAAAATCATTCCTTTCAAAGAAAACCAGTCATTCGATCGATAACTCTACAAATTGAAATCCTGATTCTGAGAGGGAAAAAAAAAACTCATGAAGGAATACATCAGAACACCAACATTCAAACGCAACAGAGAAAATGAACAAACTTTCAAGGAATTCCAGTCCATCGATCAAAAATTTCGATCAGATTCGGGGAAAAAAACGATCAAATCAATGCAATACAGAAGTTGTGATGATGAAGATGAAAGGAAAGGTAGGGTTTTGGGGATTGAGGGTTTAGGGGTAATGAAGAAGGGAGTTTTGTGTACCGGATTGGTGGACAAGACGGTGGAAGAGAAGCAGCCTCGAGAAGGAAGGTCTTGCAAGTACATTGAAGCTCCCGCCATTGAAGTTGATTTGGCGGGAGAAGAAGAAGCCTTGTTGCCTCCTTTGCCTTTGGCTACTTCCATTGCCTTCTTTTCGACGAAGCGGATGATGAGACGCCCAAGAGTGGGAAGTGGGCAGTAGGAGCCACTTTATTAACTCAAAGGAATATATATAGATGGTGGGTTTACAATTTACATTGACACCCCTACTAGTTTATAATAATGACAAAAAAAAATGGCTAATCATCAATTGTCCTTGTGTTTTTCTTTTTCTCTGATTTTAGAAGCCCAGATATGGGGTTTTGGGAAACGGGGGACCGAGAAGACACGAGAAAAGAAGCATGCTCCCCTAGGAAGAAAAGCACCAACTATTGAAAAAGAAGGCTGCTCTTTGGGATTGTTAGAGGGCTTTACTAATGGAGTTGAGTGAAGTAAAAATTATTTTGAAGAAATAATAAAATATAAGTAGGTTATGATGGTATTTTATTTTTAGTTACTTGTTATAGAATCCTTTTTGACTTTTGTATAGCAAAGTGTAGGTTCTTTTTTTTACCTTTTAGTGGGGATAGGAGTTATATATATATACTTGACTCTATTAGTAAAGTTACCAAAGAAGCCCAAAAAGTGCATCTCAACTTTGACCTCCAGGTAATTAGTTGAGAAGCAGATACCAACCAACTAGGCAACCACTTGGCCAATACGATCATTGTTAGGTGGGGTTTGCACCTTGATATTACACACACGTGTCTAGGGATTGATTTGAATGCTAACTTAGTACCCATAAAAGGGGAAAAATTATAGATGTTAAGATTTCCGTAACACCACACATATATACGATTATTATTCTAAAAGTATCTAATAGATATACAAATTGAAAATAAGTCCACAAAATTTCAAATGTACTATTTATTTTTTTTTAGTTTTCTTCCGATGTCTCAATGACTCTCTTATGATTAATTTATTTGTTGTTCCGCTATTTCAAAAAAAAATCTAAACATTTTATTTATGAATGTAATAGATAAAAATATATATATTCTTTTTATAAGGGCAATGTTCTCCAACAAGAAATGGAGCCCACTTATATAATGTCTGACAAGTTATTAATTTGCTTGCTATGTTATTACTAATTTGATTGATCCGTTGTTGTTTTTATTTAACTTATAATTTATAATTTATTTTCTCAACTATAACTCAAATAAGATTAGTACACCTCTCAAATATTGTCGTGGCAAAGACTCTCTACGTGTTAGTGAATGGACAAATGAGTTCGAATATAAACCATTTGAAAATAATATCCCAATAGCAAAGCATGGTTCCCGCAAAATACAACTAGCTCAGTGGCTAAGAGTATGTGAAAACTTCATCCCTGAAAGATATATAATGATAAAAATTAATGAAAATTTGCCCCCATCTTGGGATGTTGCAAAACGGAGGATATTTGAAATTTTACGACCATGGCATGCAGTGGAGTTTGTCAACCTATTAGAATTATTTGAGAAATGTATTCATCTCTTATAGATACAGTTCGGGAGAGAGAAAATGATTGAATGAATTGGTGTTATGGAACATTTGCTAATCAAGGAAATGTTGTTCTACGATCTCAAAAGAAGAGGGTTTGAACCAAATATTACATATCTGGTACGTTCCATAGTAAACACTCAACCACCTCTTTGGCCGGTATAAGACATCCATGCTAAGCTCAAGACTAATTTCGTGGATATGAGAGAATTAGGAGAAATATCGTAAGAGATCGAGTTAAACCTTATAACAATAGAGGCTTTAGAAGATTTAGAGGATGGACTGAAAAGCAACAACAATATCATATGAAAGACGATATCCATATTCCAAGTAAAAATGTCCTTTTATGATGAATACTGGGATAGTTTCAATGGATTATTTACCATTGACATAATACTTTATTAATTATTAAAATAATTTTTATATGTTTACAGGTCAACCGCGAAGCACTTGAAAGATGGAGTTTCGAATACTCGGCATGAATATTTTGTTTGATATTGTCCGTGTCCTAATTTGTACATATTTTGGATTTCTGGAGGTTAATGAATCTGTTTCATTATTTGAATTTAGTGTATTTTGATTTTTAAAATTCATAAGGATGTGTATATTGCGAAACCCGTGTCATTCAAATTAAATCTACTTGCTTTATTCTTTTGTTATATTGTTAATATGTCTTTTATTAAGTTTTTTATAAATATCAAATTAGCAACCAGATTAAAAGACTCACAAGTTCACTAATTAAAGAATTTATTAAAAAAAAATTCGTATTAGTCTGTGCATTTGGTAGTTCCGTGGTCCGTGCATAGCACGAGGTTTTACTAGTATATAGAAAGGTCTTATTATAAATAAGAGTAAACATAAAAATCAATACCATCAAATCATCCTAGCCCTTTATTTAATAGCGTTAATGGCCCTTTATTTTGTCACAATCCAAACAATCATTCATAGAACTTACATATGTAAAATTTACATACGTCGATTGCATTTACTCATCTCATGCATAGGTGGCAAAGGACCCTTATTCTTCAGTTATAAATTTTATTTGTGCTATTTTTTAAACAATAACATCAATCATATGACCCAACATAACTTAGTGGTAAGGTCATTACCTTCCATATCCAATTACAAGCTAGTGGGTATAAAAATAAGATTATTATGACCAGATGCAGGCCCCTTATACCTCTAAACTATATTAAATGGTCAAACCCAATCCAGCTTCTATATTTTCATATAAAATTCACAAGATCAGCCACTAGTTGGACCCATTTCTCTCCTAATCCGCGCCTAAGGCCATGAACAACTCTATCTGAAATCAGAGTAATTTCACTATCAAATTAATCACACGATTAACAGATGATCAATATAACAATGGTGGATTAAAATGGATCCAAAGCCAATAAGAATAGCAACCATCTTGAATGGTTCAGATTTTACAACGGGACCACTGATTGATCCAAGAGGTCAACCTAATGAATGGTACGTCACATCTTCCTGCCTGTGTGGCTCCTTTCCCACTTTTATGGGCTTTCTTTCCATGTGTGCGTGCCTCCTTCCCACTTGAGTGAGCTACTTTCTCATATGTATGCGGACTCTCTCTTGGGTCTCAACCCCCTTAGTCGCGGTAAAAAAAAAAATTAATGAATAGGTAGGTGGATAGGAGAGGACAATATCCGCATCCTCCGAGGCTTTAATATAGAAAGAACCAAAGTTAAAAGAGTAAAACTCAACACTGGAACCCATTTATTAAAATCTGAATCGTTAAAAGTAAAGTCCTTCCAGATATATGGAACATCCTCAAATAGTCAAGTTATACATCAATAGGAATTCATACCACCGCTGGTTTGATCGTTTTTTTGAAAAACACATAAAGTGGCATAAAATCGTGTTAATCACAGTATGATTAAGCAGTCGATCCAACGGTGGGAAAAAATTCTTTAGGTCACATTTGACAACCAAATCTTTAGAAAAAAGATTTTTGATTTCCCTAAAATTGTGGTAAATCCATGTTTGAGAATTGTAAGGTCTTGAGAATTTGGACGAAAATAAAAATCTTCGTTTGTTAAGATTTTCAGATCCGACCACCCCTTGTAAGATTTGAAAATCCTCGTTTAAGTGGATCTGCACACCGAATCCTATTTTTCTCTGTTATATGCATCGATACACACCAATATCAAATCTTCATTTAAGTAGGTCTGCACATCGAATCCTATTTTTCTCACTTATATATATCGATACACACCAATATCAATGTGAAATCCTCAACTATATAAATTTTTAATAATAAATTTTTATTCTAATAGTAGTGAAAAATCATCAAATTTATGAATTCCTTGCCAGTTTTTTCCAATGGACTTAAATTTTGATGATACCCCCGTATGCCTGCCCATAGGGGATTTTATTATGTTCAATTAAGTGGGAAACCTTAGAGTTCTACTTTCTTAACTCAGGATTCGTCCGTGTTATATTCAGAGAGGATAAAGGATTGTGGGACTCACTCAACCGCCACGTCTTTGCAACGCGAGAGCGACGTGTACGCAGATAAGAACGAGTCGCTGGTCTGACAGGTGATGCGATGGGATGTATGCATGTATCTGCTCTCTCTCATCATCTTTTCGTCTTATTCTGTGATTCCATCGTAATCAGTGAAAAGGCTAGAGCGAATCAGATCATCATTCATTTCATCCATTGTTGCAGTAAAAAAGCTTTCTTTCTTCTTCTTCTTCTTCTTCCTCTTCCTGTTCTTCTTCGTAGCAGCAGACGAGAGAGAGAGAGAGAGAGAGATGTGGACGATGGAGAGAAGTGACAGTGGATTATCAAGCCCAGAAGCGGAATTAGGGCTAAAAGTGGAGGATTTGTGGGACGTGCAAGAGCCTCAGCTCACGCCTTCGGAGAAGCTCAACTCCTGCTTTGAAAGCATCCATGTCTCTGCTTTCCCACCAGCCCCTTCTTCTCAAGGTCTCTTCTTTTTCTCTCTCTCCCCCTCTCTCTCTCGATCAATCGATTCGATTTTACATCTTTCTTATGTTTACTGTTTTGGTTTTGGACACGTTTGGGTTTGGGTGGTGTTTAATTCATGATCTGGAATTGGAAATCTTGATTGTTCAATCGACCTTATCTTTGGGTGGGTGGAAAGTCTGAAAAATTGTTTCTTTTTTACTGCAGGAGGCCTGTGAATGTAATTTGACAACTATAGGTAGGTTTTGGTTACTGAATTGGATCGATTGTAGTGAGGGAGAGAGATAGTAGTGCAGATTCTACATTAATTTTCCGGTATTGGACACGGAACGTTTTTTTTTTTTTTGGTGAGATATCCACTGTTGATGTGGCATTACTGACTGATTTTTGCTTGCTGACATTAGGATGTGAGTGGATGTACTGCTGCAAGTAGAAATGACCTTGAAATTTGGATCTTGAGTTTAAAATGTGCCTGATCCAACTGGATATTGACAACAGGGGAGTTGGGGATGTGTAGATTTAGATGTGGATTAGAAGTGGGCTCAAATGTATCTGTTTGATTTGAATTTTAACTTCAGGGCCTCATAGTTAAATGGCTCTATATAGTGCAAAGTTATAGTGATGCAATCCTATGGTGGATAATGGTCCCTTTGGGAACAATTGTAATCTAAAAGGTGGGGTGGGGGTGTATGTGTGAAATGATTGGACTGTTCATAGCACCCCCCACAGTTGTGAAAATAGAAGGAGCGTTAAATAAGGTGTGTTTTAGCAAAATAGTGGGCACCAATAATGATTCCAGGCAAAAAATCACGCGAAAGAAGAAAAGGAAGAAGAAGAAACAATATCTCTTGTATTAAAGGCAGAGAGAAAAAACCATTCTCACTGGCGTGATGCTGGTATTTCAGTTTTTGCGCAACCTTGAATGCCTTTTCAGTGTTCACCATTTGGATCTTTTGATATGTGCTTCATCTAAATGCACCTTTAGGACCCATTGGATATGGGAAACTCAAGTTGTGTAAGCCTTCACTTCTTGTGTTTCGATAAACTCAGTTACACCTAAGTTTAGAGTGTTCTTTCATTCTTTGCAATGACCGATTGCATATAATTAGAGTTACATGTAACCGGAGTTCCAAGCATCTGAACGGGGCCTTAATTGTTCAATAGCTTTTTATGTACTTTCGACTTGTTCTCCTTTTGGTTCTTGATAATATTCATGTTTTTTTTTTAATCTCTGTCATTTTTTACTATCCAGACTTTAAAAAATTGATTCAAGTCAAAGCAACCATGACACTGATGTCCTTTTTTCATCTGATACATATCCAGTAATTGAGATAAATTCCGATTCGAGCCTGGCTGAGGCCGTCCAAATATTATCCAAACACAAAATCCTAAGTGCGCCTGTGCGAAATGTTGAAGCACCTGAAGATGCTAGCTGGATTGACAGATACATTGGCATTGTAGAGTTTGCAGGAATAGCCGTTTGGCTTCTGCATCAGGTTTGCAACATTAACCTTTAGATTGCTTGACATGGGTTATCAATTGCTTATACTTTGTATAGCTAACAAAAGGAGATGCTTTTTACAATAGAAGTATCATTTATGCAATTATCTTTATCTTCTTGAAATAATGGTACAAATCAACGGAATTTAAATGGAGATATAGCAAGATGATATTATACAGTTCCTCTTTAAGGAATACGAAATTGGTCAACCTTGTTAATTATAATTGCAAACCCCCGCCCGCCCTCCCCCTCTTCTCATCTCTCTCTCTAGCTTAGGTGTTAACACTTGGAAGTGCCTTGTTAAGATGTTAACACCTTTATTTCATCAATCATGAAGTAGACTTCCACGGGGCTACTTGGTATTTGTTTACTAACTACTTGGGTTCTAAAAATACAAGTGGCCTCGAGTGTCGCACCTCCTAAATTATAAGCACGAAGGAACTCCTTTGTTGATAAAAAAAAAAAAAAAACGCTGATGTACCTATATTGCTATGATATCGCTAAAAGAAATTTCAGATGCCACCCAAAAACCTTACAAGATATATTAATTTGCATTATTACCGACATATGTAATGCTCAAGTGTTTGAACAAGATTGTAATTACTGAAAATAGTTTGGGACAGTTTTTTAGATGGATAGTAGAATATAGAAGAAGAGGGGCAATACATATATATTTTTATTGGAAAAGGGGCAATATGGTAGTAGTAAAAGGAGGAGGAGATTGGAGGATACAATCATAAAGTGAAATAAAGTGAAAGTGGTGTTAAGAGCGAAGCATACAGAGGGACATAGCACAAACCAAAATTCTCAGTTTTTCACCATATAAAAAATTTGTTGAAAATTAATTGGTACAGAATTTTAGATTGATAGTAGAATATAGTGAAGAAAAAGGGACAATATGGTATAAGTGAAAGATAAAGAGAAGGAAGAGATGTGGGAATGAAATCGTTCAATGAGATTGAGTGATGAGAGAACTCTTAATAAAGAAGCATATAGAGGGAGATCTATCAACATTTTTCAAATTTTCAACATCTGAAAAGTAGAAAATTAAAGTATAACTAGGACACTTTGTAAACTTTGCTTACAGCAACTCTAAGCCATATAAAATGGGCCGAAACTTTCTTAGTTGAAGCAGAAGCATGTTGGAAAAGTAAGTTGGTAAACCATTCATCACCACCCACCACAACACTCATCGTGTGGCTGCAACTTTTTCAACATAAGCGAAGCATGTTGGCAAAATCATATCTTCTTGGCAAGACTTCGACTAGGTCCACCGCCCCCACCGCCGCCCCTCTCCATCCACATTGAATTTTAATACTTCACACGGTGGAGAACGCTAAGGAACTAATTCATTCTTCTTTACAACACCCCTCTTCAAACAAGCTCCCCAACTTTGCATAATGTTATCTATCAAGAGAACAGCTGAAAGTAGATCCTCGTCCCCCATCACGATTCTTTCCTATTTAATATTCTATCATTCCTTTCTTTCCAAATTGACCAAAGAATGAAAAGAGGAATAATCCTCCATAAGATCATCCCATTTCAGGAGTCCTCGAAGCTTCAACAACATTGTTAAAAAAAACCTGGAAAACACCAATTCACTCCGCATTCATTGAGGAAGTATCTCCAAATAGATGAATCTACATAGCAATGAATGAAAAAAAAAAAAAGATCTATTGACTCCATCTATCTCCCACATAGGTGACAAGTATCTGAAATTGTATCTAACACCAATCCCCCCCTTCTCAAAACATCTGCCATTGAGATTTTGCCCACCACTGCCAACCAATAGAAAGCGTCCACTCTAGGTGGGACAAGCCCAGTCCACACTGCTGCACAAGGAGACCTTTTATAAGGATATATTTCCTTATAAAAAGACATTTAGGAAAACAAGCCTGCAGAAGGGGGCTTCCAAATGCGAAAGTCAACTGCATCCCTGCATTAAAACATATATATATATATAAAGATATATAGAAAGAAGACTTGACAAGGACTGACATCCCTGCATTAAAGCACCGGCTGTATGTTGAAATTTTCATTTTCGCATTATTATATTGTCTTCTTCTTCTTCTTTTTTTTTGTGTGTGCGCGCGCGCGTGTGTGTGTGAGAGATACTGTTACCCCTGCATGTTTCCAGCATGAAATTTGAAATATCACACATTTAAAGCTCATGTGCAGTCTGAAGTTTCTGTTGTGGGACAGTCGGGGTCTGAAGCAGATGTTTCTATGGGCGGAAGCTTTTTTGAAGTTTTGACCTCTTCTGACTTCTACAAAAATACGAAGGTCTTCCTTTTCTCTTGACCCAACGATACCAAAGTCTTGTTCGAATTTCAACTTGTTGATGCCTTTGTTTCTTCGTTTTCTTATGTTTGTCTCATGTTTCTACATTAATGCCATAACAAAGTGCTGAAAAGTGAGATGAAGCTCCTTCCCGTTTCTTATATGGATGGCCCATCTTTGGATGATTCAGAACATTTATATGACGGCCTTTTTATTGGTGGAAGATAACCCCAAAATCTTCCTATTGAATGATCCTAAGATTTGATTTTGCCCTCTTTAACCATGGTCCCTTGGCTGTTGTCATCCATTTGCAACTCTACAACCACATGGCTAGGATCATCAAATATGGGAATTATCAGGGCATGGCCCATCAGATGTGGGGGCAATCACATGATTCTCATATTATTCACATACGGGCCTCACCAGTGCCATTGCTGATGTCTCAAAAGATAAAAATAAAATAACAATGACCAAGAAAAAAAGGAAGAAAACATTATGTTTTAATCGATCATTTCACAGTTTTCATAGGGTAGCTTAGGCGGGTAGATTAGGATTAACAATCAATAAAAAAAACATCAAGTTTTGATACTTCCTCTTTTTTGATATTGTGCAGGTTGGAGACATCTCGGGATCTTTCCGCTGGGCTCCATTTCTTG
Source organism: Litsea cubeba (assembly GCA_012931725.1). NCBI lineage: Eukaryota > Viridiplantae > Streptophyta > Magnoliopsida > Laurales > Lauraceae > Litsea > Litsea cubeba. The sequence goes on from CM022946.1 coordinate 15,684,326, forward strand.
CCCTGCAAAATTCTGACACATTTCTTACTATGCTTTTGCTCCTATCTAAGTACAGAATGAAAAGTCTTCCTGTTGTTGATATGGGGGAAGTGAAGATCAATAACATCATCACACAGGCTGCTGTTGTTCACATGTTGGCAGAATGTGTCGGGCTTCATTGGTTTGAGAGCTGGGGAACAAAGGAACTGTCTGAACTGGGCCTTCCATTTATGAATCCTAAACAGTTACTGAAGGTAACTTTACTGACTCTATTGCTTGTTTCAATAATGAATGTGTAATGCCAGGAATAGTTTTGGAAGAAGTTAAAAGATACTGCATTAAGTTCACACTTCAAATTGACAAAATAACAAGGGAGGACATGAAGAGAACACTGGCCTCAATTGATCGAAGGAATATGTGACAAGAACTCTCCATTTCTTCAAAATTTTACGTGTTCAAATCCTCTTCATGAATGGCATATGATGTGGCTGCATCAAAGTTTTCAATTTTCTCCCTTGGCACAAAACAAGTCTCAAATGGAATCCTTTTTGTTCTTGTCGCAACAGAAAAAGAACATTTCTCCGACAATCATTTCCATACATCCTTGTGCTTTATAATACAGAGCCTTAATGATTCGACTTTAGCAACATAGAATTCCTACTTTGATCCGCCCATAAAAAGAAGGAAATAGAAAGTCCTAACATACAATAAATTAAACAACTTATTGAATAATTTTTATCAAATAAAGAAGTTTAGTTCTTTTCTCTTTTTTTTTTTTGAAAGATTTTTTTGAATAATTTTTATGAAATAAAATGCTCATTTCTTTCTTGTTCCAAAACTTGTCTCGGCTTTTGTTTGAGCAAATGCATTATAAAATAGATAGATGTTGGCATTAATTTTTATGGTTGTATGAATCTTCACAAAATACACCAAATATCTTATCTATGATGTATAGGTACTGGATATGAGTTGTGTCCCATGACTCTCAATATTCATTTTTTATTTTGTATTAGGTGAGTGCGGAGGAGCCTGTTTTGCAGGCCTTTAAGCTGATGAGGAAAAAGGGAATTGGTGGTGTTCCAGTTGTTGAAGGCTGTGGAAAGAAAGCTATTGGCAATATAAGCATCAGAGACGTCCAATTCCTCCTTTCTGCCCCTGAAATTTATAAAGATTACAGGTATACATATCTATTTATTTTTCCAACATTTGATTGAGTCCATAGCCTATTTGTATTGCTGATGTTATGCATGGTTTGTTTATTTTATTTTGTTGATCATATGTAAAAGCCAGTGCAGTGTGTTTAACTTCAATAGAGCTTTAGAGCAGTGATAACATGTCATCGTAACTCTAGTAATCCATCTAGAGGAGTTAAAAGGCCGGGCACGAATGACCACTGGTTTATCCTCCCCAGCTATCAGTGTATGTGGGTCCCATCCACCTTGCAGGTATAGAACAATATTCTGGTTAGATACCTCTCTGAACTATATACCCAGCTATCTGATAATTTCCTTGCAACATGAATGATAAAACATAGAAAATGCTTCATGGGCTATGGGTGGATGCCTACTAAAATGGATGCAGTTGCTTGATTCAAAAAGTATTAGTCCATTATTCTTCACTGATATGCATGATGAAACTCTAGAAAAGAGGGGGGAAGGGGAAGGGGAAGGGGGAGGGGAGGGGAGGGGGAGGGGAGAGGGGAGGGGGAGGGTGGTCCTCTGTATTGGGTTTTTATTTTGTACAAGTGGCGGCTCAGGGTTCAGTTGTCTATCTTAGGATATAGATTAGTATAATCTAGATATAATGTGATAGGTTCTGGGGAAATTTTCTAGATCTAATCTTTGATGATCTTTATCTTTGTATTATGTAAGAGCAGAAATGTTCACCTAAGAGTGGACCACATAGTCCAGCTCTATGTGACATACTTGGGCCCAGCTCACTATCTTCCTTGTGTTTTGGCACCAGCCACATTTGACTCATCCAACCTACAACACCTGTGGATTGAATACGGGAAAAAAATTGTTTAGTTATAAAATCATTAATGTATGAGGGCATTAAATCAAGAGATGGGAATATCTGATAGGGCTGAATTTCTTCCCACGCCCCTGCTGATTGACATGCTCCAAAGTGGACCTTCAACCACCCCAAAGGTTGGCATAGAGTTGGACCACATATGAAATGAATGGTGTATAGTCTGCTCGGAGAAGAACAGGGTTCTCTAAATGAGTACTCAATAAAAGAGAAATCATTTTTACAGTTTCTCTCTGAACCAAACTTGGTACAAAGCCTTGCCACCAAATCCAGGGGACCCCTAACCAATACCTCCCCAGCACATCATTCCAAATGATCACATCTGCCTCTCTGACAAGTAACAATTGTCAAATCTAAACCTCTAATCGCATGGCTATAGTGTAACCACCTTCCACATTCTAATCACATCTGACCCTTTATTGCACTGGAATTTGGAGACTCTGAGCCTCAAAAACTAACACACTGCATTATAGCCCTCTGATCTCATCCTGCTAAGTGGCCATCTACACCTGTGTGATCGACCCTATGCCTCTGTAATGTCTGTTTGCAACCTTCAACAACAATCTGGCCTCAACTCTCAATCTTGATAAGCAATCCCTGCCATCTTCTTCACCCAGTTGCTGGTGCAACAGCAGCCCTCTGCGGGCGTCATGTTCCTCCTCTTTTGCCCTCTCCACTCAATACCTAATACCCACCCTCTCCTGCCCATCTGTCTTCAATAGTACCAGCTGATTGTCTCATATTCCCAGCTCTGTTGTTGTGCCACAAAGGCCTCTTCCGTTTTCTAAAAGTAGCTATCCATCATTTGGCCTTTTATTTTGAATATGGACGTTTGTAATTGTTTATCAGCCATGTTTTCCTGGAGATTTCAAAAGTTGCCTGTTGAGCATATCTTTGTGGAATCGTCCATCTTTTCATGTAAGGGAAATCGCCTGCTCAGCAGACAAGATCACCATGCCACGGGCCCTACATGTACAAGCTTCGTTCATGACCGGCTGGCCCAACAAATCTGGTTGATGAACCAATGAGTATTGTGCTGGGGGACACATGGCATATTGGTCGGGGTACGATTGCCCAAGCAGGTGTAAGTTGTCATTGTGGACTGCACATCTAAGTGGTCAAAAGAAAAGCAGGATTGGGCTCACAATTAGGGACATTGGTCGGGTCAGATCAGCTAGGCTTATACAATGGCTACTCTTTTGGAGGCAAGTCCACAACCCGCTCTTTTATATGGTAGGATCAGCAGGAACCATCGATATGCTATATATACCGCTTTGAAAGAGTTCTTAATTTGTTGGCTCAAGGGATTCATCTCCATATTTTTTAGTTCAGTTACCAAGAGTCACGTGCCATATATCTGTTTGATCTTATTTGTTAGCAGTGGAAATTACATTTAATTTTATGTCATGCTTGCGTATATGCAGATCCATCACAGCAAAGGATTTCCTGACGACTGTTAGGAGCTATCTGCAAGAGCATGAAAAGGCTTCACCGATGCTTCTTGGCGTGATTACTTGCCAAAGACATGACACGGTCAAGGACATCATTCTGAAGCTAGACTCCAATAAGATACAGAGAATCTATGTCATTAATAATGAAGGCCATCTGGAGGGGGTGATAACACTTAGAGACATCATCTCTAGGCTAGTGCATGAGCCCCGGGGCTACTTTGGTGATTTCTTTGATGGTGTTGTTCCGCTGCCACAAAATAGCAGGGTTTAAGAGGTAACACTGGATTCCACAAATTCTCATCTGCATGCCTTGTGTTGTAGCTTCAGCCTCATCCTCGATTGGGTATCGAAGAGATGGATTCGGTGATCAAGTCTGCTCAGTTGAAATGGCTGTGAAATAAGTAGGACGTAACTTTCATGTTTCTGTATCTACTAACTTGTGAGACAGCTACCAGTTTTCCCTTTCCCTCTCTGGTGGTTACTGTACTAATTCAGGGCCTGTGTATGTCTCTATTTCTCACTGTTAAAGCTCGCTTGTATCCTTGTTCAGTGAGAATGCTTTCTGATTTCTGTGCAGTAAATGCCGTTGCATATTGGTTTTGCATGTTAACTACCTTTACACAGTGGTTTCAGTAACCTCTGATACCATGTAAGTTTTATTTTATCTGTCCTGGACTACTTGGCAGTCATATTTCCATGTTTGTGTAACAAGAGGACTTTGTAGTAGAGAGGACGAGAGGGTTCAGACTCTATTCGAGGCTCAACCTTCTAGATGTTAAGTTTGACAGATTTCCATGCGATGAGTAGAGATAAAAAAAAAAAACACTGAATCCAATGGGCGCGGGGTGGATTCCTAGTGGAGGAAAAGAGATCTGTAGAGCATGGAATCCTTGTGCTACAGAATACACCTTAAAGGTCCTGTCTGTTTGCGTGGAATTGAATTCCTAGGAGTTCATTGTAAATGATTATTGAAGAGATGAGAGCTGAATGATCTCATTTACTTGGGCGATAGTTGGTTATTCATTTTCTGTGTCCTCTTAATTTATTTTGGGCCTACCTGTGTAAAGCCAAGAAACCTCCTTGACAAATGACGAGGGAAAAAATGCGACATTTTATATCTTTTCTAGGGAGAAATTGCATGCATGGAATACAAAAAAGATACTACAGAAGAAACATGCGTGCACCACTTGAAAGGTAAGATTTTATGATGCACGGATACTTCGAAATGGGCAACGTATCGTGTTGTATCGTATTCGATATTTTACTTTTTATGTGTAAAATCCGTGTTCTTGCCGTGTTTATGGCGTATCCTATTCGTATCCATGCCGTATCTGAGCATCATAGGTAAGATTATTTGATGTTACAGAAAAGGATCAATCAAAGTAAAGTAGGTATTTCTTTCCCTGAGATTTCTGCAAAACTGGTGTTTCACGGATGGAGTGTAGAGGAATTCAAATGTGAAGGTGGGAACAAATGGACGGATAAAACATCTGAGACCTTTTAATCTGCTGTTACTTAGCCACTACGGGCTCCAGAGCCACCATGCATTATTATATGATTGATCTCATCTTGGTTGTATTATATTGTGGAACTATGCTTATCACCAATGCAGTCAGTGTCTTTGGGTAATGGGAAAATGGGCATGACTTAATGATTAGCTTGCCTAAATAAGTGATAGAAAGGCCAAATTGGCAAAGTTATTATTCATATTTTGTATCTTAGTTTCATTAATTAAAACCTGAAAAGTTAGTCTTTAAATCAACATCCTCATCACATAGGCCTCATTCACAGTTAGGAAGCAAAATTTTCTACCTATGGGAAGGCCCCGCACAAGTAGGTGTGGGAATTTCAATAAATGCCAGACCCCCTGAATCAATGAAAAAAAAAAAAAGCCGCCCGTTTGGCATTTTACTTTTAAAGTCAAGTGGAGTGAAGTGAAATAAAAAGAATGAATAAAATATGTAGTGGGTTATGATGGTATTTTGTTTCTGTTGTTTAAGATAGAATATTGTTGACTTTTGGTATGGGAAATGAAGTTTTTTTTGTCTTTTAGTTAATAAATGTAGTTCCTTTTTTACTTTTTGTTGGAAAAGTTGGTGGGAGTTTTGGTAGAAAGTGCTTTTGATGTGATGTTTAGGATGACTTAACTTGACTTGACTAGTCAAATTACCAAACGGTGTAATGGATAGATTCTCCTTAACTGCAGCTTGATGCCTAAGATGGACAATCTAGAATCTTAACTGGGCCTTGAAAATCAGTCAAACCATTCCATATTTTTTTCATTCAAACAAATGCTTAAGATAGTTCAATCGAAGTGAATCATGCAAGACTTGAGAACTCCAAGCTACAGCTCACTGGATGGATGTTAATATGTTATAGATTGATAATTTGACCTCTTCTTTAAATCCTGATCAAAGTGAGACCACGGGAGATGTCATCATCAAACACTAGTGTGAAGGCCAATTAGAAAAGGTCATGGCAGGTGAACAAGGCTAGTACCAGTTTCTGGTGCAGTCAAAGGTCATCTATCAGGCCAGCCAACACAGATTTGGGCCTCTTCAATACTCCATCTTAGGCAGGGAAATGGAGGCTCCTTGGCCAGACTAATGAAAACTAAAACTGTAATTTCGAGCAAAACGAATTTGAACAAGGGGCAAATGGTTGATTACTTATATGTAGACAGTTTCAGATCAACCAGAATTTGGTGAATATGGATTGTTGAACAGTTGTGGTGTTTAATGTGTCTCATTAACCTGTGTAAATGGTTGCGGTGTTTAATATGACTAGCCAACAGTATTTTCTTTGCTCATTTGTTTTCATGTGATAGGTGTTTTAAGTTGGGGATGGCAAACTGCCGTAACCTGCAGCCATTTGTATAGCAGTTTCATAAAATTAAAATTATATAATTGGATTACATGGAACACATTCAGCCAAGAGTTTCAAAATTTTGAATAACATGGAACCATTCTGCCACTAGAACGTCCTCAAACATCCAAAAAGCCCCAAGTTTCATCATCTAACAATGTCATTACATCAACCTGTACCATCAACACTATGGAATTTATCTTCCAACATCAAGCTTTTAATGTTTGCACCCGTAACTCGTCCAAATGAAAAAAAAAAAAAGGATGCACCTACAAAACTCATGCTTCTTCCGAAGTCATTACATGAACCTACAATGTCACATCCATTTTTATCAAGAAAATTCCACACTTTCAAAAATAGAAGTGCATCTGAGAAAAATATTTTTCAACACAAAGCAAGTATTGATCCTGAGGTGTGATTGTTCAGTTATACTCCTGATGAAGTTGATGGACTAGCAGCTTATAAATTTCAACTAGGTACATTATATCTGTACTGGGAGACTTCTTACAAGTCCTGATCGTCATGATCATCACACCCTTCCGTTCAGACAACACAAATCTCATCAACATTCAGGACAACACAAATTCCATTACCATTCAGGACAACACAAATTCCATCAACATTCAAGGCAACACAAATAAACATTTATTCAAATACAGAACATTGTTTTCTGTTGGACATACAAAATAATAGATCCATGAACGTTACAACCCAAATGCAAGAGACAAAATTTAGCAATCATCCTAGTAGCAAAAGACAATAGTTCCCTATGAAGAACGAGAAAATTCAGTGTGCCGTATTCTCCTAACCAGGTAGTGACAACATAACCTGATCATACAAACTGTGATATGTTAGACTTGGCCACATGGAAAGGGGCACATCTATTCCAGTGAGTGGCACCTCAATAGCACATGCAACGTCTATTTCAACATACACCGATTCAACTCCCATTCTCTTTCAACTCAAATTGACATTCAGCATTGGACATCAATGATCCTGTAGACAAGATTCAAAATTCAACATCAATGTCCTTGCAACAACAGTAAACATCAAATGACATTCACAATCAACATCAACGAGCCTGTATCAAAATCAAAATAATATACAATACACTTATACACCATTCAACTACATCAATTGAAAGTTGAAATACAAAAAACATATCCAAGCTAGTAATTAGAAGCCAAACTACAACTATATCAATTCCCCCATAGTACTATACCGTTCACATTCAGTTTGGAATTGACCAAAGCAAAGTCAGTTATGACAACCCATGTATTTAGCTGCTGCAATTCCTTGTTTGGCTACAGAATCTCTGGGAATTAAATTGTTTAGGGGTATCTGAATTCCCTAAAAAATTGTCTCTCAAGTTGGATTGACAAATATTGACTGCATCTGACTATTTTGAAAGCTAGATATTGAAGAGTTTGAAAAATTTAGTGTAGAAAAAAATCTCTTGAATATCTGAAAATTTTGCAAAGCAAACAAAAAACTTTTTTGAAAAATTTAAGAGTAAAGCGACTGGCATGCATCATTCAGATTTTGAAAATCAAAATAGAAAATTAAACACAAAATTAAAAGAACCATCTGCTACTCATTATCTTTAGCAGCCCTATCAAGAGGAAATCCACCATTTTCCTTGTTATTCATCTGTAAATAATACCACTTATATTTCCTCTTCCTAACTCAGTCAGAAAATAAAAAACAGGGACTATATACAACCAAATCAACAATGCCGCCTTCTTAATATTCAGTCAGAAAATTAGGGCCACCTATCAAACCCACAACACAAAGGAAACAAAAAAGGGAATTCTAAATAAAACAAACACTGCATTTGATTTACTGACCATCTTAGAGACCTACCAAACATCAGGCACACCCGCTCCAACAAACATCGCATTTGTCTCCGCCATTTCCATAATTCCAAACGCTAAATTCTATCATGAAGTTTTGGCAAACTGAGAAAAGGAGAGAGAGTACCTTTGTTGTAGGCAGACCAGGCGGAGTAAATTCCCTTCTTCTTTCTCTTACTCTTTCTCTGATTTCTGTAGAAAAAAAAATTAGGGCGGGAGAAAAAAAAAACTGCCGACCAATAGAAGGAGAGAGTACCTTTGTCGACGGCAAGCCGGACGGAGCGAGCATTGTGGCCAGGAGGCCGAGCGGAGCAAGTATTCTCCTCTTCTCTCTCTCTCTCTCTCTTCCATGAAAAAATAGGGCGGGATGTGGAAAATCGTGGGTGGGATTTTTTTTTCATTTCGTTCGTCTTGAGGTTTTTTTTTTTTCCTTTATGCCTTTAAAGCCCACATGTGTGTGAGCAGACCATGAGGGGAGGGCGTCCCATATATATATAAATAATATATATATATATATGAAAATATTCAAAAGACCGATATGATATGATATGATATTTATCAGCCGTATCACAGATACGCATCAATACAATGTTGGGTTCAATATTATTTTAGAAAAGAGTATAATACTTAAGTCCATAGATCAAGAAAAATGACAAAAAAAAAAAAAAAAACTAGATTTTTTTTTGCTTCTTTTCTCCATTTTGCGTGCATTTCAGTTCTTACACTATTCTAAGAATCTGCATTCAACCAATGAACAACACTTCAGAGTAAACATTTTACCTGTCTTTTAAACAAAATCAACTATGAGAATATTCTGGTATTAATAGTTATATACCTACCTAACTATAAATAACAGCTGATAAATACGAGATACTACTATTTGCACGTATTGGCTGAGCTGAAGTGTTTCAGCTGATATTTAAAGCCATGCATAACCATGCATTATCCTCTTCCAGTTATTGAAATCAACATTTCCAGCTAATTGAAATACTGGAAGAACTGATTTAATCAGAGTAAGACGACCACCCATACACAGATATCTACCCTTCCAAGAACTTAACTTCTTTTCTATCTGCTCAACAACCGACTCCCAAAGATGTTTCTTTGGAATTCCCAAGCATAAGAAAAGGCCCAAATACTTAGAAGGTAACGCACCAATTGTACACCCAAAGACATCTGCCAAGAAAGCAACATAACTATTCTCCACTCGAACACCAATCAATTCACATTTACAATAATTTATCTTCAGACCCGATAGGAACTCAAACCATTTCAAAATACACTTTAGATTTTGCAACTGATCCAAAGAAGCATCACAAAACAAGATAGTATCATCTGCAAATTGTAAATGAGTTACCTCAATATTTGCATTTCTCCTTGGCGTTCGATGAAATCCAATGGCGTCGTCACTGTTTGCAGATTGATTCTTCCTCGAGTGATTTTCCGAGAAGTCTCCACGTGTGATAGCGATTTTTTTCATCATCAATTGATTTCCTTCCTTATATTGTGCTGAAAGATCAATAGGATTGGAGATATGATTTTGAAAACCCTAATTGGGGCTCTCTCCCGGAGATTTCGAATTCTTCTCTGCAATCTTTGCTTCTTGGATCTTCGTCGACGCAGGATCCCTTGGACTCACCGACAATCGCCTGATTTTTCCGATGCACCTACTGTCTTCTTGACACACAGAAATGAGCCCCATCAACCTCCAAAGCCACAGTTTCCGGGATGCATCTCTGAGAATCCCTTAAGATGAGTAACCTAACCATATCGATTCTTTGTCCACTTGTAGCGTCTTTGTCTATTTCCATCACTATCCCCAAACATTCACCCAATCTTTGAAAAACCTTCTCATCCCATGCATGGAGAGGGATGCCTTCAAGACGAAACCAAATAGGGTGTAGCACGGGGCATAAAACTTCTGTCCACCGATCTAGTCTTCTTATGAGGCAATCACCACAACAGAATCCAATTCAGCCAGTTTAGAGAAGTCCTCCTGCGATGAAGGCTTCATCCAGAATAAAGACCAACTAAACCTCTTCACCTCTACTAGAATTCCCCCTTTCGAAAAACACCAATCTTAAATATCCTTCACAGATGCATCGACAGTAGACATTGTAGCCACAGATGAATCAGTAACCACTTGTTTTAAAGAAGAAGCCAACGAATCTGCTACTTCGACAACTTTAAAACCACCCTCTTCTTCTATCCATATTCCATACCTGTTCATTACCCTTTTTCTCCACTTCTATAATACTGCGCCTTTGTTTCGACGTACCTCTTCCATGAAATTGATTACCAATCACAGGTTCCAGCCTCGCATTTGCTTCTGGATGTCTCAAAAATTTAATATTTCTGTTAATCACTTTCACGATCTGAACTCTGATCCTCCTTCCAAAAACAACTCTGCCGTTCAGGTTTTTGATGGCCCTATTTGCATCCCATTCTGTTTTGAAACAAACAAAACCAAATCCTCTTCCTTATCCTGAAGTCCTATCCTATGGCAAGAAAACATCGAACACTGGACCTGCCTCCTTGAACGGATTAAAAAGAACCTTTGTTGTTGTCGCCGGAGCAAGATTAGTCACGAACAAAGACCAACGATCCACCCTAGCTTGGTCCCTATTTCTTCTCTAGCCCTTGAAACATTCTAACTCAGTCTCATGTTCTAAGAACATAGAGCTCACAAAATGTTCTAAGAACATTTCTTCTCTTATTGTTACAAAAAAAATATCGTCTGGCATGACTCATGAGGCTCAGAAATTATTTGCCAATATGTAAAATCAATGCCTGGATCCTATTCTCACCATGACACTTCAAAATGGGTGGCCCTACCTGAGTTTGACAGCTAAAATTATTTTGGGTTCAATCACACTGAATGCCATAGTTAATAGGAAATACATTTCGTCTCGCAAACAAACCCCCTTCTCCTTCGCCTTCTTAATTCTTATATTATTTTCCTCTTGCTGTTCCAGGCATGCATTTCTCTCATCATAAGAATGCTACAACAAATGTTGCAGAATGGGAGGTTCCATGTATCCATATCACGCATTGTTTCGTTGGATAACACTGCTTATAACACACTAATCCAACTAAGGAGAATGAACAGGGAGTCGAATATGCTGTAATGCTGGCTAATGATTGCAAGAAAGAAGGCTTGACCCCAGCAACTCTTACCTGTTTGGCACAGTGGCCATGTGATGCAACCCCGGATCTGTAAATGGAAGTTGAACAAATATAGGATGAATGTAAACAAACTCCAAGAGAAAGTTTGCCAAATACAACGAAGGATTCAATGATAGGAACCAAGCTCCAAATAGGCTTGGTCGAATCCCCAAGGAATTCAAACTTCTAAGCACAAGCATTCTCAAACAGTAGAAAAATCCACATCCCAATGAAAAACCCATTAAACAATTTTATTGAATAATCATGGACTGTCTCTCCTAATGGATAGATTACAAACTTATATGAAGGGTTAGACATCCCCTTTCCTAGTTGGACTCTACTTTCCTAAACAATAAAGGAAACTAAATTACTAAACTTGATTAACAATCAAGATTAAATGAACTTTAATTTAAAGACTTCTAAATAAAAGAAAACACTCAAAATAAGACTCTGGGCATAAGGACTGGGTCCGATGGATTGGCTGGCCTGCATCACCATGTCATACACACACAACATACTTGTTAGCTACACTCATGAGTCATGACCATGTAGAATAGATTTTGTGGTTTTAAGGAGATTAAAATCCAAATCATATCCCATGTCATTCATTCTCCACACTAGCTCAAGGGCATCTTTTTTCTCATGTTTAGTCCATAAACACATGATCAGCATGTTGCATATTTGTGGGATCAAGAAGAATCCCCTCCTCATAGTATATTGAAAAATGTCTGAAGCCAAGGCCACCTCCCGCTCCCGGCAAAGGCCGGTTATAAGAGCTACACAACTTGGTGGAGTGACATTGATGTCGCATTTAGTGAGGACCAAGAAGATCTTATAGGCATCATCTACTCTTTCTGCTCGGCAAAGCCCGATTAGGAAAATTGTGTAAGGTGCAGGATCAAAATCATCGAGTTTTAAGTCAATCGCAAGTAGGACTCTTACTACTGCTTCTATATCCCCTCTTTTATAGTGTTTCTCCAACTCTTTCATTGTTTTATCTTTTTCTTCAGGAGTGATAATATCAGGTTTCTGTGAGATGTGTTTCGGTGAGATGTGTTTTGGTGAGATGTGTTTCGGTGAGATGTGTTTACGTGAGATGTGTTTATGTGAGATGTATTCCAGGCAAAGTTCAAGACCATCTAAAAATCTTCCCTTTCGGAACGCTGCTGTCATGAGTGCACGGTACGCTGCATCAGGGGAGTATCCTTTTTGCTTCATTTCTTCGAAAAGCTATATTAATCAATGTGTCATAGCTATCCTTTTGGTCGTCAGAAGAAGCTTCAAGACTTGCTTTGCCAAACCCATTAATCAATATGTTATAAGTAATGACGTCCGGTGCGACCCCTCTATATACAAGCATTTTGATAAGCCTATAAGCCTCAAGTACACGGCCTGAATCACACAATCGCCCAACGTACATTTGAAGACTTGCACTATCCATAGCCTTAGCTTGAGAAAGCCGAAGAAATACTACTTTTAAAGACCTACTCTCCTCCCGCATCTTCAAGAAAAGATGAAGAGCTTTTTCTACCTTGCCAGCTCTACAGAGTCCATTGATAAGAGCGTTGAATGTCATCACTGTCGGGTAGCACCCTTGCTTTTCCATTTCATCAAATATCTCCTGCGCCTTCTGAGTGTTGGGAACCAACCCCTCCTTGCAATGCCCGCAAATCATGATAGTGTGTGTAGCAGAATCAGGAAAACCCTTTTGTTTTGAAATCTCCAGCTTAAGCTTAAGTGATTCGGCCTTATCCAAAAGACCAACATCACAAAGTCCCTTGATTAGGGTGTTGTAACAGAAGGTGTCTGGAACTAACCCCCGATCAGTCATCTCACTCAAGAATGAGAAGGCATCCTCAACCTTACCGGCTTCTGAGTAACCCTTAATCATGATTGTATACAATATGCAATCAGGTGAAATGTTCTCCTCCAACATGTTCCTATAACACTGGCAGGCCTCCTCGAAATGGCGTGCTCTAAACAACCCATCAATCAGACAACTATAGCCATTCAATCCAAGCACATAACCCTCCATCCGAAATGATCTGAGAAGCATAAAAGCTTCATCCATTCGACCCAACTTGCAGAACCCATCAAGCAAAGCGTTGTAGGTAATTGTATCAGGATAACAATTATTCTTCTCTTTCATAGAATGTAAGAGCCTAAGTGCATCATCAGTTTGGTTAGCTTGACAATGAATCGAAATGACAGCAGTGTAAGTCATCCTATTTGGAGAAATACCTCTCTCAAACATTTCATCGAACAGTCGAAAGGCGTCCTGGATCTTCCCCACTTTAGACAGCCCATGAATCAGAATGTTGAAAGTCGGGCGATTCGGGGGGCAATGACACTTGATCATCTGATTGTAAACCGCCATTGCGACATGGAAAGCCTTTTCTTCCATCAGAATGTGAAGCACAGTATTATACACAAATGTGTTGGGGCGGCACTTATACTCGTGCATCTTCCGGAATGACTCGATGGCTTTCACTGCCCTGCCGGACTTGCATAGGCCTGCATGACAACGGCAAAGACGTGAGGCACGATGGGAATTCCCCCGCCTTTCAATTCGTCGAGCACCTTCCAGGCAGCTTTGAACCCGTTCCCACCTTCACCTTGCAGGATCCTAATCATAGAATTGTGAGAGACCCAGGAGTTGAAACGCATTCTGCGCATCGCCCAAGCGAAGAAGCGGAAAGCAGATTGCGGGTCGTCTCGCTGTTGGTGTTTCTGGAGGAAGGAGGCAACGATGGAGGCGGATATGCGAGGGACGAGTCTCTCCAGAGGAGTTTCGATGATGGAGGGGGTGGTTTTGAGGATGGTTTCGATTTCTGAGATGATGGTGTTGTTGGAGGATGAGGATGAGGATGAGGATTCGGAAAGCCATACTGATACTGATACTGATACTGGGGTTGTTGGGAGAGATTTTGATTTTGATTTGGAGGAGGGGATTTGGGAGATGGGTTTGATTAGAGAGGATGTGATTTTCATCATCGTATGCCCATTTCATACGTTCACCAACACAAACAGAGAGACGAACAGTAAGAAATAAGACGAGGATTCCTCTTGCTCTCATCGTTTGGAAGATTTCTATATTCAAATCCATGCAAATCCATGCAAAATCCATGTGGGTTTTTCCGTGATCTTTCAGAGAGAGGTTAGCCAGCTCCATTAATAGCAAATCAAATCAAAATCGGAAAAAAGGATCATGTGGGGCTTTTTGGTGGGGGCCACTTAAAGAATTGGGGTCACCATCACCATCTAGATTTATCACTTTAAAATCACATGAATGAATAAATTGACAAGATTTGATGGTTTTATAGGGATTAAATCAACTCCAGTGACATTCATGAGTTTGGATAGTCTGTGAGTCAATACACTTTGTGAAGATTTAAGATATTCACACTTGGAACATATTACTTTCTGGCTTGAATTACATGATCATTACAAGCGCCCCGCTCGCATGCACGTTTGGTAACGGGAGTGGAATCCTCTATTCGGAGGAATTTTTGCTTTCGTAGAATTAGACTTTCGTATTTGGAGATGTATGAAGGAGAAGATTCCTCGCATTCCAAGTTTGGTAACGGAAAAGGAATCATAAAAAAAAAAAAAAAAATCCAATTATCTCCATCTCAAATTCATTCAATATATAATCCAAAAAATATTGTACATCCTCTAATACATCCTAAAAAACCATTTTGTACACATGAAATAACAAATGAAAATTTTGACAAAGTCTCCCTTTAACAGGAGGGCTTTTTTCTTACGACCTGATCTTTGATCAACTGCAAAAGAACTTCCTAATTCATTCTCTTTCAACTGAGGACAGAACAAGCACACATGTTGTTACTTTCTTATCGGTCGACCTATAATCAAACATAGCAGGTGCCTGACTCATCCATTTCAGCTTTCCTACTACCAACTTGCTTATTACAAATGCCTCTTGCAACAACAGGAAGTTTATTACTAGAGTTCTATATGATAGAACTTCATATACTTCCCAAACTTAATTACATAAAAGAAATAACATTCCAAGAAACATTTCATCGCAGTAGCTACATCCCATTACAGGTCATCACAACAACATAAGATTCATTGCGCTTCATCACATCCCAATCAATCATCTCATTCCATACGTACTTTGCAAAATGAAACACTCACATTCAAATCCTATGGACATGTCATTCCAGACCAAACATTAACTCGCTACCTGTACATAGCCATTTCACATTATTTGACATATAGTCTTTCAAAACATAACACTCAGTACATGCAATCATTCCAAACATCACAATAAAAGATTTAAAAATATACATGATTTGTATACTTTTCAACATTCTCAATCTCTCCAATTGTATTCAAACAAATCAAAATTACAACATCCAACAATAAATCAATTACAACATTTTCAAATGCTATAATTATATTTCGAACAAATAAAAAATCCTACATCTAATATTGAAATTATAATCCAATTGTATTTTGTTACAACATCTCAACACAACTTCCCCAACTTCCATTCAAGTACATTTAGACTGGCATACTAAAGATGGCCATAACAAACATTAGCTCCATCTTCTTCCTCTCAATCTCCTCCTTCACCCGAAAGGCGACAAGACTGAATTCACATCTCATCTTCCTTTAGCTTCTACAGGACTCTTTCTCTCCCTTCTGCCATCACCACAGCTGCTATATGACTACTTTTCAATATATCACAGAGTATCCAAAGGAACCTGGTAACATTTTATTGGATGTATCCGAAGGAACCTTTGCACATGGAAAGAATTTCATCATTTTAAATTTCAACTCACAATGCCTGTGAAAAGTAGACAAAAGACAAAAAAAAAAACAACAAATATATAATTAGATTCTAGTCAATTGGTCTTGGAAAAAAGAATAATTGGAAGGGATAACCTTGATATCTAGACCTTGTCAAGGCCGATTAATGTATGGGTACCATCAAAGCCTTACATCTTATAACTGAAATAAAGAGAAAAAAGAGCAAAGCCACCCCCCATACCTCCTCATCATCTCATTCCACATGCCCATACCCAAATCAAAGAAACCCAATTCCCAAATACATACCAACCCCAATCCCCCACTCCCATAAATAAAAATGAAAAAAAAAATTTTAACAGGTTGGAAATAACAGTTAAAAAAAATGAAAATCAAAGATAAATAACTGAACTAGGTGATGTAGAAAAGAGGAAAACCGCCTTTGGAAGGCGAGCTCTGTGAGATTTGTAACAATGGAACAATATGGATGCATAAAAAACCCCTTTGGAAATGACATGACACCCTGCATGATCATTAAATAAGTGCAGACGATGGTTTTTCACTTCTTCACTTGCTATATATGAGTATGGGACAACTAGGAAAAGACATAATTTCATAACTAATGGAAAAGATTCAAAACTTCATTATATTACAGTAAGATTCTTTAGTTGCAGTCAAATGTGATATTTTATGAGACCATCTCTTTCTTTGGATGGCTAGAACTATAAGACATTCCTGCAACCTTAATCATATCATAAGGTAATGATGAGATCTAGAGACCTTTTCTATAATCTGATCTTTTCATCACCTCAATGTCATCAACATCATCATCGCATGAAATGGGCATCATCCATGGTTCTAAAACAAGATTTTCACCTGTGAGGAGTCGAGTAGGCTATTACGCCAGCAATTGATTGCAGGAAAGCAGACTTAGACCCAGCAACTCAACCTGTTTGGCACAGTGGCCATGTGATATACAGCATACTTGTTAGCTACGCTCATGACCATATAGAATAGATTTTGTGGTTTTAAGGAGATAAAAATCCAAATCATATCCCATGGCATTCATTCTCCGCACTAGCTCAAGGGCATTTTTCTTCTTACGATTAGTACATAAACACTTGATCAGCTTGTTGCATATTTGTGGCATCAAGAAGAACCCTCTCTTCATAGTATACTGGAAAATGTCTAAAGCCAAGGCCACCTTCTCCTCTTGGCAAAGGCCAGTTATAAGAGCTACACAACTTGGTGGAGTGACATTGATGTCGAATTCAGTGAGGACCAAGAAGATCTTATAGGCATCATCTACTCTTGCTGCTCGGCAAAGCCCAATTAGCCAAATTGTGTAAGGCGCAGGATCAAATTCTTTGAGTTTTAAGTCAATTGCAAGTAGGCCTCTTACTACTGCTGCTATATCCCCACTTTCAAAGTGTTCCCGCACCTCTTTTACTACTGCTTCTATATCCCCTCTTTTAAAGTGTTTTGGCACCTCTTTGATTGCTTTGTCTCCTTCTTCAGTACTGATAATATCACCAGCCTTCTGTGAGATGTATTTCAGCCAAAGTTCAAGACCTTTTAAAACTTTTCCCTTCCGGCACACTGCTGTCATGAGTGTCTTGTAAACCACGAAACTTGGTGTGCATCCATTGCTGGCCATTTGTTCAAAGACCCTAAATGCATCCTCTTCTCTATTTACCTTTAGAAGCCCATTTATAAGTGCACCGTACGTAACTGCATCAGGGGAGTATCCTTTTAGCTTTAATTCTTTGAAAACGTTCCTTGCTTCATCAATCTTCCTTGCTTTGCAAAACCCATTAATCAATATGTTATAGGTAACGACATCTTGTACGACCCCACTATCTTCAAACTCTTTGAGAAGCTTATAGGCCTTGAATACACAGCCTGAATCACACAATCGCTCAACGCGCATTTGAAGACTTGCGCCATCATGAACCTTATCAGTGCCTTGAGACAGCCGAAGAAACAGTGAAGGGTTCCTCCCCGTCTCCATCTCGTATAAAAGATTACGAGCTTTTTTTAACTCGCCAGCTTTACATAGACCATCGATAAGAGCATTGAATGTCATCACTGTCGGGAAGCACCCGAGCTTTCCCATTTCATCAAATATCTCCTGCGCCTCGTGAACCAACCCCTCCTTGCAAAGCCCGCAAATCATGATAGTGTATGTAGCAGAATCAGGAAAACAATCTTGTTTCGAAATCTCCAGCTTAAGAAGTCGGGCCTTATCCAAAAGACCAACATCACAAAGTCCCTTGATTAGGGTGTTGTAACAGAAGGTGTCTGGAACTAACCCCCGATCAGTCATCTCACTCAAGAATGAGAAGGCATCCTCAACCTTACCGGCTTCTGAGTAGCCCTTAATCATGATTGTATACAATATGCAATCAGGTGAAATGTTCTCCTCCAACATGTTCCTATAACACTGGCAGGCCTCCTCGAAATGGCGTGCTCTAAACAACCCATCAATCAGACAACTATAGCCATTCAATCCAAGCGCATAACCCTCCATCCGAAATGATCTGAGAAGCATAAAAGCTTCATCCATTTGACCCAACTTGCAGAACCCACTAAGCAAAGCGTTGTAGGTAATTGTATCAGGATAACAATTATTCTCTTTCATAGAATGTAAGAGCCTATGTGCCTCATCAATTCGGTTAACTTGACAATGACCCAAAAGGACAGCAGTGTAAGTCATCCTATTTGGAGAAATACCTCTCTCAAACATTTCATGGAACAGTTGAAGTGCGTCCTCGATCATCCCAACCTTACACAACCCATGAATCAGAATGTTGAAAGTGGCACGATTTGGGGGGCAGTGACTCTTGAGCATCTGATTGTACACAGCCATTGCGATTTGGAAAACCTCCTCTTCAATCAGGATGTGAATCACCGTGTTATACGCGAATGTGTTGGGGCGGCACTTATACTCGTGCATCTTCCCGAATGCCTCGATGGCATTCACTGCCCTGCCGGACTTGGCATAGGCCTGCATAAGAAGGGCAAAGACGTGCGGCACAATGGGAATTCCGCCGCATTTCAATTCGTCGAGCACCTGCCATGCAGCTTGAAACCCGTTCTCACCTTCACCTTGTAGGATCCTAATCATATAATTGTGAGAGACCCAGGTGTTGAAATGCATTCTACGCATGGCCCAAGCGAAGAATCTGAAACCAGATTGTGGGGGACCGCTGTGTTGTTGGAGCACGGAAGCAACGACGGAGGCGGACATGCGAGGGACAAGGCGTTCGAGATGGGTTTCTATGAAGGGTGTGGTTTTCAGAATGGTTTCTATCTCTGACATGATGTTGTTGTTGTTGCCGTTGCTGTTGCTGCTTGATTTGGAGATTGGAGGAGGCCTTGATTTTAATGGTATTTGAGAGAAGGATCTGATCTTCATTCCTGGGACAACTAATTTACATCAGATCTGTTACTTGGCTTTTCAACCCATATAAACATATTAGTGGTGTTGAGTATATGAGTGGGAGAACTCATGTAAACATATTACAAAAGCTAATTTCAATGTAATTGGGTGACAGAGAACATAAAGATCTTCTCCACACATGTAGGCCATAACATAATTCCTAATTAGAAACTAAGCATATACACACACCCCAAATTCCCCACATTCCCTGCACCCATTTAAATGGATTGAACCATTGGATTCACTGTACATCCATTCAAATGAATTGAACTTGTGGGCCCCAGATGATAGATTTAGGATAATCGGCTAATTTTTTTTTTCAGAGCGGAGGGCCCGACCGAGATGTTCCAAACATCTATATGCCCGTTGGCTGAAATTTTGAAATACTTAGCAAGAAATTTGATATTTACAAATAGCTAGAGACAAGTTGTCACATAAAACTCCCAACATGGCAAGTTGCTGTCAGAAATTCTAGCAACAGCTTCTGGGTAGTATATAAAAACCTTTTGCTTGATAGAACAATTCCTTTTCTATTCTTTTATGGAAGCACATGCACATGCACATGCTCATCATCATTGTAGGAGGGTATCCCAGCTGAGGAGGTAACCGCTGGGGAGTCGCACAGCTGGACCCTCTACAGGGGATAGGCGGAGCCCAGCAGCCCAGGGCCCCGCGCCTATTGTGTACACTCGGGCTGTAACCTTGTGGCTGTAACCCTTGTGCGTTTGTCCCGGGAGAATTGCTTTGGTGACAATTATGCATCCCAGGGGCCTCCCCAGAGTCGAACCCAATACCTCTCACTTAAGAGACTTGAATAAGCAACTCTGGTACGACTTGAGCTAGCGGGACAAACGCGGACAAACGCATAAGGGTTACAGCCACAAGGTTACAGCCCGAGTGTACACAATAGGCGCGGGGCCCTGGGCTCCGCCTATCCCCTGTAGAGGGTCCAGCTGTGCGACTCCCCAGCGGTTACCTCCTCAGCTCGGATACCCTCCTACAATCATCATCAAAGCCTTATCTCAATTATGTTGTTATGCAGACACACACATGGAGAAGAAAAATAGAATCTAATAGAGATTCAGATTTGGATTCAAACTCATAAATTTTGGAAGTTTTCTAGACTGTTGTCCTTTTGCATTTTGATCCTAGGATCCAAATTCGGATTGGACTAAGATCGTCCATTAACAAGGACATGTTTAAAGATTGATTGGATTATATTGCTTTTTGAAAGTATGCAATGTTTAATTTTAGACTTGTTAATATAAGTATACTCATTTGAGTCTCACTTCTAGTCTTAATCTTAGCTTAGTTGAAAGGGCTTATTTCTAATCTGTCAAAGAGATGTCAGCCAACTCCATTAATAAAGCAGTTTTTTCCTTCTTGTTTTTTTTTTTTTTGTTGGGAAAAGAAACATTTCAAAACATTAAGCATTATCCTCACAATTTGTCAGTGTTACTTTCTGCTACTTCACCCTGGAATACAGAGGCCAATTTTAGTGTCACAAATTATGTTAAAGCTCTCTTAATGATGAAATCATGGCATTGTTTATTCTCGAGTGAAAGCCCATTGTGATTCCATCATGGTTGATTATTATCTTGTTTTTCATTGTGTGGCTGTATAGAGGATTCGAACTCAAGCAAATCCACAAAATTAGCCATGACTTCAACATTTTAAATTGTTTTGGGGATGTCAAATAGAATATAGATGCTTGATAATCCAAAGTCTCCGATAAAGAAAAATCTTTTTTTTTTTAAAACTAACTTGGCATCCAATTACTTAAACAGTCCATACATCACAAAACAATGACACGACCTCTTTTTTATGTTTTTTTTTTTTCAATGACAGGAAGATATAGATCTGGATTGGGATCCCATTCCAAAAGTTCTCAAATCAAGATATTAATCCTTGTTTATCTCAAGAGGACCCCAGACCCACTACAACCATAACATTAAAATTGATGTGTTTTAAGATCTTCCCACTTGGAAGATATTGCTTTCTAGCTTGAATTATATCACCATTACAAGGCGCCCTACTCGCATACTCAACTGATTTTTTTTATTTTTATAATAGAGGGTGTCCCAGTTCTCCGGGTAAATCTCCTGTAGTCCCAATATGGTAGTGTAGTTTCGAACCCTCAACCTCCCCAAGCAAACCGTGATCCTAGGCCAACTGAGCTACCCCAACTGATTTATTTTGAGGATCCTTATACTTAGGGGTGCTAATGGGGTGTGCCAGCAAGGGGCTGCATTTCAACATGACTTAGGGGTCCATTGACTAGGTCCAATTTTAGGCACTCAATGTGCCAGACATTGAAAGGATCTGGCCCAGCCCAACCTGGCTCAAGAACACCCATACTAAATAGGCTTTTTAGTTGATGCTGGACCATATCCAAAACAGGATCCACATCCGATCCAGATCTAGAGACATAACCAACCCTACATGTCAAGCCCCCAGTAGCTCATTGGGTCAGACAGAATAATCAAGTGAACCAAAAACCATGGCCCATAAAAACACGGCCTCTAAGCTTGGACAACTTTTATTTCCATTTTCCATGGATCGCTGTTTTCATGCTTCCAGTTTACTTACTGTAAAGTAGATAATCAAGATAACTTACGAGATTTCCCCAGTAACGGCGAGCGAACCGGGAGCAGCCAAGTTTACGTAGATATTCAAGATGACTACATAACTGTTTGCATCTGATCAGCCAATTCGAGGTCTCAAATTCAGAATTATATAGTCATTGTCATCTGAGTTCATACACAGTTTCAGTCCCTTCTTCTGCTCGTTCTTTAAAAGGTTTGGAACCAATTTAGGGGAGAATGAAGGGAGTTCAAGAGTTTTCCTCCCAAAATCAGAAATACACAATGCTTCTAAGCTGCTCAGGAGTAGCAAAGTAATAGATTGGCTGATATTTGAAAGCTTTAGTAGACAAAGAATGAAAAGTATATCATAGATCATTTCTTAAATTTCAATGCTTGTGGGGTAAAACAAATTATACACACAGCTGAAGAAGTCAGGTTATTGTTGGCTGTATCGAGCTTGTTCGACGACAAATTTCATTTGAAAATAAGTCCTGCCCCACAAACAAAACATATCTTCTGCATGAAAGGAACTTGTGGCATGTCTAGGAAGAATAAACAGAATGAGCTCCTCAAACAATGCTTTCCGAGAGACTGGGGGCACCCATAACACACACTCACACAATCATAAATCTAGCACAACGCAACCATATAATGACAATGAAGTTGCTGAGGCTTTCTACAACATGTTCTGTAAAGGCTACCAGAAACATATAAAGGGGGAATTGATTCAAGAGAAGCTTGGTTTGAAGGGACGCAGAGCCTGAGCAGGAAGCTAAGATGAAGACAGAGGCAGCGTCTCCATGCGAGGGTGTGTTAACTCAATGCGATTTGGGGAATGTGTAGGGAGGCAGGCCAAGCTTGTAGGAGTGAAAGGAAGATCCTATATGGACGGATGCTATCACATATATGGCAGTGGAATAAATGAGCAGACCGGCGATAAATGGCAAGATAATTCAGAACTTCAGGTCAGCCAGGAGTCTAGTTGGGAAGTTGTGAATGGAGAAAGCTATTTCCCCTAATCAGAGCCCTTCTGGATGCATCAGGTTTGATGGAGTGGTTTTTATTTTTTTGTTGGTAGGTTGGGATGAGATCAAGTTCTCAATACTCTGCCAATACACTAAGGTTTGAGAGGTGTTGGCACCTTAATTTCAAACAGAAGCCCAGAGACCGCTCTGGGTCCTCAAGTTAAAGTACCACTAATAGGACCAGTAGCCCAACTTAACCAAAAAAAAAAAACCTAAGAAAGATGATGCTCAGTTTGGGTGAGCAACTAGGAGTTGATAATAGGAAGACAACCCTCGAATAAACTAGTTTTTACTTGGGAGGTGGAGTGCTGCAAAAAAAGTTTGAGAAAAGATATCAGTCTGACATTTTCTGGATATGTTACTGGTTAGTTACAAAGAAGAAAGGTTGGCAGAGTCAGCCCGTTTGTTTGCATGAAATTGAATTCCTAGGAATTCTTAGAAATGCATTATGTCATGGAGGCTAAAATTGGGAAAAAACAGAAAAGAAAACAAAGGTGAAGATCCACAGACTGCCATTACCAGCTATCGCCCTAGTAAATCAAATCCCAGGAAAGCATGGGTCCATCTACATCTCCACCTTGTACCATCTCCATTTTAACACTCTTTAGGAATTCAATTCCATGAATACATACAGGTCATTAGCAGAGGAGTTAGGATGGTTCTATTTTTCCCCGGGAGAGAGTTTGGATTGTTCAATCAGTATGATTCCAAGACCAATATAAAGACAGACACAGAATTTCAAACATGTATCATATATATCATAGATAATAATGGGAAAAGAGGAGACAGAAAACCTGAATCTTTTCAACTTGTAACCTGTGATCATGACATAAATATAAAAAATAAAAGAACAAACTATCAATGATATGTCTAAATTCACAAAAATCAACGAGTCGCGAATGGTATGAAAAGCTCACAGATCTCTGCTAGACACTCAATTTTCTCCTCGGATGGTTCAACGATCCAGGCGATCCTTCAAACAAATCCAATAGAAGGTTCTCCATATCCTCCGGCGAGTATTTCACATACTTCCCTGCATTCCTCCCACTCTCCAGCTGAATCCCAAACCTCCCCACAAAAGATCTATACGCTGGAATGACCTTCTCCGATACCGACAGTCGAAGCTCCTCCCTGAGCTGTGGATCAGACACCTTCCAACCCGTCTGGTTCCGATAAATCTCTTCAAAACCCAAGTTGAATTTCTTAAACCTCTCCTTGATCATCATCTTTGATGCACTCCTTGAGCTCCCACTGCTGCTCAATCCATCATCCTTCAAGCAAGACAGGAGCCCAGTCCAAGAAGCTCTCAGATAGCTCGTCGAATACTGTCTAACCTGACCGCGGTGCTTGCGCACCCACTGGTCTCCGAACAGCGACCGGAGCTCCGAATCCTTAATTTTCTGAACAATGTAGAGGATGTTGTTCATCAAGAACACATACTGCAATCCACCATCTTCATACAGCTTTGATTTCTCATTGAGATTTGATTCTAAATAGGATATAATCAGCACCAATCGGCGCCCAATTGGGGTAATTCCATCCAAGTTGTTGTCTTGACAATCATCTAAAAGCGAATTTAGGGTATTGCTGTAATCTACTAGCAATTTGATGTAATTCATTACATAGCGAGTTAGGGGGTGGATCTCACCGCCTTGGACCGCCCTCTGCTGCGGCTCCCTCCTCACCGCGGACTCAAATTCGGCAAATGTGCACTTCACAGCCTCCCCCAATGCTGCTAGAATCGCCCTCGCCTCGCCGAAGATGAATTCCCCCAATTCAATGTCGGAGAAGAGGGTTTCGAGCTCGGCAATCGCTCCGGTGAGTGACTCGTACATGTCCAGGATCCGGAAGAGCTTCTCCGAGGCCGGGCGGCCGATGGACACCGCCTCGGCGAAGTTAAGGAGCTTCATGACGGAGCATTTGGCGGTCTCGGCGAAGCAGATCTCGGCGATCGGAGAGCTCGACCGGAAGATCTGATTTGTCAGATGCCGCTCGCCGGGGAAGAGGAACCGGACGGCGATCTTGATCGACTGGCACCATTTCTTCATCTTCTCATCGAGATCTTTCCACTCGATCTTCTGCACGTCCTCGATGCTCAGCCGCTCGACGCCCACCGTCGACAGGCACTCGTCGAGCGCGTCGCGGCGGACGCTAACATACGCCTGCGAGCACTCCTTCTCGTAACCGGCACGGACCATCCGATCCACGATCTCTCGGAGGCAGTCCACCGCATCGGATCGTAACAGTTCCGACACGCCATCACAGTCCCCGATCTCGACGTTATCATCATCTCCAGCAGCGGCGGAGGGGATCCGGCGGTAGAGTAGGTCGGCGTCGAGAGGAACAGCGTTGCGGAGGAGGATGAGGCGGAGCTCGTCCTCTAGCCGCGACATGGCGGTTTGTAGCAGCGTGTCGGCGCGGTCTAGGGTTTCGGGGTCGGCAGAGGGAGGAGAGGAGGAGAGGGTGAGGTCGAGGAGGTGGTCGACGGCGGAGAGGTAGTGGGAGGCGGAGGAAGGGGAGTCCTCCCAGTGAGGGTCACGGGAAATGGTGTCCTCGCAGCGCATTATGGTGGATTCGGTGGCGTCGAGGGGGGAGGAGATGGAGGAGGAGAAGCGGCGGTGGTGGTCGAAGGTGGAGAGGATGGAGAGCATGTCGTTGGTGAGATCTGTGGTGGGGCCCAGTGTTTTGAGGATGTGGTGGGCCGTGGCCACGACTCGATCTTCGCCGTCCATTGTCGACACCATATGATCTGATTGGAACAGAGCAGAGGAGGTACGAGGAATTGGAAAGTCTCTCTGTATAAAGCTGTGCAAAGAGAGGAAGGAGGAGGGTTTTATAGAAAAGAGAAGAGGAGGCTTCGCAGCAGTTTCGGAAGTTTCTATAAAGAGACAAAAAGCGTTACCACTCGGAGCGCCAAGGCAAGGACACTGATTTTGAACTTGGATTTGGATGGTATATACGTTCCTAAAAGTGGGCCATCACAGAGAAGATTTTTATGGATTGATGATGTTTTTGCCCTGTGATCAAAGGCTGAGATTGAAAATCATTCATCAGTTTCCTTTTTTTAATCAAAGAATCCAGATCCTCTTTGGGGATTTAACTTTTAGAGAAAATATATTAGGTGAAAATCTAAAATAGGGTCTACTTACTAAATCCGAAACCATTCAAAATAAATTTTAACCACTAAGAATAACACAAAAATAAATATCAACACTTTTATGAATGGGAGGATGTTCGAATTCAAAATCCAATAAATAACGAAATCTATCAAATTATACGACAGATGGAGGTAGCATGCCTCCATTACTGGCTCTCCAAGTATACGAGCTATTCTCAAATTTTATTCAAATGGGAGTTTTACCTGTTAGATAAAAATGTGATTAATGCAGTCTGATGCATATTTATTATCATATTTTTTATCAAAAGGCTAATTCAATGCTGATGTCCCCATCGTGCAAGTCCACTTTTTTTCCTTTATGGTTTTCTCAGGCTGGTTCTCCAAGTATACGAGCTATTCTCAAATTTTATTCAAATGAGAGTTTTACCTGTTAGATAAAAATGTGATTAATGCAGTCTGATGCATATTTATTATCATATTTTTCATCAAAAGGCTAATTCAATGGTGATGTCCCCATCGTACAAGTCCACTTTTCTCTAGGTCATAGCCAAAGATGGTTCACGTCAAAAAATCCCATATTGCAAAGACCACCTCTTCTTTTAAACAAGAAATAAATTAATTAATTACTGTCTCACGACACTAAATGATATAAAAACCCTTTTCTTTTTATCAAAAAAGAAAAATTAAAAAACAAAACTGCTATCTCATTCCACGTAATGATAAAATGCTATAATTTGGAAAATATGTTTTTTTTTTTCTGTCATTTAGCAATTTTTATTTGACCCACCTTTTTTCTTTTCTCTTGATTTTATTATTTGCTTCACTATACTATACAATCAAATTATCCAAACAACCCCATTCTTAATCAAATGGCTTGTATTGTTTGATGAATTTATTTTCACCATAAAAGCTCTTTCAATGTGGGTGACTGGCTAGCACCCTCTTGCGATGTTTTTTAATTATTTAGTCATTATGGTAACAGTTGGTTTACTTCTTTTATTACAATTCCAGAATCTTTCAACTGCTTTTTAAATTCTTTAAAGAAAGATTTTTTTTTCTCCTCTTTGGAGCCAGTTTGCATGTGCATTCCAAAATTAAAGGACAAGAATAATGAAGTTGACTTTTTTCTCTTTAGCCCTATGGAGAGAGGGCCCTCAGGTATAAGTGAGGGGGATAAACCTCGAGTGAAGTGGGAAACCCTCTTATTAGGAAATGTGTCTGTCCACGCAGGTAATAACTAGCGTCTCTTATCGTTAGGGTAAGAGGCCATTCTTTTTTTTTCTCTTTTAAGTTGACCCTAATCAAAGAGGCGGATTTTCCATCTTTACTTCTCATCCATTGATAGATATGATCTAAATGAGCCCTACAAGCTGGACTGAAAATTAAAACTTTATTTTCCTAATAAAAATAGTAGTGGGGTCTAGCTAAAATAATGAAAGATCACACTGTATTAAATGGTAATAGATATGTCATCTAACACTATAAACTATAAAGCATCAAATGGCATTTGATAGGATGTGGTTGGATATAGAGCAGTGGGCCTCATAATCATTGATTGATTTGTTTTTACAATGGAAGCAGAAAGAACAATTGCGGAAATCACGGTCGAGAAAATTGTGCGAACACGGTTTCGTTAGAATTCGGCGACCGTGTGCGCGTGTTTGTGAGGCCACATGAAGTGTCTGAATTGTCTGATGCGGACATCTCCCTTTGTCATTCTACCGTACCTTCTCAAAAGATAATGGAAGTTGTAACTCGGAGACACGGGGTATATAAAATATTCTTAAATTTTATGTCAATTAGAGCTTATTTCACTATTAAAATAATTATATAAAAAAATAATTAGCACAATATTGAGAAATTTATGATCACGTTTTTAATCAAATGGTCAATTCGCTGTTGGAAAAAATTCAGTTTGATGTAAAATTTAATGATATATCATACACCTTCTCATTTTTATCAGTTTGGATTTCATAGGTGGGCCTTAGAGGATCTGAATTCAAAAACTCCATGAAAACCCCAGCCGTCTCTTTAGTGGGGTCCACCAAATGATCAGCTCCACATAACAAGAGCCCCAACATGACATTGATAAAGTTACTGATCAAATCAATTGATCCAGTTTATCTAATCATATGATTGAAAGGGGGACCTGTAAAATTGTTAAAATTTAGACCTTGCTTAAAAATTATAGATTAACAATGATTTGATTAGAGTGATATCAGCCAAATCTAAATTGACACCATGCTCCATTCTTTCAAATGCAACAAGTTGGGCCAATTTTGGAAAAGTAGGTATAAATTCTTGGGATTTAACAAATAAAC
Source organism: Litsea cubeba (assembly GCA_012931725.1). Lineage (NCBI taxonomy): Eukaryota > Viridiplantae > Streptophyta > Magnoliopsida > Laurales > Lauraceae > Litsea > Litsea cubeba. Next base: position 15,712,937 of record CM022946.1, read on the forward strand.
CGCCTATAATTTTTGACAATTACAAATAATTGTATAACATTTATAATTTCAAACTCATTCATTAATTTAACAATCTCAATCAACCAGCCCATAATAAGAGGGTAGTGCTCATCTATTGATGAAGTCAGGTCCATTATTTTATATGATATGGAAACCAAACTCGAAAATGACATGTTAGTATTATTTACTAGCCATTGGATTGAAATTCAGGAAAAAAAAAAAAAAAACGAAGCAATGTCTTCTAAAACCATGTTAAGCTCGGGGGCCATGGATTGAGCCCATCGAACATGTGATGGAAATTCTTGACACCAATGTCAGTTGTTATCAATGGAATTCCTTATTTGATTAGTAGAATTCCACTCAATTGGCTTAGAACCACGATTTGGTCCAGAAAAATGGGGCTGATGAAAAGTTTTACTATTCAAATTCATGCAGGGTACTATTTACTCTACATTTGAATGGCCCCTAGCCACATCAAAGTGTGTCATTTGGAGAAAATTTTCTGCATCCAATAGCTGGCAGGTCCATTTCTATATAGCCAGTGGAATCAATTTCTACTCAGGAAGGTTTACAGAAGGCCATGGGTAGTTCAAGATAATGACTCGTGCACGCGACTTCCATCATGTATGCCAGATATATCTGCACTGGTTAACAAATAACAACTGATCTTGTACTGTTTTGTAAGTATCTGTATATTATTACTTCAATCCACATCAGTCAACTCGAACATGTTATTGTTATTTGTTATACAGATGTTGATCAACTGGACATAACCTTTAGTTTGCACCCATAGTTTTTGGAAAACGGATTACATGTTTCGTCCAAATAGGAGAGCCCAGTTTGGACGAATCAGGGATCACCATGTGCGGGAGCGGAGAAAAAAAAAGAAAAAGTCTACAAGGACCGAAAAAGGGTCCCTAAAAAGGGGCCTGAAAGCCCCTACACCCTTGGATCAACGGGCTTTCAGGCCCCTATTCAGGGACCTTTTTTCGATCCCTGTAGCAGGGCTAAAAAAAAAACAAAAAAGTTCTCATTCTCCGGCCCCCTCCGCCCCCGCACGTGTCAGCCCCTGATTCGTCCAAACAGGACGAAACAGGGGATCCGGATCCATAGTTTTGATGCTACTCATGGTGGGGTCCGACAGGCCAAAGAAAACCCAAGCCCAGCCCATTTAGTTACATGAGAATTGTTACATATAGCCCTAACCGATCGAGACTGTGGGCCTTAAAGTTAAACTTAGTCCCGGGCCTAGCCATGGGTCTCCACTGGCTTCATTGCAACTGTGTCTGCCCTATATAAAGACTTGAGTTCAGCAATGGCCTATACAGATCAAAACCAAACTCTGATGAGGGATGAACTTATAGGATCTGGCTATGAGCCAACAAAGGGTTTTGGACCCTAAACTTGAGTCTAGGTGTGGACCACTGCACCTAGTAGAGAGCCCGAATCCGAGTCCAAGTGTCACCGGATTTGGGCTAGGGCAGATCTGGACTCAAGAATGTTGAAGGCCCTAAGTCCAGTCATCACTAAAGATTGCTGCTGAACCATCCACTCCAGTACTGCTATTCTTCAAGACCCCACCCAAGGGTGGGGGAAGAAAGGAAAAGGAAAAGAACCACCCACTAGCCCTATGTATCGGTTAAGGCCTTAAAGGGATTCGAAGACAGGACCTCCAGGTTAAAATTGGACTTTCTAACCACACGAACATTTTAAGTGTGGTTAACATTTTAAGTGTGGGCGCACCAGCTTTGACCACAAGAAACACGGAAACCATTTGACACTGGAGCATTGGCACTACTGTCCTGTCCACACACATGAATGGGGCTTAAACAATTTTAGCTAAAAAAAGGAAGCACAATCAAGCTAAAATTGAAATAGTAACAAGTTTTGCATATAAGCTAACTGAGAACAACTAAATGAAAATGAGCATGACTCAGATTGAGTCACATGACTTGATAGATCGACTGAGTTAGCCGAGTCAAATACATGAATTGGCAGAGTAATGACATCCTGTAATCTATACATTGACTTGACTCCCTAGTACAAGAAGTGGACTCACCCAACTTGGTTTAGTCACCGAGTCAATTTAGAGATGCCACAAGTTATAATTTGCATATATCAATGGAAAGCCTTTTCTTTTTCTGTGATCAATATGCTTAGCATTGCAGAACCATGAGTGTGGGGCCTCACATACAAAAAGAAAAAAGGCTGAGTTCCTGGTCTGATTAATATTTGTAAGCAAAAAAAAAGTAGAGAGTGGGTAGTGGATGGACGACCAAGCTGAGACAAATCCAATGAGTAAGTATTAGAGCTTTGTCAAAGTGTCTTAATAAAAGGTAAGCAAGCTTTCTGCAACTGAGGAAGGGCCATGAAACATTGTCATGTGGAGATTGGAGATGCTTTTGTCTCTTTGTTAGGCTTATGTTTTAATGGCATTCAGGCCTACAAATCTACTTTTCTCTCCCACTAATTACATTTGTGCCCCTTTCATTTTGGCCCAATTAACTGGTCTCAAATTAAATTTAGTCATTTTCAGGAATGACCAGACTGTTTTTAGTTCAATAATAGTTGAGGTTGTGTAGATCCAATTGAAAGCATGACAATTATGAGGATAAGGATTATAAGGTCTTCTTGGTTTTCTTTTCGTCTGCACATGTGAGAAAAATGGAAACATCCACTTGCAAGAGGTGCTATTTTGGCCAACAAAATCATGGTTGAGTGGTGCTGCCACCTTAGTATTACACACATGTCTAAGTAGGGTTGCAAACGAGACGGTTCCGGATCGGAACCATATTGGACTTGGATCCGTTTCTAAATAACGGTTTCGGTTCCGAATCCGGTTTTAATTCGAAACTTGTTTTGTTGGTTCCAGACCTGGTTCTAATAGGAAAATTCAGATCCGGTTCCGAAACCTGATCCACCTAGAGGATTGGAATCTAGTTCCAAAATCGATTCTAATTTCTCTTTATTTTTCATTTTTATTAAAGTAAGCATATCATTAAACTTATAACAATGCATCAAGTTTAATACCTCTAGTCTTATTATATTATAATGTAAAAAAAATATTTTATTTTAAGGTATAATTTGCAATATCAAAGGCTCATATGTTAGGTCCTGGGTCCACGGGTTGGAACCTATATGGATTCGGAACCGGACCCCCGTTTATCGATCGGATCCTAAATTGGGTTCTAGACTTAGACCCGTTAATGAATCGGAATCTAAAATAGGTTTCAGACCCAGTTTTTTGCAGGTTAGAACTTCCGGGTTAAAGAAACTTATGATAGGAGGCAAGTAAAGATAGATCCTTTGATAAATGGGAGAATAGTATTTTCTTCTTAATACTTTCTCTCTTCTTTGATTTGTTATTTATAATATTTAGAAGTACAAGGAAAAAGGCAATACACAGTACTCATTGCTGTGAAAACCGTGTGGACTGATCTGTCCAAACCGTGTGTCCTTGTGTCAAGCCATGTGGATTGATGTGGTTTGATGAGCATGGCTGATTTGATGATTTGCTTTCCATATTTGTTGAATCTCTTGGCTGGATGTATCTTGGACAAATTGTCTGTGTAATCTTCTTTCCATATAGTGCAGATATGCATGGATTGCTTTTGAGAGAATCTTGGATGACCGGATCTATTGGATTCTTGCAAATCCCGGAAGATTGTGAGTCAATCACCTTGGAAAAGTTCTTGTGTTGATTGACTCTATCACTCCCCCTCAAGCTGGTGTGTGATAAGGCATGAACACCCAGCTTGGTCCGTAGAACAATAAATGAAGAGCGAGGAAGAGCCTTCGTAAAGACATCTGCAAGTTGATGAGTGGATGGAACAAAGCGTGTGATAAGAGAACCTAAAGCCACCTTTTCCCTAACAAAATGAAAGTCCAGCTCAATATGCTTTGTTCGTGCATGAAAAACTGGATTTATAGTCATATATAATGCACTTATATTATCACAAAATAGGATTGCAAACGAGACGGTTTCAGATTGGAACCATATTGGACCCGGATCCGTTTCTAAATAACGGTTTCGGTTCCGGATCCGGTTTTAATTTGAAACTTGTTTTGTTGGTTCCAGACCTAGTTCTGATAGGAAAATCCAGATCCGGTTCCGAAACCTGATCCACCTAAAGGATTTGAATCTAGTTCTAAAATCGATTCTAATTTCTCTTTATTTTTCATTTTTATTAAAGTAAGCATATCATTAAACTTATAACAATGCATCAAGTTTACTACCTCTAATATTATTACATTAAAATGTAACAAAAAAAATACTTGATTTTAAGATATAATTTGCAATATCAAAGGCTCATATGCTGGGTCCTGGGTCCATGGGTCGGAACCTATATGGATCCGGAACCGGACCCTTTTATCGATCGGATCCTAAATTGGCTTCCAGACTTGGATCCGTTAATGAACGAAACCTAAAATAGGTTCTAGACCCAGTTTTTTGCAGGTCAGAACTTCTAGGTAATCGGAGAATCGGATACCCGCTTGCAAACCTATGTCTAAGGATCAATCCCTGGGTCTTCCAATTAACATATCACTCCTCGGCCAGTAGTCTGAGGCCCCACCCCTTGTGGGTCCTCAATTTGGATTTGAATACTAAATAATAGCCTATTATATTTAATTATACCAATTATGGGGTTTAGTTAAGTGTAGTTATGTATTTTCCTAGGTTTTAGCTAGATTAGTCTAATTGTGTAATTAGTAGAGTCGATAGGGTGTCATTTGTTATTTCTAGAGTTAGTTTGTTTGTTAGAGGCCCTAGCTTAGAATTAATATTTACTATAGAGGGTGTCCACTAAGGAATCTTCCAGAACCCACCCAAAGACCAAAATGCCCTTGGCCCTAACCCTATTTAAACTAAAAGGGTACTTTAGTCCCTAGCCCTAAAACCCAACCTATATAAACAAACCCCCCATTTTCAAACGAAGACTACTGCTCATCTCTCATTTCCCCCTCTTTTCTCTCTTCCTTCCCCATTTTTCCTCCAACAATCTCTCAATTCCCTCCAATTTCCCATCTCCCTCTCATCTCTCTCTTTCCTTCGTTCTCTCTGTACGGGTTCGAAGAGGAAGAAAGCCACTGCCGACCTATTACTGCAACTTATATTGGGATTTCTTTCTCTCCACTTCGGTCATCCCTTCCCCTTTCTTCAAATTAGGTGAATACTCACTTTTAGTTCAATTCCATTAGAAAATTCTTTTTCTCTCTCTAGATCTTCCTCCTTATAGAAATTCTCTTGTGGATATGGGTATAGGAGTAGATCTGAGATTTCTGGGCTGGTTCTGTGTCGGAGAAGACCTTACAGTTGGAATTTTCCTTTTTACCAGATTGGATCTCTGTTTTCTCTCTCTTCCTTCTACAATTGACCAAGGCAAGTGCAATATGCTTATTTAATATAGAATGTATGTTTACTGTCTTTGATTCTTTGTATTTCTATTTAGATGATGTTAGGACTGCTAGATTTACCTTTGAGCATGTTTTCATGGATGATCGGCTATTGATGGATGGGTTGATCTCATTTGGAAGATCAATGGCCCACGAACCGGATGGTTGGGTGTATATTGGAGTGCTTTTCTTATTTCTGGATGTTTCTGTGGAGTTTGGATGAGATTGGTTGAGTTCTGGTTGAAGAAGAAGGAAATCGAAATTCTGGAGTTGCAGAACGTCTCTGCGCCAGGTTGGCCAGGCTCAGCACTGGCTGAGCTACGCGATGGCCGAGCTCAGCATTGGTCGAGCTCAACGCTGGTCGAGCTCCACGATGGCCGAGCTCCGCACTGGCCGAGCTCGGTACTGACCGAGATCAATGTCCTTAACCGAACTCAGTGTTCTGCCGACCACAATGTTCAGGCCGAGATCCGCGTTTAGGCCGAGTTCAGTGTTTAGGCCGAGCTTAGTGTCTTGGCCGAGTTCAGTGTTATGGCCGAGCTCAGTGTTTTACCAAGCTCAGTGCTTGACCGAGCTCAGCGCTTGACCGACCTCAATGCTTGACCGAGCTCAATGCTTCGCCGAACTAAGCTGGGTGACCGAACTGAGCTAGGTGCTTTGCCGAGCTGAGCTGGGTGACCGAGCTGAGTGTTCGATTGAGCTCAAGTGCTTAGCCGAACTCCGAGCTTGATTCCGAAAATGCGGGATTCCAACAAAGGAGACTATAACCTGGGGCATCCCCTTTAACCAGAACTTTCAGTGTGCACGACCAACTGCCCAGGCCAGGGGGTTAGCCGAGCTCACATGAACTAGGGTTGTAAAAAAAACCCGAGAAACCGTCTAACCGAACTGAACTGAACCGAACCGCAGTTAATAACCGTGTTTCACGGTTTGGTTACGGTTATGGTTAATGAAATCCAAAATCGTACGGTATGGTTCGGTTACGGTTTTTCATAATAACTCACGGCGGTTAACCGAACCGAACCGTAAAATACGGTTCGGTTAACCGCACACGGTTAACCGTACCATTATACTAATACAATAAAAAAATAAGGTGCCAGATGAAATTTTGTTAACAAATGAAACCCTAACAAAAGTACCAAAACCCTTTCTCCTCATCAGTCTTCCACTCTTCGTCTCTTCCTGTGACGCCTCGGAGTCCCACATCGACTATAGAGAGGAAAGTGATTGAGATTATATGTAGAGCTTACACACTTACCTCTTGCATGAGGCATTTTGATAGGTTGAGGTCCATCAGAAACAAAACAGTGAGGCCAGTGGGCCAAAGCGGACAATATCATGCATGTGTGTAGGGTGGGGCGTTACAAATGGTATCAGAGCCGACTCTCAACTAGTTCGAGTGTGGGTCCCTTGCTGTGGTCTGGTGCAAGTGGGCGGGTTTCCATGTGGGCGGGCCAAGAGGGCTGACAGGCTACAGGGGCTGGCAGGCTACTGCACAGGGACGTGCAGCCCTAAGGGGGGGTGGAATTTGACGCCCCGGAGTCCCACATCGACTATAGAGAGGAAAGTGATTAGGATTATATGTAGATCTCACACCCTTACCTTGTATGAGGCCTTTTGATGGGTTGAGGCCCATCAAAAATAAAATCGTGAGGCCAGTGGGCCAAAGCGGACAATATCATATATGGGTAAGGGGTGGGGCGTTATAAATCATGCAAGGTAAGGGTGTGAGATCTACATATAATCCCAATCTTTCCTCTCCCAATCACTTTCCTCTCTATTTTCCTTTTTTTCCTTTTATGTTTTTGCTTGAATCGATAGATCGATCTTCTCTGTGGCCGGAACACAGAGAATATCTCTGCAAGCAGCGACTCTCAACCGCTTTTCAATACTCTCTCTCTCTAGATATATATCATCCGCCTCATCAACTTGTTTTTCCATCCAATCCAACTAACCCCAGAAGGATTAAAGGGCATACAATGGTACAAGACATAGGATGAGGAGGATTTTGAGATTGAGGAAACTGGTCCCAGTTCAAATTGGGGGCATAGAATTCAATCACATGGTGTTATTTTATTTTTCCTTCTTCCAGATATGGGATGAGGAGAATTTGGGGTGCGAGGGAACTGCTGCCAGTTCAAATTGTGAACTGTGGAGGGTTTTCTCAATTCTCATCCAACTTTGTCTAAAAGGATTTTCTCATGAACTGTACTTTTGTTATCGCAATAGAGAGGAGTGGGTTGGGAGAGGAGAAGCCCCACATTCGTGTGGAAGCGTCAAAGCGAAACACATGACATTTTGCTTGGGTAGAAATGTAGTTTGTGCTTGTAACTCAAAAACACCACCTTTTTCCTTATATTTATTTATTCTTTTTATGTTGGTCCAATTGAAGTTTGGGTTTCTTCACCCTCTGCAAAGGGAAATTGTGAAGTGGAAAGAAAATTAAGAAGAGGGAAATGGGATTATGGCTTGAGGGGAAAGAAATCAACTAATGATGTTGGGAGTTAAGGGGGTTGGTGAAGATAATAGTCCTCGACTCCTTGTTATGGTTGGTTTGGTTTTGGGGTTTTGAGTTGTAGGTGATGGAAGTTGACAGAGAAAGGAAAAAACAATAAAATTATAAGTAATTATATTTAAGAATTTATGCTCCTGCTAATAGAAGAAATAAGATGCAATACAACCAAGAGAGAATAAGAGAGCAATTATGTTTTACTACAATGAAAGCTCCCTGCCATCCAGTAATGTAAATGTAGGATGGCTTCTCAATTTCAGTATTTTTTTAATTTGTGATTATTGAATTGAAGCAACCCTAGTGATCTTTTTGAAAGAAAGAAAAGAAAAGAAAACTCTGAAAAGGCTTAAAAATGAGGAGCTTATTTCTTATTTGGAGTAAGATCCAGAAAATAAATTATAGTCCTTGCCAGTGACCTTTTTAATAATGGTTTGTTGAATCAATTTTAAATCAGTTCTTTGATGAGTACTTGCAGTTTTTTTGTGGGGACTGTTTTTAAGAGGAACAGTCCTGGTTTTTTGATGATTGGATGATTAAGCATGATTAGATTTTTTCACGGTTATTAACTGTAACCGAATGGACTAATACGGTTAACCGCGGTTCGGTTTTCTACGGTTTTTGTCTTCACGGTTACGGTTACGGTTAATGAAAACCAAAAACCGCGGTTACGATTCGGTTAACGATTTTTCCAAAATAACCAGTTAACCGAACCGTTACACCCCTAACAGGAACTTCTGGACGATCAGGCCTTGCATGCAGGGTGTTTACTTCTCTAATCCCAGTGTGCCGAGCTGACCGCCCAGGCCAGGAGGTCGGCTGAGCACACTGTGTACAGTGACACTTCCCATATTCTAATTTCTATTGTTGTAATCATGTGTGAGGCCCATTGACCATCCAAATAGACTTCCATCACTGTGCCAACCACGAGCCAAGGGTGTGGCTCAACCTTGACTCGTGGGGCCCACTAATTAAGGTCCAAGTTATGTAATCTAAGATGATTCGACCTTTTTGTGTTACCAATGATGCTCATAACTTCTGGAGCACCAATCACAGTATTCCTTAGCTTCTGATGTTTCTTTAAAAGATTAAATTACCTGAGATAGACCTGAACCTGAAAGTGAACCAATTACTGAGGTTGGACTGTTGATATCTCTCATTGATTCTTGTACCTGGAGATTCATCTCCCTCATATTATTACTGTCACTCTATTGTCCTTATTATTACTTATACATGTTAATTAAATGGAAAATGGATGACCTGAACCTAGGACTACTTAGAGGTGACCCGGTGTTATGAATGAGTGAATATTAATCCGTGTCTGTGGCTAGGCGGGCCCTTTTATGGCCTAAGTTTGGATGTGGATTACCCTAGATTGGAGAGGTTGGATTGTACGGACTTGTGACTCATTATGGATGTAAATGGATCATATATTATTGGAAATGGAAATGATATCTCATTTTAACTATTGTAGACCAGGCCATGTATTTGATGGGCTTTGGTATAGATCCAGTGATTGGACTTGGACCTGGATTGTGATCCATGGAGTGTATTGGGTACTTGGATCTAGGGATGACAACGGGTCGGATCGGTGTCATATCCGCCTCCATATCCAAATCCAATTCTCCGTCTCCATATCCGCTCCGATCTCCAAACGGATATCCATTCTATCCTCTATCCCCGCCTCCAAACGGATATCGGATATCCAAACAGAGAATCGGATATCCAAATCATTAAAAAAATATTAAAATGACAATACAATTCAAAATATAATTTAAGCATTAAAAAAATTAAAAAGATGATACAATTCAAAATATATCCAAAATAAACTTCCAAAATAAAGTCATTCAAGTTTCAACACACTTACACAAGTCATACAAATCCCAATTATTGAAGTGTTCTCTGTAATATATTGATATATATGGTGTAATATATATAATATTATATAAGATAAGGGGGAAAACTGCAATTAAGGGTTAAACGGATATCCAAATGGGTCGGATACGGGTCGGATATCCAAACGGATATTCGGATCGGATATCGCCATATCCGCCTTCGATCCGATCTCCGAATTTTTTTTCAAAATCCATATCCGAATCCGACCCGATCTCCGAAAAAATCTCCGAAATCCATATCCAAACGGAGCGGGTATCGGATCGGATCGAATCGGACCGGACGGAATTGCCATCCCTACTTGGATCTCTTATGGATATTGTTAGGACCTTGTTCACGCAAGGCAAAGCCTAGACAGATACAGACCTTCATTGTTTCCTGAGTCGGCATATACATTCACTCAGTTGATCTATGCTCAGCCAGTTGGACTGATCATCACTGGTAGGAGCTATTGAGAGTGTTGTGTGGCTATCATGATGAGCATTGTTGGAGACGGACGGTGCGATACCGGGTCCGGTCTCAGGGTGTGTTGATGGATGATGTTGTATGCAGGGCTAGATAATTCCCCAACACTGTGAGATTTTCTCCATCGCGACTATGTTCAGTATGGGAGGGCCGCGACATAATATCCCTCGGTATCTAGCTTGTGTGAGTGTGCCATATTGTGTAGGTTTATTATTATGTTTATTATGATTATATTTGTTTATCTTGCTCAGCTGCCTAGATTCCATATCATTGTTATTGTAACGCCCCACCTTACAGAAATGCATGATATTGTCCGCTTTGAGTCATTGGCCTCACGGTTTTATTTCTGATGGGCCTCAACCCATCAAAAGGCCTCATGCAAGGTAAATGTGTAAGCTCTACATATAATCCCAATCACTTTCCTCTCTATAGTCGATGTGGGACTTTGAGGCGTCACATTCCACCCCCCTTAGGGCTGCACGTCCCTGTGCAGTAGCCTGCCAGCCCTCTTGACCCGCCCACATGGAAACCCGCCCACTTGCACCAGACCACAGCAGGGGACCCACACTCGAACTAGTCGAGAGTCAGTTCTGATACCATTTGTAACGCCCCACCCTACACACATGCATGATATTGTCCGTTTTGGCCCACTGGCCTCACTGTTTTGTTTCTGATGGACCTCAACCCATCAAAAGGCCTCATACAAGATAAGTGTGTCATATAATCCCAATCACTTTCCTCTCTATAGTCGAAGTGGGACTCCGGGTGTCACAGCTATTCTCTTTAACATCTTTACTGTCTCTACTCATTTTGATGCATGCATCATATATTACTTGCATACTGTGACTTGCCAGATCTTTAGATCTGACCCACTATTGGTGCTTAGGTCTTGACCCCGAGTTCGAGGGCGATGCGTACGCACTCGTAGAGGCGCCCGTAGTAGGAGACTACGGATGGGGACCGGCCGACCAAGAGGTCGAGCCGGAGGTTGGAGAGCTAGTACATGTGACATGAGAGTACATCTGTTTGTTTGGGTGTTTAAGCGATCTTTTGTAGTGAGCTGGGTAGTTAGTCAAATATGTAATAAACTTTTATTTTTTCTCACTTAACATTTTTAGGCTGGACCTCAGCCCGTTACACTTGATATATCATTCATGATACCTTATGCTTCCGCTATCTCTGTTTCTGCAATTTAACCGTTGTTATAATATTGTTCAAAAAGTTTTAAATTGGACCTCACTGCAGACCTACGATCTTGGAAGTTCTCGGATTTTCCGGGAAGTAGTGCGCCAACTTCGGTATATTGATGGTTTTCTCGGTATTCGGAATTGGGGCGTTACAAGTAGCCCAACCTAGCACAAAGAAAAAAAAAAGTGCTATTTTGAGGGTGTAAAAACAGTCCACTTTTTAGCCATTAGATGAGGCTTGATGATATGATCAATATGGTGGCAATTCTAAAGGGGCAGTGCTTGTGTGTGAATTGTGAAGGGCTTACATTGAGCACAGTGGGTGCTAGGTGGGTCCTGCTTGCTGGACAGGAACTAAGCAATTTTTCTTTTCTTTTGTTAAATACAATCTTTCTCTTGAGAGGGCAGGTAGGGCGTAGGGATGAGCTGGTTGGGACCATGGGTTAGGTTAAATGTATGAGAAACCCGCTTTCATTGGGGCGAGCTTGGCACTGGTTTATACATATATGTTTAACATTGGTTTTGATCAGTTTTGGGGTGGTTTGGATTTATTAATTCTAACTCCAATTGAGTTTGATGCCTGTCTTTTGTCATCACCCAGCAATCCCGCCGAAGCAGGATTCAGGGAAGGGTCCAGTCTAGAGACAGATCTTAACTTTTGACAATTTTACACAAAGTGGTGCTGGTAGATCTCAAAGTTTGTGTTTTCATGCATAACAATTTTGATACTGTTTTTTGCCTCTCCTAATTGCTTACTGTTTATGGCATGTTTACATCTTTGGTTAATGTTTGAGTCATATTTAGGAATGGCCAAGCCCTCCCTATGCATGGAATGACCTGACTTACCTCTGTGCGTGGAATCATGATAACCATCGGATTGACTGAAATCAACTTTTGTGAATTGTGGGGTCTCAAAAGTTACTTGAATCATAGTAGTGGATGATGTCCAATGGGTGCCATGTTGAGATGAGTTCTTTATTTTTATTTTTTAATTTTCTTAGGGTTAGAAATGTTGAGATGAGTACAGATGGTGCGAGGTAAATTAGTACACCCCATATATTAAAGCCATATATAACATGCATCACCGTGCATATTAAAAAGCATAGAGCCAGTTTCTTTACTAGAATCCTTAGAATTTATGTTCGGAGAAAATTTCACCTTCTCCAAAAGTTGTCTCCTTGAAATGGAATTCTAAATCCCTCTGGTTGGTAGAGTATTTGAAATTACAACCAAATGCATAGAGGAATGGAATTCCAGGAATTCAAAGAAGTCATTTAACATCATTTTAAGTGGCTTGAATTTGGAACTCTAGTAAAAGAAACATGACATTTCAAATAACAAGGGATAAGATGTGAGATCATATGTAAAAAAAAACTCAAGCATAGCAGATTTTTGTTAGGAATTATGGTAAAGAAACATGCCCCTAGTATTATGGCATAACCGTATGAAACTCAGCCCACAAATACACATTTAAGGGGAGGTTTGATAACCCATATCTTTCCCTGGCAGATCAATTATGAAATGGGCAGTTATAACTTGTAAGTGAGGTTCGGTATCAGTTTAGGGCACATTTGATAAACATAGAGGAACCTTCATTACCTTTGAACCAATTATACTCTTTTGATGATTTTTGAGGGATGGAATGACTGCATTCTACGTTTTAAAACACTCAGAACAAGTCACTTCTTGTAATTCAAGTGCTTCTTTGCTTGTGTGGGTTTGCAAATTTTGATGGGAGGAGGTGAAACCGAGGAATCCGTAGAAAAGAGGATTTTTAATGGGTTGGAAGGATTTGAAAAATCCTTGCTCACTTTTCCTCTCTTCACCCAAACGTAGGTTTTCCTCATAATTGAGGAAAACCGAAGGGGATTCTTCTCCATGTTACCCAAACATTCCCTATGGATGGGTGCTAAACCCTTTATGGTGCCAAACGTGACAAGTTACAACACTGCCTTCCCTAGGTTTTGGGGTTCAATCAATATTTTCATACTCCACCTCAAAAATATTCTATATTTCCTTTTCAGTAACATATACACTTATCATCTCTTCTTCCGGTTTCTAATTTTTTGCTTCTATTTTTCTTTTGCCCAGCTGGCCAGGGAGATAGAAAGAAAATCTGGCCACCCGGAGATCGATTCCATAACAGTAATCTAGTTCTAACTCTAGTTCCTACTTTCTTATGTGTTATTGTATGCATGTCGAGTCATTGGGTCAACTCACGTGACTCATGACTCCTTAATGAACCCACCTAGTTCCCAAAACAATGCTTCTCATCATTGTTAATCATTCCCCTTAGTTACCTAGTCCTCAGGTGAGCTTTCCTCGCGTGAGGGCTCCATCACCACACCTGAGGTCTACTACCACCCCGGAGGATGGGGTCTCAGCAACCCCGGTACCCCAAAAAAAAATATTTACCCTTAACCAACCCACCTAGTTCCCAAAATAATGTTTCCCATCATGATTGTTAATCACTAGCAAAACCCCGTGGATAACCACGAAACTACCAAATGCACAGACTGATATGAATTATTTTTAATAAATTTATTAATTAGTAAACTTGTGAGTCCTTTTTTGTTGTTAATTTGATCTTTATATTTTTTTTCAAATATTTTATTCTTTAGTTGAGGCATGAATTGATTAAGAAAGATCAAATGATCATAGACCTAACAAATTCACCTGATATATTTAAGTGGGACCAAGATGAATGGGGTCCATCATCTCTATTCTACCGTTCATAAAATCATATGATGCGGGCTGGGACCCATTAATTGATTAATAAAGATCAAATGATCATAGACCTCTCAAATTGACCAAACCTAACCTATTTAAGTAGGACCCCGAAGATGAATGGGTCCACCATCTATATTCTAACCGTCCATAAAACCATATTATGCGGGATGGGACCCAAGAATTAATTAAGAAAGATCAAGAGATCAAATGATCGTAGACCTAACAAATTGACCTAATATATTTAGGTGGGACCCAAATGAATGGGGTCCGCCATCTTTATTCTAACCATCAATAAATTCAAATGATGCGGGCCGGGATCCATTAATTGATTGATAAATATCAAATGATCAAATGATCACATACCTCTCAAATTGACCAAACCTAGCCTATTTAAGTGGGACCCCCAAGATGAATGGGGTCCACCATCTATATTCTAACCATCCATAAAACCATATGATGCGGGCTGGGACCCATGAATTGCTTGATAAAGATCAATGGGCTGGGACCCCCAAGATGAATGGGGTCCACCATCTATATTCTAACCATCCATAAAATCATATGATGCGGGCTGGGACCCATGAATTGCTTGATAAAGATCAAATGATCATAAACCTCACAAATTGACCAAACCTGACCTATTTAAGTGGGACCCCCAAGATGAATGGGGTCCACCATCTCTATTCTTACCATCCATAAAACCATATTATGCGGGATGGGACCCATGAATTGATTAACAAAGATCAAAGGATCAAATGATCGTAGACCTAACAAATTGACCAAATATTTTTAAGTGGGACCCAGATGAATGGGGTTCACCATCTTTATTCTAACCGTCCATAAAATCAAATGATGTGGGCCGGGACCCATGAATTGATTGATAAAGATCAAATGATCAAATGATCATAGACCTCTCAAATTAACCAAACCTGACCTATTTAAGTGGGACCCCCAAGATGAATGGGGTCCACCATCTATATTCTAACCATCCATGAAACAATATGATGCGGGATGGACCCATGAATTGCTTGATAAAGATCAAATGATCATAGACCTCACAAATTGACCAAACCTAACCTATTTAAGTGGGACCCCCAAGATGAATGGGGTCCACCATCTCTATTCTTACCGTCCATAAAACCATATTATGCGGGATGGGACCCATGAATTTATTAAGAAAGATCAAATGATCAAATGATCGTAGACCTAACAAATTGACCAAATATTTTTAAGTGGGACCCAGATGAATGGGGTCCACCATCTTTATTCTAATCGTCCATAAAATCAAATGATGCGGGCCGGGACCCATGAATTGATTGATAAAGATCAAATGATCAAATGATCATAGACATCTCAAATTAACCAAACCTGACTTATTTAAGTGGGACCCCTAAGATGAATGGGGTCCACCATCTATATTCTAACCGTCTATGAAATAATCTGATGCGGGCTGGGACCCATGAATTGCATGATAATGATCAAAGTATTAAAACATCATAGGCCTCACAAATTGACCAAACCTAACCTATTTAAGTGGAACCCCCCAGATGAATGGGGTCTGAATGGGGTCTACCATCTCTATTCTAACCGTCCATAAAACCATATTATGCGGGATGGGACCCATGAATTGATTTAAAAATATCAAAGGATTAAATGATCGTAGACCTAACAAGTTGACCAAATATTTTTAAGTGAGACCCAGATGAATGGGATCCACCATCTTTATTCTAACCTTCCATAAAATCAAATGATGCGGGCCGGGACCTATGAATTGATTGATAAAGATCAAATGATCATAGACCTCTCAAATTGACCAAACCTAACCTATTTAAGTGGAACCCTCCAGATGAATGGGGTCCACCATCTATATTCTAACCGTCCATAAAACCATATTATGCGGAATGGGACCCATGAATTGATTAAGAAAGATCAAAGGATTAAATGATCGTAGACCTAAAAAATTGACTAAATATTTTTAAGTGGGACCCAGATGAATGGGATCCCCCATCTTTATTCTAACCGTCCATAAAATCAAATGATGCGGGCCGGGACCAATGAATTGATTGATAAAGTTCAAAATGATCAAATGATCATAGACCTTTCAAATTGACCAAACCTGACCTATTTAAGTGGGACCCCCAAGATTAATGGGGTCCACCATCTATATTCTAACCATCTATGAAACAATATGATGTGGGATGGACCCATGAATTGCTTGATAAAGATCAAAGGATCAAATGATCATAGACCTCACAAATTGACCAAACCTAACCTATTTAAGTGGGACCCCCAAGATGAATGGGGTCCACCATCTCTAATCTTACCGTCCATAACCATATTATGCGGGATGGGACCCATGAATTGATTAAGAAAGATCAAAGGATCAAATGATCGTAGACCTAACAAATTGACCAAATATTTTTAAATGGGACCCAGATGAATGGGGTCCACCATCTTCATTCTAACCGTCCATAAAATTAATCAAATGATGCGGGCCGGGACCCATGAATTGATTGATAAAGTTCAAATGATCAAATGATCATAGACCTCTCAAATTGACCAAACCTAATCTATTTAAGTGAGACCCCTAATATGAATGGGTCCACCATCTATATTCTAACCGTCCATGAAATAATCTGATGCGGGCTGGGACCATGAATTGCCTGATAATGATCAAAGTATTAAATGATCATAGACCTCACAAATTGACCAAACCTAACCTATTTAATTGGAACCCCCCAAATGAATGGGGTCCACCATCTTTATTCTAACCGTCTATAAAACCATATTATGCGGGATGAGACCAATGAATTGATTTAAAAAGATCAAATGATCAAATGAGCGTAGACCTAATAAATTGATCAAATATGTTTAAGTGAGACCCAGATGAATGGGGTCCACCATCTCTATTCTAACCGTCCATAAAATCATATAATGCGGACCGGGACCCATGAATTGATTGATAAAGTTCAAATGATCATAGACCTCATAAATTGACCAAACCTAATTTATTTAAGTGGGACTCCAAAGATGAATGGAGTCCACCATCTATATTCTAATCGTTCATAAAATCATATGATGCGGGCTGAGACCAATGAATTGCATGATAAAGGTCAAAGGATCAAATGATCATAGACCTCACAAATTGACCAAACCTAACCTATTTAAGTGAAACCCCCAAATGAATGGGGTCCACCATCTCTATTCTAACCGTTTATAAAATCATATTATGCGGGATGGGACCCATGAATTGATTAAATAAAGATCAAAGGATCAAATGATCATAGACCTAACAAATTGACCAAATATTTTTAAGTGGAACCCAGATGAATGGGGTCCGCCATCTTTATTCTAACCTTCCATAAAATCAAATGATGCAGGCCGGGACCCATTAATAGATTAATATAAATTTAGCACATCTGGTGTGTTGGCTTATTTAGGGATCTCATGGAGAGATTTTAGGCTTTTGTGGAGAGATTTTAGGTCTTTTGAGTGTGTAATAGATATAGAGATTTTAGGGATAAGGGCAACTCCGAAAATGGCATTGCAAAAAGTTTGAGGTTGTGCCAGGTGTCTTTATGTGAGGAAGAGTACATCCCTTTAGTAATATAGATTCCCCTTAATTACCTACTCCTCCAATGAAGAGAGAAAAAAAAAAAAAAAAATTTTTTTCTGCCATTTCTAACAAACCCAGGGGCATTTCCGTCATTCCACCCATCTTCAAACAACCCCACCTGCGGTTCTCTCCCCAAAAGCCGCGAACAAAACGACGAATCCTATTTTCCTCATCCTCTCTCTCTGCTTTCACTGTCTTATTTACAAAGGAAAACAACCAGTGACGACGACTCGAAGAGTTCCCTCCATCTGCGACGAACGGACGAAAGCCCCCCTCCCCCACTTTCTGTTGCAATGACCGTAGAGAGATCGGAAGGCAGTTGCGTGGGAATACGAACCCTTTCATCTTCTTCTTCTTCCTCGTCTTCTCTCACCAGATGCTCTTATCCTTCTTCTTCTTCAGGTATTTTCTCTTTCGGTCTTCATTTCTTTTGGTTTTCTCGTTCTCTCACTGCTCTCGATTCGTGTTCTTGATGTAAGATCTGATGATGTTTTTGATGCGTATCTCACATCCGAATCGGTTTTCAAAGGAAATCACGATTTTTCTAGATTGTGAATGATTGGGATTTTGATAAGAAAACGAATTTTTATCGCATTGTGGGGTTCTGTTCGGTTTCCTCTCACTCCGGCCTTGTATCAAAAGACATTTCAATGATTTGTAAATCAAATAAAATAGATGGGCCATGCTGTTTTATATCAATGATTTTGAACCGTTGGATGTTTTTTTAGATGATTTTATCAAGATAACTATAAAAAGGATGAAAAATCTTATCGTTTAGCTGGAAAATGTTTTCACGTTGGAGAAGGACAAAACAGGAAATAAAAAAAAATGAAAACGTGATGGAGGGAGAATATGATTGCAAGTGGTGGAATGATTTCAAGAGAGAGATGGTCGCACCTAATCCGGCATAGGATTTTTGGCTGGGCCCTACATAGACAGACACTTAGTACACTAAGTTCCTGTGGCCCACATGTGGATGGGGCCATATTTGGGACCAATTGCCTCATCAAAGTTTCAATGGCTCCAATTGGACGATTGGAATTATCCAATCATTGTGGCCTTCTTAATTGACACTGATTAAATCCCAAGGAGTTCCCAAGGAGTTGGCAAAGTTGTCAGGACCACGGTTCCTCCTTCTTCCGGAGCTAGAAGTTTTGATATCTTCCCTTAGTTTTCCATCTTCAAGAACAAAGGTTGTGTCTACTTGTGCTACCACCTAGAGGCCACAGGGTTTTATCCGGCTTCTCTATAGGCCCAGAGGGAATAGTCCAGCCCAAAAGATTGGAACCCTCCATTAACAACAAAAATAAAAAATAAAAAAAATTGACCCTGATTAGATGATTATTCTTTATATGGCTTTTAGATGCAAGTAAAACCTTCAAAGGGGAGAAATTGAGTTTGATTGATTTTTTGGAGCAACACAAAAAAAACATGGTGTTATTGATCAAGGACGAAATAGTATGCAAATGAGAATCCAACAGGGATGGGAAGGTCTAATAGTTGTGTGTGGTTGTGATGAAAGTGAAAAAAGATGATTCATTACCAGGTCGGTCGGTAAGGTAAGTAGGATGGACGCTAAAAGATAAGATTTCCATGAAAAGATATTTTCACCTAAAAATGTCTCTTATTAGAAACCTTTTTGAAGGGGAAAGTGCGGATTTTCTAGAAAGATGTGCTTTCTATATGATTTATCTTGAGAAATTTACGGCCCACTTTTGATCAATTCAAGATATCCCAATTTGGTACCAACCCACATTTTATTGCAAACGGATGGAATCACAATAAAAGACACTACTTATAAAATTAAGAAATTTTAAGGCGCTGAGAAATTTAGAATGATACAATAAATTTTCTGCAAGAATTAGAATCATCATCATCAATAAATTTTCTGTAAGAATTTTGTTTCTCCATTTCGATCTTCCTCTAAGATTTAGAATGTGATAATTAAATAAGATATTTAGCAGACCCTTTATCTACACCATGTCTATTATTTTTGGTGTGCTTTTGATTGGCCTGATTCAATTAATGTCGGCCTCAGAATGCGGTATGGCTCATTGGACCCACTTAGATGCATGTAGGAAGAGGAGGGATGAAAGTTTCCTCTTTTGAGATTCAATCCAACAAAGAGAAAAAGTTCAATGAGTGTAAAACTGGACCTAATGCCGGATCATGACATAACAAGAGCATCATAAAATTGGACCTAATGCGCACACTGCCCATCCAATCTCCTGGTAGGAGAAGATTTTGCCCTCAATCAACACCTTACTTTTCTTACTCCTCTTAAGCATATTCAAATATTAACAAATCAGATTTTCCTTGTACATGCTTTTAAAGAGCTAATTCAAAAGCACTTTCCTCTAATCTTAAGTGAAACTAGTTTATATTGTATAGCGTAAAATAACAATTAGAGAGGCGACGAAGGAAGTTAAACTATTCCAAAGTATAGAAAACATTATAGAAAAACAATCTTCCTATCCTAAGGAGGAGAACCCATTGATGGAGTTCTTAAATTTCCATGCAAGATAGGTGGTTTCCTTTACACCACTTTTGGTGAGAAGTTGCAATCGGCAGGGTTTACTTTATGTTTTTATAATGATCCGCCGGACAACCAATAGGTCCTCGCTTGTTTGTAAAGGCAGGCTACAAGCAAACTCTAATTTTTTTATTGTATATTTTTTTATTTAATAATATATGGTCCCCACATCTATTAGTAGAAGATTAAGAAACCATACCCCTTAATTTTATTTATCACTCATCCCATGATTACAATCATTGAACCTTCAGTCTCCAACCGTCGGATTGAAGCTCAAAAAGATCTACAATTAAGAAGGCATTAAACTTATAAAACTGTTAAATCAAGAACTAGGATTATCAGGTGGGGTTGATTTTTTTTTTTCTCTCCCGTGATCATTAGATTAGGAGACTTTTCCATCCGCACTCCTATCATTAATATACATGTATCTAGTTAGGCCCCACGAGCTAGACTCCATGTACATCTACATGAAGGTCCAGGAATTACTTACGTGGACATGCAACCAGAGGTTGTGTGGCTTCAATCAAAAAAGGAAAGAAGAAAGAAGAAGATTTTAATAGGATAGTAACTCCTTTGGATGGGGTCTTCTTGATGAATTGGGATTCCAATAAGAATATTCATAGCTCGGTTTTGGTCCTTCTTCACCCACTTGGGCAATTACTAGGAGCACCACAAATCTCTCTCAAGCATAAATAAGTCAAGGAAGTCACAAGCTTTGGGTACACCTTTAACTTTTTTTTAATCTGTATGTTTTTAACCCAAATCTTGGTATTTGATGATTAGATTGGATCAAATTATCAAAAACAATGACACTAATGTCTGAATTTAATCCAAATTGCATATGGAGGGTTCAATTATGATTCATTAATAATTTTTTTGTCTGCACAGGATGGGGCACATATTTTGGCGATCCAAACTGTCTATTACTTATGTGCATAGCCGTATGTTTTGCCTTTTTCAATTTAAGTAATGTTGAATTGGACTGTCTCAAATTAGCCACATTTTTCACATGGTCACAATGCAATGGTCAATCTTACACTGATTGACTTGAGATTTTGGATGTTGATACCTGCATGCAGGGAACATTGAATTGACGGTTCGGATTCATGTTATATAGTACCCATTGTACAGAAAACTTGATTTTATTACAAAAATGATTAATATGAGATTTAATCGATCTTTTCTGAAAAAAAAGGTCTAAATCAAGTGGTGAATGTTGCAGTGAATCATGGACCTACTTGGTTACATGGGTAGTAGAGTAGAGACACTGGGTGCTTCTTTTGAATGGTTTATTGTGCATAGGTGTAGATTTGCTTTCATCTTACTTGATCACATGGTGTTGTCAACCTTTGTGTGTTTTGCCTTCTTAACTAGGTCAAGACTTGAGATGACTCTCCGAATCAACTCGGTCCGGTAGATTTCTGTGCTGAGTTAAAGTTTTCATGTTTTTAAACTATGGTTCAGATATGTTTCAGATCTGAATCCTGATCACTGGTACAAATTTGTATCATGCATGAGCAGATTTTGGCTTGAATAAATACTAGTCGTGTGTACTTAGGTTTAGTGGTTAGATTCAATTCTGATCCAGGTCCCTGATTTGGTTCTGCAATCTGCAGACATAAATGGATCCGGACCAGACTTATGTGGACCCACTTCCAGCTTGAAAAGCTGGCAAGCTAAATGCTGGTAGCTATGATGCCTGGATACTTCAAAACTACGTATCATGTTGTATCAGATACATCACTTTTCTGTGTAAAATCTGTGTCCTGCTAGGCTGCTTGCATGTCCCTGTTGTATCCATGTCGTATCTGAGCATCATAAGCTAGTCATCTTAATCTTATGGATTGCCGTTTGGTGGAAACTTGTTGCTGTATGGTTTTGGATCAAGGTTTAAGAATTTTAGCATTCCTCAGCTCAAAATTCATCATATGTGTATTTGACCGAAGCACAAAGAGTAAGTCATGAGAGTTTTCAAAGACCAAGAGTTATAGACTATAGAGTCCCTCAAAGAATAAGTAATGCTGCACAAGGAGTAACCAAATTTGGTGTCTCCCGACTAGCATTCAAGCCACACAGAGATGTGTTTTGAAAACCCTTCTGTAGGCCTTTTGAAATGCTATTCCCTAAGAGGATCCTTTAAAAAGGATAAGATGTCTCGGGATTGAGGAACTTTTTTTGGCACTCGCCTAATACTTTTGACATGATAGCTGTATCATTACTTTTTATGTACTCTCTAGGGAGCCATCTGGTGTTTTGGTTGTATAATTCGAATATCTGCGGTCATTAGGCTGCCCAAGAGTGTAGTGTGTCTCTTGTACCTACAAACACTTGATAATAGAAAACATCGATCCCTTGCCTCTGCATCCTCTGCTTGTTTTTATTTTCCTCCTCTGTGGTTCCATTTTTGGATCGTTAATTTTCTAGTACACCCACACGTAGTGTACATCCCTCACTCTAGCTCTCTTGCTTCCGCTTCGAAAACAGTGTGAACATTGTCCTTGGACTGGGTTAAATTTGAAAGTGTTTTTTGAGGACACTTCAATAAAGTCCCTTAGTGTGGGTGTCCTCTTCGGCTGTCATTCCTTGGAGATTTCAATTTTACCTTAATGAGATTAGAGCTTTAGCGTCCTCGATTCAAGTAAAGTTTCTACATGTTGGGAGGTACGGCAAATGGTTTTGTTGATTCGTTAGCTAAGCATGGGGTGGATAGGTCTTCCAATTTGGTGGCTTTCACCTGTGATGTTTCTTTGTTTTTTGTTTTTCTTTTTTGTGGTTTAATTCTTTTATACTATCGTGCTCTTTTTTGTTTGTTTGGTGGGCTTCTTGTATTTGGCTTTCTCTTTTAATATAATTTATCGTTACTAATAAATAAAAAATAAAACAACAATGGCAGACATGGTATGGTTGGAACTTAATAACAAAAGTCCTGTTGTCCATAAAGCTAACAAATAACCTTGGCAGGCCAGACTGGTGCTTTAGAATTAGTATTGTGGATGCATGTGCTTACCTTGGCAAAACAAGGGGTGGATAGGTCTTCTGCTTTGCTAGCTTTCACTATGTGATCTTTTTGTTTCTTTGGTATTTATCCTTTATACCATTGTATTTTTCCCTATCTTTGTAATAGGGTGTGTTATTTTTGGTTGTCTCTCTTCTTCTTTTATATAATTTGTCGTACCAGTAAAAAAAATTCACGTGCTTAGTAATTCTAAGTTGCTACATTCTATGTTCTCTTATCATGTCAGTTGTTTAATTTTGTAGTTCTGTTCCTTATTAGCTGATGATGCAAGATTTGTCACATCCTTCATGGATTTTTTACTCTTAGATGCTGCCTTTTATGTTTCTTTTCATATCAACATGTTGAAATTTGTGATTTTGTTGCTTATGTGCAGATGATGCTAGACATCGGACACCTGCATGGATGGGAAAGGGTCTTTCTTGTGTTTGTATAAAGAGAAAAGGAACTTATGAACACATTTGTAGCAATTTGACACCATTGCAGGAGTTGTACTCACACTGGTAGGCCCTTGTTACAGCAAATTAAGAACTTGAAAAATCAATTGATGGAATTACATCACCTTGTATCTAATATAGAAGAAAAAACTATAATGGAAGACCTGAAATGATGAACATTTATTTTCATGTGTTATGTGGATCCATTCACACATAGGCGGGAATGCTTCACTTCCAACATTAGCTTGGTTGCCATTGTAGAACTCTTTTAGCCAACCCCAGATTGATGGGATAAGGCTCTGTTGAAGAAGAAGGTGATGGCTGTAAGCATTTTAGATTTCATGGTCAACCTAGATCCTCATCCAACACGATTAGAGAAATAGGATATCCAGAAACAACATTGATTTGTGATGTTTCTGATGGACATTTGTCTGATGCAGCTGATTGTTCTGCTAATATATCTACATTTATACAGTCATGTCAAGTGTTTGATGGAGTCATTCACATATAATGATGAATGTTGTTTCTTTAATTTAAAGACTGGTAGCATATGGTTTTTTGTAACTTGATTGATTGATGCATGGCAGGAAGAAAGACTACGAAGATTAAAGCGTCGTATGAAGGTTTATTTTGACGCTTCTCGGTCAGATCACCAGGTACACTTGTGTCGTAAACTGTAAATGCTGTTAGCGCACTATGCGTATTCCTTACGTTTTTGCTATTATCTTTTAAGCGGTATTATGGACTTATAGATGCCAAATCTTTTTGTGCCATTATGATATATTCTAGAAATAATATCTTTAAAGATGATCGGAAAGTGTTAAAACAATGGATATGTCTGCACATCATTATATGCGTGGTTATGTGACATTTGGGAAGTTTTACTAGTTAATGCTAGAATATGATTTGATAACAATTCTAGCTAGAAGATGATTACGCGTCATTATATGCATGGATATGTCTACCTATGGTGTTTATGTTGAAATCCACTATCACCATTTCTGACCATTGTATGAAAACTTCAAGCATGGCTTTTACACATGACACAAAGGTTTCAGGCAGCCACCCCAGATTGATGGAATATGGCTTAGATGATGTGTCTGGCACAGTTATGAATATCCAGGTGACAGTGTTAGACTTGTGGTTTGATAATGCCACAAATCTCCAAATTGATATTTCACTCAAGTCGGTCATCATAGCCCTGTGATTGTGCTTTAGCCATTTCAAAGTGCGACTAGGAATTCTAATCTCTTCAGGATGTGAAGAATCCTATGGTGAGATCAATATGTAGGGATTTGCTCTTGAGATTTACATGTTCCATATGGAAGGCACTCTCTTGGATCACTGCCATTTGGATCGGGCATTTACATTGGTTTCCTTACATCCATAGAAACCCATCAGAATGGTCTTGCACATAGTTCTATACTAATATGAATCAGATCTGAATATCTAACCTTATAAATATGATTGTACATACACATATAAACATGGAAATATTCCAATCAAACATTAAATAATCAATTTTATGAGCCCTTGTTGTCATTCTTAGCAACGTTTTTTTTTATAACCATTCTTAGCAACTAATTAATTGAGTCCTGTTCATGCTGACAGGGAGCTTTGAGAGCTCTTTGGACAGCTACATACCCTAATCGGGAGCTTGATGGATTGATATCTGAACAATGGAAGGAAATGGGATGGCAGGGTAGAGATCCAACGACTGATTTCAGGTTTTATGAAGTGCCTATCTGTTCCTTTTATTTTATGTTTACTTTCTATTGGTGGGTTTTTCTACCTGATTTTGATCTAAACAATTTTACATAATGCATAGGGGAGCTGGATTCATTTCTTTGGAGAACCTGCTCTTTTTTGCGAAGACATTTACTGTAAGATCCTATTATTGGTACTTGAGGTTTTCACTTTCTTTCAATTACTTTTTAAATGCTTTGAACCCATCTGTATTTATTTTTGCTACAAGACTATATATGGAAAATTGTCTGTAATAAAAAATTATCAAAATTTTATTGTCACAGATATCTTTCCAAAGGCTATTAAATAAGCAAGGTGGAAAGAGAGCTACTTGGGAGTATCCATTTGCTGTTGCTGGTGTAAATATCACATTCATGATCATGCAAATGCTAGATCTACACTCGTGTAAGTCTCTCTCTCTCTCTCTCTCTCTATAAATATATATATCTATCTATCTATCCATATATTATATTATATCAATTTGTACAAACAAAATCATGCTTGCCCATGTATAAGATGATGGATCGGAATTTCAGACATACTGTAGGTAAAGAGAGTGCCTAAAACTGAAACTACCATGCAGAGAAACAAACATAGTGGAGGAATAATCAATGGAAGCAGAAGATGAAACCGAGAAAAGACAGATGATTTATTGTTAAAAGTGATGAAAATTAACAAAGAACTTATTCATGGGTCCAGTACATGAAGAAAAAGTATGAAAGGTTGGCATTTTGAAATGAAGGGTATGGGTGATTAAACAGGACAAAGATCACAACTAGGATAACATAAATCAAAGGAGAAAGGAAGTGGAATGAAAATAAGGAGATTTAATGTAGAAGGAGAAAAGGGATAAATTTTGAAGTTGGAAAGATTAGGATTTGAAAAGAACAGGGAAATTGAAGGGTAATAATTGAACAGAATAATAAATAAGGAATAGCGGAAATATTTAGAGTGGGAAAAACGTCTGGAACTAAAGTGAATTCACATCTTGGTGTGCTTGATGATGCCAGGTTGTAAGACAATGGAGAGCCTGATTCTCTGCTAAGGTATAAAACTTTTCATGAGCAAAGAAGAGAAAAGTAGGACATATGAGTAGAAATTTTCCACATATATGTAATATGGCTATCTTAGGTAGTAGGGAAAAGACTTAAATCTATGTATTATCCTTTATAAGTAGCTAATCCTTTGTATGGTTGGTATTTGTTTCTGTTACAAGTCAAAAGATGTTTTTTTTAATTAATCGATGTCTACTTATCATGAATTTTTTTACTTGCTACTAACATAAGGTGGCTTATATTTTTGCAGCAAAACGAAGAACATTTGTAAGATCAGTATTCATCCAGATGCTTTCAGGTCAGCCCCACAGCCTGCTGAAAATTTTGGCAAGGAAAATTTCCTGCTTCTGCCTATTGAAAGATTTAACTGCCAATTTCAATTGGGCAATCTTCGATTTATTTACTGTTTGAGTGCATTCCCTTATTGTTGCTTTGTGTTGCACTGTTGTTTTTTCAGAGAATGAGTGGACGTTTGACTTGCTTTATTGCGTGGCATTTATGGTTATGGACAAACAGTGGCTGGAAAAGAATGCATCATATATGGAGTTCAATGTAAATGGATCCATTCCCCCTTCCTACTTGCTCCTTCTGACTAACCTGTGATGTTTTATGATTTAGTTCTCTCTCTCTCTCTCTCTATATATATATATATATATATATCCATAGATGCTGAATTATTAAAATTTGTTTATTTGAAGGATATTTTGAAGTCAACGCGAGCTCAGCTGGAGAGAGAACTTCTATCAGATGATGTCCTGCGAATCGAAGACATGCCATCCTATGGCCTTCTCTGTTAGAAAGCTACAGATAGAAAGACTTCAAGCTGTGCTCACTAGACTCTCATGTTAGTTGTTCACAAAGAATTTAACTTTGTATAGCTGCTCATGCACGCGTGTGCGTGTCATGGTTCTCACCGCTTCAGACTGTCTGCATGGAGTAACCTATTGTGGATCGAATTTGGCCTGAAGTTTACACTTATGATGCTAACCACCTATTTTGTCCATTGACTCTTCTCTTTACTCCTCTTCTGGTATTTTCTTCACTAACCATAAATTTGATGACCTTCAATTGTGTGATTTGGATCAGTTCATCTATAATTGTATCATAACTCAGATGGTCTGGATTGGTATGCCTAAATGATGCATTAATGCTTATTGTGTGGTAGTTGTTGCTAAGTTTTTCTTTATGTAAGACTGACATAAGATAAGAGTCTCTAAGACTAACATAGTAGAGCCTTGCATATATACTCCCATCTTTTTTTTTTTTCCCATACTGCAATGTGAGACTCAACCATCAATGCCAATTGCCAAGGGCTTTGTTTAACTTATGTTTGTACAAAATAATATTAATAAAGCATCTATCCATGTATATAAATATATATATTTTAGACAGGGTAACTGGATATTTGGGCCTGACGCGGACCTCATTATAAAAAAAGCCCAAAAGTGAGTCCATGCCTGGATTTTTCGGGCTGGGACCTTCTTGGTAATTAGGGAATAAAAAATTTAGGCATTTAAAAAAAATATAAGACCAATTAAATTTCAATAGCCATTCAAGCAAACTTAATAATTGTAGCTGATTTTCAGTTTCTGTCTTCTTTGATCAATTAATGGAATAATAAAATAAAGAGAATTGCTATATCTATCATCAATCTCAAGGCCTTAAATTCATTGGTTAAAAAATGGGCATCGGGAGCCGATATTAGGTGAAAGATAGAGGGTCATTTGTATTGATTTTTTGCAGTATCAATGTGATTTTATTTTTAATGAAAGGTTAGATTGAAACTTATATAGTCCTTTATAATATCCACTGAATTGAAGATGCATAGTACCACTTTGTATTGGCCCCTTATCTCCACCTCTTTTACTGTCCCAACTTGCATAATATGAGACTAGCTTCGGCCCTCTGGCTGTCGATAAGTTGGGCCAGCTCAATTTGTATTGGTTAGGTTAAGGCTCAAGCTTGACTCATGAGTTAATTTGAGCTGATATGGAGTTCGAGCTGACTCAATTGTATGAGCCCAAGTTCAAACTTAAGATCAGCTGCTTAGTATACATAAAATATATGTATTAGGAAGAAAAGACTAAGCTAGTTCAATTAAGTGAACACAAGTTGAGCTCGTTCCTGGGCCCAAAGCTCGACTTGAGCTCGAGTTGTTTTTCAGGGCCAAGGACCGCTCGGCTCGGCTCATTTACAGCCTTAAGCCCTAAGTAATTAACTTCATCAAGCAACCATCTTGCTTCTAAGGAAGTGGCAAATGCAAAAAAAAAAAAAAGGGCATCTTTAAACGAAAAAGTTAGGGTCAATAAATTAACTTTTTGGTAGTTGTGAATTACCAAATGGCCCCCCAGGGGTGGAACTTGGGGTAGGGACTATGGAACCATGGGCCCAATTTCTTCAAAATTCACATCTAGGCTTGGTTGGTTGGTGCCTCCCATTTTGTGGGTGGGGCTCATGATTGAAATCTAAATCGTTCGAAATTACTGCATATGTGTTCTATACTTTTATTATAAAAAAAATTAAATTATTTCTAATGATTTTTTATGTTAAATATGTGTTACATACATAATTACCCAACAACAAGAATATGTCCAACTGGAGTTAAAATTTTGAAGATGATAGAAATCAGCTTTCATCTTTTTGAATAATTTAGATTTTTTCAAATGAGTTGTTGATGGACACATGTGAATGCCCATATTAGATTTGGTGTTCCCAAAAATCACTACATAATAACTAAATTTTTGGATAAATATGTACTTCAGGAGTGGGACTTGCTAGAAATTCGGGAGGTTCCTCACTAAGTTTTACTTATAAAAGTCTAAACGGTTAAAAAGTCGATGAACACGACTTATTATGGCTCCCTAAACAAATTTTACTCAAAAAAAAAAAAATCATACCCATTGTCAAATTGATCACTAAAATAAGCAAACTTTTCATAATATTTTGTCCAATCTAATTGATTCAATTCGTTTTAGAGTAAAAGTTTGCGAATGTCATTCAAGTGGCAAAATTTTATGTTGGGGTTAACCATCGATAACCCTAGCTTGAGATGAAGTTGAGATATTTCCCATAGATACTTGTGTAGTTTTTATGGACTAAAGCATCTTTTATTGTGCGATATCACATACCATATTTTTACGATTTTATAATTTTTTAATTAATGTGATATCACTTAAAAGTTTTTTCTCATTGTAATATATTAAACTAGAAGGTTTTGGATCTGATTTTGACTGAAATTTACTTTTAATTTTTACAACTGCTAACATACTTTTCCTCTTCTTTTCACTAATATACTTCTCTCACCTATGGACTTCCATCTCCCTCATTTCTAACATATATAGAATCTACCTCTTCATGCATATTCGTGATTAGCACGGATTTCTATGCTAGTCATGGATTAAAAGAAGAAAATATACCTATACAATTAAAGGCATTTTAACTTATAAAAACCTGCATTAATAGTAGTCAAAGTGGACCCCACCAGAAAGCACCCAAAAACAAAAAAAAACCAGGTTTGGGTCGACAGGAAGGAAGCACTTAACATACATGAAAGTGACGCACTAGAGTCTAGAGAGGTGATTCTAAACTCACCCACCTCTTTTGCTATATCCACCCACATTTTGAATAATACCTAAAATACCCTCATCTTCTCCTCTCTCCTTCTGGTTTCCTGCTTCGGCCACATCCGGCGAACCTGCTCCAGCCACGTCTGCCCAACCCTGTCGCCGCCTATCCCTCTCCCTCTCTCTATCTCTCTCGCTCGCCGCCTGCATCCCCCGGTTAGAGAAGAAGAACAAGGGAAGGAGAGGAGAAGGTGGGAGCGGTGATCCAGGGGGTGGTGCGAGGGTGCAGCGGTGACAGGGAGGAGAGAAGAAGAAGGAGAAAAACAGAGGAGAGAGGAAAAAAAGGGAGAAAAGGAAGGAGAAGAGGAAGAATAAGAGAAGTGCAAGAAGAAGGAGACAGGGGGGATAACGCTCCTCCCTCTCCCCGCCCTCCAGAGGTGCAGGTCGCGATCGACGAGAGCGGGAAGACGACGGTGATAAACCGTGCAATTGATAAACGCACGGGTTTTTCCAACCGTGCAATTGATAAATGCACGGGGTTTTTCAGCCGTGCACCTCTCTATATGCACGGTTCGAAAACTTCGTGCACATTTGGAGAAGGCTGCGATCTGTGCACGGATATGATAAACCGTGCAAATGAAAAATGCACGGGATTTTTCGGTCGTGCACCTCTTTATGTGCACGGCTCCAAAACTTCGTGCACCTCTGGAGAATATTGCAATCAAGAGAGGGCGGAGAGAGTTGAAGCGGAGGGAAAAATGGAGATGGAAGGAGAGATATGGTAAAGCAGGGACAGAGAGAAACAAAGGAAGGAGAAGAGAGGGGGGGAGAGATGAAGGAGAGAGGCACGCGAAGGTGCGGAAGATGGTGGCGAGATCGAGAGGAGAAGAAGATGGGGGCGCTGCACTTGGTGGTCGTGAGATGGAGGGAGAAGAAAACGATGGTGGGGAGTGGGTTCTGCACGTTGGGGTCAGAGAGACGAGGATGGAGATGTGGGGGGAGGTGAAGTGCTGGGTGAGGACGATGGGGTCTGGCTGGGGGTGCCGCCGGAGCAGGGAGAGGAAGAGGGGGTCTGGCTGGGGTGCCGCCGGAGCAGGGAGAGGAAGAGGGGTATTTTCGTCATGTATAATTAAAAAAAAAATTTGTGGGTGGATTCAGCAAAAGAGGTGGGTGAGTTTAGAATCACCCAGTCTAGAGAGGTGAACTAGAGATTATCATATCAATTCTCTCTTCTTTTTAAAACCCTAATTTTAAATATCAAATCAACGGTTACGAGAAGAAAAAGCGATGGCACCCCACGACCTCCGACGTCCGTTCAAGCGGCCGGCGATCTCCGATCAGCAGAAGCGCCGAGAGCTCGCTCTCCTCCGCCAGGCCCAGCACCGCCGCGACGCGCAGCTCCAAGCGCGCACGTTAGCATCCTCCATCGCCTTTCTCCAAGACCAGAACCCCCCTCACCACCTCGACCAACCCATCTCCGAACCAGGCGCCGAGCCCGAACCGGAGTCCGAGCCTCAGCACAGGGACTTCAACGTCGTCCAGGCCTCGAAGCTCCGAGGATCGGAAGCACGAAGCTGGTTCGCAAGGCAGCTGATGCTGCCCGAGTGGATGATCGACGTCCCCCCTCGATTGAATCGAGACTGGTTCGGGTTTTTTCATTCTCTTTCATTTCTTGTTTTATGATTTGAAAATTTGAATTTTTTTGAATTTCAGTCGCGTTTGGATGTTCCCCAGATTGCAATTTGAAATGAATTCATATGGGTTTTTGTGGGTTGCTCTTATTCTGAACTCTTTTGCACTAAATCATTATAGTGGAGAACCAAAAAAGAAAAAAAGCTTAAAAACCCATTTGCTATAACCAACTCATGCCCTCCATTTTTCTCAATTGTAGTTCCCAGGACCCAGGTGCCAAAATTTATCACATTCTGCAGTAAACTATTTTCAAATTATTACCAACTTTCCACTCTCATATCTGCTAAACTTGCATTGGAGATCAGGGATTTGTATTGGAGAGGTTTTCTAGGTTCTTTGCATGTATAATGGCTGTAGAAGCTCATATTATATGTTGTTGCTGTTTTTGTTTGACTGGGAGAAATGATTTTAATTTATGCTTTAGGTATGTCTTTGCGAGGCCTGCTGGGAAGCGGTGTTTCGTGGTTTCCTCAAATGGGACGACTGTGAGTAGGCTCAGGAATGGTTCTGTGTTGCATCATTTTCCATCTGCATTGCCCAATGGTGCTAGGACGAAAGACGTGTCGGCCCCTGCACATGTGTTTTGTATTCTAGACTGTATTTTTCATGAGGTGTGATATCTAGTTTCTCAAGAAGTGGTATATACTATATATGGTACTCCTCTTTGCTATACTTGTTGTCGTTCAGTCGAAACATACTGCACTGGTAGGTCCATCTTTTAATGATCCAAATCGTCCTGGTGGTTATGTCATGGATGCAACCCTTGGTTAATATGAATCATTTAATTGGTTGATTTTATGCTCCACCATTGCATACATTTTATTTCTAACTATCCATCTCTGGATTGCTAGCCAATTATCAAAGGACTATAAGCTACAATTGTCTGTCGCGGTAACTTTGCAATGTAGCCAATCCACATGGCTTTCCAACAGATAAACAATACGACTTGCTTGAAGAAGGATCCACTCATGCAGAATGCTTCTTCCTAATGAAAACGCCCATAATGTTGCTGGGCATTATTATATTATGTGATGCCTTGGATGATTTAGTTGCTGTTGTCAATCTTTTCTGTTTTCTATGTTGAATCTATTTTTAAACTGATTTATAGGTGTCATTTTCAGCCAGATCAAACTTATTATGTGATCGATATGGTCTGCTGGCGAGGGTATTCATTATATGATTGCACTGCAGAGTTCAGGTTCTTTTGGTTGAACTCCAAGCTTACTGAAACAGGAGCTTGTAATCCTCCTTCAGTGTACCACAGATACAGGTTTAGCGTTGTACCCATCTATGACTGTGACCAGAATGGTTTGCATGAAGCATATGCAGGTGCAGTGCCTTATGGAAAAGATGGGCTATTGTTTTACAACAAGTAAGATTGCATTTACCAGATTATAAAGTTAAAAGCTCCTCCTGTAAAATGCTATCAATGCATAATTAGCATAGTGGTAAAATGGTAATTATGTTGCAATTTCCTCCATAGTAGGGGTTGATTAGAAAAAGGAAACTTAAAATTCCCTGAGGGTTTGACATTTCAGGAGCTCAGAAGAAATAATTTCAATTTTTATATTCAACTCCAACTTAGTTGTTGAAGTAGGATTGCAATCTTGCCCTGGCTTGCTCGGCTCGTTTACATCCCTACTCTGAAGCCATTGGCTACATATGCCTTTGGTGTAGTTACGCTCTTTTTCAAGTCTATTGGTTTCTCTAACAACTTCTTACAGCATATCTATTTCACTTATATTGACAATTAATCTTTCTTCTAATACTTCTGTTTGATGTCAGCAACCATCTTGTTGGATGTGCAAGTTTTATATGATCCAATACAATTTTCTTATTCTTCTAATACTGTTACGTCTATCAGGCATGCACATTATCAAACTGGTAACACTCCATTGGCATTAGTGTGGAAGGATGAAAACTGTAGCCAATATGTTCTTGATACTGACAGTAAAGGACAAGTTCCGAGTCAGCAACAGGTACGCTCATATTGCATGTCTCTTCTACCATAGTTTCGTTTGCAAGTTCCTTTGCTTTTAAAAGTTCCTTTGCTTTTAAAAGTTCCTTTGCTTTTAATGTTTGAAAGATCAGTTCCCATTTATTCAATTAAAATGATGTGCTTAACAGCCTACACTGACAGAACTATTCAATGAACATTAGGAAAAAAAAGAAAAGAAAACTATAGAGCTAAAAGGTGAGAGAATTATATGGATCTTTCCAGATATGTCCTAGATGCTATGCGAAAATTTAAAATTTAAGTCTTGGCCACCTTATCTTGCATCCTCATAAGCAGCTGTTGGCACATGGTAAAAGAAACATCCATTTGGGAAGTTAATACTTTTATGCCATTGGGTATAATGTTCTTGCATTTTCTTTTAAAAAATAATTTAATAATACTCATCTGACATTCATAAAGGGGTTAAAAACTTGAAATACTTAAAGAGTAACTCCGTACGGTCTTACAAGCAATCTCTTAAAAAACTCTTTTTGGGAAAATTCTTGAGGAACTTTGCATATGCGCTACAAGCTATTATCTGTAAAAAATGCATTGAAGAAGCTTCTGAGAAGTATTTCATACATTAGGATTTTAGTTTAAACTTATGAATTGAACAACTTACACTCAGAAATTAAAATCATGCAACATTTTGGAAAAATTGTAATGGCAAAGAACATGTTACTTTGAATGTATTTCTTCTCCCCTCTTCCTCCATTTCTTGAACTTGAAACTTTCTAGTGTCTGTTATATCCAAGTCTTTCAAATTCCTTATGGCAGCAATGTCTGGCATGACAATGTGTATGGATATGGGATCTGCTGCACATTATGATGGAACCATACCTGATAATACATAAATGCATAGAAAAAAAAAATAGAATTTATCACAGGAAGATGTACACAAGTCATATTGATATAATGGGATGCTACTGAGGGATGGCTTCATTGAACAGTTTGCCCAACGGCCCATTTGTTTGCACGGAACTGAATACATAGGACTCCATGATCAAATTGGCTCCAACCAAGGATTATTAAAGAGGCAAGGTGTGAAGGACAAAAGGTGGAGATGTAGATAGGACCTTGACTTCCCTAGGATTTGAAATAATGAGGGTGATGGCTGGTATCCATTTTCCATCTCCCCTTGATTCATTTTCCAAAGGGGAGGTTATTTGATAATCATTTTTGGATATGCACCTCTGTTTCTTCAATTTTGGCCACTCCTAGAAATATGTCTTAGAATTCATAGAAATGAAAGGTAGGCCAACCGTTTTGGGTTTTTCTGGGCTTTTTCATAAGTTATGATGAATCTGGCAGTATATGGCCACTCTTCAATATAAAAGATATATAAAGATATTAACAAAATTATATTATATTATGTCTCAGTCCTTGTTTCTTTGAACTTGAAAGATCTCTTATGCTGCTAAAATAGGTTGTGTTGTAGTTTTTGCTTGTTGACTGACTGGAGAAATATATTGTGAAATGTGATCTCCATGTTGAAATGTACTACCAATTATTATTCTTCATTTGATCAGGTGGTTCTGGAGTTGCAAGAGGACCGAAAACTGGCAACGTCAGATGATCCTCCTGTTGTCTTGGGTTATTTAGATGGAGATATCCTACAAAAGGTATGATCTATTGAAACCATTGTACTTGGTGGACATGCTGTGTGAGAAAAGAAAGTTGTATTTGTAGGAGTATTGCTCCCTCCTGCTTCACATAGATCCTTATCCACACCGAAGAACGGAAAACTGTGCTATCATGTCCACCGGTCCTCTCATTTAAATGCTTTATGACCCACATTTGTATGTCGAACAATTTTCACCTAGTCTGAAAGTGAGTTGTCAAAAGATTAATTGACCTATTTGATGGTCAAAATGTTAGAAACAAAACTCCCAATCTTGAAAATGCTTTCAGTTAAATTACATTGAGTTTTGCCTGGTTTTTGCTCTACATTCACGAATTTGTTGTTGCTACGTAAGTTTAGAGTAAGAATTTAATTGCCAAAAGACTACCTAAGGATTTGGCTCAGGATAGATTAAAATGGAGAAACAATCATGTAGCCGAGCCCAGTACAGTTGGGACAAGGCTTTGATGATGATTCACATTTTATGAAAGCAAATTATCTTTTTCCCCTATTTTTCTTGTTGTTACATAGCTTCAATTCTAAAAATATAAAATCTTTAGTTGTCTTCTTTGGCAGGTTTTATCTTTGCATCCATAAAAATATATTGTTGCCAAAAGCTTGTGTTAGTTTAGAATCTAAATTCATAAATGCGATTTGGGTTCACATTATGCATGCACCTCTTTTATTTCCCCCTATTTTCTTCTGGTCACATAACTTCCTTTACTTTTAGAACTCACTCCCTTCCCTTGTACAGTCAGGTCTACGTATAGGAACGCTTCTGCGCTTCGCCATTAATGATGGAGGCGTGAGAATTGTTGATGGAAAGCTTGAAATTGCTGATGTGAATTATGCTGGCAAGGCCAATCGTGCTCGTGCTTTTGCAGATAGCTATTCAAAGGTTAGTATGTGAATTATGTAAATCAGATCAAGGCATGTCTTGTATCTAGAAGTTTCTCTGCACTAGACAATTTCACCAAATGAGGCCAAACATGCATTAGATCGATAAGAAACATTGATTCTGTCAAGACTATAAAAGAAATGAATCGCGCCTCCTTGAATGACTCAATCTAAACGGTGAAGATTTCTCCAATGATTGTGATATGTATCAGCAGTTGGTTGAGATCCATGGTGGTTTGCCACTACAAAATGTTGGCCCCTTAATTTGATTGTCAAAAAGAGATCTCGCTACATTTGATCACATCCACAACACGTGACGATGTGGAAGAGCATCATAGATTTGGGATGATATTATTACTTATATTGGATGAGTATGACTGTAGCCATCATGTAGTAAAGGGCTTGCAAAATGGATGATTGGACTAAACTTTTCTCACCATCTGTTTTCAATGCCCCTAATCACCATCCGATGGGGGAGAAATCTTACCCTTCCCTAATTCACGATGTCTCTTCATGACCCCCCTATGGATTGGAGTGCATTGAGGTGGGCTATGGCCATGG
Organism: Litsea cubeba; assembly: GCA_012931725.1. NCBI lineage: Eukaryota > Viridiplantae > Streptophyta > Magnoliopsida > Laurales > Lauraceae > Litsea > Litsea cubeba. The sequence goes on from CM022946.1 coordinate 15,749,842, forward strand.
CATCACATTGTAGTGAGATGCCATCTTCCTTGATCATCCCACGTGTTGGCACATGCATGTCTGTGTTAGTACATGTATACATATTTTCTGCAGACATTGTTGGCAGTATCCAACTGAACTGAACACAATATTTTGATATTCAGCATAAACTGCTACCGACATTTCAGTTTCCTGTTTTAGAGTGATTTTCTCTATTATTTTTTTTACTGGAGAATGATATCTATGGTTTATCCTTGCAGGTTTTTTTCCAATATACTGCTCGACATTCTCCTCTAAAAATTGATGATCTGGTTGCATCCGTCCATTCATCTCAAGATCAAGAAAGTGAAAGTTCAGATATTGAGATGGTTCAATGATGGCAACAAGCAATATCTTAGATGTATTGAAGATAATGAAAGAAGAGTTCTGTTGGGACTTTTTTGTGCAATGGCAGGATTGTGCTCTGCAGATTTCTGTTTCCACAAGAGATGTATCCTGCATCCCGACTCCTGCCATATAACCAAAATCTTCTCTATTAAGGAAAAATAGTTCATTTTTTTCCTTTTCTACAAGGATGATATGTTGCACCAAACAACAGAGGGGCAGGATGTAAAACCAAAATAAGTTTTCCTCTCCTATTACGAAATCCTCTCATCGCACAAACACCCCTAGTTTTTCGATTCTCAACCGGCAGGAGTAGGTATAAGTACTTGTCTTAGAGTCACAAAAATGTCTTCCAAAAGTGAAAATTATTGGAAAGTATTGTAACTAGACTTTAATTTAGAGTCAGCCAGAGGTGTATGTGGTAGTGATACCTGAAATGTACCGACATGGTTGCATGTCAGTGGCATCCATACTCACAATCATGTAGGATGACCATTATCTTGCTTGTCATTAATCTGAGTTGGGTTAAAATTAATGTGCTTTACTCATAAAGCAAACAAGTTGTGACCTAACTTTTGAAATGGATGTGATCTCATGGACAACATAGACAGAATTTATTAGATAGAAAAGAGCTAAAGGCAGCTTGGGTATATGCTGTCTTAACAACTTTTTTCTCTATTTAGTATGTGTGTACGTGGTTATATTTTAAATGGTTTCCTACTCTTTTTTTTTTCTTTTTTCTGAAATGGTGACTTATTGCGAGGAAACCAAAAAAAAAAAAACAGCAGCAGAAAACCAAGGCTAGAAATTAGCCCACATTTGAAGAGAGAAACTAGTACTGCATAGAAATAAAATTTGGACCATGGTTTTCTAAATTGGTTGAGACACAAATGAGTTGGGTGGGCTCTGACACAATATATGGCTGAGTCCTATGCGTGGGGGCCTTCTTTCCCCATCTTTGTTAACCCAAAATTTGTTTTGCAGTGTGTGGATGCTCTCTAACAAGGTTTTTAGGGTGAGTGTTTTGCAGGATACCTTAACATGAGGGATAAGGTTAGTTAGGCCAAATTTTCTCCTGTGGGCATCTGTATGGAATGTTATGTGTGAAACCTCTATCCTTCCTTTAACCTCTGGCAACTTGTGGACACCCGCCGGAGAAAATCTCTCAAGGTTACTATTCAAATGACAATCTTCCATCTCTTTGATTGCATGGTAGAAGTATGCTATAGAGGTCAAGAGTTCGAAGATTCGTTAAATTAAGGCTAGATTAAACTTAAGTTATATTAAACTAGTATTATGATGTAATTAGGTTTCCTGTAGGATTAGGTTTCTAGTATATTTTGATTGTTTTCAAGTTTTAAGCTAATTTTGGGTGCATCTTGCTTTCGGCTGACAACTTGAGAGTGACCCAAATTGGCCCCCGAGTTTAAGTTTAAAATCCTGGTTTGGACTTCCTCAAACTGATTTTGCCAAAAGATCAGCACACTATTTAGCTGACAACACTACATAGAGAACAACAACAGATGGTCCTTTTCTTACAACTCTGTTTTGCCTATAAAGAGGCACCTTGCATTGAACACCAGAAAATGGATTGCCTTTGACAATAATAACCTCCTTGGTATTCCTCCTGTAAAAGCTCTCTACCACCCGTAAGCATAGCCAGAAACTCCATCATCATTAACATTCCACCTCTTTTAGACCCACAAGAAACTTTATAGTGCCCAAACTTCCACTGTTCAAACAACAGGTCAAAATTGAATTTTGAAGCACCTTGTGGAGGAGGGTTCCATGGAATAACAGAATTAACTGTTGCCAGTTGGCCTTGAGCTATATAAGCACTCAATTTCCATCAACCTTTATTGAGGATTGGAAACTGAGAAGTTATTGAACTCCTTATGAGAGGAAGCTCAAGTTTTAGTTTTTTTTTTTTTTTTTGGGGGCTTGACATGTCTGCATTCTGGAGAGCATCTATTGCCCTGAAATTGATTTTTTTTTTCTGGGTGCCCACTGGGATTTGAAACAGCACATATTTTTGGTAGCAGGACAATTAATACCAATCCATGGGCCTCAAGTATTATATGGTTGTATATTTGTACCATATTGTTTTTTGGTATTACTTTTCTGGATTGCTAACGATCTGATAACTTTGTATCAGATTTTAGGGTTGCAATTAGGCCAATGATTGTCCTTATCGGAACTTGTTTTATATTAGGCCAAATATTGAACCCTGAGTCCAGCCCCAGCCTCAGTATTGAAAGTTGGCCAGTTCCATCACATGTATTTCCTTTCATACTTCTACTTAATTTATTCATTCTGCTATCCTTTCTATGCTTTGCTGATATAGCACATCTCTTTTAATTAGTTAATTTGCCCCACCTTTAACGCCTAGGTATTTTTCGTGTATTGGTTAGCAACTTAAGATCGTATCGGAGCCAACATGTTCCCGGTTCGAATCTGCGCAAGGCAAAAAAGGTCCCATATTGTGTATTGTGTGCAGGCGCATGTGCTCAGGGTAAAAAGGCCCTATTCTGTGTCTTGTGTGGGTGTGGGCTTCGAGTCCAGGCGGTGTACCACATGAGGGGAGGGGGTGTTAAGTAGTTAATTTGCTACACCTTTAACCCCTAGGCATTTTGGGTGTATTGGTTAGCAACTTGAGTCCTTTTATTTAGATCTACTGAACTTTCATCTTTGCAATTTCATCTCTTTATTCTACTATCTAGTAGAGACTAGAGAGCTTTATTATCCAGCACAAGGTCATGAGCAATAGATGAGAAGTTTAATTCCTTAAATTATTATTAAGGCAGGAGCCTGTGGAGTCAATCTCTTACTATTAGGTGGCCAAGGTGGTAGGCTCACAGCTATCAATTGTACAAGCTAGTACATCCATGTATTCTCTGGTGATGGTGAAGGAATCATATACCTTCCCATCCCTGCTCTTCTTGTACTCAAATAGGAGAGAGGTGTGGTTGAAGGCTGTCAGCTTCACAAAGCCAAAATCATAGTCCTTGTAAATGCTCCATGTTGTGTTGAGATCGGTGAAGGCAGACAGGTGGCTACCTCCGCCGCCAGCAACCACGTGGATGGTCCCATTCACTATGCCTGAGAAATGTGATGTCTCTGAGTTGACACAGATATTCTGCATTGACACAAACAGAACAATTTATAAGAGAGTAGTACATCACATGCCTGTGCTGAATCAATACATTTTCACTCTCAATTTCAGTATGAAAGGCTTCAGTAACTGTATTATACAAAGGCTATCCGGTGATATAGGAGAGAATATTTTGCAATCAGGTTGTGGATTATGGCTATAAGTTAAAATTAAATGGAACCCAGACCAAAGTTATATTCAACTATTGGATTGAAACAGAGGACATAAATAGGTTAATGCAAACATGATCGGTGTTCGGAAAAACTAGTGGGTGTTGTGTGATTTCTGAGTGCTACTATGATTATAGAAATATTTTAATAAGACCACAATTAAACATGAAGTGGTATATGGACTTGAACATTGACAACAGAAATGACAAGAAACAAAGAACATGTAGCAATGATTTCTAGGCTATGGTAAATATGTGGATTAACAAAGATAGAATTAAAAATGCTTGAATTAGGGAAAGTTCTATTGGCTTCAATAGAAGAAAAAAGAAAAATGAAGACATGTTGCAGGCACAAGGAACTAGAAGAAGTAAGAGAACCATAAAGACTCGGAGTGAAGCAATGCAAAGTGAGATGCGGGTTGTAGAGTGATGGAGAGATACTACTCAGGAGGGATGACTGGAAAAAAAGGAATTTGTTTACAACGAATGTGCACATGCGATGTTTTTAGATAGTTTCAAGTTCTATGAATTCTTTCTTAGATGAAATGTGTACCTCATATATTTGGCAAGTCCTCTCATAGCTGTGTACATGACCATAGAAAGCCATATCCACCCTATATTTCTGCCATAGTTTTTGCAGGCTACTTCTTCCCATGGGTTCTTCAAAGGATCCCTGCTGAGCATACCAGGAATTGGAGGAGTAGCCGAGAACACGATGAGCAGCAAAAATTAGCCATGGTTGCTTCTGCCTGTCTGCTGAAGCAAGGCATTTCTCAATGAATTTGTACTGTTCTGTCCCCTCTCTCCAGTCATGTTCAGAATCCGCTATGCAGAAATGGAACATACCGTAGTCTACAGAATACCTAGAAAAGAAAACATGCACATTTCACTAAATATTTTTAGGTGCATTTGGATGTACTTAAACAGTTTATGTAGCCATGTGTTTGGACAGCACAAATACTGCGAACCACATCAGGTGACATCGTTTTTGTTCCATTTGCATCATAGGTTATTATTGGTGCCAATGGTTGATATCTATAGAGGGGCAAAGATATTTAAGAAATGATAACGGCCTAATATGACATAAAAATGGTGACCATTTTTGCAAATTATTCAACTCGATTGTGTGGTACATGCAAACGTGGTCATACTAAATGTTCCACTGTAGACCATTCATTACATAAGATGAGCATGCATATATTTCAGAGGATTTCTTAGGCTGTGAGTTATGGGATTCTCTTACCAGTATTTGGCCCGATTCTCAGCTGGAACATAGAACATGGTTTCGGCTGGCACTCCACACTCACCCCCTGAATCTTCATCTGCATAAAAGGATCCTGAATTCGGCCAGTCACGTTCGTGGTTGCCACTGAATTAAGTATTAAGCAGTGTTAGGATATTAGAAATGCCAATGCCATCTGAGGTAGAATGCAATTAAATTCCTTTGTTGGATATGTCCATAGCTTATTATACAAACCTTCCCACCATGTATGGTACAGTTGAAGAAATGGGTGACACCATTTCGGTAAACTGGTCCCACTGAGAGAGGAACCCGTTTGCATACGGCATATCTCCTATATGGAAGACAATATCATAGTTATCCAAATCCTTTATAAGCTGGTCTGTGGTGTTAAGAGCTCCTGGCTGATAGTTTTGGTACTCGTTTGAACCATCCCTCTCTGCCTGCATAAGAGAGGTTTATCGCTTTTAGGAGGTTACCACATGAAAAATAGGAATTATTGATTGATACTTTTAACTGAGTTTTTGGTAATTAGTGATAATAAGGAAACCGCCAGTCCCTGTTGGGGTGCTTTTAGGAAAATTTAAAACAGTCAGTTCTTATGCATGCTGAAATTTCAAACCAGAAGAAAAAGATTCTCACCTTCCCTGTGTCGCCAAATATTATAACTCTTTGTAGTGAGTTTTGGCCGGGGAATGGAGGCGCTTTAAACGAATAATTTTTACTCCAGACATATGAACCACTGTTTAGTCGATGACCAAGCTTGTATGTGTACCTGCATTGACATATGTACATATTTTTTAGAATATTTATTGCGATATTTGCTAATGTAGAGGTAAATCATCACAACAGATAGATGGCATTTAGGGTAAACAGGTGGAGATGGGATGAGAGATTTCAGTCAAGCAATGACTCTATTTAGAAACATCTGTTACTAGCATGGATCCTGTTCTCTAGCCCCAAGTACATGAGAGAGCATAAGCACGTGTGCACGTTTGGCATATGGCCACACATGCAGCTAAAGGTCTTACCTGGATTCCTTAGTAGAGATGAAAACATGGGGCAATTACCCTGTTATCTTTTAATTATTGAACACCCAAATAGACTGAAAAGAAAAAAAAAATTTACATAGATTAATAGATTGTGGGCAGTTGCTTAAATACTGAAGTTATAAGGGGTGAGAACTCTAAGGAAACATGCATGTAAGATTGAAAACAAACTTGGTTTTTATGTAAATTAAATATGCATGTTCAGATGTGCTCAAAATTGTCTTCTTAGGATTTAGGCTAGATGATTAGGTTCTAATTGTCTATAGAACTGCATGCATGACTGTATTTAAGGTTACATGTATGACAAGTTGGCTGTAGGATGGTGAGATCTCTTTATAGGCTTTAAATATGTTTACATCTAGGGACCGACATACACACATTATCTATGTTAGTTATGTATTTCACTTGGTAAGATATTGTAAGGAAGCTGTTTATCTAGTTGCGGATTGAGGGTCTGAAGATTAGAAGAAAAATATTATGGATTCATACTCTTGATTAGGCCATAAGTTCTTCAAAAAGCTGGTATGGAAGAAACCAGGTTCTCGCCATCCAACAGTTCGCGCCGGTGGACCTGCAGAATGTAAACATGAAAAGTTCAAACATATTGTTTATCATTTATGTATACACAATATTCAGATGGAGCGATTGATCATACCACACATGCTGCTTTGGGTGAATGTCAGTGTTCCGGCTGGAGAACGAGTTTGTGGTTCTCCCTTCAGACCCCATTCAACGAAAGGAACTGCCTCACTAATATCATAATCACTTGTCCAAGTTACAGTCATCTGTGCACAGTGCAGTGTTATTTAGTGAGCTATCACAGGCATGCAAACACTTTCTTTGTTATTGCTGTAAATCCATCCCAAAACTTCACCTCTCTCTCTCTCTCTCTCTCTCTCTCTCTCTCTCTCTCTCTCTCTCTCTCTCTCTCTCTAACTCTAAGAGGTGATATTTCTTCGTTGCGACAAAGCAATATCTAACAGGTTTGCTTGAATTGCTATGATGTAATTCTGTCTAAGTAAATACGTACGAAAGAAATATATGCAATTTCATCTGCTGATCAGGATTGTACATTGCAAGAGTTAAGCTTGAGGGCAATGCATATGCCCATTTGATCCAAGATAGAAAAATTAAACAGAGTCTAAACATAACATAATGTATGCATGCACACAATGAAATTGACTTACTTCATCCCAGGATTTTCCAAGTGCAAGACGCGGGTAAAGAGGCGCCTTTGGATTTGCAAATGCGATGGTGTTTGAAATGGCCACCAGCTTCGGCTGCAACAAATGGAGAACGATAAGTCGGTAAGCCTCTCAACATGTTCACCATAGGAGAAACTTTCATTCATTCCCTCAGTTTTGAGAGTGGTGAGCAAACAAACAGTCAGGAAACCTGTATTGCGCTAGCTTATCCCAAAATCCACTTTATCTCAAAACCGAAAACGAAAAACTTCTATATTGGTGTTTTATTTCAGGAGACAATGTCACCAATTTGGATCCTTGGAACTGCAAAACCTGGCAACTCAACCTGAGCAATAATTTTCTCTGTTTCTGAAGTATTTTAGGAGCTGTCTCATAATTCAAAAGAGGCTAGGATAGAGGGATTCAGGGGTTTGAAGGGTCCCATTTTGAAGTTTGTAGTGAAAGCCAAACGGCAGAAATAGTTTTTAACAATTGAGGGTTCCCCTACTAGAGAGGTAACAAGATCCAAATGAATAAGACCCATGGTAATGATCTAAAGAAACACAACACTCTAATCCTGTTATAAGATTAGCCCACAGTTCCTTTTTAGGCCTTTCAGTTCTGGTTCATGACAATGATCCTTCAACAGGTTTGCCTATACAAACCATGTTATGAATTCTCATCATTGTTTTATACCATTCCATCAAATTGGGGTTGGTGGAAAAAGTGTAATCATAAATTAACTCAAAATTTAAGTTGTCAACTGCCAGTCTAACACCAATCCTCATTAACTACAATGTTATCTCATGTATATACATCTGTTTAAGTATTAGACATGGTTAGGCTACAAGTCTTGAAGTGACTGGGTAGAAACATCATGAAACTTACATTTGAGAGCCCACCGGAAAATAATCCGAATGCAAAGTCGTACCGCTGATTGATCAGTCGGAACTTCAAGGTTCCTTTCCCCGTTGTCACGTAGTTGGAAGTAGAGTAATTTGCATATTTGTACTGAACATAAAGAATTGCAGAGTCTGTGTGAGTACAAATCAAATAGTATCCTTAATTATCATGATAATATTGAGGAATTCTTTTATGGCAATAAACTGAACTTATTGCATTAATATTATGGTGGGTGGGATTTTTAGTAAAACATCATGTTGATACTGTTGAAGATAATCAGTTTGTTAGGATTTTAGGTATATCACTAGGTTATCCGTATCCTTTGGATATGATTGGTTAGTATTTTCTCATAAATGTATTCTTTTCTGTCAATGAATCTTACGGTGAAATTTATGGGAACACAGTGATTCTCGAAAGTCTTTAGATACTATCTCAATAAATTTGAAATATCGGCCGCATTTGTTACAATGCTCAGCAGGCCCTATATCATTGATAAATTTCTGTTTTGCAGCACCACCTCTCTCTCTCTCTCTCTCTCTCTCTCTCTCTGGTTTAACAGGAATAAGAGATGGATGATGCTTGCCTTAATCGGTGCAGAAACTAACAGTGGAGTCAGAAATGCCGGGGTGCCGAAGTCCGGTACATATGTAGAAGCACTACAAATTCAAGCAAAAATCCAAGTAAAAAGCTGTTAACAAATCATATAAAATGACATGGCAAATAGTTCTGCTACTAGAAATTGTGGTTTTAGATGTTGGTATCAGTCAAGTATTTGTAACCTCCATCCAATACACTCTTCTTTTTTTTTCCCTGAACTATGTTGAGGTGCAGGCACTTGTGTTTTAGGATCTAATGGACGAGCTCAACTTTTGTATTTCTTACATGTTAGGTAAGGCTGGCAATGGCTTAAATCAAGAGTTAGAATGATCTGATGGGGCCGGCCAATTTTCACCATACTCTCATCCATGATGAGACCTTCTTCAATCTTCCCTACAACCTTTAACTGATAGTGATACACATCCCTCTGGGGTCCCAACAAATACCCCAACCTTATCACTGATAAGAAAGGTAAATGGTTTCTTACTTGAATTTGGCGGGAGAAAAAACTGCCACCCAGTCATCTGCAGTGGCATTTGGATGTTCAAAGTCCACTGTCATCCACTGAACGCTTTCACCCTGCAATTCAATGCATGCACATAGATGTCATCAGCACCATATTCTAGTCTTTTCAAACCAATTAAAATATTTAATTAATTTTATTATCTAATCTACTTTAGAATTTACAATTCAATAAATAATATTGGTTTTGGGATCTTTTCTTCTTCTTCTTCTTCTTCTTTTTTTTTTTTTTTTTTTTTTTAATAAAAGCCAATTTTGTGCAGTGTGACATTTTTAGTTCTTGGCTGAGAAAAATATCATGAATATGGTGACATTTTTACAAGAAAATGGTGGATTATGGATGAAAATAGCTCGAGCTTAAGTTGGGTCCATAATGTATTCTGACTCAAACCCAAATTACAAATAGGTCCTGCCCTGCAACCAAACCCGAATTCAAATTTAAGGCAAGGACTGACCTGAACCAGAAAGGGCATGTTGGTATGCCTAATTTGAATCTCAAATCTTTTTTTATACTAAGATTTGAATCTAGATATAGAGAAACGGTCGTGTGAGGACAGTCATTACGGGCTTATGGTGCGGACCGATTAGTGGGGCCTGCCTTGAGACCCCACTGGTCATGGGACAGAGGGGGGACTGAAAGATCCAAGTGGGGTCGGCCTATATATCAAATTTGAAGTCAATCTAATACCTTTAATTCCTTCATCCGTGGTCCACAAGTTTAATGGACTATTATCAAACAAGAAAAATTGACCATCAATCCAACGGTCCAATTCATTCAAATTCATACAAATTAATGAGATTCGGTGTCTATAAGGGGGGATGTGAATGTGCGGTCAATTTTGGATGGGCCATAAGGTGAGCCCCAGTAGACGTTCCTAACTATGTAGACCATAAGGACCATCCTCGCAGGACTGGTTCTCTAAGAGAGAAGTCGGTCGTGTGAGGACGGTCCTTATGGGCTTACGGTGCGGACCGCCTAGTGGGGCCTGCCTTGAGACCCCACTGGTCATGAGACAGAGGGGGGACTGAAAGATCCAAGTGGGGTCGGACTAAATATCAAATTTGAAGACAATCTAATACATCTATTCCCTTCATCCGTGGTCCACAAGTTTAACGAATTTTTATCAGACAAAAGTAAAAAGCGCGTACAGGTATTGGACCCATACCCAATTTTTTTTCTCAATTCAGATAGTTCTGAGACAAAGTAACTGTAAGCTTTTAAAAAAATTGCGATGTTTTGCGAGCGTTTCATGTATTTTCAGAAGATTTATCTATATATTTATGAGTTTAAATTATTTTTAACTTTTATTCCTTGTTCTTTTTTTTTTTTTTTGGTTTTTAATTTCCAAGTGGAAAAGCCCAATTTCTTGAAATCTCAATAATTTTAAGACAAAGATTTGTAGAGAAAGAGGCATGGGCGTGACCCAGATCTCATGCCATCATCTAAGAAAAACAACACACGCACACAAAAAGAGAGAGGCTGAGAAGCAAAAGGAAAGACACACCCTCACACAGACCCATGCAGCTATCCAGTTATTAGAGTCGCTTTTCAGGAAGATTTTTTTTGTAAGGCTCTCCAGGCTCCAGCAGGAGCCGACTTGTTAAAATCCTTCCAACGTCTAAAACCAAATGTTCCTTTTTGTGTGATGACTTGGCTCCATTCAAATAAAGTGTAAAAAAAACACCTGAATGATACATATGAGATCCATGGAGATAATCCAATTCCATCATTTCCATCGCCCTTTCAAAAAAGACAGTTTAGTTTCATGGACAAAGTGACGGGGGTATTGGGGAGCAATCTCTATTTGCCAAATGGAAGTCCTCCCAATGTAGATTTTAATGCAAAAGAGACAATTTAGATTGAGTCCAAATACCCTGCCCCTCTGTCAACTATTGATGAGTGTTAAATATTGCATATTTTACCCCTCATTAGTTCGGGTTTTATCAGCATCTCATATGCATATCATTTGCTTTACACAGAGATTTTATCATTCTATCACATTAAACGGATTATCGGATTATCATGTATAAATCCGATTATTTATAGCGCATTTTTATGTAATTTCTCTTGTGTAGGTGGACCCCGCGACTATCTCAACCCTCCGGCTAATGTCCCAAGCCATCATTAGTGTTGAAGAATTTCAAAATAAGATGAGAAGAAGTCATTTTCCAATACAAAGGAGTGGTTGGTGTATTGGTTAGAGTTTTGGTTGCTATGAAATAGTTTTCACCAATCAAAGCTTGTCATGGCACAAATCCATGTGGGAGAGAGTGTGTGTATTAAAGATTATTAATGAAGATTTGGAGCACTTTCTTGATGTTTAGTGGCTAAAAGTGCTAATTTCTCTCATTTCTCATGCTCTATCTCTACACTTGATGCTCGAATAATCTCAATTGATGCTTTGTAGTTTGATTAAGTTCTCTCACATAGCATGCTCTAGAGCCTTTATCTTTGATCTTTTGTAACTTGATTTTGATGATGATTTATTGTTATGGTAGTTAGATGATGATCTATGATCTTGGTCTTTGATTTTCTAATTGCTTGTTCTATCATCTCTTCGTGGGATCGATGATCCGGACTCTTTAGTCATTTACTACTTGACGACACCGTAGTCTTGCGGTTACGACACCGTAGTCTTGCGGTTAAGCGTTGCACATTTAAGTGTCGATCAACTATATCACAAGGAATCTTGGACTCCGCCGTTTAAAGCTCAAAAGTAAATGTCTTTTTTAGATCAGATTTTTCCTTTCAATCACAGTTGAACCTCAAATTAATCTATAAAACACAATAGTTGAGCCCACCGTCAGATTAATCCATAAACCATCTGATTTTTTTCATGTGTTTCATCAGTTACCAATCTGACAATGAGCTCAGATTCTATTAAAATAAAATTTTGTTAACGGCCTGTAAAAGAAAAGGGAGATTCAGCTATCTAGAGTTTAGCCCCCCTCCACCAAGGAGGGACCTGAGCATGCTCACTCTAGTTTGAGAATACCAACAAAAACTTGGCCAAAAAATTACACAAGATCATCAATCAATCAATCATACCTTCGCACCAAGAATACTGGGGTTGGCCTTAATAGATGCTGATGGGTGCAGTGCCAGAACTGCCTTATGCATTGCAATGTTAGATAAAGGTTGTATCCCAATGGGAAGGTGCATAGCCACCCCTCCATGGCTGTTGAGATTCAACCACAACAACAAAAACAAAACCATCTGCAAAGCCCTATACCCCATCTCTGATAGAATCCCACTCTTTCACTTCTTACCTTATCCTGCGCCAAGAACCTTAGCCTACACACACTTTAAGATCCAAAGATGACAACTGCAACTGGGTTAGAGAAACATGAGTTAAATGAATCTATATAACATGAAGAAGAAGTTTGATGGGTTCTACTACTTCTACTTCTCCACTTACCAACCTTTATATTTGGAGAGACCAAATGCAGGGTGGCAAAGTGTATACACTGTAATGGGTGGTGTGTATGAGTGTTTGCTGAGCTTTCAAAGATGGAATATGCTATTTATATAGAAACATATGATGGAGTTTTAGCTAAGAAACCACATGCTATTTTTGTATTATTTATTATTATTATTATTATTATTATTATAATATTTCTTGGGGCCTTTAATCAAAGGTGTGTTAATTGAGGACAAGAGAATAAGCGTGTGGAAGAACTGGATTGGATGTCCAGGTGATCATTACAAAACAAGGGAGAAGATTTGGATATCTCATTTATAATAGAAAATGGCAAATATTCCACGTGACTTAAGTTTTTTTTCCCCTTTTTTAAGTTTCCACCTGGTTGGGCTGCCCCTTTTTTTATTGGAAGAAAAAAGATTAGATTAATATAATCTCTTAAAGCAGTAGTCCCTCCTTAATATGCACGGATCTCTAAAAGCAGTGGTCCCTTCTAATTCGAGACATTAATTGTTATTGAACTTTTTTAATTTACAGCTATTAATCTCTAAACTGCATGATATCTTTGTATTCTCCTAATCCGCATCTAAACACGTCGATGCATGTCTCCCTTAATTGTCATGCTTTTAGGTGAGTCACACTGGAAATGGACATTTCCGAAGTCCCTCGAAAAATTTTGTGAAATAATTATTGGCAAGTTCTTAAATAGCCCACTTTTTTTCTCTTTTGGGCGTTTATATGGGCCCATCTTTAATCAAACCAACCAATTCATCTGGACCCATACCTATTTCCAAATAACGGATTTAGTTCTGAATTTTCATCTATTTAGTTGGTTCTAAACCCAAATCCAATAAGAGGAGCCTGCACAGATGAGGTAACCCTAGGTTGAGGGAATGTGGCATGCACAGGATTTGAACCGCCTCTTACCACTGAGGTAAAAGGCTATTCTTGAGTGTATGTAGGGTTGAAAATGAGTTTTAGATTATTTGAATATCTAAAGTCTCCAATTTTGAATAAACTGGATCCGGCTCCTATTTGATTAATAAAATCTCTTAAGGCAAATGGTTCCTTCTTAATAGGCACAGATCCTAACATCACCATTTTCTAGGCATTAATAGCTATTGAATTTTCTAATGAATAACTATTAAAAGGAGCTATACATTAAGGGTTAGGACTAATCTAAACTCTTAGGGCCCGTTTCTTTACTAAAATTCATAGAATTCATGTCTGGTGGTTGTCTGAAAATTTCAAATCCTGGTATTTGAAATGCTACTAAATTGTGAAATTCTAAATTCGTTGTTTCATTAATGGCCTGAATTCCTACCTGAGCTCCTCGGAATGCCATCGTCCCTCTCCCAGAATTTATGTGCCAAGTGAGATTTCCAAATCCTACTTGTTAAAGTGGTTTTTCAAATGCTGGGTTTTTTGGAATTTGAAATGCTTGGAATTTCAAATGCCCAGAAATTCTGTGAGAATTCTGGTAATGAAACACAGAATTCCTGACAGGAATTCTGAATTCCCAGACAGCCTGAATTCCTGTCAGGAATTCTAGTAAGTGAACAGGCCCTTAGTATTTCCCTAATCAACATCCAAACCTATCTATTGGCATGTCTCCATTAATTCGCATGCATGTAAGTGGAACACACAGAAAAATGACATTTTCTGAAGGCCCTCAAAAACATTATAGAATAATCATTGGCAAATTCTTAACCAACTCGCTTTTTCCGCCTTCTGAATTCTCATCTGGATATTTAATCTATCAATCTCTTCACACACACAGCCCGAATTGGCACTGATACTAATTTCATGCTATTCCAAAAGTTAGTATTTATTGAGTTTATCACAATAAATTTATATAATATATAACCATTAAATTTTAAGGACTTAAAATTGAGGGAAAGATCAAGCATTCGCCTATTATCATGTAGACTTGTACTTCTCTACTCTATGTTCAAACTTTTTCATCTCTGTTTTTTTTTTTTCTTTTTTTTATGATATGGGTATCCCTGGGTCTCTTACCCAATAGGGTTATTCTCCTTAGGTGGGACCCACTTAGACCGCGTAAACTAGAATGGGATAAATTTGAGCGGGTTTCCAATACAAGACATGTTGGAGCAAACCCATGCCCCATAAGACTCTACCAACAAGACTTTTCATTGCCGGGTATGGGAAGCTTTCATAATTATTAGCAAATTAATAAGAGTCAGGCCCCTACGCACAGGGCACTTTAAAAAAGAAAATTTATTAGGAGTGGATCGAAAAAAAAAAAATGGTGAAAGAGGGAAATTTTCAGTTAGCACGTACAGAAACGTGCCCTAAATCTCTGATTATTTTCTTACCTTTTTAATCATTTGCCTTCTCTGGTGTATGTGAGAGTGTATAGCATTGTAGTGTAAGTTTTTTAATGCACAAAGGATATGGTATTGCCAAATTATCTATAAATTAAAGATATTGGACATGACCAAAGCATCTGTTTTATCCTTCCTGTCCTGTATATAATGTTCTCTGTATTTTGTTATTTATCCTTTAGTAGATGATCCGGAGATCCTATCAAACTATTCATCCGGCAATACAGCAGATAGGACAAGGTCAAATAATTTAGAATTTACATTGAAAGGTTATAGATTTTGAGAAAAATATATGAATAAGAGTTTATAGCTTGTTATCTCCCTTCTATAAAAATAATATGGGAACAATTCATTGATAGTTTAGTTGGTAAGGAACCTTCCTTCTACGTAAACAATGAGGGATCATTTTTCAGTTATAGTATTGACGGTGAAGGACATGGGTGAGCATGTGGATGGGAGGGTGAGTACTTACCTTTCGAAAAGAGAAAGGCTTACCATCTCCTTAATCTACTTGCCCTCGCACAACTAAGTAATTAAATTCAAAATAAGTCTGAAATATCCTAAATTACATTTTGTGATCTTTGCAAAAAGTAAAAATAAAAGAAATAATTACATAGTGGCCTCTCCAAGTGAAAGTCTCTCCTTGGCACTTGGTCTGGAGGTGAATGTGTTTGAATTTTGTTGTGTTACCATGTGAAAATCCTTAGCCATGTGGGAAGGGTGGGGTGCTGTTTACATCCCTCTCCTGTCCCAAATCATTTTTCTAATGAAAGAATAGAGAAGAAGTAGGAGACATGCAGGAAAAAGGGAGATCTAGCAAGGGTGGCGGTGGTTAGCAAAAACAGAACAAGGGTGGTTGTCGTACAAAGATGCCATTAAGATAGGACACACCTACAGAGGGTCCCACTTCTTGTAAAAAGACAGACAGGAACGTTATCCATAATTTGCATTCGGGGCATTATAAATGCACCCACCCTACTTGGTAAATAAACCCACTCTACAACCCATTAAATACTGATTGCACTCGATAGCTATCCAAGAAAGTAAAAGGAAGTATTTAATTTTGGGGAGAGGTGTACTGTCCGATACACACGTGAGATTAGTCAATCTCATTTTCACAGCCTCGAAAAGCTTGTGTATATGTGGTATCCCGTGGGTGTCTTCCTCTTTATCCGGATGATGCAGCGGAACTAAGGCCTGATGAGAAAAACACAAAATAAGCCTCGATTTTTGTACCAATAAGAAGATCCAACTTTTACATAAAACTAATTTAATAATTTTTCACTTTGATATAGAGTAAAATTCGGTTAAGTGCCTGCAAGGCACTTATATGCTCGAAATTGATCAGTCCCAATGTTGATACTTGCTAGTTGAAAATAGCAATAGTTTTTTTTTTTTTTTTTTCAATCCGCAGGCACTTATATGCTCGAAATTGATCAATCTCAATGTTGCTACTTGCTAGTTGAAAGTAGCCATAATTTTTTTTTTAATTTTTTCTTTCAATCCTGGCTAATGGTGCCGGGACCCCCAAAGAGATCCACACGTGAGGAGAGTACTTGTGCATGCGGGGAGTGAAACTTGCACATTCCAAAAAAGAGAACCCACACACAAGGAGAGTGAAACCTACATCCACATGCAGTGAGAGAGAATTTGATATGTGTCATGTTTTTTTTTAATCCTTATTTTTTGAATTTTAATATGAGAGAGAAATTGCACTAGTTCAGAAAAAAGGGTGATTTTTCTCCTTTAACGATCAGTGGTATCTGAACCTCTTTTTAAATTCAATAGTAATTATGTCTTCCAAATTAACATTGCATGATTTTGCTAAGGTTGATATTTTTAATGGCAAGAACTTAGCCGTATGGAAGTGTTAGATGGCCTCATTGCTGAACTTTGACAATCCACTGCTCCTTTATCTAATGCAAAAAAGTTCAGTGAGCTGTAAACACGAGTCCACTGGTCATTACTATCAAATATTGCAATATACTGTGTCCTGAATGTGTGCAACTCTTCTATTAAGTTATACCGGATAGTTGCCCATGGATTTTCGTGAAGACCAAGACAGACAGCTATCACCCGAAATCCGCAATTTCCATCAGTTTTTTTTTAGGACGAAGCATGTGTGCTGCTGTGGCCTTTTCCGTCTCGGGACGCGAGCCATTTCAAGGCTCATCAACGACATCATGACGTCAGCGAAAAATCAGAGAGTGAAGTAGGCTCTTATACTGCTGACGCAAGGTGGGCCAGGTCTACAGTCAATAGGAACTTTGACCAGCCATATCATGCTCATCTGCACTTCGATCGATGAGCGGTTTGGTTTTGCGGATTTGTGGTGATGAGCACCACTCAATAGCATTGACAAATTTTGAATCCAATGATCAGAAAATTTAGAGGGGAAACCATCAACCAAATCGAACCCATCAGTTTTCTATTTTCCTGAACCGAACCGAACCTGGTGGGCTGTGTCGTTGACCGGCATGGCAAGGCCTGCGACCCGACCCATTTGACATCTCTATCTTTAGATAGTGTTTATAGGATCTTATGCCTAGCCTAATTAAATCCGTCAATGAGACTTAGATTAAAATATAAACCACATGAAGTCACAATTTTCTTTACTACTTCCACGCCAAATTACAGCCCAAGAGGAGTAGGACCCACCATCAAGTTGACATACTTTTTTTTATTCAACATATACTAATCATTTGATCCTTCAAAAAAAATCTTTTCATAAAAATTAGAAGATAAATTTCTTGAATATTAAAAAATAGATTGTAAAATATTAATATATAAATTAATTTTTCTTACTTTTCAAAAAATTAAAAAATAAAAAATAAAGTGCATCAATTTGATGGGCCTATCAAAATCGAATGATTAGAGATAATATATGAGTAAAAAGATTATATCTTTCTTTTCCACGTTTTGAGTCACAATAATCTTGACATTATAGCTGCTTGGAGTATCATTACATCACGTTGATTGATGAATAGTGATTGATGTGCCATGTTAGAAT
The DNA here is from genome assembly GCA_012931725.1 of Litsea cubeba. Lineage (NCBI taxonomy): Eukaryota > Viridiplantae > Streptophyta > Magnoliopsida > Laurales > Lauraceae > Litsea > Litsea cubeba. The sequence continues at coordinate 15,767,800 of CM022946.1, forward strand.
GGTGATTGATCTGCCATGTTGGAAATTACCCTTTTTTTATTATTTCTTCAAACTGAAAGGGGCATTCTAAATGCACCCACCCTACATGCTATTTAAACCCACTCTAGTGGATGGGATGGGATGGGATGGGATGGGTAAATGCTTTCGCATTAAATGCTGTGTGTGAGTCCCGGATATCGAAATGGGGGATGTGAAACGACTGAAATCTGTGTGGGCTTGACTTTTTGACACTGTGGACATGTGGAGAAAAAAACAATGGAGGAAGAACAAGGAGGTCAGGAGTCAGGGGTCCACACAAGATCAGTGAAACGTCAATGCCACGCGTCTTATAGGAGAAAGGGCAAGTAATACAGTGTTTTTTTGCTGTGGTCTGAGTCTGACTATTTGAGGTGGGCCACACCATAATTGATCAGGGTTGATATGGCCGTACAGGCATTCTTTCAACTGATAAAATAATTATTAATTTCGTGCCGTTTGAAAAAAAATCAAAAAAAAAATTCAATTTAGTGGCCAAAAAATTTTTATTTTATTTTAAAATTCAGCCCAAAAAATTCTTAGATCATGTGAGACTCTGTCATTAGAGGATGGATATTAAGGGTAAAATCAAGAGAGAATAAAAAAAAGAGTGGATCAAATTAAAATGTGTTAAATAATAAAAAGCTGTAGCAGCATATTAAGGTACTTTTTTTTACACCTTTTGGTAAAAAGAAAAGGCTTTTGCAATTACATGAGAAAGTATCTTTTTTATTTTATTTTAATAAAAAATGATTTTTTTTCAATTTAGTATTTTTTTTAATCTGACCTCTCTTTTTTACTTTTTACTTAAAAGTAATCATTCACTTCACTTCACTTCACTTCACTTCACTTCACTCTATAAGTGAATTAGCCAAATAAGCTTATGAAAATGGGTTGCTTATAATTTAGTTTGATTGGAGGCATCTCAATTGAGAACTACATAGACAGGTACTTGATGCTTATGTCAACTTTAAAAAGTTAATTTTTTTTTTAAAGTTTTAAAGTCGATTGAATTAGACATTTATATGCCTTTACCAAATAGTATAAGCCACTCATGTGTCTATTACAAATTTAAGTCAAATAGGCATATAAAGTAGTCTTAGAACGTCATAATCAATTTATTGCCAAGAAAAAACCCAAGGGGTAGCTTAGTTGGCATGGCCTAGAACCATGGTTTGCACCCGGAGGTTGTAGGTTCAAAACTTCACTCTCACACTGGGGCTACAGGGGAGTTTACCCTGCTTCCCTCTGGGCCTGTAGGAATTAATTCAGTCCAAAGGGTTGAGAACCATTTGATACCAAATATATATATATATATTGCCAAGAAATACCATTTACCCAAAATTATGTGCAAAAGATGAGAGACTCACAACTTTGAGCCTCACCACGAGAGATTCAACTAGTGAAAAGTGATGCTTTTAGGGTAGATATCTAGTCTGTTTGGGAATCTTTTTGACTTTTTGTTTAAAAAAGTTGATATTTTTTTTTACAATAAGTCTATAGAGCCCGATTTGTCTTGCCCGATTGAAATACCGATCCTAGCTGGAGGGCTGCAATGATTCCTCTTTTGCTTTGGGGGATGTATTGGATTTTTTTTTTCTTTTCTGTGATGTGACTTGTTTCCAGAGCCCCAGACCCAACCAAACTCACCCATGAGAAAAAGAATAAAATGAAGAAGGAAAACTGGAAGTCTGAAAATATTTTAAGAAAAAGAGGCATTCTAAAGTGGGTGGGGAGTCTGGAAAGGTTTTAAGAAAAGAGGTGTTCTAAAGTTCGTTTGGGGGGGGGGGGGTGGGGGGGGGCATTTTGGTGATTTTTAAAAGAGGGAGGGGGGCTGAATGAGGCTCATTCGGTGGCCTATAGAGAACAATAAAGATAGACAGGTCACAGGAAATATAGCAGATGGGTCAAAGAGTTCTTATCATAATTAGTTTTATTTACCATAATCAGTTCTATGTGTAGTCACGGATGACCGTGAGAGACGATTTCAGGTGCAGTTGGATGATTTCCAATTGAAGAGTCTCAAACCAACGGTTCAATTACGCCCCAGGCAGAATGCCTTATCACTCGACCCAAAGCTATTGGAGTCGACACCATCAAGAAATGGTGTCGACACTTTTTCCCATAAGATAAGATTGCTGGACAATTTGTCTTAAGGGGTCGACACTATCTGAAATGGGGTCGACACGACAGTTTGACATTTATTTTATTTTTATGTATTGAAGTCTCGCTCCACCCAGCGACAGGTTGGGTCGAGCGAGTGATCATTCTGTCCGGAGGTTGGAAATGCGTAAGCCCCATGGAGTCGACACCATAAAGTAAGGGTGTCGACACTTCTTCCCATAAGATAAAAATTGCTGAAAATTTTGTCTTTTATGGCTTGATTTCACGAGTTAGTGAAGTTGAAATGGGGTCGACACGACAGTTTGACATTTATTTTATTTTTATGTATTGAAGTCTCGCTCGACCCAGCCACAGGTTGGGTCGAGCGAGTGATCATTCTGTCCGGAGGTTGAAAATGTGTAAGCCCCATGGAGTCGACACCATAAAGTAAGGGTGTCGACACTTCTTCCCATAAGATAAAAATTGCTGAAAAATTTATCTTTTATGGCTTGAATTCACAAGTTAGTGAAGTTGAAATGGGGTCGACACTACAGTTTGACATTTATTTTATTTTTATGTATTGAAGTCTCGCTCGACCCAGCCACAGGTTGGGTCGAGCGAGTGATCATTCTGTTCGGAGGTTGGAAATGCGTAAGACCCATGGAGTCGACACCATAAAGTAAGGGTGTCGACACTTCTTCCCATAAGATAAAAATTGCTGAAAAATTTGTCTTTTATGGCTTGATTTCACGAGTTAGTGAAGTTGGTTTGCCCCCCCCCCCCCGGCCTGGCTGTGGTTCTGCCACTGATCATATTGTAGATCCGTGACTAGTATGAAATCATGGTTCCACTTCTACCACTGATCATATTTAAAATAAATTTATTCAAATATATTAACACATGTTACATTCCTAATCTTTCAACACAATGGTTTCAAAAGGAAACCTAGAACGCGTATACTGCATGAACGCATTAATTCGCTCCGCATACGGGGTAGCCCATGCAGCCGCACAATCATGCCGGAAGTGAACCCATTGAGGCATAATGGGAGGCATCGGGTAACCATCTGTCAATGCAACCTGGACGTAATGATTATTATTTACGTATCCGATAGCGATAGCAACATGTTGATACGACGGTGGTGGACTAGATCGAAGTGGCAAATACGTAAAGCTCTGTGCAGCACTTAGAAGAGCAATTGTGTCTCGCTAGTTCCTGAAACTGGATAATATTTGGCTGAACAAACTCAAATGTATCCGTATTAGCACCAGTTGATATGCCTTCCCTGTCATTCGAGTCGGGGCCTCCAAACGAATAACTGTTTCTGCTTGGTTCCCGAGAATGAAGGGAATCAGATTCAACGAACACTAATGCAGACGGATTAACACGAGTATTTGTTGCAACTTTTTTTTCGAGGAGGGGCGTCCACGAGTGTTCGTCTTAACAGCAGGTTCACGAATTGAAGTTGTTGATGGTGTGATTATCTCCCTCAACTTCCTTAAAAGACTGAATTTACCATGCCTTATTTGCAGCTTATACTGTTCCGTGAACACTTGTAGCTCGACGTCACAATCGATGTCATCGTTTTGAAGAGACACACATGGTGATAAATCAAGTTTTCTCCAAAATTTATCTATGGAATCAATTGGTATGGGACGACCATCGTTCAAATATATTGCTTGCTCGTGCGCACATGGCAGTCCGTAGCTCGTACGAAGTCGACATACACATTTGTATGAAACTTCTCCGACATCCTTAGACCGCTCAAATTCCTTCAAAATCAGATGCAATGCGTGGCTTGAAACGAAACCACATAATTCCTAAAAGTGCAGTATATTGAATCGATGTTGGACGATAGTTCTGCTTTGTTCAATACTCGCTTTGATAGCTATGTCCTGTGATTGGATGACTTGGTGAATAAACAACAGCGATGTCTCCAAATCTGACTGTGATGACTCCAAGTATTGTTTCAACTTCGAATGTTGGCTCTCGACTCTATTAGTTGTCTGGTTTCCAAAATGCAGATATCTGTCTGTCCAGGCAGATACAAACATCTCTTTATACGGTGTCAACCGTACATCCTTAAGATAATTAATCACACCTGGAAAGTTTTGTAACACTACCTCAAGGTTTTGTGAATTTTTAAGTGCTATAAAATGTGCTATAGAGTATTTAATAAATTAGTTATTAGTTATTATTATTATTATTATTTTGTAAAGACTTCTACTGAATGTTTCTCACAGTCTAATCAAAACCCATCATCTTGAATTATTAATCACCCCTTTACCATCTAGTTTCTTTGATACATGTGGATTATTGGGGTTAACATCCTAATATCACTAGATGTATTGGGGTCATTTTTTTTTATAGTTTTCTAGTATATCTTTTCGATAATATCCTTTTGTGAAAATGTACCATATTGACTTTCAACTTAAGGGTTAAAACTATCTTGATGGGGCTGATATTAGACCCAAAACCCAATCCATGAAAAGGCCTTTTAATATCTTGCTCTTTATAACACCTCTATAAGTGCAGGATCATTTTAAAATATGATCCTTTTTTCATAGAACTTCCAACTTGGGAGTTTTTTAAAATATGACGTGCATTTGGATTTAACGGTGGAAGTATCACAAGAATGAACTGTATGAAGGATATTATTGGAAGTATCACACGAATGGTAATTTGTTACTCCGATCAGAATGATATAGAAGCTTGAGTTTTTTTATGGCATCGGATGATCAATGGCAATTGAGGCCCACCATCACTTGGGTTAACAAGTGATGCTTTTGTGATTCATTTCTTTCTTATTCTTCAGTTGTTTTTATTTTAAATCACATTGTAGATTAAATGGTCAATACTAACCATGGGATGGGAGAGAAAATCAACGACAATAAAAAAAAAATGTTTGAAAAAATACCCAATTTTCCATGGCCAACGTATGCAACTCATGAAAGGTGCATTGGTGCTGTTTCTAGTATCAACTAGTAGAAAATTATTTTGTATGGTGGGCCACCAAAATGGGTATGTCTCAGTCAATTACTAAAGTCTCGAAAATTTATGGGGCCTGCCTTGGATAACACTGGACCTGCCTTGGATAACATTAGACTGGACCTTTTCCTTATGATGTCCACCCTCTGACAGTCCATTTACCACCGAAATTGACTTGCTGCTCAAGTAATCCGTTCTCAACAGGAAATGCATGGAATGGTGAGTTGATTGGAATGTGTACCATCTTCCATCACATCAAAATGGTGGTAGCATGGTCAGGTGACTCAAAAGGTCCATGCTCATTCTGTGATTCCCATCACGTTTTTTCTTTTACTGATGACGCACGGAACCCGATGGGTGCATATATTAACACCTGTGCGAAAATGAGCGCCATTTCAGCATTCTGTCACATCAACTATATAGGGCCGTACACCCACCCAGGGTGGGTGCAAATAGCAACTCCCAACTGAAATTGCAAAGTGGGTACTGTACAGTTTATAAATCCAAAATAGGCCGTGCACCCACCCTTCTAGAGAGGGTGCATAAATCAACACCCTTTGCATTCTGGTTTGAAATCTTTACTTGCATGCAAAAATGGGCATCCTTATGACTTATGAGACACCCCATGGCAAGGGTGTCTCATCTCACTCAACTGTTCGGAGATCAATCATTGGACATGTAGGTTGTCACACAAATAATGTACTAGTCACCCGTCTAACCAAAAGAATAAAAAAATCGCATTTCTAAAAGGTATTGAAGTTATGTTTGTCTTTTTTAAGGTTCTTTTTTTTTCAGCTTTCAGGGTACTACTTACATATAATACAAAAACCCAATGGATCAAGCTAACTCAAGCCTAGGCTGAAGCAAGCCCTTAACCAGCTAAGCTCAAGCCAAGCTGAGCCCAATGAGTTAGCTTTAACTACAGCTCATGAGCCCAAAGGAGCCGACCCGAGCCGAGTGGGCTTAGCTCATTGACCTTCCTAGGTACCAGCAATTAGGGTTCTGGTCCAAGTGCACTCTAGACCCAGCCTGAGCACAACCCAATTTTATCTCTAGTTATTTTTGCAACCCCAAAATTGCAGCATCAGGTCATGTGGGACCTCGACTCACTTATGTGCAAATTAAGAATCATTTGATAATGGGATGTTAAGTGAGGACTGGTAAGTGGCGGCAGTTCTCACTCGGCTCTGGTTGGCTCTTTTTGGAAAGGTCACCTTGGAAACCTACTTGTGTGCAAATTAGAAATCATTTGATAATGGGATGTGCTTTTTGTTAGAAGGGCCCCAAAGAAATACAATCTTTAGCCATTACATAAAGTTGATGAATGTGAAGTTTTACATTATTAATTGGGAGAGTTACACGGATAAGTGCAAAATTTGAGCTGATGGCAATTCACACTAGGAAAAGTTGGAAGACAGGCTCAAAGCCATGTGCGCGAGCTTTTGCCGGTTGTTGACAGTGAAGATCCAATTCATTTAAGAAGATGTACCCAATCTCGGGTGGAACCCGGCCGATGCACTTTTGACGATACTTTTTTTTTTCGCGCCGAGTCGTTCATCCTGGGATTCAAACTCACAACCGATTAGCTCTAATACCATCTTAAATTTCTTTAGCTAACTATTCATACTAAAACCTCGAGGTGTTAGTAGAGGCAGCGAAAATACTTTTCAATATTCCTCCTAGGGTGAAGCCCACTCCTCAATATATATAAGCTCATGGTTCATTACAACTGTCCCCATCTACTTTCGACACTTTTTTTCAACAAAAGTTCAGTTAATCACAAAATAATTATATATACGTAATAAAATTATAAATTTTTTTTTTATAAAATGAGGACTATATGACATGGATCCAAATTGTCAAATTCAGTTTTCCCTAAGTTTTGACCACTACATTGGACGTGCGAAGAATGCCAGTGCTCTTGAACTTCATATGGTTATAGGGAGGAGACTACCCACATCATCAAAATGCGGGCCCATGATGTTTGAAAACTATGTCTATAAATGAATAGTTATTAATTACTGCTTTAATCATGTTGTTCTTCAATCTATTGGTTAGTATTACTTTCTTTGTAGAAAAGCTCAAATATTCTACAAATAAACAGTGGGTCATAACTTGAAATGTTCAAAACTTTAGGAAGGAGAAACCTATGTGCATATATTTGACCTAATCTTACTTAACTGGATCATATGGTCAACCTCATGAAATCACTCCCTTATATATAATATCTCATAATAATGTACTTTGGTTTTGAGTCGGGCTTGGAGCTGACATAGGTTTCAATTGATTATACGAGAGTCAAGAACCAACCTTATACCTCATACTCATGCTGGGTGCAAATCTAAACTCAAAAACTTAATCGTGTTCGAGTTGGGCTCTGCTTCAACCCCGTTACAATTTACATCCCTAGACATTTGGCGTGTTTGTAGGCCGGGGCCGAACTAAGGGGGCTAGGGCGATCATGACCTCCTAAAACTTTCAAGAAAGAATCATTACATTTAGAGAAAATCTAACGGTTTTTAATATTTGGCCCCTCCAAGAATTTCTTAATTACACTATCCCCACAAGGGAAAACTTTATTGTTCCACCCAGTTTGTAGGGCACCCTCACCCGTTGTATACAACTGGATCTTTAGATTAGCCATTTACCAAAACTCAAATGAATTCGCCTTTGTTGAACCATCCAATCTAGCTTTAAATGAATGGTTAGTGGACTATAATTTTTGTTGTTCATAGGGATTTAAAGGTCTCCAATAACCTACTCCTGCGCAAAAAAAGTGAAAACCAACTGACCATGGCTAGTAGTTTTGAATGCCTAAAAAATTATCCAAATTCTTGCCATTAGATAAAGTTAGAGATATGCTAAATTTACATTAACGATGCAAGAGTGTGCATGACTTGATTAAGTATCAAATGTGTGCATGGTGCTAGTGATCACAGTGGAGATAGGAGTTACCAGTTACTAAGTGTGGAGGGTCCAAATATGCTAAGCCAATTTTCAGCGGAAAAAGTGATGATTGTAGAAAAGCTTTTCTAAGCTAGGGTAAAATCAAAACATTTTCTGTGATTGTAATTGGAAAATCCTTGAACCACGTGGGATGCGTGGGCTGCTGCTTTACTACCCTTTCCCGTTGTCACAACTCGCAAATCAATGTCTTCTTACTTCCCTTTCCCGTTGTCACAAGTCACAAATCTATGTGTCATTTTTTTTTTTTTAATAGAAGCAAACGCAAGAAAGATGGTGGTAGTAAGCAAGTGGGAGACATGCGGAAAAGGAAAAATCTAAGAAAGTCATGGCGAAGAACAAAGGACTCTTACATCAGGGTAAAAGGCATAATTTCTTACCAATCTACCTAGGATTTAAACTTGAACAGCCACCTTTTTTTCACAGGGAGATTATTTTTTCTCATCCGATGTCTACTACCCTCATCAAGGGCTGAGGGCATGTTGAAGAGATGATACCATGGTGCGATCATCCTAACCCTGTGATCCATGGCTCATACGTTGAATAATTTTCTATAAAAAAAAATAATATAATTTGAAGTCAATCCAACAGTCGATCTCATTTGGATAGGAGCAAAAAAAAATGGGATCAGTTGTTAGAATGATTAAGCTTAAGTGTGGCCCAATAAACACACACCCATGTGGGTCCCCCACTTTAGAAGACAAACCCACTCACGTAGAGACTCTAATATTAGAAAGTCTCTTTAATAGAGATATCTTTGGTGTTTATGGAAAGTTGCTAATCCTAAATAGATTTGGACTCCATGATAGAAAGGGAGTTGTGTTGGAAAACCTATATATAGAGTTCAGGGGTTACAGTCCCTCTCTACACAATATATTAATTATTGCCCAACTTAGTAAAGCCGTGGCCAGTAAATCTCCAATCAAAGTTAGTTGATCAGTGGCGAACATGATGGACTCAAGTACACATTTAATTTCAGATCCGTGTGTTATTCAAATCAATCTTATATATTTGTGTAGATCCAATTAAAGCTATGTTAGTCCAAAACTAACATCAGTGACATTCAAGTAAGGTGATTGCATCTGTACCCGTTGAAATTGGTGATTGCCCCACTAGGTGGTGCACCGTAAAAGCCTAATACCCCTCGTGCACGGGATCATTTGTATTCTTAAAAGGAGGACATGGAGGAAGAATGCATGTGTGCCCCAAATCCAATGCACAAGTGGATTTGGAGGACTGATGAGGATCACTTGCTTGTGAACCCAAATACTGGTACATGAAATACCTCTGCCCCTCATTAATTGTCATTCATTTCTTTCTACTTTTATCAATTCATTAATCATGACCACCAGTACCACCCTTGTTTTGTTTTTATATTCATTTCTTGCATGCCCATCTAAAAAAGCTGATCTACATCTTTGATGAGCCAAAGCAGCAGGCAGATATTGGTGCCCATTTGTTCTGGGGGCAAACAAGTCAACCCCAGATGCAGCACCTTCAACAAATTTTGGGTTGAGGTCTAAGCTTCCCTCAAATCTACAGAACGGTTCTCTTGCAAAACGGCCAAGTCATGTAAGGTCCATCGACATGGACCATGTTTCGAAGACACCTAGCCCAGAACACAGATACAAAACTACTAGTTTTCCTGCGTTGCTAAAAATTTGCTTAGACCATTTGGCATCACTTTTAACCTAGGTAAAACTTGCGGCACATCAGAAAATTAACCCAAACATTGATGGATGTAGAGCAAGTCATTCCTCATTTGGACCAATTAAGTCCGAGCCTCCAGAGTCATGACGGTCACTGAGAGGATCCCAAACATAATGGCCCACTATATTTCATTGGGTGCATTCATGGAGCTGGAATCCGAGGCAAAACAAATTGATCCAGGACTGAAATCTGAGTCACAATCGTGTTCGCTTTGCTAGTCTTACAAAATGAACTTATCCAAGGGTACAACAGTGAAGCCCAAAAATCAATATTAGTATTAATTTTTTGTTCCGTTCGCAATTCATCAATGCTTCAGCCTTCAGGTACATTTGGGTTGTCTAGAATAGGCATCCCAACAAAAAAAGAAAAGAAAAGGAACGGAGTCCCTTGAATTTTGATGCAGTGATACAAGCACATGTGAATAGAGAAACATAATTCATATATAGCCAACACAACATAATTGGTACAAAGCTTTAATGATGCAAACAAGGCTTTGATGGTGATGGTGATACAGGCACCTGTCTTTTGGAGGTGCAGGTTTAAACTGGTAGTAGGTTCCTCTTACACTCTCTGAAAGTCTCCAGTTGCTAATAGGGTGGTGCAAAAAATTAATAAAAAATAAGTTCCAAGTAGAACGGAAGCCATTTAGCCGTGTCATGTTCTTATGTCAAAATTGAGATTAGGATTTTCCAAGATTAAAAATATTCTTCAATGGGGCTAAATTGGCATCATTATTAGGAACATTAAGGCCCACCCACACAATTATTTCCCCATGAGTTGGCACTGATCCTTCTTGCTATCATGTATACTGGGGCAAATCTCAAAAGAGAGAACAAGCACATACCAAGTCAATTTAGTCACTATGCCTGAGAAATGTGATGTCTCTGAGTTGACACAGATATTCTGCATTCACAAAAACAGACCAATTTATAAGAGAGTACATCACATGCCTGTGCTGAATCAATACATTTTCACTCTTGGATACAAGAACAATTTCAGTATGAGAAATGATTATACAAAGGCTTCAGTAACTGTATCCGGTAATATAGGGGAGAATATTTTGCAATCAGGTTGTGGATTATGGCTATAGGTTAAAATTAAATGCAACCCAGACCAAAGTTATATTCAACTATTGGATTGAAACAAAGGACATAAATAGGTTAATGCAAACATGATTGGTGTTCGGAAAAACTAGTGGGTGTTGTGTGATTGCTGAGTGCTACTATGATTATAAAAATATTTTAATAAGACCACAATTCAACCTGAAGTGGTATATGGACTTGAACATTGACAACAGAAATGACAAAGAAACAAAGAACATGTAGCTGTGATTTCTATGCTACGGTAAATATGTGGGTTAACAAAGATAGAATTAAAGAAAGCTTTAATTAGGGAAAGTTCTATTTGCTTTGATAGAAGAAAAAAGAAAATGAAGACATGTTGCAGGTACAAGGAACTAGAAGAAGCAAGAGAACCATAAAGACTCGGAGTGAAGCAATGCAAAGTGAGATGCTGGTTGTAGAGTGATGGAGAGAAATACTACTCAGGAGGGATGACTGGAAAAAAAAAAAAAGGAATTTGTTTACAACAAATGTGCACATGCGATGTTTTTAGATAGTTTCAAGTTCTATGAATTCTTTCTTAGATGAAATGTGTACCTCATATATTTGGCAAGTCCTCTCATAGCTGTCTACATGACCACAGAAAGCCATATCCACCCGATATTTCTGCCATAGTTTTTGCAGGCTACTTCTTTCCATGGGTCCTTCAAAGGATCCCTGCTGAGCATACCAGGAATTGGAGTAGCCGAGAACACGATGAGCAGCAAAAATTAGCCATGGTTGCTTCTGCCTGTCTGCTGAAGCAAGGCATTTCTCAATGAATTTGTACTGTTCTGTCCCCTCTCTCCAGTCATGTTCAGAATCCACTATGCAGAAATGGAACATACCGTAGTATACAGAATACCTAGAAAAAAAAACATGCACATTTCACTAAATATTTTTAGGTGCATTTGGATGTACTTAAACAGTTTATGTAGCCATGTGTTTGGACAGCACAAATACTGGAAACCATGTGTTTGGGCAGCACAAATACTGGAAACCACATCAGGTGACATCGTTTTTGTTCCATTTGCATCATCGGTTATTATTGGTGCCAATGGTTGATATCTGTAGAGGGGCAGAGATATTTAAGAAATGATAACTGCCAAATGTGACATCCATACTATGCTTCTTTGGAAGCATATTGAAAATGGTGACCATTTTTGCAAATTATTCAACCCGATTGTGTGGTACATGCAAATGTGGTCATACTAAATGTTCCACTGTAGACCATTCATTACATATGATGAGCATGCATATATTTCAGAGGATTTCTTAGGCTGTGAGTTATGGGATTCTCTTACCAGTATTTGGCCCGATTCTCAGCTGGAACATAGAACATGGTTTCGGCTGGCACTCCACACTCACCCCCTGAATCTTCATCTGCATAAAAGGATCCTGAATTCGGCCAGTCGTGTTCGTGGTTGCCACTGATGTAAGTATTAAGCAGTGTTAGGATATTAGAAATGGCAATGCCATCTAAGGTAGAATGCAATTAAATTCATTTGTTGGATATGTCCATGGCTTATTATACAAACCTTGCCACCATGTATGGTACAGTTGAAGAAATGTGTGACACCATTTTGGTAAACTGGTCCCACTGAGAGAGGAACCCCTTTGCATACAGCATGTCTCCTATATGGAAGACAATGTCATAGTTATCCAAATCCTTTATAAGCTGGTCTGTGGTGTTAAGAGCTCCAGGCTGATAGTTTTGGTACTCGTCTGAACCATCCCTCTCTGCCTGCATAAGAGAGGTTTATCGCTTTTAGGAGGTTACCACATGAAAAATAGGAATTAGTGATTGATACTTTTAACTGAGTTCTTGGTAATTAGTGATTATAAGGAAACCACCGGACCTTGTTGGGTGCTTTTAGGAAGTTTTAAAACAGTCAGTTCTTATGCATGCTGAAATTTCAAACCAGAAGAAAAAGATTCTCACCTTCCCGGTGTCGCCAAATATTATAACTCTTTGTAGTGAGTTTTGGCCAGGGACTGGAGGCGCTTTACACGAATAATTTTTACTCCAGACATATGACCCACTGTTTAGTCAATGACCAAGCTTGGACAAGCATAGATGAAGTGGTGCAGATGACTGTTTTTACTCACTAAATAACACTGCAAAATAGATGACTGCATGGTCCAAGTTACAGTCATCTGTCCAAGTTACAGTCACTTGTCCAAGCATCTCGTTTTCTCGTTCTCGTTAATTTTTACTACAGGCATCCAAACACATTCTTTGTTACTGCTGTAAATATGTAAACATGATCCATCCCAAAACTCTCTCTCTCTCTCTCTCTCTCTCTCTCTCTCTCTCTCTCTCTCTCTCTCTCTCTCTCTCTCTCTCTCTCTCTCTCTCTCTCTAAAATTGTTAGATTACAACAAATCAGTTGGGCCCATCAACATAATAAGAGGTGATGTTTCTTCATTGCGACAAAGCAATATCTAACAGGTTTGTTTGAACTGCTTTGATGTAATTCTGTGTAAGTAAATACATATGAATGAAATATATGCAATTTCATCTGCTGATCAGGATTATACATTGCAAGAGTTAAGCTTGAGGCCAATGCATATGCCCATTTGATCCAAGATAGAAAAATTAAACAGAGTCTAAACATAACATAATGTATGTGTGCACACAATGAAATTGACTTACTTCATCCCAGGATTTTCCAAGTGCAAGACGCGGGTAAAGCGGCGCCTTTGGATTTGCAAATGCGATGGTGTTTGAAATGGCCACCAGCTTCGGCTGCAACAAATGGAGAATGATAAGTCGGTAAGCCTCTCAACATGTTCACCATAGGAGAAACTTTCATTCATTCCCTCAGTTTTGAGAGTGATAAGCAAACAAACAGCCAGGAAACCTGTATTGCGCTAGGTTATCCCAAAATCCAAGAGTCAATATTCTGTAACCAGTTTAAGCTGACAAAGAAGATCAATAACTTAAACTGCACCACTTCATCTCAAAACCGAAAACGAGAAAATTCTATATTAGTGTTTTATTTCAGGAGACAATGTCACCAATTTGGATCCTTGGAACTGCAAAACCTGGCAACTCAACCTGAGCAATAATTTTCCCTGTTTCTGAAGTATTTTAGGAGCTGTCTCATAATTCAAAAGAGGCTAGGATCCAAGACTCTTTGGAAACAAAACTCACGAGGCAATTTGGCCATTCAGTGCATTTGGAATGGGAGAATCAGATAGAACACTGAGTTGGATAGAAACCCACCTTTTATTCATGAAAAACAACAAGTATATAAAAGCAAAAGATGGATAGCCTTGGGTCTTAATACTTGGGCTGAGCCTTGATCTTAAATCTAACCGATTTAATATTTGAGCTGGTGTTGAATTGTGATAGGAAGCCTGGAGCCCAGCCCGACTGTAGTAAGTAGCGCTTTTATGATAATGATTCATTTGCCTAAACAAGTGATAAGAAAAGCCAGCCAGGCCCAATCTGACTAAATGGGCGAGCCTGGACCTGACATGTTTGAGGTGGGCAGGTGTTGAAGGCCTATGTTGGCATGGGATATGGATGCGTGCTTGTTTTTCTAAAGTTTGACCAAGCCAAGCCCCACCCAGACACACTGACTTCTAACTTGTCCTTTTGTTTCTAAAGGAGGAGGCTGCAAATAGCAAGTTTATCCTTCAGATGTACGTTAGTCAATTTTAGAGACAACTGACAAATCAAGCTGGAATCTTTTGTGTCCATGTTATATGCCTGGGCCTGTGGGACAACAAGAATAAATCAGGATTTGGAGTGTCATTTGATGTTTGGAGAGGAGAAAGGAAGAGCAGAAACAACTTTCATAAATGGACCAGTCAAACACAAGGCAACCAAATAAAAATGTTTTGCTAAAATGATTTTTATTTATGAGACCAAATAAAAACGCTTGCGAAAATGATTTTTTGAGGGATGCGATAATCTCTTGCTGCCAATTGCTAACCTGTAGAATACTTCTTTATATATATATATATATATATATGATTTTTATGAGTGTTCAGATCTTTCCCTTCCTAAAGGGAAGGAATATTGTAATTGCTCACCAAACATGAGAAACTTACAACATTAGCACTCCTGGAATCTCTCATATCCACACAACCAGTAAAGTTAATTTTCATATTTCATATTGATTAAAACCTGAAAAGCTAACTCTCTTGATTAAAACCTGAAAAGCTAACCCTCTAAATCATCATGGACATCAAACACAGGTTAAGCACACATTGCATTTCTAAGGCTTTATAATTCTTCTTTACCGCTTCTTCTCTACTTCTGAAAAAACACACATTACCATGTTTAAGGCACATTATCATATCTAAGAAACATAACTTGAAAAAATAGCTATCATAGCTTGAGAAAATAGCAAACCATTCCTCCCATGCCCATTTTCTTCAAAGGAAGCATCCATGCCCATCTTTCCTCCCATGCCCATTTTCTTCAAAGGAAGCATCCATACCATCTCTCCTCCCATGCCCATTTGAGGTACTTCGTGTACCTCAAAGAGTATTATTATCACTACAGGAAAGTAACAGAATGCACTTTCTAACAATTTCATAAAATATCTCCTCTTCAACCATTTTATCAAATATCTCCTCCCCCTCTTGAACGAAGCCCGCCTTGCAAAGCCAGCCGACCATGATTGGCTGTATAGGAGAATCACAAATGAAATTTGTGATCAAGAAATAATCTTTTACAAACAATTGGGCCATATTCCAAAGTCCAACGTCAACTAGACTCTTGAAAAGAATACTGTAAGAGTATGTATCGGGAAATAAGAAGAACATGGAGGACATTTCCTTTACGAATCCAAATGCATCATCAATCTTACCTGCGTCTGTGTAACCTTTAATCATGATTCCATACAGTCTCCTGTCAGGTGCAATATTATCTTCCAACAAATTCTTATAATACTTGCAGGCCTCCTCGAAACGGCCAGTTCCAAACAACCCATCAATCATACAGCTATGACCATTTAAACTGACGACGTAACCCTTCTTAAGAAATAAGCTAAGAAACATAAAAGCTTCATCCATTCTGTGGAATTTGCAAAAGCCATTAAGGAAATTGGTGTAGGTAGTTGTATCGGGAGAAATACCTATCTCCGCAGCCATTTCATCAAACAGGTGGATTGCATCCTGTATCTTCCCTGCCTTACCCAACCCATCAATTACACAGTTGAAAGTCATGCAATCCCGGGGAAAATTACGCTTCAGCATATCACCATATATTGCCATTGCGACATCAAACATCTCCTGTTTGAACAGAACGGCAAGCGCCAAGTTGTGCGACATGGGGCTCCCATCCTCCAGCATCGTCCGGAAATCTTGAATGGCCTTTACCGCAATCCCGTATTCCTGCGTGTATTCCTGCCTGGTGAGGTGTCGCTGCATTTCGAGAGGGGAAGTGGCTTTGAAGGGGCGGTTGGTTTTGAAGATAGGGGTTTGGGTTTGGGTTGAAAGAGTGGGAGAGGGGGAGAGGGAGATGGGCATTGATTTGGATGGGATTTCGGAGATGATTTTGAGGAGCGAGCCTGTGGTTTTCATCTTGGGGCGCGGCCGAAGCGGCAAAAAGATGCTTGGCAGAAAGAAGCTTTGTTCGGGAGGGGTAGGGGCTTTGTTTACGGGTTGGGTTTTGAGGATGGTCATAATCTCTTGGAAATGAGGATCTTCGGGGTGGTTGGTTTTGAGGGAGGACATAATCTCTTGGAGATAATGATCTTCATCATAGTTCAATTTGGAGATTGGGGTTTGGGTTGGGAGAGTGGGAGAGGGGGAGAGGGAGGTTTTAATCTCTTGGAGCACTTGTTTAAACTTCAATTTGGACATTGGGGTTAGGGTTGGGAGAGTGGAAAAGGGGGAGAGGGCAATGGGCGTTGATTTGGATGGGGCATGTGGGGAGAAGACTTTGAGGAGCGAGCGTGTGGTTTTCATCCTGCTGCGCTGCAGAGAGGGTTTGAGAACAACTTGCACAAAGAGACGCGAGTGTTCTTCATTTTATAGGGCACGGAGGGGATGAGTCCGTGGATGAGATAGGGTTTAGAGTATAATACGGCCAGACAGGGATGTGCATAAATTCATCTGATCCGATAAAATCGATCGTTCCTATTTGAACCGTGGCAAACGGGTCGGTTATCCAATTAGGGTCGGTTCGGATTTGTTAAAAAAATTGCTAACCCGATCGGATCGGTTCGGTTGGCGGTTTTAACTCAAAACCGACCCGAACCGATCCATGCACACCCCTAGTAAATTGAGTATTGATATCATATTATTGTTTAAGTTAATGTTTCATATGGTTTACTTTTTATTTTTCTGAATAGGTGCTTTATTTGCAAAATATTATGTGAGATGTCTTTGGACAACTAGAAACTTCAAAATGCATCAACAATTTCATTTTAATTGTCTTCTTCCATCTTTATAAATGTGACGAGTAATAGCCACCTTATTATATTGTATTATTCCAAAACTAAATTATTTATTAGTATATTTGGTGGTTTTCAATTAATATATTTTTTTCACTCTAAACAGGGATCATGTTTTGTCAAAGTGCTTATGTAGAAGTATTTGAGCGAAGGTAATAACACTATGTATCTGGACCGACTATGCATTTGGTGCTTGGTGGACACTAGTAGGGTCGGTGGATAGCTAGATCGGGGGGTTGATATCCATGGAAAAATCGGGTTGGATCGGGTGGTGGATATGGTGGACACTAGTTAGGTCGGTTGCAGATCGGATAAATCTATTGTGCCAGTTCGGTTCGGTTCACATAATATATAAACCGACATGGTCGGTTCGGTTGGCGGTTTTAATCCAAACCGATCCAAACCGATCCATGCACACCCCTAGGGCCTGGTGATTTCCTCGTCAAGAATCAAATACAAGAAATAATAAAATATGAGATAGGGTTTAGAGTATAATAGGGCCTGGTGATTTCCTCGTCGAGCATTAAATATAAGAAATAATAAAATATAAGGGATAATGATGAAATTTTATCTTTAGTAGATTGTTTGGAAATATTTTTGACCTTTTCCTTACCATAGATAATAAGATATCATGGGGAATAAAACTCCCTGAAGCTATTTGGGCTTATCAAATTACAGTTTGAGGTCCAGTCAAGTCAACTTCATATTCTTTCATCTATGGGTGCGAAGCGATAGTACCCTTTGAAATTCAACTGCATTTATTTTGGGTTTTGATTGATGTTTGTATAGTTCATTTATTTGCTCTAGGCCACTCTTTTTCTCTCACTCATTTGGCCCTTTTCTCTACCTTTTATTTTCTCTTTTGCATGAGCACCATCTGGTAGGGGTGTACACCGGGTTTCCAAACCCGGCCCGACCCGGTAACCCGACCCGACCCGGACGTATTCGGGCGGGTGTAACATGGTCTTATACCGGGTCAGGTCAAATCCGACCCGGAACATACTAATCCGGACCGGGTGCCGGGTTAAGGATTTTTAGTTAATCGGATTATCGGGTGACCCGATAACCCGGTTATAAAAAAATATTTAAAAAATAACTTTTATATACTAATTAGCTGATTTAGAAATAAACTTTGAAATAAAGTTTTGTGGAAAGTTTTGTGGTTAAACTTGGATTTAGATGAGGAAATCTTCATTTCACAAAAGTTGTTATTTTATCTCCATGCATTTTATCAAAAAAAGATTCAGATTGAAAAAAAAATAAAAATAAAAAAAATAAAAATAAAAATAAAATTTGTAACCGGGTTACCCGGTAACCCGACCCGGTAACCCGGTAACCCGAACCCGACAAACCCGGCTATAGCTAACCGGGCATTCGGTCGGGTTCCCGGTGTGCATAAATTAATCGGGCCGGGTTTGACCCGGCCCGATAACCCGGAACCCGACCCGATGTACACCCCTACCATCTGGGGTGGTGTATTTACTGTGGTTCATCTAACATCCAAGTCAAAACAAAGTCCCTCTCGCAAAGATATGGTAGCATCAAAGTAGATAGTGTGTTTCTTCAATTAGAGCAACTCCGACGGTGGAGTCAAATAGCCACGTCATGCTATAAGGGTAACAAAAGGTTGTTGCGAGTCCCTCCAACAGAGATGCCAAAGCTGAGCTGGCATTTGGCAGTCCAACCCGTATGTCAAATTTGGCATACGGGAAAACATATGCCAAATCTATTTTTTCCAATTAAATAATAAGTTGGCAACTCACATCATTTGAATTATTTCCAATTGAGCTGTAGGAGGTTTTGGCAAATCATGCCATTCATTCGAACATTGAATGTTCGAATGAAACAACGGTCATTCAACAATTTTGGTGCCTGTCTTTGACTATCTGTTGGAGATTTTTTTTATGGACCGTTTGGGAATTTTAATTTGTAAACTACTATTGTGAAAATTTGAAAAATCCATAGAGCTTGGATATCTCTAAATTGTGAGTGCTTGAAGTTCATCTTTTCCTCATTTACACCATGGACTTACAATCCTCTCAGTTCTAAACTTTCCACCCAACATTCACAAGTTTCCGGTGAGGCATCCGAATTCCCTACCAATGAGGCCCTAATGAAAAAGACTGTTGTTCGAGTTGCGGACTTCAAGTATAGAAGAAGGCCGTCTTCTCGTCAGTTCGTGGCTGAACACCAATCTGGATGCTATGCATGGAAAAGAGCAGAAACTTAGGGCTTTTTGGGAACAAGTGAGCAAATACTATCACAACAATAAGCAATTTAGCAGTGTTTGAACGATAAAATGCTATCACAACGTAACAAGAGAATACATTCTCAACTCCAAGCCGATCTGATTAAGCACCTGTGACATTTTAGGATCAATCTGATTAACCTTGTGAATGACTATAATATTATGTAATTGAATTTTACTTTTTAAACAAAAGAATGGGTTTCAAGTACCATTTTTTTATTTTTTATTACTTTAATAATATTTAAATGGCACCAAATTCTATTAAATATAAATAAGATATATGTAATAAAATAAATAAAGTTAAAAGATGAAAAATAAGAAATAACAATGTGACATCTCTCTTGGAGTTGTCCAAGTGAAGATGCCAAATTACAAACTTTAAATTTTGCCACATAAGCCTTCAATTTTAAAAAGACATCTAAAAATTTGAAGGTATTGTTGGAGATGCTCCTAGGGTTTTTGGGATAAAGGGTCATGTGGATGAAAAAGGAAAATATGACTGGTGTGAAGGAAAGTCGCCAATATTTTAGCTAAAGTGACACTCGGCATATTTAGTCTTTCTGGGTTCTTTTACCTTAAATGGGTACCTGCTGCAGTCTGTAGATGTTGAATGCATGTGAGGTTGAGAAGGAAATCTGGTGGAAAAGTAAGGGGGGAAAGCATATGCCAGTTTAAAAACTTTAAATGCTTTTTCTGATCGAGTTGGATCAGTAGGTTTTTGTGCATTACAAATTCAAACCACAGAGGAAGGTATCCTGACAAGTAGAGAAGAAATGGAATGATCTGTTTGTTGATTGCTGGTTATGGTTGAATGGCTTGCTTTTGTCAAAAGTATAATCCTTGGTTTGCAGTTAGCACTGCTGGCCCATGATTTAGACCCTTTAAGGGGGCATTTGATAGTGGGTCAGGTCAGCACCAATAACTCAAATCAGAATTCCATCATTTTGGATTGACTAAACCATTTGTCAGTACTATTTGTTGGGCTTTTAGAATTCATTTTTGGCATTCTTAATGTGTTCATCAAACTTTATACTTTTATCATGCTTTGGGAAAAGATAAAATATTATATTAGACTCTAGAATTGCATTCAAGTTAGTAAACTTAAAGCAAATTACAAAAAAAAAAAAAAAGTTAAATAAATGTGGGGGTGGGGTCCAAATGATAATCAGATAACAAGCTACATTCCTATCCTTTTCTTTATCAAAAGTTTACTTTTTTCAACCTGTAGAAGAATCAAAATCTATTGTTAACCAGCAAAAGAGTTGTGTTTTCTCTTGAAATCAGGCTTTTCAGCACATGTATTGGCCCTAGATTAGGATTAAGAAAAAAGAGACTCTATGTCCTCTAAAACCTCAAAATGTCCGAATTCATTACAACCTTTTGGATCAAACTAATAAAACATTCTGCTATGCACGGACTAAGGAACCACCAAATACAATGAATCCAATCTAAAGTAGGGATCTGTGGGCCCATAAAATCCAAGGTCATCAATTAGACCTCATCCGAATTCCTTAAGTTGTCTTATTTGGAAAGGCACTAAATCCAAGAATTTAAATTTTTAAATTAGTGGGCCTAATATCATGCTTGAGTATCTAATTAATCACAGGCTTGTAGTTAGACCCAGTACCCAATCCCTTCAATTGTTTTATTTGGAAAGGTACTAAATCCTATGTCATTTTTGGTTTATCAACAGTAAACATTTAGGAACCCAAACTTCGAATTGGGATTAGATCGAGAGCTATTTATTTAGAGTCCATAAAATAAAATTTTATAATTCGTAAACATAAGCATGGATTGAAAATTTAAAAAATACACACTAAGAAAGATACAAAATTTTAAACATAACCCTTATATCATTTTTTCGTAGATCTTGTAATTTAAAAAATAAATAAAAACCAACGCCTCATATTGTATTCCATCTATTTTGATATTATTGTATGGAGTAGTAGAAAAGATTACCTTATTCTATGAAAATGATATATTTATTGCTCGGACGGTTTGCAAATTGTAACGCCCCACCCCTTACCCATGCATGATATTGTCCGCTTTGGCCCACTGGCCTCACAATTTTATTTCGGATGTGCCTCAACCCATCAAAAGGCCTCATACAAGGTAATGGTATACTCTATAGTCGATGTGGGACTCCGGGGCGTCACATTCCACCCCCCTTAAGGCTGCACGTCCCTGTGCAGTAGCCTGCCAGCCCTTTTGGCCCGCCCACTTGCACCAGAGCACGGCAGGGGACCCACACTCTATCAAGTCGAGAGTCGGCTTTGATACCATTTGTAATGCCCCACCCCTTACCCATGCATGATATTGTCCGCTTTGGCTCACTGGCCTCACGGTTTTGTTTCTGATGGGCATCAACCCATCAAAATGCCTCATGCAAGGTAAGGGTGTAAGCTCTACATATAATCTCATTCACTTTCCTCTCTATAGTCGATGTGTGACTCCGGGGCATCACACAAATAAGGATACAGATCCAGCCTTTTTCCAACTTCTAGTATGAGGTGTGAGGATGAGTTTTTTCTTAGAGCCTTGATGGCCTGATGATATAATTAACTGTTGCAGATTTGGAAAAAAAAATCAATGCCTCGTCAAGAACGTGTCAAAAACATTGATGACATGGAGTCTCACTCTTTTATTTTTCCAACCCATCAAGTTTAGATGGAGGTGCAAAAAACGTGAATGTTTTATTTTTCCCTTCCTGACATGCCCTCTCCCTGATCAAGGCGCTGGATGGCCCAGGCCTTTTAATTAAACGTTAATGTTTGATTAAAGACAATAAAAAACACAATCCCTTATCAGATCGCCCATTAGGTCCCACAGTTCAAGACAGTCAAACAATTTTTTATTCTGCAAATAGGCCCTCTCCTTGATCAAGGTGCTGGATGGCCCTGGCCTCCACGCCTGACAAATCTAGCCCCATCATTTGGAGTTACATCTAGGTGGCAGGATATTGGGTCATCCAGCCCTGTTCAACTTGTTTGGATATGAGGACCCAAGTTGTTTGTTTAGGGGGATTTGAATTTATTTATGTGGGCGACCCAGTAGGTGGTGGACCCGTGCGAGGTGAGCCCTTTTTGGCCCACCAATTCGTTGAGGGCCTGATTTTCTTGCGTTGATACAGGGATCCAGGTGTGCCACCCGATGACCCATCTGATCCGTGGATTCGAAGGAGGACCCACGGGCTCCCTTCCTGACATGCCCTCTCCCTGATCAAGGCGCTGGATGGCCCAGGCCTTTTAATTAAATGTTAATGTTTGATTAAAGATAATAAAAAACAGAATCCCCTTATCAGACGCCCATTGGGTCCCACAGTTCAAGACATCCAAATAATTTTTTATTCTGCAAACAGGCCATCTCCTTGATCAAGGTGCTGGATGGCCCAGGCCTCCACGCCTGACAAATCCAGCCCCGTCATCTGGAGTTACATCTGGGTGGCAGGATATTGGGTCTGGGTGGGCCACCCGATGACCCATCTGATCCGTGGATCCGAAGGAGGACCCATAGGCGACCCAGTAGGTGGTGGACCCGTGCGAGGTTTGCCCTGTTTGGCCCACCATCCAGTGTCCGATCAGAGAGAGGGAGAGGACGTGTTTTAGGAAGCATTTTATTATCTAATGGGAGGATTCGATGAAGGCTTGATTTTCTTGCGTTGATACCGGGACCCAGGTGGGCCACCCGATGACCCATCTGATCCGTGGATCCGAATGAGGACCCCCGGGCGACCCAATAGGTGGTGGACGTGTGTGAGGTGGGCCCTGTTTGGCCCACCATCTAGCGTCGGATGCTCCTCTATTTCTGATGGTCCTATCTTTCTTTCTTCTCTTCCTCTTCATCTATGCTGTGGGACCTTTTTTTTTTAGGAAGTTATACGGAAGTTAGTTTAGAGGAGAGTGGGGAGTGGAGAGAGAGGAGATACTGACAGTTGTCTCCATGTATGCTATGAATTGAGGGTTAAAAGAAGGGAAAAAACATTCCAATAGATATATAGATCAGAACCCTATTTCGCATCTCTCCCCTCTTGTCGTGTTCTCAGACCCATTTTTGTCTCTTAACGATCAAATCTTGTGAATTGAAAATGCCACAATCAGTTGACAAACAACCCTTAACAAAGGTAAAATGATTGGAAAATTATCCCAAAAGAGAAAAAATTACTGCCTATTCTCCCAAGGACTTTTAAGTAGATTGGAAAAATTGGGCCATTGGCTTGTTCAATAGATTCAATACACCATAAGGTGACTGTCCTCCACTTCTTTCATTTGAAAAATCATCATTATTATCAAAGCCTTATTTCATTATGGGATGAAAAATCTTCAATTGAGAAGGACTAGGTAAGTATGGGATGAAAAATCTTCATTTGGTGGTGGTGTGTAGGGTTGTAAATGGGTACCCGATTCTTCGATTACCCGAAGGTTTCGACCCGTTAGGATCCGGGTCTGAATCCTTATTTTGGTCCCAATAAGAAAATTGTTCCGATTTCAGATCATTTTTTTGGAACCGATACCTAAACGGGTCCGGTTCCGGATCCACATTGGCTTAGACCCATGGACCCGGGACCCGACCCGATATACACTAACATAAGGTAATTTTAGTATGTGAAAATAGAACCATTTTTACTTTTCTACTTTTCTATATTAGGGTTTTCTACTTTTCTACATCTCATTGCCGGTTTAGATGTGATTTCAGAGTTTTTGGTTAAAAGTGTCTGTTATTGATAGACGGTTACATTAGTGTTTGCAGGTACGTGATCCAATTGAAATATGGAAAAAGCATAATTTTTTAAAAAAAAATATACAGGTATTAGTTTAGACCCGGAACCGGAACCAGGCCCGCCTCACAAAAGGTTCCGGTTCCGGTTCCCATTATTATTATTGGTTCGGGTTCCGGTTCCCCTTCTTAGAAAACGGTTCCGGTTCCACCCTGGATCCGGACCGGAACCGACCCGTTTACAACCCTAGTGGGGTGTGTGTGTGTGGGGAGGGGGACTAGGGAAGTGGGGTGCACCTGGGGTATTGTGGAATGTTGGGATCAATGGTTTAGGTTCGAGCATCTTGAATTTAGATGAGATGGTTTAGATTCAAACATGGTTGAGGTTGGATCAACTCCTCTATTCAATTCAAAGTTTAATTTAGATAAGATCTTCGGTTGCCCCAATGTTTTTGTAACCTTACCTTCAGTTGATCAATTTACATTTGCTCGGCCAATATTTAATGCATAGGTTCAACTCAGCAATATGCCTCCTCAATATTGGGTTGAGGCTTTAACATGACAACATCTTGTTGGAGATCTTTCAAATGATTTCAAAAAAACATTGTCTTGGACATTTAATTTGTGAAAATGTTTCAAAATCATAAAGTTTTAAATGAAATATGGAGGGAAAATCTCCTTTGAAAAAGCCTTGCAAGAAACCCACTTCATAAATTGGTAACTTAACCCTTAAAATTTTCTTTTTGTCCCAACTAACTGTAAATTGGCCCTTTTTATAACTAATTTATTTGTAAACCCATTATTGATTTGGTTTCACCAAGTAGATGGTAAAAACCACATTGTAATGCAACTTGAAGCAATCAATAGTCATTAAGCTTTCAGAATAGTAATTAAAGAAAACTATCTTTTGATTGGCTTGGTTTTCCTTGAACCTCTAATCCATGTCCAATGCTTCTTCTTCTTTTTTATCCCTGATTTCATAAATCTAAGTGGTGTCCATATCCTTCTATCCCTCAAAGAATCAGGAGTGCACTCACGTGGGGTCAAGTGACAAAGTTCTTATAGGGCAACTTTATCAGAGACCAAGGGATTTTTATATGAGATTTTATCATAGAGTGTCTCAGACTCTCCACCGGAAATTCATGGCCGTAAAAATCTCTATGGCAAGAACTATAAACTGAATACTAGTGGGAGAGTCCCGTGAAAAAGAAAAAAAAATTAAAAAGAAATTTGTAGAGGAAGCAAAACTATGGAATGAGTAACGAAAAGATAAAAGATTTAGACCGATTATGTGGGCCCATAATGATAGTGCTGGCCTAGTGGCTAGGTATAAAAAAAATTAACACATCTAAGCTATAGAAAACTTTCGAGGATGTTGGCCCAACCTAGGCCCATAGGATTGATATGCTAAGATTAGAACCCAAATTCTTTTCTTTCAATGCAAAATAACCAAAATTTAAAATCAACTGCAAAGTAAAAAAAAATGTAACTTATGTATTAGAAGTTAATGGTTGGGAGTGGTCCCGTACTAACAATATTGTAATAAACAAAACATAAAATAGAAAATAAAAATAAAACATATAGATGAACAATGTTCCTTAAAAATGGTAGAATATCATTAGTAAATGGGTCCCATGAATATTTTATGGTCATAAAACACTTTTTTGGGTAGAGTGGTCATAACACACTTGATTTTGATTAAAAGTTTTTTTAGGGGATTTAGTTGGGCCCCGATAATTGAGGGTTCTAAGTGCTAGATTATAAAAATTTTAAGTGGGTTGGCTTTTATGGAGTGAGATTTGATTTTTTTTTTTAATTCAAAAGAAATGATGCCATTATTTTGATTGGTTTGGATATCTTTTAGAAGTGGGCCCAATGAGGACACATAGAAGATGGGTTGATTCAGGAGTATCATGAATTTGTCAATGATCCACTGAGTGATAGATTAAGAAAATTCCAAGCGGGCCAAACTTTTATTGAGTGGAAATTAATTGGACCCATAAAATATGGGGCCATTTATTTTTATTGGATCAGATTTTTTTAATGGGCCCAATGAGGAGTGTTCTGAAAAAAAAAACTTTTTTTTTATGTTTTTAGTTTTAAGAAGTTGAGTATTGGGTAATGGGTATGAATATATCTGGAATAGATGAGTGTCAAGAGATTTGAATTAAGAATTAACGTTATCAAGAGATTTGAGAAAGGAGATTTTTTTATTTAAAAGGAGATTTTTTTATTTCTTTTTGTAAGTTACGTTCTTATTGCACCTATAACAAAATTGATTATCTTAAAATATTAAAGGGAGAAAGAAATTAGGGAAAGAATCAATATTAAGGGGAGATAATTTAGAGAAAGAATCAAATTTGGGGCAGAGATAAAATTATAATAAAGATTGGGTGTGCCACATGTCATCAATGAGAAAGACTCGGGTTGGTGTAACAAAATATAAATACGATAATAAGATGTCATAATAACAACAAAATATTTGAGATGTAAAAAGGAAAGACGATTAAAAGAACGTAAAAGTTTAAGGAAAGCTTAAATTTGTTAAAACTATAAAAAAAAAAAGAGGATTTTACTAAAAAAAACAGCCTAGATGTCCAGTGGGCTCAAAAGGTAATTTTAACCTTCATTGCACCAGATCAGTCATTTTTCACGAAATGGTATTTTTTTTAGCACTTTCAACTAGCGACCCTAGTTTTATAACGTTAAGGGTCGCTAGGGACCCTGGGTGTATACGAAAAGTAGAACAAAAGAGGGTTTTTTCTCTCTTTCGTTGTCCAGGTCTTCTTCTCCAATCCAATCTCGATCTCGCCTTCTAATTCCAGTTGCAAGAAGCCATAGCCACCTCTCTAGCCTACCAACAACCACTCTCCTCCACCAACAACCTCCCTCCTCTCTTCTCCTCCATTCATGGCTGCCGAAACCCTAGAATCTGATTTTGGACACACAATTCGACTTAGTCTTCAAATTAGGGTTGATGAAAGAAATGTTCATGATCACTTTTTCTGAAAGAAGAGACTAGTCTTGTTCGAAGACTATCATCGTCATTGCCTCCTAAAGGACTGAAAATTTGTGCACCTTCTCCGAGGCTGGCGAGCAAGAAGATCCAGGCCTACTGTCGCAAGTTGAACTCGACATCGCCCATGACACCAACAAAGACGAGGAAGAAGAGAGCGACAGAGGGCTTCGCGGTCGTCAAGTCGTCCTTTGATTCAGAGAAGGACTTCGGGGTTCAATGTTGGAGATGATTGTGGAGAACAACATCCGGGCATCGAGGGACCTCGAAGAGTTGCTTGCTTGCTACCTCTCCTTGAATTCGGATGAGTATCATGATATGATTGTGGAGGTATTTGAGCAGATATGGTTTGATCTTACTGAAATTTGATTTTGGAAACAAATAGAAGAAAAGGCTTGGAAAGATGGGGTTTTTATACTGATGTAAATGAATAAATTCTATTGGAATGTTTAGTGCTTTCTCTTGTTCATGTACATCTATGATTGATTTCCATTACAGTTTATTGCCTCTTCATCATCTCTTTATGGCTACAAGTTCTAAATAACTTTTGTAAAACATGGGATTTCAATCTTTTCCAAGGAACCAAGAAAAAAAAAAGTAGCAGACTCCTTTTTTTTTTTCATCGTTTTGGTGCACACAAGCAACAATAACTTCCAGTATCAGTTTTGGCGGTTGCTTGGAAAGCCTCTGCATAGAAAGTCAATTTGAATTTTAATACAAAAATCCAACAATTGTGGGTATGATTTACATCAACATGAATATTAAACAATATTAGTCTCAAGTCCTCCATTTTTATCTAATTTCATCAACTGGAATTGAAATGCCTGACTGCAGAGAAATGGGGAAAAGATTGATTGTGCTAATTTGTGTACACCCAGGGTCCCTTAACGTCATAAAATCAAGGTCGCTAGGGACGCTAGTTGAAAATGCTAAACGAAACATGAGGAAACACGCTCATTTTGTCATACTCTGTATACACCGCAGGATCCCTAGCGACCCTTAACGTTATAAAACTAGGGTCGCTAGTTGAAAGTGCTAAAAAAAATACCATTTCGTGAAAAATTACTGATCTGGTGCAATGGAAGTTAAAATTACCTTTTGAGCCCACTAGACATCTAGTCTGTTTTTTTTTTTTTTTTTTTTTTTTTTTTTTTTTGTAAAATCCCCAAAAAAACATCAAGCATCAAGATATGAAATTGAAAGAAAATAAAACACTTAAATCCGTAGTTTCATTTAGTTGATCATCACCATTCATATGATGACCCATCATCACATTTTTCAGCCGCTAAAGTAGCGGCGGTTTTTTATCAATTAGCGGCAGTTAAATATCGCCCTAAATGTAGCTTTTCTTGTAGCGATCACACTCCTTCCTTATTTTCATCAAATCAGGAACATCAAAGGCAAGATATTTTAATAGAATCAATTGCCTGCTAAACTATGAAAAAATGAGCCTCAATGTGACAAATTATTTAACAGGATCTCTAACTAATTCTATTTCTCAAAGATTTAGCTACATTGGTACCTTATCTTAGATCAGTTTTTTTATGGGAAAGATATTCTTCCAGTGGGCATACCGATCACTGGAATAAGCGATCAACAGATCCAATCCAAATGATCCACCTGCTCAATCATAAACGTCACTGTGGGCTCATAGCTAGCCATCTAATATAATCTGTGTAGGGCCCATTTTTGATTGATCCAACATGCTCATATCACATTTTGCAAAATGAGTTGTAAATGGCCCAATCTACAATCCAACTTGAGTGGCATACACCAAATTGATGTCATGGAAAACATAACTATAGCCATAAATAAAAGTTTTTACAGTGTTATCCCCATGGTTTTATATGAGTGACATTTAGGATAATAAATATGGAACAAGGTGCATGTGATATGAGCTGCAGAGATGAGTCTGACAAAATTTAAATTTGGTTATTAGCATAGAACCATCTCTCTTTTAGAATTCCACAATCAAACAAGTCCAAAATGTACAGATTCCTCCATTTCCATGATATCCATGGCAAGAAAGCATCCAAACAAGTCCTAAATACAAACTTGGAATGGGAAACATAGAAATTAGCGGTGTGGATGTGCAGTTTGTGGCTGAAAAATAGATGCATATGGTGTCCTCTTATTTCTGCTATCCAGACCACTTCAAATGGGAAATGCAGTAAGGATTTTTCACAATCGCATATCACAGCCAAACAATAATTGGATGACTACAAGAAATTGTTCCATCTATCCCCAACTGCTAAAAAAAGAGCACCAATCCAAGGAATGGGGTCATTGAATGGAAGAGATGGTCCTTATTTCATTCTCATATTCTATCTGCAGGAAGTCCCACCAGATGAACAGCCCAGATTATTCTGTGGGGCCTACATAACGATTTGCTGGGTATAAATTTACTCCCACTGTGCAGTATACTGTATATAATGCTTAAATTTCACATGTCAGTTTCTACCAAAAAAACGCTCACATTGTACAGAAAAGGGTAGTCCCCGCTCTCCAGAGCAGCAGAGATAAAGCAGCATACTGCAGGTATAAGATACACACCCATTGGGTCCCCTGAGGTAAGCCCCATGAATCATCAGTAGGGCCTGATTATGAAGCCCAAACTGTTTCAAATTGCTATTTACTATATGAATCTTCTCCCTCTAATCAAAATTAAGCTCATCAGATTGATCACATATAAAATGATTAAAATTAAAAAAAAAATAGAATGGAGTTAAATCATGTGTCTACAATAGATGAATTATTTTACTATTGGCCGAAGTCGATTTTGAGTGGTTTCGATTTCATAGGCAGCATGGATTTTCGGAGCTCGGCACAAAGAATTCTTTGAGGACTGACCTAGCTAAGAGGATCTGGGTTCAAATGCGTGTTCAAAATGTTAGGTTTATGGGTTTTGAGTTTTGGCTCGTTTTGTAGGCCCAATGAAATTAGGGTTCAAGGGTAGTTTAGTATTTGATTTTCCTATATATTATCCTTATGGTTGTAACCCTAGAGTATGGGAGAAAACTCTGATTAGTGAAAACTAAGAAGAAGACGGGCTTTGTTCGTGGACGTAGGTGTGAAATCACCGAACCACGTAAAACTGTGTTCTCCTTTTGTGTGGCTTGTTTGATTGCTTGTTGATCGCACGCTTCCGCACACACGATCACAACAAATTGGTATCAGAGCCTTGTTGTGGTACGCGATCAACGACGGAGATCGGTTTGTTTTTAGCAGACAGAAGTGGATCTCGCCAGATCGGTGAGATCAAGGTGGGCTGCACAGATCGTGTGTTTTTTTTGCTGTCGATGCGCAGAGGAGAACTCGTCATTAAAGACGATCTGAAGGAAGAAGAAAGGATCCCAGTTTGTAGAGGATCATCGTCTGCACGCCGGATTTGCAGAGAAGATCACCGTTTGATCAGAGGAGATCGATCACAGAGTGGGCCACTTGATCCGAGAACAGAGAAGAAGTCTGAGAAACTGGTTTTTCGTTGATTTTGATCATCGCTGGGCCACGAAGGAGACGATCGAAGCCACTGCCTGCTGCCGCTGCTGATCGTCGTTCCGCCATTGCCGCGCCGTCGCACCATCTCTGCAAAGGAAGTAGATCGGAGAAGAACCGCCACCGCCGCCGTTCTGCTGTGCTTTGATGAAGAAGATAGCCACGCTATCAGATTTGTAGCCACTGCCCCATCGCCATCTTCGCCGGGACGTGACCGGAGATCAAGGCATTGCGCCCAGTCATCGCCGGAACCAAGAGAAGAAGAACCAGGTAGCAGTGTTTGTGCTTTGAGCGCAGGTTCTGGTTACAGAAACCAGAACCAGTCACTCAACGAAGAAGAAGACAGACTGGGTCTGTTTGTGGGTCAAGTTTCAGTTCGGGTCAGGTCCGACCCGCTCGCTCCAGAGGCCCAGCCCGCAGTGCAAGTTTAAGGTTCCAGGTCAGGTTCGGGTCAGGTTCAACCCGACCCACTTCGTAGAAGCCCAGTCCAACAGAACTCAGAAGGCGCTGACGTCATCCTGACGTCACCTGTACGGTCAAAGACAGATTTGACCAATTGGACGGCCAGATTTGTTTTGGGAGTTTCGGAGGCATCCGGACTCAGAATTGAGCTCCGTTTTTTTTGTTGGATTCGTATCGACTAGATCTACGATCTGAACGAATTGGATTGTTAGTTTGACAGTCAGAAACAAAATGGAAAGCTCATCATCAGCAAAGACAACCATCTCGAATGCAAAATTCGAGGTCGAGAAATTTGATGGTACCAATAACTTTGGTATGTGGCAATGTGAGGTTAGAGATGTTCTAAGCCAGCAAGAGTTGGAAATTGCTCTCGAGGATAAGCCCAAAGAGATGGAAGATAAGGAATGGCAGAAGATCAATCGTCAGGCATGTAGCACCATCAGATTATGTCTCGCGAAGGATCAGAAATACTCAGTGATGAGAGAAACTTCTGCAAAAGAGTTGTGGCAGAAATTGGAGGAAAAGTATATGACCAAGAGCTTGGAGAATCGGATCTATTTGAAGAAGAAACTTTTCCGCTTCGAGTATCGTCAAGGTATTTCTATGACTGAACATCTCGATGATTTTAATAAGATTATTGCTGATTTGATGAACATTGATGTGAAAGTTGATGATGAAGATAAGGCATTACTTCTTCTGAATTCACTTCCCGATAGTTATGATCATTTTACTCACACTTTGATCAACGGGAAGACTGAGGTTAAATATGATGTTGTGTCTGCTGCTTTGATGAATAATGAATATCGGAAGAAGGACAAACAGGCCCACAGGGATTCATCATCTGATGCATTGACAATAAGAGGCAGATCAGATGATAGGACATCTGGTAATAACTCTCGTTCTAAATCGAGAGGAAAATCAAAACCACCTGCAAAAGATGAATGTGCGTTTTGTCGCAAAAAGGGGCATTGGAAGAAGGATTGTCCAAAGTTGAAAAACAAGGACAAAGATAAATCTGATGCAAACATTGGACACGATGGAGATGATGATTCTGATTTTAATTTGACTGTTTCTTCATTGGTATGCCATTCTGACGAATGGATTTTAGACTCGGGTTGTACCTATCATATGTGTCCCAACAGGGAATGGTTTTCCAGCTTTCAAGAGTTGGATAGTGGAACAGTTTTGATGGGCAATGATAGTGCTTGCAAAACAAAAGGGATAGGAAAAATCCGTTTGAAGATGCATGATGGAGCAGTTAGAGTTTTGACAGATGTTCGGTATGGTACCGGATTTGAAGAAGAATCTTATCTCATTGGGTGTTTTAGACTCCAAAGACTTCAAGATTACCATGGAAGATGGAGTTCTAAAAGTTGTTTATGGTGCACTTGTGTTAATGAAGGGTGTCCAAAGAGGTAATCTGTATTTCTTGCAAGGGAGTACAGTTGTAGGTGGAGCAGCAACAATATCTCATAGTTCAAATGAGATTGTTACAGACACTACCAGATTGTGGCACATGCGTCTAGGGCATGCTGGGGAGAAAGCATTGCAGGGTTTGGTTAAGCAAGGCTTGTTGCAAGGTGCAAAGACCTGCAAGTTGGGATTTTGTGAACATTGTGTTTTTGGCAAGCAGACAAAAGTAAAGTTTGGCACCGCGATCCATCGCACTCAAGGCACACTAGACTATGTTCATTCGGATGTTTGGGGTCCTACCAAAGTGGCATCTTTGGGAGGTATGCACTACTTTGTTACATTCGTTGATGACTTCTCCAGAAGAGTATGGGTGTACATCATGAAGCACAAGGATGAAGTTTTGACTGTGTTCTTGAAGTGGAAGAAAATGATTGAAACACAGACTGGCAGAAAGATCAAAAGGCTTAGGTCAGATAACGGTGGAGAGTACAAGTCTGATCCGTTCTTGAAAGTATGTCAGGATGAGGGGATCGTGAGGCATTTCACAGTTAGTGGGACTCCGCAACAGAATGGGGTGGCAGAACGCATGAACCGCACTATATTGGAGAAAGTTCGGTGTATGTTGTCTAATTATGGATTAGGCAAAAGCGTTTTGGGGTGAGGCAGTTGCTTATGCTTGTCATCTCATCAATAGGTTGCCTTCTGCTGCGATCGAGGGTAAAACACCCATTGAGGTATGGTCTGGAAAACCCGCTACTGATTATGATAAATTGCATATATTTGGTTGTCCTGCTTATTTCCATGTCACAGAGAGTAAGTTGGATCCAAGGGCCAAGAAAGCTATATTCTTGGGTTTCAGCAGTGGTGTGAAAGGATACCGGCTATGGTGTCCAGATTCAAAGAAACTTGTTCTTAGCAGGGATGTGACTTTTGATGAAGCTGCTATGTGTAAACAGAACAAGCAAAACGACTCTCAGGAGGAAAGCAAGACCAATGGTAAATCGAAGCAGGTGGAGTTTGATGTTGTCACAGTTGAGTTAGAGGGTGATGATACAGATGAGGAGGAGACTCAAGAGCCTCCACAAGAGCAAGCAAATTCTATTACAACCAGTAGACCGAAAAGGAATATTCGAAAACCTCAACGGTACTCTGATATGGTGGCATATGCACTTCCGATGGTTGAAGAATCTGTTCGTACCACCTACAAAGAAGCAAAGTGGCATTTGGAAAACGCAGATATGCTGACCAAGGTGGTGACTAGGGTCAAGTTTAAGGACTTGATCAACATTCTGTGATTTTGAGCACCTTCGGGTGTATGGCGCTTTCGGGCGCATTTGGAGGCGTGTAATTGCATGCCAAGGTGGAAAATGTTGTGGCCTGCAAATCTCGCCAAGGTGGAGATTTGTTAGGTTTATGGGTTTTGGGTTTTGGCTCGTTTTGTAGGCCCAATGCAATTAGGGTTCAAGGGTAGTTTAGTATTTGATTTTCCTATATATTATCCTTCTGGTTGTAACCCTAGAGTATGGGAGAAAACTCTTATTAGTGAAAACTAAGAAGAAGACGGGCTTTGTTCGTGGACGTAGGTGTGAAATCACCGAACCACGTAAAACTGTGTTCTCCTTTTGTGTGGCTTGTTTGATTGCTTGTTGATCGCACGCTTCCGCACACACGATCACAACACAAAATACATGTGTGGCCCACGTCATGCCTAAACCAGCTTTGTTTTTGGACCATGAAGCAAATCACTAGGATTTTGCAAGGCATGTAAGTGGCACATGTACCTCTAGCCTTGTGATTGTACCAGGCTTTTAAATGAAAAGAGTAAGATTCCCTTGGAAAGGATAGTTACAAACACAAAACACCCAGAGGTTAGAGCTGCATGCTTTTCCTTTCTTCTTTCTTTTTTCCATCCTCTCTACTTCAAAACATGACATCATGAAGGAAACTAGAACTGGAATATTCCATGCAATTCTCATTCACAATCTCATCTCAAACAACAGCCTTGAAGGATAAGCAGCATGCAGCAGCAAAAAGGGTAGTATAAGAGGAGAAAATCCTTCAAGCCTACTCTACTCAATTGCTTTTATATGGGTGCAAATGTCTAAGACTGAAGTGAAACCACACACCTTCTCTCTCTTTCACTGACATAAAATGATACTATCTTGGTTTATAAAGAAACACATATATCAGGAACCCATGGCTAGGATGACTGCTCACAAATCACCAGTAGCTATTAGAAAAATAGCTCTGATATCATTTGTAGGGAAGCCTAACGTCCCCAACTATGGTGGATCCAAGACTTAAGACAACATACTTATACAAAATATACCCTTAACTATTTATTAATACAAATTATACAAATGGGTACATGCATAAGCACGTTTTACACTTCTTTGCACTATTCTAACAAACACATGCACAGTACACTACAACCAAGACACTTACTGTACTCAAGGGACCCAAGTACTCATCAGTCATCACACTTTTCTTGCACTCTTCTCTACTAACTTACTCCAAATGAGGTAGCACCTCATATTTATAGGGATCAAGGGAGTCGGTGAGGAATGGTGTGTGGCTGTGGAGTGGTCCACGTGGCCCTGGATGATCCATACATCCAAGTCTGTTTGTACTTTGTAGAGAACTCCAGAAAACTGTAGACAATAGAGAGAGTGGCCATGTTAACTCTTGATGCTTCTGAAAAGTAATGGAGACGAGGTAACAAGGAGATAGATAGTGGGGCTCAGTGTTGCTTTATATTTCTCCCCCTCAACATTGGCCTTCTTGATCTTTTTAGCTCTTCTATATTTCACCGTGTTTCTTGATTCGAAGTTGGCTTTGATGCTACACTTACTTGTGCTAAATCAGCTTCTATATATGTTGGATTCGGCTTCTTCAGGCATCATATGGATTCTACTTGATCGTCGCAATTGCTGTGGTGGTTCATCTATCTGCAATTAACTTGGCATGGCTTCCTCAGGCATCATATGCTCATGTACTCCACTTCTCGGTGGACTAGTGGACCTTCCTTGTGGAGTCTGAGGTTCTTCAGTGTCTTCCTTGTCATCTTCAGTGCTTAATTTTTCCTGAAAATTCTCCTCCAAGTTCCCCGAACTTGGTAACATTGCAATGTCTCTAGACCACCAAGAAGATGCTTCATCGAACACTACATCTCGGAATGTATAACATCAATAGTTGGTCGGATCACAACACCTCCATCCTTTACATTCTGCATCGTATCCGACGAATATACAGCAAAGTGCTTTCTTCTCTAACTTGCTGTGGAGCTTTTCTGAAACAAGTACATAGCACACGCAACCAAAGACTCTAAAGTGACTTACCATTGGCTTGATCTTCCATAGCTTTTGATATGGTGATACAAATTTTAGCTTTGCCTGCGGTAGTCGGTTGGTTATATGTGTTATTGTCTTCAAACACTCTACCCAGAACTCGCTTGGCACATTCTTCTCATGCATCATGCTCCTAGTGGTTTCTATCAGATGTCAGTTCTTTCGTTCAGCCACTCCATTTTATTGCGGAGTGTATGGACATGTCAGCTGTCGTCGGATGCCGGCCTTCTTCAAATATGTTGAGAAGTCTTCTTATGTATATTTTCCTCCATTGTCGGTGCGTAGGCACTGAATCTTTTGACTAAGTTCATCTTTTACTTTGGTCCGAAACTCTTTAAACTTCTGAAACACTTCCGACTTCTCTTTGATCAGGTACACCTATACGTACCTTGAGTAATCGTCAATGAATGTGACCATATATCTTAAACTGTTGATTGATTGCGGTTTCACCGGGTCAAATACATCTGAGTGGATTATCTCCAAATGCTTCGTAGCTTGATACTTGGATTCAGTGTATGGCCGTTGGTGAGCTTTTCCGTACTTACAACCTACACACACTGTATCTTTATATGGGAAGTCCCTTCACCATGGACTTATCCATCATTACCTTCAGCCTATAATATCCCACATGCCCCAGTCGAGCATGCCATAGATCAGCATCTCGCTCCGACGAGCTTTCTTTATGTAGGCTGATTCAGCCAACATGACATAGATAGAATCTAATTTATGTCCTGTCATGATTGGATTATCGGACATCTTTATACTTCGGTAGACTCTTACATCATCAGGACCGAATATAATGAAGTTACCAGAAGATGTTAGTTGTGACACAGACAGGAGATTCTTTTTCATATCTGGCACATGAAAGACTTGTTGTAGTCGAGCTGCTTTCTCACTGAACCTTGGTATGCATGTAGCTTCTCCAACATGAATAATTGGCAGATGCGCATTGTTTGCCGTGACAACTACTTTGCCGCCATCATACTCAATTAGGCTTGAGAACTTTGATTTATCTCCCATCATATGATTCAAACATCTTAGTCAACGACTCAGTCCCGATCGTAATTGATGACTTCAGTGTCGGAGACTGTAGTGAGCACTATTTCTTCATAAACTTTTGCGCCTTCATCATGCCTTCTTGAGGTACTACAACCCGCTATATCAGAACTCGATAGTCTGATGTCCTCGATGATTGACATAGATGCTTAGCAATCCCATTCTTCTTCGCTCTCACTTTGGTGACTCTCAGTGGTCACTACATTCCCTTCACAGGTCTTCTTCGATAGTCTGCAGTCACGAGCAAAGTGACCCTTCTTGCCACAGTTATAACACTCGAGGCTTCAGCGAGAACTTTCCGGTCGTCGATCACTATCGGTGTCTTGAGCTCCCCCTGGCTGGGAACTCTCCCTCCACTGATTAGTTTCAGCGGTGTCCTTCCTTCTTGGCTTTATCGTCGATTTGCCCTTCCGAGTGAAGAGCGTATGTTCCTCGTCTTGCACTGTTACTCCAGCTATTTGTTTGGTTAGCGCTTCCTGATTTGCCAAAAGACTTTTTAACTCTACAAGAGATTATTGAGTTAGCCATCCCCCAATGGCCATCATGAACCCGCTATATTCGGGCTTCAACCCCCGTATGATTATCCGTCTCATCCTAGCTTCGCTGACCCGCAAGTCCGGATCATGCTGAGAGATCTCTTGACAAAGTATCTTTACTTTCATAAAATATTGACTAATAGTCATCGTACCTTGAGTGACAGATGCAAGCTCATTCTTCAAAAGCTGAAGCTGTGTATCATTTGTTTTGGAGAACAGTGTAGCTAGTGTATCCCATGCCTTTTTCGGAGTGTCAGCATCTCGTATATGCTCTAACAGCTCCTTCTGCACTGTGGTCCTTAAGACGAATATAGCCTTCCCAGCTTTGATTCGCCATTTGCGCAGTGCCTACGCATTGTCATTCGCCAGTGCTGCAGTGTCAGTGCCGCCAACGACCTCCCATAAGTCTTGGCCTTGCAGATATGCCTCCACACACAGACGCCAATAATCATAGTTGTGGTTGTTCAGCTTCTCAATCCCTCCAGTTGCATTCGCGAGATCCGCCATCGTGATTAATGGGATCCTCGTCGATCTCTACTAGCAAGAAGCTCAATCCTCGACTGATCGGCTTCACAACGTCGCCTTGCCTTTAGCTGCTGCTCCCAATGGATGGACGGTCTATGACCTTGCCTCGCTCTGATACCACTTGTTAGAAAAAGAGCTCTGATACCACTTGTAGGGAAGCTCAACCCCAACTATGATGGACCTAAGACTCAAGATAACACACTTATACAAAATATACCCTTGACTATTTATTAATACAAATTATACAAATGGGTACATGCATAAGCATGTGGAAGCTGTTGATCCAATCATCAATCTCCTTGAGTTCCTGTTCTTCCATCTCCTCAACTCTCCTCTACTAACACCCTACAAAAACACCCTCCCCCACAAACAAAATGTTAATAAATCAAAAAAGTGAAATAATGTTAAAAATCAAAGCACTCCATGGGGTGAATATTTCAATGTTCAAGTAATATATTTAACTATATGTTGCTTCTGTTTTTTTTACCCTGTGTGGGCAGTTCGGTAAGTGAATTGAAGTTCAACAGAATTGGGACAGTTTTATCCTCAGCAGCAAAACCTGTAACATTTCAAAGATTATGTTGGGTGCAGTGTAAAAATATTATGCTGACGGATAGGATAAAATTCTTAACTTGCACGACAAACCCAAAAGGGATTATCATCATAAACATGGCTATAATTATCGAGTGACATATAAAGCATCTTTTTTTTTTCAGTCGAAATTCTTTGTTCTAATTGTGGACTGACTCTTTACAACCAATATTAATTAAACCCTAGTAACACTAATTTGAGTGCTTAAATGGCTAATTGGCATATTGCAAAACTGCCCACTAATATGATACTATGCATCTCCTTGACCTATTGGGGTATGATTTTGAATTCCAAGGAGATTAGAATGATGAGATAGGCCTGTTCTCGCATTATTTTATATATATATATATATATCTTCAACTAGAGTATCATATTGCAAAAATATTGGCAAAACATGTAGATGAGAAGATCCAAGTAGTAAATAATGCACATTGTAGGTGCAGAAAATTATGACCCACAATAAGAGGGTGCCTTACAGGACTTATCCGAGAAGATGATGGTGTCTGGGATGTCTGGATGCCGTCCGGAAGCCTGAAAGAGAGTAGCAAACGGTCAGAGGACCCTGGCCTGAGCGGCGCAAGGCTCTCCGATGCCAAAGTCAGTATGGGAACTGGAACGATGGAAGGAGAGGGAGAAGAGAGACAGAGTAAGGGTTCTGTGAGTAGGATTATGCATACCTTGCATGGTGTTTGGAGTTCTATTTATAGAGGTTTGGATCGTATCTCTCAGAGAATATCTTGGTGTGGGTCCCATGATCTGACTGGGAAGTCATGATCAGCCCACAAAGTAATAAATGCGGTCTAATCCGGCCCACTCAGCATTTAATGCTAGTCGGGTCAGCCCACATTGCATTAAATGCGTGTCTTGTTGGGCCAGATTGTGTTGGGCGCCTTTGGCGGTTGGAGTACCAGCGGATCTTCCCTCGGGCCTTGCCCTGATGTGGCCTCAGCCGCTGGATGCTGCCATGTGGCGATCTGGTGAAGATAGTGGGCGGCTGGATGTCGTGTCTGTCCCACTAGAGGGGCCCAAGCGGATGTTCTTTCTTGCTTCGGTTACTGTCCTGGCTTCTTCAGCCGAGGTGGCTTCAGCCGAGGTAGGGCTCTCTGCGGAAATGGCATCCGGGGTGGCCCTGCCGGGGTGGACTCTTTGCCGAGATGATGCCCGAGGTGGTCCAGTTCGGCGCTTGTGGCCTGGAGATGCCTGGTGTCGGCCAAGGCCTCTGCCCTGGTAGCCGGGATGAGATCAGTGCCACGTAGATGGCACGCGGATGGCACGTGAGAATGCTTAGCCCCATCTGATGGCTGTGATTAGCTTAATCCTGTAGCTCTGGAAATTTCCCCACACAATTGCCCCCTAGCTTCTGAGCTCGCGTAGAACGTCAGTGTCGTGAGGTCGGGAGCTATGTGCCGGGTCTATCTGGAGGAGAGAGCCTCTTTCGGCTCTGACTCGCTGTCGCTTTGGATGCTCGAGGTAATAAATGGCGTTCCCTATTCAATGCTGAAGACAAGTCGACGGCTCCACGCGTCATCTCTTGGCTAGTTGTCTGTCTCCTCGAGGTCGTACGCGCCGTCTCGTCAGGGGCGCAATCAATTTTTGAAATGATTCGCGCGAAATCCCAGGGGGCGCCCCTTGGCGCGCCCAACTAGGGTTTCTGGAAAGGGGGCCTCTCTGCTATATATAGGGCAGTCGAGGTCTGCTTTACTCTTCGTTTGCGATTCTGAATCAGAGGCGAGCGTCAGAGGTGGGCAAGCTACTGTGAGGGAGCTTCATCCGAGGAGTGGTGCGCTGCCGAAGTTGAGTCTCTTTGCTGCCCAGCATCTTCATTCTGCTTCCGTAAGTTCCTTCTGCCTTGCCTCTTCTTCTGCGGGTTTCTCTGCTTTTAGACTGGGATAGGAATGGGGATTTACAGCCACTGGTTAGAGGGCGAGGCAGCGATCGAGGGTTTCAGGTTGGCCTTTAGGATCCCTGCTGATGTCCAAGTCAGGGGTGCTGAACCCCTTGGCTACAATCCTCGCGCCTTTTTGGGAGGCTGGATGCCTTTTCCGCTGGTGGCCGTGATAGAAGGCGGGGTCCGATTCCCCCTTCACCCCCTTCTCAGGAGGTGCCTTAGTCAGTGGCGTCTCTGCCCCTGCCAACTGCTGCCGAATGCCTTCAAGATCGTGATGGGCACGGTCAAGTTGAATGAGGTCCTGGGCACCGACTTCGGCGTCTTCGACCTTGAGGACGTCTATGACATATGTAGGTCCGGGGATTCTTATTATCTCCGGGCTAAGTCAGGCCGGGACGGCTTCGTCCGATACTTGGAGGATTCGAGCAAGTATGCCGGGGACGATCTTCTGTACGTCTCGGGAAACTGGGAGTTTGGGGAGGCGGACACCGATAGAGGCTACCAGGTCCCTCGCCACTTCGGTACCATTCCAAGTAAACACCCTTCGTTTCTTCTCTTTTTTTCATAAGTTTCTTTTTGTTTTGCCGTGCTAATGCTTCTGATCGTTGCAGCTTTGAAGGAGAGGAAGCGGGCTGCCAGATACATCTGGAAGAGGAACGAGGCCTGGCTCCGTCTGGTGAAGCGATACAGCGGTCACTACGGCAGGGCGACTTGGTCGCTGCTAGGGTATGAGCCGAAGTACCGCGGGTATTTGAGGGGCACCGTAGAACCGATCAAGGGTGAAGGTGCCGGACTTGAGGTCGGTCAGGAGCAGGCCGTTCCGGAGGTCGCAGAGCCCTCGCGGGTGTCGTCTGACGTTAGGGCCACGTCTGGAACCCTAGCTTCCACGTCGGGATCGAGACTTCCCGAGGTCTCAGGAAGGGAATCGAGTCAACCTGCCCGATCTCCCTCGCCAGGATCCGAGATGAGGCACACCAGGCGTTTGTCCTTTGAGGACCTCGAGGCTTTGGCGCTTGGAGTGGAAGACGCCCGAGCCCCCCCGGAGCCGGTGAGTTCTCCGAGGCATCCGTCTCCGAGGGCTCGGGTGGCTTCTCCTGCAGAGGTGGCGGAGGTTCTCGCGCCCCCTAGCCCTGTTGATCCAGGGGTGTGCCCGCCTCCGGCTGAGGTTGAGCAGGAGGAAACTCGGCCGCTGAAGATGCCGAGGACTGACGCGGGCCCTAGCTCGGCCGCTGCCTCGTTGCCCCAGGGGCCGCCGTTATGGGAGCCGAGCTTCATGCTTGGGCCGGGGAGGCCGATGACGATGGAGGATTGCATTCTTCACAAGATCGATCTCCCGGTCCTCGAGGCGCTAGGGCGAGCTTGCGCCCTTCCCCGGGACATGGAGCGGCTGGACAAGTACAGCGACCAGAAGCTGATCCTGTCGATGTTGCAGTCCAACTTCGTGGTAATTCTTCATTTCCCTTCGTCAAACAGGCGATTTAGCGTCTGACGCTCTTTGGATCTTTTAACTCGTATATCTTGTTTCTTTGACAGGCGGCACAGAAGTCCATGGCCGTTGCTGACAGGATCCGCAGGTACAGCGCGGACGCTACCGAGCTGTCCGTGGAGAAGAACGGCCTGCAGGAATCCCTGGACGCCGTTAGCCAGAAGTTGGCTAGGGTGGAAGAGGAATATGCGGCGAAGCTTGAGCAGGCGAGGGAAGAATCCGAGGCGGAGAGGACTAGAGTGGCCGAGCTCGAGGTCTCCATCTCAAAGATGGGAGACGATTACGCGGCCCTGCTTCAAGCCGAGTCCAAGAGGGCGGATGAGGCCGAGGCGAGGCTCGAATCCGAGTCCAAAAGGGCGGATGAAGCCGAGGCGAAGCTCGAGTCCGAGTGCGATGCTGCGTTCGACGATGCCAAAGTGCAGGTCACCGCCCACTACAAGGAAAGGGTTCTTGTCGTGAGGGATAAGGCCTGGGCGAAAGGGTGGCTTGCCGGTCTGAAGGAGGTCGGGATCTCGGAGGGCCACCCCTCCTTTCGGGAGCCTCCTCCGTACACGCTTCCGGTGCCGACCTCTGCCCGTCCATCCGGCGAAGCTTCTGACGCTGCAGCCCGTGCAACTGACCGGCCATGACCTCGGGACCTCGGGATATTTGCTTTCTTGCTTTTTGCTCTGTAATTTTCTGCAATGATGCAATTTTCAATGGATGAGGAATTCTCTGGTTACCCAAACTGTGTACAGTGCTTTTGAGTTCTTTTTCTCATTTCTTTGCGCTGTTCCGGAGTGCTTGGGTTTTTGAATGCTGGCACTGACCTCGGCCGAAAGGACTAGCTTTGGCCGAGACGAGCTGCATTGTGCCGACGTGGACCCATTTCGTTGGTCTCGGCTCGGCGACTGTGAGTTCGGCAATGGCCTTCTGAGGGGTGTATGAACCCGGACTTTAGGGAACTGTCCTTGGCCGAACTGCCGTTGTGAGGGGTTTATGAACCCGGACTTTAGGAAACGGCTGAGTGTAGGAACTGCAGGCTATTTCCAAGGCGTAGAGCCTCGATTGTGTCCAAGACACGGGGGCTTTAGGAAAGGCTGAGTGTAGGAACTCTTCTATGCCGTTTCCAGGGCGTAGAGCCTGGATTGTGTCCAGGACACGGGGGCTTTAGGAAAGGCTGAGTGTAGGAACTCTTCCATGCCGTTTCCAGGGCGTAGAGCCTGAGTGTGTCCAAGACACGGGGGCTTTAGGAAAGGCTGAGTGTAGGAACTCTTCCATGCCGTTTCCAGGGCGTAGAGCCTGAGTGTGTCCAAGACACGGGGGCTTTAGGAAAGGCTGAGTGTAGGAACTCTTCCATGCCGTTTCCAGGGCGTAGAGCCTGTGTGTCCAAGACACGGGGGCTTTAGGAAAGGCTGAGTGTAGGAACTCTTCTATGCCGTTTCCAGGGCGTAGAGCCTGGATTGTGTCCAGGACACGGGGGCTTTAGGAAAGGCTGAGTGTAGGAACTCTTCTATGCCGTTTCCAGGGCGTAGAGCCTGGATTGTGTCCAGGACACGGGGGCTTTAGGAAAGGCTGAGTGTAGGAACTCTTCCATGCCGTTTCCAGGGCGTAGAGCCTGAGTGTGTCCAAGACACGGGGGCTTTAGGAAAGGCTGAGTGTAGGAACTCTT
The DNA here is from genome assembly GCA_012931725.1 of Litsea cubeba. NCBI lineage: Eukaryota > Viridiplantae > Streptophyta > Magnoliopsida > Laurales > Lauraceae > Litsea > Litsea cubeba. The sequence goes on from CM022946.1 coordinate 15,811,523, forward strand.
CCATGCCGTTTCCAGGGCGTAGAGCCTGAGTGTGTCCAAGACACGGGGGCTTTAGGAAAGGCTGAGTGTAGGAACTCTTCCATGCCGTTTCCAGGGCGTAGAGCCTATGCTGCCGGAGTCGACCAGAAAGGTGACAGATTGACGACGGGGGGAACGCCATTTCCATTGATTCAGAGATTCATTACATCTTTTAGAAATTGAATTTCTCGGGATACAGATGGATACAGAGGACGCCAGATGGATCACGTAATGATCTTCTCCGAATCCTCAGTCTGGAACCTATGCCGCGCTCTGGTGAACTCGGCCCTCGCTGCCGCCGGCATCTCCTGCCTCAACGAACTCTGGAATATGGCCCTCTTCGGCCAGCTTCTCCAGATACCACTGCAGAGAGTTGCAGTCTTCGGTCCTGTGCCCGTTGCCCCTATGGAAGGAGCAGTAGAGCTTGCTTCGGGCGCCTGAGGTGGGCTCATTCAGCATGGGCGGAGGGTACTTGAAGAACGGCTTGGACCTGATCTTGGTCAGGATGCGGTAGATCGGCTCCTTGAAGACGACGTTGACGCCCTGACTGGCGCTGGTGGGAGGTCCGGGCTGCAAGGTGCCCCCAGACCTGGACGACGCAGGCTTCGCCGAACTGGAGAACCAAGCCTGCTTGGGCTCCTGCTCCTGGGAGGGCCTCCCGCCTTTCTGCCGAGGCTGGCTATTCTTCTGTTCGGGCTCCGGATGCCCGTCCTGATCCTTAGCTCGGATCTCGTCTTCCTCCCGGGCGATAAAGCGCTTCACCCGGGACATCAATTCTGACATGGATTCTGGGGTGTCCCCGGCCAAGTCCTTTCGCAAGTCGGTGCCAGGGATCAGGGCATGCTGGAAGGCGTAGATGGCTATCCCCTCCCTCGCGCCCTCGATCTGGCTGTAGACCGCCCAGAATCGGTGGGTGAACTTGGCGAGAGTTTCGCCCTGCTTCGTTCTCAGGGCGATGAGGTCCCCTTCCTTCTTGGGGACGACGGTTGTAGGCTTGGAACTTCTTCAGGAAGGAGAGCTGGAGCTCCTTCCAACTGGAAACCGACTGCTCCGGGAGGGAGCAGAACCACTTCAGGGGGAGGTCACCCAAACTGGAGGAGAAGATTTTGCAGTTCAGGTGACCCTCGTTTCCCCAGATGGACATCTTCTGGGAGAAGTGTCGGAGGTGTGCGGATGGGTCGGACAGTCCGTCATAGGGGACGAACCGCGGGACGGAAAACTTCTTGGGCAAGGGGGTGTGCTCGATCTCTTTGGTGAAGGGAGAGCCCCCGAGATCAGTGTGGCCACAGAGCTGCTTCTGGTCCCGCATCTCCAAGTTGTGCTGTAGAGCCAATCTGACGCGTTTGTCAAATCGCTCTTGCTCGTCGTCCTTCTCTGGAGTCTGAGCTCGGTGCTTTCGCTTGGGATGGCTCGGGCTACGATGGCTATGAGGTCGGCCATCGCAGCTATGGTGACTACGGCTGTTGCTCGAGCCTTCGTCACGAATCTGGCTCCGTTTCTGGTTCAGATGAGGTCTGAGGTCCTCACGAGGAGGCTGGGCTGCCCTGCCGGGAGCGTCCTTCTTTTTCCCTTGAGGCTCAGAGACCTCTCTCAAGGAGGCAGTTTGCACTGCCTTCAGCTGCTGCTGGAGCTCGCGAATCATCCGTTCTTGCTTCTGGAGTTGCTTCTGGAGGAGGGCAGCTTCAGGAACCTCTCCAGGGGGTTGAGTGTGGCGCGTTTCTCCTACGGCCACGGCTTTGTCCTTCCGGGGACGCTTATGCTAACGCTCACTGCGTCCGGGTGGCGCGACTTCGTCCGCTGAGAGCGAGGCCTCGACTCCCTCCTGGAATGGGATCTCGACAAAGAGTTGGGAGCCCAGGCGACCCTCGCCTGCGGATGTGCCTTGGATCGTTCGGGACCGTCCCTAAGGAGGGACGTCCGCCGGCGGTGGTAGCAGCCCGAGTGCTGCTCTCGACGATTCTACACCCTTCTTAGCTTTCGGAGGCATGGCTTCTGAGAGATTGAGGTTTAGAAAGATTGTTTGAAAAGGTTCGGAGAAGGTTGGGAAGGCTGGGATATTGCTTTCCCACAGACGGCGCCAATTGTAGGTGCAGAAAATTATGACCCACAATAAGAGGGTGCCTTACAGGACTTATCCGAGAAGATGATGGTGTCTGGGATGTCTGGATGCCGTCCGGAAGCCTGAAAGAGAGTAGCAAACGGTCAGAGGACCCTGGCCTGAGCGGCGCAAGGCTCTCCGATGCCAAAGTCAGTATGGGAACTGGAACGATGGAAGGAGAGGGAGAAGAGAGACAGAGTAAGGGTTCTGTGAGTAGGATTATGCATACCTTGCATGGTGTTTGGAGTTCTATTTATAGAGGTTTGGATCGTATCTCTCAGAGAATATCTTGGTGTGGGTCCCATGATCTGACTGGGAAGTCATGATCAGCCCACAAAGTAATAAATGCGGTCTAATCCGGCCCACTCAGCATTTAATGCTAGTCGGGTCAGCCCACATTGCATTAAATGCGTGTCTTGTTGGGCCAGATTGTGTTGGGCGCCTTTGGCGGTTGGAGTACCAGCGGATCTTCCCTCGGGCCTTGCCCTGATGTGGCCTCAGCCGCTGGATGCTGCCATGTGGCGATCTGGTGAAGATAGTGGGCGGCTGGATGTCGTGTCTGTCCCACTAGCTCGTGACCCTATCCCTCCACGTGCCTGGTGACGTGGGGGATGAGGGGCCCAAGCGGATGTTCTTTCTTGCTTCGGTTACTGTCCTGGCTTCTTCAGCCGAGGTGGCTTCAGCCGAGGTAGGGCTCTCTGCGGAAATGGCATCCGGGGTGGCCCTGCCGGGGTGGACTCTTTGCCGAGATGATGCCCGAGGTGGTCCAGTTCGGCGCTTGTGGCCTGGAGATGCCTGGTGTCGGCCAAGGCCTCTGCCCTGGTAGCCGGGATGAGATCAGTGCCACGTAGATGGCACGCGGATGGCACGTGAGAATGCTTAGCCCCATCTGATGGCTGTGATTAGCTTAATCCTGTAGCTCTGGAAATTTCCCCACACACACATAATATTTAGTACAAAGAACTCATAACTAAAAGGACCCACGTGCACGTAAACTCAAATTTGAAAAAGAGTCTACTCTTTAGCTCAATGACATTCAAATCTATAAAGCAAAATAGCATTAAAATGAAAAATAAGAAAACCCTGGCTTCACATGCACTCTTGACTTGGGAAGAGTGTTGAATTTCAATGCATGAAGGAAAGCAAGAAAATACCCAGAAAAGAAAAGGGACAGTGAACTCTCTTAACAAATCAAATTGAGCTAAATTGTTGTAAAGAAAAGAAAATTAAGAAAGAACCAATTCAGTTCACATGCAGTGTCTAGGAAATAGTGGTGTATTTCACTAAAGCATGAAAGAAAAAGGAGAGAAAAATAATATGGTTTGTGTCATGAGTTTAAACCTGGTTGAAGGAAATCTGTGAGGAAAGTGGAGAAGAAGAGGAAGTAAAGGATAAAGAAAGTTGTGGGTTTTGTAGTGGCCATTGTGAGGCTGAAGGAAGGAGATAGGAAATGAAAGGTGAACAGATAGATGACAATGTGTTGGAGAGAGAGAGAGAGAGAGAGAGAGAGAGAGAGATGGTTATGAAGATGGGGTGAGAGGGGAGTGGGAATTGAGTAGAATTATGGATGGGGAATGGGGATTGTGATAAAAAGGAGAGGGAAACTGGGTGTGTGGTTGAATGATGTCCATTGGCAAGGACTGTTGAATCTGCAATATTTTCAGCACAGTAGGGGTCCCCAGCTGACATTTGCCCACATTCTAGACCCAACTCAACAGTCCTACTCAAGTCTTGGCCAAAATCCCAATATAGTCTTAACTTGTTCCAATTTCTTGCATGAGGTCTTTTAACTTTCTCATTGAATGAAGAGTTTATTCCTACTGTAAACATCCTCATCTTCATCGCTGTCTTCCCTCTTGATGCAGAGGAACAAAACAATATTTGAAACATGCAAATCGTGATAATGTCAACTTCAAAAGGCCACAACTTTTAATTTAGGGATCAATCTGTGACACACAAGCACTCGTTTGAATATATGAACTTACTATAAGACATAGATAAGTTTTCAAGGTGAAATGAGGTCGTTTTGAAGGTCAGAAAGCAAAGTTTCATACAAAATTTACTATTTATAGTAAAAAAAATTATTTTACTTAGTTTAGAGGTTTTTAGTCCGTTTAAATCTAGATTTTCTTGGAAGGTCCTGAAAAGCAGTTTAAAGTATGGTTTAAGGGTTTGTTACCTAATTAGGTTTTTTTACTATTTTTAGCAACTTTTATTATTTTGGAAAAGTTAGGATTTTGGAGTTATATATAAGATGGACATTGTTATATTGCCATTAGACAAATTTCAGTTTCTCTGGTTTCCATCTTTTTTTTCTTTGTGAACTCATAGTTTTATCTAAGTTGAGGACGTCAATCTTCTTCCTTAATCATTTCACGCTTTTAGTTACACCAGCTCGCCTTAATTTTCTCCACCCAACTTAAAATCATGTTCTCCGTCGCACCTAATGTAACATGTTTTTTAAGATCCAATTGCTTCCAAGCTCTTCACTTTTTAAGTTTTGACAGTCTTCCATGGAGCCCAATGCATTGTTATTTTAGGAAATTAGATTATACACAGGTTGAGTCAATGCATGTCCAATCTCCATATAAAACTCACTTGTGGTCCTTGAACCCGATTATTCAGCCAGACTCACCCAAGTTACTCTGATGATTGACCATCAAGGCATCAACCCAAGCTGAGTTTTTTTAGTGAACCATGGGGTTAGACCCATCATATCAAATGCTAAGATGGTTAAAAGATGAGAAAATGCTTATATATTTACATGAACCTAAAACTAACCGAGCCAAATTGTGGTAATGTATGGCCATGCCACTTGATATTTGTGAAGTGAGCAAGCCAAAAGATTTTGAAGAGATCTGAGAAACCCCTAGAAACCTTCTGCCACAAAAGGCCGAAAGATACCTTCAATGAAAGGGGAGATCTACATCTTTGATGAGCCAAAGCAGCAGGCAGATATTGGTGCCCATTTGTTCTGGGTGCAAAGAGACCCCAGATGCAGCACCTTCACCAAATTTTGGGTTGAGGCCTAAGGTTCTCTAAAATCTACAGGACGGTTCTCTTGCAAAACGGCCAAGTCATGTAAGGTCCATCAACATGGACCATGTTTCGAAGACACCTAGCCTTGAACACAGATACAAAACCACTAGTTTTCCTGCGTTGCTAAAAATTTGCTTAGACCATTTGGCATCATTTTTAACCTTGGTAAAGCTTGCGGCCCACATCAGAAAATTAACCCAGACATTGATGGATGTAGAGCAAGTCATTCCTCATTTGGACCAATTAAGTCCGAGCCTCCAGAGTCATGACGGTCACTGAGAGGATCCCAAACATAATTGCCCACTATATTTCATTGGGTGCATTCATGGAGCTGGAATCAAAAGGGGAAAAAAATTGATCCAGGACTGAAATCTGAGTCACAAACATGTTTGCTAGTCTTACAAAATGAACTTATCCAAGGGTAAGCCTAAAAATCAATATTAGTATTAATTTGTTCACCAATGCTTCAGCCTACAGGTACATTTGGGTTGTCTAGAATAGGCATCCCAACAAAAAAAAGAAAAGAAAAGGAATGTAGTCCCTTGAATTTCGGTGCGGTGATATAAGCACATGTGAATAGAGAAACAGAATTTATATATAGCCAACACAGCATAGTTGGTACAAAACTTTGATGATGATGATACAGGCACCTGTCTTTTGGAGGTGCAGTCTTTTGGTGGTAGGCTCCTCTTACACTCCCAGGAAGTCTCCATGCTAATAGGGTGGTGCATAAAAATTAATAAAAAATAAGTTCCAAGTAGAACGGAGGCCATTTAACCGTGTCATGTACTGATGTCAAAATTGAGATTAGGATTTTCTAAGAATAAAAAATATTCTCCAATGGGGTTAAAATTGGCATCAAGTACAACCGTCATGCACCCATTTATTAGGAACATTAAGGCCCACCCACAAAATTATTTCCCCATGAGTTGGCACTGATCCTTCTTGCTATCATGTATACTGGGTCGAATCTCAAAAGAGAGAAAAAGCACATACCAAGTCAATTTAGTTGGAGTATTAGCCTAAACATGTTAGGATATAATACATTATGCGGCCTGTATAAGCATTAAACAACAACAACAACAACAACAATAATAAATATGGCTATCTATCAAAACTTTTTTATAAATTCAAGAAAAAAGTTTCAAATAAAAAGTGATTTCATATCCTAAATTTGGTTTTGCATTAAACAAAAAATAAAAAACACTACTACACACCTGTACTTTGTACACAAAATCCGACAGGCGATGCTTCAAGCTCATCATGGCATAAATAAAATAAAATAAAAGGCTACCCGCAGATAATGCGGAGAGGATACAGATTACACCTCCTACTTCTTAAACTTGTTTTTTGCCTTCTTATTATTCCTTTTCTTCACAGCCTTGGGCACTTTTGTCTTGCGAGCCTCTCTCTTCTGTTCTTTCACTTTCTTCTTGTTCTCTTTCCGAGCAGCTCTTTTATCAATATCAAGGGGCCCTTTGGTTTCAGTTTCCGATGCTGAACTAGCATTGCCTTCAGACTCACTCGTGTTATCCTCTTCTGTTTCTGTATCTGTTCCACTTTCGATGGGGTTAATCTGCAATTGTGGATTGCTCGGCAGCTCTTGGAGGGCAGGTTCTTTTGGATCTTTCCATTGCTGCTGCTTGTTGCACACTACAGAGGCATCTGGAGGTCCAGATAGAACCTGGGATAGGCCCGTTATCGTCTGATAATAAATACCTTCCGTGTCTCTGTCACTTGTAATCCGATCTATATCTTGCTCATAATTCTTTACCTCCGTTAATCTCCTTGGAATAAACGACTAAAAAAAGTAGAAAACAGGTTTAGGCAACGCCTCATGCAAGATCAAAACATGAACGGTGGGGCACGACAGAAAGCTTGAAACCGCTTTGAACATATACATGTAAATATCAGGACACAGACAAGTAGATAAAGCACATGCATGCAACAGATGATCCTAAGATGCATATTGTCAGCACAAATTTCATTTAGGTGGGCACTCATCAGGTTGCCTGATCCAAAAAGGGGAACCAAAAATGTCTTCCATCTAGAGAAGTAACCAGGTTGGGAGCACCATAACCGGACCAGGGTCAAAGTATATCTTGTAAAGAAGATGCAATAAATGGGTAGAGAATCAGTTTGGACACCGAAAGGAAGGGGGGAAAAGGAGTCGGTGCTATCAAAGATGACCAAAAGCAAGGAATAATACCAATATCACTATTGAAATGATCCAGGTAATTATTTTGCAGGCTAAAAGTTACTGATACAGCACATGAATTTAGTAGATTACCTGCACAAATACGGATTCTGCAATTTCATCCTCTGTCGAAAATGCATTTCCTCTTTCCAAAATCTTTTCCTGAACCTGAAGGTGATCATACAAGTGTCAGAGTTTCAGTGGTTGCAAATAAAAAATGTAGGTATTTCAACCTTAAAAAATGTATAGTTTATTGAGGAACCTAATTCCATACAAGTGGGGCCGTGTCCGACATTCCAGACTGTTGAAATGATATTCCTCGCCTTTGATTATGCAGCAGGTCTTTTTTTTTTTCCACTCTTCTTTTTTTTTTTATTGTGTGTGGTTGTGATCATTTGAGTGGTACGAATGGACAGAAAATAAATAGAGATCGGACCTTATCTAAATAGCTTTCCACGGACTCATCATGTGATAGATGGATCAACTATAAAATCAAATAGTTCTCGAACTGTCATGACTGCTACTCCATGCTTCTTAAAGAAATCCTGCAGTCAGCACATGTTTATCAACTTTGAAAGATAGTTTGGATGTACCCAAAACCGCAGGTGATTAGGCAACTCCTGGAGAGACATGTTATCCATTCATTTACACGAGACATGTTCTGCATTTTCCACTGTGTTACAAGGCAATAGCCAATAAGTAGCACTGAAACAAGAACCAAAACATGTAGGTCTCCTTACTTCCCAACCTCAGCCCAAATTAATTTTGGGAATGCCCTGCAAATTGATGTGGAGGGAGAAGTATCAACCCACTCAAAAATTTCAAGTATTCAAATGGGCCCTCCAATTCACACAAATACTTTAACCGTATGACGTGGAAAAAATCAACTTACAGAAACATGAAGACAATCCTCACGTAAGAAATCTAATGCATGCGGGTGATCAAGATCCACCGATTGAGAAACATCAATAATATACAAGTGTCCCTGCAAAACAGTTAAAATCCACAGTTGCTTCAAATATCTTGAGAGAGAGAGAGAGAGAGAGAGAGAGAGAGAGAGAGAGAGAGAGGTCATGACAGTAATGCATTTTTCCATTTGTAAGCAGAACTGCGAACAACTCATTTGTGCTAAAAGAACTGAGGAGATCTGCTTACCTCAAAATAAAGTATGTTATACTCGCTCAAATCTCCATGCACCAGTTTGCACTTCTGGTATAATGTTCGCATGGTTATAATCATCTGTTATGCAAAATATCAACATATTATTCTCGCTTCATCAGAAATAACAGCAATATTGAGATTGCAAATGGTTAGCAATAAAACTTACATGAAATATCCATCCACTAACATATAAATCAAGTTTGACTGGCATTGTGATGCAAGGCCAGCCCGTGCAGAATATTGCAATATTATAACTTATAAGGACTATACTTCAGTAGCATGCATGTCCAAAACAAGATAATTACAGTGTGATAGTTCAGGAACGTGTAATTCTGTATTGGTAGTTGTTAAAATCAAAGGATTTTCTATTCACATTGAATTCTATGAAAACCAATTCATATACATGCAATGAACTGCAAATGCAGAAGGATCATAGAATTTTAGGTATGAACGTACAGTACTATATTTGTATCAAATTGCACGATTCACACAATATAACTAGGCAGGCATAGCTTACACTCATATGGCTATTTCCAATCAATTTTTTTACTATCATTTTCTCGCTTTTTGGTATTTCTGCTTTTAAGAAGTTAAACTTGTGATTGAAGAAACCTATACGTAAGATTAGAATTTGAGAATTTTTTTTATGGGCTTTCACCCCATTATCTTCTTCCTTTTTAATTTCTCTTCATTACTTTATTCCATGAACCACTTCTATGCCTCCAGGCAAGACATCCTCCACGTAAAAGTATGATGATATAGAATTTTTTTTTCCAAAGATTTAAAGAGAATAAATTGACACCATTTTTTGTGTGCTAGTTAACTGTAGCATATCTTCTTATATATTATGTGGGTTTTTTTTATCATTTCTTTTAGGCTTTTCATCCATTAATCTCGTAATGATGACAATGATTTAGATGCTTTCTGTAGGATTTAATGAGAATAAATGAACTGCTAGCGGTGGTTGCAGTTTGGTCGATTGTAGCATAATCTTCATATTTCATTCAAAATTTTGGGCCTTTTTCGTTCCTTTCCCTCCTTCCCTCCCCACCCCCCCCCACCATGAATCTGTTCTACATCTTCATGAAAAACACCCTTATTGCATGAAGCTGGTGATTCAATGTTGCTGTTTTCTTAGATTTCAAGAGGAAAAAAATAACTTTTACAGGTTTTGTTTTAGTCAACTGTAGCATGTCTTCTTTTATAACTCAATTTACAAGTAAACACATAACGGCCGTGCTCTTGTGCATGTGTCTCGTGCAGGAGCCTATGCAAGACAGTCAGTGGGGGCCCAGGCACCAAACATGGCCAATGTAGGAGGATCGAAAAACCCAGGTGGGACCACTCCATATATGAAATTTCAAGTCCGTTTCAAAAAAAAAAAAAATTGAGTCAATCCAAATATCCTAACCCCTTGAGCTATGGCCTACAAGCAGTACAGTCCATTCGAATCTGTGTAAACCCCATGGGATCCATGCCTAATTTGTCCCATCCAATTGAACAATGACTTGGGATCTATCAGAAAACATAATGAAAATATTTCTAGTCCAGTCAAGAAATGTAAACCCAAATCTGTCTTTATCAGGAATTTCACCGCAAAACTGAGAATATTAAGATTTTCACAAATGTAAGGCAAGAAAAACAGTTGGGCGAGTAGCCTGATATGAACTGGAATGGCTAGAACCAGTGAATACCCTGATTCTTTTCTAGATACTGAATTTCTGGATGAAAGACATGCCACAGGGATGAATATCACAGCAAAAATCAGAAAATCAAGGAAGCTGGATGCAGGAGATGGAATCTAGTCCCAAAAACTGATCAATCCAACAGGTGCCGGAAAACCCTTCCCAGAGGATAATGATTTCCAGAGAATAGATGCAGGCAGGGGGGGGGGGGGGGACTAGCCTATACAGCCACTCTTCCCTTTTTTTTTGGAATGATAACCACTTTTCCTTTTGTAGATCCATTCTGGATTACTTTGGGTTGTCCCACATGCATGGAGACAAGAAGGTTGTGATTTTTGAATTTTTAGGCAATGTTCAAAGTGCCAGCTATTTCAAAACTTATGTGCGCTCTGCTGATCCTGGAAATCCTTTAATTTCCATTCTTCTTCAAATCAAATGTGACTGTCAATTAAATTCTACACCAGTAGAAAGAAAAGTTATAATATACCTCAACATAACCTTCACGTAACCTGTCCTCAGACAAAGCGGCATCCTTAAGACGAGGTGCAGCCCAACCTGCTTTACCTGTGGCAAGATATGTAAATTTAAATGAAAATTCCATTTCAGCAGATTGTTAGAAAAGGGGTATACATTAAAATTAAAAAAAAAAATCAAAATGCAAAAAATTCATGGCATGAATATTTTATTTGTAGGAAAAAGTTCACTTAAAAAAAGAAAAAAGTGACTACAAAGGGGAAAACAAGAAGCAACAATAAGATGTCTTCAAGTCCAAGATGCTCCTTCCTAGGCAAGGATCTAACACTACAGTACATCCCCAGTGAAACAGAAATGAAGAAAGTTACTATGGTGATTGCTAGCAAGTGGTATTTTTAGTCTATATGACATCAAATTCGTGACAATTAAAAGAAGTGTTCTAAAGGAACTCATATCACAGTACTTGTATTGAAGAGTGATGGAAGTGCATGAAAGTCCATACCTATAAATTCCATTACCAAAACATGAAGCCTCAAGAGGTATGGTGTTGGGCACCTAATTCCCGCTGCCTTCAACCTACAATATAAGACATGGCATCTCAAAAATCAAAGTGCATGTACATACCAAATCTCAACAAGAGATAGGGAAAGCCAACATAGACATCAAAGGGGCATTGCATTGCTGCATGACAAGTTTCAACTTCACAATTATTGCAATAAGAATAAATGATTGAATAGAAAATCAATTCAGAAAGGATGATACCCATGGAGTCACACAAAGTATAGGCAAGAATCAAGAGTCAAAGAAAGGCTCCATAAACAGTAAATGGAAGAATGGTGAATATTGATACGCCATCACCATCAAAAAACCTTATCCTATCCATTGAAATTCTACTTTTCCAACCATCAAAACCTTATCCCACTATGTTCGTTGTAACTCTACATGAGACCATCATCCATACTCTAAGAAGTCACTTCTGATTGATTCATTGCAAGGTTTTATTCGTCTTCCCCCTTCTCCTAATTCCTTTAACTTGCAACATTTCAGTTCTTTCAACAAGGGTTTTCAGTCTTTTATATACATGCCCCAGCCATCTCAAACAAATTCCACTATTTTCTACTCTATTGCAACCTGGGTTGTGGAAAAAAGCCACAAACAGCCCCATCACATCATCTTAACCCTTTGATCTTTGGCCCTCAGAGTTTAATGGCTTTTTAGGCGTCATTATTTTGGATGTTCAAGCCAACAATGAGCAACAGTCGAATGAGTGACTAATTGGGGTGAGTGCCAATTCATGAGAAGAGGGATTTTTTTTTTAATGGTAGAGAAGAGGTGATGGATCAAAGGTGGGCATAATGAAAGAAAATGAAAGGTGGACACCTTACATATGGTGTGGACCTTCACACCTGATCACGATTGTGTAGTTTCTGTAGGGAGATTTCAAGTGCGAACCATACACACCAATTTATGGTCCAGACAGTTGTGGGGCCACCAGGATGCATGTCAATTGTTGTGGATGAGGGGAAGAAAATATCTCAAGAAGATCTAGGGGTGTGCAAAATATCAACCCCATCACAAACTCTTAACCCCTCGTCGATGACCCTCAAGTTTAATGGTGCTACTAAAATCATCACTTTTTTTTTTCTTTTCATTCCAAGGGTGGGTAACAGCAAGATGAGTGTCAGATTTGGGTGTGCGCCAATTAATGGGGGAAGGGTGGTGATGAGTGTGAGGGGGGGGGGGGGGGGGGGGGGGGGGGGGTAAACTAATCCCATATGGGCCAAGTGGCCCAAAAATAAGACTGTTCTCACAATCCTTATTTGCTTTCAGTTCTCAGGAATACTTTTGAGATGATATATATACATATTTAAAAATTCAAATTCACCATAGAAATAAACTTTATGATCTGGTACTGTACCAACATTCTAAAGCAGACTTCAATTTATTCCATTAAGCTCTACATATGGTCCGTACCCAAAGAAGGCAAATGAGTAAGGTTCTTTTCTTTTCTTTTTTGGTTGGGGAAGAAAATCCTAGAAGTCCATGGTATTCTTCCTTGCTTTTTTTTTTTTCTTTGCAAAAAAACTAACAAAATGATCAACAATGGCTCAAAAGAAACAACAACAGATTTTTACCTCATAAGATTTCTCATTTCTTTCTCTGCCCAAGTCTTTACCATTTTCCTAGGGTTGTGCTTACAATACCCATGTCTGAACCGATAATCTCCTTGTACATATCGATCTCTATCCCTGAAGTGGTCAGGTCAAATCACATATTAGTTCAATATGTAAGTCCATAACAAGCACACTACACTCCCTTGAAACGTAGTATACAAGAGAAAATTTGAAAATAAGAATAGAAACACCTTATGCAGTGTTGCATGATTGTAACACCCCCTTTAAGTTTGACTTCTATATGTTGCAGTGCCATTCAAAAAAACCCTTAGCACTTCCAAGGCCCTATTACTTCTGTGGATTGAATTTTCAATTCTCTCATTTGTGCATGTTACTTACCTTTTGTAAGGAGTTCTATCTATATAAAAGATTATAATTTATAATCCTTGTACCACATGTTGTTAAGAAGTAAGCAAAATCAACATTGTGGGACCTCAAGCACAAAAGAAATATCAAATATGAGTCAGGAAATCCTCAGTCACACCTTGTTTAAACTTGCATGAGTGATCTCAAGACTTCAAATCATGAGAGAGAGGATGACTTGACACCATCTTCGGAATACAAGAACCCAATTTTTTCAGACAAATAAATGGTATATCTTATTGGTGGTCGTGTAAGTTATATATAAATATAAATATAAATACATACATATATAAAGAGATTTCTTGAACACATTACAAGGATGGAGTTTCCTTTTTCCATATCCAACCAACTAGAACCTTCCAAATCTAAACCCGTACCAAAACTTATCATGCTTCAGATTCCTGACTAAAACAAATAGGACTCTATAAGTCCTAATTCTTGTGGCACGCAAGACCTAATAGGGTATATGATGAGATTTTTCATTCTCAGCTATGAATGATTGAGACTAGCTCAGCCGAGGCCATACAGAGTGAAATCAAGACTGAATATTGATTGTTCCTGACTACACATCAACCATTTCCATATTGGTGAGTGATGACTTCAGACTCAACCAATCTCAGAACCATCATGTGCATGGCAGACCAGTATACCATTGCATTCATAGGACAGACTATTTATATTGAGTTGACTCAAACAGTTTAGATTAGAACTGTTGCACCACCATGACAAGTGTTCCCCACAGTGAAGGTCCAAGGAAACACATTGACAACACGGTAGTAAACACATCCCACTCGAACATGTATTGGAGTTGGACCTCAGGTACCTGGTAGCTGTGCCTGGAACCCATGTCATATTAAGAGCCAACACTATTAGTTACAAAATATTGGTTCTGAGAGTTCAAACGTTAATTAGAAGTCAATGACAAGATAATAGTTATTTCCTACTTCAAAGATGTTATAACAGCAATTTTCCATGAAAAAATAGTAAAAGAACTTACTTAAAAACAAGAATAGAAGTTTTGTACACTTTGATTGCCAATTCATCACCATCATTGTTCGTTGCATGATAAACATTTGCCTGTCCAGAAAACAGTGAGAGCATGTTAAAAACAATCAGAAACAACCCAAGATATTTCAAAATTTGACAATAAAGCACGTGAGACATTAAAAGGCATGCTATAAATACAACATAACAGATTAGAATAGATTATATATACAAGTATAAAAAAGAATGTCCCAACAATGCAGATCAATAATCAACTGATAAATTTTATCACAATACATACTTCCTTTCCGGTGGAGATGCAACCATTAATATCACGAAACACACCACGGACCCATCATTTTGAATAAAACCATGCGTGTTCTTGGATCAATAGCCTGCAAAATAGAAGCTGAGTGAAGAAACAAAATTCACAAACATTATAGTTATTTAACTAATAAAATAAAGAAAAATAATCGATGATACACTTAATTAAAAGGTAAGCTTTCATACAAAAAAAAAAAAAGCCAAATAATTACAGGGATGAGAATTAAACTTCCATATGGTGTGAGAATCCCAATTCCACATTACCATGTAAAAAGATTAAGTGAAACCACAAGATGAAAATCCAACAATCCAAACAGTACAATGACACCGCACATGTTAAAATCCTAGAGCCAAAATACATACAAAGAAATACTCCAAAAGTTTATATAATAATCACAAATGGAAAAAAAAATAGAATTCCTACTGTGAAAAATGCTTTAAAAATTTTCTTCTGCCATGAAAAAATTCAGAAAAAGGTAACTGCTAGCTTAAAAATTTTTCACTGTTTAATTCCAAAGCCTGTTGATTGAGTTTATTGAGCCCATCTGTTCTTTAATTTTTTTTATCCCTGTTGTTGGATTTTGGGTGGCTTCCTAGTAGCCATTCATATATTCCTCTTGCACTGATGTATGTAGGCTGCTTGTGATCAAATTTAGTTACCACTCAGAAAAATAATAACAATAAATAATGGACGAGAAAGACCCTGCAAAAAACATATATTTATTCAGAAATTTACTTGTGGAGAAAGATCTTCCTCATGGAATCTGTATGAACCCGAATCAGTAGAACCAATGCACTACTAAATCAAGTGCATTTGGGTGCATTTCATCAATTGCAAAACACAAAACATAACAAAACATACATTTATACAGGATATGGATATGCCCAGGAAGAAAATGAATACCCAATTCAAAAAATTGCAAATGGACACTGACCTGCTCAACCGTTGCGCGATCTGCTTTCTCAGTAGTTCTAGTCCTCCCTATGGCCATGTCTCTAACACTTTGGCGAATCGCAGTAGTTACAGAATTCGACATCCCAACATTCATCCTCCCCTCCCATTCCTATAAACCACCCACAATTCAATAATCAATAATCAGAATCAGTTCCGGAGATGGAAGAAACAACAACACCCACCATTTCAAAATAGAACAAGGAGAGGGATTACAACCTCCAAGGGCGCAGGGCGAATGTGGGTGGTGAATTTCTGGCTTTTGTTGGAGAATGGCTGGAGAGGGCGAGAGAGAAGGCCTCCATGCGCGTTTGGGCGATGAGAAGCGAGAGAGATCGATCCATTTCCTTCGAAATTGTCTCTGGAATCCAAGAAATCGAGAGCATCCCCGATCTCAGAGTCGGATGAGAGTAAGATCTCTTCTTCTTCTTCCACTTCTTCTTCTTCTTCTTCTTCTTCTTCTTCTTTGAAGACGATTGATGGTTTTGCGTCTTCTTGTTTGTCTGAGAGTGACATCTTCTTCTTCTTCTTCTTCTTCTTCTACTGTGCTATGGAGAGAAAAACCCTAAAAACCCCTGCTTTCTCTGTTTCTTAGAAGATGTTCCGGGAGTGGGTTTATACATGCGCGAGAATATTAGCCGTCTATAATGGAAGAAGTTTGATTAAAAATATGATTAGCACATAATCATTTTATTAGTGGAACCAACCCAAATTGGAGTAAATCTTGAGGATATGTCATGCATTAAGTGGCTTTGATTTTCAATAGATGTGGTCCACTACTTGAGGTCATGTGATGGGAAATGAGATTTATATATGTAAATGCCACACACGGTGTAGTTAAAAGTTCATCATTTTTACATGAATAAATGCGTACGTCCAATAGAAATTTTACGAGTCGGGATTGTTTTTTATATGAGAGCGGTCTTATGCCATGTGAGTTGGACTCATAGGTGGGGGGCTGCGTATTAAAAAAAATTGTCCTTTAAAATAAACACATTTCCGTGAATGGTATTATCACTAATATTTACTATTAATATGAGTTGATCCCAACTTAATATTAATTGTTTGATTTAAAATAATGATTAATATTATAGGTGGGGCAAACTCCAATTGAAATATAATTCGATAAAAAAATGAAGGTATGTAATTTTATTTGTCTCAAATTTTAAATGGGCACGACCAACTTAACCAAGTCAAAGCCTTTGGCACATAGAGGCATGGTTGAAAATCTCAGCCCATATGAACCGGTATCCTCCAATAAATTAATGGGTATCCATCACGGTATAGGATATATAGGTTAAATACTGGTTAATTTCGGCCAATATCTTAAGAATATTGGTTGGAACCGATATCTCGACTAATATTAAAGTATCAGCTGTGCGACTGTGACTTGCTGCAGCCTTCTTTCCGGTTCCCTATTCCCAAAATGTAGTGGAACAGATTGAAAAAGAAAAAGAAAAAAACAAAGGCATGTTGCAAGGAATATAAAAGAAGATAAAAAGAGAGAGAATGGAGGGAGAGAGGAGGAGAGCAGTGAAGAGGCATACCTGGACTTGGGGTTGAGATCTACCTCCTCCGCCTCCCCCTTTTTGTTTCCTTTCCCACTTCAGTGTATTCACTTGCAAACGCCCACATTACTGTAGCAAGTTAATTATATCATGATTCATGTGGCATGTAGTGAGTTGTTTGTTCATTGACAGTAGACTCTAGATCTTAGTGCCCGGAACCTCCTCTCAACCCTCTCGATCCCACTTCGAAAATGCGGATCGGGACTTTCGGAGCAAATTCGTTTTCGGAGCACGGTTCGACTATCCTCGGAGTGCGGTTCGACCAAATATGGAGCGAACCGTGCAGAATTTTGATTTTTTGTACATTTTTTTTTTGTAAGCTTGATATTTATCTTTTGAATGAAGAAAATTCTTTGGACTTATTAATTATTTTTTATTTTATATGATCAAATTGCAAAGTTATTTCTTTTTTCTATTTTTTATGCTTGAATATATGGATAAGATATATTTGTGCCCATTGGTTAATTGTTTATAAATCCACAAGCACTATGATGTATAAGTGCTCCGAATATATAATTATTTTAAAACTTAGCATTTCGGCGCTCCCGCTTCGCGCTCTGGACACTTAGCTCTAGACACTGTAAAAAATACATATTATTCAGAAATCTACTTGTATCGAAAGATCTTCCTCATGGAATCTGTGGGCTCCACATTATGGCCCACCTACAGAAAATCTAAGACACTCAAAACAGCTGCTCCTCTCTTAGACAAGTTTCACTTTATTAGTAAAATTGGCCCGCTGTGATAGGGGTTCGTCAATATGGCGATCGATACCGCGGTTTTCGACCATGCTTGGACTGGAAAGTTAGGCTCAAGTTTTCCAGTATATAGTGGGGCCACAATGGTGAGGTCATCATGAGCCCATGTGCAGCCCGGATCTTTTTGGATGTTGAATGCAGACAGAGTTACGGTTATGGGTCTATTGGGGGAGTTTTAATGTACCAACCATGGCCTGTCTGGTCAAGCTACAATAGATCTTCTGTCCCAATCCATGACCATTTGTTTTGTCAAAAATATCCAATGCCTAGCCAAAAGCAGCTCAACTCCACAACACCAAAGCATCAGTAGCTCAGATCCTCTCAATCCTTGGACTCAAAAAACTCCCAAATTAAATAAGAGGAATCCCATAGCGAGCCTATTCCCAAGCCGTTCAAAATGGTTGCCATAGCCATGTCCGATTATATGAGATATTTCTAAATTTTACTTCAATAGAATTTTATCTCATCATAAGATTCACCATACGATGATCAACGTGATTAAAATATTCTTAATGATATTTATTTATCACATGCCAACTCCTATTAGAGTGAAATAGGAGGACCTAAAATGCGCGATGGATTTGGGTCGGGTTGGGTGCTGTTAGACCCGGCCCAAAGGCCAACAACCCTTGACGTATATATACACCCATCGGGTTCACTTGCTCATGTAGAAATTTTCCATTCCCACCTCTTCTTTCCCCCCAAAAAATCGACCCTTCATGCAAACCCTAGTTTCAGACACAAGTCGGTTCCAATCTCTATATATACACATCTCATCTTCTCTATTACATCCTCCTTCTCTTCATATGTTTGGCCTTCTCTGCAGCAGACGACCTTGCAAGTCATAGGCACGGCTCCTCGAGGTACTTTCGTTCTCCTTCTCTCTATTTCAATTGCTTGCGATTTCTGATTTTGGGGTTTTTTTTTCTGGAAATTTTGGACTTGGGGTGTCAGGAATTGCGATTTTGGGTGTTGGGGTTTTTACGGTTTTTTAATCTGGGTCCGTTTCATGGGTTTTGATTTAGGGCTTGTGCGGTTTTTGATTTGGGGATTTTGGTTTGGAAGTTAGGGTTTCTTCTTTGCTTTTTTTTATTTTTCATTTCGTTAAATTTTCTTTCTTTTTTAAAGAAGTTTTCTTTTTTGGTTTGATTGCTGTTTGTTTGATTCAAGCCCAGTTGCAAGCTCATTCCTGATTTTTTTAGGGTTTCATCCTCTTTCTTGTTTTCTGTTTTGGAATTGCATCAACTTGGTTTCAAAAAAAAATTTTAATTTCTATTTCACTGTAATCATGAATGAATGAGACCCATTTTCATGACATTCATATATATGTTTTGAATTTTCACTCCTGAAAGAAGGATATATTAATGTGTGTCTGTAAGAATTTATGTTCACTTCTTTTTCTTTTCTTTTTCTAGTTGGTTGGTTTGAGTTGATTTGTGTTGCAATGGTTTCCAGATATAGATATATTTTTTTCAGTCATGCAAATAGGCTTTATTTGCATCTCCGTGACACTACTGATGGGAATGCAAAATATAGTTTCCTGATTTTTTTTTCTCATTTGTTTTAAAAATTTTCATTGATGTTGTTATTATTTTTTTGAATTTTTGGTGTTTGTAATTTGCTTGATCGGTGGGTGCAAGGCTCTGATGATGGAGTTGCCATTTTTTTATTGGGGTCCATTAGCATGACCTTCTTGCTTGCAATCTTCATTATAAAAAAAACATGTCTTTTTCTGCTTGATTACATAATCTTCTGACCTATGAATTTATTCAGTTCTGAAAGATCGATATATATATATATATATACATGTTTGAAGTTTTTCTCTTGAGCAAGAGATTACGGGCGACCTGATGGACAAGGGGCTTGTAGGGCCCATCTGCGATTCCATTCCCTGTTATACTCCCGACCTCCATGAATTGCCACATTTGGCACTGATTAGGATTGTCCTTACTGTGGATTGAACCCATCAGTCTTTTGAACTGTTGGTTTTGTGGGACTTATATCTCCATCATGTCAGATCATTTTTTTGGATATGAGACTTGGTTGCCCCCTTTCTAAGCATATAACTCTTTCCTTTCCTTAGCCCTTCCTTCCAAGTGGGCCTTGATTGGATCTTACGGCTCGTCTATGAAGTCCATGACAATTCTCATTTTAGAGAACTATA
The DNA here is from genome assembly GCA_012931725.1 of Litsea cubeba. NCBI lineage: Eukaryota > Viridiplantae > Streptophyta > Magnoliopsida > Laurales > Lauraceae > Litsea > Litsea cubeba. The sequence goes on from CM022946.1 coordinate 15,831,482, forward strand.
TACATGGGAAAATTCTCCAGATAACCCACATTTTTTTGGGCCCTTTCTTGGGTTTTCATGTAGGGTGCTCTCCTTTGATCTGTCCTGGTCCTAATTTCATATTGTTTCCCATTTAGTCATCATTTGAATTTATCACAATAGGTTTGCATGATCTATCAATATTGAACTTTGAGGATTTAAAACTAAGGGATAGGATCTCTCTTTTTTCCCCAATAATTTGATCAGAGCCCAATATTTGGCATCCACCTAATCCACATCCTTAGCTTCCCATGTTTGTGCTTCTTTCTCATGCATTCATGTGGGCCAATGCCGAGCTGCCGTGGAATGTTGCTTATACCTTATTGTCCTGGATCCAATTGGGCTTTACTGCAAGCTTGCATTTTTTGAAAGGTCTTCCGATACCTGCCTCTATGCAAAATGGTAACCATCACTGAAGACACACTTTGGTGGTTTAAAGATTAGCAGTCAGATAGCATTGGATGGGTACCAAGTTTGCCTGATTTCAAGTGCCTATAAACTCAGATCAATGTCGAATTTGGCAGTGCGCTAATTCATAGGGAGAAAGTTCTCCTATATAAAATGTAGGGGTGCAATTAAGAGGTTCAGTTGGGTATTGGTTCAACCAAGCCCTACACGCATTTTATGTAGGTTACCGCACATCTTAAGCTGAACCTGACCTGTATGAAATGGAAACCTGAACATAACCAACCTGAACCCTGCCTGATTGTAAAAACCCCAACCTGGGTGCAGGTCGTCTCTGGTTGGGTCCAGGACCCAAACTTTTGGGTTTGATTTTCTCTTTAAAGGCTATAAAATTAGGGCATGTGCATCCATTGTATATATTACAGCGTATATATTATACATTCATGATACATATCTTTATATGTAAGTTGGGTTTACCGATCAAAGAAATATATATAAGTTGGTTACCTGGGTCGAAATCAGGTAGCTGAAGCCCAAACTTGTAGTTGACCTAAATTCCATTCAAATTTAAAATTTTTGGCCCGAGTCCGACCTGAATCTGAAGAAACCCAGCCCAAATTTTATTTTTGGCCGGGTTGAGCATATCCATGTTTGAACCAAACCAAGTTGCATCCTATTATATCCATTTAGCTTGCAATTAGTTATTATATCTATTTTTTGTTTTAATTGGTTGGTCTGCTGTTGATTTTAGTTTCTATACGCTGTCCTTAATGGCGGATCAACGAAATGGAAATGCTGCAAAACCGCCTCTCAATGGGAATACTACCAAGGCAGCTGTCACTTACACAATCAATCTCGATAATTTCCAAAAGCGGTTGAAAGAGTTCTATTCTCATTGGGAGCAACACAAAAGTAATCTCTGGGGTGCTTCAGATGCTCTTGTGGTTGCGACGCCCCCAGCTTCTGATGATTTGCGTTATTTGAAGTCCTCAGCTTTAAATATATGGCTGCTTGGTTATGAGTTCCCAGAGACCATTATGGTGTTCATGAAGAAAGATATCCATTTCCTTTGTACCCAGAAGAAGGCCTCTCTTCTGGAAACCCTTAAAAAAAGGGCGAAAGAGGCCATTGGAGCTGATGTTTCGATACATGTCAAGCCAAAGAATGATGATGGGGCCATCTTGATTGATAAAATACTCTCTGCCATCCATGCAAGCTCAGACAAGAATGGCCACGATAACCCTGTGGTTGGGTACATTGCAAAAGAGCTTCCTGAGGGGAAGCTTTTGGAGTCATGGACTGAGAAGCTCAAGACCTCTGATTTCCAGCTCTTTGATACAACAAACGCCTTTTCAGAACTCTTTGCTGTTAAGGAAGCTATTGAAATTACAAATGTGAAGAAAGCTGCATTCTTGACTGCATCCGTCATGAAGCACTTTGTTGTTCCGAAGCTCGAGAAGGTCATTGATGAGGAGAAGAAGGTTTCACATTCTTCTTTGATGAATGACATAGAGAAGGCCATACTGGACCCTGCAAAGGTCAAGGTCAAACTCAAGGCAGAAAACATTGATATCTGTTACCCTCCGATCTTCCAAAGTGGAGGTGACTTTGACCTCAAACCGACTGCTTCAAGCAATGATGAGAATCTGTGCTACGATCCAAAGAGTGTGATCATATGTGCAATTGGCTCACGCTACAACAGCTACTGCTCAAATCTTGCGAGGACATTTCTAATTGATGCGAATGCTATGCAAAGTAAGGCATATGAGGTTCTGCTCAAGGCACACGATGCGGCAATAACTGCATTGAAGCCAGGGAATGTGGTTAGTGTTGTTTACCAAGCAGCAGTTGCAGTTGTAGAGAGGGATGCTCCGGAATTTGCTTCTCATCTGACCAAGTCTGCAGGAACAGGAATTGGGCTTGAGTTCCGCGAGTCAAGTTTCAGCTTAAATGCTCGGAATGAGCGGATTTTGAAGGCCGGAATGGTTTTCAATGTTTCTCTTGGGTTTCAAAACTTACATGCTGAAACCAACAATCCAATGACTGAAAGGTACTCGTTGTTGATTGCTGACACAGTTATTATCAATGAAAAAGCTGCAGAAGTTGTGACTTCTATCAGCTCCAAAGCTGTAAAGGATGTGGCTTACTCATTCAACGAGGATGATGAGGAAGAAGAGCATCTGGAGGTCAAACGTGAGGTTAATGGCATTGAGGCATTCTCATCGAAAGCAACTCTGAGATCAGACAATCAAGAGATGTCGAAAGAGGAGCTGAGGAGACAGCACCAGGCAGAACTAGCTCGGCAAAAGAATGAAGAAACTGCCCGGAGGCTTGCCGGTGGTGGTTCCGCAGCTGGGGAAGGGCGGGGTTCTGTGAGAAGCTCAAGCGAACTTATTGCCTACAAGAACGTCGATGATATCCCCCAGTCTAGGGAACTGATGATACAGATTGATCCGAAGAATGAAGTTATACTGTTGCCAATTTATGGGAGCATGGTGCCTTTTCACATTGCTACTGTCAAGAGTGTGTCCAGCCAACAGGACAGTAATCGAACGGGCTATATCCGTATAATCTTCAATGTGCCAGGGACTCCATTCAGTCCCCAAGATGCAAACTCGGTGAAATTTCAAGGGTCTATTTATCTGAAGGAGGTCTCATTTCGCTCTAAGAATCCGAGGCACGTCAGTGAAGTGGTGCAGCAAATCAAATCCCTCCGACGGCAGGTTACATCAAGAGAGTCTGAGAAGGCAGAAAGAGCTACTTTGGTCACCCAGGAGAAACTACAACTTTCAGGCTCTAGATTTAAGCCTGCAAGGCTGTCAGATTTGTGGATCCGTCCAGTGTTTGGTGGGCGAGGGAGGAAGCTCACAGGCAGCTTGGAAGCTCATGTTAATGGATTCCGGTATTCCACTTCAAGGCCCGATGAGCGCGTGGATGTCATGTTTGGAAACATCAAGCATGCATTCTTTCAGCCAGCAGAGAAAGAGATGATAACTCTCCTTCATTTTCACTTGCACAATCATATCATGGTAGGAAACAAGAAGACCAAAGATGTGCAGTTCTATGTTGAGGTGATGGATGTTGTGCAGACCTTAGGTGGTGGGAGGAGATCAGCATATGATCCTGATGAGATAGAGGAAGAGCAGCGAGAGAGGGATAGGAAGAACAGGATAAATATGGAGTTCCAGAACTTCGTTAATCGGGTTAACGACCTTTGGGGGCAGCCACAACTCAGAGGGCTTGATCTTGAGTTTGACCAGCCTCTAAGGGAGCTTGGCTTCCCTGGAGTCCCTTACAAGTCTTCTGCATTCATCGTTCCTACCTCCAGCTGCTTGGTTGAACTTATTGAAACTCCATTCTTGGTGGTTACCTTGAGCGAGATCGAAATTGTAAACCTGGAAAGAGTGGGGCTTGGCCAGAAGAACCTTGACATGGCCATCGTCTTTAAGGATTTCAAGCGTGATGTTTTGCGTATAGATTCAATCCCTTCTACATCCCTTGATGGCATCAAGGAATGGCTGGACACTACTGACCTCAAGTACTATGAAAGCCGGCTGAATCTGAACTGGCGGATGATCCTGAAAACAATCACCGACGATCCCGAGAAGTTCATTGAAGATGGTGGGTGGGAGTTTTTGAACTTGGAAGCAAGTGATTCGGACAGTGAAAATTCGGAGGAATCTGACCAAGGGTATGAGCCATCTGATGCGCAGTCAGAGTCTGAATCAGAGGATGAGGATGAGGATAGCGCGTCTTTGGTGGAATCAGATGAAGATGAAGAGGAGGATTCCGAGGAAGAGTCAGAGGAGGAGAAAGGCAAGACGTGGGAGGAGTTGGAGAGGGAGGCAAGTCATGCAGACAGGGAGAAAGGTGATGAGTCCGATAGCGAAGAAGAGCGGAAGAGGAGGAAAATGAAAGCTTTTGGGAGGTCCCGTGCACCTGATAAAAAGGTTTCGCGAGGAATTCCGCCTTCTAAGAGGCCAAAGCTGAGGTAAATGCTTGTGTTGTCAGGGTAGTCTTGAATAGTTAGCGTGGACATTTAGTAGATATTACACTTAGCATGTCCTGTTGGAATGAGATGTTAATGCACCACATATGTATGTACCTTTGGAGTAGTACTCATGGAATGAGATGATCAATTTTCTCTGTTCTTCTTTAACGGTGGCCCTTTCCATGGAATACATATGGTCAGATGAGCTCCACCAGGATTATTAAAAAGGTAGAGACAGTACGTTGTACCTTGACTTAGGATTTTATTGATTAGGCTGATGGTTGGATATTCATTTTTCATTTGACCTTGTTTCATTTTTCCACCTACAGGGAGGTTATGTGATAAAGTCATTTTTTATATTCATCTTTTTTATCCACTTATAGAACCAGGAGTTGCACGGCTGGTTGGCAACCCCATTTCTTCACCGAGGTTAGCAAGCCCATGTCTTCACCCAGATTCTCGGGTTCAAATCCCATGTATGCTTCACCCAGGTTAGCAATCCCATGTTTTCACCCAGATGCTCAGGTTCGAATCCCATGTATGCTGCCCTTTCCATGGGCTTCCTTCCTGCTTGTGTGGATTCCTTACCCACTTGTGTAGGCTTTCTTCCCACATGTGGACTCTTTTCGCGTGGGCTCTCCCACTGTCTGGCTGAAGTATATAAGAATTTATAGTATTGCATGAACAAACAGGTTCGCCTTTTCTGCTAGACTAATGACCGTTTGCATCGTGTGCAATGTCTCAACAAAGTTAGTTCGGGCCATTTCCATATTGATGTCATCCATATTCTGTAGTGGCATCATACTCAATTCGGCTGATTATTATTTTCTCTCTCTCTCTCCTAGTGCACTCCATTTGCAAGCCAAATATCTATCATTTTCATAGTGCTCCAGTTTTTTAAATTTAGATCACGATCAACAATAGTCTGTGTCTCATTGTTGAGAAAAAAATATCATTTAAGACAAATATGACGATATTATTAGGAATTGAATTGTTATATTGCCTATTTAAATGACAGCAACCTACAAAATTGTGGTGCGCCAATCGACCAGTAGCTCAGTGGTGAGCCGCCTCCCTTCCACATACACAACTTTGGATTGTGGTGCGCCAATCGACCAGTAGCTCAGTGGTGAGCCGCCTCCCTTCCACATACACAACTTTGGATCAATCCTTGGCTGCAAAATTGATGGGAAGGGACTTGGGTTGGTGGCCGTCTGAAAGTATTTACCAGAGATAAAAAGAAAAGGCTTGATCTGCTAAAAGTAAAATAAGATGGAACCTGCGATTTACAAAAGGTTATAAAGTCGACTAGTTGGTAAAAGTTTTCATATTGATCAACCATTTCATGGCTTAAGATTTAAATACTCGACAACATTGAGGGGCCTTTTGTTCTTTTCAGATTGATTGATTCCAAGGACACTTGGATCTGAGGTCAGTAGGCTCCACAGACAGGAGTGTTCATGGCCTGGCCAGGGCTGGCCGAGACATGTTCAAGCAGGCCCCAAATACAGATGCAACCACAACTAAAATTCCTTAACAGGCTTATTTCCTTTGCAAACACTTCCACATAAATTAAGGCTAAATAAAACACAAAAGTTACAATTTAACATAAACACTGTAAGATGATCGGTGTTACAAGAAAAATGGTTTATGGTTGAGTGATAAGTGATCTTTATAATGCTGCTGGAAACATTTCCAGAACCGAATCATTATCAATCTAAAATACAAGAAACAAATCCAGAACAATCCCCTGTAAACCTCCTAAAAGTACCTTTTTTTTATCACACGCCTAGTATGAAAGAAAATCAGTTTGTCCATCCTAGGCTTTTCCTAATATATTAGGTGGGAAACACAATAGAATACAACGAAACAGATGACAAGAAATCAAAGGGATTACCAATTGACTACAAAGTACAAAGATCTACGTATCCTAATCACTGAACATAATGCTGGAAAGAAACATCCCCAAAAACAAAAACAAAAGACCACCTCAAGTGCTTTCAAACTCTCCTTTTCAAGGGACCATCATTGTTATAGCTTAAGAGAAGGATTGACCGCAGCTGCTACCTTCTCACGAAGATTGAATCTTTCTGCGATTATTGGTCGAACATCTTCTACTTCAACCAAGCTCTCTAGGAATGGAAGCAACGAGAGCAAAGCTTGATCTGTAGGGTCATCAAACCAGCTCTCGATTGGAATACCATTATCTACTTGGAAACCAAATGCCTGAAATAAGTATATATAGGAAAAATGACATGTTAAAATCAACTGAAAAGATGTGGTCCTTAAATTACATAGTAAATTATCAGGAATCAAATCAATGACCTGAATGAAACAACTTATTCCTCCTATTTTACTCAAGGTGTTCCATCTGGTCAAGTTTGGAATTTAAAATTTCTGACAAAGATACGCCTCCGTCCTTGAGTTAGCACATTTGGGGCCCTAGGTAGTGATCAAGACCATTAATCTGATGGCCTGCTTTGATGGATCACTATATAAGAAAAATATCATTAACAACAGGCAGTGTAAACCTCTGATTGCATTCACAGCCATCTATTTGCAGGCTGCCAATCAATGAGTTATGGCCGTTCCAAAGGTGATCTCATAGCATGTCAAGCAATCATGATACCCATTAAATCAACCATCACAAACAATCGGCCCCTCATTCCATACAGAATTCTAGAATACAATAATTAGTTATTCTCAGGTCAAGGACTGTGATTCCGCTTTCAATGATGGCATGATAATTAAAAAGTTCCACAAATAAAGGTATTCCAAATGCAAGTTAGAAAGCAGCAATTGAAAAAAGTACCTGAGGAGAGTTGTCTACTATGATAACACGTGCCAAGTCACGGCCAAGAATTGACAAATCTTTAAGGTAATTTCCCTCCACAAAAACACAGGATTCACGATATACACGATGGCGGAATATCTTCCTTTTCGGATCTAGGACGTTGAGAAGCTGCTCCGCATATATGCTTTGGCTGGCTGTAAACACAATAATCTCAAAAAGATGAGATACCCTCTCCATGAAATCCTTGAGGTGGGGACGACATCTTACATAGACCGTGTGCTCTTTGAAGTTAAAATTTACAGGAAATGTAAAATCTGCATCAACACAGTGCTCAAGAGTTGAATGCACTAATGTCTCTGGCAAAAAAAAAAAAAGGAACTCAGTGTCAGCAAATGCAGTTAAATAATTCTATAAGAAGGAACCGTCAGGTTGCAACATTTAGTAACGATTCCATGGGGAAAAAAAAGAAGTGGAGCTATAATGGGACAAAAAACGCACTGTCGAGTTCTAAATGGAAACACGTCTATGGAAAAGTAGCATGATAAAAGTGAGACAGCAGAACTGAATTAAGTGTACCAAAAGATCAAAATTCAGAATAAATTTATGAATTCAAAATTCAAATGCATCCAGTATAAGCCTCTATAAAAATCCATGCAAAAGAACCATTAAGATACTAGTGTGCCATATAAACCAAGTTGCCTAAACTTCCATATTTAATATATAAAAAATTATATATAAGCTCCATCAAAAGCTTGGCATTTGCCCATTTAGTGTAACACTTCATCAAGGAAACTTGTAATTATGCATGAGAGTTTACATCCTGCTTGTTTTAAATGCAGATGATCTTAATGAAGGCAGGAAAAATCCAGAGAAATGTACCAATAGAAGTATAGAACAGCTAGTTTTGAGAAGAACATTTTAGGATTTTCATCAAAAAAACAGGGAATACACACTATTTTAATCCACCCCCCATCCATGTACAAGCTATGTTATGTTCAATGGATGAAGAAAAAAAATAAAGAAGCAAGCACAGATGATAGTCGTTTCTTCTTGGAAACCTAAATGCACATTGTTTTAAACTTTTAATCCATCATTGCACACCTTTCGGTCAGCAAAATACATGAATACCTCGGATAGAGCAGGGTTGGACTTTTCTAGCAACAGTCAAAACCATCAAAGAAGAATGTAAAGTGTCATCGATATTTTTTATAAGGTTCAGAGGCTTATCTTATAACACTAGTATATATTAATATTCTACAAAAAAGCCAATAGGCAATACAGATGTTGACAAAAGAATATTCGTTAGAAAATTAAGAAAAACAAACAAAACAAAAAACAAACACATTTCGTACTGTAACAATATTAAGCACATTTATGCTTTAGAAGTAGAGTGAAGAATTACTACTCAAATAAAAAAAAAAAAAAAGGATGAACAATTAAATGCAAAAATAAATGGACACAATGCTGGAGTCCCTCACCATCCAAATCCAAAACTAGCGTGGTAGGACGACAACTCCGCGTTTGCTTTGGAAGGAGCATGGGTCGAAAGGCTGGGACGACAGCTGAAAGCTCTGGTAAATTCCTTATGAACAAGTATGGATCGAAATCATCAATCTCATCATCTTCATCAGCTTCAACAAAAGCTTCAGTGGTAGGCATTGAGTCTTGACTCTGCTCATCAATGCACTCCAACTTCGACTGCTGCATTGCAAGATAAATAGCTGAGACTTCAGAAGAAAAGTTGCCTTCTACTGAATCCTCTTCATCAGAATGTGTGCTAGTAGGAATAGATTCTGTAGCAGGTTGTTGATGAAAAATATTCGATAAATCAGACTCATAGCACATTGAATCCACATTCATATTATCAGGACATATTCTTGATTCTTCCATTTTCACGTTTTTGCCAGCTTTTGTCTGCTCATCAATTTCAGATGAATTTAAAGTTCCTAGAGTAGGTAGACAATCCAACATATTGACCTTTGTCTCTTCACTTCCACAGTCAAGATGGTTTCTCTGTTCATCATTATTGAAGAACTCAATGACATCCACTGTATCAAAATAAGATCACATTAACTCCAACAAACAATTGCATTAAATTGGACATATTTAGAGAAAGCAACTGCAGAGGGGAAAAAATTCAAACCAACCAACTGTCCCAAACTCATACATGCTAATGATGGAATGAAGTTAAACATAATTTAATATAAATGAAACCACAGTTCAAAATATTGATATGCTACATGGTGCATCAGATCCTATCAAGAGTAAATTGACCTTGGCCATGACGATCCATTGGCAGGAAATGGCTGTATATAAATAATGACGATTCATTGGCAGGAAATGGCTGTATCTAAATAATGTCTGTATCAGCCAATTTATATATATGAAAGCGGCTGATTTCAATTGAGAAATCAGCCATGATTTTCAATTTGGTTTTGACCCCTTCAATGTATTGATATCCACCCTCCTCCCTTTAAACACTCTTTATTACCAAAACTCCTTTCTTTAAATGAATCTTTAATATTAAAACTCCTCATCTCCTCTCTTATACTAAAGTTAATCGGCCCTCATTTCTTGTGTCTCCCTCTCCTCTTTTCTTTTTCCTTTTCCTCATTTCTTTGTTTTTCTCATGATTTCTACATCTTAGACAAGAAATTCAACATCAATATGGACTTCCTTTTGCTTTCAAAGTTTCATGGCTTGGTTTTGTGGTTTTGATGATATATTATTGAACAATTGAATGGCTTTTGTTACTTTCTACTTGATAAGTATTGAGGTACTCTTCTTCCTCAGGGGAAAGCCTCATATTATCCTCCAAATCAATATGGCCTCTTCTCTTCGTTTAGTCTTCCCCATTGAGTTGGGTTTGGGGAAGAGGGAGGAAGAAAATGATGGAAAATTATTTATTTATTTATTTTACTTTTTGCCTGCAGAGGGTCGATATCGACCCTGACTTGTTAAAGGGAGGGTTGAATTAGGTAAAAAAAAAAAGGATTTCTTGGCAGGAAGACAAGTTTGGTAGGGGGAAAACTAAAATGACCTTTTTGGTCATTTCAATTGAAATCAATCTCTAATTGATTTTGACGCCACACAATAGATTTTGACCCTCTGCTAATTACTTCATTTATTGTCATTATAATTGTAGGCCCAGCTAATCATGAAGTAATTATTAATATACATTTTTCTCCATCCCCTCACACTTAATACATTTTCTTTTGGTCTTTATTTAAATTTTAAATAACCTACAATTAGATTTACGTCAAATAAACATATTAGGGAGTTACTTAAAGTAGGTTGAGTCAGCAAGTCGGATTATGTGACCTATTTTAAAAATGGGTTTGATACAGTTTATATAATTTTAGTTTAGTCATTTTAATGAACTTTTAAGATAATTTCAAAATTCCTAAATATATTATTCATTTTATTTTATCTTAATAATTTATTTTCTTTAATTTTGAATACATTTTTCATTTTTAGTTTATGTAAGTTAGCTATACTTTTTTCCTTTTGAATAAATTTTGATATACATAATTTTAAAAATGCTTAAAACTCAAGCTACCACCAATTTGTAGGTATATGAGGTCTAGATATATCAAAGTTGGACACCATTAAAAACCCTCTCATTTAAATTCATTTTTTATTTGAAGTTTATGTAAGCTAGCTATAATTTATTTCTTTTAAGATGAATTTGTTATATATAATTTTAAAAATGAGTAAAACTTTAAGATACCAATTTTTTTGGGATTCACATGACATTATGTTGTTTTTTCAATTTCCTACATTTAAATATGACATTACTGAGATTCATATTTCTTCAATTTAGATTGTTTTTGTTCATTTTACATTTTAAAAAGCTATCTTTTTTTAATAACAGCAACAAAGATCAGAATTTATAAAATCTTAAAGAATATAAAAACTCTATATACATTTTTGAAAATTGGTTTTATGATTTTACATTTTAGTAACTTATTAAGAAATGAGATGAATACTGTTTTAACTTAACATATTTTTTATTGACTGTTTCTACCTTAAAATTAATCCAAATATAATTATAGCTTATATAATTTTACAACACTACTTACTTTTTGAATGAGTTCGTAGGTATAGAATATTTTTAATGCTAAATACAAGATATATTTCTTATTTTATACTTATTTCATTTCCATTAATATTGTAAAGAAATATATACCTCTTAATATATTTTTTTTTATTACACGGGCCTTTATTGCTAGTAACGTTGATAGAACCAGATACAAACTGTGACAGCCCACTTGAGAGAGAACTTCACATTTTCCACCTGATTTCCATGGTCAGATGAATCAGACAAATGCATCTCTAAAAGTGTGGAATCAGATTTGATGACTAAAAAGCATGATTAAGAAACACCATAATAACTAACCACTTACACCGTACCAACATAAAAGCAGTAATTTTTGCAAATCCTATTGATTTAAACAGTCTTTATTCTGCATGTAGGAGACGTAATTGGACAAGCCATCCAACATACCAATTCAATATTTTTTAAGTTTCAACTTGCTAAGGTCCCAAATAATTACCAAAAATTAAATAAACGACAGAGAACCAAAATACCTATAATAAGTCCTAACTTATTACTTTAACAGACTAATTAATCCCTCTCCACCAAACATAAGTTTGGCCATTCAGAATTGGGATGAATAGGAATGCAGGAGTTGTAGCTTGCTGAGCTTCTACAAGCACATTCGTTATGTTTACGAAAACATTATCATGCGGACTGGAGCAAAAATAAATTTAGATACTCAGGAAATGCTTTTACTAAATTGTTTTAAGATTAAAATAGAAAAGGAGGCAAATGCATCAGGATATTCTTTCAATGAAATGAATACATTATTGGCCAAAGAGTATCGGCCTTTCTTTTCTACATTCTAAAGATACTGTTTATTAGTTGAAGCAGAGCATAATGCCATACAATCCAACAGATGGAAGAAAATTCTAGAAGATAATATTAAGTCAGAAAATGGCTCCCAAAATGCATCATAATCATACTGCTAGTTACACAATCAGAAACAAAATAAAGGACGCATGATAAAGTCACATGAATTCATACAACCTGGAGTCCATTTGAGATGCATTAAGCATGTAAGTCTGGAACTTTTTCCCACATTCATTTTCAATTATGCAATGCTGTCTGTAATTTGAAAACAAACATTTCACCACCTCATATTCAAGAGTGGCATAGCAACTTTAGAAAATGTCTCTCCATTATATTATCACCAATGCAAGAATACATACAAGACGTTATCCAGGTACATGTCATAGTACCACAAATCTACATTGTCAATACCTCTATCAGAAATGCCCACGTCTTTGGAATTGTGATAAGAAGGTGAAAATATTGTCTCCAGCACTCGTTGAGTAGTTATGTTATTACATCCCTACAACAGACAGTTAAAGAAAAAAAGTACCAATTAAAAGTAATAAAACAGTAAATGTGATATGGTATGTTTTTCAAAGTCATGTTCATGAATAAACATTCACAACCTTTACCAGAATTTGTAAGCTTCGATCCAAAAGCCAAATTCAAAAAAAAAAAAAAAAAAAAAGGAAGGGGGAGGGGCGTCTCTCTTGTGTTCCATGTATGTATCTCTTGTATGTGAATAGGGGTACCATTTCCATTGAAAATTTAATCCAGTCAATTCTTACTTGGATTTAGAGTATTGATTGAGGTGTTGATTATCAGGGACGGATCCAGGTTTTAGCACACAGGTGCGGTTGCACCCGTGAAATTCGAGAAACCCCTTATATAAGACCTTAAAAGATTTGATTTTATTATTTAAATTCTTCACTTGATCATTGCCCGCACCACCACCCAAATGAAAATCCTGGGTCCGCCATTGTTGATTATGATTCTCATTAGGGACTAGATTGGGCATTGGACTAGGGTTTTGGTTTGTTCCCATTTGGAGGTTCTGCTTAGGCTTTGAGTTGGGCTTTCATTGACACTGATTGGGGTTATGATTATGGGTTTAATTAGGATTTTTGTGGGGAATTTCTTAGGGCTTTCATTAGTGATTTGGTTAGGAGAGACGTTAATGGTTTTCTGCTTAACCAACAAGGGGTTTGATTGTGGTCAACCTCTTAATTTGTGGATCAAACAAAGGTATGACGATTCAACCTGTTTAATGGACAGACTGGGTTTGGTTTGGGTCATAAATCATTGTCCACATGTCTAAACTGATCCAAACCTGACCCAACCTGTTGCGCTGCAACCCTCCCACAACCGGTATGCCTCAAAGGTGAGTAACAAGAGATGCTTAGATGGTAAAACTGGTTCACTATACACAAACACACATACACCAAAGTTAGGGTGTGTTGTGTCTTTTTTTCCTTTGTGGGGTGTTTGGGTGACAATCAAGGTGGATAGCTATAGCTAAACATGAATCAACAATGAGCCAGATCTCACTATGATCAAAGAACCATATCCCCATATTGCAATTTGCACAGCGTCAAAGTTAAACTGCTTTTCTTAGTCTATACGTTTTCCCAATTCAAATCCAATGGTGAATAATGGTAGAATCAGTATCAAATTGGAACTAATGCGTTGTGTGTTCATGTACATACTAGAGAGCGCATTATTCAAGTGAGAATTATCCACTCACAAAGATGGTGTGTTCTGGTCTATGGGAACAACCTCTGTGCCAATCACGAGAGAGAGAGAGAGAGAGAGAGAGAGAGAGAGAGAGAGAGAGAGAGAGAGAGAGAGAGAGAGAGAGAGAGAGAGAGAGAGAGAGAGAGAGAGAGAGAGAGATCTTAATGGTACCTAGGGGTGTGTAATGGCTTTAAAAGGCAGCATTTTTGGGATTTCAATCCAACAGCATCAATTGGATGAGTGTCAAATTTATGCTTGAGGCAATTCATGGGGGATAGTGTTTGAGGAGGGTAAGGATCATAGGTGAACCAGGTGGCCCCAAAAATAAGCCAAACCACATGGTTCTTATGTGTGGACTGTCGACAATTCTCGGTTCAATATTGCGATGTATATTTATGTAATTTTGATTTGGTGTGCACTTTGAGCCACCTAACAACCCTATTTTTTTTTTTTTTTTGAACGGTAACGAAAGATTTCATTTAAAGAACAGAAGGAACAAAGTACAAAAAAGCAAAAAAAACGAGAGGAAGGGGATGTGCAGGAGAAATGCACCACCTCCAACCCTACTAACAAAACCACATCCACCCAAAGAAACAACATATCAACCACTTTGAGCCACCTAACAACCCTATGATCCATTGCCCCACCTTGCACACCAAAAGAAGAAGAAGAAGAAGAAAGAAAGAAATTAAGAAAGAAGAAAAAAGAAAAGAAAAGACAAGCATCTGACTGTCACTCACTGTTGAATTGAAAATACAAAAATATCAAATTGCCAGAGAACTAGCTGGGCCCCACAACCCTATTAAAATCATTAAGTTCTGAGAGCCAAAAATCTTGGAGATAACAATACCCTATTTTCCGCCTTAACAATAGGTGCCTGAGGTCTTTCAGCTCCCAACCCTCATAATTGCCACAGAACTAGCCGGGCCCCACAACCAAGTTCACATCCAAGTGTGCAAACAGTGTGCAATGGATCATTCTGCTAAATCAGTATATAGTATATACACTCATGATGAGAGACACATAAGATTTGCTGCCAATTCATGGGTAGTGGTGGTAGGGATAGGATAGGGACCTTAAGGTGGGCCCCATATGTGTTGCTCATTGACATTCCAGCATGGGATCAATTAAATGTATATGAAAATGAAAAGGAGTTGTACCTTTAGAACCCCTTTCTCGTTTTCATACAAGGATCCCACCTATGACTAATGCAATCCCTTTACACCAACTTATTGTGAGTTAGCATTAGTCCAAACTCGACACTGTTCAGACCGTTATACACCATTGATTTTGATTTTTTTTTTTAAATGGACTATTTAGGTCTTTAAACTTGAGGGCCCAAAATTAATAGAAAAATTGAAATCCTCAAAAGAACCTGTCTGCTAATTAAAAAAGGAAGCTTAACAGAACCCAAAAAATAGCAAAAAAGAAAACCAAGTAAACTAAAATAGAAGCAAATGCCACAGAACAATGGTCTTAAATTTGGGTAACAGTGACGGACTCTATCATTACAGAGTTCAATGCAACTCTTCCAAGTCGATTCCGACTCAGTCAATCTGTAAAGACCAGCATGAAACACATGCAAGGTTTAAATGTTATAAAAATTGTATCTCATCACCATATACTATCACTCACATTGCAAAATTATATAGTACTGGTTGTTATGACTTATGATTATTGCCTATGTATCACACTTCCTTTGCATGGCAAAAGAATACACCACAGTGCACAGTGGCTATGCACTTAGTCAACATTGGCAGTCAATTACAAGTAGTACAGATTATATGCACTGTCCAGAGCAAACAGAAACATATTGATCTTGGACCTTGGACAAAATATATAAGTGTGCTGAATGCTGATACGATATTTTTCAAAACCTTGCAGACATAACTGTCAAGTGAAAGTCAGAGCGAATCACTTTATGGTAATATTAAAAAAAAAAAAAAGCAAAAGAATCACCTTATGGTTAATGGAGGCCCCATCAGCTGCATCTAATGCCAAGCAGATGTCCTGAGTCTCATCTCCTGATAATATATACCTGGTTTTCAAATTATTTGTTGCCTCCGTATCTCTACATTTCTTTGAAACTATCCCAGAAGAAACTTGCACTGAAAAGAAAATAATATATAAGTTCCCGTAATAGAAAAGAAATCAATAGGTGCAAGTTGATGACAAAATAAAACAGTACCAAAAGTTTAATATAACCATGAAGTCTCTTTGAAAGAAAGACCAAAGACCCATCACCTTTGCAAACTAAGGTAACCTACTGGACTAGAGATTTGAATTCTAAATCATCATCATCTTAGACCAAAGACCCATCACCTTTGCAAATTAACATAACATGTTATAGATCACTTAAATACTTAAGATTTTTAAATAATATATTACAAGCCTTGGGATAATCGATAATTATATAAAACCCCATAATCATAAAATTACATGATATTCTACAAAGACGACACATGAAAGTAGTGCCCCCTCAATATATAACAAGTAAAAGACCAGAAGTTACAGGCCAAAAACACTATTGTACTTGGTCATGTGTATCTTGTATAGAACTAAAGAAATCCGTTCAGGTTGTGAAAATTTAGATCAATAACCAATTGGGACTGTAATCTAATTAAGGTAGTAGCAATTTCAAAGTCATGTATAAGAGACATGGTTTCTCTTGTACAGCAGATGAAATCAATAAAGAGAAATTTCAACCATCTCTCTGATTCTATCTATAGGATTATATTAGAGCTAACAAAATTATGTATAAAGTGACTCAGATATAAGAACAAAAACAATAGCACCAAAAAAGGTATTCATATGATCCTTTTTAAATGCTGAGATGTGCTTGGATGTATGTTGCAGATACAGGTTATTGGACATGGAGATAAATTAGAAAATGGACCATCCTTGTTTTCTCAATTGATGAACGGTTGGAAAATGGAATATAGGTTAAAGAGCCAAAATTCAGCTCATCTTACTGAAAAATTAACAGGTACTGAGGCACCAACTATAACATTAAAATTACATAATATGGAAATAAAGGAATCCTCATCAGCCAACAATGGCACTCCAGTGTACTACGCATTTTCTTAATGCCACGTGCAGGATTGGCTATAGTACTTCCCATATACATGCCCCAATGAAGAAAAAAAAAAAAAAAAAAAAAACCTCTTTCTTTTCAAGTACATAAATAAAGACAAGGACGGAGCCGGGATTTTCTTCTAAAGGAAGCAAACATTAGTCTTTTAGCAGTAGCGAAGCTATAATTTTTTTAGAGGAGATCGATGATATTTCCATATCTATGATGCACGGATATTTCAAAATGGGCAACGTATCGTGTCGTATCATAACCGATACTTCACTTTTTACATGTAAAATCCGTGTCCTTGCTGTGTCTATGGCATATCCCTGAAGTATTTGTGCCATATCTGGGCATCATAGTTCCATATTAATTGATTCCTTTTACTTATCATTTAAAAACATATTTCTTTATTTATTTCAGAGTTTTTTTAATAATATCCAAAGAAGAATCTTAAATTTGAAAATAACAATTATACTTAAAGACAATTTATCAAAACTTTAAGAATAATTAAAATACAAAAATAGTATAACTCCCCATAATGAGTCCAAACCTCTTAAAATAATCATTTACTCCTTATTTTAGGATTGAGAGTTGTATCTCACTCTAATCGAAGTAGGGCCCATGCCGGATTAATCACTTGTAAATCAATCCTCCCATATTTATTTATGAATTCATTCATTTCTTGTGATTGTTTAATGGGCCACAAGCCCATAATAGACATGGATGGTTGAAAATCTATAGATTAATGACTTGTTATCTTTTTTATGGGTCATGATGCCTGCAGTAGAATAGATGATTGAGAGAACATCATTAATAGCCATTCACTAATATTATAAAATGGTTAACAGCATAGGAAGATCCATACTAGTCAGAATAAAAGCTATTTCCATAAGTGGTTTCCTCGAATTTTACTCCAATAGTAGGAGTTAGTCCCACCATAAAGTTGAGCACATATTATTTTTAATATTGTGTTCAATACGACGGGACTAACACCTATTGAGGCAAAAACTAAAAATTGTGGGCAGCCCAACTAAGGAGAGGGGGTTCATTTTTAGCGGCTAGACTTTTTTGAGAGCCTATCCCTTGATTTTATAGCCATAATGTTTAGTGATCTTTTAGCTATAGATTTCTTTGAGATTCAATCCAATGGTGGATAAATGCTTGAAACTCAATCCAAAGAAAAAGCCAAGATGCCAAAATCTAGTTGTAGAGGGGCTTCTCTCCAATTGCCCTTACGATAAACAAATGGGAAATAAAGAGGGAAGTGATTGATTGCAAGCTGTAACCTCACCTTAGAATTTGGAGAATCATTTACTTTTCTCTTTTGAAACAATTAAAAGACAAAGGTATCCTTAAAATCTTTTTAAATTCTCTCTTTTTGTGTGAATGAAACGCACGTGAGCCGGGGGCAAAATTGTAAGGGACAAAAATGGCATAAAATCTTTTGCAACATCTTCCATATATTCAAACCAATACCAAGAGTTGAGAGGAAGCAAGTGACCCCACTCGACCCCCCGCTCCCTCCCTCCACCCGCCCTTGAATAAAGACAAGAAATGTCTCACATAACACATTCCTAACTATCATTAAACGTTGGTCAAAGGATGTACCAAATCTCTGTTTTCTGGCACTGGAAGTGATCAGATCCGTAACTTTCTTATCAGCAAGCTGTCCACGCTCAGACACCTTTCTCTGCTGTCTACAAGACCTGGAAGTAGCATGCTCTCTAGCAGCATTCTTTGCTGGAAGTTTCTTCTTGGTTTGCATTATTAGCTCAACAATATAACTTGAATTTTAGCTACTTATGTAGGAATACTTTCCTCAAGTACTAAGTAGCAATCATCACTCCCAGTCTTCTGGAAAAATCATATGCAACCACGTTGAAGCAGCTCAATTAATCAACAACATGCAAAAGATGAAAATCAAACATATGGAGATAAGGAAACATGCACATGTCACTTTGCAGACACAGAATTAGACACAAATAACAGGATCAGTTTTGACAGATTAAGACATGAAAGCAGGCAGAGTTTAAATAGCAGATCTAAAAATAAAATCATGAGAACTTCTTCAAAGTAAAAACTAAAATGTAAATCAAGCATAATAGCTCAGTCACCACTCACCAAATAAATTATAGTGATAGAGCATCATGCTCTGTAGACAAAATGCACAGATACTACAATAGATAAAGATGATAGTTTAAGAGCTCGACAAAAAATCTCTACTTGGTTCAACAGAATCAAGTCAATTCAACTCACCGAGGCAAACAAGAGAATTCAAAATAATTTGAAGGCCTAGAACAAGTGAAATGCCTATCAAAATCAAACCCTAATCTGAGAGAAACACCAAAAACCAAAAAAAAAAAAAAAAACCCTAAGTCTGAAAAGGGAAACAGCTCTGCACACAACATAGTAAAACCTTGTTCCAGTTCGAGCAGCTTACTAAAGAACAACTAAAAACCCTAAAAACGAGAACTGACCAGATATAGATCTTGTTGCAGCAGAAATGGAAACAACATGCAGACATACATACATACCTTTGAAATGAATCAAAAGAAGAAGCAGTTAGCTCTTGCTTGCTTCGATCGAGTGATGATGATGGACAAAGAGTGGTTTTTATAACGAAAAATCAATCAAAACCCTAATTTCTTCTTCTTCTTCCTCAAATGGAAAGACGGGATTGATTTTTGTTTCCCTCCAAAAGAGGGAAATGAGGAGAGAGAGAGAGAGAGTGTGTGTGTTTTAGACGGCCAAAATTTCTGTGAGATATTTCGATGCATTTCGTGTTTTATATATTTGTTTGTGTGTAGTAATGAGGAATACAGTACAGTACAACGCGAGAACATTGTAAATTATTTATTAGTGGAATGGTGGCACGGAAAAGTAAATTATTTACTGCATAAATCTTATGCATTCAATGTCGAGAAAATCAGCCCATCAAATTATTCTAACTTATTACACAGATCTCCTGATAAAGTACACCTACGAGAAGTCACAGAGGAAAGATGATCACTACCTAATTACATTTGCGAAGCAATAACTAATGAAGAACAAATCCGAGCTGCGGACTACATCTGGATTTTCTTTCACCTCTCGCCAAATCACCAGCATCTTCCACAAGCTAGAACTATGGGGAAGGAGGTCCCACTAGCATTCACAACATTGTACGTCGCCAACTCTTCTATCTCAACCCATCTACATATGCAGTACACACCACATAACAACCTGGGGAGACTTCAACCGATAATAATATTGAAAGGGGCATCAAGTGAACCTCCTACCTAATTACAAGTAGTATACAGTGTATCTCAGTCAATGCTACTGGACTACTAAAACAACTTTTGGTGTTTTCTAAATTGGAAAGGCATACTGCAGTTACCTTATTATCCACTTCAGCTGTTTTCTTTTTTTACCTACATTCATGTAATTTAGGACTGCATTCTGTTATAATTTCCAATGAATAAACATTATTTTTTCCAATAAAAAAAATTATTCTAACTTATTTGAAAAAAGAAATTCTAATTTTCGATTTAACATTATAATCTTGATGTAGGATAATGTCCAAATAGTGAATGGTTGAGAAGAAATAGAGTTTTTAAAGATCAAAATGGAAACCAGTGGGAATTGGAAATTTGGACAATTACTTTAAACAATAGGACTACATCGCAAGCTAAGTCAAAATTTAAAACCGCTCAAAATAAATTTTAATTTTATGTTATAACACAAGCCAAAATTCCCTATTAATTAGAGTAAGGTTCAATACATGGTCGGATCATTCGTGGAGGAAAGATTTTTAGCTGCATGATATTGATATTTGATAAGTAACCCCTGCTGTGTGGTGCTTTTTTTTTATTCCAAGCATTGTTGTGTTGGAGATGGAGGCCCACAATTCCAGCGGTCGGATTTAATCTGCCAAACGTGTGCCTGTGCGTGTACACACTCACATGTAGACTTGCGGAGCATAATACTATTCTTTGTTGTATGATTTTCACCACTCCAAGTTCTTTCTGACTAGGTAGTCTTTTGGTCCTTGGACTCATGCTCAGTGTTAGTCTTGCATAAACTAAAAAACTTGGTGGAAACTAATCATCTATCCGATTGCCATGCATTTCATCAATCTGAACCCTGCAAATGATGGGCCATGGTAGATAGGTTACATCAGAAAGTAACAAGATGGGAACAGCATCTTAGTGATGGCACCGAAAGGACAGGTAATACAAATATTGTAAGAATTAAATACCCATCAAAGGACATCTGATAGTGATCGCCCAAAAAGAGTGCCTGATGATGGGTCCATCATTTTGATGGTATGGTATTGCAAATATTATCATTTTGTTCCTGTGTGCACGGGGCACCATGAAAGTGTGGTTTGTTGGGATTCACATGGTCGGCTGAAAGATAGAAATGAAATGGTGGAAGAATCTTTTTTGAAATTTTAAATAGGGAGAAGAAGGTGAGTGACAGAGTGAGAGAATTGGAAGACTAGTTATATTTTGTATAGTTTTGGGAACAATTGAGTTTGAATTTTGGGGGCTATGTTTGGGAGGCAATTTGAAAATTTGTGGAGGGAGATTTTCAGAGACAAGTGGGCACACTTTTAGGGCTCATTGGGCCGAATCTGGAATCGGGAATCGGGTAACAGACAGAAGATAACGAGTCCTGTGGAATCATAAGTTTATCTCGGGCTTGAAAGCTGGGCTTTTCATTGAGTCCGAATCCTATGAGTCTTGACCCGGATAAAATCTAATGATAAAAATTATACCCAGCGTAACTGCATTTCACTAAATAAAAGTTTAGTTTAATTGTGCATAAAACCTGTGAATAAAAGAAAAAAAGGCAGTTATTTTGAGTGATTTTATAATTTTAATAATACTTCCCACCAAAGAATTTCACAAATTTCTTAAACTTCAGAAGTGGCTCATTTGAAACCATGGAAGGATCAAATGTGGCCACATGAGTCAATTAGGTAAGCAACTTTGGATATTGTACATATCATTAGTATAATACCTTAAACCAAAATATAAATCTGACACTTTTATGTGGAAAACTTGGTTTTTTGCACCAAATGAAAAAAAAAATCAATGTCATAGATTATTTTTTTTCAGTCCTTTCAATTTTTGTGCAAAATGAGTTCCTTTCTTGACACAAAAGGCATGTGTATATAGATGGGAAACTAGGGTTTCTTTATGCTTATGTAATTCTGTATAGTGTATACTCGAGAAGTGTTCCTTCATTTTCAGAGCCATTGAATCTTACGTATCAATGTTGAATTGTGGATCATTCAAGATTTTCTTTCACGAGGGCCTAGATGTGAAATATTCAATGGACTTGAACCAGCCCGTCTGAGTTTTGGGTGGGCCTGGACAGGCCAAACCCAATCCATTTTCTGGATCTAAAAACTTTAGGGGGCTGGATTCATTAGCAGTTAAATTTGTACAATGCCAAAGGATCCATTAGCAGCATAGAAAACAGCTTCCAATTTTTTGTGCTCGCCATTTTTCTGTACTCTGAATGCAAAAAAAAAAAGATTAGACAAAGCAGCAGCAAAATTTCAGCATCATGCAAATACCTCTTTATGGGATGTGTTCTTGGATTCTCCATGGACAATGGACTCGGGCTAAGACCTGGGAGAGACCAGTCCATTGACAAATGGCTGATGAGGTACAATGAACGTTAGCTGTCGAATAGGCGCAAGCCGTCTAAGTGATAAAAAAAATATCTCCAATCAAGCAAATGTGAGACCCACATAGGTGATCAAAAATCTATAGAGGCCGGACTGCGGCATTCAGATAAGCTAAATGAGCTACACTTTCGTAGAACTCAAAACTACCCTCCCTAGTCCCTATGGTCAAGAAAAATCTTCACAACCCTCCCATGAATTGACCGACACTCCAATTGTGGAGGTGAGATTAAGGGTGTATATGTTATTATAGATATATTTTAATAAAATCAACACTTTGTGAGGAAAAAGAAGTGGATGTCTAAAGATAACCTCATCTTTGATATAAAAAAGAAGAAACTAAACAATAATTCATTAATATATAAAATTTTCCTAATAAACCAGCATTTAGCCTCCATGAGATGCTCTCATCTTCTCATCAAATAAAAATCATAACATGGGTAGGGCAACTTGTAGAGGCTATAATTTTCAACGCACCATCCTTGAGAAACTCAATGAAATTACTCCTCTCGGATTGGAGATTTTTAACTGCAAAGTTACTGCCATTTGGAAAGGAACCTGGAGGTTTGATTTTATTATCTGGGAGGTGGTGGAGGTACATGGGATTTAGCCATCCCCAGCCATGCAACAATGCCAACTGCAAGCACTATCCAGCCTAAGACGTCGTACTTGAGGTCACTTTCTTTCTTTTTCTTCGAGCCCTGAAAGAGAAAATTCAAGATCAAACCCATTTAAAGCTTCTCGAGAAGACCCCAAAACAATGCAGGCAGTGTGCCACCCATCACATTTAGGGAGTATCTGGACTTAAGATGCTACAAGAGCTGGTGAATGTGATGTTTGTCCCCTAGATTCATATCCATAATGTTTCTGGTAGGACGGCATATTGATTTCAAGCAGGATAGCTGGCAGTGTGCCATGAAATCAAATCCCATTATGTTCCTGCACAGCCAACCATGCATGGTGTACCAGGTAACCTCTGTTCTGCTTAAATGTCCATTCTGCCTGCAATTGGCATTTAACGAATCCAAACACAATTGTAGGGTATGAGCAGGTCACTAGAACCAATAAATAAGGACATGACACTGCAAAGTTATATGCTGATTCGTTTTGCTATGCTTTAAAAGCGTCCTTACAAATAGTTTGCCAGTAAAAAAAAAAAAAAGGAAAAGAAAAGAAAAAAATTGACAACTGATATGGGAATCTCACCTTTGCATTAGGAGCTGCTGCAGTGGGTTGATTGAATCCTTGCCTCTGGATCTCCAAATGCAACTCTGGAGCCTGAAAGGGTTGGTGTCATTAACACTACAAATGTAATACTGACATTGAATTAGAAATATGACTAAAAGACAAACTATAGATATTGAAGTATTAGACATCAATTATTAGACATCAATTGTAATAACAAAAGAAATGCCCTTACTCTGAAATATCTGTGTAACACGTATCCAACACAATTTTATGGGATCAAAATCAACTGCCATTATGGGAGAGAACATTTTCACCTGCTCCCATAGTAGCAAAAATCCAGACACAAGCCAAACCACTGATAGGTCAGTGGTAAAGCCATCTCACTCTCTGGTGACAGCTGGATGTTGATCGCTAGTATCCCAGATTATACTTACCTTCCTCTACTACTGTTCCAAAGTTGCCAAAAAAAAAAAAAAAAGAAGAATCCAGATACAGACTTATATAACATTAATGTCTCCCGTCACTTGGACAAGGTCACAATATCTGAGGCAATAGAAAACATGACATGCTACACTTATATGGCTGCCAATGTAGTAAAATTGCTCATGAACATTGAAGCCTAAAACTCAGAATCTTTAGGTGTAGGCAAGCTAAAATCAAGCTTGAGCAATGGGTATTGTGCAACTAACAAAGATTTTAGAGCAAAGGTAGATCCAGTTGAATCATATTTTTCAGATTTTGTCAGGGTGCATTCTGATGATGAAAGGTCAGGTTGAGTAATCAGAACACATCTCCTGAACCAATTGAAGACCAAAACACAAGATTAAGGTGTTCAGGCAAAAGATTCTCAAGGCAAAGAGTTCAAGCATCATCACCCGTGTATATAGTCGCCCGGAGTAAGCCAAGATCAGTAAGTACCCAAAGTTCTAGCTTGATATCACATACTTCTAGATGAAAAGATTCTTCTTTCAAAAATTTCACTTGAATGTTGGGAGAGGAGAAAGGAGAAATGAAAATTCAATGGGATCGGATGTAGACGCCCCTTACATTGCATGGGAAACAAGCGGTGCTGCTGCCAACAACTGACCCCAACCACGCCCACCCCCACCCCCAGATAATTGTTAGCAACAATGATGGATCATCAACTATTGCCTTCTCCTGCTAATGCATGGCAGGTTGTGTTCTAGTTCTTTTCAAGGCAGACCCTAAAATCTTGTCAGACAATTTTTGTGGCAACAGGCTGTCCAACATAACATTTTCCAATATTGAGACCAGCACATTCCAAGAAATGAAAAATGGCAGTTGAATTACCCAAAGCAGGACAAAAAAAATGTGGAACTGTAACCCAGCTGATGTTTGCATGATGAGGGACCATTGAATAGGGGACCGATGAAGGAAAGGCTATCCTTGAGGCAGTCAAATCAATAAATTAAAACCATCATGAACAATGCATTGTTTTGAATAAAAAGTCGGACTTCCCCTGTTCATAGCAGGTCTGTGTCAACTCTTTGGCACCCGAAGGAGACCTCCGAGGGAATCATTTCTGGTTCTTCCCCTGGCTGGCACACAATGACTCACTCTTGCCATAGGAGTAGCTTGAGCAATCCATTGACAGTCAACGAGTTCAGGTAGGGGCCCCCATGTCCCATCCCTCATTCAATCCTTTTCCTTAGGCAACAGAGCCGTTTCGCTGCTTTCCCGAGGTTACAGATTCTGTCTGGGAGTCATTTTGCCACCCTGCTATTGTTTACAAGAAACAAACAGCAAGCAGATTATTTAATCTAAGTGAAGCTAGAAACTGGATGTATTATTGAAGTTAGCAATCAATTAAATAAGGGTAAGAATATTAAAGTGTACGCTAACCATACCACTTTGAGTGTATTCTAGAATGTCCAAACCTCTAACCTAAATCTCACAACACAAAATTCCTAGCTCTCCCAATACTCGTACTCAATTGAAGGAAGTTGTTGAAGATTCCACCTACTTTATGAGCATTCAAACATCTTTACCCTCAAATGCTGGAAACAAATAGGGGAATAAGAGTCTTTATCCTTCAAGCCCTCTGCCTCACAACCTCATACCTTGAGAGATTGAGACATTTCCCTCTACTATGCACTGCAACCATAACATTTCTAAATGCAGCTTAACGTATTTCGAACCTTTCGATCCTTCTCATTAAAATTTTCTTAAAACTAAAACTGCCAACCCAAGTAGGGCACCCATTGAATCTGAATCTACCGATATAATAAAAAAAAAAAAAAAAGGAACTTCTGAATCCATATCTAAGCATCGGGAGGTGAACATCTTCCTTTTAAAGCCAAAGGGGAAGCAGCTTTCAACAACATTTTGAGAAGTTGGTTAGAAAGGTACATGGATAGCGCTTGACTCCTCTACAAAGCCCGTGTTGGAAGACACTCCATTCGGTCAAGTTTGATGGTCGCTCATTGGGGGACTTGGGCCTGGCATACTGGAGTGGAGAAACCATCAAAGTTTCTTAGGTTTTACTGATCTGGAAGGCCCAAATGAGGTGGAAATTAAAGCTCTACTCTGCGGTATTTCCATTTCCTTCTCCTTGGAAGTCTGCATGTGTTGATCTATAAAAACAAAAAGATATGGGTAGAATACATCTGAAATTTGCATCACTTTCAAAATCATGTTGCTTCTTTCTCCTATGTTTTAAGAGGAGCATATTTCAAGTCACACTCTCTAGCTAAATAGGCTGTTTACCACCCCTTACCTTGGTAACTTGTTTGTTCCCGAAGCTGTAATTATTTTCGTTCTTCCAATAACTTATTCATCTCTAATCAGATAAAAAGAAATCTTACAGACAACAATTTAAGCAGATGGTAAAGAATCTAGAAGCCTAATGTATGGAGTCATATAGTTTCACTTATATGACCGAAAGTGAGGGAAAGATGCAATTATAAACTGGAGCATTACAGCATCGTGGAAGCATCCACAAGAATTATTTCCACAGTCCACACACCATGATTTACTGTGAAGGAATCTTTTGCTGTATTTTTAGCAATGGATTTATAGAGGAAAAAGTGAGCTTTCAATCACATTGAGCATTTGTACACAGATTTAAAAAAAAAAAAATACCAACAAATTGCAGAGAGGGTAAATACCTTAGCTGCCACTTCTAATGACTTCTGATAAAGGTCATTGCCCGGATCCTACCAAAGGGGGAAAAAATTCTCAAATTGTCTTCATAAGAGGGTGAATGCTTACATGCAGATGAACAAGGACCATATGGAACTAGTGGCTACAAAAATACCTCATCTACAGCTTTCTGGAATAACACAGCTGCCTGTTTAAAAATAACACTTGCTGCATCAATATCAGGGGTAAGGAAAGCTTGAGATGTGAGTGCATTTCCTAAGCACCAAAGCGTGTCATGCTTTTTAGGATCAACTTTTAATGCCTCCTCCAACTTCAAAATGCCATCTACAGAAGACTAGAGAAGATCAAATACTCACAAACTAGGAGAACAAAAAGGAAGAACATAATTATATCAAAAGAATTGCAGTGCAGGCCAAGAGCTACTCCTGTTCAAAATTGGCACAAAATTTTGGTTTGGCACATTTTTAGGGATGATTGCCTGTTGGGCACCAACCCTTATCCTTTTTTGGGGCTTGGGACTGGCACATGCAAAAACACGATATGTCCCTAAGCATATATTGTTTAGAGTGTCCAGGTAACAAAGCAAAGAATAATCCTAATTAGTGGTTCATTCAACACTTCAGAAGCAAATATTAAATTTGTTTTCCTACTGTCGAAAGGTTGATCCCAAGTCCATAAAGAAATGCTTTCAAAAGCTGATAAACTTTGTAAGTAGGGGCATATAGTGCAACTACCAGAACAAGAAAATATACTTCTAAGTTGCATCCCTGATGTAATATAGACCTTGGGAGTCTCGTGAAACTTGTTCCATCTTCCATCCATAAAGATTGACTTTAATTGATCAGAAAGAGGGTTCAGGTATTGCTTGGATGTACCCAAATTGCAAACTGAACAGAGGCAGAAGCAATGATAGCCACTCGCCCACTGTGTTTGGAAGTAGCAGAAAACTGGAAGTACATTATATGAACTTCCACTTCCTACACTTGTCGACACCAGGACCTAATCTATAAGCATTTTTCTTCCTGGTCCTGGACAGACTGAAATTTGGGCAAAAAACCATCCATTCACCTACCACAAATAGGACATATAACTGCATTCTTAATTCTTATAAACATTAGACAACTTTTAACCTGTACTAACATAAAAGTTCCTTTTTTCGACATAGAAAGAAATACAAGCAAGCAATCACTTTAAAAATTCTACAGCAAAGAACAAGTATATGAAATAGAAAATACCAAAGACGGTGGAAGCAAAAATAATAAAAACAGATTACTCGAGACGAACAGTCACTGACCCAAGTAACATACAGAAAGGGAGTGTCCAACTACCCAAACAGTGTCGAAACTAAGATAAACCCATCCATTTATCAGTTCGTGACAGTTCATCTAACAGCAATCGATTCCTAATATCTCCATGCAGTGCCATTCTTTCAAAGGGGCTAAAAGTAAAGGATTATAGGCAAACATCCACAAGGGACAATTGACAGGTACCCACCCATCACGCTAGTAAATTAAACTAAATCCTATGAAATCGATGGTCTTCATCATCAGTTCCTAGGATTTCAATGCGAGAAGTAGGTAAATGTGCGGTTACAGTTAATCACAATATGCATCTAGAATCCACAGCCACAAACCAAACACCGAACACATTAAAACATCCAGTGCAAGATAAAGATTAACAATACCTGATATCATCTTCATGCAATCGGGACCGTTCTGAAATTGAGACAGCTCGATCAGCGCCCCTCCCCACCTAGTAAGATTCTGAAAAGAAAAGAAAAAAACGAAACCCATAAAATCTCAAGAACAGAAATGTTAATCGAACATGTTAAAACGAGCACCCATATATTTGTTCTATCGGACGTTAGGGTTTGAAGCGATCGAACAACTCAAAAAGAGAACACAGAAGAATTTTTTTTGGGGGGGGAGATGAATAATAGATGAGAGAGGATGAGATTTGGGTTTTGGAGACGTACGTCTGCATCGAGAGGGTTCTTGGCGTAGTTGGATTCGGCGGTCTTTCTGGTGTGCTCGAAGAATATCAGCCGATCAAAATCGTTCTGAGACATTTCCATGATTATAGATCTTCTCAGATCAGACGCAAAATCCCTCTCTCTTTCTCGCTTGTTTTTTTGGACTTTCTAGGGTTTGTAGATGTCAAGAGAAGAAGAGGCTGCTAGAGAGAGATGGGCTTCTAAGGGCAGTTTTTCCGCTTTCATCGAAACAGGTGGCGCGTACGAGTGCATTGAAAGAGAGTACGTGCGTAGACCAGACATTTGCCCTAGCTAGATTTGGACATACTCACACGTACACCCAAACACCTCTTGAGCAACTCTATTGTATGATTGTATCTATGGCCAGGAAGGTGGTGTTATAGCAAGCATCCATTGGCTGCTTGATTATCAGGGGAACATTCACGTGTATTTTTTTCTCATGGTGAGAGACACTTTTTTTTTTTTTTTTGAAGTTTTTAAGTATAAAATATATTTTTTTAAATATATAGAATGAGATATAAAATGCATTTTTTATGTGTAAAAAGGGGAGTGTCCCTTACTCTATAATGAGGAAAAAATGCATATGAACATTCCCCATCAATAAATTGATATTTGGATGTGGGTTCAAAAATATATGTGCAGGCCTCTTTATTTTTGTCAATTTGAATTCTTAGGAATCAATGGTAAAATGAGTTTTAAGTCATACACGAGATTGTCAATGAGGTGTAAAGGAATATAGAGAAGGAATGATATAAAATGGAGGTGTAGATGAGATCCTAGTTGTCCTAGGACCCATTAGTTTACTGTAATTCTAATAGTTTTTGTTGGGGAGAATTGTAATTTCTCTAAAATGCTAGATTTTATTAATCAGTAAAAGAAATTCTAAATACTCCTTAGAAAACAAACGATTAGAAGCTTCTAAACGCATAGAATTTCCATCATAAACTCCTCCAAAAAAAAAAAGTCATAATGTGTTTGATAGCTGGGTATTCATTTTGTTTTTATCTCATTAATTCATTTTTTCCAAAAGGACTGATTATTTGATGGACATGTTTACATCCTTGAGTGTCACCATTGTTTCTTCAATTTTAGACATTTTGAGGAATTTATTCCTTTGGATTCTGACCATAATGTCATGCAAATAAACGACTCCAAGTAAAAAAAAAAAAAAATTGCAAAAAGAGACTCTTACCCTAGTAATAAGAGGCGTCGGTTATAACCCCTTGAATAGGGTTCGAATCATGCAGTCACCTTTCCTCATCCCAGGGCCGTCTTACATCACCCAAGGGCTCCCTCAGGGCCTCACCTCTCTCGATGTCTACTTCCCTCGCCAGAGGGCTGGTCCCACCCCCTTAAACTAGGTACTTTACCTTGACATGTTTTTATATGCAACTTCCGCGGAATCGATTTCCTACCGTCATGTAGAAAATCATGAT
Source organism: Litsea cubeba (assembly GCA_012931725.1). NCBI lineage: Eukaryota > Viridiplantae > Streptophyta > Magnoliopsida > Laurales > Lauraceae > Litsea > Litsea cubeba. The sequence goes on from CM022946.1 coordinate 15,861,811, forward strand.
CCTCGCACAAACCACGCTTAGGGCCTGTTCATTTGCTAGAATTCTAAGAATCCTTGTTTGGGGAATTTTTGAATTCCTAGACAAGGTGGAATTCCTAAATCCTCCTAAGGGCATGGGCATTTTGGAATTCAACCAAAATGCAAAGAATGTAGAATTTCAGGAATTCTTAAAAGCCAATTGAGAATTATCATGTGCTGGAATTCATAAATTCTTGTAAATAAATAGGGGATTTGAAAATGCAATGGGATATGATGTCACATCATGTCTCACAAACCCCAACCACAAAGAAACGGGCCTATTATTGAAATCTTTCTCATGAAAATCACTTAATACTATTTTTTAAGATATTTTAAATCGAGCACATTAAATCATCGGTGAAACTCACTTATGTGAGAAAGTTGGCATGCCCAAGCTCATTCCAATCTGGCCGTCAAAGACGTAGGGGGGACCTTTTCAAGAAAAAAAAAAGAGATTGGTACCCCCTTAATTTACAAAGAACTCCCCTAAACAATCATGTTTCTTTTGAAATATTTAAGAAAAACTCAAATCTCTTGGCATCCTATATCTTTAGAGTGATTAAAATGACACATGGCCAAGTTTAGGGGTGTTTGAATAACTGCAGAATATAATATCATTAAATTTGAATATTATAAGATTTTATTATTATATAATAAAATAGTGTCATATTATAATATTGTGTCACTTATGCTGTTTGACAATTTCTATGAATTTCAATATACTTATAAAGTATTTGACAAATATTTATAAAATTCTCACTAGATGATGCACCTAAAACAAGAAAGGAAGAGAGAAATAAGGATGATAGACCTAAAGGGAATCCACTAACTAGTAGTCACACGGGAGTGGTTTAATATTGGTAACCAGGGTAGGGCCCATCTAATTAAAATATTATTAGGCTAAAATATTAAAAACCACGAGCAATGCTGTTTAATCAATGTGGGTCCACATGTTGGAAACCACGACGTAATACACCTAATGGTGATTACATATGTAAACCCAAAAAAGTTCTCTTTCATGCCCTAAACATTCATAGATTTTGAGATATATGAAGATTTTACATATGTAACCCGAAGGGTTCAATATTTACTTGTGAAAAATGGTGCTTCTTAACAATATGATATTGCATTTTACATGTATAATTTTTTTTACAGAAGTAAAATTCACATAGACAAATTTTACATGAGTAAATCACATCAAATTTCACATATGTCAATTCCATTTTTGGCATTTCACATGTATAATTTTTTTCCCATAAAATCCACAATAAAAGTTTACACATGCAAATCCTGTTAAATTTTACATATGTAAACCCCACGTTCATATCCATGCATAAAACAAAAACCCCCATTCAAAGAAGAGAGCATTCTAATTTTTTTAAATGACCTTTCTTTTTAATTTTTTCCTAAGTTGGGCTACTGGCCAGGACCCAAGAGTAATACTTTCCCCTAGCGGATCAAGAATCAAAAGTGATACTTTCAGCTGAAAGACCTAGGAGTTGATCCCTTGGCATGTGTGCAGGGCCGGCTCGAGACAATTTGAGGCCTAAAGCAACAATACTAAACGAGGCATTTTCTTTTATTTAATATTATTATAAATATTTTATTTTTCTCACTTTTTGTGATGCAAAATTAATAATTAAGTTTTTATATTTAAATTTTAAAAGAATATGTTACCTGAATGGTTCTTTCCCATCCACGTAACTCATCAGGAGAGTGGATGTTCTTTGCCCCCAAATAATCATGAATGCTTAAATTATATTTACCCTATAGAGTTAAAACTGTGGCAGAATGTATAGTTCAGCAGAATATGTTGCCTGGTGAATGATCACCCACTGTTGAAATTTGATCACCACTTGAAAATCTCGGCCGGTACCGGTACGTACCGGCCGATACGTACCGGTACTGGCTGGTACCGCACCGATATCTCAGCGAGATATCGGTAGCGGCGATATGGCCAAAATATCGCGATATCTCGGCCGATATTTTGAAAATATCGGCCGTGGCGATATCTCGGCCGATATTTTCAAAATATCGGCCAAGATCCCTTAAAAGCCTAAAAACCCTAATTTTTTCTCATTTTTCATCTTCTTCCCCACTCCTCTCATATCCAAACTTCTAAGAGCAGCAGCCACTCATTTGCTTACCCATCTTGCATATTTTCTTCAAGAAAATATTATTAAGGTAAGAGAAAATCAACTTAAAGCATGGTATTATGCATTTATGTGTTTTTTTTTTTTTTTAGATGAAGCATGAAAAATTAGAAATCATGAGAATGTCACTTGTGTTGTGTTCTTCACTTAGAACTAAGTTAGATCTATATACTTTCTTGCTAGATCTACTCATACACATGATTTTGTATTTTTTTTAAAAAAATTTTTTATTTTCGGATTTTTTAATATTTGAATAAAAATATATCATTTTTTTTGAAATTTCATCATAAATATGTTCTTTTAATGATTCATGATCATATAATGGTATGTAAAAGATTGATCTACATACTTTTATGCTAGATCTACATATTTAGGATTTTGAAAATGATTTTATTAAATCTTTATTTTCTTAAAAAACAATTGTTGTTAATTGTTAGAGTATTTATGATACTAAATGCTTATTAATGGTGTGTAGATAATAGATCTACATCTACTCAATGTCATAAACATCATTTAGATTTTTATTTTAATTATTTTATTTTCGAATTTTCTAATCTTTGAATTATAATATATCATTTTTTTGGGATTTCATCATAAATATGTTCTTTTAATGATTCATGATCATTGTATGATGTTTAAATGATTAATTTACATACTTTTATGCTAGATCTACATATTTAGGATTTTGAAAATGATTTTATTAAATTTTTATTTTTTCTAAAAATAATTGTTGTTAATTGATAGAGTATTTATGATACTAAATGCTTATTAATAGTGTGTAGATGATAGATCTACATCTACTCATTGTCATAAACATCATTTAGATTTTTATTTTATTTAATTTATTTTCGGATTTTATAATTTTTGAATTATAATATATCATTTTTTTGGGATTTCATCATAAATATGTTCTTTTTATGATTCATGATCATTGTGTGGCATGTAAATGATTGATTTACATACTTTTATGCTAGATCTATATATTTAGGACTTTGAAAATGATTTTATTAAATCTTTAATTTTTTCTAAAAATAATTATTTAAGTGTATTTAATATTTATGATACATTAACTACCAAAGGCTTAGGACTTTGAAAATGATTTTATTAAATCTATAATTGTTGTTAGAGTATTACTATTATATGAATGTCTTATTTTATAGGAACAATAGTGCGTGACATAGATCCGGCATGGAGTCACGGTGAAGCTGTATGAAGTAGAAGCAAAATAAAATGTAATTATTGTGAAAAGGTTCTCAATGGGGGAATTACCCGATTGAAACAACATTTGGCACATGTATCAGGACAGGTGATAAAATGTCCGAAAGTGCCACCAAATGTGAGAGCTGAAATGCAAGGGCTCCTTAAGACACTTGCACAAAAAAAAGTAGTATAAGAAAGAAGAAGAGCCGAAGAATTTGAAGCATGCATGTAGAGAAGAGGTTTTTGGTTCCTCTGATGATGACGATGAAGACCCGGAAATGACAAGGGCTAGGAGGGAAAGTGTAAGGGCACTTCAGGAGGAGGAAGAAAGGAGAAGAATGCAATATGAAGCAGCAGCTAGAGGTAGCCAATATGAGCAGGGTGGTTCATCCGGATCAGGGGGCGAGTTTGCGTCGGGCATTTAGTCATAAACAACCCCGTCAAGATCCAGACATTGAGGAGGTTGAAAGACCTCCTACACAGGCACCTCGTAGGCCAGATGTGGTGGGGCCAACTGACCCATTTGCTTATAGAAAACCAACATCAAAGCAGCCATGCATCATAAAAGCACTAAAGGGCAAGTTTGGTAAAGCAAGAGATAATCTAGTGAGAGCTACTGGGAAGTTTTTTTTGGATGGAGGCATTCCACCCAACAAGGCATCTTCTCCTCATTTCACCACTATGTTAGATGCAGCTGCAGAACATGGTCCAGGTATAAAGGCACCCACCCCTTATGAGATTGGGCATGTATGTGTTAAGAAAGAGTATGATGAGTTGCAGGCTTGGGTGGAAACTTTCAAATGGGCATGGAAGGAAAGAGGTTGCACACTAATGTGCGATGGGTGGACGACGATCACACATCGTCATCTCTTGAATTTTCTAATCTACTCATCTATGGGCACGGTGTTTATCAAATCAGTTGATGCAACTGATCACATCCAAGATGCAAGATATATTAATAGGTTATTGAATGATGTGATTGAAGAAGTTGGGGCAGATTATATAGTTCAGGTGGTTACCGACAATGCTGCAAACATGAAGGCTGCAGGAATGATGCTTATGAAACAAAGGCCAAGGATTTTTTGGTCTCCATGTGCAGCACATTACCTGGATTTAATGCTTGAAGATATTGCAAAAGGAAAAGTCATGAAGCAAGTGATTGGTAAGATAAAGCAGATCACCAAATTTTTTTTATCAGTCATATAGACTCATTTCCATGATGAAAACACATACAGACAACCATGAACTACTGCGCCCTGGCATCACTAGATTTGCCACCCACTTTATTGCTATCGAAAGTGTTTACAAGTATAAAGAAGGACTTCTGCAATTAATAAAATCACAAGAGTTTATGAATTCAAAATGGGGAAAGAGACCAAGTCCCATTACAATAGAAGTGTGTAAAACAATTGAGTCCAATAAATTTTGGCCTCATGTGAAGGGTGTTTTGAATGTATTTGATCCCCTAATAAAGGTTCTTCGATTGGTTGATGGCGATGATAAACCAACAATGGGCTTCTTACATGAGGCCATGGAGAGATCAAAGCTGGCTATTCAAGCAGATTGTAGATATTACAAAAAGTATTGAAAGATCATCGACGATCGATGGGGACGACAATTGAAACATGATTTACACAATGCTGGTAAGTAAAGGCTGTTTCCTTTAATATTTGAATTGTTGCATTCAATTTGGCCTCACTATATTAATTTATCATTGACTAAAATTCATTGGTACTTTTACAGGATACTTTTTTAATCCACAATTTTCGGATGGACGTATATCTGATGAAATCCGTTTGGGATTAAAAAAATGTAATTGAAAGACTGGCAGCGAATACAGATGATGCCATTTGGGCTACTAATCAGGTAGGCAGTAGGCTAATTAAGGGAAAAAGTATAACATTGTCATTTCTCCAATTTATTTTATTATGTTAATGTCTTCAGATTGATATATATACAATGTACGTGCTAGAAGCTTTGGAACGACGACTGCGCGGAGAGCTATCACACAGACCAATCCCGGTATTGATTGTAAATTTGTAATGTCATTTATATATTATTCAAGGACTTATTATTATTTTATTGACTCTAATATCATTTCTATTTTTTTTTCAGCTGAATGGTGGTTGAATTATGGAGAGAGTACTCCTGCACTAAGGATGATTGCTATTAAAGTCCTTAGTCAAACAACATCATCTTCCAATTGTGAAAGAAACTGGAGCACCTTCTCCTTTATCCACACAAGACCAAGAAATAGATTAACAATGCTGAAGCTAAATAAATTGGTCTACATCCACTACAACCTCAGGCTCCGGAGTAGAAATAGAAGGAGAAGAAAGTTTGAGGATCACCGGGATTATTTTTGTCCAATTAATTTGGACTATATCTTTTCAGAGGAGGATACTGTGTTAGGTCAATGGCCGGAGGAACAAGAACAACCGGTGTTAGACCAAGACCCAGAGTTAGAGGGGTTGATGGAGGACTTGACTGGGGATAGGCCTAAGCCAGTGAGGGCCTCAGAAAGGTTGGAAGAAATAAACTTGACAATGCAACAGGGGCGCGCGCCTGATACAAGTGAGCCAAGGGGACTGAACGTGGACGAGGAGAGTGAGTCAAGTATTTCTACTTCTTCATCATCAGCAGGAATCCCACCTGACTCTCCCGGGGATGAGGGTCATTATAGAGATGATGAGCATGTCACTTATGAGACAGTTGAGCATTTTCCTGCAGCTACCGAGTTAGATCTTCGCCGTGGCTATGTCAGACATGTTGGACAGACAGGGAGTAGCGGTGACGCTGCTGGGCAAGGAGTGGGGGAAGGTACTCATGGTCATCAAGGGGGTTATGTTGGCCAACAGGGTGCCATGTATGAACAGCATATGAATTATTCATATGACCCTAATTGGGTACCCCCTTCACCAACACCGATAATGTCTATCGAACAGATATTAATTGAGCAAGGGAGGCTTCCCCCACCACCACATGATCCCCAACGACCTTTATATACCCCTCATGGCTTTTACATACCATTTGTGCACAATTACCAAGAACAATCTACAGGGGATCAAGATAGTTCATCATCTTATCAACAACAATCTGAATATGGTCATGGGTATGGTAGTGCTGCACAACAGTATGGAGCATATCTTTTTAACCAAAACCGAAGAAATAATGATGATGATATTGAGCCTGGGCGACATTCCACTTGGTATTAGGCTGTCAATCTATCAACTATCATACACTCATACTCATCAATCTCTCTCTAATTTCTACTCTCTAGTCCCCTCTAATTTCAGGTAAACCATGAACCTTTTGATGCTCAAGTGCTTTATGATTTATCTATCTCACTATCATATTTCAGATTTTAATATGTTATCTTCATGATCATGAATTTCACAACTTATTTGATGATTGAGTTAGTATTAAATGATGATTGATATGTTTGTTATCTACTTATCTTTATTTTCTTATATTTTACACTAATAAATTGATCATGAGCATCAATAATGGTTGCATTATGTGAAATATTAGAGAATAAAGCGAACAGCGACACAGACAGGACTCATAACTTAAGGTGACCGAGATTTTGATTTATAGTTGTTACTAATCAAAAACAATATTGTTTTCCAGCATTTTCTAATATTCTGGATTTTTTGGATATTTTTGCGAATTTTTTTGGATTAAAAAAAAATTCACACCGCGACGACCGCGACGGACCGATATCCGCAACGATATCCGTGATGTATCGGTTTTTCGGCCCGGCCGATACCGCGACCGATACCGAGATTTTAAACCATTCATTCCTCTCGCCGCCTTCCTGTCAAGAAGAAAAGAATAAGAAAATAAAAAAAAAGAGATGCATTCTTGAAGAAAAAAATCTCCATCTCTCTCACCCATCTCCATTTCTATCTCTCATCTCCGTCTCTAGAGTTTTGGTAAAAATATTTTGCTCATCTCTTATCTTCATCTTATCTTTTCCTCAAATCCTCACTCTCTCCTTTTTTTTTTTCTTAGATTATACATTAGCACATCACCAAATCCCAGCAACTTAAAGATTTTTAAAATTCTTCATCTCAGGTATGAGCTTTTGGAATATTTGATTGAAGGTTAAGTTGTATTCTAAAATGGGAAATAATCAGGTGAGAACTGTTCTCACGGTTCAAACCGTGAGAACTATGGGGTGGGGCCACCTATCACCTAATCCAAACCTTGCAATGGACATAGACCCCTTTAATACTCACACGCCCCAAGGTTTGGCACCAATGCGAATGAACTGGACCGTTGGACCGAGTATATATCCATACGAATGGATTGGACTTGTCGGCCATGGATGAAGGGGTTAGAAGCATGGAATTGGGGCCAAACTTGATATTCGTGGTGGTCCCATATAGATCTTTCAATCCCCACCGGTCCCATTCCGTGGATCACATCCCTTCTAAAATTCATGTTTGTTTTGGATTGTAAAGACTGAAGACTTTTTATTTTTTTTCATTGGGCCTTTTTATGTGTAATATGTAATATTGTTCATGAGCTTTTTCGGAAATTCATGGGTTTTTTTCTTTATAATCATCGGGATTAAAACATGGCATTATAGATTTTTAATGAAAATATATGGAAATTTTTGCATTTTGTGATAGAGGCCCCAGTAGGATCAGGTGTTTTTCACTGTTTTTCAGATTGGTGATGAGGGAAATATTCACTTGTTTTCCGACGACAAATTTCTTCCTAAGGTCAGATTTGTATGGTTTATTTTTTATTCTGGATTTCTACATTGAATGCAGGGTCATGTATTTTGTATCAGTTGGTTTTTTTTCATTATTCTTTTGAGCTCAGGTAGTTCTTTAATCTCGGGCGTTCTTTTTAGGGTTCTGGATTTCATCTTTGAACAACATCCATGTCATTTTAAAAATAACTCTTATTATTTTAATACCATCATTGTATCACAAAATACTTTCTCATGTAAGTCTCTTTGATAGTGGTTCAACTGTTTGTTTATCTGATTTTATAATGGATTATGAGATGGGGTTTGGTCCCAACATGCCTTTGCAACTTCTTTATATGAAGTAAGGAAGATAAGGTCTTCTGCATTTTTGGTCACTACTAGGCTCCAAAAATTTAATTTAGTGGTAATTGAATGGCTTTGGGCTTCTTCATAGATGTTGGTGTACCATTTAGGAGAGAATGCGCTTTGGCTTTGGTACTCCACCTATATTGGAACTCCTTAAAATCTGGTTTGCTCTGCTATGTATAGTTGTTGTTATAACATCTCCAATACTATAGAACTATAGATGTTATTGGTTTAAGCCTTCAAGGCATGAGATGAAGAGTATGCAGCTAAAGTCTTAAATTAATATTGGACATTAAAGGCATGAGATGAAGAGTATGCAACTAAAGTCTTAAATTGGACATTTAACCGATCATATCTCCATAGTTTCACATAGTGCATTCAATATTCCGAAAATTCGCCTTTTTGGGCAAAAGCTTGATCTTTTATCTTTTGTGATTTCCTATGCTTCTTGTTACTATTGCATTTCATTTTTTTAGGCTGAATTTGAAATTTGAATGCCAATTGAATTGGATTGAATTCTAATTAGCGTTACTGGACACAATGAATGAATTGTAATTAGCTTTCCTGGTAGGCATACTGAGTGACTGAACTTTTGATTGTATTTCCTAATTTTCAGTTGGACTTAAAGAGTTATCTACATGCAATTGAGTGTATTTCTTCAGTGAATTACTTAGGAATGTCAATACAGCATGTTTGATTCTTCCTAATTTAGTTAACTGTATCTAAAAGAAACCTTGATTTAAAAAAACTAAATCCGTGCAGACTGTGATTTTGAGAAATTGGAGACAGCTCCTTTGAGGCGATATTGAAGGCATGTCAAACTTGTACATAGTGTTGTTAAATGACCTTTTGTTTAGTTCTTCCAATCCTTGGGTTGCGTGAATATTTTTTAGTTCTTATGATTTATATATTTGAACCAAGAAAACAAGTAGCCACCAAATCAATGCTCACGTTAAAGAGTTTACTAGCCCACTGAACTCATTATTGAATTGTAGAATGTTCAATCTTTGGTGGTGCTATTTATATATAGTTGTCAGTTTTTTTTTTCCTTATTTATGCCCTGTTACTTTGTGATAAGGATGAATTAAACTTACTTTCCTCAAAGGAATAGTTAGTTGAAGCTGTGGAAAGACAATTTATATCTCAGGTATACGTTGAATTGTTTGTAGTTAATTGAATATCACCAAAGCAAGTCACTTTCTACCAAATTGATGATGTTCATTATTGAAGCCCAATGCTAACTTAAGGCAAAATCTCATACTTTTTTTCCATTGATGTCTTCTTTTAGTGTTTATGCTCCTTATAAAATTTTAAATGGCAAAATTAGCGAAAGGTCCCTAGAGTGGAATTTACCAAGCCTCCAGTTCAAGCAAAAACTTGCTAAGGTCTATGGTCCACTCAGCTAGAGTACTATTTACAGCCATAGGTCCCTGCATCCGCATGATCATATTTTTTAGGACTAATTTTCCCTTTCAACCATTTTAGGCATAAATTTTCAAAATTTCAAATCTTCCCTCCTCCCTCCTTCCTAAATCCTCTCGATCTCTGATCTCTGTTAACCAAAAGAACCCCTTCTCCTTCTTCCTTTTTATGTGGACTTCAGCACGTGGCTTTCGTTGCAGAAACAAAAGAAAGATCATTTCGGATCTCTGCCTCGCCGTGGCCGAAGATGGAAGACAACAGTGTTTGGAGACTATGGGGTCCAGGTGGGCCACAGTGACTGGCTTGGTGAGAACGGAGAAGTTGTTTGTCCTTCTGTTACAGAACCGAACCGAAGAAGAGGCTTCTCTGCAAAACATGATGTGGGTTCTCTATTTCGTCTTCTATTTGACGACTGGAGGAAGTGGCGGACGGGCGTGGCAACACCCCTTTCTTCTTCGGCAGCGTGCAACTGGGTACATAACCCTTCTTCTCCTTCACTTCAGGCGATGTGAAGGCCTCTGCAATAGAGGATCAAACTAGAAAACAGAACGAATCTGATTCCTCTGTTCCGTTTCACTGATGTCGATCAGATCTGGCGCGGGGGACCCACCTTGATCAGCTCCGCTGCCCATCGCCAAAAGGCAGCAGGGGCTGTGTCGGAACCCAATCGATGAGGAAACAAATCTAGATTCGAAAATCGCAGAATCGCCGCCCATCACTGGGTTCAGATGTCGCTGGGTTCCACCTTGATCAAATCTGGCACGGGGGACCCACTTTCTTGACGACGTGGTTCCTGGCGAAAGTCCGTCCCACCGGAGAAGAAGAAGAAAAGGCAGCGATGGGCCATGCGAGATTTTTTCCAGGCTTTGTCCTAGAGCGGGGTCGTTGAAGAAAGGAAGAAGACACTACAACAGATGAGTCCTTTTGCGATATTTTTATTTGCAACGCTTTCAAAGAGTTGCTAATATTACACATTATTGGCATCGTTTTAAAGCGTAGCAACTTAGTTTTGATAGGATGTAATCAGGACATTATCAACGATGCTTGTAAGCATTGCTGATGATTTTTTCGAACTTAATATTTATAAAAAATCTTTTTAAGATTTTTTAAATATAATAGCTACGCTTTTAGCGTGGCTAGTGGTAACCTTGTTCAGCAACGGTTTCAAAGCGTCGGATAAACTCTAAAAAAAATCCTTAGAACTATTGGGCGGCGAAATGAAATAACATAACACAGAGTCGTGTGCCTTACTGCTCCACGCCTTCAACTCTCCCCACGCCAAACTCCTCCATGCCTTCTCTCTCCTTTTCATTTCTCTCAGCGAGTTTTCACTACAGAGGATTTCTTCTTTTTCTTCAGATCTCAAAATCCGAATTTGGTTTTCCCTTCTTTCTCTGAAAATCTCTGGTTTTGTGAAGCATAGCACGCATTGAGAAGAAAATCAAACAGACCAGGTGCGTCTCTCTCTCTCTCTCTCTCTCTCTCTCTCTCTCTCTCTCCTTTCTCATTATCTTCATCATCAACGAATCTTCTTCCTTTCCTTGAAACGCCTTCTTCAGGAAACATACAATACCCTTTCGCTGCTGCTTCTTGTGGCTTCTGAGAACAGAAATTAGGGTTTCTTCTCGTTTCTAGGGTTTTTCTGCTTCATGAAGAGTATATGTTTGGGCGATCGGGATAGCAGATTCATCTCTCTGATGTACGCTCCGTGTCTTGGGTTTTTCGCATCAGAATCGGATGCATTTTTTATAGTTAGGAAGTAGAGAGAGCCAGAGACTGTTGTGCAGAGATCTTTGAGGAATGATGTGAGGAGTTTTTAATTGAATTAGGGCTTGTTAATGACAATGTGTGTTGCGGAAATGGTGATTTGGGGAGGATTATGGAATGATTTGTGGAAAGGGCATGGGAATGGACGTTTTAATCTATTTTTCTGATGCATGTGGGCTGTTTGATCGAGTGGCCCTCTTTCATTTTCAATTAATGAAAAGGAAGAAACCCAATGGCTTGTGCCATCGATGGAGGTTGTCCCAGCGATTATATTGCAATTGCAATAGCCATCATATGCACAATCCTGTAAACTCCAATCCCTCTTCCCACTAGTCACTAATTCTTAGTTATTATATTAATCATTTGTAACAATCATCATCAGTACATCCTTGATTGTTAGTATCTTTTGGGTGGTGTTGTTTTTCTCTATTAAACACTTTTTTTTTATACATGAAATGGTAAGGCTCTAAACAGGGGTTGGTTGATCTTGTTTGTTCTCTTTGATGGGTATTCATTTTTGAGTCTAGGTGCTTGGGAATCAGAGTCTGTGTATGGAATTTGGTTTGTTTTTGTTAGTGGGTCTTTCTTGGAATGGGTGGGTAGCCCTTTGATGGGTCTCATTGCTTGATGCTTGTTATTTGTCATTTGCTGCTTTTTAAATTTTTTTTATGAACATGCGGTTGGTTGTTCTTTGAATAAAGGCCAAGAGAGTTTGAATTGGTATAAAGATTTAATTGTTTGTTTTGTTGCTAGTTCTTGTGGCATTTGAAAGTGGTGGAATGGGGTTTCATGTCTAGTTGTAGAAATGGTGTGGTTGGGATACATGTTTCTAGGAATGGAAGGATGTTAGCCTGTTCTGGTTTTCTTCCTATGTTGGGCACCCACCCAAATATTTCTGGAGGTAGCCTTCCCTCTTCTCAATCCCACCCCATCTGTAGATGTGTGTGTGTGTGTGTGTGTGTGTGTGTGAGTGAGAGAGAGAGAGAGAGAGAGATCCATCGAATCCAACGGTGGCTATTGCATTTGCAAAGGAAGCTCACTATGGCCAGTTAAGGAAAACAGGAGAGCCATATCTAACTCACTGTATCCATATAGGAAGGATTTTACCAGCTTTGGTTCCATCTAGTGGGAAACGAGTATGTTTCCGCCTTTATAATACTGGATTTTATGATTCTCGCATGTTTTGCTTCAAGATTGCTGTGTATTGAGCACATTAATGCTGCTGCTATGTCTTGAGTATGTTCATTTTATACAATAAAAAACACTTTTATTTTAATTTCATGTGATTGATGATATGTGTGAAAAACTGAGTAGCATCGAAGAAGAGTTTGGTTGTGATGTTGCAAAGTTAGTTGCTGGAGCTTCGAGACTAAGCTACATAAATCAGGTGCATTTCAAAATGGATAGTGGTCTCTGTAGTTCTATTTTTCCAGTGAAATAAAGGTTGTAAATTTTTTTCCCTATTATCTAGATATGAGGAATCTGGATTTCATTATATTTTTTTTCCTCAGCCCCCTTTTTTGGCCACTGTCAATGGTCTATCAATGCATTTGCATCCCTGCATTGTCACCTGTCTACTTTTTCAGCAAGAGCTTGGATGGTTTGGTTTGATGCACTTGTATGCCAATACACAGTAGCCATGTCCACAAGTGTGGTGAGTCTGGATGTTCATGTCCTGCCATGTTATTTTTTTTTAATAATTGGTTATGAAAATCGTATAAATGGTTATTTTATAAGAGAAATAAGACAAAAACTAAAAGAATATGTGAGCAGTGAGCACAATTTTTAGGGAAGTGGCGATTTTGTTAAAAGAGGGCTATTGAGACTTGAGATATGATGTTCTCATTTCCATTTGTAGTGATTTGTTCTTGGGAATTTGAATCCAGAGCACTATTGCAATAAAAAAGATAACCATTGATTTGAATCATGTTTATTTCAGTATTATAGCAGATTTGGAATATATACTAAAAAGGGCTTTAGGGCTCGATGCTTATTTTTGAAAACTAGTTAGATGGGGGCGAACATATAAGAAATTTGTTTTCTACTGGAGAATTTCCCAATTTCTCATTTTCCTTGACTTTCAAATGTAGCAGTGGATGCCTTTACCTGCCTACAGCTTGTAGTATGGTCTTTGTTTCCTATACTTCAAACTTTTTTGTTTCTTAGTAACATTTTACTAATGAAAAGATCAAGAAACTAATTATTCTATTATGGCATTCATAAGTTAGGAGTTACGAAGAGCTGTGAGGAGTGATATGTTGTGATCACTTTTCCCTCGGTGCAGGCTGTGAGTATTTCAGTTGCTTGTTTCTCATTTTCTTGGTTGTGCAGTGCGGTGTTGTGCAGAGTTGTTTGGTAGTGCTGTTAGTTCAGAGTTTCAACGCTGCAGTGGAGTGTTAAGCAGCTTTGGTCCTGTTCTACTGCTGTGCTTAGGCCTGCCCAGTTGCAGTGCAAGGTTGGGTTTGGCTTTGCGGAGTCTTGTTAGTGCAGGGAGGGAGGAGCTTTGTAGTTGATGCTCCCCTATAGTGCTGTATGTTTTTTTTTTTTTTTTGGCTTTAAGGTGAAAATTGTATTAGAAAAGAAACAGAGAAGAGGAAACGTAGAAATGCATTCTTACCTTGTTAACTTGAATGCACTCCTCAAAACCTTCCCAATATGGAAACATTTATATCTTTGAACTCCTCATTACCCTTTCCTTTTTTCTTACTGTCCTCTTACTTCTTCATTTCCTGTGTCTTTGAAATTTCTCCTTGCCATTGTTCAGATTTCATTTACTACTTGGGTCTCACTCATCTGTGTGAATACTATCTACAGATCGCAACTTTCTTCTCTTGAAGCATGAAGGAATCGATGGGTCTGTTTCTTCTCTTTTTTGTGGGTGTCCTCAGTTGCTGCTGTTACTGAAGGTGGATTTTCTACTGTTCATAAGCCTCATTTTCTTATTGGATTTGGTTTTTTGGATTCTAAGTTACTGAACCCTTCTTGCATTTTCACCATTCTTGTATATTTAGTGGTGCACAAGTATTATCGCAGACATATGTTGAATTGATATTGTCACTTAAACTCTACTTGCCGTTTCTTGGCGCCACCTTCATATATAACTAATTTTCTTTTTTGAAAATGCAGAATGGTTCAACATCATGAGTACTTTGCAAAGATGGACTGTTGGGGTTGAAAAGGATGGAAGATGATCGTAAATGCAATACTTAGCCCCTGAATTTTGAACGATATTTTGTAAGCTTAGGAAGGATGCGATTATTGTAAACTTACATCACTAGCAAGGCTATGTGGAAATTGTATTGGATATTGTGACACTTTTCTACATTTGGAACCTATGAAATTAAATTTTTTGTTAGTTAAATGTTTTTGAGTGTGTAAAGGATTTTATAGGCGACTGTTAAAAGAATGTATGAAAACTGCAATGGTTATACCTTGCAAATAGTCTTTTTACAACCCTTATAAGTGTTGCTATATATCACTTTCTAGAGAATAATATTAGTGCATGCAATGGTACTTTTACAACTCTTATATGGGTTGCAAATACTAATACTTCACCAATGGTAACAAAGCGTAGCAAGTAGTATAACATCACCAACGCTTACAGACCGTAGCCAAAGTACACAATCAACAATAGATACAAAGACATTGCAGTTAGTGAACCTTTTGCAACTCTTAAAAGCGTCAGGAAACATATTTTAATGGAAATTATCAAAATAAGAAAACAAAATTAACTAGCGACACTTTTAGTGCTTTAGCAACGCTTAATTTCATAGTTGACGCATATGCCTTTTGCAATGCTTTATAGCGTCGTTAGTTATCTTCTGCGTCTGCATCAATTACAACCGCACATCAATGCTTTCAAAATCGTTGCTGATAATCGTTTGCAACGCTTTTGATTTCTATTGCTACGCTTATAAACATCGCAAAAAGACTCATCTGTTGTAGTGAGACGACCCATCTTGGGTGTCCCAGGTCTCGGGTCGATTCAGGTCAGGTTCGACCCACAGATCCAGAACAGTAAGTAGGCCAATAAGCACCCCATAACAGTAAGTAGGTCAGGTCTCGGGTTGGTGCACGTCTTACTGGTCTCGATTTGGAGGAGGATGCTTGAGGGATGGAAGAGGAGGTTGAGGACATGGAGGTGTTTTGAAAATTATTTGAGCTTTTGTGAAATTTATCTAAGTTTTTATCAAGTTTATCTGAGTTTTAACAAATTTATATGGGTTTCTGTCAAATTTATCTGAGTTTTTCAGTTTTTGTCAAATATATTTGAGTTTTGTGCAAATTTATCTGAGTTCTGAAATAAATTTCTCAAAGTTCTTGACAAATCTATCTAAGTTTTTGGTTAATTTATCTGAGTTCTGAAATAAATTTATTTAAATTCTAGAAAAATCTATCTGAGTTTTTGGCAAATTTATTTGATTTTTTAAAAAATATGGTCGAGTTTCTAACAAATTTATCTCCATTTGGCGAGTTTTAACTGAGTTTTTGAACTAAACTCAGGCTATTCTTTTGAAATTTATGTGCATTTTTTGAAATAAATTTAACCGAGTTTTGAAAAAGATACTTGAGTTTTTGTCAAATTTTTACGAAATTTGGAAAATTGGTTTCTTAGTTTTGGCAAATGTATTTGCTTTTTTTTAATTTATTTTTATTTTTTAATTTTATTTACGTCTTTTGAAATTTATTTATATTTTTTTAAAGTTATTTGGATCTTTTGAAATTTATTTGCATCTTTTTAAATTGATTTTCATCTTTTGAAATTTATTTAGATTTTTTGAAACTTATTGGCACTTTTGAAATTTATTTGCATCTTTTTCAATTTCTTTGCGTTCTTTAGAAATTTATTGGATTTTTTAAAATTTTTACATTTTTAAAAATAAATTTGCTTTCTTTCGAGTTTATTTGTATTTTTTAATTTTATTTAAGTATTTTGAAATTTATTTTTATGCTTTAAATTTATTTACATTTTTTTGAAATTTATTTGGATCTTTTGAAATTGATTTTCATCTTTTGAAATTTATTTGGATCTTTTAAAATTTATTTGCGTAATTTTAAATTTACCTACGCTCTTTTGAAATTTATTATTTTGTTTAAATTCATTGCATTTTTTGAAATTTATTTGCTTTATTTTGAAATTTATTTGTGTATTTTTTGAATTTATTTGAAACTCATTAATGAGATTCCATTGATCGTTGCCAATTAAATGGTAGTTGACCATTATTAATGGGATATCCCACTAATCATGTGATATGATCTAAAGAAAGGGTAAATTAGACATTTCATGTATGAAAAAGTGTGAGAGGGACCGTTGGCTGCATATGTGACTTTTTTTTGTAGACTGTTTGCAACAAAGTTAGTCTATGAGTGACCTCTAGCCAAAGCCCCCATTTTAATTTGCTTTGGTTCACAATCCAAGTTGTAAATAGGTAGGAATTAATCATGATCACTTTGTTTTCTGATTCTGCATTTCAAAAGTTGCTGCCATGGAAAAGATTGAAGTGGAGACGAAAAAACCAAATTTTCATCTTTGACGATTTGAAATCACGGCAATGCAGAGTTAATTGAAGTAAATTTGGTGGAAGATGAGGCAATCACTTAAAACTTGTCGGCCCAATTGGAAAGAGAATGTATTGATCATCTCCATGTGCTTATTATGTGTAATTAGTTCCTTTCAGATAGTGTTATTTTTGCATTTTTGTGTGAATGGAAATTGGGGTTTTTCTTAACTATCCTTCATCATCTCCATGTTTTTATTTTTTATATTTATTCCCATTTAGATCCTGTAATTTATTTTTTTTAGGCAAGTGGAAATTGGATTTTTTATTAACTTTTACTGTGTATATCCTCTCCAAAATCAAGTATCTAAGCAATCTTTATCTCATCATTTCTATTTCACCTACTGCTACTTTTATTACTACTACTACTACAACTTTTAGAACTTTTTTTTTCGATGATGGGTCTTAGAGCTTATCATTATTTATTATTGTAATTATTTCATTTTTGGGATTTTTTAAGTCAACTTTGGAATACTTCTTTGAAAAGGGTCTGGGAAAATCGAGCCCGATTCCTTTGGTAAATTAGTTCAGCTAGGAAACCAAATCTCAATCAAAAGGTTAGTACTTAGTCATAATTTTTTTTCATTTCTATAAGTATTTTATAGTTAGCTTGCTCTTTGGTTGATTGAATTCTGGTTTTGCATTTGAAGCCTTTCATAGGCTGTCATTTCTATTTTTTACTTAGGTGGTTTGTGGATTCCTCACGCTTGGGCTTCACCCATTCCATTTGATAATTTATTAGGTGAATTTATGAAGGCTTTTCATATTCACTTGTCTTGCATTTAAGTAGAATGAGATAAATTTCATTAAAAGACTTATTTTATAATTATCTTCCATGAAAATTGAAGAATTTTCATGTTTGAAAAATGCAAGACATCAGAGAGTTCCTCTAATCGAATATTGGTTACAGCAATCTCAAAATCAGAGAATAACAATAAACAAATTAAACATGGCAAGAACGAAGATGGAGGTGGGGGAAGATGAATTCACTGTCCTTTAATTGTTAAACCCTTTTTTTATTTTCCTTCCAATATCAATGTTTCTCCATTTTTTTTCCTTTTTTCCCCTTTTGATATATTCGAAAAGAACGTAATTTTGATAATTTGAATTACATTTAATATTGATAATTTGTTTTCTTTTTTACACTTTAGTTACTGTTAACGACACTTATATTGGTATATTTTAGTAGTTGGGAATTTACCTTGTCCTGGTATTTAATGCTTTATGGGGCTCATGCATCACGATACTATATAAAAAATGAATTCTTAGGATAATTCTACCCTTCACTCTAAATTCTAGCAAGATGTAGATTATATTCCCTTTTTTTCTGGAATGGAGGTGATTAACTCTTCTAAATTTCTTTCCCTTTGCATGAATTTTCAAGACATTGTAAACTCTTTCTTGATTTTCTTAAACTTCTATTGTCCTAAAATGAGAAGGAGCTGAATGATTCATAAAACCACTTCCTAGATTTCTTTCATTGTTGGTTTTAAGTGGGGTCATTAGAATCTCGTATAAACCTTTTCATATTCATTTGCATGAGAAGGACAGAATTGATTGCTTTTTAATTAATAGCTTCCTGAGAAGGACATGCAAGTTAGTAGAAATTTTTAGATAAGAGGTGTATCTGTCTTATGAAGTTAATTTTCAGTACTGTTGTTTTATTAAGAGAAATTCGTACAAGTGATTCTAACAAAAAGCACCTCATCCATCACACTTTGTAAATGATTCACATATTGTCAATTACAAATGATCATTTGCAATGTGAATATATACTATTGGTGTTAGCTGCATTAGTATCATGAGCATATGTTGTTAATTACAATTTATTCTGTAGTTTCTACTTTTATGTTAGACTTCATTCCCTATTGTAGGATTTCTACAATTGTTTGAAAAATGTACTGAAAGCCATTTTTTAAAAAAAAATTGCAGTATTATTCAGTTTAAAAGAAAACTACAAGCAAGCTTATATAAAGATGATGTGATAGCAATTGTTATCACTGCAAAATTGTTTGATTCATTGTTGGCAATGAGATGAATGAATGAAATGACTGAATGAAACAGGGGACCTCATTGAATGAGATGAATGAATGAAAACTGTGGTTAATTGATGTATATCTGAGGGAACTCATGTTGTATAATACTATTATTCTTTATTTCTCGGGTTTTTTATACTCAGATTTCAACTAATTCTTTTACTAAACTAGGCCTTCCAGAACTTCAGCTTGGAATTATTCCTGAATTTCGAGGTATAATCATATGCAGTTAAGTTAGAATTTGGATGCTTACCTCTTTTTTGGCCATTTGGATGTTACTTAGAAAGTATACATTTCCTTTATTATCATCTTGGTGTTGGTATCTTATCTTCATGTTGTTTTGAAAACTAGGTATGCTTCATGTGAAAATGGTGCCTGATTAACACAGTTTATTCGATTACTTATATAATGAACCCGACATCGTACAATTTTGAGTAGGTTTTAAGAGACAATGGCCCAGTTAATAATAGGTGTTGGAAGAAGCCAAGCAAGTTCTATACATGTAACTAAGGAACAACTTTGATGATATAGTGAGATTATTTTCTTAAAAGTTGTGGAGTTTTTTCCCCTTTATCCTAGATATTATGAAGTCTTCATGTTCATGGTATGAAATTGTGTAGATTATCTTGTAGAAGACCAAAGTTTCAATTTGAGGCCTCCTTCAAGCCTTATGTTGCAGAGAGCAGAGAGCAGAGCAACCGGAAAAACATGATTAAGGTCTTAAATCCGACAATCCACAGCGTTATCGCAAGATCCAAACTGTCCAATGCACATGGATTTAGGTCTGATATCAATTGAAAGAACTAGATGGTCCTAGATGGGTGTCGGAACCGAACTCGCCGAGAACCTTGTGCATTCCGGTGTGGGGTAGACCTGCGAACTCGCTGTGAATGCTCTCAGATCTACTGGATAATCAAGCAAGGGTTCCCATCTCCCTAATTATATAGAGCAATCCCTATGAGTCACGACTACTACGGACTCTACCTCTCCTGGAATCCCACATCTCCTGACCAGCGTGGGGATTCTGTTAACTGAGAGTCTGAACTTGATCCAAACTCTACCACCAAGAGTTTGATCCTTATCTGACTCAACCAGATCAACACTTGTTGGGAGTTCATGCGCAGCTCACCGCCGGGCTCGATCTGGCGTGGGCCCAATGGTGGTCGGGCCACACAATTTTTCTAACAATCTCCCACTTGGCACGAATGCCATGTAAATCAAACGTACCAATGTACATCAACATATACTCTAGTCCCTACATATATCTCTAGCCAAGGGAAAGACTTAATGAAGGAATACACGTCAATTCCACCAGTGGGATCCTCGAGATAGAAATCTTAAGTTTCTCTCCCACATTTTAGGTATATAGATATAACAATTCAATATCTTGAGGGATTGTGGAATTGTGGTTCCATTTACCGATGTAATGATGGACTCATAACATTTGCACCAGCTCATCGGATCTTACCAACTTCAAATATCCATGAAGAGATCCAACCTGATGGCCACTTGGTTTACTGCATCGCAGGTTGTATCCCAGCTTCTGTTCTCAATAGAGCTACAATGTCGGTTTTCTTTATGCTAGAAAATCAAGACCCTTACCAATGGGTTAAAATATAACCAGATATGGACTCCCTTTCATCCAAATCACCATCCCAAGAGGCAACCATACAACCATGCAGTTCCAAGACAACAACCGTGCCATAAAAAATGGTGTAGCAAATGTTTTTTATGTACCCAGATTCCTCTAGCTTATTCACTTGCCATAACAGGCATACCCAGATAACTTAGGAATCTGATTATGAGACCAACGGCGATCCATTTCCGGTCTCACAAATCCTGAATTACAGCATTTTTATGCACGATGAGGATGTCATGCATTATGCACCTCCCACTATCCTCGAGTAAGGCCCGTCTCCGATCATGAGCATGTCCTTCTCACAATGGGATACCGATTGTTGGACAATTTCATACACATGCAAATGGGAGTGTCGATTGGCTTGCACATCTCCATATCCAACTGTTTTAACACAGCGTCCTACTCAGACCAATGTGACAAAGTCCGTACCAAATTCGGCTTACATGGTTGCTACATATGCCCAGTACATAATGCTTCAACCCATGTTTTCATCTCGAATCAAGACTTCAACACTGTTGTTTGGAGATTGCTTTCAATTCGCCACCAACAATCAATATGTCATCCAATGACAAATATATATATAACTACTCTCACTGCTTTGACCTAATTGCATATCTCATATGCCGGGGATAAACTAATTTCACTTATGGCCTCGTGAAATTCTCATGTAAAGATAATTTGTACACACTTATCCTTATGATCTTTGCACCACAAAATCCACATATTACATGTAAAGCTTTTCCTACTTTTCGCCGTTTAGGAACTCAGCCTTTATATCCACCAGGTGCAATTGCAGATTCTCATAACCAACCATTGCCCTTAGGATTCACATGGACAGGAATTCACGCCCAGAGAGATAATATCCACGTAACTAAATCCTTCCATTTCTAAATCCTTGTGCCACCCATCGTGCTTATCTACCAATCTGTGATAATAATTTTATTGCCAAGAACCCATAGCCCTTCAATCCTAAGGTGGATTGACTAATTGTCATGCCTGGTTATTATTTTATATTCACCTCTGCAGTGTAGGGTCAATCACCACATTGCGTAGATTGACAATGAATGACGGATTAAGATCTTGCACGATTTTTACCAAATAAATGCACCAATCATCCAACCACGTCGAATGTTATCAATCCTACAGAACTCCCAATAACCTGGGTTGTTCATTGTCAAGTGGGCCCTGGCCAGTACATACACTTTCAACGCTGCAAACGTTGAAACTCCCACTTTTCGTAACACCCTCCATCCTCAGAGATGTTGTGGTGCTTCTTCATAGATGTTGGTGTACCATTTAGGAGAGAATGCGCTTTGGCTATGGTACTCCACCTATATTGGAACTCCAAAATCTGGTTTGCTCTGCTATGTATAGTTGTTGTCATAACATCTCCAAGACTATAGAACTATAGATGTTATTAGTTTAAGCCCTCAAGGCATGAGATGAAGAGTATGCAGCTAAAGTCTTAAATTAATATTGGACATTAAAGGCATGAGATGAAGAGTATGCAACTAAAGTCTTAAATTGGACATTTAACCGATCATATCTCCATAGTTTCACACGGTGCATTCAATATTCTGAAAATTTGCCTTTTGGGGCAAAAGCTTGGTCTTTTATCTTTTGTGATTTCCTATGCTTCTTGTTACTATTGCATTTCGTTTTTTTAGGCTGAATTTGAAAATTTGAATGCCAATTGAATTGGATTGAATTCTAATTAGCGTTACTGGACACAATGAAAGAATTGTAATTAGCTTTCCTGGTAGGCATACTGAGTGACTGAACTTTTGATTGTATTTCCTAATTTTCAGTTGGACTTAAAGAGTTATCTACATGCAATTGAGTGTATTTCTTCAGTGAATTACTTAGGAATGTCAATACAGCATGTTTGATTCTTCCTAATTTAGTTAACTGTATCTAAAAGAGACCTTGATTTAAAAAAACTAAATCCATGCAGACTGTGATTTTGAGAAATTGGAGACAGCTCCTTTGAGGCGATATTGAAGGCATGTCAAACTTGTACATAGTGTTGTTAAATGACCTTTTGTTTAGTTCTTCCAATCCTTGGGTTGCGTGAATATTTTTTAGTTCTTATGATTTATATATTTGAACCAAGAAAACAAGTAGCCACCAAATCAATGCTCACGTTAAAGAGTTTACTAGCCCACTGAACTCATTATTGAATTGTAGAATGTTCAATCTTTGGTGGTGCTATTTATATATAGTTGTCAGTTTTTTTTTTCCTTATTTATGCCCTGTTACTTTGTGATAAGGATGAATTAAACTTACTTCCCTCAAAGGAATAGTTAGTTGAAGCTGTGAAAAGACAATTTATATCTCAGGTATACGTTGAATTGTTTGTAGTTAATTGAATATCACCAAAGCAAGTCACTGTCTGCCAAATTGATGATGTTCATTATGGAAGCCCAATGCTAACTTAAGGCAAAATCTCATACTTTTTTTCCATTGATGTCTTCTTTTAGTGTTTATGCTCCTTATAAAATTTTAATTGGCAAAATTAGCGAAAGGTCCCTAGAGTGGAATGTATCTAGCCTCCAGTCCAAGTAAAAACTTGTTAAGGCCTCTAGTCCACTCAGCTAGAGTACAATTTGCAGCCATAGGTCCCTGCATCCACATTATCACATTTTTTAGGACTAATTTTCCCTTTCAACCATTTTAGGCATAAATTTTCAAAATTTCAAATCTTCCCTCCTCCCTCCTTCCTAAATCCTCTCGATCTCTGATCTCTGTTAACCAAAAGAACCCCTTCTCCTTCTTCCTTTTGATCTGGACTTCTGCACTTGGCTTTCATTGCAGAAACAAAAGAGAGATCATTTCGGATCTCTGCCTCACCGTGGCCGAAGATGGAAGACAACAGCTTTTGGAGACTATGGGGTCCAGGTGGGCCACGGTGACTGGCTTGGTGAGAACGGAGAAGTTGTTTGTCCTTCTGTTACAGAACCGAACCAAATAAGAGGCTTCTCTGCAAAACATGGTGTGGGTTCTCTGTTTCGTCTTCTATGTGATGACTGGAGGAAGTGGCGGTCGGGTGTGGCAACACCCCTTTCTTCTTCGGCAGCGTGCAACTGGGTACCGAACCCTTCTTCTCCTTCACTTCAGGCGATGTGAAGGCCTCTGCAATAGAGGATCAAACCAGAAAACAGAACGAATCTGATTCCTCTATTCCGTTTCACTGATGTCGATCAGATCTGGCGTGGGGGACCCACCTTGATCAGCTCCGCTGCCCATCGCCAAAAGGCAGCAGGGGCTGTGTCGGAACCCAATCGATGAGGAAACAAATCTAGATTCGAAAATCGCAGAATCGTCGCCCATCGCTGGGTTCATATGTCGCTGGGTTCCACCTTGATCAAATCTGGCACGGGGGACCCACTTTCTCGACGACGTGGTTCCTAGCGAAAGTCCGTCCCACCGGAGAAGAAGAAGAAAAGGCAGCGGTGGGCCCTGCGAGATTTTTCCAGGCTTTGTCCTAGAGCGGGGTTGTTGAAGAAAGGAAGAAAACGACCCATCTTGGGTGTCCCAGGTCTCGGGTCGATTCAGGTCAGGTTCGACCCACCGATCCAGAACAGTAAGTAGGCCAATAAGCACCCCATAACAGTAAGTAGGTCAGGTCTCGGGCTGGTGCACGTCTTACTGGTCTCGATTTGGAGGAGGATGCTTGAGGGATGGAAAAGGAGGTTGAGGACATGGAGGTGTTTTGAAAATTATTTGAGTTTTTGTGAAATTTATCTATGTTTTTATCAAGTTTATCTGAGTTTTAACAAATTTATATGGGTTTCTGTCAAATTTATCTGAGTTTTTCAGTTTTTGTCAAATGTATTTGAGTTTTGAGAAAATTTATCTGAGTTCTGAAATAAATTTCTCTAAGTTCTTGACAAAAACTAATTCGATTACCTATACAATGAACCCGACATCGTACAATTTTGAGTAGGTTTTAAGAGACAATGGCCCAGTTAGTAATAGGTGTTGGAAGAAGCCAAGAAAGTTCTATACATGTAACTAAGGAACAACTTTGATGATATAGTGAGATTATTTTCTTAAAAGTTGTGGAGTTTTTTCCCCTTTATCCTGGATATTATGAAGTCTTCATGTTCATGGTATGAAATTGTGTAGATTATCTTGTAGAAGACCAAAGTTTCAATTTAAGGCCTCCTTCAAGCCTTATGTTGCAGAAAGCAGAGCAACCAGAAAAACATGATTAAGGTCTTAAATCCGACAATCCACAGTGTTATCGCAAGATCTAAACTGTCCAACGCACATGGATTTAGGTCTGATATCAATTGAAAGAACTAGCTGGTCCAAGATGGGTGTCGGAACCGAACTCGCCGAGAACCTTGTGCATTCCGGTGTGGGGTAGACCTGCGAACAGATCTACTGGATAATCAAGCAAGGGTTCTCATCTCCCTAATTATATAGAGCAATCCCTATGAGTCACGACTACTACGGACTCTACCTCTCCTGGAATCCCACATCTCCTGACCAGCGTGGGAATTCTGTCAACTGAGAGTCTGAACTTGATCCAAACTCTACCACCAAGAGTTTGATCTTTATCTGACTCAACCAGATCAACACTTGTTGGGAGTTCATCCGCAGCTCACCGTCGGGCTTGATCTGGCGTGGGCCCAATGGCAGTCGGGCCACACAATTTTTCTAACAATCTCCCACTTGGCACGAATGCCATGTAAATCAAACGTGCCAATGTACATCAACATATACTCTAGTCCCTACATACATCTCTAGCCAAGGAATACACTTAATGGAGGAATACACATCAATTCCACCAGTGGGATCTTCGAGATTGAAATCTTAAGTTTCTCTCCCACATTTTAGGTATATAGATATAACAATTCAATATCTTGAGGGATTGTGGAATTGTGGTTCCATTTACCGGTGTAATGGTGGACTCATAACATTTGCACCAGCTCATCGGTTCTTACCAACTTCAAATATCCATGAAGAGATCCAACCTGATGGCCACTTGGTTTACTGCATCGCA
Organism: Litsea cubeba; assembly: GCA_012931725.1. Classification (NCBI taxonomy): domain Eukaryota; kingdom Viridiplantae; phylum Streptophyta; class Magnoliopsida; order Laurales; family Lauraceae; genus Litsea; species Litsea cubeba. The sequence goes on from CM022946.1 coordinate 15,887,682, forward strand.
GGTTGTATCCCCACTTCTGTTCTTAATAGGACTACAATGTCGGTTTTCACTATGATAGAAAATCAAGACCCTTGCCAATGGGTTAAAATATAACCAGACATGGACTCCCTTTCGTCCAAGTCACCATCCCAAGAGGCAACCATACAACCATGTAGTTCGAAGACAACAACCGTGCCATAAAAAATGGTGTAGCAAATGTTTTTGATGTACCCAGATTCCTCTAGCTTATTCACTTGCCATAACAGGCATACCCTGATAACTTAGGAATCTGATTATTAGACCAACGGCGATCCATTTCCGGTCTCACAAATCCGGAATTACAGCATTTTTATGCACGATGAGGATGTCATGCATTATGCACCTCCCACTATCCTCGAATAAGGCATGTCTCCAATCATGAGCATGTCCTTCTCACAATGGGATACCGATTGTTGGACAATTTCATACACATGCAAATGGGAGTGTCGATGGGCTTGCACATCTCCATATCGAACTATTTTAACACAGCGCCCTACTCGGACCAATGTGACAATGTCCGTACCAAATTCGGCTTACATGGTTGCTACATATGCCCAGTACATAATGCTTCAACCCATGTTTTCATCTCGAATCAAGACTTCAACATTGTTGTTTGGAAATTGCTTTCAATTCGCCACCAACAATCAATATGTCATCCAATGACAAATATATATATAACTACTCTCACTGCTTTGACCTAATTGCATATCTCATATGCCAGGGATAAACTAATTTCACGTATGGCCTCGTGAAGTTCTCATGTAAAGATAATTTGTACACACTTATCCTTATGATCTTTGCACCACAAAATCCACATATTACATGTAAAGCTTTTCCTACTTTTCGCCGTTTAGGAACTCAGCCTTTAGATCCACCAGGTGCAATTACAGATTCTCACAACCAACCATTGCCCTTCGGATTCACATGGATAGGAATTCACGCCCAGAGAGATAATCTCCACGTAACTAAATCCTTTCATTTCTAAATCCTTGTGCCACCCATCGTGCTTATCTACCAATCTGTCATTATCATTTTATTGCCAAGAACCCATAGCCCTTCAATCCTAAGGTGGATTGACTAATTGTCATGCCTGGTTCTTATTTTATATTCACCTCTACAGTGTACGGTCAATCACCATGTTGCGTAGATTGACAATGAATGACAAATTAAGATCTTGCACGATTTTTACCAAATAAATGCACCAATCATCCAACCACGTCGAATGTTATCAATCCTACAGAACTCCCGGGTTGTTCATTGTCAAGTGGGCCCTAGCCAGTATTTACACTTTCAACGCTACCAACGTTGAAACTCCCACTTTTCGTAACACCCTCCATCCTCAGAGATGTTGTGGTGCATCTCTAGGATTTGTATTGGATCCACAAGGAAGCACACATTTCGACCTGTGGTTATAATTCGATATTCGTGATTGATCACACGATATCCCTTTGGATGATTCAATTTATCAACGAAAGAACGATTTTCTTCGTTTCCATTTGCAATTGGTATTATAGTTGTGGCCTGCAATAGTTTGTATACAACACTTCCCCTTTATGTCAGAGTTCAATTTTTAGGTTTGGCACCAGTCCATAATTCATAAATGGGTCTATTGGGCAAAGTTTTAGTAGTTGTTCGACTCTATTGGGCAAAGTTTTAGTAGTTGTTCGACTCAATATATATTGTGCACTCAATAATATCTCCCCCTTACAGCACACAGCGGAAGATACGTGTGGTTAATATGGATCTAATATATCCAAACAAAAAAAATTGATTTAAAAATTTTCTAACCACACCATTTTTAGCTGTAGGGTGTACATAATAAAATATAAATATATTGTCCTCTCCATGCACAATATACTTGAATCGTTCATAGGTACACTCCCCCACTTAACAGATCTCATCCATTAACTTTTCAACCCTACTACTCCATGACTCAGCAGTATACCTCTCAAAGCAATTTTACAGTGCCTCAAGCTTATACCAAATTAGGTAGATTTAAATGTATTTGCTAAAGTCACCAATCGGAGTAACAAATCACTCCCACCCATTTAAATTTGGACAAATAAAACAGTCAGCATATTTTAGAGTGTATGATATCACTCCAACCACACTTCTAGTTATTCCGAAAAAAGGGTATTCGGTCATTTTCCACCCAGACATTATTCCAATATACCAAAGTCAGGTAAATGAATCATTCCAGCCGGTCCATTTATTATGTCTTTGTTGATGTGTCATATTTTCAATGCCATAAGTGTGCCAAACCACACATCTAACACATACAGAATAATTAAAACTAGAAGATGTTATAGATTACAAGCTATATCAGGCAAGTACGTATCATCTCAGAAAAAATAAATTGCAACAACCTCTCATGCATGCAAATCACAACTACATTGCCCCTGAACAGATTTCCCTTAATCTATTCCTATCACCATTTGAGCCACGAATTTTACTCATCACAGTGTAGTAATTAGTAAAGCATCCCCAAAACATAACAAATTGGATTTTCAGAGTCAAATATAATTTAGACTCATGTCATTTTTTAAGCACATCACAAAATTTGTTCCATATTTATAAATGCGTACAATCTTCGTATTTTATTTTCATGTATTTTAAAAAAAATACTCAATTTCCATCTTTGAGATCACGTGGAAAACCACAAATCGATCCAGCAGTTCCATTCTTACACCTTCATCAGATCCACCATTATATGACTATAACATTTGTATCCGATCCACTAGGTTGTCTATCCCGTCATATTCTTATGTCTCCTTGACTTAAATAAATTATTGTTATTTCTTGTCTCAAATTTCATTGAAATCTAAATATTTACGAGGCTCGGGACTTAAGAGATAAACCCCCACTAAAGTGGAAGACCATGACAATAGACATGGAATTGGAACACATTGATCAATTAGTTGCCAATCATGGACCCATCAGGCAATTAAAAAGTGCATGCATGCATCATAGATTATCTTCATCCGAGATCTAGTGGTTTTTATGAATTTTTACCACTAACTAGAGATCATTTATCTCTTTTGTGCCATTGGATTGTGCTCATATTCTTTCGATCAAATCCTCGACTCCTTGATCCACATATCAAATATTTGCCACATCAATTATTATACCCCCACTGCACAAGCTAAGGCCCAAATTACCATTAAATGATACTGCAGTGGTCGTCAACGGTTCACCGAAAGGAAAAATACGCACAATACCAACAAATGGCACCCCATCCGATATCTCCACACAAGTGGGTTCTTCTCGTCGAAGATACCACTATAGGCGAGGTCATACAGGGCAAATCTATATAAGACATATCCAACACATAAATAAAAGAAAAGTCAAGATACCACTGACCGTGATCGCTTACCCAGAACTTTTCTAACCATTGGATCGTAAATCTGTCACTGCCTCTGTATAGATCTCATTGCCAAGAGTCCGCAAAACCAAATTATTCATCGATCGGAGTCCAGATGAGCATGATATGGCCTGTCAAAGTTTCTATTGACTGTAGATCAGGCCGCAATTGCATCAGCAATGCCTTATCTCTACGTTAGCCGCCGGTACAGCGCCTGCGTCTCACTCAAAGTTTCACTGATGTCACGTTATCACTATACCAGCGCTTGATCCTGCGCTGAACTTGAACCTAGTTGATCTATGGTTGGGTCGACCCAGACTGACCTGACCCACCTTGGCATGCAGTGAATTAGGAGGCGAGAGTCTCCTCTTTCTGGGCAGGCGTCCCGAAACCGAAAGCAGTAGCGGCACGTGCTGCTTGGTTGCTCTATCTCTCTTTGGCACGAATCCCGAGGACAGCAGCATATACTTGCTTCACCTATTTCCTTCTGCACGCGTCCCGAGGTTTAATTAATAAAAAATAAGTTGCAACTGGGACTAGCAACTAGGAAAGGACAGCAATGAGAGAATGGAGTTCTTCTTGCAAATCGTGCCTTCAAAACACACACGCCAAAGGAGACGAGCAAGCTTCCTCCTCTTATTGCCTCCTTGTAACAGTAACCTCGATTTCTCCCTCAAAATCGAGAGATGTCCCCTTCAAGCCTTATGTTGCAGAGAGCAGAGCAACCGAAAAAACACGATTAAGAAGGTCTTAAATCCGACAATCCACGGCGTTATCGTAAGATCCAAACTGTCCAACGCAGATGGATTTATCTTTAATATCAATTGAAAGAACTAGCGGGTCCCAGATGGGTGTCAAAATCGAACTCGCCGAGAACCTTGTGCGTTCTGGTATGGTAGACCTGCTGCGAATGCTCTCAGATCTACTGGATAATCAAGTAATGGTTCCCATCTCCCTTATATAGATAGAGCAATCCCACATCTCCTGACCAGCGTGGGAATTCTGCCAACCAAGAATCTGAACTTGATCAAAACTCTAGTTTGATCCTTATCCGACTCAACCAGATCAAGACTTGTTGGGAGTTCATCCGCGGCTCACCGCCGGGCTCGATTTGGCGTGGGTCCAATGGCAGTCGGGCCACACAATTTTCCTAATACTTCCTGCATCAATTCCTAAGAAATCAAACTTGCGTGAAAATATTGCACCTTGAGATGCGGCTGCATATGTGTAATGATTTTGTTATTTTTGGTCCTTTGCTTGGAGGACATATAGCATCCTTAACCTTACAGCATATATTGTATCCTTGAGTCTCATGGATGAAGTATGAACAACCGGGCCCATGCTTAGATGATCCAAACTAACCATATTCAAAGCCTGATAAACAGGCAAATCTCTAATGGGTTGAATACTGGGTTGTTCTATCCCATGTTTAGTATCTGGGAAGCAAACAATTTATTTTTATCTCTATGTTTGCATATTCCTCTCATGGTGTAGTTATAGCTTTTATGACTTGAATGAAATAGTAAATAGAACGAATTCAACTTCTTAACAAACCTTCAAATCAGTGTTTAAAACTATTTTTTTATATACTTGCAGCTACTTGCCGACCAAGTGCTAACGACAGTGCCAATATATGTCACGTCCCCAAAATACAACCAAGGGATAACGTGAAAAATAAGAATAAATATTTAATTTTCTGTGTTTAATGCAACACAAGCTCCCAAATATGGACCCACAAAATTTTCGAGACACGATGAGTCATAATAAAACATTTGCAGAAGCATTAAATCAATTGGTATCAATATTCAAAATCAAACCAACACATAACTAACTGAATATTTAAGGTTAAAGTTTTCAAAATAATTTAAACAAAATAAAATTAGGTTCATTATGAATAGTTTGTGACTAAAATAGTCTCTATGACATAAGTCACTCCCGTGCGGTCTTAGACGGCTTTGTAGCCATCATCGGCACTCCACTCGGGTTCGTTAACTGGCTCAAACGCTTGAAACGTTTGACCCTCCTTCGTCTCCTCGGCAGGGTAGGGTTGGGTACCTATGCACCAATAAACAAAATAAACAGCAAGCACGAAAGCATAATTCATAAATAAAATACAAGATCAATGTGAGTAATAACGGGTAATGATCATATAAGAATAACAATGTGACAATGATGAAAAGAACGTATAATCTAAATCCAATCTACACAATAAAGCAATACAATAATCACACAGAAGCAATGCCACTGCTTTGGGTGGTCAGCCCTAACTATCTCACTCACGTCGGTGGTCATAGACCGATCAATAATCTGGAATACCGGACAATCAATCAATTCGGATATTACAGTGTCCACACACATCGGTGATCAGCCGTCCAATTACAACTGCAGTAGTTTAATTATGACCCAATCGCTTGTTTATATATATATCATAATAATAAAATAAACCTAGTGATTTGTAAAGCTCTGACATAGAAACCTCTAAGTCAAAGTGAAGGGCTGGCTGTAAAACAATCCCCAATCAATATCGATAAATCATTCGAATAAATCTCTACAATTTCTCAATCGCTTGCCAAGCCACATCACAGTCTATATCCAATCAATATAGGGTATGCAGCTAATAGACCACCATCAATCTCAATCATGTATGGAAACCCGAAGGTCAAAGAATAACCACAAGCAAATTCTAAAGTCAAACATAAGGTCTCGTATCCAACAACCACATGAATCTCTAAATAGATAAAATGTCAACACATCCCTTCTCAATCAATGGTGCATAGACCCAATTAAGGGTTTTTCAATAAAGATAGGTTGAGTTTGAATCTATTAGGATTTTCCTGAGGTCATACGAAGTACTAAACCCCATGTTAGTATTATACCGTGTGCCCGGTCGGTATTTACTCAGGTCCAATGATCCAATTAATAGAGTTCAAAAATATAATTTAACACTTTAAAAAACCAAAGATATCATTTAATATTAGTTTACAAATAATAATGAGAAATAACAATCTTAGTTTATAATTTTAGAAAACCCGAGGATTCTATAACATTTTCCAAATTCAACTCTTTATAAAATGGGCCCAAGGATCTAATTTGAATTCATCAAAGGATAACGGTTTTATTCCAAATTTTAAAACCATAGAGCCAGGTAAATAATTAACCAAGCTCAATTCACATGGGATGACATCATCCCAGGTCATCACCACTCTCCTACTATTCCTATACAAGTCGAGCCATCCTCTCCTCACTCAAACACAGAAACGTGTTCTGTTAATGGTACTCGACGCCAGCAAAGCTGGGCCACTTGGATAGTGGCCCCACTGATCATGAACCAAAGATTACTCTCACAAATAACGTCGCCCGGTCATGTACGGACGGATGCCTGGATCTGATCCACGATCCAATCACTCTTGGGTCCCACAGCCGATTAAATACAATTAAAATATTTCAAGAGTAATCATTCCTCAATCTGATCAGACTGCTGGATGGTAGGCTAACCAGGGCCCACCTCGCACGGGTTTACATCTCTTAGGTCGCCCATGGGTCCTCCTCTGGATCCCCGGATCAGATCTACCATCTGATGGCCCACCTGGGCCCCACATTCCAAAACACGGGTATAATTTTTCACGGTTCTGAGTCCGGAATTCTTATGCAAGTTTGGTCCTCATTTGGCAGCGGGTCAACAGTGATATTCAAAGTAAGAAAATCAATGAGATGGTCCCCAATCTCCCATCTCTATTAAAACATTAACATCCTAACATCATCATATGAAAGGGGCATTAAAGGGGTTTCTACATGGTACATGCATCAATACACAAATCAAGGAAGAACACAAGTATTAAATCTACAAATTATGGTTAAGTATTTGCCTGTGGTCCGCGGTTGATGAAGACGGTTTAGAATCTCTATTGCCAAAGCCCAATGTGCTATCCCAGAGAAAAATTGAAAGAGAGAGAATTGTGTGTGAAAGTAAAAGAGTGTGGTGTATAAATAGGAAATAGGAATAGGAATTGTAATCGGACTTAAAGTCTAAAAATAATAGAGTTTGTTTTCTAAAAAGATAAGAGCTTCGATTAGAAAAGAATTATACCCACTAAACTGGGCCCGGGTTAACTATGGGTCAAGACAAGCCTAACTCACCAAACTTAAGTCTAGCGCGGTCCCCACTTACACTAATCGTGTATTTAACTAAAATACAATCCATTACATAATAATAAAATATATAATTTATATATAATAAATAATCAAAACGTCACATTCCCTCCCCCTTAGAACATTTGTTCCTCCAAATGACCAGTATACCTCTGGAAGGAGATGCGGGTATAACTTCTTCACTTGATCCCTTAAAGTTTGTAACGCCAACCTCAAATGTTGCTCGTGATCCTCTCGAGAGACCGAGAATATACTAGCACATCATCTATAAAAACAACAATAAACTGGTCGAGGAAAGGTGCAAATATTTTGTTCATTAAAGCCATAAATACTCTAGGGCATTGGTTAACCCAAACGGCATCACCATAAATTCATAGTGGCCGTATCTGGTCCTAAATGCTGTCTTCTGAATGTCTTGGTCTCTTACTCTAAGCTGATGATACCCTGATCTCAGATCTATCTTGGAGAAAAACTCAGCTCCCTGCAATTGATCAAACTACTCGTCAATCCTGGGAAGAGGGTATTTATTCTTGATCGTGACCTGATTGAGCTGTCTATAATCTATATACATTCTCATTGAGCTATCTTTCTTTTTAACAAATAGCACCGGCGCACCCCAAGGTGATACACTCGGTCTCACGAACCCTTTGTCTAACAAATCTTCCAATTGCGTCTTCAACTCTCTGAGCTCTGCTGGAGCCATTCTATATGGAGCTTTCAAAATTGAGGATGTCCCTGGGGCCAATTCAATTGAGAAATCTATCTCTCTCACTGGTAGTAGGCCTGGAATTTCATCCGGGAAAACATCTGAGAACTCACTGACCACTGGGATGCCCTCCACCCCTTTAGACTGTTTATCCTCCGTGATAAATGCCAAATATCCTTCACAACCGGATTTCAACAATCTTTCCGCTTTCAATGCGGAGATATGACAAGTCTGAATCGATTTCCTCTGTCCCACAAATTCGACTGTATCCGACTGCAACGTCAACTTAATGGTTTTATTGAAACAATCCATCACTGCCCTATAGGTTGCTAACCAGTCCATACCCAGTATGACATCAAAGTCCTTCATTGATAAAAGAATCAAATTGGCGGGTAGTATAAAATTCCCAACCTGAACTTGGGTATTCGAAAAATATTGGTGACAACGGACTTGTGTACCTACTGGGGTCCGTACTACTAAGGCAAGTTCTAATTTTCCTACACCACCATCAATATTTCTAGCAAATGCATGCAAAATAAAAGAATGCGTGGATCCAGGATAAAAAATAGTCTTAGCTTCTACACTTGAGATTAGAATAGTACATCTTCCACAACGTCCGTCGAAGCATTTGCATCCTCGTGAGTTAATGCATACACCTTGCCTTGCTGGGTTTGGTTCTGCTGTCCTTGCACTAGCTTAAGTTGCCTCTGTTGACCCCCTTGCTGCTGCCTTTGCTGACCCTGAACTTGCCTTTGCTGTAGAGCTTGTCCCCTAAACTGTTGATTCTGAGGAGCCCTAAATTGCTGTTGTTGCTGCTACGGCGCTCGAGGGACCTGCTGACCCGTCTTTTGTGGTCCCTGCTGAGGTGTTGTCCTCCAATACTGTTGTGAAGACGCAAGATGCCCTGCTGTCTGAGATGTCACGATCTGACCGCCTTTTCCAGGACAATCTCGGACTCTGTGTCCAAGCTGTCCACAGTGAAGACATGCTCCAGTCTTTCTGTAACATTGCTCTGTTATGTGATTCCTCTCACCACATCGCCCACACTACTGATTCTGACTAGCTAGGGGTTGAGTTTAAAATTTCTGTCCCTTTGAGTTATTCTGATTGTTTTGGCTTGGCGACTGCCTTATCTGATTCTGTTGTGTTTTAGCTTGTCGTTCCATAGCTCTCTTTTTTAGCGCACCCTCCGCCCAATATGCACTTTTAACAACATCTTGAAATAGTGGGCGCTGATTATCCCCGATCATCATGTAAATATCAGCTGAAAGGCCATCGAGAAAACGTCTAATCTTTTCTTATTCCGGGGTAATGAGCTAGGAGCATATTTAGTCAACCTAATAAATTGTTGTTCATACTATTGCACTGACATATCACCTTATTTTAGATTCTGAAAATCCTTCTTCCACTGATCCTTGACGTACTTAGGAATGAACTTGTCCATAAATTCTTCAGTGAACGTCTTCCATGCATCTTCTTCTGTCACAGTGTCTGCTTCGATTACTGCTTTAACCGAATTCCACCACTGGAGGGCTATTCCTCGAAACATGTAAGCTGACAAACTAACTTTCTACTTCTAGGTGCAACAGAAAACTGCAAATATTTGTTCAAGCTATTCTATGAAATCATCTGCTACCATGGGGTCTTCTGAACCGTGAAATTCTGGAGGAAACCTCTTCCTAAATTTTTCATAAAGGTCATTTGGATCCACTTCTTTAGGAGGCATAACTACTTACACCGGCTGAGCTGCCCGATTTGTTAATTCTAGAATTTGGGCTTGAAATCCTACCCGGGCTTGATTAGCTTGTGCTCTTTCAGCGGCTCGTTCTTCTTTTTCTCTCTGTCTTTGTTCAATTTGGTCAGCCTGCGACTGCATAAAGGCTTCCAAATGTCGATTGAGACGGTCGTCATTAGAGTTCGACCCACTTCCATTATTATCTTGTGATTGAGTTCCTTGGTGTGCCATTTTCTGCAAAAGATTATTAGTAGTTAATTCCTAACAATAATCTAACAAACAACACTATAGACTTTACCATTAATACGTAAAGCCTGTCTAACGAGATCGAAATCCTCATCACGTTCTAATTGTTTCTATCCAGTTTTAAGTTCCATGAAACATGCTGGCTCTGATACCAACTGTCACGTCCCCAAAATACAACCAAGGGATAATGTGAAAAATAAAAATAAATATTTAATTTTCTCTGTTTAATGCAACACAAGCTCCCAAATATGGACCCACAAAATTTTCGAGACACAGCGAGTCATAATAAAATATTTGCGGAAGCATTAAATCAATTGGTATCAATATTCAAAATCAAACCAACACATAACTAACTGAATATTTAAGGTTAAAGTTTCCAAAATAATTTAAATAAAATAAAATTAGGTTCATTATGAATAGTTTGCTACTAAAATAGTCTCTATGACATAAGTCACTCCCGTGCGGTCTTAGACGGCTTCGTAGCCATCATCGGCACTCCACTCGGGTTCGTTAACTGGCTCAAATGCTTGAAACGTTTGACCATCCTCCGTCTCCTCAACAAGGTAGGGTTCGGTACCTATGCACCAATAAACAAAGTAAACAGCAAGAACGAAAGCATAATTCATAAATAAAACACAAGATCAATGTGAGTAATGACAGGTAATAATCATAAGAGAATAACAATGTGACAATGACGAAAAAAATGTATAATCTAAATCCAATCTACACAATAGAGTAATACAATAATCACACAGATGTAATGCCACTGCTTTGGGTGGTCAGCCCTAACTATCTCAATCACGTCAGTGGTCATAGACCGATCAATAATCCGGAATACCGGTCAATCAATCAATTCGGATATTACAGTGTCCGCACACATCGGTGATCAGCAGTCCAATTACAACTACAGTCGTTCAATTATGACCTAATCGCTTGTACATATATATATCATAATAATAAAATAAATCTAGTGATTTGTAAAGCTCTGACATAGAAACCTCTAAGTCAAAGTGAAGGGCTGGCTGTAAAACAATCCCCAATCAATATCGATAAATCATTCGAATAAATCCCTATAATTTCTCAATCGCTTACCAAGCCACATCACGGTCTATATCCAATCAATATAAGGTATGCAGCTAATAGACCAACATCAATCTCAATCATGTATGGAAACCCGAAGGTCAAAGAATAACCACAAGCCAATTCTAAAGTCAAACATAAGGTCTCGTACCCAACAACCACATGAATCTCTAAATAGATAAAAGGTCAACACATCCCTTCTCAATCAATGGTGCATAGACCCAATTAAGGGTTTTCCAATAAAGATAGGTTGAGTTTGAATCTATTAGGATTTTTCTGAGGTCATACGAAGTACTAAACCCCATGTTAGTATTATATCGTGTGCCCGGTCAGTATTTACTCAGGTCCAATGATCCAATTAATAGAGTTCAAAAATATAATTTATAACACTTTAAAAAAAAAACAAAGATATCATTTAATATTAAATTACAAATAATAATGAGAAATAATAATCTTAGTTTATAATTTTAGAAAACCCGAGGATTCTATAACATTTTTCAAATTCAACTCTTTATAAAAAGGGCCCAAGGATCTAATTTGAATTCATCAAAGGATAACGGTTTTATTCCAAATTTTAAAACCATAGGGCCAGGTAAATAATCAACCAAACTCAATTCACATGGGATGACATCATCCCAGGTCATCACCGCTCTCCTACTATTCCTATACAAGTTGAGCCATCCTCTCCTCACTCAAACACAGAAACGTGTTCTGTTAATGGTACTCGACGCCAGCAAAGCTGGGCCACTTGGATAGTGGCCTTACTGATCATGAACCAAAGATTACTCTCACAAATAACGTCGCCCGGTCATGTACGGACGGATGCCCGGATCTGATCCACGATCCAATCACTTGGGTCGCACAGCCGATTAAATACAATTAAAATATTTCAAGAGTAATCATTCCTCAATCTGATCAGACTGTTGGATGGTAGGCTAACCAGGGCCCACCTCGCACGGGTCTACATCTCTTAGGTCGCCCATGGGTCCTCCTCTGGATCCCCGGATCAGATCTACCATCGGATGGCCCACCTGGGCCCCACATTCCAAAACACGGGTATAATTTTTCACGGTTCTAAGTCCGAAATTCTTATGCAAGTTTGGTCCTCGTTTGGTAGCGGGTCAACAGTGATACTCAAAGTAAGAAAATCAATGAGATGGTCCCCAATCTCCCATCTCTATTAAAACATTAACATCATAACATCATCATATGAAAGGGGTTTCTACATTGTACATGCATCAATACACAAATCAAGGAAGAACACAAGTATTAAATCTACAAATTATGGTTAAGTACTTGCCTGTGGTCCGCGGTTGATGAAGACGGTTTAGAATCTCTATTGCCAAAGCCCAAGGTGCTATCCCAGAGAAAAATTGAAAGAGAGAGAATTGTGTGTGAAAATAAAAGAGTGTGGTGTATAAATAAGAAATAGGAATAGGAATTGTAATCTGACTTAAAGTCTAAAAATAATAGAGTTTGTTTTCTAAAAAGATAAGAGTTTCGATTAGAAAAGAATTATACCCACTGAACTGGGCCCGGGTTAACTATGGGTCAAGACAAGCCTAACTCATCAAACTTAAGTCTAGCGCGGTCCCTACTTACACTAATCGTGTATTTAACTAAAATACAATCCATTACATAATAATAAAATATATAATTTATATATAATAAATAATCAAAACGTCACAATATACCTTAATTAAAAGCAGCCAAAAGCTTTTGCTACAATCTTACTATAAGCAATCAGATTGGATTATAACGTTGTGACAATTAGGTGATCCAATTTCTCAAAACTTTTTATCAAAACAACCTATAGAAAATCCTTGAAGTCCCTTACAACATATATTTTTTTTACATTAGAGACAAAAGGGTTTAGACCAAGTCATTGCAAAACGGAATATATGGAATACAAGTTTAGTCAAAGTAGGACACCTGGTAACATAAAAGTAAGTTTGGGCACACAAAAGATTGTAGAGAAAGAAAACTTTAGGTACCTTGGATCTATGGTGCAACATGATGGAGGGATTGATACTGATGTAAGTCACAGGATTCAGGCCGGGTGGACCAAATGGAGGAGTGCTTCGGGGGTCTTGTGTGATCTGAAAGTCCCCCTCAAGGTTAAAGGAAAGTATTATAAGGTAGCGGTACGACCAGCGTTGTTATATGGATCAGAGTGTTGGGCAGCAAAGCATAATCATGTCAAGAAGATGGAAGTTGCGGAGATGAGAATGCTAAGATGGATGTGCGAAATCACAAGGAGAGATAGGATTAGGAATGAGGAGATTAGGGGCAAAGTAGGAATAGCACCGATTGGAGATAAAATAAAAGAAAATCGACTGAGATGGTTCGGCCATGTAAGAAGGCGTCCAACGGAGGCGCCTGTTAAAATGTCTGAAAGCATGGAGATTGCCAGGAGTTGGAGAGGGAGAGGCTCAAGAGAAGTTGGAAATAAACTATTAAACATGACCTTGCCTACATGGATCTAACGGAGGACATGGCCCTAAACAGATTTGATTGGCGTCATCAAATCCATATAGCCGACCCCACCTATGTTGGAAGACGGCTTTGATACAACTTGAACAATAGGAGAAACACACTAGCTACAGCTTAATTACAAATTACAAATTATACTGAGAACCCACTTTATAAATCTTACACAAAGACACTATTACAAAATGCTTATAAGTTACACACACTTTAAGCATACACTCTTACAAGAAAGAGACTCTCACTACACTTTTTCTCAATACACTTACTTACTACAAAGGGCACTCACTAGGACTTCTCACTACACACTACTTGTGCACTCACACTTCTGTGTGTGTCACTCTCTTTACACTTCACTCACTTAGTCACTTGAGTTCTTCACTTGAGTTGCAAATGAGGCAAGGTCCTCATATTTATACTTGGGTTAATATCGGTGGAAATCTTCATGTGGATGGAGTGGGTCCACGTGGCCCTCTTGATCATCACAAGTTCATGTCGGTGGAGGAGTGTTCTGGATGAATGAAGTCTCAGGTGACTCCTAGAAAAGTCAAGAGAAATGTGGAGTGGGTCTTTCTAGAATGCCAAGAGGTGAGAAGTCTAGAATGGGTCTTTCTAGACACCAGTCAGTGTTGACTAACAACCTAGTGGGAAAATGCTTGGTTTGATAGATGTCGGGTACATGTTGGAATTAAATAAGACAAAATATCAAACAAAAAAAAAATAGTTATAAGGAACGTGCAGGGTCTAACTAGTGTACTTATAAAAGACAACTACATGAAAAGTGCTTCTACCAAAAAAAAAAAAACTACATGAAAAGTGCTGGAAAAAACAAAACAGCTCCCTCTTTTTACCACCTCACATTGTCCTTGCCGTGATTTTTGCCTTCAAGGGCTTCTTCATCACTATAGTAAATTCCTGCTTTTCGGTCAAATCCACCTCTTCTCCTTCCACGGTCTTCCATTCATACTCTTTCACCAGATTCGCTATAAAGTACTCAAGATGAAGCATTGCAAGATTAAGCCCTGGGCATGCCCGTCTCCCTACTCCAAAAGGCATCATTTTGATCTCTCTACTCCCTGTTATATCCACCTTTTCTCCACCATCTAAGAACCTCTCTGGCTTGAACGCCATGGCCTCTTTCCACACCTTCTCGTCCCACCCCATCTCCGCTACCAAGAAATTGATGGTAGCATCCTTCGGTATGACATACCCTTCAAATGTCACCTCCTCCGACACAGCGTGTGGCAAGACAAAGTGCAATGGTGGGTGCCTTCTCAGCCCTTCCATTATAACTGCCTTCAAATATGGCATAGCATTCAAGTCCTCCTCACTTACCATCTCTGCCTTCTTTCCCGACACTCTCTCTATTTCATCCACCAGCTTATGTTGTATCTCTGGGTCCTTTACCAAATTAGCCATGATCCACTGTACGGATGTTGATGTTGTGCCAGTCCCTGCATTCAGAAATTCCGAACATAGGCTAACTATCTCACCTTCGGTGAGCTTTCTACCCCCTTCCTCTTGAAGCTCCAAATCAAGAAGCGAATCGACATAGCTGAAGAGAAAAGTATTGTCCTCTTGACGATCTTGGTTCCGAACCCTGCGTGCCCTTATCAATGGGAGGAGCAGCTCTTCTCGCTCTCGATGAATTTCTATAAGCGCATTCCATCTTCCACGGAATAGTATTTTTCCAATCTTGGGAAATAAGTATAAGGCGTCGAAAACGGGGGATCTCGCAAGCAATCGGCGCTGAATTTCTTTAATCTTCTTCACAGTACTTTCGTCTAGCTTCTGTCCAAAACACATGAACAGAAGCAAGCAGAACATGGCGTACTGGAACCTCTCAGCTACAAAGACGGGCTCACCTGAATCGACATGACGCCTTAGGTCTTCAATCAGCATCTTGAGCACCCACTCGCGGCCTTGGGCGAAAGTCTTGACCTTGGAGGGGTGCAGGATCTCAGACATGAGATTCCGGCGAAAGAGGCGCCACAGCGGGCCATACCTATAACAGAGTGAAAATGAAAATGAGAATCATCAATACTTTTGCATCTCTACAAGAATCTGTTTGGTATAAATACATGCAACCAGATATACAAGAATCTTATATACATATAAACATTTTCTGTTACACATAAAAGTGGGAAAAAAAAATTATGGACTATATATAGTATTTGGTTAAAAAAAAAAGTAAAAAACAGAAACTTAGTTGAAGTCAATGAAATTGAAATTCTTGAAAGAACTAATTCATTATAAGTAATAACCATACCCGGCAGTGTTGATGTTGTGTTGGTTGCTAGTGAGGATGCGGCTAGCCTCCAAGAAAGGCGGTCGGTCGGAGAAGACTGATCCTTTCTCGACGAGCGACTTGTGAGCGAGGGAGTGGTCGGAGATGTAGATATGTGTGCGTGGTCCCCGGCGGATGGTGAAGATGGGGCCATACTTGGAGCGGAGCTGGCGGAGGATGGGCTCGAGGTCGAATATAGGCTTAGTTAGCCATTGGAAGTTGGAGAGCAGGGGTGGGCCTGGTGGGAGCTTTCTTTTCTTGTAGGCCGTGGTGAACAGGGTGGTCACAAGAGCCATAGCCACACAGAGGGAGAGGGAGATGAAGATTATTGACAGAGAATCCATGGAATTGGGTAACTGCTTTATGCTATTGATGTTGTTTTGTGTCTGCTTCCTATTGAGGTTTGTGGGCTTCATTGTCTTCGGTGTGTTGAATTTTATAGTACCCTTTGTTGTGTACATGACGTAACTGATTGCGCAACATGTTTGTGAGAGTGCGTCAGATGCCAAGTTTTGGTATTCAGTCCTGTTAGATGGACTAACTCAGTCCATGGACTAACCTCATGATATTCACGCGAATATCATGTCCCATAACTTCACTGGACAGAAACATAATATTTCCATACATATCATGAGGTTAGTCCATATAGTCTATATGAACTTTTTGTTTCATATTTCAAGCTTGGGTCAGATGAAACTTCAAAGAGGCCCGGAATAGAATCCTTTACCCCAACATGCATCTAGAATCTTTGGGATCCCTTTGTCGGTAGTTTACGGAAAGTTAGACATGATGTTCATGTGGCACAATGAGCATCCCCTTCTGAGTTCTGAATTAGCGGCATGCATAATTTTATCTAAATTGGAGTTGAACTCATCGTGAGATTAATCATGTTTAAATTATTATTATCGTTTTCCAACTATGTTCATTATGTTTTAAATATTATGTTGAGTCCCACATGAGAATGTGACCGGTAGATGAAAAGATCTGGATGGAACCAACATACACACCAAATTTGGGACCCATCCGATCATCTTATCATCTTTAATTATCTAGCTCCAAAAGTTTAATAGATATACAGTCCATTGGGATTGGTGCATTATCAATTTGTGGGCCGGCTCCATTTGGATGGATGCAAAACTAATTGACCCATTTGATATAGGGGTCCCGGTGTTTCATTCATTTGAATGGACTAAACAGTGGATCCACCGCTACTTCACATTATTTCCCTTTATCGTATAAGGGTTCACACCTCAATATTTCCCTTTCTTTTATATATCTTTGATGGACCAAACAGTGGGCCCACTCCGCGCGTAGTAGGCTCTAAGGACGGGACCTCTTCTAGAAGTGAACTTCAGTGAAATGGGTCATGTGTCGATAGGCCTCCGCTGCGTTTCCTGAAAGCCGAGATCCTCCAAGTCAACTCACTCAGACTTGAGTCCGGATTCCCGTCGTAGATATTAAATGTTAACCGTGTAACACACGCCCTGATTTCCATCTAGTGATCCAGATAATCCGGACCGCACAATATGAACCTCATTCACTCTAATATGATGTCAAGTGTATTATTTCAATATCCTTAAGTTCATCAGCGGCTATGGCCCATCACATTATAATGTGTATTGGTAACTTTAATTGGGCTTTATTATAATCCAAATGCCTTAATTTTGACATACATTGTCATATGTAACCTAATTAGATCACACTACACCTATAGAGATAAGTCCTTCAAAATGAATCATATGTAGGTCCAAATTAACCTTGATAGGGCCTTTGATTCTAAATCTAATCAATGAAACCAACATATGATAAAACTCATATATCATAGATTTTCTTTAATCCATCCATTGATTCAAAACAACCAGGGCATATTATGATTCAGAATATATGTAGGAACTGAACTTGGCTTATTTTCAATGATAGGATCAATTATTGTAAGCGGAAGGGTCCCACATAAGCCAAAATAATCATTATTTAATTATGCCCCAATTAATTAATCACTAGATGAATCATCCAACCTTACCACTGTGGATCTGACCGTAATGAATGCCTACAGAACATATCGCGAATCCAAGTTCAAAAGAGATAGTTATTATAGAAATAATATTTTAATGGCTAAAAATCAATTGATCTAGCGGATTTTTACGAAAAAAAAATAAGTTTAAATATTAATTAAATAGTTTTACGAAGAAAAACTTTAAAATGAGGAGATAGTTGTTCATATATATTTTTAGACGAAATCACCTCAGTTGACGATATTTTCAAATGGTTGATGATATCATCAACCTTTATTGGAAAAAATGATATTATGCTCCCTCTTTGACTCTTTTTCTAACTAGTGATGGAAAGGTTATAAAAATTAGGCAAAATTAGCAAAAGGTCCCTATAAGTCAATGTTTTCAATTTCCAGCCTCTAGTCCAAGGAAAGAAATTTTAAAGTCTATGGTCCACTCAGCTAGACTGTTTGCAGCTAAAGGTCCTTAGATATGATTTTGATGACTGATTTGCCCTTTCAACTGTTTTTGGCATAAAATTTTGAAATTTAAAATTTTAAATCTGTTGTTCCCCCTTTTTCAAAGGTAGTCCCAAACCCCCAATCTCTGCAAATCCGACCCCAAACACCTTCTTCAGGAAGTTTTTAAACCCTCCTTCGGAATCAAACCAGAGCAGATTCCTCCGCCGGTGGTTGCAGAAGAGAGGGATCTTTAAATGGGCGGTGCTGCCGGAATTCCTCTTGCTTCCGATCGGTGACCAGAGGATCGAGCGGTTGAGAGGGATGAACGGCGATCCTCTCCGATTGGACACCAGACCGACAGGATCCGAGGACTCCTTCGGGATCGTAATTAGGGTTGGAGCGCATCGTCAGATATGAAAGTGGAGACGACGAGAGATCGCTCGGTGGAGACTCAGATGTTTCCTTTCAGTCCGGCGTCTCCGGTAGCAGCGGCAGCATTATGACTGCCACGTCGGGCTGCTGCTTCTCCTCTTTCCGGCGACCATCTTCGTTTTGCAGATCTAGTGGTTTTGGGCGGCGGATCGGCCTTGCGGCTGTCGGAGGCGATGATTTCAGGAGCAGAACCTCCCGAGGCCGGTTTCGGCGCGATAGGCCTGAATCTAAGCATGATCCGGTTGACCATCGACACACCTCCGCCGTAGCACGACGCAGCAGCCTCTGCCCCTTCCATCCTCTTTTCTATATATATTTTTTTAAAAGAAAAGAGACAGAGATACAATAACAGGACCATATAGAGAAAGGGACAAAGGGAAGCTTGCGGAGGTTGCTGACGGAGCGGAGGTCGGAGATGGCGGCGCAGGACTTTGGGAAAGTGGAGGGAGGGGTGGTCGGCAAGGTGGTTGTGGATGGGGATGAAGTTGTAGATCTCTTCGTCGGGGATGTCGACGGATGAGGAGCGGCGGTGGGGGGTGTGTCCGCCAAGGGATGGCGGCGGTTGGCGCTGCCTAAGGCTCATAGCATCAAAGAAATTCTTCTAAGAAGAAGAAGAAAAAAAGGAGAGGAGAGAGAGAAACCGCTGCTGTCAGTTGTGATGAAAGGAAGCAGAAGAAGAAAGAGAAAGAAAAGAGAAAGAGGAATAGATTGTTTGCATGTGCTGATGGGTTTGATTGGGTTCTGATGGGGTTTGGATCGATTGAGAAGGAAGAAGGCCCGCCGATCCATTGTAGCCGCCACTGTAGTTTTTTTATCGTTGTCGAACGTATTCGATGGTGCTGAGCCATCACCAGAGAAGGAAGGCAGCAAGGCTGTTATGCCATTTTTGACAAATCTATATGAGTTTTTATGAATTTTATCTTAGTTTTTTGTGAAATTATCAAAGTTTTTGTCAAATCTATCTGCGTTTTAACAAAGTTATATGAGTTTTTAAAAAATTTACCTGAGTTTTTCATTTTTTGTCAAATTTATTTGTGTTTTGCTCAAATTTATCTGAGTCCTAAAATAAATTTCCTCTGAGTTTTGAAAAAATCTATTTGAGTCTTTTGCCTTTTTATCTGAGTTCTGAACAAATCTACCTGAGTTTTTTGCCTTTTTATCTGAGTTCTGAAAAAATCTATCTGAGTTTTTTTCCTTTTTATCTGAGTTCTAAAAAAAAATTTATCTGAGTTTTGGAACAAATTTATTTGAGTTCTTGACAAATCTATTTAAGTTTTTGGCAGATTTATTTTAGTTTTTGAAAAATATAACTGAGTTTCTGATAAATTTATCTCCATTTGGCAAATTTTAACTGAGTTTTTGAACTAAACTCAGGCTGGTCTTTTGAAACTTATTTTTATTTTTTAAATAAATTTAAGTACTGAGTTTTAGCAAAATAATTGAGTTTTTGGCAAATTTTTTTGAAATTTAAAAAATTGGTTTATCCTAGTATTGGCGAATGTATTTGCATTTTTTAAATTTATTTGCGCTTTTTAATTATATTTACGTCTTTTGAAATTTATTTATATTTTTTAAAATTTATTTGGATCTTTTGAAATGATTTTCATTTTTTGAGATTTATTTGCATCTTTTTAAATTGATTTTCATCTTTTGAGATTTATTTATATTTTTTAAAATTTATTTGGATCTTATGAAATTTATTTGCGTATTTTTAAATTCCTTCGTATCCTTTTGAAATTTATTGCGTTTTTTGAAATTATTGCATTTTTTGAAAAAATTTTGTGTTCTTTTGAATTTATTTGTATTTTTTTAAAATTTGTTTGTTGTTTTTAGAATTTATTTGCATTTTTTAATTTTATTTACGTATTTTGATATTTATTTTCGTCGTTTGAGATTTATTTACATTTTTTGAAGTTTATTTAGATCTTTTGAAATTTATTTACATTTTTTGAAATTTATTTGGATCTTTTGGAATTTATTTCTTTAATTAAATGGTAGTTGACCATTTGTGAAGAAAGGGTAAATTAGACATTTTAGGTGTTCAAATTTGAAAAAAAGACCTATCACACTATGAAAAAGATTGTGGACCAAAGGCAATAAAGTGACACGTTCAGGGGCCCGTCGCCGAATGCCCCTAAAAATTATTGTATTTTATGTCCAAGTAGTCTTTCTTAAGTAGTTCTGGAAATCTTCTTAAGTTTTGTGGGTCCCATACTTAGTTTATACACATTTGTCGCCCCCATTCACTTGAGTTTTGAGAGTTTGAGTTTGGAGTGTAAGGCATGGATTGAAATAGCGGCCGCCACGTAGCGTGGCGGCCGATATATCGGCCGTGGCGGGGGATACCGCCACGCCACGGCCGAAATATCGGCCGTCGCATCCGTGGCGGCCCGTAACGGCCGCTACAAAGTGTGGCGGCCGCTACAAAGCCGCCACGTACCGTGGCGACCGGTCAGCTCGACCCCCGGAAGGGAATCCCCCCGGACCCCCTTTGCGAAGCGCATGTTTTTAAAAAAGTGGCAATCAAGAAGATAAAATGATCATACTTGACCATGATAGCTAAGACTCTTTTGCTGGTTGTCTTTCCATTTTTGTGCTTGGATGTCTATTATTATCATAACTTGCTAGATAAGATATTAAACCTGTTCAATTATGTTTGAAATTGTATAGTAGTAAAGATATAGTTACCTATTACTACTAGATTTCAAATTGGTCTTAATTAAATTATTTTATAAAGAACCCTCATTGTGCTGGTGACTAAGGTATTCCTATTTCCTTCACTAACTCTCTACTCTGTCATTTTTAAATTGGTGTTGAATATTGATTATTGATAACTTCATAGTTCATTCACTTGATTGAGTTTGAACATAGAATGTTGAAGTATTGATATTTAATTGTTCAATGTTCATTAATGAGTAATGACCTAACTCTTAAGTCTTATGCCTTTATTTTATGTTCTAGTTTTTTTTTTTTTTTTTTTATAGCTTTCCATTACTTTCTTAAGTTAGTATGACTAAGAAACATGAATCCATGCTGAACAACTATAATTACTACTTTTTCTATTTATTCAGCGATACAGGACTTCATATATTGAGGGTACCGCTACACCCACTTTCTTACTACTTTTGCAAAAAAAAACCAAAATCTTTCATTTACAATTTTCGGATTTTCGGAATTTTTTAGATTTTTTGGGCGATTATTTCAAACGCACCGCTACGCCGCTACGTATCCCAGCTATCCCTACGTATCCCCCGCTTCGTAGCGTCTTGGCGGCGGGCCGCTTACGCCGCCGCAACCGCTATTTTCACCCTTTGTGTACGGTGTTCGGGAATGCTTAAATGGAGATTTCTCTCAATTTGGCTTCGGGAGTTTGACTTGAAGGAATAATTTGGGCGCTTTTTTGAACATTTAGAGTCTAAAGCCACTTATTTGGGGGAATTTCATAAGTTTTGATGTCTATGAACAAAATGTGGGGAGCCATGTTGGGGGCAATTTTTGAATAGTGAATGTAAGTTTTATCTCCTTAGTATTGTATTGTTTGTGTGGAATTTTAAATCCAGATTGTGTTTTTTGTTTCGTTAATCCGAAATATTAGAACCAGCTTTAAGAATGAATTTGATGGTGGATAAATTGAACACACTTTTATGTGATTTGTGAAAGACTTGTCAAACCATTTTTCTTTGATGTATTTATCACATCCTTATGACGTTTTTCATTTATTTGAAATGGATATTCCTCTTCCGCCAAATCTTAGCATTATCCCCTCCAAACTTAAGACAATCAAGTATGGAAATCATCAAAAAAGAAGAAGAAAAGTCTAAGAAAAAGAAAAAAATAAGTCGGAGAAGGTTGACGATATCATCAACCAAGTTGAAGATATCGTCAACCTGGTTGATGATATCGTCAACAGGGTAATTTGTCCAAAAAGCATGTACGAACAATTATTTTGTTATTTTATGGTTTTTCTTCATAAAATAATTTCATTATGATTTAAGCTTAATTTTTTTCGTAAAAATCCTTTGATCTAGTCAACTCAGGTGCTGTATACTTACATCAGCACATTGTGAGCATTCTAATCCATCGTACCACTGGTTCGGATCGGGTCAGATCAGGTCTAAAATGTCCCAAGGGAAGCCCTAACTCAAGGTCTTATATAATCATCCATATATGGGCTTGGACCTTTATTGGGTGAGATCAGGTCCGCCTAAACCCAATGAACGAAAAGCCAAGACATAAAGAAGTTGCACATTGTATATAAGTCTGAATCTTTTAGAATTTTTTCTCATGTGACTGTGAGTGCACCAATCAAAATCTACCACGTTATAATGAACAACTTGCCATACATCTAGCCGGTGCCATCTATGGTGACAAGACGGAGTTTGATTTGTCCACTCACAAGCCGTGGGAGAAATTCTCAAATAATCCCGATACAGAAAGTCGTCCATTCATGTCGTGATACGGTCTCATGAATGTGTACGGATTGCCCCCACACACTACATGTGGCCCACTTGGAAAACTGTTCACGTGTTGGTGTGGCTCAAAAACGGTGAGGGTCGCATTAAGGATTTGTCAAACAACTCATATACGCAATCATATCTAATTTTTAAAAATCCCTCGAGTCCGTAAGTCCTTGTAGTGGTCGGTCACATGTTCAGAAAATAAACATGCAGACAAAATGAATCGACAAAATATGTGGTGCACGATTATGAGCACAAAACTATGAGTGGTTAGGGGTACTAGAAAACTCGTGCCTGGGTTCTGAGTGGGCCCGGTAAGTGATTCTCAGTCCCATTCATGATGAGTATGACTGATCACATCGAGAAATGATAGTCCAACTACATGACATGCATATAAAACAGACAAATATGCAGGTTTAAAAAAAAGAAAAAAAAAATTAGCCAACGGTCCATAAGCACGGTCTTCTAAGACATTCAGTCAAACAATTTTTTCTCTAATGTTTATAGTCCAAACAACTGAAGATATTTTGGTGAGAGGTCCCTAATACGCCACGTCATATACTTTTATTACTAATTTACCCCTTCAAACTCTCATTCCCAGGCGAAGTTCTCTCTTATTCTCTGTTGTTCCAGATGACTCCTTCTATCTTCTTCTCTCTCATTTTTCATTTTCCATTTTCTATTCTTTTCCATGGTTATGAAGTACCGTTGCATAGCACCTTCCGTCACCACCATGACTTCCGATTCTCTCTCTTTCATTTCTTCAAAGATAGAAACGGTTTTACTTTCTCTTACTCTTTCATCTGAAATCTCTTCCAAATCTCTCTCTACAACTGATTTGAAAGAGAGCAGTTTGCTCTTTTACTTGTTTTCTCTCTCTCTCTCTTTCCTCGATTGGATCATGGTCATCAAGTGTTCTTGTTTTGGATTTCGATTTTTATTAGAAATTGATTTTTCGTATTCTGACTTTTGGTGCCGCCGAACTCAGATAAATTTAACAGAAACTTTGATAAACTGGATAAAAACTTAGATAAATTTTCCAAAACTCAGATAAGTTTATCTGAGTTTTCGGCAAACTTATCTGAACTTCTGGAAAAACTCAGACAAATTTATCTGAGTTTTGAACAACTTTTCTGAGTTTCGAACAAATTTATCTGAGTTTGGACCGGAACAAATTTATCCGAGTTTGAAAAAAATTATCTAAGTATCAGAGAAACTTGCTTTTTCTCTTGACTTGAGGTAATCGAAGACTTTGTTCTAGCCATTGTCTACATAGAGTTGAGCATAAAGAATAGATAAAATCAGAAAAGAATGAAATCAAAGACCCTTTTAGGCTTTTAGGTTTTTTCAGAAGAAATTATCTTGTACATCTTCGTTTTAGGAATGGAAGAAGTATTTTTTCTAACCTTAAAGTAAAGACGGTTCATATGATCGAGGTCTTTGATCAGTTGATTTTGCTTCTAAGTTTCACAGTTTCCTTCGTCTTCACTTTCGGATGAATCTGATTTTTGCTTATCTGAAATGCTATCAAGCGGTTTTAAGTGGAGCCTTTTTGCTAACGTGTACATGAGCCTTTCTGTCTTTTTCATTGCGTCATTTTGCCGCCACTACAATAAAATATCGTGGACGTTACATTATAAAGCCTAATGATGAGGGACCTACCGCCAAAAGCCCAAAAAAAAAATACGCATAAGACAAACTTAATCATGCGAACCGACTATTATAAATTATCCAAGATCTAATCCTAAGAACCCAACCCTCTGACACCACATGCTAGTTTCTAACTAAAATAATTTTTATCGAATCTGCATAAATATAGGATTGATCTGAATAATACAATATAAATATGAAATCTAAACGCATATTTGAATCCATCGTGCTCGCCTGATATAAACCATAGGCATGTCAAATGGGCCGGGCCGGCCCGGTTCGGCAAGTCATGGCCCGCCAATCAACAGGCCGTGGCCCAGCACGGCCCATGACGTGGGCCGTGCTGAGCCGAGGCGCCTAGGCCCGTTGCCCATTTGGCCTGGCCCGCCAGGCACACCTGGCACGTGGGCTGCCCTCTCCGGCCCGCCAGCCCGCCAGGCCTGCCCCAACAGCCAAAAATGGCTAGTTTTTTTTTTTAAAGTCCATTTTACCCCCCCCCCCCCAACAACTATAAAACGGTCATATAAGGGGTATTTTTTATCATTTTTTATTTTACTAAGTCTATAAATACCCTAACCCTCCAATTCTCATTCCTCACCAATTTACACAACTCTCATTCTCTAGCTCTTTTTTAAAGCATTCAACTCTTTCACTCTCTCTAAGAAGTTTTCGAAAGGCCAAAGATCAAGTCATTAAGAGACAAGATTGTGAGGCCCGTGACTTACTGGGTCAGTTGGGCCCAATAGCAGGCCTATTGACCCATTTAACTTGTAATTATTATAATTAATTATATTAATAGGTATTTAAGAGGGTTTAGATCATGAGCGAGTTTCTTTTGGTGTTAGAATAATGTCTGCAAAGTTTCGTGCGATTCCGAGTCCATTTGACCCTAGCAGGGGGTAGGTTGCAATTTGGAAAAATTAAGTGTTTTTTTTATAATTTAAACGCCACGATTTTTTGGTTCATTGAAAAGGTTTTGTCGCACTGATCACTTTTGTCTTCTGACTCGTTGCAATGCAACGATCGGAAACCCTTCAAGTGGTCCAATCCTTCACCAGACCCACTTAAGGGCAAACTTGTCCTTTTCTCTTATCTTCTTCGTAAGTAGGGATTAACCCTAAAATCCTCATTCGTTCTCTACAACAAAGGAGTTCCAGCAGCCTCTTCTTCTTCCTCTTAATCTTCTCAAGCCCAGAAATCTTTCCTAGAGAGATCATCTTGAATATCCAAACCGCACATCTTCACTCTCTAATTTAAACACCACGATTTTTTGGTTCATTGAAAAGGTTTTGTCGCACTGATCACTTTTGTCTTCTGACTCGTTGCAATGCAACGATCAGAAACCCTTTAAGTGGTCCAATCCTTCACCGGACCCACTTAAGGGCAAACTTGTCCTTTTCTCTTATCTTCTTCGTAAGTAGGGATTAACCCTAAAATCCCCATTCGTTCTCTACAACAAAAGGAGTTCCAGCAGCCCCTTCTTCTTCCTCTTAATCTTCTCAAGACCAGAAATCTTTCCTAGAGAGATCATCTTGAATATCCAAACCGCACATCTTCACTCTCTCAATCTCCTCTTTCCCCTGGTATCAATTTGGTAAGCTTTCTCTCACCCTCATCTTTCTTATCATCTTTTTTTTTTCAGTTTAGATATAAGGTTGTTCTTGATTCTTTCCTTTCTTTCTTTCTCCTAAGCGTTATAGGTTGCTTTGAGTGGGTTATATTCGTGGGTTTCATGGTAAAAGAGTTCTCCTCAAGTTCTCCCGAAGTTCTATCTTCTTCTTGGATTGAGGCAAGGTAGATATGCAATTTATGATTGAATATGAATGTATGGTTTTATTGATTGTTAATGATCATATGCTAGATTCCCTAAATTCCAAGCTTTCATGGTTAATTTGATTTATATGTTAAATTGGGTATCATGGGATGAATGGACCTTAATTGATGGTTAATTGATGATGGGGTATGACTTGAATGATGGGAATGGAATGTTGGGAGAGCAAAAGGCTCAATTTCGTGCAGGTTATGGTGTTTGTGAAGGCCAGTGGAATAAACATGGTGATTTCAAACGTCTGGGGAAGGTTTCTGCCTCCTGGGTCCTCAATAAATTTTGGTTTCCCAGGGAGCCCATACTACTTTCGGGCATCCGGACGACAGGGTTCGGGCGTCCGAATGCCAGGAACCAGTAGGGACATGTAAAATAGACCATTTTGGAACACCCATAACATTTAATTCGCCCGTTGAATTTCTACGTATAATATATTGTTGGAAAGCCCTTGAGACGTAGAATCGAATGGCTCTAGTTCATCACGATCGGAGGTCGGGAGGTGGCGTAAATACTTGGATTACTGATACATCTTATGTTTTATTAGAAATGAGACTGGTAACCTAGGTTTGGGCCTTAGTTGTTGGAAACCATGGATATACTCTCACTTGACCATTAATGGGGATTGAAATCGAAGCACGTGGCTTGGTGTGCTATGATGGGTTGTCTAGGTATTTATGTATTACATATGGTATAACCGAATCCGTATGGAACTGAACCAATAGATGCTTAACATGATTGTACACCAAGGAATTTTCTTAAAAGCATCGTTGATCCAATTTCCACACGTACTCCGTTAAAACATGTGGGGTACAGGGATGACACCGTTTGCCTAGGTTTGGATTGTAATTCCTTCTTGACTTGTAACCATGGATTAATCTCGGCCGGTACCGGTACGTATCGGCCGATACGTACCGGTATCGGCCGAGACCGAACCGATATCTCAGCGAGATATCGGTATCGGCGATACGCTCCAAAATATCGCCAATTTATCGCGATATATCGGCCGTTATTATGTAAATATCGACCGTGGCGATATCTCGGCCGATATTTTCAAAATATCGGCCGAGATCCCTTAAAAGCCTAAAAACCCTAATTTTTCCCATTTTTCATCTTCTTCCCCTCTCCTCTCATATCCAAACTTCTAAGAGCAGCAGCCACTCATTTGCTTACCCATCTTGCATATTTTCTTCAAGAAAATATTATTAAGGTAAGAGAAAATCAACTTAAAGCATGGTATTATGTATTTATGTGTTTTTTTTTTAGATGAAGCATGAAAAATTAGAAATCATGAGAATGTCACTTGTGTTGTGTTCTTCACTTAGAACTAAGTTAGATCTATATACTTTCTTGCTAGATCTACTCATACACGTGATTTTGTATTTTTTTTTAAATTTTTTATTTTCAGATTTTTTAATATTTGAATAAAAATATATCATTTTTTTGAAATTTCATCACAAATATGTTCTTTTAATGATTCATGATCATTTTATGGTATGTAAATGATTGATCTGCATACTTTTATGCTAGATCTACATATTTAGAATTTTGAAAATGATTTTATTAAATCTTTATATTTTTAAAAAATAATTGTTGTTAATTGTTAGAGTATTTGTGATACTAAATGCTTATTAATGGTGTGTAGATGATAGATCTACATCTACTCATTGTCATAAACATGATTTAGATTTTTATTTTAATTATTTTATTTTCGGATTTTCTAATATTTGAATTATAATATATCATTTTTTTGGAGATTTCATCATAAATATGTTCTTTTAATGACTCATGATCATTGTATGATGTTTAAATGATTAATTTACATACTTTTATGCTAGATCTACATATTTAGGATTTTGAAAATGATTTTATTAAATTTTTATTTTTTCTAAAAATAATTATTGTTAATTGTTAGAGTATTTATGATACTAAATACTTATTAATAGTGTGTAGATGATAGATCTACATCTACTCATTGTCATAAACATCATTTAGATTTTTATTTTATTTAATTTATTTTCAGATTTTATAATTTTTGAATTATAATATATCATTTTTTTGGGATTTCATCATAAATATGTTCTTTTAATGATTCATGATCATTGTGTGGCATGTAAATGATTGATTTACATACTTTTATGCTAGATCTATATATTTAGGAGTTAGGACTTTGAAAATGATTTTATTAAATCTTTAATTTTTTCTAAAAATAATTGTTCAAGTGTATTTAATATTTATGATACATTAACTACCAAAGGCTTAGGACTTTGAAAATGATTTTATTAAATCTATAATTGTTGTTAGAGTATTACTATTATATGAATGTCTTATTTTATAGGAACAATGGTGCATGACATAGATCCGGCATGGAGTCACGGTGAAGCAGTAGGAAGTAGAAGCAAAATAAAATGTAATTATTGTGAAAAGATTCTCGATGGGGGGATTACCCGATTGAAACAACATTTGGCACATGTATCAGGACAGGTGATAAAATGTCCGAAAGTGCCACCAAATGTGAGAGCTGAAATGCAGGGGCTCCTTAAGACACTTGCAAAAAAAAGTAGTACAAGAAAGAAGAAGAACCGAGGAATTTGAAGCATGTAGAGAAGAAGTTTTTGGTTCCTCTGATGATGACGATGAAGACCCGGAAATGACAAGGGCTAGGAGAGAAAGTGTAAGGGCACTTTAGGAGGAGGAAGAAAGGAGAAGAATGCAATATGAAGCATCAGCTAGAGGTAGCCAATATGAGCAGGATGGTTCATCCGGATCAGGGGGGCGAGTTTGCGTCGGGCATTTAGTCATAAACAAACCCGTCAAGATCCAGACATTGAGGAGGTTGAAAGACCTCCTACACAGGCACCTCGTAGGCCAGATGTGGTGGGGCCAACTGACCCATTTGCTTATAGAAAACCAACATCAAAGCAGCCAGGCATCATAAAAGCACTAAAGGGCAAGTTTGGTAAAGCAAGAGATAATCTAGTGAGAGCTACTGGGAAGTTTTTGTTGGATGGAGGCATTCCACCGAACAAGGCATCTTCTCCTTATTTCACCACTATGTTAGATGCAGCTGCAGAACATGGTCCAGGTATAAAGGCACCCACCCCTTATGAGATTGGGCATGTATGTGTTGAGAAAGAGTATGATGAGTTGCAGGCTTGGGTGGAAACTTTTAAATGGGCATGGAAGGAAAGAGGTTGCACACTAATGTGCGATGGGTGGACGACGATCACACATCGTCATCTCTTGAATTTTCTAATCTACTCATCTATGGGCACGGTGTTTATCAAATCACTTGATGCAACTGATCACATCCAAGATGCAATATATATTAATAGGTTATTGAATGATGTGATTGAAGAAGTTGGGGCAGATTGTATAGTTCAGGTGGTTACCGACAATGCTGCAAAAATGAAGGCAGCAGGAATGATGCTTATGAAACAAAGGCCAAGGATTTTCTGGTCTCCATGTGCAGCACATTGCCTGGATTTAATGCTTGAAGATATTGCAAAAGGAAAAGTCATGAAGCAAGTGATTGGTAAGATAAAGCAGATCACCAATTTTTTTTATCAGTCATATAGACTCATTTCCATGATGAAAACACATACAGACAACCATGAACCACTGCGGCCTGGCATCACCAGATTTGCCACCCACTTTATTGCTATAGAAAGTGTTTACAAGTATAGAGTAGGACTTCTGCAATTAATAAAATCACAAGAGTTCATGAATTCAAAATGGGGAAAGAGACCAAGTCCCATTACAATAGAAGTGTGTAAAACAATTGAGTCCAATAAATTTTGGCCTCATGTGAAGGGTGTTTTGAATGTTTTTGATCCCCTAATAAAGGTTCTTCGATTGGTTGATGGCGATGATAAGCCAACAATGGGCTTCTTACATGAGGCCATGGAGAGATCAAAGCTGGCTATTCAAGCAGATTGTAGATATTACAAAACGTATTGGAAGATCATCAATGATCGATGGGGACGACAATTGAAACATGATTTACACACTGCTGGTAAGTAAAAGTTGTTTCCTTTAATATTTGAATTGTTGCATTCAATTTGGCCTCACTATATTAATTTATCGACTAAAATTCATTGGTACTTTTACAGGATACTTTTTTAATCCACAATTTTCGGATGGACGTATATCTGATGAAATCCGTTTGGGATTAAAAAAATTAATTGAAAGACTGGCAGCGAATACAGATGAAGCCATTTGGGCTACTAATCAGGTAGGCAGTAGGCTAATTAAGGGAAAAAGTATAACATTGTCATTTCTCCAATTTATTTTATTATGTTAATGTCTTCAGATTAATATATACAATGTACGTGCTGGAAGCTTTGGAACGACGACTGCGCGGAGAGCTATCACACAGACCAATCCCGGTATTGATTGTAAATTTGTAATGTCATTTATATATTATTCAAGGACTTATTATTATTTTATTGACTCTAATATCATTTCTATTTTTTTTCAGCTGAATGGTGGTTGAATTATGGAGAGAGTGCTCCTGCACTAAGGATGATTGCTATTAAAGTCCTTAGTCAAACAACATCGTCTTCCAATTGTGAAAGAAACTGGAGCACCTTCTCCTTTATCCACACAAGACCAAGAAATAGATTAACAATGCTGAAGCTAAATAAATTGGTCTACATCCACTATAACCTCAGGCTCCGGAGTAGAAATAGAAGGAGAAGAAAGTTTGAGGATCACCGGGATTATTTTTGTCCAATTAATTTGGACTATATCTTTTCAGAAGAGGATACTGTGTTAGGTCAATGGCTGGAGGAACAAGAACAACCGGTGTTAGACCAAGACCCAGAGTTAGAGGGGTTGATGGAGGACTTGACTGGGGATAGGCCTGAGCCAGTGAGGGCCTCAGAAAGGTTGGAAGAAATAAACTTGACAATGCAACAGGGGCGCGCGCCTGATACAAGTGAGCCAAGGGGATAGGACGTGGACGAGGAGAGTGAGTCAAGTATTTCTACTTCTTCATCATCAGCAGGAATCCCACCTGACTCTCCCGGGGATGAGGGTCATTATAGAGATGATGAGCATGTCACTTATGAGACAGTTGAGCATTTTCCTACTGCTACCGAGTTAGATCCTCGCCGTTGCTATGTTAGACATGTTGGACAGACAGGGAGTAGTGGTGACGTTGCTGGGCAAGGAGTGGGGGAAGGTACTCATGGTTATCAAGGGGGTTATTTGGCCAACAGGGTGCCATGTATAGACAGCATATGAATTATTCATATGACCCTTCATTACCATGGGACAAGGAAGGCGCTTACACCCGGAAATCGATTGAGCTGTACTATGAGGTGCGTGTCATCTTCGTATTCATTCGCTATGGTATTTGGCGAGTAAACACGCTTATACACAATAATTCACAAAATGTTGGATTGAAAGTAATTAGCAGTCACTAAGAATGTTTTGTGCAATGTATTACTTTGTGCGTTTAATATTCGCAACATGTCCTTAACATTCATTAAGCAGAGAAATGAAGAAAGTAGTTTTGTGGAAAAACTGGATGCTTGATGGTCCATCATTCCTCCATTTTATATTCCCTAAATGCTTTAATCAAGGCTGTAATGAAGATAATTACGATTTGTACAGTCGAAATATCTATCTAAAAGGGGAAAGTAAATATTCTTACAACACATCATTTGACTATATCAACCCCACGTGGGTACTTATGGTATTATTGGTCAAGACCCATTTAAAATACAATTGGACCTGAGCCTAATACTGGGGCTTGTGTTAACATCCCCCTTCAAATTGATGCTGGTCAACCGGCAACAATTTGTGAACCAAGAAGTCATGACGTGGCTGGGGAAGACTTTTGGTGAACATATTTGCAAGCTGTTGGTCAGTGGAGACATGTGGAAGACTTATGATGTTGTGATCATATTCATCCCGAATGAAATGACGGTCCACTTCAATATGCTTGGTCCGTTCATGAAAAATGGGATTTTCAATGAGGCGAATAGCAATGGTATTATCTGCATGAAGAGGAGTAGCCGTGGTTTGAGGAAAACCAATCTCTGAGAGGAAACCACAGAGCCAAATAATCTTCGAACAAGCTGAAGACATAGAGCGGTACTCAGATTCCGTGGATGATTTAGAAACCTTATGAACCACATTAAACGCATAAGAGATATCGGGTCCAGTTATTGTCAAGTAGACAAGGCTCCCAACTAAGCGCCTGTTAACAGTGGGATCAGCCAGAAGATCACCCTCATCTTTCCTAAGTTTAGCATTTACTTTTGAAGGTGTGTCCACAGGAGTGGAGTCTTAAAGACCAGCTAGGGCAATGAGATCGGTGACATACTTATGTTGATGAAGAAAAAAATTGGGTACCCCCTTCACCAACACCGATAATGTCCATCGAACAGATATTAATTGAGCAAGGGAGGCTTCCCCCACTACCACATGATCCCCAACGACCTTTATATACCCCTCATGGCTATTACATACCATTTGTGCACGATTACCAAGAACAATCTACAGGGGATCAAGATAGTTCATCATCTTATCAACAACAATCTAAATATGGTCATGGGTATGGTAGTGCTACACAACAGTATGGAGCATATCTTTTTAACCAAAACCGAAGAAATGATGATGATGATATTGAGCCTGGGCGACACTCCACTTGGTATTAGGCTGTCAATCTATCAACTATCATACACTCATACTCATCAATCTCTCTCTAATTTCTACTCTCTAGTCCCCTCTAATTTCAGGTAAACCATGAACCTTTTGATGCTCAAGTGCTTTATGATTTATCTATCTCACTATCATATTTCAGATTTTAATATGTTATCTTCATGGTCATGAATTTCATAACTTATTTGATGATTGAGTTAGTATTAAATGATGATTGATATGTTTGTTATCTACTTATCTTTATTTTCTTATATTTTACACTAATAAATTGATCATGAGCATAAGCAATGGTTGCATTATATAAAATACTGGAGAATAAAGCGAACAACGACATAGACAGGACTCATAACTTAAGGTGACCGAGATTTTGATTTATTGTTGTTACTAATGGAGAAAAATATTGTTTTCCAGCATTTTCTAATATTCTGGATTTTTCGAATATTTTTGCGAATTTTTTTGGATTAAAAAAAAAATTCACACCGCGACGGACCGATATCCGCGACGATATCCGCGAGGTATCGGTTTTTCGGCCCGGCCGATACCGCGACCGATACCGAGATTTTAAACCATGGTCATCCACATGCCTACAAAAGTAAGAACCCATCCCGTGCATCCTCTAATTATGAACAAGCCCACTAGGAAAAGAATCATGTTAAAGTTAGACGTGCTCAGAGCCTCAGAGGTCCATGAAATTCCCAATACCAGAATGAACAAAATATTTTCACAAAAGAAAAAAAAGGGATTTCTTGGTTGTTGTAATTTTAGGGTTTTCTTTTTTCTTTTTAATGACAACACCTTTTCAACGGTAAAATCTGACTTTAATATTTTTTTGGAATTTAAAAAGACAACAGTTGTTGCGGGGCTTTATTTTTTTTTGGGGAGAAATAAAAGAATGGCAATTGCTTTTTTTGAAATTTGAAAAGATTATGGGACCTTATGTTTTGAGATTAAAAAACATGATGAAAGTTGCTTTTTTGGGCCTATAGCAAGGGCTTTTATGGCTTTATGATAAATCTGGCTCTGCATGTGTATTATTAGGGTGCCAATAACACTCAACCATGAGCCCATTGACAAGAGCCCATTGACAAGAGAGCATTCTGTTGCATTCTAGACTCAACCTTGCTTGTTATAAAGTATTGTGGAGCCCCATATTAATAGTCCTACAAAGTAGAATCAATGGATGAAATTAAGCCACGTGTCACTCATCCAACAGTTGAGAAGCTTGTAGACCCTATTCTAGAATTTTAAACAGAACCCTACCCTATTCCTAGATCTATCCATACTTT
This sequence comes from Litsea cubeba, assembly GCA_012931725.1. Taxonomy (NCBI): domain Eukaryota; kingdom Viridiplantae; phylum Streptophyta; class Magnoliopsida; order Laurales; family Lauraceae; genus Litsea; species Litsea cubeba. The sequence continues at coordinate 15,922,522 of CM022946.1, forward strand.
TTTTACAACACTCAATAAATTTTAGCATATTTTTAGAATTTAGAAGTACTGCCTTTTTATTTCTACATAATTCAAGACTCTCCCAGAGTAATCCTTTACTGAAAAAAAGATAAATATTAGCCAACCAAGAGAGCTCCACATGGCCAGGTGCAATGATGGGGTTCCTTATGGCTGAACCAGTTTTGGTCCTGCCTCAAATGACTTGTATGAAGTAAATGCAATGACCCACCCTGATTTGGAGGGGGAAAACCTGAGGAACACCCCATTTCTGTGGTATGGAACGAAGCCCACATTGATCATTATTGTCATCATAGCTTTATACCATCATCAGTATAGGGCGAGCTTCTTTTGTGTGAGTATTGCATAGGCTGTGGACACCAGAACCAATTAATTTAGTCACCCAAGGTGTTATATTGATTGCTTCTGTCAAGGGTATAAGGGGGTCACCCGCATAATCATCTACATCAACATGCCTTGTAGATGAACTACCAAAGTGAGTTTGAGGAAGAAGGGGAAAAAACTGATCTCAGACAAGCAAAGCATGAGATGGAAAGCACCCAATCAGTGTCCCTTGATTAGTGTCCACAAGAAGTGAAATTCACATGTCCTCTTACGAGTCCTGATCCCTTGTTTCTGATGTTTCATCCTATCAACATTCGTCAGTTGTATAAAACCTCATGCTGACTAATGCACCCTCTCAGTTGCTTCTTTGGAATGAAAAAAGAAAAGAAGAGATTTTATATAGCTGGCACATGTTGATAGGATGAAACAGTATCTCCCTGTTTCTTCGAACATGGATTTCCTATTCAAGCTGATTCACATGCACCTCAGGAATCAAGTCCAAACAAATACTACATGCCTCCAATAAGTTCTACATAACAAAAATGAACTCTCAAGCCATGCAAGTTACGTTCCACATTCCTTTCTATGATCACATCTAACTATCGATCAAGCAAATGTGCATTCAATAGCAGTTGCTTTCACCCAAGAAACATCTAACAGTTCAGTCAGCATCTAAGACAACATGGTCAAAATAAATAAGGCACAGGACGGTTCGTACTCCTCAACAAAGCATAGACCATCTCCACCACTTGATCACAATGTGTAGGACATTATCAACAAGAGAAGCTTCAGTGCCATTAGGCTTCTTGCACATGAGAAGATATCAATGCACCTCAATTACTGCCATGTTGTCCTCAGGAGACATCAGATTGCAGCTGACACTAGAAAAGCTCGGATGCGTTGCAACAGTTCAGCCTTTACGGAATCAGGGACGGAGGCTGCACGAGCAAGAGGCATGGAAGCACAAAAAACACAGTAAGGAATCCATTAAATAGTCTTTTTTTGGTCTGTGTGCTTGTGTAGAGGACATGACTGAATTCAAATTGAACGTAATGCATTCGGTGCTCTTTACCCAATTCATCATCAACAAGCACAGGATTTGTGTCAATAATAAATATAGAGGTTAAACTGTCAAACATGAGATCAACGGCCCATTTGGATCTTCATAAACTGGGTGCAGGTAACTCAGTTAACACATAAATGAAAGTCCATGCATTGGACAACCTGTGCCAGTCATAGCTATTTCTAATAGAGAATATCATAAAGAAGGTTGGATATGTTATGAAAAGGATGAGTTCATCTCAGATTATGATTATATTAGACTTGATTTATGATATGCATTTCAAGATGCGACTTTCATCTTTTTTGAAGGTTGCACACAGAAAATGGATCCGCACCTCTGCCCTTTGGTGTGATGAGATGTACAAGTTCATCCACAGTTACGTTGTTTCTTCCTTTCTTCCTTGTAAAGGCCCTAAAAAAGAGAAAAGAATAAGCCATTACTTTGAGACGTTGAGGGAGAAACTGGAAGCCAAATTAAAGATACCATTATCCATTTCATTAAATAATGTCTGCAAATGTGGCTATGACAAGACTGGAACACATGCAGATTTCAGAAAAAAAAAAAGGTGTCACTCCAATCCACTAAAAGGAGACTGTTGATTTTATTCTGCTGAATATCTGATTTTTTTTTTTGCAGACAAGGGTGTCCGGCCTCTTTCAGAACCGACTATTAAAACTCCAATTATCTAAAATGTTTCTATCAGTAGCCGCAGGATGTATCTCATTGGTTGTAAGACTTCGCTATTGTGGTACAGATGTCATCAGGACAACTTAGCTTGAAGTTGGCTTGAATCAGCTCAATTAGGCTTGAACTAAAGCTCAATTCATTGTCTCATAAGCCAAATTCAAGATAGGTCCAGCTCAGCCCAAGCTTGATTTGTTAAGAGGGTTGACTCAATCTCAACTTGTTAAGCTCTCAACCTGGTGCCATTTTTGTACATCATAACTATATTTAACACAGAATATAATTTTTTTGATGAATATTACATAATATTGTTAATCCAATTCAATAGGAGTATAACGGTAAATAGATTGGAGGCATAAATCATAATGCATAAAAATTTAAGTTTAACTACAAGATTTTGAAAAATAACTCAATAGGGAACAATAACATGAAAAATTATCAAATCTCACAATAAAACGATCACATCCACCTGAAATGTGTCTGACCCAAATTTTAACTTTTCTTCCATTGTTCAGGCCTTCAAATCTACACTTAGTGACTTCCAACTAGGTTGATTTTAGGGTATTATTTATCTGTGCATAGGCCTTCTGTAGCTTTCTTCCTCTTGAATTTTTGGTAACCAAAAGCGGACCCCAAATACTGGTGCTCCCTATATTTTATATGCTTTGACTTGAGCTCAAACTTGATATGCACCATTGAGGCAAGCCGAAGCCTAACTTAGTTGGGCAGTTGGGCTTGATTCCTGTTCAAGCAGCTGAGCTCTAGATCCAGCTCGGTTTAGTACTACCACGCCTAACTCGGCATAATTCAAGTAGGGACGTAAAAATGGCTCAAGTCCAAGGTGGACTCTGACCTGATTAAATGTAATAACCAAAACCTGGACTGACTCAAAAACTGTAAATATGGTAAAAATAAATTGAGACTGGTATCATGGCTAGAACCTATGACCGAGTAATTGTGGGACCGACCGTCTGCCATCAGTCCTAAGCTCTCCTTTTTAGTCTATATTTTTAAAATATCAATAATAGTATAGTTTTAAATGATATTTATTAGTATCATTTTTATAATATATACACTACTTGTATAGTTGTATATATCATTATGTACATGGTTGTAAAAATATGGACCCAACTGGACAGAGAGCTGATTATAAATGGAATCCAAAAGAGGACGCCAGTACCAGGAATTTTCAAATCAGGTCCTTCAGGTGACCAGGTAACAGAAAAGGCCACATGAGCCAGGCAATATGAAATTAATCCATGTTACAGAAGAGGCTGCTTGTTTTGATGCCTCCCCATGGAGCCTAGTCAATTTGATCTGAGTGTATGAAAAACCATCTAGGGAGGCACTTCTAATTTGTCACATTTTTATGCTGTTGCTATTCTTTGCCTTTGAGCTTCTTTAAATTAATTGCCTTTAACAATAGAAAAAAGAAGGTGAAAGAAACTCTCCACATTTTCTAACACATATTGGTTCCATATGGGTGAATCGCCCAAATGAATAGCAGGCAATACGTATCAAATAGATCCAAGTTCCCAATGAGCAAGTCACCTTTGGTTTTTCTTTGCTTGGGAACTTCAGTCAATAGCATGAAAGAATATAAATCAACCTAGGCAGATATCTCCTAGAATGTGGAACATTACATAGGTCTAAACAATATAGCATCCTAATACGTTAAAAGTTCCACAAATATCAACCATCAATCGAATTTCCAAAGGTTTTAAGCCAAACAATTAAAGTCCAAAGGTTTTAAGTATGGCATATTGATTCATACAGTTGAGCACTGATACTGCTACAGACTAGCGTACTGGAATACTGGCCAATTAAGCAGTTGGTCTTTGTTGAGTTTCTAAAGCTTAATAAAGGTCGATATAAACTGACACATCAACTGAATTTTTGCCGGTATGACTGCTACATACAGGCATACCACTGTATTTCCACTGATATCAGAAGATATCAGCAATTCAGCATACACCATTAGTATATATTGACCGATAATGTGCAAACTACATTTCAGATGAAAGTTGACAGTTGACACTTGTCTTATGGGTATATTTTGGCTGTTGAAAGAACCTGCACAGAGCTTTCATTTCATCTCTCCAACCACATTCAATGAGCCTTTCCCTCAAAAGCTCCTTCAGTTTCTCCTTTTCACCACTTTCGATTAACTAGGTAAAAAAAGAAATTTGAAGTCAGAGAGAGAGAGAGAGAGAGAGAGAGAGAGAGAGAGAGAGAGAGAGAGATTACAGAATATCAACAAAAAGTATTCTCGTTAATTTTTCAAATTAAATTCATAAAACTCCAAAATGAATACACAAAAGAATAGGGAAAGGTAGAACTCAATTACAGAATGTTTCGACCAACTTGCACATCGTTTATCTTTTGTTTCTCTTTCTTTATTCTTTCTAACAAACAACGTTTAATTCATATAGACTAGCAGCTATCATTACTCATTCACAAAGGAAAAACAGAAAAGAAGGAGAAATAAAGGATCACAATCTAAACAATGCAGGCTTCTGGGGAGAAACATATATCCATCCTTTTACCAAATATTAACTTAATTATCTGGATGATCTTCTGAAATCAGACAAAAGAAAGAGTAAACACTGAGAAACTTTACTTTCAGATTACCATTATCATAAAAATCCATAATACTAAAAAATAAAAATAAAAAAGTTTAAACAAAGACTAAACAGTATCATCAGATTGACTTAACCATCTGGGCCATCTTCAACAATTCAGAAAAAAACCAATAATTTTCATGTGATTAACAAAAACCATTTCATAGGTCCCTCAGAAAACAAAGCTCCTAAAGAACCTTTTCAAATTCTTCCCAGTGTATGGTTTGTCAGCCATATTGAGAAAGATAATGAAATCAGCTCATTTTATATCTTTTTCCATCAGATTCTGGGTGATTACGCTAAAACCCAATCTGCAACTTACAACCAACAAAAAATTCAACTCACCCATCTGGTTCATCTACTACAACTGGAACAATATTTTAAAAAATGCAAAAACATAAAAAAATTTAGTAAAACAAACTAATTTCACTTTCTTTTGCCATTATAGTTTCTCCTTCCATCAGTAAGGCTTCTCTTTTAATTATCTACAAACTAATCCGATAAACTGAACTGAAGTCAAGCAAAATCCAAGAAAATAGTTTAGGGGAGAAAAAAAGCAACACCCAAGTAATACTCAAACCTACTGCTAGGCTACATATTACAATTAAATTGCTTTCAAGTCGCCTTCAATGGAATATGGCTATGATTCCAGAGTTCTTCCTTGTTTTGACTATAATGCAACTGCAATTCCCCTATTTCCACTTGATGGAAGTAGTCCTTGTGACCCAATTCACCAGCATATACACGCACAGCTATAATCATCACCACCATCTTCCAACACCTACTATAATAAATTAATCATCACCACAAACCTCTCTCTCTCTCCACTGTTACAATTATAAACAGATAAAATTTCAACAAAACCCAATTCAGAAAACAGCACAAAGAAACAAATCATCTGAAATAAAACCTTAAATCTCAATACCAGAGAAACCCAACCATCTCTCTCATGTATATGTCCATCTACAGATGATTTCATCGAAACCCCAATTCACAGAACAGCAAAAAGAAACAAATCAAATGAAAAAAAAAAAAAAAAAAAACAAAGTATCAATCTTTGACTCCGGAGAAATTCAAAAGAAAAAAGTATCAATCTTTGAGTCCGGAGCAATTCAAACAACATCAGATGAATTGGGGGTAAAAATACCTTAATGTTTATGATCTCTGGGAGTGTCAGCTCTTGCTGGGGATCTTCGTCCCCGTCTGGGGTTGGGGGTCGATTGATGGAAGCCCGCCTTACATTAAAAAAACACAGATTAATCATCGGATGAATCAAAGAAACCTTTCCAGAGGAAAAGGAACAAATAAGAGATTGGGCTGAAAAACACACACATTATTTTCGAGGATTTCTATCGGGAGTTGGGTTTTGTAGCGTCTTTTTCGTGAATGCGTTGGTCTTTTTTGAGTGTAAGTACGTTGATTTTGGGTTGGTTTCAGTGGAGATTGTTGTACTTCTGCTTATATATATATATGCATATCACGATTCAGGAGGAGAAGACTCTCTTCCTTTTGTTCTTCGCCCTTTTGCTCATGGACATATTCAGGTCTAGCCTGACTTTAGAAACATGGGCCTACAGCTAGCCCAAGCCCAGCACAGGCAATGGGAGCCCTAAGTCTGCCCATTTATCAATTCAAGCTTTCTGGCAATTATTTGGATAAATTATCAATAAGGGCACATTTATGTAAATCTGAATCCAAAAAAACAAGATTAGATTTTTGTTGTACATATATATTTTTTCTTTATAGTTGTATTCTTTGTAAAAAACCTAATTAATTTTTAGGGTATCAAATTAATTTTGAGATAAGAAATTTGAATTTCACCGCTGTCATAATCAAACTTTTATATCTCTAGAATAGAAAGTTAGGATCTATACTTCGCAATATTATACAGACAAACCTTAGATTACAAGTGATTCTTATTTAGACTGAGCCAGATTAGGCTTGAGCTTATTGCTCAATATCAGCTTGATTCAAATATTAAATTACTATTAATTTAGGAATAATGTCCACAGAGTTGCTCTTAACTAATATTTGCTTTTAAGCAGTAAAAATCTAAGCAATTTCTACAGAGTTGTTTTTATGATATCCTAGTGCTTAAGGGCCCGTTTGGATGTATACAGAATAAAATATTTACAGATTTAATTATTGCAAGAATAAAATAATATAGAATAGAATAATGTAATATTATAATATTACAATATTTTTCCTGTTTGGCGATATTTGGAAAATCTTACAGATTTTAAATTGAGTTGTTTGGGAGGTGCTATGATTAAAGTAAATTACATTATTAGAATAATTTTTTATTAAATATAATTTACCACATCTGGATAAAAAAGTAGTGTGGTATAGTAAAGTTCAATTGCGATGTTTTTACCTTAAGTTGCTTTTCTTTTATCACATAAAATCATGGTAAAGTATAGTAAAGTAAAGTCAATACAAAAAACAACTACTTTATAACTCTCTCTCCCACTTTGTTTTACCACATACTTCATCTCACCTTACTTTACCTCACCTTTACTATGATATGACATCAATCTTTATTTTACTTTACCACACCTATAACCAAGTCACTTTTACTTACCATATAAAACTACGATAAAATGTGATAAAATAAAGTTGAATAAAAATAAAATACTTTACCATTCCTTCCCACTTTACTTTACCAAATATTGTATCCCAACTTTACTTTACCCCACCTTTACCATGATGTGACATTTACTTGTACTTTACTTTATCATATATGTAACATCATGATGAATTTAAAAGTCTTTACTTTACTCTACCACTTTGTAATCGTCATTTTGAAAGATTATTATCTTGTAGAAAGTTTTCTACGGGGGGGAGCTGTAGGAGAAAATATTGAGCTTTTTGAAAGAAAAGAATATTTTCTTCAAGTTTTTCTTGGGTTACCAAACATACAAGATTCTCTTCTATAGAAAATGAAAGATTATATTCTATAAAGTATTATTTTCTTGTGTTTTCTTGTGCAATTTCTACAGAGTTGTTTTTATGATATCCTAGTGCCATGTAATATTTCACATATCACCTTATGTGATGTCTAAAAATTGTACGATATTACAATATTATTGGATGAACAACTCTCAAAAAAATATTTTAGGGCAAATATAAGCTATGAGTTCAGTTGTAAAGTTAATATCCCTAAAAATCTTATATCCTGAATTTTATATCAAAAAGGGGCCCAAAGAAGTCTAGGCTAGCCTAGGACCGGGCTGACTAGGGCCATGAGCACCCCCAAATATAGGTAGGTCTGGCCCATTGAAAGCCAGTCCTATTAAAACCGCGTGGGCAGATCTGTAATTACCTCCGCCTCCTCTTCCTCTCTGTATATATTCCTCTTCCTTGCGACCAGCGAGGGAAGAAGCCCTGAGAGAAGTAGAGAGAGAATACAACAAACAAGAAAGAAAGAAAGAAAAGATGTCGGACCTCGACCCTCCTTCAAAGGAGGCCCAGGCCCAGGCCCAGGCCCAAACCCAGGCCGAGGAGGAGGGGGAATGGGAGAGGAGAGCACGAACATGGCTGACGACGCTTCCTAGGCGTCGAAACGTGACGACGGACGAGATGGACGTCTGGATCGACTCCAATCTCTCCTCCATCCCCCAACAAATCATCTCCAACCCTCGATCCCACCTCTACGGCCGGATCATCTCCCTCCACAAGCTCATCCGTCGAGCCCATCAGGTCAGCTCCATTCTCTCTCTAATGCTCATTGTATCTACTTCTACTTCTAGGGCTTTACATTATTTATGCTCCATCTAAGATTCTAAGTACAGGTATGCATTTTTTTTTGGTGTGTGTGTGTGTGTGTTCTGGATGGAGGGGATTGGTGAGGTGATGATGATGCAATGTGGGTTACACCATGTGATTAGGGCACTGCTGCTGTATGTTGGTACTTGCAAGCTGGAAGTTGATTAGGGTATGAACTATCAACTGTCCTGGATTTGGGGACTTGGGGTGATAATGTTAAAATTAATTTTAAATTTAGTAGTAAATTGGGATAAGTATTGTAAGCGCATAAAATGTCACTCACAAAGATAGGGGGTGTAGCCGGAGCTCTTTGGTTGAACACCAATGCCTGACTGCCTAAAACCTGAGAAGGGGAGGAAGAACAGTAAGTCAGAGGACCCTGGATGTGGGCTCTCCGATGCCTAAGTCAGTCTGAGAACTGGACTAATGATAGAGATTTTGGAGAAGAAGATGATACCGTTCTTCCGGGAGGGAGAGATCTGGCATATGGTTTTGTGTACGGTGGGTTGGATCTCATCATCTCTTGCTCTCTGCGCCTGCTGCTCTTTAGATGGATAGGGAGAGGGAGAGAGTTGACTTTGAGGTGGTTAGCCGTCCCATCATAGCCCACTCTGTCAGGCACTAGGGAGGTATAGTCCCATCGTAGCGTCTGTGGACACCGATCTGTCACGAAGCATCGGCGGTATGGGAGGCTCTATCAGATAGTATGGGAGGTGCCCTTGTCTTGTCGCACGTGCTGTAGCGTGCATGAGCGTCCAAGGGAGGACAGCTATCAACCCCTGCCTTGGCTAGTTCTGGCATCCTGACCGAGGTCAGGGTGTGTTGTCGAGGTCGGGGAGCTGAGGTCGGTGAGCCGAGGTTGGGGGCGACCTTGACCTCGCAGGGATGCCGAAGCGGGATGACTGGAATGAAGTCACTAGCCGGGCTGGGGATGCCCTGGCCGAGGTGGAGCTAATGAGCGTATAGCCGAAGTGGAATCACTTGGCCGAGATGGACTAGTTGGTGCGGGAGTCCCGGATGCAGCATCTGACAGGGATCCCGGCGAGTTCGGGATTATCCCCACACAATAGCCCCCCAGCTTCTGAGCTCTGAGAGTACTCTCTGAGGTCGGAAGCTAAGAAGGGAGGAGCTGTTTGAGCTTGATAGTCTTCAGTGTCCGGTTTGTCACCAACTGAGAGACTGAGACGTGACAAGCTGGCTCGTCGCCAGAGGTGTAATCCTGTTGGAAGTATTCTAGTGACGCTGCCGAGGAGGCTAGCATTGCTGCCAAGCTGAGGATTGGCACTGCTGCCGAGCTGGAGACTGGCACTGCTGCATAGCTGGAGACTGGCACTGCTGTCGAGCTGGAGGAAGAGTTTCCAGCCGAGCTACAGGCTGCGCTGCTGCCAAGCTAGAGACTGGCACTGCTGCCGAACTGGTGGAGACTGAGACTGAGGTAGGAGCAATTGGCCCAGACCAACATGAGGCCGAGCCAGCGTGAGGTCGTAGCCAGCACGTGGACGGACCAGCAAGAGGTCGGGACCATCATGAGGCCGAACCTGCGTGAAGCACATAGCTAGCACGAGGGCGAACCAGCAAGAGGTCGGGGCGTGCCGGCAATCTGGCATGAGAGCCGAGATGCTCACAAAGCACGAACTGGAGAAGACCCGCTGGCTCGTCGCCAGGGGCGCGTCGGCAACCTGGCATGGGCGCCGAGGTGCGCTCATAACGCGAACTGGAGAAGACCCGCTGGCTCGTCGCCAGGGGCTCGTCGGCAACCTGGCATGGGCGCCGAGGTGCGCTCATAACGCGAACTGGAGAAGACCCGCTGGCTCGTCGCCAGGGGCGCGTCGGCAACCTGGCATGGGCGCCGAGGTGCGCTCATAACGCGAACTGGAGAAGACCCGCTGGCTCGTCGCCAGGGGCGCGTCGGCAACCTGGCATGGGCGCCGAGGTGCGCTCATAACGCGAACTGGAGAAGTCCCGCTGGCTCGTCGCCAGGGGCGCGTCAGCAACCTGGCATGGGTGCCGAGGCGCGCTCATAACGCGAACTGGAGAAGACCCGCTGGCTCGTCACCAGGGGCGCGTCGGCTACCTGGCATTGGCGCCGAGGCGCGCTCATAACGCGAACTAGAGAAGACCCGCTGGCTCGTCGCCAGGGGCGCGTCGGCAACCTGGCATGGGCGCCGAGGTGCGCTCATAACGCGAACTGGAGAAGACCCGCTGGCTCGTCGCCAGGGGCGCGTCGGCAACCTGGCATGGGCGCCGAGGTGCGCTCATAACGCGAATTGGAGAAGACTCGCCGGCTTGTCGCCAGGGGAGCGTCGGCTACCTGGCATGGGCGCCGAGGTGCATGACGTAGAGGCCAGCATGAGGGCGACACCAACATGAGATCAAGAATCTGGCGCTGCTGCCGCGATGCACGAAATCGAGATCTGGCACGTAGCTGAGACGCAAGAGGTCGAGATCTGGCGCGCGGCCGAGATGTAAGAGCACGAGGCTTTGGATGACTGATGGCGGTAGAAGACCGTGCGATCAAGGCTGACACCAGAGGACCGTGCCGTCGAAATGACGGTAGATGGTCGTACGATCGAAGCAGACAGTAGAGGGTCGTACCGGTGTCATCGAAGGCGACGGCGCCATCGAAGCTGACAGTAGAGGACCGTGCCGCCAGAAATGACGGTAGAGGGTCGTGCGATCAAAGCTGACGGACGGTCGAAGCTGAAGGATGATAGGAGGCTTCAGTAGCCCCTCGAGCTGGAAGGGATGTCTGCTGAGCTGGATGAGTTGCTTGCCGAACTGGAGGAGACACTTGACCGACCTCGAATGAGGCTGACCCTCTCCATGTTTTGCTGGATTGCTTGCCTGACGCGCTGGTCAAGCCATTCTTTGAGGTTTGCGTCTTCCTCCAATTTTCGTCTTAATTTCTTTAAGGGATTGGAGGATGGAGCTGTGGTCGCCCCTTCTTCTTGTAGCTGTTGCCGAAGTTGACGGATCAACTCTTCCTGCGCTTGGATGACAAGGTTTTGGGCTATGATGCACGGATACTTCAAAATGGGCAACGTATCGTGTCGTATCGTATCCGATACTTCACTTTTTACATGTAAAATCCGTGTCCCTGCCGTGTCTATGGCGTGTCCTTGCCGTATCCGTGCCGTATCTGGGCATCATAGGTTTTGGGCCCTAATTTTCGTGAGGAGAAAGTCGACGTCGCCCATTTGATCCTGAGATGCATCTGGCTGAGAATCCTCTTGCCGGGAAAGCTCCAATCGAAGGTTATCTCGTCGGGAAGGTGTTGGGGCCTCCTTAGAGGATGAAGCTGACTGAGCTTCCGGCCTTTAGATATTCGCTGGACCAGATTTTGCCCCGGACCTCCTCTGGCGGGGGACCGGCGGCAGTCGCGCTGGCAGTGCTGATGGTTCTTCTTCCTTTCTGATTCTTCGAGGCATGGTGTTTGGGGGAAGATGGATTTTTGCTCGTTTCCCACAGACGGCGCCAATTGTAAGCGCATAAAATGTCACTCACAAAGATAAGGTGTGTAGCCGGAGCTCTTTGGTTGAACACCGATGCCTGCCTGAAACCTGAGAAGGGGAGGAAGAACAGTAGGTCAGAGGACCCTGGCTGTGGGCAGCGCAGGGCTCTCCGATGCCTAAGTCAGTATGAGAACTGGACTAAGGATAGAGATTTTGGGGAAGAAGATGATACCGTTCTTCCGGGAGGGAGAGATCTGGCATATGGTTTTGTGTATGGTGGGTTGGATCTCATCATCTCTTGCTCTCTGCGCCTGCTGCTCATTATATGGATAGGGAGAGGGAGAGAGTTGACTTTGAGGTGGTTAGCCGTCCCATCATAGCCCACTCTGTCAGGCACTAGGGAGGTATAGTCCCATCGTAGCGTCTGTGGACACCGATCTGTCACGAAGCATGGGCGGTATGGGAGGCTCTGTCAGAGAGTATGGGCGGTGCCCTTGTCTTGTCGCACGTGCTGTAGCGTGCATGAGCGTCCAAGGGAGGACAGTTGTCAACCCCTGCCTTGGCTAGTTATGGCATCCTGAACGAGGTCAGGGTGTGTTGCCGAGGTCGGGGAGTTGAGGTCGGTGAGCCGAGGTTGGGGGCGACTTTGACCTCGCAGGGATGCCGAAGCGGGATGACTGGGATGAAGTCACTAGCCGGGCTGGGGATGCCCTGGCCGAGGTGGAGCTAATGAGCGTATAACCGAAGTGGAATCACTTGGCCGAGATGGACTAGCTGGTGCGGGAGTCCCGGATGCAGCATCTGACAGGGATCCCGGCGAGTTCGGGATTATCCCCACACAAGTATGATTTTATTTTGGTAGAGCAAAATGTTAGCAAATCAAGAAAGTGGGGGCGGAGATGGAGAATGTTGAGATGGATGTGTCTGAAAGCTGAGAGAGTCAGAATTAGATAAAACTTATATGAGATGGTTTGGACATGTCCAATGCAGAGAAGCAATGGTGTTGTTGTTGAGGAAAAGTTTTTTTATTTAGATTGATGGCCTACCAAGGAGAAGGGGTTGGATAAAGAGGATATTGATGGAAGTAGTGCAACCTGTATGGGGATTTGGTTGACGGTAGATTGGAATGGAGAAATATAATTCATGTAGCATTGGGTGGGAGAGTGGCTTTTCCTTTGTTTTGCTCGTTGTATGTTGCTTTGTCTTCTTTATTGAAAGTTACTTTTACTGATCCAAATAATAATAATAATAATTCATATAGCTGACCCAATATAGTTGGGAAGGCTTTGATGAGGTAGAGGGTCATGTAAAGACTTTTGAATCTCTGAGCCCTCATGATTGGCATCCATCCAAGTGGGCTATACCATCCTAGCTGTTTCTTGCCCCAAATTGGCCAAAAATTGCCCTATAAATATATGCATACATACATACATATAGACATATATATATATTTATGTTTGTGTGTTAATCCCTTCATTCATGGCCTCAACTTTAATGGTTCTGCAAGATGTTTTTATTAGGATTTCAAGCCAACGTTGAGTAATAGTTGGATGAGTGTTAAATTTAGGCTTCTGCCAATTTATGGGATAGTTCAGTGTAAGATACCATGTGCCAACCCAAAAGCTTAAGCTTATAGGTGAAAGGCCCAAACAGGTATATGAAGCCTTGTCAAAGGCATTACTTAGGTGATGTAGGATGTGGGACTTTACCAACAGTCGGTGAGACAGGGTAGGATTGATCATATCCCACCTTCTAAAAGGGGAGTGATTGTGGATAATGTAGATGTATATATCCAATATGCCAACACTTTTGTTGTATTTCTTTTTGGGATTGTTGTCAACATCAGGGACTAGCCGATCTCTTATTTGGTAGCTTATATATTTCGTCCCCCCTTGTACATTTGCATTTTGTGTATTATTATTGAATGGTTACATTTTGTGTATTAATAAAATTAACGAAAAATACATAGTGACGAAACGAAATGCCTCCGCACAAAAAATGTTCCTAGAAAGACATGTTTTGTTTGAGTGTAGTTGCAAGTTGAATACATCCGTTCATGTATACACTGTATTTTATCTTTCAAAAATAGAAAAAAAACATATACACTTTGTTTTTCTTTATATTTCCTTTTCATTGCAGGCGAGTGATGTCGCCGAGGGTGAGCTTCCAAAACGTCCGTTTCAGCGCACTGAGCAGTGGATACCTGTCTATTCATGGTTAGAATCACTAGATGCAAATGAGGTAGTTAAATCTAAAGCAATCAATGAATGGCTATCTCAAAACCCCAAAGTCAAAGAGCAGTTATTTGCAACACATTCTAGTTATCAACTCATGCACTACATCCGGAAATGCCATGCAAGGATTCTAAGGAAAAGGGGGAAGTTGCAGAAGGTATTTGTTTCATAATTTGCTTTATTAATCTTTCTATTCCATTTGGGGGGTGTGCATTGAGAATATATCTTGTTGGCCATTTATTTTGTAATTGTTCATTTTTCTCATGCAGAAGTGGTGCATCAGGTGAATGTATCCACTTGATTTTTTGGCAATGGAATGTTAACGATGGTCTCCAGCCCATGGATGAATGTTAGATATTGCAGTTGCCATGTTGGTGCATGAGTTGTGATGATCCTCTTAGTCATTCTTACACAGATGTTTTTTTGTATTACTGTAATTATAAGAGACACGCATGCTACCTTAGGTTAGACAGTTCATTGCTACACTATCAACCATTTACAAAAAAAGCAAATGCACGTTTCTAGATCACAAGGCTAGTGAGTTGGATGCATGGAATGATTTTTCTCCCACCTATCCATGTCCCATCCACTCCCTGTGAATTGGCATTGGCCTGGGTGGGCCCTACAATTTTCATTGCATGTTTGTACATTATCACTCTCTCTGCATACGTACATGCATACATACATATAATGTTGTTAAATGTTCAGATGAGGGTGTCTCATTTATAAGTTATAACTTTACATAACGAGCAGTGAGGACAATTGTGCAATCGTGAATGGGTTCCATTACAAGAACAGGCCACTATGGTTTGCTGTAATCCTGCAAATCTGAGCTCTTTGAACTGTTCTTTTCCATTTTCCCCCCCAAAAAAAAAAGAAATAAAGAAAGAAAGAAAGAAAAAACATGTGTTTTTACATTCTACTGCCACCCCTCAGTCACCTTTCCCTTTCTTAAATGATGTTGATCTTTGGAGTCTTAGATTCTAACAATTTTTATTTCTTATGATGTGGGTATCCCCGTGGTATATTTACCTGGCAGGACTATTTTTACAAGATCTTTCCTTTGACCATTGACTGCAACGTGCTTCCAATAGTTGATGTTGCTATTTTAGTTTATGATTGGATATGTATATATCTTCGTTAAGAAAACAAGAGAGTGTTCTTACGACCGTTGTTTGTTTGTGTAGGCCATACCAGCAACAAAACCCCCAACCACTATCACTCCAATCAATGACCATAATGCTGGGCCAATACCAGTAGCAGTTCTCCCACCCACAATTACTCCTGTGAAGGACCTCAATACTGCGGTATTGCCAGTAGCAGTTCTTCCAACCACAATTGCTCCTGTCAAGGACCTTAGTACCCAGGTGTTACCAGTAGCTGTTCCTCTAAATACAGGTTTGTATTTTCATCTTACATTTTGAAAAGTATATTTCTCCAACTCCATTTTGAGATCAATGAATAAATAGTTCAAGCACATTTGGGCTAGCCTGATTTCACAATATCTTGTATCATTTCAAATCATAATATTTTTATATTGGCATATATCTTTCCCTCTGAACATGTAAAAGAATATTTTCAATTGAGCTTTCAATATCACAACATATTATGAATTTATGATGTTAAATATTCAACCATGGCCTAGAATTGCAGTATTTGGTTGGAGGCATTATTGACTTCAGTTGTCAGTTTTGTTAAGACCTCATATTATTGTTGATTCTAAACTGAAACATTTTAGCTGTTTCTGCATTTTGGTGTTTCATTTTGGAGTCCATTTCAGAAAAATACTATATATAACTTATAAAATTTGAAATAACTTATATATAGTTATATATACTATATATAACTTATAAAAATTTGAAAAATATTAAACAGCAAAAATGACATGTATAACACATTTATTTCATTCTACTATATCAAAATGCAATATCTTATTTCTGCCTGCCAAACAAATAATTTATAAGCCAAACAAATGATGTGTACATGACAATGTCAAATTACAAAGAAGCAGCAGAATGAAGGGAATTGTTTCCAGCATAAGGCCTTGAAAGGGCTAAAAGCCCTTACTTTTGAATGAAGAGGACAAGAAAACCATGCATGTTCAACCTTAATTGGGGCATATTGGTCAAAACCTCCTTGGAGAAAAACAAGAAAGAAAAGGAAATGGGAATAGGCGGCGCCACATTGATCACAGTGGGGTCAATTGACCCCACTGAGATCTGAAAAAATATTTAAAAATAATTTTTTTTAGTGTCATGAATTGAACTTATGGGAAGCTTTTGACCCCACTTAATTTAAGAGTTTCACCCCACATTAGCTAACTTTACACATTTTTCTTGTTGCTGTGGTAGTGAACAAAAGTCACCATAAAATACCCACCGCCTAAGTTAATGGGCCAACTGTTTACCAAAATAAATAAAAAAATAATGGGCCCACATTGCTGATATGCGTAGCAACGAGTTTTTAAAACTTAAAGGAATTTGTGACATTGCTAGAAAATTAGTGGAGACAAAGAAGGATATCGTATACCAATTGGTTTGTTTGCTTCTAAAATTGGATTTGATTTTACCATAGCGACTGCGACAGTAGAAAGTGCTTTTTCAACAATGAAGTATGTAAAGAATAGGCTGCGTAACCGAATGGGAGATCAATGGATGAATGACTGTTTGGTCACATATATTGAAAATGATGTATTTGCTAGTGTTGATAATGAAGCTATTATGCAACGATCTCAACACATGAAAGCCTGTTGAGGGCAGCTGTCGGAGTATATGTATTTGGATTTTTTTTTTGGATTAAGGACTATTAGTAACAATGTATTATGATTTTTATTTTTATTTTTTTTGAGAATTTAATATTATCTTTGTCAGATTATCGAAAATAGATTATTTGAGTATTTTATATTATATTTGTCGAATTATCGAAAGTAGATGATAGATATTGATAAAGGAAAAAATAAATTTATTCGATTTGTGGAAGATAAGTCTTTTGTTGACCTTACTGACTTGAATTCCTAGAGCTGCCATTGGAAATGGGATTTTTTGGGAGAAACTCATTGAATTTGGACCTAAATCAGAGATTTCGGCCCTGAACACCTCTGACCTCATCTTTTGTTTTTGTTATTTCTTTCTTTTTTGGGTGGCCACAAAACGGTTATGTTTAAGCCAGTTAACTGCGAAGGCTGAAATGAACCGAAATTCACTTTTATTTTCTTAACTATTCCTCGAGGTTGTTGTTTTCCAGGTGAAGGACCTCCAGAGGGAAAGGGGTTTTTGGCAGAGGCTTAACTACATGGGGCAAGTTTGTTGAGATTTTATTGCTGGACTCTATCTTGGATTCCTTCTATGACGTAGTGTGAGGTCCTTGGAGTTGCACGTTGGTCTTTGCCTTGCTTGATAACTCAAGGGATCACAAATGGGAGGGTGACCATGGATTTACACCACAATTAGAGGATGTAAATGTCCAAAACAAGAAGAAACTGAACTCATATATTGGTCTGTTGTTTTGATACAAATATGCAAACCTTGCTCGTGCTTGACGCGTAACACAGGGATAGAAATCTGTCATCATCATGTAGTTTACCACTCAAGATCTCCTTATTTGACTACTATTGCTAAAGACTTCATAAAAGACCTCCTGGGACTCTTGACTTAAAATAAAAAATGCCAATTAGGACCCAATTAGTATAAAAATTATCTAAATAATAGGAAATGCTTGATCATCTCATGCTTGAGCTAGGAACAAAAAAAGAAAGGTATCACATGAAGTGGGGTCCATGGGTGGGTTGTGAGGCCCTTTGGATCTTTTAAGCAATTAGAATGTGTCATTCTAACTGTTGCAGCTGGTCTATTTTTCTTCTCACCATCATTGGGTTTGCTTTTGCTTTTGTGTAGTTCTTTTTTTTTTTCATTCTTTTTATCTTTTATATGGCAGTTCTTGTCCTTATTTTTCCCCCTTTTTTTTGATAAAGTTTTCTTTGATTAAAAGGAGGAAAAAAAATAAAAATTGGGAGCAAGGCTTGAAACGTGCAGTGTCCTATCTTTTGCTCAAATGAAAATTAGGTGTTTGAGGTAGGGATGGCAATTCCGTCCGGTCCGATCCGATCCGATCCGATACCCGCTCCGTTTGGATATGGATTTCGGATATTTTTTCGGAGATCGGGTCGGATTCGGATATGGATCTTGAAAAAAATTCGGAGATCGAATCGGAGACGGATATGGAGATATCCGATCCGATCCGAAAATCCGTTTGATATCCGACCCGTATCCGACCCGTTTGGATATCCGTTTAACCCTTAATTGCAGTTTTCCCCCTTATCTTATATAATATTATATATATTACACCATATATATATATATATCAATATATTACAGAGAACACTTCAATAATTGGGATTTGTATGACTTGTGTAAGTGTGTTGAAACTCGAATGACTTTATTTTGGAAGTTTATTTTTGGATATATTCTGAATTGTATTGTCTTTTTAATGTTTTTAATGCTTAAATTATATTTTGAATTGTATTGTCTTTTTAATATTTTTTTAATGATTTGGATATCCGATATCCGTTTGGAGGCGGGGATGGAGGATAGAATGGATATCCGTTTGGAGATCGGAGCGGATATGGAGATGGAGAATTGGATTTGGATTGTCATATCCGCCTCCGATCCGACCCGTTGCCATCCCTAGTTTGAGGTTTTTAAAAAACAGTGATTAGGGAATCCTATTTGGCGATCTTCTTCTTTATTTATTTTTTTGAAAAAATATGATCTTCCTCGTGATTATAACTTGAAAATAATATTCAGCACATCATCATTATCATTTTAGACTTATCCCAGTTCCCAATGATTTGGGGCTGGCTTAATATGCATCTTATCAAAACTCAAAAAGAAGGAAAGTTCTATTTCCTTGCATGATTTTCTCTTGATTGGTCTTTGGTAGCCTGTATAGATTTTGCCTAAGGGGTTCTTGCGAACCGTTTGTGATGTTCTCCTTGACCTATATCACAGAACAACCAAACGAGCTTTTGTTGATGATGTGTAAGGCTTGGGTAATGTGCTTATTGGTGATGAATGAGTAGATCCTAGACACATGAAAAGATGGTCAAGTGTCCAGGATTTCTTGGTTGCTCTTTCTATCAGTGGTAAGGTTGGATTAGAGAGGTGAAATAAAATCTTCTGTTATAAGAAAAGGTTGGATTAGAGTTTTTTTTTTTTTTGTCTTTTTATTTATTTATTATAATAGTAAATTGCTCCGAAAGAGAACTGGACTGAAAAAGCACAAACCGGCTCTAAAACAAACAACTAGAAACAGAAACATAATAATCAAACATCATTAGACATCAAAAGAAACAAAATCATGAGAAACTCCCTCCTTACTGAGACCATCGGCCATTTCATTAGCCTCTCAGAAAATATGGTGAAAAGACGCATCGAGCTGAGAAAAGTTTTTTTTTTTTTTTTTGGGTCTTATGCTCTTGTTTTTTTAAAGCTTGTGAGGCTTACTTACATTAAGGCGATCCCTTATCCCCTCTTGTTTGTGATTGTGGACTCACTAAGCCGTTTGTTACTGTGGTTGAGGGGCTGGTATAATTAGTGGATTTAGGATCTAAAATTTTGACATTGAGATTACTCATTTTCCTTTTGCTCTGAGTGCGTGTTTTTTGCTGTAACTAGCCAACAAATTGAAAACTTGTAGGTATGGTATAACAATGGTTTGAATTACCATCAGGGTTTAGTGGTAACAACAGTGAATGTGCGCTAATGGTTTTCAATTAGAGATGCAACAAGTTTAGTCTTGTAGATCTTTTTAGGTGTCATGTAGATCTGTGACATTGGGGCTCGGGGAGTCTACAGAAGCTATATATGATTTGGTCATTGACCGGTTTGAAGAAGTTATCAACTTGGAAGAGTTGGTTCTTGTCTCTTGGTGGTATAATCACTTAGATTAAATCTTCTTTAGCAAGTTTGTTTATTTATTTCTTTTCCTCCTTTTGTTGTGTTGTTAGTGTGCTTCAAAGAAATGGAAGAATTGAAGGTGGTTTGTTTTGAAATGGCATGGAAGACCATTGCAAGTATCAATTATTTTTTTTTTTTTGAGTTGGAAACAAGTAATTTAGGCCTACCAAAGTAGAATTGTTGGGCTGTTCAACAAAGAGAGTTAACTTTGCTCTTCTTGGTAATTTGTTGTGTGTGGTGATGAGGGTGAAGGTTTATGGCAATTGATTATTACCCATAAAATTAACCTCGAAAATAATGGTTGGCAAATCCCTCAAAGTTTCGGTGTCTTACAAATCTGTTCTTAGTATGTCTGGAGGAATTATATGCATCAACTATAGAGTTTGAGATTTGTGCTTCAGCAATCAGTTGATTTTGTGATGCTTTTCCTATGCTTTGTTCCACTAGAAGTCTAGAACAATTAAGTTGTCCTTAGTAATGGAGTATCTTGATACATCTGGTGGGGAGTTATTTGAAATTTGAATCACTATGTTCCATCATCATCTTTAGGATCGTGAGATGATCCCTCTTTTGACTTGCTTGTGACAGTTGAAGATACTTTGTTCCATTTATAGAGGTCTTGATGTCCTGTTGTGTTGTGCTGGATGCCAAAAGTGTTTATTCAGTCAAATCTTTTTGTGGGTGCTTGCGTTGTGTGTGTGTGTGTTTTTTTTTTAATGGTAACTGAATTTTATTAAAAGCTAAGCAGCATAAAAGAAATATACTGAGAAGCTACATCAACGAAACTACCCAAAAACAGAAGAGAAGAAAACAAAACTAATCCAGCCTCCCAACTCCTTTAGCCAGGTTTTCTGCCACCTCATTGGCAGACCAATTCATATGCACAAACGAACACAAAGTTTCGAAGCAATATCCAATACTTATACCATAGCTCTCCTATTTGAGGATAGAAGAAGGGTCGTGTGTTGCGTCAGGTTGATAGCTGGCATAAATCTATTGTTACTTTTAAACCATTCTCCTGTTTGAGGAGAATTAAGGCTCCCCTATGGTGATAGATTTGAGATATGTTTGTCATTTGCTGATCATTGTCTGTTTGTAAGGAGGATTTGGAGTTCCTTAAATGAGATTATTTGGGCTGTTTTGGGTTGTATCAATGACTTTGAAGTCCCTTTTTGAAGTGTAGACTTTAGTTGCTATCTTGTTGGTTTTTAGTGTATGGGATTGTGAACGAGCTGAGTTGACCTTGGGTCAGGTTTGAGCTCAGCCTTGCTTGGCTAATGTTTCAAACTTCACCACTTGAGCTCAGTCTTAGCGTGAAAATATTTAATCAAGCTCAATCTTGGCTTGAGCTTAACTTGAATGAAATAATGAGCCGATCTTAGGTTGAATCAATCCCAGCTGAATTAAAAAAGGTTAAATACCTATAGCAAAAAAAAAAAAAAACTGGTTAAATACCTTATATGAAGCTTGGCTAAAGCTCAAACTCAGTGAAGGCTTGACACCTTGAATGATCATGCAGATATTTGATAAATAGTCAGTCAAGGGCACAATCTATTATTTGTATTTAATTATGAATGGATCAAAGAATGTCCTAAACCTTGACTTTCCTCTTCACATTCCAAAACTATGCCTGATCTAATTCTGCTTAGTGTGGATTTTAAGGCCTCAAAACCAAGGATATAAAAAATGTTAGAAAAGAGTATATCAATCCAGTAGTAAATACAAGTCAGATGAATGTCAATTTTGGGTGAGTAGGTAGTGTTAGTGAGCGAGGGGGTTTGCTTAATCACAGGGTGCTCTAGTGGCCATCACAAGATTGTAGCTCAGCTAGTTTATATGAGCTATGAGTCGTAAGATCATTTTCATACAGACGATTCTTTAATTGGAGATAATCAAACATCTTCGCAAAGTATTGGTGTCCAGTGTCTAGGACAGATTTGTTTAACATTTGCTATTATTTCCTTTCCATATTTCTTTTTAAACTTACACTATTTGGACCCTGATATGTTTCTTATGGTCTATACTCTATGGTGTTGAGTTATGACAGTTTTGGTGAGCCGTAACTCCATAGATGTTTTACTGTCTTCTCCAAGTTCTGTTTTCACTGTTCAATGATTCTCTCCAAAACCAAGCGTTAAAACATTCCACAATCTTGCACATATATACAGTAGGAAAGTCAACTTCCATGTACTTATTTTCATTTCTTTTCTCTTTTTAGTTTCCTTATATACATTTTTTAAGAAGCACAACTCCCATACAAAATTTGTCTGATCCCATACAAAACTTGTCTGATCACTCCCCATTTGGCACGAAGAAGTGACCATCTACTTATGAATTGCACTAGTAGATCAATATGTATTTATTACATAGCCAAGCATCTAGGGAATATGTTAACCAAAAGAAAATATGAGTGATATTTTCAGAGTCGTTTGCAAGTCAAGGTATGGTTCATTTAGGAAATATGTTGACCAAAAGAGTGATTTTTCCAGTGAATAGTTGTTTCGACAACCCTTTATGCGATACCATTTGCTGCTAATCAAGTCATGATAGATTCTTTTTAGCTATGATTCATTTAGGAAATTTGTTAACCAAAAGCAATGTTTTAAAATGCTGAGGTGTGAGGCGAGGCATTCTAATTGCTTGTAGCCTAAGATATGAGCACCAAGGAGTGGGGTGAAGCCTCAGCCCTCAGGAGCATACCTTTTTAAATAAATAATAATTATATACTAATACAAACCATCAAAATAATATTATTACTAGACATAGAAAACCGTTGCAGTTTGGTTGTTATAATAAGACTTCGAGTTTTTTTAGGGTTGGCTTAATTTAATACTAGTTTTAACAGTCTTAAATAAAATAATCTTTTAACTTCTTAAAGTTACAAGCTCTCACTTTTCTTAAAGAAAAGGGGTGTAGACTTCGAGTTTTTTTTAGGGTTGGCTTAATTTAATCCTAGTTTTAACAGTTTTAAATAAAAAAAGCTTTTAGCTTCTTAAAGTTTCAAGCTCTCACTTTTCTTGAAATAAAGAAGTGTAGCCAGATGATATGGACTGTGACTGCAGCACACACTTCATCTGTTGCATACTCTTTAAATATGCATAATACGGTGAGGTATACGCTCCAACAGCGAGCTACAACCCAGACTTAAGCCTGGGGCAATTTTGAGATGCCTTGCTTCAAGGTGAGCCTTGAGGTGTCACTGTGTAAGGCCAGATTCTTCTAAAAGGATTGACTTATGAGTGATATGTCCAGTGAACCATTGTATCAACAGACCTTTCCAGGGTGCCATATGCAGATTAAATTAGGTTTGGCCTTTGATGTGTTGAACGTGTAAAAGACAACTTTATTTCTGTGCAGTAACTGAATCTTGCAGATCTCATCTTGTTTAAGTTTGATTTAATTATCTTTTTACTACTACTTTATCCTTTTATGTTTGCTGTAGGCTGAACTTAAAGACCCTTGTTCTGTTTTTCCCTTTTTCAGGTAGTCTCTCATGCAATGTACCAAACGATAATGATTTCAGTTTATCAAAAAAGAATGAAGCTTTTGTTAGATACGAAATGTAAGTGACAAATAAATTTCCTCTCATGTTAATTATAATGTGTTCCCTTGTACTTATTTTGATTTTCTTGTGCAGTTTGACAGATTTGGAGAATCAGCTAACCAGCATCCTCTCAAAGCATAGACAAGTAAATGGCTCAAAATAGTCTAATCAACCATTATTGCATTAACAGAGATCTTCAGCTTGACCTGCTTATTTTGTTCATTTAGTGGAAAAAAAAAAAATTGCTGTGTATGCACATATATTAGCAGTTTCTAATTTATGGGTTGTGAGGAAGATTCTTCTTTGTTTCTCAGTGCTTATTTTATTTCTTCTTTTTTATTGCAGTATTTTTCTCTTATACTGTTTCTGAGCGTTTAATATAAGTTTACCATTTCAAAAAAGAAAAACAAACTTAAAATATAATATCAAGGTAAATCTAATGACCAAGTTGATAGTTGGCTATATCTAATTTTTTAAAGCTTGATTACATTGAAGAACTAAATTGGTTGATTTTCCTAGCCATTCGAGTTTAGCTCAAGTCTAGCACTTAGTGGAGAGCTTCTAAGTGTAGGCTTTCCATGATTAGGGATGTAAACAGGTAACAGGTAAGGGTGGCAAAAACTGACTTGTTCTGTGAACATAACCAGGACTGACATGCGTAATCCAATCCAGACTCGAACCACACCTGGTGCTGGCCAACATGGTCAAGGTTTTCTGACCCACCATTTTGCGGGTCAGGTTGGCGTTCGGTTGGCGTTGACCTGTTGGTTCATGCCCCCCACCCCCACCCCCACCCCCACCCAAAAAAAAAAAAAAAAACTTATTCCTTTTCTTTTTGTTAATCATAATATGCTTCCATCCTGTTTTGTAACCCACTGCTGCCCTTATCTCCCTCATTGATTATTCCCTTGATTTAACACTTCGTCTGAAGCCTCATCTATAAGAAGAATTCATCTTTGTAACATATCCAACCTGGTGGATTATATCATGGGGATTTTGTCGTGTCAGCTGCTGAGACTGGTATGAAGTCAATCTTATGAGCGAGCAATATCTGGTCTCCAAAGGCTGCTGTTTTTAAGCCCCCCAGAAAAAGAATTTATAGCCACTAGTGTAACCATTTGAGCTGATGGAATTAGCAATATTATCTGTGTACGCATTGAACAATAAAATAGAGGAGACAAAATTGTGAATACTTTGTGCAGCACTAAAAGTGGGTGACAAGATTGCTTATACTCATGATCTTTGATTTAGCAGTGGCAGGGTAATTAGAAGAATTCGAAGAGTGTACAACAGGCATCGCTCTGAATTTGGAATCAAATAATGTTGGCGTTGCATTAATGGTTGATGGTTTCTTCATACAGGAGGGAAGATCTGTAAAATCCAAACAGGAAGAGTTGCTTAGATAGATACCAGTTAGAATGAATGATAATCTATTTCTGCATGGATTCTGTGGAAATTGGAAACTAATTCTTGTGGAATACTGTTCTGCTATTTCTGCTCCATTATCAGCAGATGACCCTTAACTGATTTTTGGCTGGAAATTCATAGAAACAGCTCCCACCTGATGTGATTTCAGGTTTCCTTGCCACCCACATTCACAGCAAAATAAATCACCATTTCTTTCATGATACTAATATCAACTTGGGGCCAAACTCCCACTAAGCGTGGAATAGTTTACTAGAAAACTAACATTCATGTGATCACATTCCTCCATGACAAAGCTCCAAATTTCCGCCAGAACTGAAGTTAAACTAAAACCTACTACATCTATCAGATTGCTTCAAATCTTTGTTACATTTCTTCCATGTATCAAACATTCTTTTATCTTTTCCTTCTCAGAATTTTGAATGGAGTACTCTGTGTGCGTGTTTTTAAAATCAGTGTGTAATGTGATCTCATTGGTTTTGATTTTGATTTTGATTATTATTATTATTATTTTGTGGAGTGAATTTCTGATGCTGTGCAATTTAATAGATGGTCTACCAAGTTGGGAATCATGAGCATGTATTGCTCTTTACTTTTATGATGAGTTGTATGCCCAAAATATCCTAGATCAGAAAATCTGAGCCCTTTGATTGATGGCCTAAATATGGGTGATAGAGATGAGCAGATGCAAATTAAGGGAGTCAATGATAACTAATGGGTATTTTGATCTAGGAGACTTTTATTGCATTCCGCGTAAATGGTTGTTGGGCCATCAGATCAACAGTCTGGAGGGCTAAAATGTCTCACCCACATGGGATTTTGCACATCTGCATGTCGCATTTGAACGACAGTTGTTATATATAAGAATCCTCATGTTTCTTTGTTCTCTCCTTTCGGCAGGGGTGGACCTAGGGCAGGTATGGGGTTTTTGGGGGCACTCTCCCCGAGCATGCAAGCCCAAACATGGAGAAAGAGCCCATGTCTCTATCAGAAACAAGCCTTTCTGTCAAAATGAAAATCCTAGGTCCGCCTCTGGTCAGCTGTTTAATGTGATTCTACCAAGGAGTGGCTCAGAGAGTCGGATTGATAATCAGGTCCGGACCTGAATGTCTGAGTGTGTAATGCATTTAATGTATAATTATATGTAAACTTGAGCATTTAGTTGGTCCGAATCAAATTTGGAGTTGGATCTGGATCTGATACAATAGACACAATACGAATTTTAATTGTTTGGAGTTGGGAATGATCATACTGTTTATTATAGTTTAATTATGTGTCTAAATATGATCAATCTGACATTGGATCCAATTCTAAGTAAAGTAAAATTTGACCTAGCCAATACTTGAGAGAAAATGGATTTTGAGCTGGTAAGATTCTAAAAGTGAGACCCGTTGGGAAGTCAACTAAAAATCATCAAATAATTAAAGATGTGTTCATATTGTGTGGAAAAAGGAATTTTCACTAGAACATGAGGAAAATAATTTTTGAGATGTGCTAGATGGACTAATTCAAAATATTACCATGTGAATAAAGTATTAAAATTCGAGGGGACTTGAATAGCATGTGTGGAAATTAAAATAAAAAAGAAAAAAAAAAGAAAGAAAAAATATAGTAATCCCTGACCTCATCCAATATCATTTGATTTGTGAGATGAGATAACTCATCTCCATAGATGTTGACTGCTATGAATAAGATGAAGTAGCTAGGATAAATGGATATATTAGTTTCTAGATATTGTGGAGAAAGACCATTTTGGAAGTCTGTGAAGCCATAGTCTAAGAAACACACCCCTCTATTATTGGCATTTATAAAGTCACCCTTGTTTATTTGTGGGCTCCCATGGGACACAACCCAATGTCATAAAAAAAAAAGAAAAAAGAAAAAAGAAAAAAGAAAAAAAAACATAATCATCACTTGGTCATGAAAACATTGTAAGACCGTCTTTGTGCATTTTTGTTTGCAAGCAGAAAATAAGTTAGAGGACAACTGTTTTCATATTCTATGGAAAACGACAAGTGGAAACCCCTTTCATTGGAATTGGTTTTTCTTGGAATTGTACAAAAGTCAAATGCTTATTTTTCTTTTTCTCATGAAAAAGTGATAGTTGCAAACATCGACCTTTTAGTGCCCCAAAAAGGACTTTCCCTTTTCATGTTTTTTCTATGGAAAAAAGTGGCCACGCAAATTAATCCTACGTTAAAGAGTGAAACAACACCGTGGGTCTCACATATTTAAAATCCATGCTGGTCAAAATAAACAGCCTTTCAAGATATGACATATCTTTTAACTTTTCTCTAATAAAAGTTGGTCCCACCGTAAAATTAATCATTTGATGGAAAATGTGATGAACATAATAAAACCCATAGTTTCTTTGAGGAAATCTAAGACATGAAAATCTTCACCTTATGGGTCCCAAATAGATGGTTAGGATATTTCACCTAGGGCCAGTGGGTCTTATATAGATGGGTAAATGGGTTGCATATGCTGCGTTCCACTTACATGGGCGCAGCGGCGGACTTACATAAAAGGGTCTAGGGGCTGAACCCAAACTGAAAAGGCCCACAAGGGCTATTAGGCTCTTTTGACCCAGCCCCACTTAAGAAATTAACCCATCAAGTCCCCCTCCCTTTCTTCAACTTCAAAGAAATGGCAGACATGCATCCTCTCTCCCTCTCTCTCAAAAAGTCCTCAAATCAACATAAATTAAGTGATCATTTGAATGGTTTTAATTTATTCTGCAAATTAAGTGATCATTTGAATGGTTTTAATTTATTCTGCAAATTAAGTGATCATTTGAATGATATTTTTTAGAATTCTGAATTGAATGGTTTTAATTTATTCTGCAAATTAAGTGATCATTTGAATGATATTCTTTAGAATTCTGAAATTATTCTGTCTATATAATTTTTAGATTTAGGGTGTATTTTTGTAAACATTGGAGATTTTTTTTATAAACATTTGAGTTGAGTAGGAAATTGACTTTTGGCCATCATCAGCCCCCCTCGAATCAAAATCCTAGATCCGCCAATGAATGGGCGCTTGACTTTCTTGGTTGGTGGAGTTTTATATATTATCTAGTGGGCTCATTGTAAACGGGTGGCTGGTGGATGTGTTAGAAAGTGCCATCACATTCCCATGCATGTAAGGTGGTCGGGAGGGTATAATTCTATATCTATAGTGGATCCCACCTAAATATGACCCATTTTATTCCTCCAACTCACCCATGAAACAGAAATTTGTGGAATGCGAAATCCACCGAGTCACACAAGTCAGTTTTTAGAGTGCATTTGTGCAACGAGAAAAATTCTTGCTAAAGAGAGAAAAGTTGTATATTCTAATTCTTGTGCAACTCGTTTTTGCATTATTATTTATTTATTTATTTTTGACAACAGAAACCATACATTTAAGAAAGATGGTTACTGTTTCATTATTTGATTTGGCACATTTTTTTCCAACTGTTCTCATTTCATTATACTTCTTCTTATCAAAAACTTAAATGACAGATATCTGAATTATACAAGATAGAAGGGGCAAGAAGATTAAAGGAAGAAAAGAGACAGTTTTCTATTATCTCAAGTATATACAAATATAAGGGAAGAGGCCTATTTATATGCAACCTATTATATCCAGAGCTCTAGTTACTTCAAAATACGCAACGTATCATATCGTATTCAATATTTCATTTTTTTCTATGTAAAATCTATATACTTGCCGTATTAATGGCATAATATTACTATTCCCTTCCTATATCTAATCCATATCTTTGCCGTATTTTCTAAATCAATGTTTTAAGAAAAAGACAAAATAAATAACAAGCATGTTTTTCGATATGCAAAGATCTGAGCCAAACATGATAAAAATAGGATGGCCCCTATCAAGGTGTTCCACAGTTATGAGTAGCTAGTGGAAAAGTGGAAATTTCAGGTTTTCTGCCGTTAAGAGAAGCGGAAAAGCGAAAATTTCAGGTTTTCCACCGTTATGAGAAGTGAAAAAGTGGATATTTCAGTTTTCCGGAAAGAAAAAAATGCAATTGAGGATTTTCCACAGGTGTGATCGAGCAGCGGAAAAGCTACAATTGAGGGTTCTCCATCTTCACAACTAGGGGAAAAGCTATATCCGACTTCCTTTTCAATCAAAATACACAATTAACTCATTTTCCATCTCTAAAGATCAGAGAGCTAGAGAGAGAAGATCAAAACCTAAAATGATGTGGTGAAAATGATGCAAAAATTACCAAAGATGTTGATGAAATGTAAAATAATGGATCTTCTATCCTTCTAGATCTTTTCCAATGTAATTAGAAGCCATCTAGTTCTTTTGGAAGATGTATTAGCCTATGCAGGATGATGGGCCTTCTATCCCCGCAGATCTTCTCCCAAGCAATTAGAAGTCTTTTTCTAGTTTTCCTCTCGAAAGATAATTAATTCATGTTTTGGGTGTGAAAAGGGGTTATTAAAGACATAGGGAATAGAGGTATTCACGAGCCGGATTAGATGTGAGTCAGGTTGGGTTGGGCTGACCGGCCTAACTCGTGTAACTTGCCCCTTTTGATGAGTGCGGTAAAAGATGATAGTGCTTGAAGCTCGAACTCAAGACCCTTTGCTTTATAGGCAGGGCAACCTGACAACTGCACCAAATAATTTTTCCAAACAAATAACCATCCACAAAATATTACAAGTAATTCAATGAGGAATGGACCCTAACCATATTAGGTACGTATTAAAACTACTTTGAAAAATATTTATAAAAGTAAACTATATTTTTTAGAATATTGACCTCTATAAGAATTATTGTTATTATTTTTTTCATGCTTATGCATTGAATTTTAAGCATGGGCAGTCAAGCTTTTGAAATAATCATTATTATATGACTAATTCTATAGTCATTATTATTTTTGTGATGGGAAGTAAAATAATGGATCTTCTATCCTTGTAGATCTTTTCCATAGCAATTAGAAGCCTTCTAGTTCTTTCAGAAGATATATTAGCAGATCCAAGATGATGGGCCTTCCATCCCCGCAGATCTTCTCTTGAGCAATTATAAGTCTTTTTCTAGTGTTCCCCTCACGAAAGATAATTAATTCATGTTTTGGGTGAGAAAATGGGTTATTAAAGGCATACGGAATAGGGGTATTCACGAGCCGAATCGGGCCGGGCTAAGGAATATCCACGCTTGGCCCGGTTTTGAAGCTATAGGCCCAATCTCAGCCTGGACATGAATCTGGCGATAAGTAGCTCGGCCCTCCTAAAATAGTAAGCCCTGGCTCAGCCGGAATTAGATGTACAATTTGAAAAAAAAAGAGAGAGTTTGACTATACTGTCACAAGTGTAGCTCAATTAGTTTGGTCATTGTACATGTGTGTGTGTGAGTAGAGTTGTAAACGGGTATCCGATTCTCCAACTTTCCGAAAGTTTCGGCCGCAAAAAACCAGGTCCGGAACCTATTTTAATTCAACTTTTCTCTTTGTGACTTATACTTCCATCAGATTTTTTCCATACAATTTGAAAATCAAACCTCATCTCATGGCCGAAAAATTTGGAAATGATCTTTAATGCACTTAATCTGAATTTTTGCACATCAAAGTGGGCCCTATAATGGCTGCCCCTACCTTGGGATCAATGCCCAACGTATTGTGGATCCCAAGGTTGGCTTTTTAATGAAGTCTTTCTTCTTTTTCTCAAATTTTATCTTTGCGGGCTCCAAAGTTTGACTTGTCCTACATAAAAGAGTGAAACAGAATTAGAAGAAGAATATTTATGAGGAAGAGAATAATGCAACACACGGGGCCCAATTCACGGCGTATGAACTCATATGAATACAATGCATTCATCGATTTTTTTCGCGTAGAATGTAATGATGGAAAGAAACTGCAAGAGCTTACGTTTGAATCAAAAGTTATTTGAGAGGATAATTAGATAATAAAAAAAAATTTCATAAAAACCGTGCAATTATATGAAATTTGACTTATTTTGACATGAATTCAACCTTATATGCTCAAATGAATGATTTTATGAAACTCAATTAATTTATCCAACATAAGTCCATAAAATCACATGGAATAATGCAAGAAATACTCAATTGTACGGACTTATCGCTTTTCCTTCAGTATGTCTGCTTGTGTAGAGGGATGAGTTGAAAGGATAATAGTCAGGGTCACTTTTTTGTGGTACTAGGAGACATTTCTAATTTTGTGTATCAAATCTTATTAATTAGTAAACATGTAAACAGGGCTGGTTCAAGGCAGCCAAGTGGAGGTTTTACCGTTGCACAAAGAGAAGGTGCAAGTGCAACTTTTCCTTCTCTCTTAGGGGAGGAAAGGTTGCAAATGCATCTTTACCGCCGTATTAAGAAGCGGTAAAGCCTTAAGTGCAACTTTTCCTCCGCTCTTAGAGGAGGAAAAGTTGCAAATGCATCTTTACCACGTACAAATCAACGGTAAAGCCTCAAGTGCAAGTTTTCCTCCCTTCTTAGCGGAGGAAAAGCTGCAAATGGCATATCATGAGAGGCTTCTTGACAAAGTGTTGGGCTCATAGTAACCTGATTCTAAAAAGGACCTTGGTTTGATAAGGTTTGAATCCTTGCTTTAAATTTTTATTGATATATTTAATCCATGGTCCAAGATGACCTTTTCTTTGCCAGTGGTACTGTTGTGCCTTGGCCGCACCATGGTCTCATAATCTACTGTAAGATTCTACATCAACTCTTAATCCTAGTAATTCCTAATCCAATCTTGTCCGCAACCAATGTTCTCAGTAGTGGTGGACTCAGGATGTTTGTTTGAGGTGTCCGAACCCTAATAGGTAGTTTGGTTTTGAGGGCAAAGATGAGGATTTTCATAAGGATATTGAGGGTGGACCCATTATTTTTATTGGATTTTTTGAAGTGGGCCCAGAATTTGCATATAGGTTTTAGAAGCGCTTTGCGGTTTGACAGGTCCGATCGGACCCACGTGCTTGTACATGCGTCTGCTCATGGTTCTCAAAAGTGAAAACCTTAAAGACTTTCATTTTCTATAATTTTAGTTTCTTTTGTTTGCGGGCCTAACGAAATACTTTTCCTAACTCTTGTAAGACTAGAGAAACATTCACCTCTTCCGTTTAAGTCTGTCTACGTAAAAGTTGAAAAAAGTGCATTTACCTCCAAAAGCAAATTAAAGCAAAAGACCACAAAAAGAGGGCTTCTGTTGGCACCACACTTTTATCTCTTCACACTGCATAAAAAAAAACTTTTCCTAAACTACCCCTCCCCCCGCCTCCCTTTCCCTCTCTCCCTCCACCCTCTTCCCTCATCCTCTCCTCCCCCCACCACACCCCACCAGTCTTTGGCGGAGAGAGATCCCCGGCCGGCAGCCCTCCCGGCCCCCTCCTCTATTCCTCTATTTTCTCTCCCTCTCCCTCTCCCTTCCTCTCCTTCCCCCCAGTCGCAGTGAGGAGTGAGATCGGGTGGCAGGGCTGCAACAGGGGGAGGAGAGAAAAAAAGAGGAAGGGAGAGAGAAAATAGAGGAGGGGGGAGGAGAGAGAAGAAGAGAGGGAGAGAAAATAGAGGAGAGAAAGGGAGAGAAAAGAGGATGGGGGAGGGAGGCCAGCTAGGGATCCCTCCCCGCCAAAGACTGGGAGGGTTAGGCTAAGCTTGAACGAGCACATCTTGGCCCATGTGATATAACCCATTTGACTATGCATGTTTAGGCTCAAAGTCAAGGTTGGAATTTAATTTTGAAGCCAGAGTGAGATTTGAGCTGGGCTAGCGTTATCGTGTTTGGGCAGAAACTCCAAAACCAAATTTGTACATGTACACATGCAATCTAAGGCTAGGGTTTCAATATGGCATTGTCATTTTCTTTTAAATTCGAGCTGTGGGAGAAAGAGGAAGAACAAAAATAGATAAGCGAAGAGAAGAGAGGAAAATAGGAGTAAAAAGAAAAAAAATAAAAGGAGAAGAAGAAATGAACAGCAATATTGCTATTAGCTAGCAAACCATGTTTTCGTTGTACATGAGAAAAAAGGTCAAAAGAAGAAGAATAGAAAGAAAAGGTAAGAAGGCATTTGGTGTCAATGTTAATAATTCAGGTCCCGCCAATGTTTTCTGGTTTACGCGGGTTTTTTTTTTTTCTTTCTTTTTGGTTTTTTGTTTGTAAAACCCCTATGAAAAACTTCACTTTGTTATGTAGAAATTTCATTGCACAAACATTTACTAAAAGTTTGGATTATGTTTACAAAAAAAATGTTGTGATTAGGATACGATATTGGCGTGTAGTTTCATGTGCGTGGTATTTACATACGCATTCAAACAACAAGAGAGAGAGAGAGAGTACTGACTTTTTTTTATAAAAAAAAGGTAGATTTCTTTATAATGAGTTTTCATTAATAAGAGATAATAGAGCTATAACATGACAAGGAAAAAAAAAGAAAAAGAATATAGCCTAGCTAGTACAAAAAAGTGATGCTTTTTTGCGGCATCATGAAAAATGTTGCATCAACATCTGTTTATCCACTCTCTCTCTTTCTCTCTCTCTCTCTCATAAATATAGATATTCTCTGCATAAAAGTGCGTTGCACAAAATGTCACCTTAAGTAAACTTAAATATCAATTTTCTTGGAGCACAAAGAGTTGGGTTATTGCAAATATAAATTTAAAAAATTCATAAGCAGAAGGGTACACTAAAAACCTTACTACAAGTGTTTACATCAAACAAAAGACCCAACCCATTGGAGTTTCTATACCCTAATTTATCTGATCTTTGTGGAGTAACAGATGAAATTATTGTTATATATATTCCTATACAAACAATGCTTTTCTTGAAAGTTCAATGATTTAGAAACCAGAGTATATTTGCATTTGATTCAAGATATGCTCAAAGTTGTCAGTTGATTTCTCTATTGGATGGGTATGCATTCCTTCGTAAGTGGTCACCACAATGCCTTCATCTTTGGATAGGCGCTGAACTTGCTTCTTGACATTGCATCCTTGATGAGTGCATCTGTAATAGCTTCTGCAATCAAAGAGAAATCAATATTAATAACAAAGAAATTATCACGCTTTTATGATGCAATCTTGTTTATATAAAGCTTATTTTTGCATATATATATATATATATGGGTTTGTGTGATGACCCTAAACCCTAAAACCTAAGAAAATCAATGTTAATAAGATGGAGATGATTATTCTTTTATGATATATATATATATATATACATGGGTTTGTGTGATGACCCTAAACCCTAAAACCTAAGAAAACCAATGTTAATTAATAAGATGGAAATGATTATTCTTTTATGATACAGTCTTGTATATACAAAACTTATTTTTGCATCCATGGTTTTCTGTGATGATTTAATCTTCGAGTAAAGAAGTTGCTGAAAAGGGGTGGTCTGTTGCTCTCTTTCTTTTCTTAACTGAGAGATTTTTTAAAAAGTCGAACCCTATTCTTAAGTTTCATTCTCTAAGAAAACTTTACATATCTGTCTTTTCTTATAATTCTTATTCCATTATTCTGTGCAGTATATGTGTGTTCTTGGCTTTACATATTTTGTAATTATGAAATGTTAAGTTTTTATTTGTTTATTTTAATTTATTTTCCTATATTAATGAAGTAAGAAGACTCAGTTTATAAAGCTTCTATCATTTTTTTTTAGTTTAATGTATTAGATTTTATTGAAAAAAGTAACTCAATTATGGAAACAATCCCCCATAGTTTCTAATCCTATTTTAATTTTCCTAATCTTTTATGATTTGGTTTTTATTAGATTTTAAGTGTCTTTATTCCTTTTTAATTAAGCTCTTCTTGATTGTCATAAGCTCTTCTGATTTACTTTGTATTAAACTTTAGATGTCTTTAATCCTTTTTAAGTTCTTTACTTCTTTTATTAAGCTGACCTCTGAAATGATAGAACTTTGATGCTAAACAAGGGTCGTAAATGAACTTGATTAGATTTGTAAGGTCGCGGCACTCATCAGTGAAAGTTAAAAATCAGAATAATCACGAAGCCTATTCATTTCTCTCAATTCTACTCTCCACAAAAGGCGTCTTGGACTAAATCTACTTTAGAAAGCCAAGAGCTCTATATCAGGAACAGTGAATGGGATGTGTGCTATTTCATGTTTATCCTGATACAAGAAGGGTTGTGGCCTTGTGGGCAAGGTTTTACCAAAATATAGAACTCCATATTTGATTTTATCTATGCTTATCTTTCATGCAGATTTGGGAGAGAATATTAGATTGAGACATGGCTTGACTCATGACTTAATATACAAACCTTTCTAATTTGTGCCAAACAATCAAAGAATAAGGAAATCCCACCAGAGGATCATGTGTACATGAATGCTTGAAAAAACTGAGCCCTTTTCTTCGAAGTATAACAAAATCAATAAATCCAAGGATAAGTCCATATACCATGTATTGTTCTAACATTAATGTCACATCGAAGTGCAACAAACCTACACGTAAAAACCACGCCAAAGCAAATAACTTCTCAATTCAAACAACTACCAAGAATTCTAAAACTCCACAGCCTAATAGAGAAACTAGCAATTGCACCAGGCCTTCTTCCCTTGGGTTCTCATCTATCACAGCTACCTATATTTCACATATAGCAATATTTTTAAGTGGGGTTCTTTTTTTTTTTTTCATACAATCTCATTTCCTTCATGAAAAGGGCATGTATTGATATTATTGCACATATGAATAAAAAAACCCATCTATATTGTATTAGATTGAATATGCTTCTAATTTGATCTAGTAAGTACGTACCTTGAGCTAGAAATGAGAAATCAGTGGTAAGAATCCTCAGAATAGTATTCTCATATTTCTCTCTTGTGTTTGCTATATATCCAGGTATAATATTGAGATTGAGATGATTGTTATTAGGAACTGGGGCTCATTTTTATGACTGTTTTCCATGTAGCATCAATTTTGGGTGGGTATCTGTTTTTTGCACAGTCATGTAAAGATAAGGATGTGATTTTTTTTTTTTTTTTTTTAAATAGCAAATGAGATAAGGATGTGATAATGGTGTTAGGAACACAAGAAATGATTTCAACCAAACTCACAAAGAGAAGCCCCATCAATAAAAGCAAAAGAATGAGAAAGTGGAAAATCAACTGACCTTGGATGTTTGTTATTCTTCACAGCCTTCTGCCCATATTTCCTCCATCTATATCCATCATCTAGTATGTCCACATGACTCCTTGTTTGGAAAGCATATCTAGGCCTCCTAACCTTCTTCTCTCCCTTCTTCTTCTCCTGTTTCACCTCATCTTGAGACCCTACAAAAGTTTCATGTGGGGTGTTGTTGTTGGCATCTGATTTTGGAACACCAACCTCTGTCTTCAACCCCCAAAACCCATTTGAATTGCCATTTGTGTTGGTGAGAACATTTGAGTTTTGCATGTTGGATGAGAAGAGAGGGAGATGGGTAGAAGAAGAAAGAGAAGAAGATGATGATGAAGGGTGGAAGAGGATTTGGTAGTTTTCCATGAGAGAGAGAGAGAGAGAGAGAGAGATGTTGTAGATAAAAAGAGAAGAAGAGGAGGGTTGAGTGAATATATATAAACGGGGACAAGGTGGGATTTGTAATAAGGAAAGTGAGGCGGCTGGTGGCTGGCGACGTTCTAATATTCACACGAGGGGAAGAGAGTAAAAAAAGAGTAGATGTCGTGGACGGCACGCAAAGAAAAGCACTGCAGAGGAAAGTGGCAAATGTGCCAAAAAGATGCACACGTGCGAAGGGTGCGAGCCTTTGATTTGGTGGGACCCACTTTGAGTTATCCTGATGAAGAAATCTGAATCGTTCAGACCATGGGCAGCAGCCGGTTGAGGATCTTGTTCAACTTCCATTTCAAGGCCACCTGAGGAGCAAATTACTGCAAATTTCGATTTTTGGAGGTAATGTTTATGGTGGGCTTACTAATTACTGCAGTCCATTTGAGACTTTTCTTTTTTGTAATTTGTACTGTGCCACTCCCACAGTCCCACCCCAACTACAATTACTATAATCATGCCTTTTTTTTTTCTTTCTCAATTCATCAATTCAAACGTACTTTGGTTGAAACATCAGTACTATTTGTTTTTATAGAACATGAATTGAATCACCATTAAACATGAACAAAGAGATCATCAAAGAGATTTTCCTTTAAATAAATAGCCTAAAAAACAAGTAAAAGTAGAATTGAAAAAAATAAGGGCCTATTTCTTTACTGAAATTTCAAGAATTCATGTTTGGGAGAATTTCAAAATCTCCAAAAGTTGTCATAATGCAATGGAATTCCAAAGCCCTCATCTTGGTGGAGCATTTGAAATTCCAACAAAATGCTTAGAGAGTGAAATTCCAAGAATTTCAAAAGATCATTTCATACTTTTTAGGTCGATAGATTTGGGATTCGGGATTCTGGTGAAAAAAAAATGTCATTTCAAATGTCAGGGGACAAGTCATCCCATCATGTCCAAAAAATCCCCAACATGCCAAATCCTTATCAGAATTTTTAAGAAAGAAACAGGCCCTAATGGTACGTTTGTGCAAACTCAGGGAACTACATTTTTTCCCTATCTCGCTCAATCTTTTTGTTCGGTGCAGCATAAGTTGCCGTGGAAAATTATAAAGAAACCGCCATTATTTTCTTATTTGCATATAAATTAGAGTACGATCACTCCCCGTAGACAAACGCGTTTTCTCAAATGAAAAAGGAACACGTTTCTCTTCGATCGTCCCCAGACGTACACAAACGTGCCCTATGAAATCATCGTTAATTCATTGATGTGCATTACAGCTAATTCATATTGAGAGCGTATATTAGTAAAAGTTCGCACTCAAATGAGTGATAGAAAAAGTGGACAATAATCCAAGGGCTAACTAATGGGTTGATATTATCTGGTCAGCATTAATCAGAGTCGGCGTAATTGTTTTAGTGACTAAAATTCATGTTATGACAGGTGGATAAGTTGATAGGGAAATGTCTTCACCCTTCTAGAAAACTAATGTTGAAATTTGTGGAGGTTTCATGATGCAGTGGGCAAAAGTAAAACTTGGGATGCCAAGACCCACATCCATTATCTCTCTCACTAGGATTTTCTTGATGCTTAACCAAGGATTCAACAATGATGACACAATCTAATTAAGACCCACATCCACCATCTCTCTCACTAGTTTTGAAATTCTGACCCATGCTTTTATAATTCAATGTCCAGAATTCAAATAGATCTAGCTAAAACCGAAATATGTCCCATCATATTAAAGACATAATATATTAGATCTAAAATTTGGGACCAATTTTAGGTTGAAAAGCATTATTGTATTTGCATGAGCGATAGAAGAAAATGATCGAATCATCTCATCCTAACCTGGCTAATCACTAACCAGGATGATTGAGATGAGTGAGTAACCCATAAACCACTGACCACAAACTGTGATCCAACGATGTAGGCAAGCCTAGTTTTTATGATGCATAATTCCCACAAGTACACCATGTTTGTAAATATGAGGAAAAGGAACATGTAAAACCAGTGCAAAGAAGAAATGTTGATCCATATATATGTTTGTGTAAGAAATTTGCGATGTTGGATTTTCTACATGTGCAAATTTTTGTAGTTGGATACCGTAGTTTTATTTGTAGATGAGGAATAAATTGAACTAATTTTCTTTGATTCCAAAGAACCCATTCCTATATCATACGCCCATCTTAAAGCATGGGGTGGGGCTGTTTATAAACTACTTCATACATGTTAGAGATTATGATAGGTTTGTTAGAATGTCACTTATGTTAGGATCTTAAGAGATAATCCATATCTTTAGGATAAAGTTAGTTTATATTTACTTACAAATGTGATGTTTTCACTCAATGAAAGTTAACATAGGAAAATATAAAGTTCTATAAAACATAGGACCCCAATGTAGTACAAACAAAGCCATAATTATAGAATCATAAAAGAACTACCATAGTAGACCCATGTTAAGTTCGCACTGATCTCATTGGAAAAGCATGTAAATGGTTAATCTCAAAATGAGAAGAAGAAATTTTTTTTTTTTTTTTTGAAATCATGATAATCAAGGGCCTGTTTTGATAAATGAGGGGTGGAGTGAAATGAAGTGGATTTCACATGTAGAGTGGAGTGAAGAGAAGTAGGTTGAAATTAAAGTAGAGTATTTCACTTCACTCCATTTAGATGCTTATTTTGAAGTTAATGTTTGAAGTAGAATCCACTTTTATTCAAGAAAATTAAAGTATTTAGAATTGAAGTGAAATAGAGTACATGTGGCTCATAACATTACTTCATCTATTTGGTCAAACTCATCCAAACGGGATAAAATTAAAATTTTAGACCGTTAGATCCATTTAACTTCCCTCTACTCTATTTTTTACCTATCCAAACAGGCCCTAAAAGGAATCTAGGATATTCTCGAAATATATTCTAAATTTTTTCTTCATCGAGTTTAATTAATTTCATATTTATCGGAATTTAAAATTAAGTTAGCCGTCAAAATTGAAATGAGAACCTTTCCCTCTAATATATTATAATTGCTTTTACCTATTTATATTATATAATTGCACTTGCTAAAACAAGGGTTGCAATTGCAAACAAGAAAATTCTCAATCTTGTCGTCGATGGGAGCTTGTACTGTGGATTTGTCATTGTTTTTAGTTAAAACAACGAACACGTGTAGAGTTAAATATGATCTTATGTCAATTTGTCATCACGGACTGTACGTTCTAAGTTGTGGTCTTTGTCGAGGAGAAAAAAAAAAAAAAAATTGCAGTTGAACGCAGTCAGTCAGTCATGCATTCAACTGTTGTTTGTTGTGGGGGAAAAACAAAAGGTGGAAGTATAGAATTCTAGCTAGATTCCCAGTCTCTGGACATTTTTATGGGTCCACCAGTGTCATGGATTCATAGGATGATAGTGAACTGTACCATTGAGAGGATTTCCAAGCAAGTGTCTTAGTTTGACCAAATTAAATATTTGAATTTGACAGGAGAAAATGTAATTACTATCCAAGGTTATACTTCTCACAATTCTTGAGAGGTGATTAGATATTTAAGATCCCTGTGAGATACACTTGGTTGCATGCAAGTGTCATCTAAAAGCCTCAGTGTCATTTAGATTTTGGGGGAGAAAATCATTCCAATTGAATCATAACAATTATTAGTTTAATGGCTTAAGATTAATGGCTTTCTAGAGTTATATATATATATATTTATGAAATTTAATTATGCGGTGAATATATTATATATTCAAATGAGTGCCAAATTAGAGAAAGTGTCAATTCATGGGGTGGGAGCATAAGTCTACAAAGAGTATTTACAGAAAACTTAAAACTAAGTCATCGTTGTTTGGTATTTTCTTTATTATCTATCTCTGCGAAAATTACGAGTTCCGACTGCAAATCAATAGTGGGAGGCCATTGACATATATGAAAAGGTAGCGTGTCATATGAGCAATTTTGATCAAGCAAAGGTGAACCCGCGTACTAAATTAATCATGAAGCAAGCTACCAGCGCTGCAAGCACTAATTACGTGTGAGATCATTTTCCCACTAAATCCAGCGACTAATGAAACTTCTTATATTGCTTTATTGCTTAATGGAGATAGCAATCTAATACTGGAATGTTGGAAGTTGGGCTGTAGTTTCATCGGTTAATGCTGCCCACCTAATGCCGTTCTCCCCCCCTAGACACTTTTGAAATGTGGAAAATGTAGTTTTCATGTGAAATTTCTCTCCCCTTGAAAGGTGACTTGAGTTTCATTATCACTTGGGAATGCAGTCAGTATTCATGTGAAATCATTGCCCCTTTGAAAGGTCACATGATTTATCACTGTTGATATTCACAGCAATTCAGAGATAATCACGCCCTTTTGTGTGGTGACTCATAAATATCATTGTGTACATATGTCTTGACTCATTTTATATCTTGAATGCCTACTTTTATTTTTTAGATTGGTGGTCCACATATGATCAGTCTGATCAATCCACCTCGCCCTACAAATTGGCATGAAACTTGCACTGTTCAAAGTCATCAAGCCTTGAATCTCTTAAATTAAGAGTTAAGGGTGGACCCCTGTTATCCACATGATTCAAGTCTATATGCACTTCTTGTTTTGCCGGTTCATATGGACCCTCAAACATGAGTTAGGTGTTTTAGAAATAAAAGTATTATTATTTCTATGCATTCAATTACATGAAACAAACATGCCCATAATGAAATACAAACTCACCCTTTCCATTAGCTCCTTTTTCCTGCACATATAACCACTTAACCAAATCAATCTCCTCCCAATAAATCTTCACTAATATCTAAATAAATAATAGTTTTAGTTTGACCAATCCAATCTCCTTGAATTGGAAATAATCCTAGTCCTGACACTAATCTCCCTATATATGCAACCATTGAATTTTTTTTTTATCACAACAAATTTGCATGATATATAGCTAAAGTTTGAGGACTTAAAATCAAGGGCAAGTGTAAATGATAGGGATGATACAGGTGAGGCTAACCAATCCCTACCCCTCTTTGGGTTGATACAAGGTCACACTAAAGTATGTGTTGACCTCTTCATTCCCCTATTTCTCTTGGTTGTCATGTGTCTAGGTAGGCATCGTAAGAAGTGGTAAATGCATACACCATATTATTTAGCGGCTATTTGTCTGTACAATGCATAGGAAATCGAATATATAAGAATCTATGGTCATATTATCTATAACATAAGATTATTAAAGAGGCAAGAGATGATGGATGAAGGGTATGATGGATGGGGACTCTAGTTCCTCCCTTACTCGCATACATTGCAAAATAAGAGTACTCAGTTTAGAGGGGGAAATCTCCCTGTTGATGAAGGTAAGGATATATATAGAATCTCAACTTTTCTAACATTTGAACTAGTATGGTAATGGCTAAGTAT
Source organism: Litsea cubeba (assembly GCA_012931725.1). Lineage (NCBI taxonomy): Eukaryota > Viridiplantae > Streptophyta > Magnoliopsida > Laurales > Lauraceae > Litsea > Litsea cubeba. Next base: position 15,964,493 of record CM022946.1, read on the forward strand.
TCATTTCCAATCACCCTTCATTCATTTTTCATTCAGGGGAGGTTATTTGATGTCATTTATGGATATTCACATTTGATTATTCATTTTTAACCACTTATAAAAATAAAATTCTAATAATCCAATTACATAATACAAAAATACAAAAATGTCCTTGCGGTTGTTAATATAAAATCAGAGATTAAACTCTAAAGATTATGATTTTTTGATTGACACAGTAGATGAGTTGCTTATAAATATGCAACATTCATTTAAAAATTCTAATAACTTATGCACAACGTCAAAAGGTTACGACTCAATGGTCAAAGTAATGCACCTATAAATAAAATAAGTTAAAAAATCTTACTTTATAGTATTAAAATTTCCCAGAATTTATGTATAATTGCGTCAAAAGGTTACGACTCAATGGTCGAAGTAATGCACCTATAAATAAAACAAGTAAAAAAATCTTACTTTATAGTATTAAAATTTCCCATAGTTTATGTATAATTGAAAACAGAATCCTAATAATGTATAAGATCCCACATCGCCAAGAGGCTACTCAGATCTTGGGTTTAAATGTGCGGTGTTGGTCATACTTGGTATGACGTCTGATTCCAGATTTTTTATATAAATTCTTTTGACATATTTTTCAAATGACAACTATATGTGAAAAATCAATGTTGATTTAAAAGATTATATGATCGAGACCAGCCAGACAGAGAGATACCACCATCTCTGAAAAACCCTGTTTTGTAGGCCATGGGGTCCCGACGTCACGTGGGTGACAGGGACTACTTTATCCAACGTGAGCATGTGGACTATTTAGTGGCTTATAAGTTAGAGCCCTGCTACATGGACTAACTCCATGGTTTTGGAGGGAAAATCACTTGATGTTAGGTGATTTTTCCCCCAAAATCATGGGGTGTGTCCATGGACTAACTCGTCCATGCAGACTTTTTGTATTATATGTTTCCAACAGCATGTGGTCCAATAAGTGGCCAATTTGTGTCCAACAGATCAAGTACATCTAGTCCATTAAGTGGCCCAAACTGCTTTGGGTGAGTCCGGATCCTCTAAAGCTCGGAAAATTCGCGAGGCCTCTCACCAGAGCCGACCCGTTTGAAATTTAAATTGCTCAAAATAATGTTATCCCGTCACATGAGCTATTTTCGAATTTCACTCTAATATGAATTCGGCTCAAAGTTAGAGTGATGTATTTTTTTTTCTTTATAATATCATATTCATGTGTTTTATGTGTGATCAATTTTATGATGTACCTAACTTTCAATTAGATATTTTCCTTGTGCTCACATGGAACCTGATGAAATTGTGGGGGAAGGGATTGTGTTTGGTCTTTGGTAAGAGTCTCATTCAGGAGTGGACAGATGAGAAAATCTTTCATTATTTTAAGCTGTCAAAATTTTAATAAGTGAGCTCATCTGTGAAATCTATATATTATAAATGTTCTAATGTGTCCAGCCTCAGAAGATTCGAACTTGCATGCGGGCGGCTGCTGGGAGAAGAACACGTGGGATTTAAGTTTGAAGAAGAATATGGCTCTGGTCAAACTGGTAGCAGTAGCAGCCATGAAATAGAGTCTCTTCAAACCTGCTGGAGCTCATTTTAGCTTTTTCTGGTAAAACACACAGCAAGAGCAATGAAAAGGAGGATTCTTTCTCAAGAGGGCAGAAAGTAGAGAGAAACTTCCTCTCACTTCTATTGACCGACCCTAGAGCAATTCCAATGGATACTTCGAATGGCCATATCAGCCACCAACAGCTCTAATCGACATATGAGACTATTGACATATGAGAATGTTACGATACTTCATATCTTACATGGCATTTAAAGTATGTGATGTTATATGACATTTAAAGTATGTGATGGTATGCCAAATTTATCATACCATGCATAAAGCATCCTTCAAAATCTTTTTTTAATTAAAATAATGGTGAGGGCCCACTTACATTTGAATTTTTAGATGCAAATCTTTTTTTTTAGTAAAATAATGATCATATGCCCACTTGCATTTGCATTTGACATCTCTCTTGGAGTTGCCAAGTTAGATATGCCACGTCAGCCTTTATTTTTTAAAAAGACATATCCAAATTTAAAGTATCTCTTGGAGATGCTCTTACCTGATTAAACACCACTACCACCACTCAGAGGCTCTAGGCTCTTTACTATTGCTATAAAGTTGATTTGATGTATCATGGTAATTTTATTTTTTTTTATAGGTATCATTAATGGGAAAGTGTAATGAAAAATAAATAGTTGGAATTTTTACAGAAAAACCACTTAAATATGTGTCTAACTGTAGAAATATTGAAAATATCATAATATTATCAGGAAAATACCGTTTTAAATACATATCATGAGAACATGTTGGAAATATATTGCGATATCACATTAAAAAAATAAAAATACTATTCTAGGGATGTCGAGGTTTTATCATGGTCTGGGCTTTGGCCTAGAAAAGCCTAAATCTTGAATAGGCATGGTCTTGAAGCCTGGCCCGATCCAGGCCCAGGAATGATGATAAAACAGTGTAATAGAAATGGTTTAGTGTAGGAGATTTTGGGCCATCTTTCATTTTTGGTGAAACCATGTCATCATATGGATGACCCAAACCATTGGCCCTGTCAACCATGAATAAAAGAAATAGGAACTAGGAGAGATTAATGGCCAGGGCTTGCAATTCAAGACCTGACCTTTGAACCCAACCATGCAATTCAGGTTGGGTTAACAAACCAAACAATAAATGGGTCAGGATGGAGTTAGAAGGCCAGACATGCTGTCAACAGGCCAAACCTATCAGAATCATCTCTATCAATGTTTATTGTACTTCAACTGTGATCGGGTCTAGGATACCAGCTCAACCCGAACCATACCCGACCCAATTGCCACCATTAAATTCCCTCTAAATAGCAATCATATAGAGCTGAATAAAAAAAACAACAAAAAAGAGAGAGTTCTTGAGAAAACAAGCATGTCACTTCATAACTTAAGCTTATTACATTTAGATGAGAAATGTAGGGAAGCCATTACTATTAAGTCTTACTACCTTCTCACCACAGAATATTTCAGTTTCACAAATACCAGTCACTCACAACAAGCATAGGACACACAGATCTCAACAAACACATCACTTTAAAAGGATTTAGATCAACATGTGGGGATGGCTGCTCCTTCCTGTCTCTACAGCTCCAACACTAGGTCTACAACAACAATAGAAGAAAAGCAAAATAAGTACCAAGTATATATATGATGATAAACGAGGTGGGCCACGTTTTTTGATGTGAGGCCCACATCAGAAAATAGACCCCACTACAGATAGCCGCGATCTGTACTGTTTTAATCTTAAAAAAAAAAAATGATCCTAACCATCGTAGAAACAGCTAATTAAAATGGAAATTCAGTCATTCTGCGGGCTTATTTTTCAACTGATCAGATTGACTATCGATGGATGGTGTAAAAGATTGGTGCAAGAAGTCATCTAGGGCCCACCTGGTACCGTTAGCAATCAAAGGGAGAGGGGTTGTAACTTGTAACGTCCCAGGATATCATGGATTGGGTGGACCTTGGTGAAAGTCATCCAAGCCCAGCCCGTTTATTTATTGTGTTTTAACATTCAGACCTGAGAAAGGGTCAGGCCTGGACCATCTTCAAAAACTATATGCTCAGCCAGACTAGGTCCACATGGGTAAATTCTGAGGCCTAGAAAAAGAGGCCCGAGTTGAGTTGAGCCCACGGGCCTAAAAATACAGCTGAACCGGCCCAGTCCCAGAGTGGTCCATCCCACAAGCATCCTTTCCAATATTATAAAGATGGCCCAGAAATCAGCCACATCAGATCATGAAACTGGGCTGGGCCAAAAAAAGTACTCGCACGTGCAAGCATTTACTAATTACTATACCAAAAGTATATACACCAAACTTTAGTGTATATCCCCTTGAGGCCACTTGAACTGTTCTATTGGATGCATGAGGAAAAGCAGAGAAATCATCCCTTAACTTACAATCTGCATCTGTCTTGATCCAGTATTCTCTGTTCCCATTTGAGTCACTGCCGCTGAGTGCAAATGGCGGCGGGTTCGAGCGGCATTTCTGCCGGCGCACACCTTCTTTTCGAATAGCTCTTTCAGGGAAGACTATAATGTCATGATCAGGGATCAATCGATCTCCACCATCTCCTGCACCATCGTTGCGAGTATTGCCCTTCATATCATGACCCTCAGACTTGGAGCTTTTTTTAGCAGATGTGGAGCTTTCAGGATGAACTTTCCGGTGGAAGATATGCAGGATCTGTGCCACATTACAAATCTATATATATCAGATATTGAATGTAATTAGATATGATCAGACGGTTCTGATAAGCCCATCTGCCACTAGCTTACCTTATCAGGGCCCACCCATATTGGTTTGGCCCTACTTACCACTATTGTGATATCAAAATACACAGGGCCAATGGCGTATACACACAGAGCCAAGTGTATGTGCCAGACATCATACACTTGAGTGGTTTGGTTAATATGGTTGGCTGAGTGGGTCACCCAAATATGAAGGAAAATTGTAAAAGTTGGACTAGGAATGGGCCAATATTTTGCAATTCAGGTACAACTTCTGATCCACTGAGTTAACACACATGAAATCGGGTCTGATTTTGAGTGCAGGGTTGGACACTAAAAATGTTGTTAATGTCAAGTAGTTAGTTGTTAATTTGGCTCTAGGTTCAAACCTTTTGGCAGGGAAATGTGTAGTGTGCATTAGAGCGAAGAAATAATATGTAAACTTTGATTAAGGGGCAATGGTCGTTTACCCGTTAGCAGCAACAAAAAGGCAATTAGGTTGGGTTAGACTCCAAACTGTAACCAGGCCTATAACATAAATTTCAGAAAGGGACCCAAACCGAAGCCTATTTCCTGCTCTTGTACACAGATTTTAGGTAAAGGCCTAAACCAAGATGATGAGCTGAATAAAGGGCCTGGACCCATGCCCAAATAATTTTCTCCTAATCAATATACTTTAGATCTATGATGCACGGATATTTCGAAATGGACAACGTATCGTGTCGTATCGTATCCGATACTTCACTTTTTATGTGTAAAATTCATGTCTATGGCGTATCCTAGCCGTATCCATCTCGTATCTGGGCATCATAGCTTTAGATTCTTAATATATGTAGATTTAAATATGATATACAGTTGCAGCATGGGTAATTAGGGTTTTCGGGTATGGAAGTCATGGACCTGAACCATTCTGTGGGAGTGGGACAGACCCAAATTATAAAACGGGTCTAAGCATTGAATCCATAGTTCCATACCTTTTTTTTTCTGCTTTTTCTAAATTCGAGTCCATTGGTTTTCAGGTATACTTATCAGAGTCATCAGACAGACATTTGGGCATGAGCCCGGGTACTTTGTGGACTTGACCAGTTTACAACCCGATTATTACTTGTTACCTTATTGAGTTTGGTTTCGGCAGAGACCGAGTCACACGTCCCTTTGACTCGCCGCTTCAGCATCTTCTTCACCAGCTGCACCCCAGACTTCTCTCCTCCTCCTCCTTCCCTCTTCTCCTCCCTATCCCACTTCCCTCCACCTCCACTGTTCCTCCCTCCGCCGCCTTCTTCTGCCATCCTACTCCTCTGAAACAGCTCACCAAGCGACGTCCGGTGCTCCTTCGCAGCCACTTTTGCCTCCGGCAGCTCTATGGGCGATCCAAACAAGTACCCCTGCAGCGGGCACACAGCAGCCGCGTTCTCAGCCGAAGCCGCCTCCACCGATGACGGCTTCCCGCTGCTCACCGCCACGATTGCCACGTGGCTGTTTCTCCCGGACGACACGTCAGCAGTGTCGTCTTTGACTTCTTTGGCCACTTCTTTGACTTCCATTCCCAGCACCTTCTCGAGTTCCTCGTTGATGAGCTTAAGCTCGTCGGGAGTGACGTCGGTGTCCTTCTCTGTGATGGTCTCGACAGAGGCGCGGTGGTGGTCAGCGGCGCCGAGGGAAGGGTCAGAGCCGAGGGTTCCGATGGCGAGTAGGCCCTGGAAGAGCTCGTCTTCCTCAAAGGGGTGGTGGTCGTCGTCGTCCTGGGCGGCGGCGTTGGCGTCGTCGAGGCCGGCGAAGGAGTTGCGGAAGTGGTGGCGCTGGTCCTTGGAGGGGCGCTTGGGGAGGAAGTGCTGGTGGTTCTGCTGCTGCTCGTGGAGAGACGGACGGCCTGAAAGACAGTTACAGGAGTTACCTGAAACAACCCGGAGATGGAGGTGGGTGTTTTGGCTATGAAAGCTGCAGAGGCATGGAAATGTGCACTCTAGCAAGATGGTGGTGGGAAGGCTAATGTGCGCGTGGGTGCATGTGACTGGCTGGCTGTAGAGTGACAGGGTTCGGTCTTGGTTCGTCCATGGTCTACCAGGAACCCTACCAGATATAGACCAATTATATATTGGGGTTTGATCTAGTGCAATGAATCAGGATGGGTGCAATGTACCCTCCTGCACCTAGGCCTATGACAATCTTAGTGGAAGTTGGGGATAAGAAGGAACTCAATGAGAACCTTTATTGTGCAAAATATCAAGCCCATTGGATCATCTTTACTCCTTGATAGATGCCTTGCCCTCAAAAGGCCTCAAAAGGCTTAAATAATAATAATAATAATAATAGAGGATGGAAAGAGTTGAATGTGACCTATTTTGTTGCAAATTGTCGTATTCATTAGGGGTCGTTTGTCTTTTACACATGGGATATGTAAATACAATTTACACATGTAAATGATGAATATTCAAATTTTAAGTATGTAACATTTACACATGCGTTCTTTTTTACAATGTTTGTCTAATAACACTATTTTCGCATCATTTACATATGTGATTTATTTTACCATATTTATTTCAATGATATGTGTAAATGTATTAAAAGATTTTGTAAATGATACTTATTATTCATTAAATTTAAATTCTAATATAATGATTTAGAAAAGGAGAAAAAAGATCCATTTTATATCAAAATCTTCATTTGCATTTTAGATCCTTCAAAAAGAGCATGTCCTTCAACATGAAATATACTTTTTAAAAAAATACATTTCTATCAGTGATCACCTTCACAAAAATACATTCCAACATGTTTGGTTAATTAAATATGAATTTATATTTTGATGGTTAAGCAAATAGCATTATTATTATTTTTTTTTTATTATTTGATATTCAATTCAATATTGATCTTAATTCGTTATTCAATTTGCATAAAACTTAACCCACGCATCTCATAGGCTTTATGCTAATATTTATTTTTGAACGATGCCATAATACTGTATAAAATACATTATTTCTTCTCTTTTACATTCATATATACATGTTTAAAGATTTTTAAAGTATTGCAATAATAAATGACTTTAGAAAAGTCATTGAGATATTGGAAGAAAACTAAAATAATAAGGTAATTAACTAGTTAAAAGTTGATATAGAAAAATCATTGAGATATCTATCTTATAGATTGTCCCTTAAAATTTTTATTATCAATATGTATTTTGTCTTACAGATTTTGTCCTTTAAAATCATTGGAGCCACTTTAATCTTCTAATATTTTTTTTTGTCTTACAAATCTTGTCCCTTAAAATCATCCGTTTTGAGACCTCTTTTATTATTATTTTTTTCTAATGTGTTGGAGGGGGGTCTCGAACCTAGAATCTCTTTCATGGAAATGCCCAAACTTTGAGACCTCTTTTATTATTATTTTTTAATGCATTAGAGTGGGTTTCGAACCTGAAACCTATTTCACGGAAATGCCCCAACACCACACCTCAACAGGTGTTCAAATCTTGGTGTGAAAATGTGCTCATTTTCACACTATTTACACATCTGATTTACACGCAAGATGCGTAAATAATTATAGACAAACATGATTGATACGTAAATGTTACACATATTCACTATTCACATATGTAAATGGGTGTAGACAAACGACCCCTTAGACAGGGGCGGACCTGCATGAATCATATTGGGGCTGAAGCCCCCACTAAGATTCAAAGAAGCTCATTAGGCCCTAAGGGAAGTATGGCCCAACCCCCACTTAATATATTCCATAGCCCCCACCTCCCTTTCCTCAACTCAAAATAATCCCTTTCCTTATCTCCCTTTCCCTCTAAAAAATAAATAAATAAAATATATCTCAAATCGGCAAACCCTCCATCTCCTTCACCGACATCGGTGCACCCTTGTTATTCCTCCCTCTGACACGTATGCATCTCTTCTCTCCATCTCTCTCAATCCATATCTCTCTTAGTCTACCTATCTCAATCTATTTCTCTTACTCTCTCAGTCTAATCTCTCTCTTACTCACTTAGTCTATCTCTCTTATTGAATCTATCTCTATCATTTTTTTTTACCTTTTCAAATAGGAGTTTAACACTATCTTCAACTGGTGGATTTATATGGATCTCTACAAATCAACCTTAACTAAACCTAACAAAGAATTCCTCCCCATATTGAACTTTCAAGTATGAAAATATGTTTGATTTTGATTAAGAAAAAGGTGTAGTTGGATTAAATGTATATGAATACATTGAGTGGCTTAAATGTATTTGGATTAACCACATCAACAACATCATCTGCAATGCATTAAGCACATCAACGCCTTCTCCAAAATATGATGGGTCAGCTACATGAATTCCATTTTGCAGTTTCAATATATCTTGGGGATTATCCTAAGAAAGACATTATTAAACCTTGGGGATTATCCTAAGAAAGACATAATTAAACCACACAAAATTCTATGAAACACATTTGGTATGATCCGAGCCATCACCCACTCGTCATATAAGCCCCCTTCAGACGAAAATCCTGAGTCCGCCACTGCCCTTAGATTATCTTAGCCCCTTAATCTATAGCCATCAAGTATTTCGGTTTGGAAAGTTTTCATTTTTTGAGTTCAATCCAACGGTGAATAAAGAGAATATATATACACGCAAATGATCTGATGGGGTTGTCATAGAGCGGGGAGTGTGATGAAGGTGCAAGATGGCTCATCTCTGATGAAGCTAACCCCTCACACACGATGGACTTAGGGTACGATGAAGGTGTAAGGTGGCTCACGTGTTATTCAGTACACCTCACACTCACTATCTCCAATTGAATTGACGCATGCCCAATTTTTCCTTGTTTTTTTAACTCTCATCCAACTGTCTTTCACCTTTGGATTAAAATCCAAATGCATGATGCCTTCGAACTCGTTAAACTTGAGAGCCATAGATCAAGGAAAATAAGTTTAACATTTTACACACTGATTGATCTCATTGAGATCTTTCAATCCTCTGCTTGTCATGGCCCCAGTTGGGCCATACGTGGTTCTTGGGCCTACTTCTTAGCTAGAATTTAAGGAATTTCTGTGTTCTCAGACATAGTGAGAATCTTGGATGCTCCCTTACACTTGAGCATTTAGAAGTTCCATTTGGGCCTGTTTCTTTCCAAGCATTTCTAACAGTAATTCAGGCTGTCTGTGAATTCCTGAATTCCAGTAAAAAATTCTATGTTCATTTACTAGAATTCGCAGCATTTGAGGCAAGCAGCATTTTGGAATTCCAAAAAAGTGGAATTCCCAAATGCCAGCCCTTGCTCCAGCATTTAGAAATTCTGGCATTCCAGGAGGCTTCCTTAGAACTCCGGCTCTCTCTGACGGTGGAAGGTCATCTTCTTTGCTGCACCTCTAAAAAAAAAATCAGATCTGGTTATCTTCTTTCTTTCCACTCCTTTCATATATCTGGTTCCATGAACCCCAAAACCCCCAAATCCACACCTTTCTTTTGATCTAATCTCAATTTCATTTTCATCTGACATCTTTCAAAATCCTACCATCCTCCTCAATGCTTATACAAGAAATCCATCTCCTCTTACATCGAGACCGAATAAACCCCAGAATTCATGTATCCAACTTCTTTGGACAGAACTGTGATACATCATTCAATTCAAGAAGATTTGTAGGAGCATCATTGTGATCTTGATTTCCTTTGAGGCAAGCGGCTCCGAGCTATGATGACAATGGAGATGTTGGATAAGGAAGATGGGAATGGGATGAAGATCATTGCAATGCGCAGAGATTCAAGTACTCATGAAATTGGAAATTTGTGGAATTCAAGTTGCATGAAATTCTCAGGCAGGAATTCTAGGTATAAAAGAAACTGAGAATTTAGGAATGCTAGAATTTGTAGAATTTCAAAATTCCAGCTTCTCAAATTCTACAAATTCCAACAGACATGAATTCCAAGAATTCTTACAAAGAAACAGGCCCTTAAAGGCAAAGGAGTCAGAATTTCTGAATTCTCAAACGTCATTCGAGACATTTTAGTGGATGCAATTCTGAAATGCTTGTGAAGAAGGCATTTGCAAATGCCTACAGGATGCCAAATCGTATCCAAGTAACCCCAACATGCTAAACTCCTGTCAGAAATCCTAGTAAAGAAATAAGTCATAGTTTCCATTGCACCACTTATACAACCATTCTTCTCCCTCTTTCTTCCTAAAAACCCACATTGTATGGATCATTTTTTTCTTTTTTCAATTTAATAGTCATGGCAAAGCTTGGCCATTCATGTTGTGCATCATGTCTTGTGAGGATGTAAGTAGTCATCGGCAAATCAAAATTTGGTATCCATCTTTTTTATAAAATTTGGAACAAAGATTATCAATGAAAAGTATGACTAGAATGTTTTCTTTTCTAATGGGACCTCATCGGATTGGAAAACAAACTGACATTGAATTCAGCAAATGATAGCTATTTTTCTCTGAAAATCTTTGGGATGATTACATAATTGGGGGAAAAGAAGACCCGTATAACGTGGGTTTTGAATGAAGGAGGGAGAAGAAAGTGTGGATTTTGGGGAAAAAGTGGGAGAAGGAGAGACAAAAGCCTTCTTTTATTGCTTTCAAAGAGTATTTTTATGAGAGAGAGAGAGAGAGAGAGAGAGAGAGAGAGAGAGAGTATTTTCATCATTTATATATTTTTTTTCATGAAAAGCTACCACTAGAGAGGACTTGTATAATGTTTTATATAAATAAATATACAATTTCAATTTTGTGAAAATGAAAAAAAACTCTACTATTTTTGAAACTTTCACGTATAAGAATTATATTATTTTCTTCGCACCTATAGATATGGGGTTTTCTCCCCCGAGTCCAGTCTGACTTTGTGGGGATCCTTTCATCCACCACCATGCCTAATCTTATGCTCATTAAATCTTTACTCAGTTGGATTGAACCCAAAAAATAATTTATGGCTAAAAATCATTAAACTTTTAAGACTGTTAAATCATGGGCTAGGATAATGTGATGGGGCTGATATTTTCTCATCTCTTATTCATAAAAAGACCTTTCCATCCATCCGATGGCCAATGATAGGCAAGCAACTAGGCATCCAAGCGCGCCACATGAGCTAGATTGCAAGATTTGTATTGTGGTCTGCTCGTTGGTGAAAATCCTCTATCATTATATATATGAAGAAATTTCATTTGTAAGTGAATTGCATCCTATTAACATGAGGTCCATCCCATGGGGCCGACCAATTGAATGCTCATCAGTAAAGTGGGAGGATATGAAAATCCTGTCATTATATATGAAACAATTTCATTTGTGAGTGAATTGTATCCTATTAACATGAGGTCCATCCCATGGGCCGGCCAATTGAATGCTCATCAGTAAAGTGGGAGGATAGGAAGTTCTCATTTTGGATAAAGGTCAAACAAAAAATCAGCTCCATCCAATTATCTTAATCTTTGATATAATAGGCTTAAAGATCTAATGGTTTGTTGTCTATAATTCTTTTGATTCAATTCAACGGTGATTAGAGGTAAAAACAAGTGCCTATGGCCTAGTTTAGATCACGAGGGATAGTTTGTGTGAATGCATCCACCGAACAATGGTGGGCCCAAATGGGTCTCATAGAGCTGAACTACACTTGTATTCCAGCTTGTATGAGGAAATTCTCTATTTTGTATAAAAATATGTGTAAAATAATGTCATAAAAAGGGAAATGTTCTCCTACAAGCAAATGCAAGTGCAATGCAACAATGTGGGGCCCACTTGAACCTACTTTTCTTTAGTATAGCCCCTTTGATAATCCTTTCATTTAACCTTCACTCACCAATATTGGATTGAATCTTAAGAAAATCTATGACTAAGATATCATTAAGGTTAAAGGTTGTTAAATAAAGGGCTAGGATAATTTGGTGGGGTTGATTCTTTGGATTCCCTCGGACGAGGAGACATATCAATTTGCCATCCTCTCATTGGTTAACTTGAATCTAAGTGGGCCTCATGAGCTAGACTGCATATGAGTTTGCTCGTAGGTGAACCTTACTTGAGAGGGGAGGGGAAATAACACAAATGAGATGTATTTCTAGGCTTGCATGTGAGATAACACAAAAGACCATGCGAGAACCTTGGGGCCCCAAAAATCATGGATAACAGGGATTGAAAGATCTAAATGGGGCAAGCTTATATATATAATTTGAAGTCGATCTCATCATCTTAACTTGATCTGTGCCCATCAAGTTTAATGACTTCCGAATTCACCTTTTGTTTTATTTCAATTTCTACTTGAATTGGTATACAACCCATGGGATCCGTGGGGAGATTGATCACATAGGGCCACAAGTGGGCCCCACGGTTGGGATTTTCATCAAGTAGCATCCATTGTGTCATCGCTTGTTTTGGGTAGGTGGGACCCCTATGATGCATCCAAGCTTGTCAGCCACCACCTCTCCCTCTAAGCCCTATGGATTTTTACAATGATTCGAATAAAATCGACTATCAGATTAAATTCATAAGTTTTATCAAAAAAAAAAAGTTAATTTAAATTCGTAAGAAAAAAGAAAGTCTTTTTAAAGCCGTTAAAATTATGGGCCATGGATTAAGTGTTAGGATGACCGAAAACTCACGTTCCACCCCCTACCTGACCCAACAAATGACATGAAACCCTACAACTACTGGGGATCCGATTTGGGTTGGTCCAAAGTGATCAAACTTTCATGGCCTGACCCGACTAAAATGTTAAATTTGGGTTGAGTTGGCTTGTGCCATGATTTTAGAACATGCATGTAATATTTTCCGGGTCGAGCACCAGTTTACCTCCAACCTGACCCAGATCCCCCGGGTCAAGCACCAGGCTTCACCTCTTGAGTTGGTTTGGTGGCTCAATGATTGACTTCATCAGGTAAGTAGCCCTCGGTGCACGTTAGCCCCTGGGTGGGGGTCAGGTTTGGGTTACCCAACTGTCGGGTATGATCACACGGTGGAAAGTCCAGCTGCTGGTTGCTGTCGGCAACGAACAGACGACTAAACCGAAAGAGGGCTGTTGGTGGGTCCCACTGGCAACATACACTATAATGGGGTTATTTATACAGCCCTAAACTGTAAATCAAATCCACCATTGGTTTTAGCTCCGATTTAAGAAAAACAGACCACATGGCTGTAAATTAATCTCAGTCTAGTCTAGATCCTCTGGGAACAGTTCATATACAAACCTTTGCCTCCATGCTCTAAATCCATTGTTAGGGCCTAGCTATACCAAATCCAAATCGCTTAAAATCAGAGTTGATTTCGTTGTAAAATTGATCATGTAATTTGAGACCTTTCGCCTCCTCTTATTTTAATCACAGTTTTTCATACTATCAATTTGATAGTGGACAAGGCTTCCAGTTGAGTGGAACTTAAAAGGTTGTAACGCATTGTAAAGAAAAATGATCTTTTTTAATATATGTAAGCATTACATATGCAAGTATTACATATGTAAAATGCATTGTCATGTTTTTCAAGATCATGATGATTTTTACATTGGTAAATGAGTACATTTAATGGTTTTACGTGTGTTTGAATGTTTTCAGTGTTTTTCACAAATTTCTCAAAATTCACTAAATGTCTTTGATCTTTTCTATATTATGAGAATATTGAATGATTCGGATCATGAATTAGATATCCACAAAAGTGGATAAAATTAAATTTCTATGTCAGGACCTTTTCACAAATTACTAAGAATTTATGAATATTTATGATAAATGGATTGAATGGTTTGGATTACAAAAATAGAGCCTACAATAATAATAATAAAAAAAATAAAGGTGAAGAGACTAGTGTCTTTCTGTAAGAGGTGTGAAAGTGATGCACCTTTTTAGTTGTGAAAACCGTGAGTGTAAAATGTAAATGACCTTATGCATGGGCCATTTTCACACAGAAACTGTTGCATAGCTATTATACATGTGCATATCAATGACCCCTTATCATGTAGTTTGGATTGTAACAATGTTTTCAATTTACTGTGATGAACTTGGTGAATGCCTAGCCATGAAGGGACTGATCCATAAAGCCCATGTCTCTGTCTATGGTATTCTCTATCATACCTGAATTCTTCAAAATTGACAACACATGGGTTGTGTTGTCATATATTCTATGTTATGGTGTGGGCATCATAGATGATATACACATGGGCCACACCTTGGTGAATAGGATTGAGAAGCATGTACTGCCAAGAATGCATACCTAATGCAAAATCCTTGAATGGATCCACGCCATTATTCTGCCGAAATTTGCGGTGCATCCACCCGAGTAACTGTGAGAGAGAGAGAGAGAAAAATAAGAATATAACTTTAGTGGAGTTAGAAACTGTGAGCCATTTTCTTAGTAAACCATTTTTCTACCATTCACCGCAGTAACAAAGGGTGAAATTGAAGAACCAGTCCAACACTACATGATGACCTTTTACATAATACAAATGGTCTATAGGCAATCGAGGCCTATGGGGACAGACAGTTCCCGTTGTCACGGGTTCAATTATTTTCAACTCAGTGGTGTAACCAGGTATACAGTGCTGGGAAAATGTTCTCCTATCTATGGGACCCACTTGGGCCTAGCTTTGATGAGTGCACCCCTCTTATATTTTTGTCATTCCATGATTTGGCATCGAGCCTAATTTCACACTTATTAAACCTTCACTCACCATTGAATGAAATTTCAGAAAGTTTTACCGTGGAGTTTCATTAAATTTTCAAGGTTGTTAAATCAAAAGTTGGGATAATCTTGTGTGGTTAACTTTCTTATTTTCCCTTGTTCATGAAGAGACCTTTCCAACCCGCTTCCTCCAATAAACATATATTTATCTAAGTGAGCTTCATGAGTTAGACTGCATGTAGGCAATATGCAGTTTGCTTCCATTGAAAACAGTTAATACCAAAAAAGGTATCTAGGTATAGTTCATTATAAAAATAAGATACAGTAAATGATTGTCATCATCGATTCTTGGGTGCCTTTTGTTGGAAACCAATGAGACTTAACTTCTTCATCTTCATCCAATTTCTTTCTCTTCAATTGGATGCAGAGTAATGTTTTGTTAGATTGCCTTTTTATAGATACACAATCTAACCAAACCTCTTTGTTATCATTAACAATAATGAGCTAGAACTCCATGCCACATGTCCTGTATTTTAACTGTTATCTCTCTTTAAATAAAAAAAAAAAAACTGTAATCTGGGTGACAACGTCCATTACTCTACCAAGACTCTTCAAAGCCTAAAAGCACTGAATATTCCTAAATTAGCTTCAACCACACAAAATAGATATTTAAAGGTTGCATGGCCTAAAGAGAAGTGTATCACAGGATACATACAAAGTTATGGTCATGACCGATACTGATTTGATACATAATATTGTTTCAAAAAATTAATCTAGTCCCAGCTTAAATTGTATCCATCCTTGCAAATTTCACATTTTACTTTGTCATCTTATTTCCATCTAAAAAACCATAAAAGCAAATCACGATTTTCACAAATAATTTGAAAAGATTTCTTTCAGAAAAGAGCCAAACAAAATGAAATGTCACGAAAGGACCGATATATCGGCCGAAACCTTTGCCAAAAAGGTTTCATCTGAGATGGTATCAACACCGAAACTAAAAATCATTTCCAATATACCCAAACAACACTTGGGGGGTGATTATTTTCATTCACATGTGATCGTGATTATATGGTGCATCCAAATGGTACCGAAATTAAATGAACTGGAACTCACCTTCATCTTGGTGCTTCCTTGGATTGCTTGATGGAGTATGGAGAGAGTGACAGAGGGAGAGAAATGCTGGGGCTTGTGGGTATTGTGAGGGAACAATGCAATGCAATATAGTGTGGCAGAGAGGAGAGGAGAGGAGAGGGTCGTTATGATACGAATTTGATAAGTGGATGGAAAGATCGAGATGTTTAAAAAAGGAAAAGGATTTGGGTGTTTTCAGAGAAGGTAGGTAGAGAAAACACAGAGAAAGTTACAATTCTTGGGCTGGAATTTCTTCGTCAAGATCAAATCATTTGTACGCAAACAGGGGCTTGTGGGTTCCAGGTTTCTTTTAGCAGTGTGTCCATAATTAGAGTACTATTCTCCCGACTAGGGAGAAATTGGTGAGTCTCTTCAGTTGCTAAAAAAAACTGTCGTTAAGTTTATATAAGCTACGTCCAAATTTCACTGCAATAGGAATTTAGCCCACGGTATGAATGATCATTATTGAAAAAGAAACACCTTTTTTTAGGATGTTTTATCCACAATTTTATGCTTTTTTTTTTACGATGTTCTATTCACAATTTTATGGTTGTTGGAGTTATTGGACATTTCATCTTTTTACTCTAATGGGATTAAGGCTTTATCTTTTTTGCTTAAAGCATCTTTTTCTCATATGGATCAGTTGGCTAGTGGTATGATTGATTCTTTAGCCAAATAAAGGGTGGGCAGTAGAGCTGCTCCTTTGGTTGTTTTCTTTTATAATTTGTCTTCCGGTCTTGTATATATAAGGCTTTTCCACCAATACCTTATACGTCGTATTTGTCTTCTCTTTTGGTTTTTCTTTTTCTTTATTTTTTTATTTTTGCTAGTTGTACTTGATTAATCTTTAATTAATTTCATGTTACCAATAACGGAAAAGAATAGTCAATCATTTGACCATTATCCCAAATCCTATTAGAGTAAAATATGCTCTAATCATATCTTGCTTATCTTAAATAAACATCATGTTCTCAACCAAAAAGAAAAAAAACAGAAGAAGTTGATCCCATCATCCGGATTCCCAACTCCTCTAAGAGTAAAAAATTGTTCATGCATGTTAGCGGCATTTACTTTCCTCTATTTAGATTTTCAAAAATTAAGGTTTACGATATTATAATTTTTCTTTCGTGGAAAAAAAAAATTTCTCACCCTCCTTGAAAAAGGCTCTTTTGAGGAATCACGAATCTTTTTTTTTTTTTTTTTTATATTTTTTATACAGAAAAGCGGCCACACCAAATAAAAAAAATTTATCATAGAAAATGTTGTGAGATTTTCCATGCCTTGTCCGCAGACAAACAGAACAAACGGGCCTAAGAGTCCAAGGCTAAGACGACGAGACTCCCATAATTAAGCCACTTGAGGTGTGTGTGTGACTGTGATAGCACGTGTGTGCATGGTTCCAACACATACTCAGCATGTGAATATGTCCGGGCCGCCATGGCCACACTTCTACTTGTGGTGGTGGCACCAATTACGAGGACTCAATTATAAATGTAAGAAATTTATAATACTATACTTGCATTCAATAAATAAATATTTATTCAGATTTTACTTCAGCTATAGAGTGATTTGTAAATAAGTTATTCAATTTATAAATCGCAATTGTTTTTTTATTTTTTGTTACTCAGTTCTAGGGCCGGGCCCTTGGGTAAGGTAATAGAGCCCTTGGGTGAGGGAAGTAGACCTTGGGTGGGGCGAGAGAGCCATCTAATGAGAGAAGGTGGCTTGCCTAGGGTAGCCAGGTGAGAACAGACACCTCTTACTTTTTTTTTTTTTTACGGTAGAAGGGTCTTTGGGCTAGACTAATCCCTCCGGTAAGAAGTAAGAGGTTGTTCTTTATAAATTACATTAATTGTTAATTTTTATCTTTCATATATCATTTAACAGGACTACCCTTATCCTTGGGATTGAAAAGATAATTTGGGAGAAAACATCTTCATTTGGAGTGTATGATAGTAGAAACTTATATGTCAAAGGTGAAATGGAAGTTGTCAGCATGAATTCTCTTGGAGAAAAGACATTGTTGTTGGAGCATTTCATTTACAAGTGATGTAATATATGATACTTTTAAATTGTATTTACATCACCCACAGAAACAGGGATTTTCTGTTTTGTTTTTTTTATTTCTCTATACAACCCTCAGTTTTTGCATATTTCAAATAAGTCCCTAATACAGTAATACATCAACAATTATTCTTTTTGGTGAGAATAAATGGACAAGTATGAAACCTGTATCTTATTGAAATGTTCAAAGGAGCATTGATTGTCGGCCAGACACTCTCCTACGGGTTTAATCAAATCTAACACCCTTTTGAGAAAAGAAAAATCTACTGTCTATATATATTGGGAAATATTCAAGTGAGAACTAGTTCTCACCATGCTTTCGTGAGAACTATTGGTGGGGCCCACTTAGGAACCAATCCAAACCGTGCATAAACAGTGACCTCCCTTGTGGGTATCCTTAAGGGTTTTTAGTGAAATGGATTAATTCTTAAGGTGACGCCCGCTAAACCCACACAATTGCACACCAAATAAATTTAGGGTGGTTTTGAATACAAGACATAAAAAGCAAACTTACACCTTATGCCCCTCTGCAAACCCATAAGAAAGCCTATTTAGAGAAGAAAATCCACTTTTGAATGATCACATATAATTTTGTGTGGGGTTGACTCATGACTAAGACGGTCATGAAAAATAATCCTAACATGGTGTGATCCATCCAACGCAGATCATCACCACCCACCCTCTAAAACACAATTGTGCACCTATGTGATGTGTGTTGGACGATAACGACAAGCTATGGGTGGGCCCCACTATGATCAAATACTTATTTTATTGCTTTGATGTGTTTCTACTCATCTTGATCCAGATGGTTCACACTATATTAAAATCGACCAGAAAGCAATTTTGATCATTTGCAAGGCCTCACCCAGAATCACACTTATCTTTTTGGATAATCTTTTTCTAGATAATGCTTTTCAAAAAAGAATTTTCTTTCTCAAAAAAGTAGGGCATTTTGTTCTTTTAAGAATATAATCATTTGAATATGTTAAAAGTCTTACAAAAATAGTTTAATTGCCTGTCAACGTAACATTTGAACATTTCATTCAGGGATGAAAAACTCTCTAAGTTGAGTACTCTTGATTGGACCGAGTTACCTCATTTCGTACAAAGGCCGAGTCAAATTCAGATAAGACTATATATATATATATATATATTTCTAAATATTTAAAAATAATTTAAATAAAGAATGACTCTCCTGGGAGACCACATTGACTCCTTTAGTCAATTTTTTTATTCGGGCGAGTTGAGCAAAAAAAAGGAGAGGGTTTCTTTTACAATAATCTATTTCTTATTGGGTTATGCAAATAACAAATTGACATGAATATATGAAGAAAACCCTTTTTATTAGAAAATAGAATTATAAAAGAAAAGTAAAAAAAAAAAAGTTCCTTATGGAACCATGATGCAAACACATGACTGTGTTTACACACATGTGAACACAAAATCACAAACATGCTGCATTGAGTCAGTGAGAAGCCTTGTTTGTGCAAAAGAAGTGCCACACCTAGGCAGCACACGTGCACGGAGACAAGCACATGGCTGCAGCAGAGAATTTCATTTCTCCTACATGGGACACCAGAGCTACGACCTTCATATACCCTTATAATTGTTTGTATCATGAGACAATAGGTCACATGAAGACTCCCACATGCTCTAGAGTGAGTATTTTACTAGCACAATGAAAACCCACATGGTCATGAAGATATTCTCAATAGTATCTACAAGATATTTCTCTTTTCTAATCAGACAATGGAACAGCTGTTGAGAGATTTTTGTTGGGTTGGATAAAAAGAGTAGTCCTATCAAATAATATCTATTGTCTAAATATCCATTGCTATTTTATGAACTTTAAGGCAGCTTAGAATTATAAAATCTTGTATCTCAATAAGCATCTTTATAAACAATGCCACATTCCTAAATTCATATCAAAATTGCTCTGTGTCCTTTGATAAAAACGCACATGCATAAATTCATTCATGACTAGTGTCATTTAATATACAACTAAGCCAGTAGCCAATAGGGTCCACAAATTGAAAGGATCAAATATGCAAATTACATTTTTAGTTTAAGTGATGTCTCTAATTTGTGTGCATTTGGGGAATTGACTTAGATTAATTCCAGCATGGATTTCATGTGCACGGGTAAGCCCAAATGTGAGTCAAACTTTGAACCAAGCCCGAGCCTAGGCGATGTTTATGTGCGTTTGATTTTATAAGATTTAAAAATCAGCATAACATAATTGTAATTTAGCTCACTATCGACTAAAATGACAAAATAAAATTCATTTAGCTGCCTCCAACATAATTGAGACACGACTTTGATAATTACAATGATGATGATGAAGTGTGATTTAGATACCTGTAATCATTGGAGGAAGCAAGTTAGCTGGAATTCAAATCATGTTCTAGCTCGGTCCCGCCCAACCTGCGTGCCTTTTTGTGTACTAACAGTTCCTCATATATCGTATCATTTGCATCAAAGAAAGCAGGCTAGTTTTATATATACACTAAAACCATGAAAGACGTGCTAATTGGGGCCATGGTGTAGGAGAAATGGTTGCAGATCCTGTTGCTTCTACTCAGGGTAGAGCTTGACAAACAAGTGCCACTGCTATCAAAGGCTACCCAATCTAACCCTTATATATTGATAGATTCTCTAGTGTCCTCATTTGCATGAAGCCAATTCATGATGTTGGTTGTGGCAAAACAAGGGTACCCCACCTTCACCTTTTTCCTGTTGAAAGTAGCTGAAAAGGGGAAAGAGTTCCAAGCTCAGAGACAAGAGGCATTGCAGGCTTATTGGTGAAAGGGGTTCTCTTTCTTCCTTATGGCCCAGTTACGGATAATCAGGACTGCACAAGTCACGAGCTTTAAAAGAATAATGGATGCAGGCCCCAAGTGCTGCTAGAAAATACTCTCTATATTGTTTCTAAAGGGCATGTTTCTTTACTAGAATTCCTAAAATTCATGTCCGGATGTTGTCTGGGACTTTCAAATGCTGGAATTCTAAAATGTCATTGAATTTTGTCATTTCTGAATTCTACATTTCATTTTCATCTGAATTCTTACCTGAGAATTTCTGAATTTTATAGAACTCATGTTTTATTACTATATAAATTTTAGAATGGAATTACACATTTTATGTATTGTAATACATGGGACCCACCTTTTGTGGTTGTGAACTTGGGACCCAACTGTAAGAATTATGATGTGGACCCACCTCAGGTATATGGTACATGGGCCCATCTTTTAAAAACAAAAGCGTGGGACCCAATTTTAGAAATTTAAACATTGACCCATCTTGATAGGAATTGCATGGGAATTTTTATAATTGTGAATATGGGCCCACTTTATTGTTGGTAGGAGGGTTCACAGTTGTGTGCCGGAGTTCCAACCAAACTTCTCGGAGTTCCAGAATTTTGAAATGCTCTTCGAGGGGTTAGCATTTTGGAATTCCACTCTTTTTTTTTTTGGCATTTAAAAATACGGCTGCCTTGAATATCGGGAATCTCACCAAAAGAACATTGAATTTCTGACATGAATTCTTGAATCCACATACAGCCTGAATTCCTGTCAGAAATACTTGTAAAGAAACATGTCCTAAACTACAGTCATATTTATTTTTTGTTGGCATTCCACGTTTTATGCATGTGGGCGTTTCATAGTTTGACGATTTTATAATTTTTTATATGAATAAGTCCAATAGTGATTTTTTTTTATCAAAATAAAACTTGATCACTTTCAGGAATTTGAGACCAACAATGTTTTATGGCTGGACTCTTTTTTCGGATTTGGCTATGTAAGTTGGTCCCTGTTTTGTAGTGGTTTCTTTTTGGGTCCCAATAAAACTTTTCCTTTTACTGAAGAAAGAAAAAGAAAAAGTAAGACTGAGGTATCTGACATTTCAAATGGGGGCAAGGACTGATTTGATGGTATAAAATTAAAAACAGATGTCTCTACCATTATGAGATATAGATGGGCCTACCGTCGTGCGATGGAAGGGGTGATCCATGTTGCAAATATCACAGATATTTTGAATTTTACTACAATAGTATAGTAATACTTTCTTAAGCAAATTTCGTCGCGATATTATCATGATAAGTTTAATTTATCATCAGCAACTTTTATATTCTGACATTACGGCATTGTTGTCAGGATATGGATGATGTTATTATAGGTTCAAAAGAAGAATATGTGCTTTTTGATGGAGTGTTAGGCCCATTTATTTATCAGCATTCAAAGAATTTATGATCGGGAGAATTTTAAAATTTTTAAAAATTAACTCTTTAGGTGGAATTTTAATTTTTTTTAATGAAGAACTTGAAATTCCAACAAATCGTATAGAGAGTGAAATTTCAAAATATCTTTTGGGTGGTTAAATTCGAAACTCAAATGAAAGAAACACAACATTTCAAATGCCAAGAGACAAGATGTCAAATTATGTGACGTCATGTCCAAAAAACCTAAACATCCTAAAGTCTAGTCATAAATTCCGATAAAGAAACAGGCCCAGGGCACGTTTGGCAAAGGACATGGCTATGGAATCCTCATCATTTTCTACATTTTCGAGGATTTCCCAATGTTTTGTTGGGCAAGGATTTTGAGAGGAATGACATGAGATATCCTCCAATGGGATTATTTGCAAAATCGGAACCACCCCCGTCGGACCGAGAGAATCCAAGCAATGGAGGAAAAGCGGAGCTATTGTGTGTGAACAATGATGTGAGACTGTAATGGGGATTAATATGTTTTTGCATTGGTAATGTATCTTTTGGGTCCCACAATCAAGATCCAAACAGTTAATAATATTTAAAAAAATCCAAAACGATCATTTCACCAAATTTCAGCCGTTTGATACATCTTAGATCTTGAGATATTTGCAAAAATGTCCAAACCGTTAGATTGCAGTTTCTGAGATTCTTTGGTTAAAAAACGGGATTAAAATCGGTCCACTTTTTTCAATTTTCTGGTTCATGTGTGCCCTAAGATCATGATCTAAACCGGTAGTTATTTCTGGAAGGTCAAACACGGCTGGTTGACCAAAGTTCAACTGTTGATCCTTACCATATCTTGAGATATTTGTAAAAAAGTTCAGGTATTAAAATATTAATTTCTTATTCCTGTGGGCCCCCTTTGCACGATCTGAACCGTTCAGATTTTCTAGATGACCACAAACAACTTTGAGGTGAAAGTTGAAGTCTTGATTTTTCATGAATTTTGAAAATTTTTATAAATATATTTATGACCATTGGATCATATATTCTACAATTTGTAGGAATCCTCCATCCATCCAAATATAAAATTCTTATTGGGAATCCTACTTAAAAAAGTGTTATAATTTTTTGGAAATAGAGAGAATCCTCTAAATAGAATATGTTTTTTACATTTAAATTGTAATTTTCTTCGGTGGACTTTCCCTCATGTTATTACAGTATGCGCCTCACAGGTTAGTTGGATCCTCTACTACTAATTGTAACAGTCCTAATCATTTGAGTGGGAGACTCATGGTTCCCCTAGATACCAATAGAATAAGGACAACTACTGTTCGTTCTATGTCTCTGTCAATCATAGCATGGAGCATTTGGAAGAATTCCACATGTTGTCTCCAGAAGTAGAATTTACAAATATTCAATGCAAAAGTAGCATTATGGAACTCAAAATTCTGAGGATTTTATTGGCCACAGTAACTTTCCTTTCACATGTCTCATTCTTACCATTGAAGCCCAATCAAGTAGGGGACTCGGAATTCTTGGGGACATGCAAGTGGAATATTACTATAGGCTCTATCTTTTCTGATAATCAAGGTGTCCAAGATCGATCTCGCTTTAGCCTCTTTTGGGGAGCAGAGATTGGGTCCTTCATTTTAATTGACATCCTAAAAGGCTCTTTCACCAAGCATCAGTTTTTATGGAGCCATTTGAATTATCCAGTGGTGGGACCAAATTGTGATTTGAACATTTAAGTGGGCCCTTTCTAAAAGGACATGCATTTCTAATGTAGTTCTTAAAAACGTCTCCATTTGGAAGTAAATGAGGAAATTATTTGGGGTCTTGTAGGAAGAGAACACACCCTTTAGGACACATTTGATAAGCGTGGAGAAAAACCTTTGAACTTTTCCTCGCCAGCAAGGAAAATCTATGTTTGGTAAGCCCATGAAAATCATAAAAAGGGAGTCCTTGATTCTTCGTTTCGAATTATTTTCAAGATTCAACATTCAACTTCCCCACACCAGAAAAACTGAGTCAATGGAAGCGCTGAAATGCGGAGCTATAGTGCTCTAGACAAGACATAAGTGGTTACAGATTTTCTCAATTTTTGTTTTTTTTGAGCCCCTAAATCAATATACAAACCAGTAATCATGTTTAATAGGCTCAAAGCGGCTAAGAGGTCAAATGTCAGTTTTTTGTTCCTTGTAAAATTTGAGATATTTGTAAGAAAAAACAAGTCGAGACCATTGAGCCACAATTTTTTTATTTCTTTGGGCCTCTTTTGCAAAGTTTGA
Source organism: Litsea cubeba (assembly GCA_012931725.1). Taxonomy (NCBI): domain Eukaryota; kingdom Viridiplantae; phylum Streptophyta; class Magnoliopsida; order Laurales; family Lauraceae; genus Litsea; species Litsea cubeba. The sequence goes on from CM022946.1 coordinate 15,989,099, forward strand.
ACCGTTAATTCTCTTATGAATGTCAAAAATGGCTATGAGATCAAATTTGGTACCACGATACAACATGGTTCATGAAAAAAGGCAAAGAAAAAAAAAAAAAAAAAAACCTCCGGACATTTACTTACCACCACTTAAAAATGAGATTGTTTGGCAGCGTTTTTTCATTCCTTTTATACCTATGGGCTACAAAATCATAATCAGAACTGTGCATCACTTCCAAAAGACCAAACATGTCTAGTGCTCAATTTTCACCCATAGATCCCTCATGGATTTCGAGATATTTGAGAAAAGTCTATAGTCTAAAATTGAATATTTTTATTCCTTTGGGGCCGTTTGCACTATCTGAGCCATTCAAATTCTCTAGGGAGCCAAAGGGGCTATGGTGAAATGGTGAAGGATCAAGTCTTGAGTTTCCTACTGACCACTGGATTGTTCATAGTATAGATAGTAGGTATCCTCTCCATTAGAACTCCCCTCAAAAATAGTTTGGCACTTTACTAATATAGTAAAAGTCGAGTAAAGCTTTCATTTTTCAGACAAGATTTCAAATCAAAAGTACTTTAATTCAAAACTCCCTCCATCTTTTTCAAAAAAAAAAAAGTAAAAAAATCAACAACCTTTATCCACAAAATACAAAAAAAAAAAAAAAAAAAAAAAAAACTCTACTTTCGCATACAAAAACTCAAAAAGATTCCATAACAAACGACTAAAAATAAAATACCATCATAACTCACTTATATTTTATTCTTTCTTCAAAATTAACTTTACTTCACTTAACTCTATTAGTATAGTTGCCAACGATAGTTTGGTTCCAAGTGAACGAAGGAATCCTCTAAATAGAAAATTCCTCTCTATTTACCAAATGTGCCTTTAAGATCCTTTGAAGTAGGAATTAAGTGAAAAAGGGAAACAAAAGATCGTCAACCGACATTCCATCAATTGCATACTACGGTTAGTCCTTCTAAGGATTTTTTTTGTAAGATAGGCAATAGTGACGTGCACCATTATATTACATATTTTAACCAAGTGAACGATATCTTATATCAACACATTAGCTTAATAACAATTTTGATTAGTTAATGAATGAACATTTCTAAAGAACGATTATATTCTTATAGATGTGAGTAGCTTTCGACCAAATAAAAACGAAGATTAGACACCTGCTAATCTAACGAGCCTTTAGACTAATTTAACTTCAAATGGAATGAAAGATCAGAAAATAGGGTTTGTTTTGGATGGCCCAAGCATTTCTTTAAAACACATTGTCTAGAAATAATTTTACTCCGCCACACATGGACCAATTTTATAATCGATTGCATTAGATTAATAACTCACTAGAAAGAACTAACCAAATCATAGTTTCATTTTTATTTTATTTTTGGTACCCAGGTAAGCTGGATCAAGAGAGAGCCGACACACACGGGAAGACAGCCCATTCAAGTGGGAAATGAACCCGCGCAAGTGGGAAGAAAACCTACACAAATGGAAAAGGAGCCCGGCACAAGCAAAAAGATGTTTGAAACTTAGGCAGTCCATTCAAGTGGGAAACGCACCCAAGGTTTGAAACTTAGGCAGCTAGGTAAGTACTGCCGCTCGCTTCTTATAATAATTTCAGTTATAGGACGGAAAACAAGTTTATCTAAAACCTCAACTGAGGTTTACATAAATTCTAAAAAAACTCCCCGAGCTTTAGAGATTTTAACAAACTCTTAACAAAATCTCTCATAACTTTTGAGACTATTTCTTGTCATTTAGAAAATACCCTCAATTGGCTCCCTTTAAATTATTTTTCTTTTTTGGAAAAGTCTACGGTTTAATCATTTTGAACAATGAGATAACCAAAATTCCTCTCATTTTAAATACAAAACCTGTTCTAACAAAAACCCTTGCCTTAATTATTAGAATGACCAATCTTCGAAAGAAATTCTCTCTTACCATGCATACTTTATGCAAAGGATGGGGAGTGGCAGATAAATTGGGTTAGAGTTAAGATTATTTGGGTTAAGTGGGTTTCGGTTTGATCTTTCATCTCTTAAAATAGTAGGAGGAAATGACAGTTCACAAAAACAACCATTAAAAATTATTTTTTAAAATAATCTCAAAGTCAAGGGTTTTATTTATTTATTTACTTTTCTAAAGGTGAGGGAGATTACATCAAAGGAAAATTTAGAAAGATTACTAGAAAAAATAATATCTGCATCTCACCAAAGTTGGTACTAGGGGTGTACATCGGGTCGTGTCCCGGGTTATCGGGCCGGGTTTGACCCGACCCGGTAATTTTATAAACACAAGAAACCCGCCCGAATGCCCGGTAAACTATATCCGGGTTATCCGGATTCGGGTTACCGGATTACCGGGTCAACCGGGTCGGGTTACCGGGTCACCCGGTTAATTATAAAGTTTAAAATATTTTTTTTAGAACAACTAAAAGTTTCAATAATTGAGATAAAAAAATACTATAAATATATATATACAGTAAACATACAGTAAATATAAATATAGATATATTTTTAATGTTTATTTGTATATATTTGTATCTATTTGTATACATATACAAATAAATATATATAAAAAATATATATATAACCGGGTTATCGGGTCACCCGATAACCCATACTTTCTTAACCCGGAACCCGGTCCGGATAAGGACTTATCGGGCCGGGTGAGACCCGACCCGGTAAAAGACCCTATGTCACCCGCCCGATTAGGTCCGGGTCGGACCGGGTCACCGGGTCGGGCCGGGTTTTGAAACCCGGTGTACACCCCTAGTTGGTACTGGTATAGTCAAAGAATAATGCCCAAATGAATAATTTGGTATCTTCAATTTTTTCCGAAAAGATAGTCCCACACTACACGACCACAAGCACATCACATAAACATACACATTTTGAATAAAGATTGGCGGATTAAGAATGCATATGGTTTGCCTGTCCCTTCATGGCGAAAGGTATAGCTGGAATTATTAGGCACTCAGCATTCACAATCTAGTTCCAACATAATATATAAAATTAACACCCAGTTCATTGTTTAAAATATTTAGCCTACACACCCAGTTCATTGCTCGATATAGAAAGTAGGAAATTTTTTTTTTAAGTGTGAAGTTTGACCATCTAGACATTGTGCCATGCATATTCAAAAGTGGGTCTCGCCTTTGGGATGGACCAACGCACAAACACAATGTACAGGTGAATATTTTTCATAAAAGTATTGATATTACGATATGATAATAATTCACAATTTTATCTAGTGCATATCACCGTAACAAAATTTTATGGCCCCGTATACACCAATACATAACTGCGTTACAATGATATAGGCCAATAAACTTATTTTCTTTTAAAAGATGATCTCATTGAAATGCTATTACTCATGTTCATTTAGAAGCAAAGCCACATCTTATGTGTAAAATCTCAAGCCATTGATCCTATACTTTGGCAATGTTTACATCTGGATGGATCCATTTAGCAATTTGGAGATCAAATCATGAAACCGTGTCATTTAAAGAGTTCCAATATCCTGAAGTAAGGTCTTGGGGTATAACTCAACTGGTTAGGAACATCGAAGGCCCCACCATTTACATGTTTTAGCATTCTAGCCCATGTGACTTAGGAGAAATTCGATGTCGGCCTGAAGCAGGATAGCGACTATGCCATGGACTGTTGTCAATACTTTATAATTGTCAATAGGTCATTGTCACCACATTATCTGTTTCGATTTTCTCATGCGATATTATTGAAGGGGTTCGGCAAAAAAAAAAAAAAAAACTCTTTATATAAATTCTAAGTATCACAACAATTAATAATGGAAGATAGCCCAAGTGGTCACGAGCGTCTCATCTCACTCGCAATTTTAGGATCTGACCACTGGCATTGGACAATTGGAACGTGCGGATTATATATGGAGCATTGGCAGGGATCAGACTGGGCTGATAGATTAGGATAGTTTACGATTCCATGTAATGGAAAAAGAAAAATCTCACAGCAGAAAGTTTCCAGTGTTTTAAATGATCATGATAATTTATATTATCTTTCTACAAAAGTCTCATTATGATTTATATTTTCCATGTATGAATGGAGATCCAGCAACAGGGTTCAAAGGATGACGACAGCCAACATGGGATCTCCTTTATTAAGGAGAGAACCAGAAACTAAAAACACGCGGGACCGATCTTTTCCCGCGCAAAAGCAATGGGACAAGAAGAAAACGGTTGAAACGATAGGCATCAAAGATTAAACAGGCCACCAAGGGGTGGTAGGCTAGCCGAGTCAGACTGACTCATTAAATAGTTCGAGCTCAACGAGCTGAGTTTGGACTTGTATAAAACGTACAGTCAGTCAAGTTGAGCTTTATTATGAACTCAGCTTAACTCACTGACAAGCTAATTGACCCGAGCACTGATCTCAATTAGATCTATTGGAGATCATGTTTTTATTATACTGGAGGTTCAAACTCATACACTAATATCCTAATCAATCAGCAGCTGAGCCAAAAGAAAGACTCAAGCTGATTTGAAAGAAATGGACGGGTCTACTGGGCTGGTGGGGGTGCTTGCCCTTGCGTACGAGGTTTGTTGGGTGATACCCAGTGTTTGTGGTGGCCAAACTTTCTAAGGTTGTGATTGGAGATGATCCACGTAAATAGCAGTCCCGTCCATCCCTTTGCGTGGATATAGTTCTTGTACTCCCTCTCTTTTTCATATTCATGACAGGCATAATTGGAAAAGATTGACAAGGATGGCAATTGATGGGGACCTGTGCCAAACCATTGAAGGATTAGTGGCACCCCCTTAATTCCCACATTAGTGGCCAGCGTTCTATGGATGATTCCCACTTTTTTTATTTTTTATTTTTTATTTTTCAAGTTTAGTACCCAAGCAAAGGTGGTTGGGAGTTGGGACTCAAGGTACCCCGCACAAGTGGATAAAAATAAAAATAAAAATAAAAATAAAAATGAAAATGAAAATGATAGGGGAATGTGGGTGATATGCCCTAATCCGCCATGATTATAGGTAGGTTTGCCAGTAATTTCATAAGATGGGAGGCAGGTATCTTAGCACAAGTTCGAATAGGGATTTAGGGGTACAAATAGGATAAAGTTTAGTTTCCTCAACTAACAACCACGAGAGAACTGCTTCTTGCCCAGTGGTAAGGAGTGACGGTTCTTACTTTGTTGTTCGGGGTTTATACTATGGGTATACCGTATTTTCTCGCGTGTGCAAACGTCCTTCCCACTTGTGTAGGCTTTCTTTCCGTGTGCACGGACTCCTTTCTCATGAGGTGAGTAGGTGTCTTCCCATATGTGTGGGCTCTCTCTTGGATCCCAACACCCTTAGCTGGGCTAAAGAAAAAAACTAACAAATATGAATTTACCAAATAAAAAGGAAAAAATGATACCCATGGCAATTATAATTCTTACTCCCACTGTAGTTGTGATTAAGTTATATTTTTTCCTAATATTGATATTCAAACTCAGTTACTCATGTCCCTACTGACTAAGGAAGCAACAGCCAGAAAGAATTGATTTTACATATTGTTTAATAAAAGAACATGGTGCAAAGTCCACCTAGTTCGGACTGCGTTGGCCTTTTACTATTTTTTGTATTTTTGGCTGCGTATAAGACCGTCAATTGCGCCTGTTAAAATGGGTATCCAGTTCGTTCCATCCTAAGTTCGAAAATACAATGCTTTAAAAAAAATTGAGTACCCGGCAGGTTGGGCTTGGACAATACTTTTAAAGCCCGGCCAAAATGAGATTGGTAACGGGCAGAGCGGGCCTTGCCTGCTCGCAAGCACATTTAATTCATTTTAATAAATTTACCGAAACAATCCTCCACTAACAGCTATTAACGGCTAATTAGGAGGGCCAGGTTCAGTAACGACCTAACTAGTGATGATGACTCATACAATGATGAGAATGCACTAAATGATCTTTCAGACATATTAAAAGAAAATTGATTTCTGTTGAGTCCTTTTAGACATTACTTGACCCATATAGAATACTTAACTGATTTCTGTTAATTTTTATGGATTTTACGTTTTTCTACTCTGTCACCGGAAAAAATAAAAAAATAAAAAATAACTCTGCCATCTTACTTGTCGCATTGTCTTGCCAGTCCCATCCCCGAAAAAAAGGAAGAGAGTTTAAAGTCCGGTTTACACACAGTCTCCGGTGGCAGTATAAGAATAATTAGATAATGTGTACCTTATATTCAAGATCGTGCTAAGCCCCATTCAGCACTGGCCCACACGGGATGGGCTTTGGCGTAGGCCCATTATATTTAGGGCCGAGATTGGACAACTCCTGGCAGACCCGCCCAATATTTGAGACGAGATTGGACAACCCAAACCAAGGACCAGCCCGACCCATTGACATGCTTAGCTACGTGGAGGATTACTCTAGCTCACAAAGTCATGTCTCGGATGGATATATTGACGTCTATAAAACCGAAAGTGCTGACTTTGTATGTTTGGACCTTAGTGCCCAGAACCTCGTCTTTGCCTTCTTGATTCCGCTCCGAAAATGCGATCAACGTTTTCAGAGCGGATCGGTCATCGGAGCGCGGTTCGACCAAATATGGAGCGAACCATGCATAATCTTTAATTTTTTGTGCATTTTCTTTTTTTATAAGCTTGACATTTATATTTTGAATTAAGAAACTTCTTATGACTTATTAATTATTTTCTATTTTATGTGATTAGATTGCAAAGTTAAATTCTTTTCGCCATTTTTTATATTTGAATATATGGATAAGATATATTTGTGCCCATTAGTTAATTGCTTATAAACCCACAAGCAGTGTGTTGCATAGGCGCTCTGGACATACAATTATTTTAATATTTTGTGTCTCAGCGTTCCCGTTCCGGCTCCACGCTATGGACACTTAGGTTTGAACCCTCCTTAATGCAATGTGTGTGTGTGTGACTGTATACACATGTAACACAATATTTTAAATTTTCTACCAGAAAAAAAACACAATATTTTAAATCATTAGGGGTTTTTACCGAAAAATACACTTTATGTGGTCAGTACACCGAACATTGAACATTAGGCAAACATGCACCTAACAGGGAATCCGTACAGGATTCTTAATTTTTTTTTACCATTTTTTTTGTGGTCGAATTCGACCTTCAGTTTCAGCGCTGGAGGTTGAATTCGACCCTGGTCAGTACACCTTGTAAGAAACACCTAAATATGTACATGAGTTTTTCTGACTTTATGATGGTCAGCTTGGATTCGTCATTGGATCATCCATACCCAACTGTAAGTGCCACAACAATCCTGAAAATATGAAAACCCCTTTTTGGATCATCCATACCCAACTTTCATATCTTCTACATAAGCCTCCACACCTTCTATTTCAAAGGCAACGCCAAAACCACAACACCCATCCATGCTCTATGGACCCACTTGGGTTTGGGTGTGGGGAGAGAAAGAGGATATATAACACTACAATGAGACCTCGAGACCTCGAAGCTGTCGAGTGGAGTGACATTATGAGTTTCTGTATCATCCTATAAGATGATTATGCTCACAAAAGGGAAGAAGACTCTAACCACCACCTTCTCTCCTCCACATCCACACCAACCAATGACCCTAACAACCACCTTTCTTCTCACTATTTTTTCTTTCTTGTTTCCCTTCTCATTCTTTTTTATACTCTTCTTCTTCTTCTACTCTCTCACTGTGCATCTTCCTCGCTCTCCCTTTCCCTCCACAATGGACCACTTCTCTTGTTTCCATTTTTTTCCCTCTCTCCTCCTTTTCTTCTCTTCTATTTTCTTCTTTTCTACTCTCTATCTTTCTCCCCATCTCTTGCTCACCTCAACCCCAAGGTAACCCAACCTCTAACCACCTACCATTGCCCACACCTGTAACTGGACTCACTCCACCAATCAGAGCTGCTAGAGAAATGCAAACAATGGGGTTCATGTGGCTGTTATGGTGAGAGAGAGATTGGAGAGTTGCAAAAGGCAAGGTTCGTGCGTGGCTGTAAGGAAAATGGAGAGATGAGAAGGGTTGTCAGATCTATGGGGTTGAAGAAGAGAGTTTGGAAAGAGAAGGGGTTGCCAACGAGACTTTTTTGAAATCTCAAAGTGTGCCACGGAGTTGTACCTTTTAAAAAATGAAATAAAATCGTTTCGCATATCTTATGCCATCGGGCGCGATTCTAAAGATCGTTCCCTGGAGTCAAATTTAAAAACCGACAATTAACAACTACCAAACGCATTTCTTACTTTCGCGTCCCATGGGAACTGGGGAACATCCCAACGACATAATACCAAACAGGCCCTTAGGTTCCCACAAGCACCTGCAATGCAACGTTTGTAATTGTTGGTCTGTTGCTTCGGGGAATTATATAGAGTTGGTCCTCTCTAGTGATGAACTAATCCACTTCAATCTTTCTAACTTGTGTTTTCCTCTTGTATATGCTCATCTGAAACTCACAGCTACAGTTCTTTGCAACCACCAGCACAGGTCGAATTCATGTATATTTTCGGTCTAATGCGACCTTCGGGTGTTTCTTATAAGGTCGAATTTGACGCGGAGAACTAAAATGTATTAAGGTCACTTCTATCTAAGCGTCGAATTCGACCTTCAGTGCTTAAACTGAAGGTTGAATTCGACCACCCAAAAAAATGGTAAAAAAAAATTAAGAATCCTGTACGGATTCCCTTTTAGGTGCACGTTTGCCTAATGTTCACTCTTCGGTGTACTGACCACATAAAGTGTATTTTCCGGTAAAAATCCCAATAATTAATAACTAAAATATGATCTCTATCAAACCTAACCGTTCTGCTATAATGTGATTTTGGTATCACATATCATAAAATGGTGAGGGGTCCAGATTAGCATTAGGCGAGCCCAGTGTATGATGCAGCCTTGCGGAAAGTTTTTGATTTATTAAGGCTCGTACCACAATCTACCAATTGCCACCCAGCGATTTTGGTTGCACCGGGCTGGCAATGGGTTGGACCCGTTGCATGTTTTTCCAAAACACACAGACATATAATAGACACATGTAATTGACATGTTTGATAATCGAGTTGAAGATGGCTACCTTGCCTAATCTGAAATTTAGGAGGGCAGGATTACAATAAATTGGGTTCTGTGAAGCTTAGGCTGGGTTGCTGTGCCAAAAAGCAAGTATATATATATCTTGGCTCAACCCAACCCAATCCATTTATTAATTAAGTTGGTGACCTGCTTGTATTTGGGGTGGATTGGTAATGATTTTCTTGTATTTGGGGAAGACGGATTTGCAGACTCGTAGCTGGGTCGGGTTTGGGGAGAGTCTGCTTTTGGCTCCTTTGGCCCACCACCCATAGCCTATATGTAATTAATTTATATATTCGTGACTATAGCTTTAAGCAAGGATCTAGTGGCTCAGATGGTTTAGTATGGCCCATGGGATAGTTCGTGGTTTTTGCTTTTTTGCTTTTGTTTTTGGGCTTAAATGAGAAATATTCATGTGAGAACTAGTTCTCAAATATTATATGAGAATTTTTTTGTGGGGTCCAATTGTTGGCCCCATTTGGGGATGGGATCAGGAGGGATGGAAAGATCTATGTGAGACCCCTCCCCCCAGCATCAAGTTTGACCTCAAACACATGGCCCACAAGCCTAATAGCTTCATATTTAAAAAGATATTCAACCATCGAACCAATGGTTCAGTCCATTAGGATGTATGCCAATCTTTGGGATTAGTGACTATCAGGAGGTTCCCTATTGGTTGCTAGGTTTGGATGGGTTGCTAGTTGGGTCCCACAAAAAAAGTTCTTATTTAATAGGTGGAGACTAGCTCTCACTTGAATATTCCTATATATATATATATATATATGTTTTATGGGGAGTATTCCTATGCATCTATCGCTCACCGTAGGGTGAGGGACACTCCCCTTTTTTAAAAGTTTTAAGTACAAAAGTGACTTTTCCCCCTTTTGAAAAGTTTCAAGTACAAGTGACTTTTTCAAGTACATAGGAATACTCCCTATGTACTTAAAACTTTCTAAAAAAAAAGTGAGGGGGTGAGGGATAGATGCACTTGAATATTTTTCATATTTTATTGTGTATGTTCGTGTGTATTCCGTTTGTCACTAGGCCAGTTTGGTTTAATATTATATACCCATGACTCGTACCATAAGTGGGAGTCACCACATTTTGGGCATGTTTGCTTACACGGGCATAAGTTAAGTTCATAAGTTAATGTGAGTTACATGTCACATCATGAAAAAATAAATATAAGATATATAAAAATAGAAGTGGAGGTGTAATAAATGTTTGTTTAGATAGTCTAAGGTAAAGTAAGAAAAGTAAAATGATGGAGAGAGAAATGATGGAGAGAGAGATATTAAGAAGCACCTTTTTACTTAAATTTAACTTCGCCATGCTTTATTGCATTATTTTTATTTTTATTTTTTAAAAAATGAGCTTGAAGAGGAGTGAAGGTTTCTTTTCCCCTCGTTGGTAAGCAAGGAGTAAATAAAGGTTAAAAATGTTGCATTGCATCATAAATTTACCACGCCATGTTACTTTTCTCACCCAAACATGATAAAAATTAAAAAAAAAAGAAGTCATGCCTCACCAACTTAATTTAACCTTTACTCCTCCACTTGCCAAACAAAGAGAACAAACATGCGGTGCTTACGGGCACAACTTGGGTAAGGAAATATCCTAGTTCGAGAAATTCAAATGAGCTTTCGTTAATTTAGGTTGAGGCCTTTTGGGTTTTAATTGAGATTGGGCCTGAGAACTCAATCTGATTTGGAATTATGGGTTTTGATTAAGTTTGCGCCTTCATTAGTCCATTTGTAGTGTAAAACATATACTAAGCAAGACCAAGGTAGTTAAATTTAGCCAATCCACCTACCGAGTGGGGCCACATGTTTCACTATGAACTCCTCCTCATCAGCAATGCCATGTCTCATCTATGATGGAATCAGCTAATTGAATTATATTTCGCCGTTCCAATCCATCTTCAATCAAATCATCGGATAGATTGCTCTTTTTTTATATCTATCATTAGAGGGCTACTATTGACACCGCGGTTTTATCCCTCCACACTGCAAAAAAAGAAAAAAAAATCTTCTCCTCCCCAAGTCTTCGGCAGGGAGGAAAAACTCCCCTCCCCCCCCATATTTTCTCTCCCTTCCTCTTCTTCTCTCTCCTTCCCTCCCCACGTCTTCCTCCCCCTCCCTGCCGGCGACTAGGAGGGGGAGGAAGAGAGGAAGAGGTGGGGAGGGAAGGAGAGAAGAAGAGGAAGGGAGAGGGGGAGGGAGGCAGAAAGAGGGAACAGGGGTAGGGGGAGGCCGGCTAGCCGGTCACGGCTGCCGGCCGTTCTCCCTCCCTGCCGGAGACTGGGTGGGAGGGGGAGGGGGAGGGGGGAGGAATGAAGATGGTGGAGGAAGAGGGATGAAGGGGGAGGGGTAGTTTAGAAATCTTAATTTTTTTTTTTACGGTATGTAGAGACCAGTGGCGGACCTAGGTGTAGGCCAGGAGGGGCATGGCCACCCCTCTCAAAATTTTATGTCCGGTATTATATATGATTTAATTAGTTTTATAACAAGCCCGCCCCCCCATGTAATTGTTTGCACAAAGTTAAAAAAAAAAAGTACAAATCGATGCTTCATCTCCTCGACTCCTTATCAGCTTATGCTTAGTTCAGCTTTGCATTATCGACTTTCACATGAGTCTTTTAAAATTGACGACATTTGCCAGTTGATAGAGAAGTTTTACCCCCAAGACTTCACAGATCATGAGAAAATGCAGCTGAAAATACAACTGAACCATTATGAGCATAATGTAGTTCGACATAAAGACTTCAAAGAATTGTCAACTATTTCTGCACTGTGCCAATGGTTGGTAAGGACTAGAAGATCAACAGTCTACCAACTTTTTTTTAGAATGATCGTGCTTGTGCTTACTCTTCCTGTCTCCACTGCAACCACTAAACGATAATTTTTAGCCATGCACCTTATTAAAACTAGACTTCGCAGCAAAATTGATGATAAGTTTCTCATAAACTCTTGTCTTGTGTACATTGAGAGGGAAATTGCGGAGAAGTTTAGCATAGAATTAATCATTAAAAACTTTCAAGATTTAAAAGAACGTCGAGTTCCATTTTGATGAATTATAGAAGTTGGAATGTACTAAAATACAATTATTTATGTTAGCTAGATCTTGGTTTTATTTTTAATGCGAAATTTAGTATTTGATTTTAATATATTTATCATGCTTGAATTTGAAGATATGTCCAAAAAAAAAATATAAAAATATTAACTATCTCGATTTGTTAAAAAATATTTATTTAAGTCCCCCAAAATGAAATCCTGTATCCCCCCATGGGAGAGACAAAACCGCGGTGCTAGAAACCCTCCTATCCTTGTTGCTAAAGTTTATGTTTGAGTCCCACCCACATATATGATGAAGTGATGGTCAATGGCCTTTACTGTGAACCCTTTTTTATAATTATTTTATACTGTACATGTGTGGACCATGCGTGGGGTTATATTCTGATTGTCGCTAGCCTGTAAGGTTCAATGCATACCAATTATGGAATGAAAGGGCTCTGCTGAATCCTATTTACTGCCAAGGGTTGTCCTAAAAATAGGATACCATCTTATCATTTTTTATCTTTGATTTGATGGCTCTCTGTCTGTTTTTCACCCTTTAGATTGATGCTTCAATTTGATAGCCTGCCTTCATCATGTCTGCATTTCTCTCCTAGCTTATGTGAGTGCTCTTTCATGGGTCCCACGCAGCTCTGTTGGCTAGGGATGAAAAAAAATTGTGGTTCATGAAAGTGAGAGCAGAAGATTCACCATAGGTTGGCTCCACTGGTACCCACAGGCCAACCTTCTAAAAACTGCTAATAGCAAAATGGAGGCCTCGCAATGTCTAAAAAGTAAAAGAGGACTAAGTCCAACTTTTTGTATCCAATTTGTGAGACCCACTTGGGTGCTTATGGTGATTTTGTTTCATGATCTCGATTACCTGTGACTTAAATATCATCTTTAATTTGATGATCACAATCAAATTACAATGGGCCCGTAAAATAGGCGGGGTGGAAGAAGTTGGTCCAACCATTCATTTCGCATGATCTCGATTTAACAACTATGACAATGAAACTAAATTGGTTTTAAGCCATATATGATCTTTCCATCCAATTACTCACAAGTATATGCTGGTGGTTTTTTTTTTTTTTATCACAGCATAGGAGGCTGGGGTACTCAAAAGAGCCCACACGAATGGAAAAGTCGCATATCTAGAGATCAATCTGTGAGCAGTACGGTGAAAAGCAGGGTTACCAAGCAAGTGAGCAACCCATTCTTGTCATATATAAACAATGGTGGTTGATTGGGTTCAACTCTAGGGTTTTTTTTTTTCTTCTTCTTCTTCTTTATTGGTAAATGAGATAAATACTATGAAACAAAAACAAAAGGAAAACAAAACACAACTGTAAAGGATTGAAGTGAAATATTCCTCATAAGGACGGCCGATCTGAACATGCATTGAAGGAGTAGGGGCTCCATCAATAAACCAGGACCCTTATTGTGACAACGTCTGTAGGTGGGAATGTCCCTAGGAGAAAATTGCCGACAATATCCCCACAATCAGCTTGGAAAATTGCCCACACATTCAACATTTTCATCACAAGAGTATACCCTTTCACAATAGCTAGCAATTTCTGAAATGTCTAAGACATTGAGTTAATTATTCACTCATCTCCATCATTAATATCTTTAATCACTTCAAGAGAACATGAGTAAACATGAATTTTATAAAAGCCTGTCCTTGGCCTCCTTTGTTACTGCAGGGAAGATTTCTCTTGTTTCAGCTTATTTGGATGAGAATTATTTTGATCCTTTGAACATACCAGCACCAATTAGAGAGCCGCTGGAGGTCATAACAAATCTGTTCCACTTCAGATTTGGTTGTTTTTTTGGACTTGGATCCTTTTGTCACATTAATTTGTAATTGGTCCGAGTGTCATTGTAGGGGAGATGGAAGATGAACTTCCCAGTCCAATCACATCCCAAGTTGCACTGATTGATACCTACTACATGTGATCCATTCATGTATGCCTTGTGGGCATGTGTGATGCTGGATTGATTGGAACTTCATTGGCTGTTATTATATGTTTGTTGCTTGGTAATAAAGGCAATGGATTTTGACTTGGACAAGGTCAAATATTTCGCCGAGTCGCCGAGACAACTCAATCGGCCGAAATGTTTCCACACTGAGTTGAGTTTCTCTATTCTCACAACTTTTATATTATATTTTTATCATTTTATGTATGTTTAATACAACTCTAAAGGAAATTGAAAGTGAAACTAGTGAAGATTTACAATTTTTCTATTTTCTAAATATATCTTAGAATTATTCTTCGAGAGAAAAAAAAAAAAAAAGCCAAAATATCAGCCATGATCCAAAATATCACCTTTATAAAGTATGATTGATTGACATTAGTTGAAGTCCACACCTCCTCCACTCTATACAATGTTGATGAATGTTCACCTGCAAGCACACATGAAAATGCAATCATGTTCTATGAGTTCCAGTTGAGCCCACCTTTGATCAATTTAGCCCCTCTCATGTTCGTTTCATGCCTTGAATTAGCACGATGCTCAATTTTACACTTATTAAACCATCGCCTATAGTTGGATTGAATCTAAAAATATATATTTTGTCAAAAGTCATGAAAATTTAAGGCTGCTAAATTAGGGTTAGGATAATCTAAGGAGGCTGATGCTTTCGATGACCCTTATCGATAAGGAGACCTTCCCATCTGCCTCTGTTCTATGAATAGGTATGCATCTAAATAAACCCCATGAGTTGGACTGTATATAAATAATATGCATTCTGCACATATGTGAACATATCCCCATGTAGTATTAGGATGTATTACTGCTGTGGGAAGTGTTGGGAGCCAAATTTTGCAGCTTATGACCGTTATCACCCATAGTGAAACAAAGTTATATTATATGGAAGGACACTTGAAATCTAATTTCCTCTCCATCGTAACTT
Source organism: Litsea cubeba (assembly GCA_012931725.1). NCBI lineage: Eukaryota > Viridiplantae > Streptophyta > Magnoliopsida > Laurales > Lauraceae > Litsea > Litsea cubeba. The sequence goes on from CM022946.1 coordinate 16,004,123, forward strand.
ATCTACATGAGAATTATATGCTGACCAAGAAACGCTAACTTATCAACCAATATACGTGGTACTCACCATGAGAATCTACATGGGACCATGGATGTGAGATCTCTCACTGGGGCCACTTATCTAAGCAAAAGCCTGATTTATACGATGCATGGAGAGGCAGAGGCAGAGACTTCACAAGCATGAGGAAACAGTTGGTTCTTGAAGAGGCCGGCCAGTCTCGTTAGCCCAAAAAAAAAAAAAAACACCACTGATCTTAACATATCTAGCTCATTAACTTCCCATCTGTATACATCTTCACCATACATCCTTTTTCTTATCATCTTTCTAGACTTCTCTGTTACATTCTTTCACCATAATTAATAACTTGGTTTTGTAAGTTGTAACTCCTAGGAGTACAATACAAAGTAGGCAAATGGGACCTTGTTGCAACTTTTAAATGGGAGTTTTTTCTCCTTGGGACTTCTGTAAGCGTCCTCTAATTTTGAAACTGGTGAGTGGTAACTGGTGAGGCCTTCTGCGGAAATGGATTTCTGCACAGCACAGAATCACAAACGAGCCCCCAGAAAGGAAGTTTGATGAGAGGAAAATGATCCCCCTAGAGAATTGTGCATCTGTTACACTTTCCTGAAAAAATTACTTTCAACTTTCTTTGCTTCATCTATGAGAGGATAGATTATTGCGACCGTACGATTAGATCTTAGTGCAGTTACCCAAGCCGACATTGGGGCCCACTTATCTCTAAATTTAGAGCTTAACAAGGACCTAGTGGCTGGTCAGCACAGCCAGGCCTGAGTCCAGCATGCCTTGGAACGGGTATGGGCTCGTCATTTAGACGCATGTTGGTGAGCCTAAGACTCAGATTTCCACCAATTGGTAAAGGCCTAGATCTGGGCTTTGCATCACTAATAGAACAAACAGATGCTCAGCCTGGGCCCGATAGATTTCACCCTAATGATTCATTAATAAAAAAAAAAAAAATGGGCCCTAACAGTCTAAAATAGAGTAGAGTAAAGTTAAATGGGCCCTAACAATCTAAAATCTCAACTCTACCCTGTTTGTATGAGTCTGGCCCGATAGATGAAGTAATGTTGTGAGCCACATGTACTCCATTTCACTTCAACTTTAAATACTTCCATTTCATTGAGTAAAAGTGGATTCTATTCCAAACCTTAACTTCAAAATAAGCATCCAAATGGAGTGATGTGAAAGTACTCTACTTTAACTTCAACCTACTTCTCTTCCACTCCACTCTACATGTGAAATCCACTTCATTTTACTCCACTTCTTATTTATCCAAACATGCCCTAAATGGACTGGAGCAGGTTCTGACATTCATGATTATCAGCAAGATCCGGTCTTCGATGATATATGTTCGAATACTGGGTACTAGACCCGCGAGTTTCGGCCCAATCCATCTTAACTTTAGTCATAATTACTAGAGTAAGCATGATTTAATATGGAGAACGACGCATAGCTACAAGCAAATAGCGACCCGTGAGGGGCCCAATATGACCAATCCCATGCATATTTCTCTTGAAAAGATTCTCCACACAATAAATGTATTAGTATAAGTCAGGCCCACTAGGTCCATTTTACAATCGGATGATCCATACTTTAAGACTCGATGAAATAAGATCCATTGATGATATATCAATAGTCCAATTCTTGGCCTGGTCCATTATTTTATAGTGTTTGTGTCGTACAGTGATAGGTCCTATATAGACCTTGACCTGTACCTGACCCATAAGATCTAAACTCATCCCCAAGTCCAATATTCCGGGCCTAACCCGGCCTGATACAACCTTTATTGAGAACCTATTGAAGATGAGGGAAATCATAAAGTGGGGCAAGGATGAGGCAAAATTGAATAGGAGCCAAACTAGTTCTTGGCTCAATCCTGAGACGGGTGGGTCAAGCAGTCCTGATCCAAAAATTACAAACGCCCCATCTTTACAAAGTTGATCCACACATCATACATCATGTGTCTCAAGTTGACTCGAAATCCACATATTGAACTGTTTACATCAAATGGACGGTTAGAAGATAATGGTCAATGTCCATATTTATTAGATGAGGTCAGTTCTGATTTCATCTAATTTGAGATATATATATAGAGAGAATTATATTGATAATTCTTCTAAATCTAAGGGAATATAAGATTGACCCGTACCAAAGTTGATCCGGCTTTGCGGCCGTTAGGAAACTCTAAAAATAAGCTCTTATTTTTATTAATACTTATTTACAAATTAAAGCATTTAGATAACCTCTAAGAGGCCGTTTGATAGCTCTAAACATAAGCTCTTATTTTAAGATTTAGAGCTTTTCTTCTTCTTTTTTTTTTTTTTACATATTAGACCATTTGGTAAACCTCTAATTGTATTTTCTAGTTTTAGAGATTATTTACAAAGTAGGTAATTTGCCTCTAAGAAAATAAGTGAGACTGCTTGTTTTCTTAGAGCTTTTTTGGCTAAAGTGGATGGAGGTGGCAATGCAAACTTTACAAGTATTTTGGATAGAATTACCTAAAAAGACTTCAAAAACAATGCAAATAGTGGGTTCTACATTTTAATTTTCGAAAGGTGCATCCAAAATTACCATAATTCTTAAGGGTGGGCTCCAATTACCTTTTATAATTCTACCAAACAGACTAGTTGTAAATTAGAATTTAATAATTAGAGCTTTTCAGCTTAGAAGTAAGCTGCTGCTAATAACACAAGGACTGATATGCATTTCAGATGAGAGCAAACACAAGATCAACTCCTCTTAATTTAATCTCTCTCACGTCTCACTTATTATTGTTCCTTTGCAGGGGAATGGTTGTGCGTGGAGGGGATAGAAATTAGAGTGCATGCCGCTTCTCTCTCTTAAGGTGTTTGGTGTTTCAACAAAATAATAGTGTACTAAGAACACAGGGATAGCCTAGTTGGTGGGATTTTCATCTCTCATTCTACTACCAAGGGATCGATCTTAGATATTTTCTTTCCCCCCAAAGTGTGATGGGTCCACTCCCATATTTGGCAGGTCTCTCATTGGTCCAACCCCTTCCTTGGTCCAACCCCTTATTTTTGTAAATGCATATGATTTAACCACTTTAATACTTTTTTGTCTCTTTTCCAAAAAAAATAATAGATAAATTACTTCTAAAGCAGTGGGGTCTACAGCTAGCAGACGTCCTTTAGGTTTTCTCTTCTTCTTTTTTTCTTCAGATTTGCATTTATAAGTTATAACTTTGCCTATGCTACTTTTACTTTTACAAGAAGTTTGCATACACCACTTTCAATGAGAGCTTTGTCCATATAATTTTTATGAGATGGCAAGTTTACTTTTCTTAATAAGATGAAAACTACAGGCCAGTCTATTTGTAAAATGATCTATATGAAACAACTCTATTTCATATGGACAAATCATCTCTATTTGAATAAGCTCAGACTTGCCAAAGTCTATTTCATATGGACAAATCATCTCTATTTGAATAAGCTCAGACTTGCCAAGAGGCCCCTACAGTTACCAATAAGAGAAATAAAGGAGGTACAAGGTGATGTCTCCAAAATCCTGCCTAGTGACTAATCTAGTGTTTATACCTTTTAAATAAAGATTTGGAGAATCTCCTTGTCTAATATGCTCTTGTCGAAAGATTATCCCCATACTACTAGGAAGAGCGGAACCCACCCTATTTGGTCACTTCTCACTCACTAATCGCTTAGATTTATCACAGATTTATCACGTATTTGTTGTGGTTTGATATCATTGCATTGAAACTTTAAACTTTAATCATACCTACTTATGTATCATTTTGTGAACCCAACCTCCAACCTGCAACCCACAAATATAATAAAAATATATTTTTTTTATTTTGTAAATCTAGAAATATATGTTTTTTAAAAACTATTAAACATTATCTTGCCTACATGAATCTAACGAAGGACATGGCCCTAAATAAATTTGATTGGCGTCATTAAATCCATATAGCTGACCCTACCTAATTGGAAAAGCTTGAATTAAGACGCATGTTGGTGAGCCTAAGACTTAGATTTAATTGTTACTTGAATTTTGATGACTTAAGAATTAAGAGTTCCGATAATCTACTTGCAAACTTTATGGAAAATTCCATAACCAATTAACCTTCGATTTTTTTAATTTTTTATTTTTTTATTTTGTAAAAGACCACTTAACCTTCATTGGGATGAATAAATGCAATTGCCATTTCTTGCTCACATTTTCCTCTCTAAAATAATCCCATTAATTAGTTCAAGCACTCCCCTTGGCTAATAAAAGTATCCAAATTCCCATTGACACAATCAATTAGTGTTTTTTTTTTCAAAAAAAAAAAAGAAAAGAAAAACTAAATGCCAAAAAATAATAATAATAAAAAAAGTATAGAAAATGAAAGCAACCTCCAAAAGGTAGTAAAAAGTGGAAAACAATTCCCATTACCATCATCACTTATAATACAATAAAAAGTACTCATTAGTCATTAATGCTTGGCCAACTCTTCAAGCAATTGACTCAAACACCCCTACCTTACCTTCATTCTAAATTGCATTGGATACTCCGACTCATCACATATAACCAGAATCCACCCATGAAATGTCACAATCACTTCCAACACATATTTCAGCCATTTACTTAATTTCTCTACAAGAGCACAAAAGCTATAAATCTCCATGCTCTCAATACAAATCAGTGGCGAATCAAGTAATCATATCCAAGGCATTGGGCACAAGAAATTCCTCTCCTTCATGAATGGTGGGGTCCTACATGTACAATTACAGGGATGATAAAAAAAATATCTAACCAGGAAACTGTTTAGGAGGGATGTTGGGTTCTTTTTAGACTAAAAACACACTGACACGTGAAGAAACAGTAAATAATGAAAGAACTATTAAAGAGAGCAAAAGGTTGATTTGTATGTAGAGCTCTACTATTTTTATTTAGGATGGACTTACCATTTACCAAATAATTTATTTGTAAGAGAATCAAATTGGAATAGATCTATTTCATTGTCATTTTTAAACCGAATCAGCTGTATTTAAATCAAATCAGACTTGCACTCTAAAATCATTCACACCCAATAGGTAAAACTGAAAAATGCTTTCAAAAAAAAATCTTTGTTGATCCATTGATGGATGCTCTTCCAACTGTATTTTCATGCATCTTAAAATGATTTTCAACAAAGGGAGAATACCATTCAAATGCTCAGACAACTGCTTGGATTTTTGTAATTCAGAGCAGTTTTAGGCCATTTTGATAGGCAAAACCATGAAATCATTTGAAGTCCTGTTAGTGTGAGGTCAACACCAATATACCCACCTGCATAAATAACATGTACGGCCCAATTAAATATTCGGCAAAACATTGTACATTTCCACATCATTAGATTCAGCCAAACAGACTCCACAATATTTTTTCCCTCTCATTAATCAAATATAAGGGCAGTATTCCTCACCATACACTCCCCTTTTTTTGAAAAATTTCAAATACAAAAGAGAATATATCCACATCTATATCTTATGAGTAATAATGCAGTAATAATGCACCCTCATTAACTGGATAGGACTTTCTCATGGTGCATCTATGTTGACCCAATAAGGACCCACCATTTGATTGAAGCTAACAATATCACAATATATACAGTCTATTGGGGGTATTACTTTACAGTTTACACCATTAAAATTGAGAAGAAATCTGTTTTTCTATTTCAAACTAAAGTGAGATTTAGGCAGGTGGAAATTAATGTCTTCCAACAAGAAAAAGGTGGTCCCCACATAGTCACAAGTGAGTGACAGTCAAACATTAACAACGGATCATCTCTCATAATAACTATATAAAAGAGCTAAAAAACCTAGGCCAAAAAGTGACATTAAAGTTGGCAACTAGCCATGACCCAACCCCTTTTTTACCTTAATTAGAGAATGCTTAAGCCCAAAGTATCCATGGAAGGCTAAGTGATAATCAATCATCAGCAACGGTTCATTCTTGATAACTATAATAAACAGATAAAAATCCCCATGCCAAAATGTGACACTAAAGTATGTGACATTGACATTAAAGCAGGCAATTAGCCATAACCAAAACCTTTTTTTGCCTTAATTAGAGAATGCTTAGGCCCTAAGTATCCAGGGGCAGCCAACAAGCGTACTCCGAAGGAGCACCCACAATTGTATTCCTAGTACTCAGGATCAAATTACAAAAACCGGATAACACCAGTAGCTCATGGCCCATCGAATGTATGGCCCACCAAATGATCAGCTTAAACCCAAATAAAAGTGTCCCAATAGACATAGAGCCAGCCAGGGTACATAGCATTTTTAAAGTACACCTGCAGCTGGTGGGACACTGGCAACATATGATCCCAGCCATTCAACAAATGTGTTGTGTGGACCATCTTCTCGATGGTTGTGATCAGTGGGCTTCACATGAGAGATTTCTCAAAAAGAGAGAAATATAATAAAAAGGAAAAAAAAAAAAAACATTTACAGATTATATATAATCAGGAGTCTGATCAGAAGATAAACCTTTGGAAGCTTAGATGATGATGACGATGAAGATGATGCATGATTTCATGCACCCGGACTCCAAAGGCTCCACAAACGGGAATTAAATAAACCCAACACGTCCGGCCAGACCTTCCTCACCATTCCCCTATCGCTGATCCCCTGCAACATTGGTACGGACGGCACCGCCTCCAGCAGGTTCCCGGACACCTCACCCGATATACCGGCCTGCTCCACCGAGACCCTCTCGCTCTCCGATACGTCCGAAACTCTCGAATCCGACTCCGACCCATTATCCGGACAGGCCGTTTCATCAGAACCCAGGTCTCCGACAGCCGGAATAACTGGTTTTCCGGCAGATTCCCGGCGCTGGTTCTTCTTGGCTTTTGCGGTCTTTTTAGAGGAGGACGACGAAGACGACCTGAGGTGTTCTTCGAATGCTTCGATAGCTTGGTTGATGAGGTTTCGGTTGGGGGAAGAGTCCCAGCGGGTCCAAAAGCTGGTGTAGCAGTCGAAGCAGGAGCACTCGAAGCAGGGGGGTTTCTTGCATTTCTTGCTGTTGTGTTCGAGGATTGGAGGAGGATGGTCGGTTTTGATGGAGTGGAAGATGAAATAGGAGAGGACTTCGGCTTCTTCAACATGGAGGGTTGATATGAGGGTGAGGATAGCGGCTGGGAGGAGATTGAGAACAGAAGAAGGAGAGGGGGAAGAGGAAGGTGTGGGGTGGATTTTTCCTTTGCCTTTTGGGTAGAGATTCTTCATTGTCTTTGCTTTTTTGCTTTCGTCTCTCTGCTATTTTCTTTCGGTGCTTTTGAAAGGGAGATGCGAGAGATAGAGAGAGGGTTTTGTTTATCTTGAATGGCACGGAAGAGAGGAGACACTGTTCTTTGAGGTGCGGAGCTTTTCCAAATATTTTATTGGTTTTTGGGGTGACCTGTTGACCGGCTAGTAGTACAAGTGAGGCGGTGCGGACTGAAATTCAATCTTGAAGGTTTTGTAGGCTACAGGAATCGATCACTAATTTTAATTTAATTAATTAATACAGTAAAAATAAATATTTAGATAATATAGAACTAACTATCAATCACAAGAAGGCATATACAATATTTAGCATGAAAACTCTATCAAGAGAGAAAAATTACAAATCAGAAATTAAGAATTCACGAACAGTTTATAAGATATACTCACAAGCTCATTTACCTCATTCTGTATCTCGACCTAAAGATTGTGGTTGTTCTTTCACAGAATCTACTAACACGACTTTCACCGTGCACCGTTCTCCTTACGTGATTTCCTCGCACGTTGTCAGTGAAGATGAACTATCTTCTACAAGAAAGCAAAAGCAATAATGACTTTTTAGAGCAGCCATTCAAAACGATCTCTCAATGGTTCTAAAGAATAATCTCTCTCTAAAATATCTCTGATTCAGATCGGTGAGAGTGATAATCTTTAAGGTTGAGAGCAATACCCAATATATAGCCTCAAATTTGTGCCTTAGAATTACTGCACAGGTAGGACTCAAATTGGAAAGCAGAGTTTCAAAAGGAAACACTTTCGGAATCAGAAAAGGAGACTTTTCCATTTTTCTGTGCACCTGTCCGATCGATCGGACTGTCCATATAACCGAGGCATGTTTACAGTCCGATTAATCGAACAATGCATTTGATCGATCGGACAGCCCATATAACTAGGGCATGTTTACAGTCCAATCGATTGGACTGAGGCTCCGATCGATCAGGCCTGGGAGATTTCGCCTGGTCTTCTCTTTTCTTCTATTCTTTGCTTCAGCTCTTCCGGTGGTACAATCACAATCCATTCTAAAATAAAATAGGAAATATAACTCAATGGACACAGAGTTTTGTCAAATCCATGAATTAACCAACATAAAAATACTAACAAATCTTCCAAGGCCTTTTGAATTTATTGAATTATATTAAACTCCATTGGGGAGCCCATCTATTGAAAATCCTGGTGGCTCACAATAGATGTCCCAAGGTGCATGTGGGCATTCCTAAGTTTTATCACAACAACAATTGATCCATTGCAGGATTAATTATCATTTTCTAGAGAAGATGTGATTGGTGAATACTGCAAAAGATGGTGTTATACCTCAGCTTTATAAACATAGAAAATATTCACCTACCAAGCTTGCATCCCACTTGGATGTAGTCTTCTGGCCCGTGAAGCCTATTTAGATGTAAGTTTACCAGTGGGAGAAGAGGTGGATTAAAAGGTCTCCCCATTGATAGGAAAAACGAGAAAATAAGCTCCATCAGATTATCCTAGCCCTTGGTTTAACGATCTTAAATTTTAATGGCATCTTAACCATAGATTTTCTTGCATTTCAGTTCAATGGTGAATGAATGTTGGGTGAGAGTAAAACTGAGCCTGATGCGAGATCATGGGAAGAAAAGACTATCAAATGCTATGCTCCCACTAAAGGTGGGTCTCACTATGCTTGGCTGCACTTGAAGTTGCTCATAGGATAATATTTCCATATTAGAAGATATCAGATTTAAGTTTGAGCTTAGTACAGTTAAGGATCACCTTCTCCCAAGCCTCTCTCCTGAACACTCCTAGCATCACGCCTATCCTTCGAGGAGGTGTGGGGATAAAAGTAAGGAAATGAGATCAAGGAATATACAAAAGAGCAATTCCATTATATCATTCAAACCCTTTGATCCATTGCCCTTAAGTCTAATGATTATAGAAGGCATCGTTTTTCTGGATTTTGATCCAATAGTGAGTGACATTTGGGCGAGTGTCAAATTTGGAATTATTCCAATTCATGGTGGGATACTGAATGTGAAAATTTGGATTGATTAAAGGGGCCCAAGTGCAAATAAAAATAAGGTGCTTTGTAAGATGGAGCTTGTTTAAGGATTTTCCTATTTATTAATATTAGTTAGAAGACAAGCCAGTCTCAACTCTCAAGCTTTAGCTTGACTTGCAGAATAGATAAGAGCTTCTTCTCAGCAAAGCAATTAATGTACTGATAGTAATACTTAGCAACTAAATTTCAAATCAAAATATTGCATCGCCTTGTGGGGGACTTCCACAAGTCAAAATTGGTGCTTTGAGATTAATGAGTTTTATGCTTCTGAGAGGTACCTCTCACAGCTTGTGTCAGTCGTCTGAGAGATATTAGCAGCACATGGAACAAACTGTCATCAATCCAAGCCCACAATACTCTCGGACCGTGCTTTGACATCAATCCTAACTATATTAACCATTGCATGAAATTTCATATAAATTGCAAGTTTTTATTGTTATTATTGTTATTATTATTTTACTTTTTTTTTTTTACTATTGAGGGTTTCCAACCTTTTGAGTTGGAAGCCGGGTAAACACTCCTGTAGCCCCAAGGTAGTAGTACCAGTGGACTCAACTTTCGATTCCTAAAAAGAGGGAACCAGGGGTCGATACCAAGACCTCTAACTCCGAAAGAAGGAGGAACCGTGGTCCTGACCACTCGGCCAACCCCTTGGGGTTATATAAATTACAAGTTAAGACGTCATTAGACTTTGAGGCCCATAAATAATTATTATAATGATCTGATTAGGATAATTATTTTTTCTTTTTCAAAAATAATACCACAATAAGACCTTTTCATCACAATATTCACTAGTGAGTGACATGCATCCAAATGAGTCTCACAAGAGGTGTTGGCTGTTGTTGCTTAGTTAATTAAATGCATGAGGTTTGTGTGGGGGTATGTGTGTTCGAATGTAGCACATTGATATTAAAATAAAGGCTAGGAATTGGCCTGATACTATAATATAGATGGTTATGAACTGATTAGATTGATGATATCCAAACCATTCAATCATTTAGTCCCCCAATGGTAGGATACGGTTGCAATTGGAAAACTACAATTGGTAGGGTAGAAATGAGCTAATACTGGGAAAGGTTGACATTGGAAGGTCCAATGATTGGATGATGGTTCAGTAGGTCCAGCAAAGGAAACTGTTGGTTATTGTCATACAGAAGGTGGATATTAGACCAGTTCTTGTCCATACAGGAGACTAGGAGAACACATGTACAATAGCAGAGGAGTACTGATTGCTGTCCTGTTCAACAAAGCCGAATGGATGTGATCTTTTCATCTTCAAAATCTTTTCTATACTGGGCCACCTCAACAATGGTATAGGTTTTTTCTTTGTTCTTTTTCTGAAAAAAATAGAAAAAAAGAAAAAAAAACCTCTGGCAAGCTTGTTTGCAAAAACTCATAGAATTCTTGTTGTAGTTTTTCTTATGAATTCCCCAAATGATGTCTTAAACTTGATTTCACATTTAACCTCATTTCACAAATGTTCAAGTATAATGTTGTGACATTCTAAAAATTGAAATTGTGAGAATTTTATAAGCTAAAATTGATATTTTACGTTGCCGGTTTTACGAATTCTCATCATCCAAATAAGAAATTTAGAATTATTATGAGAGAATTAAGCACCTAACATTGTTCTCGGGCGATTTCTATCAGAAATACCTCCTCGAACAAACAGATATTTTAAACCAAAGTGCTTAGAAGAATCTTTCCCTAGATAATCTCAAAGCACCTAATTTTTTACTAGATTTTCTTCGAGGTCTGCTTGATAACAAGAGTTAGAGGATACTCTTAAAGAAAACTTTATATATACTGACAAAATGTTTTAGGAATTAAAATACACCATCAAAACTGGACAAATGCGGATCTTGAATTGGACTTTCTTGCTTTTTAGTGGATGTTGGATGCAAATCCAACATATGGGATATTACCAATTGGAAGGCCTTACTTCCAAAATGATAAAATTGAATAAAAAAATCTATAGTCCCTGCCTTTTGACCTTATCAACCAAAAGTTTGTAATATTAAATCTTAGTCTTTAAGAACCTCTTGTTACATGTAATTGAGTACATAAGACTATATCTTTATAATTGATTGAAAACAATGATCTAAAGGTGAATACCCAAAAATGATCATAAACGAAAATTCAACCAAGAGAAGATGATAAATGAATACCTAACCATCACCCTAGTAATTCAAAGTTAAAATCACATCATCTTCACCTTCACCTTATACACAAATGAATACCCAACCATCACCCCAGTAAAATTGCATCATCTTCACATTCACCTTATACCCTTCACCTGCTCACGTCACATCCTTCGCCGTTTGTCTCTTTGACCATCCTTCAATGGAGCTCATCTTACTATTAATTTTTAGTTGTTCAATTCATATTTAGTTTATACAAACAAACAAGCACTCAGATTTTAGAAAATGTTAAGATTTTTATACTTTCGGCCACAAGGTTAAAAACATGCACCAGCCAAACGATGGTAAAATAAACCCCACCCTCCCCCGCAACACACACACACACACACAAAAAAAAAAAGTTTTATGGTTTATTCAAATGTAGTATGTCCTTTCTAGCCTTTTGAGACTAAGAAAAATATGTCAGGGCAATAGTTCTTTTTCGCTAGGTTAATTTACTAGTAAGGAGAGAACCTATCATCATAATGTTCTAAGGATTGATTCTGAGATATGAGTGACATGTTAAGATGCAAGTACCACTCAACCATGAATGTGCATTTTCGCCCTCATAGAAATTTTTTCTTTTTAGCTAGAAACTATTAGATCAAAATAAGCATCCAAACCATACTTTTATGTTCACAAACTTCCAAGACAAAGAATGCTTAGAAAATCATCATGCCTCTTTCAGGAGAACATGGAGGGGTTGTTTTTCAATAGGTTAGATACTTTTTCACAATTCTATAATCAATAATATGTTGTAAATTGTAAGAATTCAGAGCCTAAAACCCAAAACCCAATAGGATGGGGACTACTAATAATTAAACTCAAAGGCATTGATTACAGATCAAAAGTAAGAAGCCAGGAAAATTAAAGCTTCTCTCATCTAGCATGTGACTGGATGACCGGCTACTGCAGGTGGAGCGTTGAAGGAAGAGATTAGATATGGCCCAACCGTTGAATGGTAGTTTGGGAAGTGATTATTCCTGTCCCAGATATTATAGTTATATTAAACCATCCTTGGTCCTGATACATGTGGGGGTGCTGGTGAGCTGATCCACACCATTGATTACATGGGCCACAGTTTTGTATATGATGAGGATTACAACTCAGATTAGGAATGATGATGGGCCATCTATTTATTTTTTATTTTTGCTGAGGGAGGGTTCTCAACCCTTTGGGTTGGACTATTCCCTCTGTGCCCCAAGAAACCAGGTAAAATCCCTGTCACTCCTAGGTGGTAGCACAAGTGGACTCAACATTCGGTTCTTGAAGAAGGGGGAACCGAGGGTCGATACAGAAACCTCTAACTCCGAAAGAAGGAGTAATAGTGATCCGGACCACTAGGAATTGGGCCATCCACTTATTACTATGTGATCATCTGCAAGTGGTGGGGCCCTTGGTTGACATTATGGAGCATCCAATTATTGGGCCCACTTGCAAATAAATAAAATGGCAAAGATGCTCTCTCTTGCCTCTAAAAAGTAGGGCCAATCAGTGGTCGACCAAGTGGGGCTGAGAATCTTACACTTGATGCTATTTGCTGGCATCAGCAGGGGACACGTGGTTGATATCATGCCGTTGGATCAACTGGCCCACCAAGTCTTGATGTGGGCCGCTCATCTGAGGGGCCGTGCAAGAGGCCTTTAAATGCTCGGGTTCGGACATATCTAGGAGTGTTCATGGGCCAAGAGGCCAGCCCGAACCCGGCCTGCATTGGGTGAATGAGGGCACTATATGTTGACCCATGGGCTGTATTTAGGTTTGTTTTTTTTTTTTTTAACCTGGGTTGTTAAAGAGAAACTCTACAGGCACCGATGGGGAGCCGGGCCACAATGGGTGCCGTTGGATCCCGGGCGCACCTGGGATCCAACGGCACCCATGGGGTCCCATCGGTGCAAGTAGCAGGGCTGTTAAAGAGAAAGGGCTGGGCCAAGGCCATTCAGGCACATTGGCTTAAGTCAAGCCAGAGTGAAAGTGGGCCAGGCTTCCGGTCAGACCCATCCCATGAACAGCCTGAGTCATTTCATCATGTGAGTCTAGTTTTACAAACTCATTCTGGCTCTCCCTGACTAGCCCAAGTTGACTCTGTCATTGAGTCTATGCGAGTTTAAGGGGTCATTTTGAGCTTGACCAAGCACTCGATCCAACTCACTTAATGCTTGTTTCTCAAGAGGTAAAGTAAAATATATAGAAAAAAAGTTCTTTTAACGGTCGAGAATTTCACTTTACACATGTTTGATTGATCACGATGATCGAAAAAAATAAAATATCAGTTGCGAAAAATTTTCACATTCATTTTTCCAGACGCTAAGATTTTTTACTCCATAAAACATAAGTAATTGCTTTCTCACTTATTGATTTCTCATCTCACTTAAAATTATTTTACCCCATAAAAACAAACACATATTTACTTTAGTAGAAGGTATACTTTTTTTTTTCAATACTTTTTTACTGATTTAACATTTATTTTACATTGCTTTCTCGGTAAGGTATTCAAAAATCACTTGTCTCAACCCCAGATATTGGTGAAACCACAAATTACCAAATCCAACCTATTTATTAATCCTCTTGGAAACATCTCAAAACTTGACTTATTGGGTTGAGGTAGGCAATAGAAGTACACTAATTCGGTTAGGATAGAAACGAATCCTTTCATCCAATAATTGAATGAAATATTTTGGATTGGAACATGTAGGCCAGTGGATCATTAAAAGAGTGGTCCTTGTGCAATTTGTAACCTGAATTGGACCTCTTGAAAATTAGGAAGAGGTAGGTAAGTGAGGAGACAGCCTCAAATACATATGAGATGACTGCGAGGTTGAAGGGAAACATGAAATTTTGAGCATTTGCATTCCATATTTCCCTTAGATTAAGAAGCCACAGGAGAATAATAATAATAATAGCCAACACATTCATGTTTGGGTGGTGTTGGTCCATTAGTATCACACACATGGCTAAGGATCAACCTGCATCTTCAGGTTGACAATATCACTCCTGGAGAGGAAAAAAAAGGATATGATGTTTGGAATCAGTCAAGCAAAGGATGCCTTTGTCATCACAATCAAGATTTCTTCTCTTCAACAAATCTTTGGTCTTAAGCATCTGATGGCAACATTACCAAGCAACACAGGAGTGTTTAGGAACATGGGCCTTAAAAAGCATATATCCATTCACACCAGGGAATTAAAAGAGTTAAAAGATAATGGTAAATCATCACTCCAAATGAATAAGATCATACCATATTACAGCAGTTAATGTTTGAAGCAAAACACCAATCAGAAGATTTTACTTGAGAAAAAAAAAAAAACTCTCTCCCCAACAGCATCTAGATTAGAAAGTTTTGACTCTAGACTCAAAAAATGGAAAGCAAATTAAAAGAGGATAAGAACTTATCTTTCAATTCTAGGCGCATTGAGAACCTATTCAGCCCTCTGGTGTTCCAGGAGAATCTTCATGGAGAATGATGAAGCCAGCCTTGGAGGGGATTATAGAATTTCCTGTAGGAGAAGCTTGTTGAAGTGGAGGGACTGGGTCAGTCCTTCGAGATTGTTCATCTTTTCAAATTTCATTAGAATTTTCCTGCACCTGCAATCGCCTCAGCTCCTTCCAAAGACCACAGTTCCCATCATTGTGATTGAAGGTGAGACAAAATTTACAATGCTTTGGCTTCCAAAGATATCTGACTTCTTGATTGAAGCTTTTGCCCTTAAAACCAACCCTGATGAAATCAAATACAGGAATTTACTCCAGTTTCTACACATACTCTTGGAGATCCCAACTTTGTACCATGGGTAGTATTTGTATCCAAGTATAATGGAATACCAATGGTGCTAGCTAGTTTGCTTAAGCATGCCTTAGACCTAAAGGGCAAGTTAAGATTCATCATTGTAATCTATATGGGTATGGAGTTGAATTCCTGTTTTTCGAGAGTTAGATCTTTAGTCTATTAAGTTTCCTTGGCTACCCATTTATACCAAAACCTTGAGGTTTTGGTAGGAATGGGTAGCTAAGGAAACCTAATATGGTATCATAGACAATCAGTCACGAGTTTGAATTCCAAGAGGAACGGCTCGACACTACAAAAAATATGTGCCGTGAAAAGTGTGCCGACCGTGTTCCACCTGAACTCGCGATTGATTAACTCTGGTACCATATTAAATTTCTTAACTAACCATTCATACTAAAACCTCAAGGCATTTAGTAAGGACAACACAAATACTTTTCTTTACTTTCCCTCGGGTGGAATCCACTCTTCAATACTCCTCTTCAGGTGGAACCCAGTCGATACACATTTGGCAACAAGCATATTTTTTTGTAGCGCCAAGTAATTTTTTTTCGGATTCGAACTCGCGACCAACTTGCTTTGATACTATAATAAATCTCCTTAGCTAACCATTCCTTTTGAATGTTACCAAAAGAAATTTAATACAGACAACCTTTTCAAGACTATTAGACATTACAAGGACCCTCCTCCAGGATCCTTTGGCTTTCATCAAGATCCTCAAACTCGAAAAGATGAAAGTCTTGCTCAAGTGAATGAAGCTCAACATAAAAGGAAGGTTTCCATAGCATAGAGAGATTTATTTATTCTTTTGACAGATTTGTATGAAAGTCTCTTTCCAATGAAATATCCTACTAACGAGAACCCCCACTCATTGGCAGTAACTGCAACATTTTCCTCTGAAATAATAAGATCAAGACTTGGATCCATTGAAGGATTTGGGGTTGTGAATTTTAAGCTTCTATTTGCACTCACCCTTGAAGCAAAGAGGGAAGACCATACCCTGTTCAGATTAGGAACTCCATGGATTCCTTGAGTTTTAAGCTTCTATCTGCACTCGCCAGAGGCCTGGGCTGGCTTAGAACAAGCAGAGTTGGGGTCTCCAAAGATTCCTTGAAAGGGCTAAAATTTCAGTTTTTTCCTGCTTGGCAGGAAACTGAAATTTAAAATGTCTCCTCTCCCTCAGCGCCCGTAGAGCAAAAAATTTATATAGATAAAGAGGGTATTTGTTTATATATATATTTTGTACTTTTTTTTTCCGCTGTGTTAAAAGAGATCTGTAAGCTCTTTGAAGATGAAGGACTGTGATATCTTAGAGAATTTTAATGGTTCTTGTTGCACATGTGATTACCCCTAACTAGATCCAAATACTGAAGAATTATGATTTTTCTTTTTCTTTTTCTTTTTCTACAAGTCATTCTTGGGTCACTTGTTTTTCATTTCCTTGGCATCAAATACTGAAGAATTATGATTTTTCTTTTTCTTTTTCTACAAGTCATTCTTGGGTCACTTGTTTTTCATTTCCTTGGCATCTCAATACATTTTCCCACAGAATATTTAGCTTCTGATAGCAGTCATGCATGGTTTTACCTGAAAATCCTTCGCTTGTGTAACAGATGCCAAGAGTGAGAAAGAGGAATCTTTTTATTAGGAATGTCAAAAGGGCCAAGGTAGCTTGCAAGCCAACTTGGCTCGATTCGGTTTGAGCTCAAGCCTAGCTCCTTATTTCACAAGCCAAGCGCAAGCTAGGGCTGGGGTGGGCTAGGCTTATTAAGAGGCTTGACTCAAGTTTGGCTTGTGTGCTGATTAAAAAAAAAAGGCTTGCAAAGGGGCTTGTTCTGGCTCGAGCTCGAGGTGGCCTGTTTAATATCCAAGCCAAGCTCAGGATGGCTAAACTTGGCTTGTTTGCATTCTACTGTTTATGATTTGGGAGATAGATTGGACATTTACAACTTCAGCGTCATCTTTGACCTTGGCCCAACAAATGATATTCATAAATGGAATAGATCTAAGCTCCAGTTTTCCTAATAAAACGGTAGGGCCTAATCTAATACATTCGGTTGTTTTCTAACCATGTTGTCCATTTTCTAAATATCAAATTACACAACTTACACAAAGGTTTAGGTAACAGTTATCACCATTGTCATCCTAAAGAACACTTGTTTACCAAAATTTCAAGCTTTCAATGTTGCATGCTTAAAGTATGCTTGGGGAAAATTTCCCTTGAGGTATGAAAAGTTAAATAGAAGAATGACATGTGGGCTATTAAATTGAAATAATGAAAGGAAACTCATGACTTTTACAGTCCTACTAATCCATGTACGAGTAATTTAAATAGCATCTGCAAACAAACCATCAAAATATTACAGGCTGTTGAATACAAAGCACTAGTTTCATCTACAAAATACAAGTACCGCAAAGAGAAATCATAGATGAATCTTGTGCAATACTCACCAATTTTAACATTAATTAGCTAAACAAAGGCAGAGTTATAAATTTGGTCATTTTGCAAAACTTTATAAGAAATAGGGTACAATGAATGTGGTGAACTTGGGTTTTGTCCAGAGTACAGAAAGATCTCTATGTTGTGGGAATTGAATAAAAATTGTATTTCCAAGTACTAATGAAACACCACTGGAACTGTGGGCAATCTTCAGGTATTCCCATAAATATTAACAAGAACCACATTACCAGAAATCCCCACATGAACAGATCCCATCCTTGAAGCGATGGAATCGACTCGAGTCCCTCACAACGATCTCCCTATGAGTGATCTTCGAAATAAACTTAATAGCAGTGTGGCAGTCTCCACATATGCGTAGATTCTTGAAAACTTTGATGGGCGCTCCTGGTGGAGTCTCAATAATCCCAAAGGCAACTGCTAGCTTCTCACTGTGGTGAGAAAGATTCTGCTCTTTCTGTTCCTCTTCCACATCATGCAGCACAAAATTTGTATCTGGGACATATCCTTCTTCCTTCATTCTTGTTGACAGCTTCTCTAATAATGCATAGATTTCCTTCGCTTTTGGATGCAATTTATCTCCCACCAGAAACACATGAACCTTTCTCTTGACCTCAATCCAACTAGAACCAGGCTTCTTCACCACCCCTCTTTCGTCCATCATTTTTCTAATAGTTGCTACTTCGTCCCACATGCCTGCGGTGGCATATATATTTGCTAATGTGACATAAGTCGCAGCATTTTCGGGCTCTATTGCAAACAATGCTTCTGCTGCTCGTTTGGCTAGCCTGATATTACCGTGAAGCCTACAACCACCAAGCAATGAAGCCCACAAAAACTTATCAGGCTTTATGGGCATCTCATCGATGATCTTCTCTGCTTCTTCAAGCTTGCCGGATCTCCCAAGGAGATCAACTATGCAAGCATAATGGTCTGGCGTGTGTGTCAATCCGTGCTTTTCACTTATTGAATGAAAAATCTTGAGCCCTTCATCCACTAACCCGGCATGAGTACATGCAGATAGAGCTCCAACAAAAGCAATGTGATCGAGTTTAGTACCCGACTTCAGCAGTGATTCAAAGTACCGAAAAGCTTCCTCGGGTTGGCCATTTTGAGCATAACCAGCTATGATAGAAGTCCATGAGACCAAATCTGCTTGGGGAATCCATTTGAAAACCTTCTCTGCATAGTCAACGTTACCACATTTTGAATACATATCAACAAGAGCACTCGCTGCAAAAGAAAATGGGTCGAACCCAACTCGAGTCATGTGGCCATGAACCTGCTTTCCCAACCCTTCACTGGTTTGAGCCGAGCACGCATTTAGAATTCCTGCAAATGTGAATTCATTCGGTCTGATACCAAATCTCAACATCGTCGAGAAAAGCTCAAAACCCTCTTCCCTCCTCCCTCCCTCAAAGTATCTCCCAATCATCGTTGTCCATGAAACTACATCTCTATCTGACATCCCATCGAAAATTCGACGAGCTTCTTCTATGCTCCCACATTTTGCATACATATCCAACAGAGCACTCCAAACAACAACATCAGAGGCTAGTCCATTCCGCATTATATAGTTGTGGATCTCCTTTCCATGCATTGGAGATGGAATAGCAGCAGAAGCAGCGAGAGCACTGGAGACTGTAAACTTATTGCATTTCAAATTCTCACACCTCTGCATCTCTCTGTACAGTTGCAGAGCTTCTTTAGGCTGGTCATGGTGAACATACCCCGAAATCATTGTACTCCAAGAGAAATTATCCTTGTCGGGCATTTTGTTAAAGAGCCGGCGAGCTTCCTCAAGGTCACCTTTCTTTGTGTAGCCAGCAATCAAAGTGTTCCACGAACAGGCGTCCCTCTCAGTCATTTCATCAAACACCTTGTGGGCGTCGCCCAAACTATCACACTTTCCATACATGTCGATAAGGCGATTGGAGATAAAGACTCCGGGCTTGAACCCGGACGCCTTGGTGTGGGCATGGACCCTTCTGCCCTCGTTGAGAGCTCGCTGCTGGAGGCAGAGCTGCAGGAGGGCAGAATAGATGGCGGCGGAAGGGCGAGTTCCTGAATTGTCAAGTAGCTCAAGAATTTGTACAGCTTCTTTCAGGCGTTTCTGTTCGCAGAGAATGTCGATGGCTTCTTTAAACCTCTTGTCCCCGCAGAGGCGTTCTATGACACCACCTCTATCGGGATTGAAGAAGGGCTTTGGGATATGATTTCTCAATTGGGTTTGAGTTGAATAAGGAGTAGAAGCGAAAGATGGCAGCTTTATGAGCTTGGTGTTCTTCATGGCATTGGAAAGCTTCATACATCTTCTGCTAATCATCTTTTGTTCTAGATGGAAGAAGAGCAATGGATACAAAACACCCAAAAGAACTCTGCTTTCCAAAAGCTCGAAAATCGATCTAGTCTTGCAATTAAAACCAGATGTAGCGAACAGTCTACACAACAATAGCAGTTCCAACTTCCAATTCAGACAGAAGAAAGCCTGCCACTGATATTTCAAATATTTGATCATCCAGCAGCGAAGGAAGAAGATTGATAAACCCAAACCCTAGAAATTTGAAATGTCGTTGATTTACCTTAGAAATGTAAGTGACAATAAACTATGGATTATAACTGAGAAAAATAAATAAAAATATGGATTTAATCCATTTCAGTAAAAGTTTTGGAATTTCATTTTGATAAAAAAAATAAGAAATACAAAGTGCATGTATATAAATTAAAAAAATAATTAATTAATTATATAAAATACCATTTTGGTTGAAATGTGATTTCTCGGCCAAAATCTAGTGAAATCTAAAACTAAAAGTTTATATGAAATCTCGTTTCGGCCGTTTGATTGAAATGAAGATTTTCGGCCTTCTCCAAAAAATAGTATAAAATTAATAACTATGGATTTCATGCTCTAGTTAGGATATAAGTGGGTTGACTCCGGGGTGAATCCAAACTCAGATTCATCTTTGGGTATGAATGAGTATATCCATGGAAAATTGATTTCGCGGACTTGCTCCTCTATCAAAAATAAAAATAAATATTTGACCTTCACTTAGGAAAAGTTTTTCACCCAATCCTATAATATAACTCATTTTTGTGCATTTTCTCATGGAATCGCTGAGAATCAGCCACACCAAACTCAAAAACTTTTGCCACAAAGTGTCCTTAGGTCTGGACTTGGGTTTGGATATGACATAAAACCTATGCCACATCAATTTAAAAAAAAAAAAACGTTTCGAATTCAAATCCAAAATAAAATTGTGGGGTTAACTTGCTCATCCAATGCCTGTTCATTGTTCAAAATTCAAATCAGGAATCAGCTCCCCACTACAGATCCGAGACCAAAATCCTCAATCCATTTTAGCAAAAGATTGTAATTCCAAATTTGGGTTGAATTTTGAACACCCAATTAATAGAAAAACCTGGATTTAGCTCGTACAAAATTTTAGACCTGCCCAAGCCAATCCCACCCGACACGACCTGACCCGTTGCTTCATTTCCACATAACAAAAGGCAGAGAACATTGTAGTTGGGCCCCACATCTCACTTATTATTATCTGTAGTTTTCAAAGCAGACATACTATTTAGTACTAACAGACAATAGACAATGTTGCAGTTCCAATGGCTTTGCAACTTCCAACTATCTAACCTAACGTGCCATACATTTCTTTTCTTCTCATACTAATATGAACTATAGACCCCTAAATAAGTGGGCCACAAATGATCCCATGATGGGATTAAATAACCAGGTGAGGGTTGCAACTTTCTAACCTAATGATCAGTGTTGCTAAAATTGGCCATATTTGGGATTTTTGTGAAATTATTATGATATGCTTTCTAACATATCCTATTGTGATAACATTGCAATAAACTTGATTTATTGTCAAAACTGGTTTTATTACCATAATATTGAGACATTGAAGTGATAATTAGTTAATGTGGGCGGTACAATTCAACTATTCAAGTGATTTCAGTTGCTGGGAATCGATCAGCTTCATTCGCCTTATTAAAGTGGCTAATAATAGTGTAATGTACATTAATACATCATGAGTTACACATGTTGAGATTTATTTAAAGCAGACCTAACTTAAGGCATTCCGATATTTTAGAGTTGGGACAACCAACAACAACAGTTGTTGAACCTTCACCTTGAGTGGACCAATCATGTTCAGCCACATCATCCAAAATTATTCAATTTAAACTTCTTCAAACTTTAAAATCATGTGATATTTTTGGATGACATGGTGGACAAGGATTGGTCCACTCACGGCGAAGGTGCTACTTTTTTTTTTTAAGGTTGTCCACAGCCGGAAATAAATTTTTCTTGGTGAAAAAATAGTTTAAGTAATGTACCTAGCTTGTTATTTGAGCTATGCATGTATATACATGATGAATAAATAAAACTCAATCATAATAATATTGATAGGGATTAAAATCTTAAAAATAATATATTATATAAATTTATAGATTAAAAATAATACAGGGCTCCAATAAAACCACACTTTTGGATTTAGAATCTTTATAAAAAAAAGGATGAAGAGTGTCTGTGGAGAAAGTTTTCAAACACCATAATTCTGTGTAGATTTATCCTTAGAGCTACTTTTGTAACTTTTCTGAATTGTGTGCTCCAAATTTCACAATTTGAAAGATGTCATGATCTTTTATTAAAAAATCAGTCTCAATCAACAATAACACTCCAATCTAGGCAGGTGTCTCCCACTAATGGAGAAAATATCACGCCCTCACATTTTTCCTTCAAACATTTTACTGGTTATTTTCATATTTATTTTTTTAAAAATCTTATCAAAAAGAAAAATCATTAATCTTTGTGCAAACTAAAAAAGCCTTTAAAATTTAATATCGGGTGAGAAATTGCTGCTCGTGTTTTCTTTTCTTTTCTTTTTTTCCATCCATTCAACATGTCTCATGAGTTAGTTGTTCAACGGAACAACAAAAAAGAAAAAGAAACGAGAAACGATATCATTGCTCATGATCTTTTTATTTTTATTTGATATTAAAATTTGAGAATCCTTTTATTAGTGAAATATTCTTCTACATGACATAGATGTTAAACACCCCCTGATTTCCATCGCACCCATTCGTGGTCCCGGGGATTGAAAACTTCTCCTAATTTATGAACAACATTTGGCATTAAGTGGTGTGGTTATTGAACTGCTCCGCTTTTGACCTCGATGTTGCCACCCTAAGCCCCAGCCCCCACTCAGAAGCCCACCCACTGCTTCTTTGAATGTTGGTACTGTTACTACTGTACGGATTCGGCAAACGCTCATGCAATACATGTGCGGCTCCGGTTCCACACATCAATAGTTTTTAAAATCATTAACAAACATGTTTGTCCTCTGCGGGAGGTCATGAGCATATCTTATTCAAATCTAACATTTATCATACTTCTATTGGTAGTTACTTTATCCATACATAATCGGATTTTGATGCTATATCATATCTTAATCAAAAAGTCTGCTTCAACATATTTTTTAGCATGAATTTTGAATAAACCCCCAGGGAGTGACATAGAAATTTATTCAAGATTCATACAAAAAAAGTATATCTAAATAGCATTACTCTATTTTAATAGGCATGATATGGGTTTTAAATCAGGCCCAATATGGCCACACACATAATTTTCTCCTGTGGTAGATACACTACTTTATCACAATGGGCACCCATGAAATTCAAGAGCATGTAGATGTTGTTGGATGGGAGAACATCTCACTACATGCACACATCAAATATGGTAAATTGCAACTAATGTGGTCTTCAATGAACATGGTAACATGAAAACTATTATTTTCTTTTTTTTTTTTTTTTTTCAAATAGTGCTGTTTTTAGAAGGAGTGAAGGACTTCTTCGTCACATCTGAAATGTAGGTGCCACAATTTGAAAGTGGTAGTTGATTGTGGAGAGATTGGACAGAGTGTAAGTCAGGCTTCAAAAAATAATAAATAAATAAAGAACAATGAGGAAGCAGCATTTTGGGGAATTTGCCAAATTATAACTAGGATTTTAACAGCAGACTTCAAGATAAATAGCTATAAAAGATTTTGGATCTTCTTTTTGAGTTAGACGCCTCAAAGTGATTTTTATTCTCCACCTCTAAATTAGTAAATTGCATGGAGAATTGACACTGTTTTTTCTTTCTTTTTTTTTTTTTTTTTTGCTATCGGAGGGTTTCCAATCCTTTTGGACTGGACTAATCCCTCCGAGCCCAGAGAAAAAACGGGTAAATTCCTCTGTAGACCCAGTGTGGTAGTGCAGTTTCGAACCTACAACCTCTGAGTCCAAATCGTGGTCTTAGGCCAACTAAGCTACCCCTTGGGGTTAGATTTGACACTATTAATATATCTGAATTTACAACATGGAGGAAAACGTTAATCAAGTCAAGAGATGATAAATGCTTTTGCTATCCACTTTAAATACTCTTTTTTTTAGAGCTTTTTCTAAGAGGACTTCTATTGGCACCACAAATTTTGATCTCCCCACCACACTAGAAGAAAAAAAATATAAGTTTTTTTTCTAAACTACCCCCTCCCCCATCTCCGAGGGAGGGAGCACGACCCTCTTTCTTCCTCCCTCTCCTTCTATTTTCTTTCCCTCTACTCTCTCTCTCTCCCTTCCTCTTCTTCTCTCTCCTTTTCCCTCTCTCCCTTCCTTTCCTTCCCTCTCGTACTCTTCCTCCCCCTCCCCGTCCCCGTCCCCGTCCCCGGCGGGGACGGACGGTAGAATAGAGGGGGAGGGAGGCCGGCTCCGCTTCGGGAGATGGGAGGAGGGAAAATTTTTTTTTTACTGTGATGTGGGGAGAGTAAATTTTGAATTGCCAATCGAAGTCACCTTTTTCTAATGGTTGGTGGACAATGCAAAATCTATAAGTGTGGACGAAAAAGGAAAAAAAAAAAACCACCACATTAAATTTCCAATATGACTCAAATAGTGGTATCTAAATTGTAAACCCCAAATGGCTACATGTAAAATTTAAACACTAAAAAACAGAAGGGCACTGTAGCCATTTTAAATAGCCATTGATGCGCCTCCATCCCCCCAAAAAAGAAAGCCTGACTCCAATGACATTGATACAGATGGAACATTTGAATAGGGTACCTTCTCCTCTCCAGATCTTGCCATTGAATCACAAATGGATCCTACAGGGCATTAACTGCAAGGGTCCCACACTCTGCCAAGAGAAAGACACATTCATGAACGAAGATTGGTGGGAAGCAACCCCATAAAAATGAAAAAAACACCATCTCTCCTCCACCGAAACCAACGGCCATGATTCCCCAATCAAAACAATCACTACCTGGCCCACCACATCAAACGATTCAAAGAGTTACATGTAGTTAATTAAACTTATGATGACAAAATATATAATCATCTTATCACTAATATTGATTAATTAATTTAAATTAAGAATAAACTATTAGCAGTAACAATAAACCTCGAACAAAAGAACTAAAACAAGAGAGAGGACGTGCGCACTTTAGCAGAAGCCAGTTCCGGCGGAGCCGTTCCCGGCGGGCGGGATCGCGAAATGCCAGAGCCTCCCGACGGCGCCGACTCGGTATTTCCGGCAGAGGAACGCCTCGGCGTACAACTTCTCCACCCTCCGATCCACATCATGGAGGAATACGTGCGTGACGCCCTTCCCCTTCCGATTCCACGCCATGACCGCCGCCGAGTAGATCGCCCCCATCCTCCCCGGCAGATCTCCGGCGTAGCCCCTCGGCGCGTCGATCATGATCAGATCCCACTCCCGATCGTAGACCTCATCGGGCAGGTCGGCGAGGGCCAATCTGCACCGTTTGTTCCCCTTGAGATGGGTCCCGCGGGGGTTGCAGGCTGGCTCGGATCGGGAGTGGGAGAGGAGGGAGTCGGCCTGGGAGAGGCGCGTGGGGTAGCGGACGGTGTGGGCGCGGAGCGAGGGGGCGTCTTTGAGGACGGAGGAGAACCAGGTGGCGTCCTCCTCGAGGAACAGGGTCGTGCCACGTGGGTTGAAGGAGGACCACATGATGGAGTCGTGGCCGAGGCCGAAGACGAGGAAGTTGCAGGGGGAGAGGCGTTTGAGGACGTCGAGGGATTCGCGGATCTCAAGAACGGATTGCTGAGGGACGGTGTGGGAGGTAGCATAGTGGAGGATGACGTCGAGATGGGAGGCGGAGGAGGTGGCTGAGGAGGAGAAGGAGGAAGGGGTGAAGGAGCATAGGAATGAACGGTCGGATGTGAGGCGGGTGATGGAGAAGAGAAGGGCCCCACAGAAGATGATCATGGTCGCCATGGCCACGAACCATGGTCTCTCTGTTAGCGTCATCCGCATCATTCTTCTTTATTTCTCTTTTTCACAATCTGATATTCTGATGTGAGTTTCTCTCTCTATCTCTATGGAACTATTTTCTCTCTCTAGTCCCTGGCTACTTTTTGTTTTTGTTTTCTGTCAGGGGACTCTCTCTCTCTATATCCCTCTTCCTCTCTTCCTTTCTCTGATGAAGAGATAGATGATGGAGGGCGCGATTGTTTAGATTTTTAAGGGAGTGAGATTCTGGGTGATTAGACGGAGATACCCCTTGACTTGGGAGTCTGGTCCACGGGACTCAACATGGGCCCCACTTACCGATGATCTGAATTGTAAAAATTTAATGTCTTCCTCACCGATAGAATATTTTTAAATTTTATTTCAATAGAATTTGGTTCCAACATAAAATTGAATGAATGATCGATCAATAGATACTTCATGGTGAGATCGAATCCTATTCGGATAAAATTTGAAGATATGTTACTAGAAAGAATGACAATCGATTTTAACGGTTCGGATCATTTGTAGGTGGGCCTCACATTGAGCTCCATGCAGTGCTGCTGGAACTAAAAAAAAAAATTTTTTTTTTCTTTTTTAAGAAGAAGATCTAAAAATTTTCTTTTCCTCTCACATTTGCCAAAAGTTCTTGGGCCCTCTGGTTCCAAGTAAACGGGACGTGTGCCATACGCCGCTCAAGGAATTTGGACTGGACCTGGATCTATCGATTCAAAGGTGGGCTCACCCATGAAACACAACGACTTCCTAACAACTGTTGGACCCTTTACTTTTAGGGCAGTTTTTTTTTTCTCTCCTCTTCTCCCGTGTAATTGAATGTTCATGAATTACAATCCACTAACCTCTGTTTTGATGGAGATTGAATTAGAAAAAAATGAAAAAATAATACCCAACCCATCAACCTAGAAATTCAAATATTATGAAATTCAAAATCCCATTGATCACCAGTCCTTGTCCTTAGAATACAGGAGTCAGTGTCTCGATAAATATACCATGTCAAGTTTGATGTCTATCTAGAACGTTTAGCAAAAGTTTGATCCCAATCCAAACTCTCCAATGTTGAGGGATTAAGGCATAGTGTGGGAGATTCCTTTGGTGTTAATTAACTCTTAATCTAATGTGGGTCCCATGGAAGACATGATTAGCACGGCATTATTAATTCTAATAACCCATTATATTATCGATCATAGGTTTAATCATCCAGTGGGACCGAGTCTTGTTGAATTAAAACATGAGGATAAAGAGACCACTTATAGGGGATTTGGATGGATTCTTTCATGGATGCATTTTGAAAGATTAGTTGGAGCCTGGAGAATAGGGTTGTAAATGGGTCCCTGATTCTCCGATTACCCGAAGGTTCCGACCCGTTAGGATCCGGGTTTGGGTCCTTATTTTGGTTTCGATAAGAAAATTGTTCCAGATCCGGATCCTTTTTTGAAACCGATACCTAAACGGATCCGATTCCGGATCTACAGTGGCTCGGACCCTTGGACTCGGGACCCGACCCAATATACACTAACATAAGGTAACTTTAGTATGTAGGAACAAAACCATTTTTACTTTTTTACATCAGGGTTTTCTACTTTTCTACATCTCATTGCCGGTTAGATGTGATTTCTGAGTTTTTGGTTAAAAGTGTCTGTTATTGATAGACAAAAGGTCACATTAGTGTTTGCAGGTACGTGATCTAATTGAAATGTGGAAAAAATATTTTTTTAAAAAAAAAAAAAATACAAGTATTAGTCTAGACTCGGAACCAGAACCGGACCCGCCTCACAAACGGTTCCGGTTCTGGTTCCCATTAATATTATCGGTTCCGATTCCGGTTCCAGTTTTCTAGTTTCGAACCGAGGTCCGGTTCCAGTTTTGGTTCCCCTTCTTAAAAAATGGTTCCGGTTCAACCTTAGATCAGGACTGAAACCGACCCGTTTATAACCCTACTAGAGGAGGATGATATCCAATATTTTGGTCATCAAATGACCTCTCCTCTTTCCATTTTACGAGCCTTGGAGAGAAGGGTTGAATGATAACTTTGACACACAACTGAGAAGCAGTTACTTAGCAGAAATGAAATCCATAGTCCTTAAAAGCCTTTCAAGGGAAGGCTGAAATGTTAATTTAATCTAAATTTCCGGTACATAGCTAACCAACAAGCTCTCGTTTTAGCAATAAGTGTGGCCTGTCAGTTGGTGAATTGGATGTGGACGGTTGAGAATTTCTTGATGTCCTTTGAAATGGTAAGGCTAGTGTTGATGATGTAGGGATTTTATTGGCTATTGATGGCATGGCCTTTAACAGTTCACGAAGCTTGTAACTGGTACTCCATTATGCCAGTGTTTTATAGCCGTGGTCCCCTTTTGGCACCTTGTGCGTACGGAAATTAACCAGTTTGACTTTTCTTGGGTCCATGTTGTTCACAATCTAGAAGGGACCTAATTAGAACTCTTTTTAGTTGTTTTTTTTTTCAAGAAAAAAAAGAATTTTGGTTAAAAGACCCAATTAGTATTTTGTGTACTTGGATGTGATATGGTTCTAATTATGGTTTAAAATTACGGCCCCACCCCAAAAATCAATACGTATAGGCATCAATCACAATATACAATTTGCCTTAGTAGTTGCAGACTGAATTTTTTTTTTACCCAAAAAAAGTTGAAAGATATTCAAAAGGTTTTAGAATATTGTGAAATGCTGAAAAAAAAAATCTTTCCATCAGTAACAACTATAAATAACAATATCGGTGCATCTGAGTCATAATATCTTGTATCGTTATTTTATTTAAAATTATATAAATATTATTTACAATTAAATAGATTTATATGTTTATACTAAAATAAGTTAATACATCATAAATTCTATGAAATGAGATCATAATTATGACTTATAAGCTATCTACTAGTGTTAAATTTAAGAAACAAAAGCTTGCACTCATTACCCAATTGATCTGTGACAAACTAAGAAGCAACAAGAATTTTAAACACACTCCAAATGAATTTGAGTAGCCATTTTGTAAAGATCTATAAGATTTCAATAAAAAACCCTAATTTCTAAAATCTCAAATAATAGATCCAGCCTCAAAATATGTAGATCTAAGAAAATGAAAGATGTCCACAACAAGAGAAAGAGCATACTATTCTAATTTCTAAGTCATTTCTACTTGCCAAGAAAAAGTCATTTCTAAACAAATCTTTAAAAAGTTTGAAAAAAACTCATAATTCTCACCTTGGTAGAGTACACAATTTCCTGGATAAAATCTACAAAAAAAGAAAAGAAAAAAAGAAAAGACATTTTGATAGCTTGGAAGTAATATTGGTGTTAGGGAAGAAGAAATGTGGCAACTGACATGTTTGGAAGGAGGAAGAAATAAGTAGATGAGGGGAAAAAAAAAAGATTTAAAATGATATCGCCAATATATCGGACAAGGCCGATATTTTAAATGTCAGCCGATAAATTCCTATAGTTTGGGGTTTTTTTGTCAAGCCAAGGCTGCAATCGATTTGCAGGCCAGTATTTGAATGATACAGGTCGAGACCATTATGTATCAACCGATACGAACTGCTCTCGAACGAGATTTTGCACTATGGCTCTAATGGACTTGAGAATTCGGACTTGACACAACTTTAATGTGCAGGATTGACAGCAAGAAGTTTCTCAATTGGTTTGCAATCTCAATTGTCAACCGACTACATAGGGATCGACACATGTATATGCCACTCTTCCCACTTGGGTGGGCTTCCTCTTCCCACTTATGTGTGATTTCTTTGGTCCTAACCCTTTCTACTAGGGTAAAAAAAAGTGCAGAATTTAAACTCTACATAACTGAGTCAAAGCCTAGTATATTATTATTATTATTATTTAGTATAAGATTACTTAGTAACTTATTAATATACATGTGTATATTCATATATTTTAACGTTGTATACAGTTTTTTCTTTGTAAACAATATATGTACGGTTAAATACAATACATCATATATCACCAAAGCTCTCCTACTACGGATGCCTTACATGGTGTGAGACATTGTCCTAAAGCCAACCGCCGAGTGTATGGTATCACATGATGTTAAAATACCACTTGAATAACTCTACCAGTCCACTTATTTGGCAACTCTACTAATAGAGTTAAGTGAATTAAAGCCCACATTTCTAAAAAAAAAAATTACATAAAAAACACTTTAATTCAAATTTTTGATTTTTTTAAAAAGTAAAAAAGCAACATCCTATCTCCAAAAAAAAGAAAAAAAAAACTCCTCTTTTCTCTACAAAAGTAAAAAAAAAAAAATTTATACCAAACAACTAAACATAAAATACAATCATAATTCACTTACATATATATTTTATTTAAAATGATCTTTATTTCACTCCACTCTATTAATAAGTTTTTAACGTAAACTTCAACCACTTGAATATAGGGTCTTAATTGTACACTGTACATTCAATATCCCTTTGAAATTCTACTTAGGTGTCTAGATTCTAAAAATTTTCGAATGTCAACTTCATAACGTATCCTCAGCTCAATGCAACCAAGTCAAAACGAATTTTTGTTCACATCGTGCCATGGACGGATACTTGTTTGATTCCCGGGTGCAGGTCTCTCTGTTCTGTATTTTTCTTCTTTTCTTGTCGATTGTGTGAACTGTGAAGCTTTTCACATGTAATTCTTGTCTTGATGTCCCATCATTCCCCAAAGTGGTCCTCACATCTAATGACCAGAGACAACGATGGGTCCTGCCAATAGCATCCTAATTAATGTTAGTCACACCATTGTGTAAAATCACTCACAGTGGGGACCAGGATTTTAATTTGGACGGGGCCAATGATTATTATAATATTAAATTTGTTATTATTTTGTCATTCTGAGAGAGTAGGGGGTGATCTTAATTCTAACGAGTGGATGAAAATTTTCACTATATTTCTGGTCCGTATGTTTGCATGAAAATTTTCACTATATTTCTGGCCTGTATGTTTTACATTTTTCAGATTTGCCATGGGATGTAGGTATTAATATTTACGAAAAGAGGAATGTGGTTGGGGTTTTGGGATTTAGAGATTTGGGCTTTTGGCTTTAGGAGTCTTGGACTGGATTTAGTTTTTGTATGTATGTGTGTGAAAAAGAGAGAGAGAGAGAGAGAGAGGGGGAGGAATGCTCAGCTGCTACACCTGGAGAGAGAGGCTGCTAGGGGATGGGAAGAAAGATAGCATGAGCCGGGATGGGAAGAAAGATAGCATAAGGGAGTTTAGATTTCTTTGCAAGAGGTGGGGCGGCAGATTATAAAGATGTGGGGGTGAAATGTGAATGGGCTACTTGCACTTAAGACTTTCGCTTTTTCTCAGGGCGCCCCACGTGCCCAATAGGTGGGTCCACCCCTGATCACTCACCTTGAGTAGTTGACACGGGATGCGATCTTTTTGTTAAAATAAAGTTCTATGCATTGGATATATATTCATGCTTAGCTTTTCATATAGAAAAAATAATCTATAAATTTTTATGAAAAATTATGTTTAAATTTTAATTAAATGACTTTATAAAAAAAAAAACTATAAAATGATTGCAGAGTTGTCCGTGTAATTTTTTTTGACAAAATTACCCTATTCGACGATATTGTCAATCCGCAATTCATCTTATTTAATTTTTCTCTATTACAATTCTTTTAGATACATATGAGCTTGAGTTCTCGATCCAACAACTTCAATTATAGCTTATATATGAAGTTTTTAAAAAAAACATATATGAAGTAATCACTTTCACCTACATCAAATTCCCAACCTGATTAGAGCAACTAAGAAGGCTAAAACCTGATTCATTGGGTCTTTATAATGCTAGATCTGTTATGTAGATCATTTATATAAAATCCAATGGTTAATCATGTACAAAGTAGTGTGAAATAAGAGGAGCTTCAATCAAGGGTCCCGCTTTGTGTGATTGGTTGGATACTTAGATTAATCAAGGTGGGTTCACTATATGAAAGGCCAAACTAGGGTGTTTATGAAAAGGGGCGTTTCGGCAATATAATCATTTCAGTTTTTTCAGGATAAATCTATATATATTTTGCAGAGTATAATTTTTTTTTTATACCGGTTTCCCGTTTGTCATGGGAGGTATGGGTAAAATTACAAAATATAGGAGCCTTTTTGAGGTTGTGTGGAGGCCATTTTGTAAAACTCTCAAAAGTCAATTAAGCGGTCTTTGGATCCAATTTATACTAATGACTAATTGAATATTTAAATTTAGTGTCCCCATATAGCTGTATTTTTGTGAGTGAGTGGGGATAAATATAATTCCATCATTGCTGTATTTTAAAAAGATCAACGAAAACAAGAATATGTCGATCGATATTTTCTCAACTATCTTTTGATAAGTTTATAATATTGTAAATTAGATTCCTAAAGCTTTAAGTTATATTCTAAAGAGAAATTTACGGAAAAAAAAAAACACCATAGGACCCTATAATGCCGATGAAGACCTAGTTGGATGTTGGATACGAGAGGGGTCATTTGGCCTCAATTCGTCCTTTTCTTTTCTTTTCTTTTCTTTTCTTTGGGATGGTCGATACGGACCATCATGGCCATGCCTCCTCTAGATATGCACCGAATGCTAGCTCGAAGATGGTTTGTCTATCAATCAAATGCCATGGATGGATCTAGCATAAGGCTGATATTTTGACAAAACCCAATCTGAATTTCATCAATGTCTCTTCGTTTTTCAAATCTTTTTTTCATAAATTCTGCAACCCGTCTCTTTCTTCTTCTTGCCTTTTCCCCTTCGTTTCTTTCCTCTTTCCATCTCTTTCTTCCTCAGGCTTTCATCCCTCCATCTTTGCTCAATCCACATAAGGGGAAACCAAAGAAGATTCGCTCAGAGACCCTAATAATAGCTTCATCGTCCTCCGTTCTAGGCTACCAATCTCTCCACCTCTTTCTTACACGCCGACTTCATTGACATGTCTCTCTCATCGACGGCCATGCACATCGACCAGGAAAATCGCCCGCACGGCGCAACGTCCTCGTACGTACACCGGATCCCCTGCAATGACATGAAGTAGACGATGACTCTATTTTCTGAACTGGGGTGGTGGGGTTCTTTGATCAACGATAGAGGATCTTTGGATGGAGATTGGAGGACTAAAATGACGATTAGATCCATTTCTGCAAGAGTTATCTCCTCCGAGAGGTGTTTCCAAGGGGGTTTCGGCGTCATCTTCATCATCGTCGTTGTGATCATCAAGTCATTGGGTTTTTGTGGGGTTATGGATTGGGAGAAGGGATCATTTAGCCCATCCATTAGCTCCCACATGTTGATGATTGTGGTGGGGTGGTTAGGAGATGGGCATTTGGACGGTGGAGGAGATGGAGAGAATCTGAGATTGAAGAAGAAAGAGAAGAAGAGAAACCTACATGGCCCTCGTACACACTACCTTCTCCGTGATGGAGATTCCTTCCTAGCTCTAGTCGGCCGAAGGTCCACTGCTAGACACAGACTTCCATGACGTCATGTACACTCGGCGATCGCCTCCAAGCTCACGTCGGACCTCCTCGATAAACCGTCCTGCCGGCAAGGGGCAACCAGATTCGACGCCGGAGAAGGTGGTTGCCTTTGACGTTCGTGTTAGGGTTAGGGTTAGGGGGTTGGGTTTGTGTTTTGGAAGACCTGATTTCTGGAAGGGGGCTTCTATTGGCACCGCATTTTTATCTCTCCACACAGCACCAAAAAATAAAAATTTCCTAAACTACCCCTCCCCCTCCACCCTCTTCCCCCATCCTCTCCCTCCCTCCACCCCACCCCACCCCACCCCACCCCACCCCACCCTCCTAGTCCGGCGGGGAGGGATCCCCGGCCTGCAGCCCCCGGCGGCAGCTCCGGTCCCCCTCTCCCTCTCTCTCCCCCTCTTGCTTCCTCCCTCCCCCTCCTCTATTCTCTCCCTCTCTCCCTTCCTTTTCTTCTTTCTCCTTCCCTCCCCACTTTTCCTCTCCCTTCCTCCCCACTTTTCCTCTCCCTCCTTCCCCCTCCCAGCCGCCGGCGAGGAGGGAGATCGGGCGGCAGGGCTGCAGCAGGGCCGCTGAGCATTGGGTCAGCAACCGAACCTGATCTTTTTTTTTCAATGAAGGATTTGAAATTGACCATTTCAACATCCAAGTTTAGCAGGGGTTGCAATTTTGAACCAGTGCGAACCTGTATATTAAATGGGTTGGATAAAATCCTAACCCATCTTCACGAAATTATTGTAGACAGAGACAGAACCAGATAGTTCTTCAAATGACTCCAGCCATAGATCCCACCCTCCCAAGAAAATTCAATGGCCACTGCTCCAAAAGCTACTGGACAAAAATATGATGAGCCTGTCACTTAATTTTTCTCTGTGGGAGACTTTATTAGAGTATGGACTATGGATACTGAATCCAACTCATAGATCACCTCACCTTTGTCACATGGACTGTTTGTCTGCTCGATCTCCCTCCCCGCCGGCGGCTGGGAGGGGAAGGGAGGGAGTGGAAGATGGGGGAGGGAATGAGACAAAAGAAGAGGAAGGGAGAGAGGGAGAGAAAATAAAGGAGGGGGAGGGAGGAAGGAACGGAGGGAGAGAGAGGAAAAGGGGGAGGGAGGCCGGCCGCAGCTGTCGCCGCGAGCTTCCGGCCGGCGATCCCTCCTCGCCGGAGACGGGGTGCGGTGGGGTGGGGTGGGGTGGGTTGGGGTGGAGGGAGAGGATGAGGGTGGAGGGGGAGGGGGAGGGGTGGTAGTTTAGGAAGAAAAAAAATTTATGCGGTGGGTAGAGAAAAAGATCCGGTGCCAATAGAAGCCCCCTTTCTGGAATCCGTCGATTTATCTTGTCTGTGAAAAATGGTGGTGTTTGTTTGTTATATGTAAGAAGGAAATTGTCATAATTCTCTACTTTCTTATGTGATTCTTCTTTTTGTTGTAATATTTATGGAGTTTGGGTTGAGATGTAACCGCAGTGAATTATCCCCCAGCTAAGTACATGAAATCGGAATTCATCTTCGAATGACTCGTCCGACTCTTGTCAAAAATAACAGAATAGTCGATATCGACCATCACAGCTTAGCCATGATGGTCGATATCAACCAAACTTCTCGTTAGATTTCCTTCAACCTAGCTGTAACTGCCTTAGTTGTTGAACATGATAGAATGGTCGATATCGACCAATTTGTCCGTCAAATTCCTTCCATCCTATAACTGCCTTAGTTGCTAAACATGATAGAATGGTCGAGATCGACCAATCTGTTAATCAGATTCCCTTTAACCTGTAACCGCCTTAGTTGCTGAACACAACAAAATAGTCGATATCAATTGTATCGCAAAACAACAAAAAAAGTCTGAAAAGCAACAAGAGGACCCCTCCCGTGTCCAACGTCCTACTAGATCTTCATCGGTCCTATGGGGTTCTATGGGGTTTTTTTCCGTAAATTTCTCTATTCGAAAGCTACATTTCAAGTATTTAGTGAGTTGTTTGTATTTTTATTATTTTATGTTTGTTCAGACTTTTCCAATTGTATCCTAAGAATCTCCAAATCTTGAAAATATATTGACAATTAGCTAGTCAGGGTGATAAAAATGCCTCGAGCCTATATTTGCGTTGATGGCATTAGGAATCTCTTTGGGGTTTTATCCATAGTCTATTGGCCAATATCTCTAGTCTATTTCACATATTTGAAGTAATTGGTGATAATATCAATATGTCTTTTTTGTTTAATAACAGAGGGTGTCCAAGCTCTTTGGGCTCAGGGGAAGCTGGGTAAATCCCCTGTGGCCCCAATGTGGTAGAGCAGTTTTGAACCCTCAATATCTGGGAGCAAACGGTGGTCCTTAGACCAACTGAACTATCCTACTTAAGTTGTTGACCATTGATATATATATTTTTTTCATTTTCCCATTGACCATGTTTTGGTCTAAATACAATATCTCTAAAACTTCTAGAAAACAAAGCTTTCTGCTACTTTTTAAAATATTATATATCGCAAAGTGTGGAGGGGGGCAGGGGGAGGGGAGCTAGGGATGTCAAATGGGCCAGCCCGGCACGGCCCGCCAGTTAACGGGCCGAGCTTCGTTGGCCCGCAGGCCCTTTTGGCCCAGCCTGCCAGGCCCGCCAGGCACGTGGGCTGGCACCTGCGGTCCGCCAGGCCCGTCCAGCCCGCCAGCCCGCAAAAATATTTTATTTTTATACATTGTAATACATTATTTTTCTGAAGATTCGAGATCATACAAATATATTAAAGAAAAAAATGAAAGGTAAGATTTATGAAACAATACTTGAGACTTAAATTACACCGTCTTGCATACACCCTTTTTGTCCTTTTAGTACAATTAATGATATAGGAGTGAGATTAGAAAAATGAAGTGCATGCATCAGAAGTAGGGTGTAAATTTGGGATGTAAATGGACTTCTAATTACCGGGACCTGACCTGAAATCTTGGTATGGACCCCTCTTTTTGGATTTCATTGTAATCAAGTTTGGTCTAAAGTCTAGTCAAGTCCATGCATGAATATCACCTACGTGGTTTATATAACATTTATATACTAATAAAAAAAATATATTACATACAAATCTTTCATATGAGAGCTACCTCTCATGGATCCAATGAGAGGTTACGATTTGAGCTCCATGTGGGATGCACTTATCATCAATCTAACCCCCTCACATTCACAATTAACACTGTATGACAGTAATCCTCATTACAGTATAGGTGGTCGTGCCTTGTGCTTGCAAGCATAAGGTCATATTGCAGTATGATAATGTTTTAACTTATTTTGGATGTTGGGTCAGGTCCAAGTCCATTGGAAGGAGGTTCATCTACATCCCTAGGGGAAAAGAAAGATCAGGTAATTCATTTTGTTCAGAAATCTGACATGCACCTGCATGAGAAATGATCTTATGCTGCCATTAGTATGGTACCGATGGAAGCAGGTCACTTCATTTAACCTGTGTAATTCCAGCCTTTGCTTATTAAAGCCATTCATGCTGCGCACCACCCTTTGTATGGCAATGGGACCAAAATTTCATTCAAAACAGTGTGATATCCATTGTTGTGTTGTTCATGTATAGAAAATAGTGTGGTAATAGTGGGCTCTCCTAAATGTGTGGCTCAAGAAAAGGAAAGATTTGATGTTTTTTTTTTATAAAAAAAATGGAGGCACGCCTGGCCCGCCGGCCCGGCCCCTGCACGGCCCGCTCCAGCCCGCCCCATTGCGGGCTGTGCCACTGGGCCGTGCCGTGCCAGGGTTTTTCTTTGGCTGGCCGGCACGGCTAGCTAGGGAGGGGCCATGTAGGCCCGGCCCATGGCACGGCGGGTCAGACTTGGCAGGGCCTGTTTGACATCCCTAGGGGGAGCCTTACTAAATACAAGAGGCATTTAAAGATTAGGAGTTTTAAGAAAATCAAGTTGATTGAACTTTTTGGCTATTCATTCCAGTTCTATTTTAAACATTCAGATCATTACTTTCGTTCAGTAGACTAGCAATATAAAATGAACTTGATTTTTCATAGATGGATTATCTAAGAGGCCTTTTGTATCTAGAAGGCCAGTAGACAACCAGACAACCAACCCACCCCCTCTACCATATTATGGTCCTGTTTAAAAATTTTTGCTACAATTCATAATCCAACTCAAGTGGGACCATATTTTGAATGGTTCTCAATGGACCCTTGCACTATTACTTTGGAACTTTAAGCCTAAAAAGATAAAAGAAAAATTCTTGATTGGACAAAATAGTTCAAAAATTAACAAAGATTTTTCTACCAAAAAAAAACAAACAAAAATTCCCCAACCCCCACGCAATCACCACCACCTAAATATGAGAAACTTTACAACAACATTCAACCATAGTACTCAGGTTCTAAAGTAGAAAACTTTTGAGAATTAAAGGCACCTACAAACTGTGAAAAGAATTCCCCCGCACCCCAACCCCCAGGCAATCACCACCTAAATACTTTGAGAAACTGTACAACAACGACATTCAACCATTTGGAGTATTCAGGTTCTAAAGGAAAATACTTTTGAGAATCCTCTTCTCTAATGATAAAGAGAAATGGATGGAATCCCCATCCTCTCTCTCCTCTAAATCATGCTATTGAGCTTCACTTGGACCTTAACATACCCTCCAAGGAGATAAAGCAGAGCATTCTTATCTATACTCTCGTCATGAAAGCTTTTGCACACATAGTAGAACACATTCTGCACCATGAGTCCCACCACATTCAGACCCACCATCAAACCCACAAGAACCACACCCACCACAATCCTCCAATATACTGCAATTCCAAGCTCCCCACCTTGCACCACCAGCACATCAAACACAAAAGAGATCAATGCACATAGGAGCAAGTACCCCAACACCAAAATGGTCGCATCCAACCTTTTCCCTTGCAGCAGCGCATGGCTCTTCTTTATCGCCCCTAGTCCATACACTGGCTCCAACACGGACACAACGCTTGCTAGTTGCCACATTGAGGTCACATACAGATGCACCCAGACGAAGATGGAGCATATAGTTATGATGATGACAATGTAGACGACGATTCTCAGACTTCCCGATAGAGCAGCTATAGTGACAAGAGCACAAATGAAGACGATGGCGCTGTAGATGATAATTAGGAGGGAGATCCAAAGGAAGGTGATGAAGAGGCGGGGGAAGATGCGGGGGACGGCGTGGAAGGTGGAAGAGAAGGTGATGGGGTTGGAGGTGTAGCAAGAGGCGACGGTGAAGATGGAGGCGGAGGTGGTGATGAGGAAGAAGATAGAGACGACGAGGAGATATAGGGCATAAAAGAAGAGAATTAGTGCGAAATAGTGTAATTGGGATTGTATCGTAGAAGATGGATCGAAATGGAAGTTGTCTGCGAGAGAGTGTATGATATAGGAATGGACTAAAATGACAAGGGAGAGTGGGAGTATCAAAGAGAGGGTCATGAGGTAAAAGACCTTGGGAGATGATTTTGGAACTTCAATGGATTGTTTGAGTATTGATGAGAGAGTCATGCGTCTAAATTCTTCGTCTACTATGAATTCCATCTGCACGAGAGAGAGAGAGAGAGAGAGAGAGTTAGTTTTGTATGGATGCATTTTGGTTTGGTGTTGGGGTTTTTAAAATGGGCATGAGGAGGGAAGAGGAAAGGGTGAAATGGGGTTGGAAAATTCATAGCAGTTGTGATTTGTTTTGGTGGGATGGATACAAACAGTCATGGAGTTTGCGAAGGTAATTTTGTTATTTTTATCTATTTTGAGCAATTAGCTAGAAAAGACAGATGGGTTGTCCTCCAGCTTGCCGCCTAATAGGGATGTAAATGGGTCTCGATTCTCTAATTATTCGAAGGTTCCGACATGTTAAAATCGGGTTTAGGTCCTTATTTAGGCCCCGCTAAGTAAATGAGTCCGGTTCCGGATCCTTTTTTAGACCTTTGACCTAAACGGGTCTAGGTTTGGTTCCAACTTGGTTTGGACCCGTGCACCCGACATATTACTTCAATTTTCGAGAATCTCTCCTAAAAACTTGCATTTTCTTGTATCATTCTCTACCTAGACCCTGACCCGGATCCGGACCCATCCCATATACGATTCTGGTTCCGATTCCATCTTCTCATTAATGGTTCCGGTTCCGGAACCAAGAAACCGATTCCGAAACGGGCATGAGTCCGAGTCTAGCTATACCTTTTACATCCCTACAGCCTAGCCCACACAAATAAAGAAGTAAACAGTAATAATCTGTTGAGGTATGCCATACACTGGATTTGTGCACTCATAACCGAGTCAGGTTTGTGCTTTTGCTATTGTGCACTGCCCGCCGGTATATCTAAGCAAAATTTTGATAGATGCCTACTCCCATGAAAAGAAACTCCATATCCGGAGATATCATCCGCTCCTACAGTAAGAAACTCCATCCCCAAAGATAAACACCTGCTCTAGTAGAGTATACAGGTTCGAACTTTGGATACTAAGGTGAGAAGCGGCTTTCCCAACCATTTGAGTAGCCCCTTGGGGCACTGAGAATTGGTTTACTGTACGAGAAAGGTGGAGTTTTTTTTTTTTTTTTTTAAGATGGTGGAGTTGGTGTGTTCAATTACTCTCTAGCGCATTCATTACACTGGCTTGGCCTTGTGTGCATATTTAAAAACAAAAAATTAGTTATAATAGCATTGATAGGGATCCGACTGACTTGAGCCCACTCCAAAGCTCAAGTATATATCATGCTTTGGGTATTCGAGTCCTTGGAAATGGAAATCATAGACCCAAATTTTATTCAGGAGTTCACAGTGGCCTTTAACCCAGACCTGAACTATTTTGGATCCAAACATTGGACACATACCCGGTTTCTTCAGTTCGGGTCCTTCATATATTCAGGAGCTATTTTCACCCCTACAATTGCCATCCCTACTGCATGTATGGAATGCTTTTGCCCAAACATACTACAAATGAGCTAAAGATGAAAATGCCTCAGAATCCAAACTCATAAAACATGACAGGAGCCAAGCCAAATGAGTACTTGGAAAAATGAAAGCAATTTCCATTCATGCTTGCTTGAAAGTCCTATTGAGCTCACAGTTTGAAAACTCAGTCAAACTCAGCTGGAGCCATAAACAGAGCATTCGGTGAAAAACTCAGTGCTCGTGTTGTTTTTTGGCCCGACTCGGTATTGTTCAGTCAAGAACCATTTGACTCGGCAAGACTCACCGAAATCTTCACTGTCGATTCATCATGGCAACCTTCTGAGTGGAGCCTGTTTTCCAAGTTTTTGAAAAATGATTTGGCAAATAGTACCCAAGTGACTCATGTGTTGTAATTTATAAAGCATAGCTAGGCTGATCTTTCATGTGTTGTAATTTTGTAATGTGCTGGTCACAAGCCTATGTATGTTAGCATTAAAACTTGCCAGAAGTGAGAGATGAGTTTTACTTTACCAAAAACAAGACTGCACATAAGGTTATTAAAAAAGTAGAACTCACAAAACGAACCCAAGATAGAAGGGATAAGGCTAATG
This sequence comes from Litsea cubeba, assembly GCA_012931725.1. Classification (NCBI taxonomy): domain Eukaryota; kingdom Viridiplantae; phylum Streptophyta; class Magnoliopsida; order Laurales; family Lauraceae; genus Litsea; species Litsea cubeba. The sequence continues at coordinate 16,045,172 of CM022946.1, forward strand.
ATAATGATGAACCAGCGTGACTCCCACTCGAATATTAATTGCAAATCAGGTAAGTTCATGCCTGACCCAAATGCCCATCCAGAATTTAGGTTTTGATCAGGTTAGCTTGCTTTGCCCCAGGACTAGGAGGGACACAGCCCAAATTGCACCCTTAACTAAATGGCTCTTACAGGGAATTTTTTTAGCACGATCTGAAGAAAGACTTGCTAAATGGTAATCTGTGAAGAGTTCTATATAAAGCCACCCCTGTCCCCCGGCCTTGTTGTTTACAAAAAGGAATATAAAAGAACCAACTGGAGATATATGTATTAAAATGGATACTGGCCGGTGCAAAAAAGATGCTTGCAGTAATGGTATAGAAGGCTAATTTAAAAGGAGATAAACCCACAAGAAGAGAGACATGGTGCTTTTAAAGAAATTGGATATGGCATTCTCTTCAACCATATTATGCTTGGTTTCTGGATGATAGATATAATCATACGATTTCAAAGGTTTCTGGATGATAGATATAATCTTTCTAGATGATAGATATAATCATACGATTTCAAAACTAAGGAATTATTTTACCTCTATTATCACTAATTGAGGCACTTTTGGTAGCAAGTTAAATCTTCATCACAGCTGCCTAGTTCCATTTCGTTAACTCGAATTGAGCAAAATATTTGCAACAGATAAACAAGGAGTAGCCTAAAGTAGGTGATTAGTTCACTAAAATATTTGAAGTTTTGCATTTATGTCAAACTTTCATTCATTTCTGACTCAGATCTATTGTGTCAAGCAACAATCAGTAAACTACATCATAAGATTTAAATATGTTGAATAATCCGGAGACGACAACTAACAGGCCACCTATATGGATGGTCAATAGTTAAAACACAGTGATTGGTGATGTTTCACCAGTTGATGATTGGATCTGTCAAGGCCTATGGGACCACTGCACTTGCATTAAAGTGATAGATCAGGCAAGGAATTTCTATTGGTGTGAATTTCGGGTTTGTTCATCCTAGATATGGTCCACTAATTCCATGTTTTGAAACCATTGACAAACTGTACAATTTAGTATCCAATGCAAACCAGTTTCTAAACCTTCACAGTATATATGTAAGGCACATACTTAATCAGACAATCACATAAAGCATGCTGGAGTGATGAGATGATACTCTATTACCTCTAATTTTTATGTTCATTGGGCCCTTCTACATAGATACATAACTCAATTGGGTTACCTCAAATAGCACCCATATATTTCTGAAATTGTTCTTCACCATCAACTTCAAACTGTTAAGAGATATAGCAAGGGGTATCTTTTTGCTATGTTCATCAGGTATGTATTATGGGTAGATTAGACGAAGTTTAGATCTTGCTATGTATAATTTACCCATAACATAAACACCATAGATGTAACCAAAATTCCCTTGTTATGATCTTACACAAACATAATACAAGTGTAGATATTGTCATCAATCTAGTCCTTCTTCAGATACAAACCTTCATTCATGAAGCTGGAGATGTATCAAAGGCCTGTTTCCTCACCAAGAGGCATGTGATCTTGGAAGGGTGTGCATGGGTGTTATCAAGAGTACACAAAACAAAATCCGGCCGGTGAAGTGCTAGGCTCAGCCTTTCTTCGCCAACGAGCAGTGCTGATGCATCAAGAAGAACGTGCCATGAGTTCCGGTGAGCCTCAGAGACCCAATGCATCGAGTATCGAGTCCCTCTAACTTCAGCCGGATAAGAGAACAGTCCCTTGGGACTATGCTTACACTTCCTCCTGAAATACTGACTAAGCTGTGAACCTTTGATCCTCAAATCCAACCAGGTCTCCGGTGCTGGGATCACCTTTGAGTCCTTGTAACTTGCAAATTCCCTTATGTAGTCAGCCTCCTCATCGATGATTGTCATGTAGCAATTGTACCTGAAAAATGGATAGCTCTCCCCTACTAACATCATAGCATCTTTGTAATTGGGAGTGAAGAGAACAAGATATTCATCATCCGAAAGACCACAGTGTTTTAGCACACGATTCCTAGCTTGAATCTCAGGGATCGATATGAAGCTTCCGGGGAATGAAGATTTCTTGTTGAGGATGTCGAGCAGCCTTGATGGCTCCATTTGGGTCTTGTCGAGGTCAGGGAGACTGTTACCAAAGGAAGGTGAAGACTCTCGAAGGCCTCGGGGTGACCTCCGCTGCTTGTCGGATGCCTCCAAAGCATCATTGTTCTCGTAACAAAGGCTGTCATAGAGATGAGTCTTATCGTCTTCCTCAATGAGTCCGTTCGAGTACTGTGGGTACTTTGCAAGAACATATTGTTCCACATATTGCATCTCACTATGAGTGATCGGTCCTGACCATCTTAGATCAAGGCCATGGAGTGTTGATATGGCTTCAGCTACTATGTGAGGAGGGATGACTGAGCGCGGTTTCTGCTTTTATATGCAAATTCAATCAGACCATTAGTAAGGAATCCTAGGTAAAGTCCTACCTGAGCACAAGGCATCAGTTTCCTAATCCGGTGCACATGGAAGAACCATATATGGTATCAGACCATTAATCAAGCCAGCCCACTGTAGATGGACCATGACCCCGATTGTTAATTGGGTCAGTCCAAAGCGAACCATCTGATAACTGGTTTGCATCACAGGCTGTGTTTAAAGAAAACTCATCAAAGAAAATGAAGAACAAGATTTGGATTACCTTAACAACCATACTACTAGGCCTGCCACTTTGAATTGGCGACTTGAGTATCATAGAAAACATTGACTGTTCGTATTCGCTTTCAATCATTGCCTGGTTTTAAGGAGTGACTATTATTACAATTCTTGAAAGATTATAGCTATAAAAGGTGATCAAAATTATTCTAAAGAACTGAGAATTCCATACTAGAGAGTGCGTCTAAAATTAAAGTGCGTACCTCTGATCTTTCATGTAGAATAATCCGGTCTTCTTTGATGTTTTTTCCCATGTTCTTCTGCTTATTCACTTCTCATGAATTGGATTCACAAAGTTATCAACAGAGGACATGAAAAATGTGGAAAACAGGGAAGGAAAGAAGGAACAGAGGAAGGTGCCAAGAGAAGGCCAGGAGAAGACCAACAAAAACCCTCTTGTTGAAGGTGTGGATCTTAATGGGGTAATTAAATAAATTGAAAAAAGAACCCAAAAGGTAGAACAAGTGAACCGACAATGACAAAAGCAATCAACCTCAGCAGGAAACCACTGATAATTGAAACCATGGTTTGAAAATATATTGCAAACTCGCTAAATCACCCGAGTTTAATTCAGGAATGTTTCTAAAGTCTAAAACCCATTGAAGAAGGATTTGTCCAGTGTGATACACCCACAGGAATATAGTACAATTAGTATGGTTTTTTTTTTTTATTCCTTCTCATGATAAAGTTGTATTCAATCCTTCTTATAAACAACAAGTTGTCAAGTTAGATGAGTCGTGGCTGAGTTAACTCAAACTCAACAAGGTCCCTGCTGAGTTATGAGATCCAGTCAAGTTCTCAAATCTGCAGTTAGAACCATAACTACCCCAAGTTCCCACCTCAATCTAACCGACTGGGTCAAGAAAGAAAGAAAAACTACAAAAGAAAAAATAAAATAAGCTTTTGTTTAGAGCCTCCAACGTCAGAGCTAGAATTTAAAATTTTGAGTGGATAGTGACCGTTAGAGAGAGAAAGAGAGAGGGGCCCACCGTGAGATTTCAAAAATGGAGGGAGAGAGAATCATTGGGTGGTGACAGGGACTTATCTTTGGAGTCAGCCCAAGCCACCTTTGAGAAAATGATAATTATGGAGTAAATAAAGGGCTCATTCAAACCCAAATGTTAAATTTATGTAAATGATGAATTGTCCACATTTAGATGGCTACCAAATGGAAATGTGTATAGGGTTTTAATCAAGCACTTGTATTTTTATATCTATAAGTCTCTCTCCCTCTCTCTACAATGCAAAACAGCTCAATATCACAACAAAAACATATATGGGTCCGTTGTAACCTATGTTTATATAATATAAGGACAAGATTAGATTAGTGACTAGGAAGAGAGAGAGAGAGAGAGAGAGAGAGAGAGAGAGAGAGAGAGAGAGAGAGAGAGAGAGAGAGAGAGAGAGAGAGAGGACCTGGGATTGTGTTCACACATGTGGGTATAACTCTGTATTTAGCAGGCAATGCAGTTGGTCCTCCTGTGATGGACAATCCATTGTTGTTGGCCTGTGGACCATATGTGTAGCCACAACAGACAACAGCTCTGGTGATTGGGTTAAGAAAATAAAAACTTTTTTTTTCGTAAGACAAAAAAAAAAAAAAAATATTAGTACTGCCTGAATTTGGGTCAACCACCAAGTTGCCGGAGAACTATTTTTGCCAATAATTTAGGTAAGATCTAAACCTGTCATATGCTTGAGAATCTTGAAAAATAAATAAGAATTTTCATGAGAAAACGAACCTAAAAATATCATTCACTTCTCACCTCTTTAATGATCATTTGTTGGAATCCATTCACCATGAATTCCAATGTTTTCAATCCCATACAAAATAGACCTAAGTATTCAATCAAATTCGGCAAACGGCCCCCTTGCTCCTTTTCATGAAATGTGGCTTTTTTTTTTTGGTAAAAGGTATGTGGCGCTATTATTTCCACTTAGCTTGACAGTTTTGAGGTAAAATCCATCACCATATGGTACCTTACCTATGGCCTTTATTAAATATATTAGAGAGATAGAGAGATACCTTACCTATAGCCTTTATTAAATATATTAGAGAGATAGAGAGATACCTTACCTATGGCCTTTACTAAATATATTAGAGAGAGAGAGAGAGAGAGAGAGAGAGAGATGTGACAAAGAAGACCAAAATATGCCTGCAAATGAGATGCCTGGTGCAAGTTCATATACAGAGTCAAGAAGTGTAGAATATTAGAGTTGTACGTATTACATGAGAGCATTACAAAGTCCCTCTTGAGGGAGAACATCTATCTTATATAAATATCATTAAATATTCAAATCAATTTGTTATGGGAGATTGCTTTGAAGCTTCTTTGGTTGAATGTGGAAGAAATCCTTCAGACTTTTCCTCTTTCCATGACCATGAGAGAGATAGAGACCTCCCACCAACCTTGTGTGCTCACACGTGCCACAGTGGTATCTGACCCGAAATATCGGGTATGAGATTAGGGGTGGCAATCAACCCACAAACCAGCCTGAAACTTAACCTGTTATTTGTGGGTTCAGGTTGTTTAAGTTGGCATTTCAGACCTGATTAATAGATGGGTTGAATTTGGTTTAATTCATTCTTACTTTTCAACCCACCTATATCACCCCTAATTGGACCCAACATGGCTACTTGCAGTTTTATAGCAACTTTTTCTCCCAATTTTGCCAATATATAATTTTTATAAGACCATAATAATATCATGATATTTTTAAAGGGAGATATTCAAGTGAGGGATTCCCTCACCAAAATGGTGAGGGACACTTCCATTTTTAGAGGAGAGAGAGAGTACAAAAGTGTCTTTTCAAGTACTTTTTAAATATCTGATATTTGTGACACTGGTTGTTGGAACCAAATGTTACATGTATATATTTTATTTACGCCTTTGTAATTGGCCATTTTCCTTTTAGAACAACTAAAAACATGATTGGGTGGGATGAGAAGGTCTCAACATGGATGAGAATTCTCATATCATCCTTGTTGAATGATGAGAGCAACTGATTTGAGGGCAAGTATTTAATAGTGTAAAGTTAAGAGGATTTAATCTAACAATATGAATATCACTTTAATAAAGATCAAATATGGGCCACTAATTTGCATAGACGTTGATTTTTTTCAATTGCAGTCTTAGGTCATGTTTGTTTGCATTAAAATACATAGGAATTAAATATACATGACTGGTTAAAAATGAAGATCAAAGGTGATTTTGCAAAAATGAGCATCAAATAACATCTTTTTTTAATTAATAAAATTAACAAACTTTGAGAACGTTAATTTCTTATGGTAGAAGAGGAAGGGTTGGCAATTCAACTCAACCAACCCTGATACTATAATTAAGGGATCAACTTAACCTTTTTTATTTTTAGATTATGTTTGGGTTGAGTGACTTGAGTCCTTTACTTTCTCACTTCTTCTACAGAAGCCCTTTTGCCAATTTTTTTGAAAATTCGGCACACCTATGCAAAATTAGATCATCAGAACAAAAATTTGATTTTAATTGATAGAAAAAAATCCAACGAAAAAAGGAAAGAAAAAAAAATTATATCACATAGAAGTTTGGGGGTCTTCATTAAGAAATAATCATAAAATTATTCAACAATCTGCAAATTACTCTATAAACAAACAAACCCACTTGAAGACACCCTCTTCTATGGTTGCATGATTACAAGATTGCAAAAGAGGTAAAAGGGTCAAAGTTTGGTAGACACCCCTCTTCTACATAAAAAACAAGTCCCCTTGAAAAAAATTGTAAGGACTTCTCAACAGATTTACAGTTTTGCTAAGAAAAGGACCTGTTGACAACAAGACCAAGATCTGTTCATAAGGTTGAAGATGCCAACCATGATAAGATGCCAACCATGATCTGAACTGGCTTAACTTTCTCAACAACCACATTTTGTTGAATATGAAGGATTCCTAATGAAAAAGACACACTTTCCTTAGACTAGATACCATAGAGTAAAGTCGGCCCAGGTTGACCATAGAGTCGGCCCAGGTTGACTTTTAGGGTAGTGAGTATAGGCCCAACCCAAACCTGACCCATTGTTAATTGAGTTAAAATTGTCAACCTGGATTATAAATTCTTTGATTGGATTATATATAGTCCAGTTGGGAGGTGGGGGGAAGCATTTATGTATTCAACCTGAACTTGACCCATTCATTAGTCGGTTGGAAATGTTAATCTAACCCAAATTGCCAGAGTGGGCTGGGTCATGGGTCAGGTCAGGAATGGCTGCCCCCATTTCCACGTATTCAATGATGCTAGCGTTTTTAATTTTGGAAACACATGGACCCTCAATTGGGAAGGAATTACATCCTTTTAGTTTTGGGGGACAAAAATACATTGCCTGTGTCTCCTAGTAATTATTTTATTGGGTGGTAACCTAATATTGCTGAAATTGGAGATGGCTTGGGATGCAAATTTCAACCCATGTAAAAGGACATTTGTTGAATATTCATGTACATGACATCTTGGTCGTTCATCAGTTGACCCACCAAAGATGACATACGCTGAAAATGGGTTTTTCTTCTATCTCTTTTTGAGTATAAGATGGCAGGCCAAGAGAACGAGGGGTCGCCCAATTGGTTGGGAACCTTGCAGGATAGGACTGGGCTCAGGGGCATGGAGAGAAGAAAAATCAATTTTTAATTTCTTTTATACGGCCCTGATAACTAAATGTAACCCTCCTTTATCTAAGTCCGAGGCCCTCAATGCAACGCAACAAACGACAAGGCAATAGATGAAATTTTCACTTTTCTACAATTGTTTAAGTAGGGGTAAATCTTATTTTTCAACTCATCAAGGCCTTTGATAGAAATCATTATTTTAACTTTCCATGAAATAAATAACAAACATTAAACAAATGGATTCCTACTAAAGAATTGCCTTGCAATTTCCTTTACAACTTTCTACTGGGGACTGCAACTATATTTCTTTATGGCCCCTCCAAAGATCCCAAATAAAATAATAAAATGAAAAAAAAAAAAAAACTCTATAACATGCCATTGAGGTTTTGTAGTACTTTGTTTCCCAAGCAATGACCCATCCAAGAGGTGGCCATTGGAGTTAAATCTGAATATGAGGTAAAATATTGGGCCCAATAACTAAAGACAATGATCTCATGCTATTAGAGCCCACATATGAATTATGATCAAACAAACCCACATATAAAGCAACCACACGAAGCAAAGCTACTACTACTAAAAAAAAAAAACACAAACACAAATACAAGAATTACATGTAATATCATATAAAATAAATTAATATAAGCGCAGGGGATATTTCTATGCATCTTTCCCTCACCATATTACGAGAGACAAACTTAATGGGGGCCCACCTAGGGACCCACTGATCATGGAAATTGTGGGGGATGAGAAGAGACATCTTAGATGAGACGATATATCAAATTTGAGGTCAATCCCATGCCTCTAATCCCTTCATCCGTGACCCACAAATTTAATAACTTTATATTAAGGAAAGAAATTTGACCCTTGATCCAACGGTCCAATCTATTTGGATAGGTGAAAATTCAATGGGTCTAGCATACTTAAGGGGATTCCATGTGTGTGGATGGTTCGAATGTATTATAAAGTCAACCCTACTACACATGAATATTTCCCGGCGCATATGTGCTCAAATAAATCCACATATACATGTATGAAAAGTAAGAGGACTATGCCTAGTATTATCCAGGCCCAATTCGGGCTTGTAAAATTTCTGTCCAAGCCTAGCCCTTAAGCTTATTGAGAAAGGCAAAAGCCGGCATTTATGGGCCTTTTAAGGGCTGGTTAAGGCCCGATATCCTTTGCATGAGGGTGGGTCCGATTCACAGTCTAGATATAGGAGCGGCGGCAAACTGGTTGGATTGCAAATAAGTCCCTGATTCTCTAGGCCGATAAAAAAGCTGGTATGGAACTTAATTTTAGTTCCGATTTTAAAACGGATCCGATTCTAGATCCGCATCTTGGTAAACAGGCCCATGTCATGCCGAGCCGTGCGGTGCCAACGGGGCAAATATACTTTTGAAGGGTCTTGGTAGCCCGGCCCGTTTTGCTCCGGAAAAGCGCGGGAGGCATTTCCATCTCATCCGCGGAAGCGGGAGAATAAAGGTAGGAAATTCTCGGACAGGGCTTCAGCTTACTAGGGTTTGAGGTTTAGCGCTCTCTCTCTCTCTCTCTCTCTCACATTTCCTGGTGGAAATGATGAATTCGCGAGAGCTGGTCATCGTGTCCACAGCTGCCATTTTCGGTGCATTGGCTTCTGCAATCACATTCCGTTTCCTTATCAACCCTAGGAAGCCCTCCTCCTCCTCCTCCATCGATTCATCCTCATCAGACGGAGCCTTAGACAACTGTTCCAAACCGAACCCTTTCGACCCCTCCAAACGCAAAGGGTAATCTCTCTCTCTCTATATCTCTCTGTGTCATAGAAACAATAGACAAAAATTAGTTGCATGCATTCAAAAGGGGGAAAAAGAGATGAAGTTGAAAAAAAAAAAAAAAAAACCCAGTTTTGATTTTAGCAAAGCAAACCCCATTAGTGCACTTCTGATACTTTGGGGGTCCGAAGCAGGGCCGGCTAAACCATAAGGCCAACAAATCAATTGCTTTAGGCCCCAAAAAGTAAGGCCCAAAAAAAAAAGGGCCCCATAATAGCAACTGACATCATTTGAAATTTCAAAATAGAAAACTTATTAATTGTCATCCTTTTTTTTTTCCAAAAATATAAGGCCTATAATAACTCTCTATTGAGAAGATACGTCCAAGATTTTCATGGGGCCTTTAAAGTGTCATTTATGCCTATTATATTTCCAAATCTGTCCCTTACATTTCTATGGCTAGGAGTCCAATTGATTTTAGCACACCATTTTATTTCTAGCAGTCCATGTGTATCAAATCTCAACCATACATTCAGTCGTGAACTTGTTTCACAAGCGTTTCTCATTATTTTTGTGCATCATATTTCAATAGAGGCCCATTCAGATTTGATCCACGATCTATAGCCCTAATAATAGATCTTAAAATTTAAGATAAACAATGGGCCCCCGTAGAAATTTATTCACTTGCCCACAGTGCATATGAGTACCGTGTATCTGGAACATCCAATATGTGGGGCACGCCTTTGAAGTCTATCTTGGGTGGTCATGACTCATTGTGCGGGGGGTTGGAGCCAAATAGGTAGTTGGATTTTGTGACCCAAAATTTTCATGTGAGTTTTGGTGATGGGCCCAAAATTCTCATGTGGGTTTTGGAGGCGGACTTAAGATAGATTAGCAAAACTTGAATATAAAAGCTTAATTAGTAATTTCGCATCATAAAAAACTAAGAAAAATAAATTTTAAATAAAATATTTATAATAATATTAAAACATAGAAAATGCCTAATTTATGATCGTTGCTTTAGGCCTCGAATTGTCTCGAGCCGGCCCCAGTCCGAAGGCAAAGTTAGAACTTAGAATGAGTGAGCTGAATGGAGTTATATTTTGGAAATTTCCCAAAATGCCTTGGCGTTAAAAGGTGCAGCAAACTAAATTGCTTACCAATACACCCAAAATGGATAGGCGTTAAATGCATTAAACAAAATACTTAATAATAAGATACCATCTACCAACCCAAAAGCTTAATTTTGATTGGTGGAATTACCAAACAGGTATATGAACTCATTATTTGGGCAATGTGGGATGTGCTAGTGCAGGTGGGGCTAAAAGTAGCTGGGTATTATTTTTAAGAAGCTATGATGATTAAATGAGAATTTTCAATCATGTGACCTTTTATACTGTAAAAGTGGCTGATGATATTGTGTGGAAGACCACAATCTCAGATAAGCAGCAAACATGGCAACGGCAAGGGTCTACTTAATAGGTAAAAACTAATGGTTAGGATCACTTGATCAGTGCTGATTTTGCATAGCCCACGCCACGGCCTGCACAAGACTCTGTAGAAACATGTGTCCAGAGGACAAGGCCCAGCAGATACTTAGTTCTACTCAACTCATCATATTTCTCTTCGGATATGGGATGGGATTTCTTCTTATGCTTTCAATCGTGGTTTTGGTGCAATGTTACTGCTGTCAGGTATTTGTCATGGGATGATTATTTCATGGCCATTGCCTTTCTCTCAGCCAAACGTTCCAAGGATCCCAACAGGCAGGTGTGCACATTTTCCTTTAGGCAGCCATGCTAGTAAATCTGTAAATGCCTGTGTCTTGCATGTGGAGAACAAGTTTGAAATGGGTTGCTGGAAAAAGAACATGTACAACATATATATAGTCTATCAAGGTGTTGTACTTCCACAGAAGAGAAATTACAACATTAATGAATTTTCTTTTACTAGCTTAGACATAGGCACTCCATCTTTATTTTTTATAGATGCTATTGACATCAACTACAAATAGATGAAACATACACACCAATACATTTGAACAAAGCTCTTTAGAGCAACCTTTTTCATCTCTTTAGGCCATTGATCTGATAATGAACTATTTGATAATGGGAGCTTGAAATTGACTTCTATAAGCAGTTGATTTTTTTTTATTTAAAATTCACCCATCCAGTATCCATGTTTGCACGAGGTTCCTTCCATGTAGGCGGGCTTCACAGTAAGCCATCACTACATCATTTATCATTGTCATGCTAGATATCATTCGACACATACATTTGTGTAATTATCTAGGGCATTCACACTGCCTTTACGCAATTAATGGCCTAGCCTGTTCTGTCCATATGGGCTCTCCTTTGATCAATCTCATTCCTTCATGGCACTCAATCTTTCTGACAGTCATGCAAGTTCTAGTCATTCTTGGATTGATCATCCAAAAAAAAAAAAACACAGAAACAGTTACTTCATATAGTGGTTAAAATTCTATAACCATGACACCATCAAATTAGACTTTAATGATATTGTTCTCTGTTACCGATAAAACAACTTGTTTATTACATTCATTAGCATTCTGTTTGGTATAGTTCCTTCAATTTCTATATTTTATACTCTCTACCAAGTGGTCAACTTTTTTAGCCCATGCTGTTTCTTCTTTCGAGTAAGCATTTGCTCTTATTGTACTTAGTTTCAGCTGCTTATCACTTCATGACTTACCAACTACAATATGTTTTGATTGTGTAGGTCGGAGCATGCTTGGTCAGTAAAAATGGAATAATACTCGGTAAGCTTGAAAACATGAAATATCGTAGCTGAATTTTTTTTCCTGTTGTGAACCATTGGGATCCACATCATTTTGGAGGAATGTAGTATGGACCTACTACATTGTGACAATGTCGTGGTTTCATTGTGGAACCCATTTATGATCATTTGCATTCACCACCCGTGACCCACCCACCATATGAGATGAGATGGAAAGGTCTCATTGTGGAAGGCTTGGGTAAAAACCCATATTTTGTTGGATGCTTATAGCTATAGATTTAAGCGCTCTCAAAGATCTATAGTGTAAACTTAGAATGATTTAATCAATGGTCAATATCACTTCGATTATGATCAAACTTGGGCTAGTGCTACTAAACAGGGTAAGATGAGTGTGTAGCCAAACTTGATCTTAACCAATGCCATCTTCAACTTTTGACTGAATCATCCCAAGTTTACCCTGTTAAATCTTTTGGGTCCCTTAAATTTATGGCTATCAACACCAACAAGGACGTTTTTAAAACCCAAGCCTTACCACAATGTGTGCTGTCAATCCCACCTTAGCTAGTGATGGGTGTTCTCAAGTGGGCTCCACAATGATGCCCACACCTTATAAGTGTGCAGGTGGAACCGTGTTACATTTCTCCACCATCTTTTATGAATGCTCTGTTGACACCTAGGTCAGCAAAATCTTTTGCAGACTTCACATTGAAATTGTGTAGGCATCATACCATCAATGTTTGGATGCCTTTTTTTTTTGTTTCGTATTTCTTCTCTTATAGTTCTCCAAAATCCTAGACCCTGTGAGATAAAAGAAGTTTCAATTCTGCTCTGTATTTCCTCTTGATTTTAACCCAAAGAGGTCCTGGTGAGAAGAAAATGAGAAAATCACCTTGAATAGCGCGTATGGGTTTTCAAAAGGGACTCTCAAACTTGGACCATCCCAGTACAATCAAGGCACTGAGTTGCAAAGGGTTAGCGAAGACGGCAAGGTTGAGGCCTTAAGATCCATACAATGAAATATATAAGAAAAATAGGGGAAAAGTAGAGATTGACGAAATCTGTAGGCCTTGCAATATGACCAGACTTCAGCGTATTTCATTAAGTTACAGCATGGGAATATTATCATATATATAGGGTCCTTCCTCCTTCAATCTTACAGTTGCTTTGGGAGATATTTTTTCAAAGCCGTTTTCACTGTAAATTAGTGCATGCCTTGTTTTTGCCATCACTGGTTGATGAGAAATTCGCCTCCTGTTCAGGCATCAAAGCAAAAGAACTTGTCAGCCTTGAGGAAAGCAACTTCATATAGTGGTTGAAATTGTAGATAATTAATTTCTGAAAAATGTTAACCCTGCAAGTGGAACAAAAAATTAAATAAAAAAGATAAGCATAAACTATGAATGTTTGATATAAAAAAAATCATTGTTTAGATAAGTAAACATCTGATCGCATATGTGCAGACTAATGATTGAAGGTTAAAAATTTGTGTTTTGATAATATCTGGCTTAAGCTAATACTTATGTGTTTACATTTCTCATTCATGTTTACATGTTTCTATAGAGCTTTCCTTTTAATATTTTAATTTAAGAAAAATTAACTTGACTCCTTGAGTCTCTGAGTTCACTGCTTGGCCTGCCGAGTAAGTTTGAGTCATGAATTGGCATGCGATGGATAGATATTTGCCATATTTTTTCCCAACCCACAAAGTGTAGAATGTATCCTTGTGGACAGTTCTATCATATAAGCAATACACAACTCAAAGCCAATTTAATTAAAATTGATAGCTATAAATCCATTCATCACATCAGCATGCTCATCATCAAAGACTTGTCCCAACTATGTTGGGGTCAGCTACGTGAATTCTGTTGCTTCATTCTGATCTATCCTGAGCCATATCCTTGGATAGTTTGCACTTCTAGCTAAGCTACAAGTGTTATGTATATAATATTTTAATAATATATATCTAAACTAATCATGAAAGTGGTGTGGGTGGGGCATCCAAAACCCGAACCCTTTTTTAATCCGACTTGGGTTTGATCACATTACTTGAATAGTCATTTGATTTCTAACATATTTATGATTGATATAATGGAAACTTTTTATTTTTTTTTTTATTTATTTTTTGATTGGTGATAAAGTGCCAACATTCATGTCAATGTTCTAGATTTATTTATTTAGTTGGTAAACATGATCTTTAATTCTTGTGTTCTATTAGTTAGGCATTGGTTATAATGGATTTCCGAGAGGTTGTTCAGATGACAAACTTCCGTGGGCAAAGGTTGGCTTACTGGATTAACTTAAATGCCTTCTCTTTATTGGGTCTTCTGTAATTTTTATTTCTTGTTCTTTTCGTATTGCAGAAGTCTATTAATGGAGATCCATTGGAGACAAAATATCTGTAAGCTGGACTCATCCATTCTCTAGTTGGTCCTTCGTTCCATTTTTTATTATTTGTAATTTGGCCAATAAAATATAACTAGATTGGTAGATGCTGGCATTTCCTCATGTTTTTTTATCTTATAATTTTACTATGACTCCAATGAAATTTACTGATGGTTCTTTTTTGTTGTTAAGAAGCAACAAACACAAAGTGTCTTGGTATAAAAAAAGGGAAAAAAAAGAAAAATCAAGCATACATCATTTGTTTTGAAATAGTAACATACATCAATTTAGATTTACATGTACATTAGAGGAACAGTGGAACATATTTTGTTGTATGATCTTATTTTTCTTTGCCATGACAACTTTTACTGCTTCCATTGTTACTTGTTTTTGCTAAATGAAAAGTTCCCATGCCACACATGTCAACACTTCTATTTTGGTGGGTTTAAAGTTTAAACACGGTTTATCTTGTATAGCTCTTAACTAACAGCACATATATATACAAAAATTTTCAGGTGTGGGCAGTGCCTACAGAACTTACAGTGCACACCTCCTAGTGAGGCCCTCCTGATCACCCATCTGAATGGACCACAACCCCCGATGGTCACCAATCCGAATGGACTGGACTGTTTGATCAACCGTCCGTTTTTTTTTTCCTTTTGATATAAAACTGTTGAACTTGTTGGTCACAAAATAAGGGGTTAGGATGATTTGATGGGCCTCAACTTTTATACAGAGGTAGGGCCTATCAGATCTTTCAATCCCCCTTTTGTCCCATAGGTTGGTGGAACTCGGGTGGGCCCCACAACAAGGTGCACTGGTGAAAAGCCATGTGTATATGGAGACTGTTCTGCTAAGAGTATCTCATGGATTTGCATGAGAGGTAAGCTTTTTGCCAGCACGTGGGACACCCCATGGCAAATCCAACCCCCTCACATTGACTAAACCCCCATGAATTAGCTCCCATTTACCTATTGTCACACTGCGCAGGTTGCCAAAAGAAAGTATCTGATCAGCTGTGTCCATTTCAGTGAAATATTCTATACTTTTTTTATTTGGTGATATTGGATTTTCAGTTAGTTTTTACTGTAATTCTGTTCAAAGATTAAAATCATGCATATCATACGAAGACCAGCTGTAACTCTTTTTTCTCCCTCCATCTTCCTCTTCTGTTGCAGTTATGTCTGCCATGCTGAAGTAAATGCTATCTTGAATACAAACCATGCTTCTGCTGCTGGACAGGTTGAGTCACATTTTTGCTCTTTTGAAAGCTTTTTGATACTTGAGTTATATTATGCATATTCTTGATATACTATAGGCCAAGAATCTGGGATCCACCTCACAAGTTCCATAAAATGAATGTTGCTGTAAGAAATATAGATTGCAATGTTCCGATCATCTAGTTTTTACATTATCACTTCTTAAAAATTGGAGGGAATGATGTTCAAGTTCCATTCATCTGCTATTTCCTCTTATAATAATTGAAGGGAATGATTTTCAAAATCTATACAGTATATTTTACAAGGAAAACAGCAATTGTTTCATCATCTTAGGAATACTTTCATGTACAAATTTCAGTAAATATGTTAGAAAACAGTAGGAATTGCTCCTTCCACATCTGTGTTCCTGTCCTTACTTTATTCTCTGGCAATAACATACCCTGGTATAGGTTGCAACTTGAAGTATTTGCATGTTATGCTGTACCCTCTCAATAATTTATTGCAATTAATAGTTATTTCTTCCTTCTTATTACTTGGTTAAATTGTTATTGCTTCTCCTCTGTGATTTGAACATAAATGAATGTTTTCTGACAATTTTTTCAGAGGCTTTATGTGACAATGTTCCCTTGTAATGAATGTGCAAAGATTATTATCCAGGTCAGAACAACATTTCTTACTAATGACATTCAACAATCTATTAACTTATTATTAGTGTCCTGTTAATGTTTCTCCTTTTCCTTTCCTCTTAGGATGTATTTTTTACGTCTTGGTTTGCAAATTCTATGTGTGCACTTTGTGCTATTTTTCACTGTGAGAAGTCCACACAAGGTGAACATTTAGGTCTCCATGCATATGTTGAACAAAGGAGACTATCTATTTCAAGAATTAGGTACACCAGGAAGGATCAACAAGTAAATTAAATTTGGATCGTTGGCCTCTTTTCAATTAAAATATTTCTGTGTTTGTTCGTATGTAACATCTTGGCTATCTGCCAAGACATGATTTTTGGCCTGGAGAATCTAGAATGTGTGGCCCACCTTAAAGATAGTTTGCATCTTGTGTATGCATGCTGCGTAAGCACATACAAACACTTGAAACCCAAAGCGATATCCACCTGTTGAATTAGGAAACCTCTTTCCGCTAATTTATATCAACTTCATTTCACTGCTGCTGCAATGAGCACAATGTCAATCTCATTCTTTTGATTTATTATTGCCCAAGAATTTCTTTCCTTAGAATTTGGGTTTTTATCTGGATATTATAAGTGAAAAAAGTCTTGTGAAAAATAAAAGTGAACAGGAATTTTTGGAAGCACTAAGGGGCTTATAAATTCAGGTAAAAAGATCTTGTTTATGCATAACCAGTGTGTGTCAGTGATAAGAGGTTTGAAGGAGAATACATGAAAATGGTGTGTACAACTGAACTGTCTATCATTTTCTAAATCATGGGGCCTGGAAAGACAGGGTTTTGCTTGACGAAAGAGTATTTGATATAAAATATTTTAAAAATATTGCAATAATTGTGGTATTTTCCTGTTAACTTTGGAAATATCATTCAGGAGATGTATGTCATTTGTCCCATGACGCTTTGGTAAGCTTCTTCTTGAAAGTCGAAACCTAAAAATTATGTTCATGGCAATGCTGTTGTGGTAACGAAAGCCACTGCTGAAATTGGTTTTCATGGAATCTTTGTAGATGGGAATATATTGAAGGGTGGTTTAAATATTTAAACTAAACTTATTTAGTATAATATAAGTTAAAAGATCCAATTGAACTATGTACCTTTCACTGGATGTAAAGCGGATGACCTGCAGTTTGGATAATGGGACTTGAGTTGAGAATGTAATTAACATTAACCATCATCATCATTGTCATCATCAGAGCCTCATCCCATATATTTGGGTTTGGTCTATTGAATTCCTTTTGCTAGAATGTAAAACCACTTGTGTTTTCACCGACCCAAAAAAAAAAACACTTTGCAAATTGGTGCCCAAATATTTTAACCTCTTGAGATTTGGGGCACATCCAAATGCTACCGAAACCTCTGTTTTGCCTTTTCTTCCCCTCCCAAACAACCCCCCCCCCCCCCCCCCCCCCCCCTTGAGAGTTCAAAGTCACCCCCAAATAAATATCACTGGAGCTCTTGTCATGTTCTAGATAGTTTCACTGATATTTCTTTGGGGTTTCAAACTAGGTTTCCAGATAGTTCAAAATAGGTAACCTATTTTGTTCAAACAGTACAAATAGTTGTATTTTGTCCCCATGGTGCCCAGATAGTAGTACTTTCACTTATGGTAACCTATTTTGCTCTTTTCCCCACATTGCCCAGAGAGTTCAAAATAGGTTACCATCTGTACCGTTTCATGATCAGTACTTCAATTATGTGTTAAGTCTATGTCCTTGCTGTTTGGATGCTATGTTCCTGTTGTTTCCATGTAATATTTGGGCTTCTAAGATCTGTGGTATTCTTCATTTACCTAGCAAGAATATAGTTACTGACTCAGATTTCAGTCTTGCGTTCTTGATTTATGATATACTTTGTGATATGTAATGCTCGACGAGGAAAATAATACTCCCCGTGTCACAGTCAGGTGTCTCTGAAGTAATTTACTTTGTTGAGAGGAGATTCAGTAATCCAGACACTGCATATATTGCCTCTCACAGACTATTATCCATGGCTGGAGTCAAGGTAATACCTTGTATTTTAAAATACTTTCCAAAATTTCTAATGTTTTTACCTTTTTTGTAGTCACTCCATTTAACTGATTACAGGTCCGACAGCATCAGCCACAGATGTCGCAGATTTTAGTGAAGTTTGAGCAGTCTTGAAGTTTTCTGATTTGTTGTACTGATTAGAGTAACTGGTTACCAGAAGAGTACTTTGTCCAATATTCTCATGCTGTGCTGACATGAAAACTCTTATCCTAGAGAAGTGCTTGATCTACTTGTAGACCTTACACCTATGGATACTTCATAGCTTTCAAGAATGTGTTGCAGTCACATCAAATTGCACTCGTGCTCTCGTATGTAGTTGTGAGTTATGGAAGTTACGTACAATGGTCTGCATCTTGTAAATTGTATTGGTTACTATATTGCAATACACTTGCTCTCATGGATAATATATTTTCATGTGCTGCTAGTTATGGAAGTTACCTTTATTGTACTTAGAAAAGATGCATAATGCCTATTTTTTGTGCTGAATTACTAATACATTTTCTTTGGACATGTTTGCTGTTGGCATATTGCTTACGTCATAGTTTTTATTTTATTTTATATTTTTATTATTTTATCGGTAGCATATGCTATTTACCATTATTGTTGACTCCCTTAATTCGTTGCATGCAAGGATGGATAAGGGGGGTGATTTTTTTTTTTTTTTCATGCTTTTCCACCTTAATCGCAAGCCATCAAAGAAAAACTACATGGTATCTAGTAGCATGTTCTAAAAAGCCTCTGTTATCATGCTTGTAGTTATTGCCAATATATGTACACACACACCCCCCAATCGTTGAGCTGGCTTCCAGAGACATGGTCAAATAAGCAGGGTTATTGTTGAATACATGGTGTGCTATAGGAGCAACTGTTATATCTTTTATGTTCCAAATCTCCAATACCGATATTTTATACTTAAGGTTGCATAAATGTGGTGGCTTCCTTTTAAGGCATCAGCCACCATCATCCCTGTGTTTCTAGTTATTCAGCATTTAAACTAGGATGCCAACAAGGGACTACTGACTGTTGGAAAATGGAAATGTTCTTTTAATAACCAGTAGTGTCAGGTGGATGGGTGACAGAAGGATATGTAGATTGGAGGTGGTGCTGCAACTGGGTTGGATGCAGGGTATAGAAATTGGTAAGCCCTAGTGATGAGACTTGTACCTACCTTTACAATCACAGAACATTTCTCTTATTTATCAAAAGGTTCTTACTATTGGATTAATCACAGGCCACAAACAAGATACAATAATTAAAAAGCTCAGAGTGCATTTAGATGAGTATATCCATTTAGATGTGCTTGTTTGGTATATAAATAAGCTGCCGACCACTATGTCAGATTGCTTGTTCGGTGAGGTTTGTTTTCCCAAGTGTGTCTTGACTTCATTTGCTAAGAAAGGTTCTCATGCCAGTCCATGTTACATTAGGATCTTGAATTCGAGCTAGCCAGGGTTATACCATGGTCTAAAACAGGAATATGAATTGGATCAGGTGGACCAGGTCATTAAATCAACCCGATTTGTTCATATGGAAGTAAATATGGTTATATCATCATCAATGCTAAATGGGGTAGGTCTACAATTCTACATGGGGTTGGGTTTGCTAAACGGGGTGAAGTACATGTATTTGATTTCATGTGGAGGGTAGCTAAAATTTAGTTTCTGCAGAAATTTGATCATCCATTGCATTATTTAACCAGCCATGCCATGCCTCTTGTACTCTAACTGCTCCTCTCAAACCCGGTCAGAAAACTGTTAGCTCACCAGCTTGACCCAATCCATTGATAGCACCCCAGCTTTTGTCCTTTTGAGGTCAACTTTCAGCACCAATTACCAAAATGTATTCTACTGTCAGTCAAATGATATACATCGGGGATTCAAACTTGCACTCTACTCAGGCATCCATGTCCCTTAACCAGCTAAGCTACGGCGGAGGGACAATCCATGTATGCTATATGGCAAAGTAATCACTACGAAAAAATTAGTTGTTAAAGATGTATGAAATTACTCAAATTACATGAAACCCGATGAATGCTTAAAGACGAGTAGTCTATACTTGAAAATGCCACTATGGTAAGCTTTGTATGACAATTTCAGTCTGGTTGTCATGTTTCGAAGCTTTAGCACTGCCCCAACTGTTGAAAGACCCAGAAGATGTTCATTGACCCGACCATGAGCATAGTTAACATGTTTAGCCTTGAATGCAAAAGCAGCAATGCACCTTCTTCATGTGATGGTCTCCATTCAAATTGTGTTGAGAGTTTCTTCAGTGTCTCTTCCTAGAAGAGTTTAGGTGTCAGAATGATTAGATGATGACCGATCCAAATGATACTTCTCACTCGGAGAGTAGCTTGTACTTCCCTCTTCAATCTTTCCACCTGTGAAGAAACTAGCCTTGGCCAACTCCCTTAACATCCTCACCTCATTCATTGAATCTGATTTTGGTCGCTTCCCTTCTGCGGTCCTCATTCGGCTTCTTTGATTCATCCTCTGCACACTCTGCAAAGATGATCCTATGTTGATCTCGACATCGGCCTGCGCACTAGTTGAAGGCCGTGGTTGATCAGTAAGCCTGGGCATGTCTGGACTGTACACAGGAACAACTGTTGCAGTCATGGAACTTAAAGTGTCCATCCGTGGCCCCTCATTGTCTTGTCTTTCCAGTTCTGTTTCTGGGCTTATAGGAACAACAGGTACTAGCCCTGTTTTGGGCTGGAAAGATCCTGGGAGGAGTCTAGACCACTGCTTCCTTGGAAGGAAAGGAAGGATAAGACCTTTCGCAACCCATTTCAGTCCCAGTTTAAACGAAGGCTTATGAGGCTGTGGGAGTCTTAGGATGCCTTTGATCAATGCATACCATTCATTAACAAGCTGACCAGCAAAACTAATAAAGAGCAGAGTAAGCATCACAATGCCTATAACCTTCTGGTCCTTGAATCTTTTCCAGTGTTCTATATAAAATGAAAGAGAGAAGACGCCCACCTCGCAAAGAAGCGAGATGCTCTCCACCACATGGACTCCCCTCGTGATATATGGTTTGAGGAAGAGCAGATACAGGAACTGCACCAAAGTGATGCCCAGAGCTAAAATGCATTGGATTTGTCCATGGGAATTCTCATGTGATAAGTAGGCCCCAGAAATGGTCCCCAAACCGACTCTTCGGAGAAGATCAACTATGAGATAGGCAGATCTAGCACAGCCAAGGATCCTTTTGGAAGTATGAATTTTTATCTCTCCAATTCTGCCCTCAGAGCTAACTGCCCGCATTCTTCCAATACCACTTTGGCTGCTGTCTATCCGCTCAGGTATGGTGGTTGGGTCATTCCTGTCAGCTAATATGTACACCGGAGGGCCTTTTCGATCCTCAAACAAGATTCCGAACCTTGGAAGGAAGGATGATGGAAGACCATCCCGATGGAACCATTTTCCTATTGCTGGCTTCCCTGTAAAGTAAAACAATAGCTTGGTGTGCCATGGATCATTTGAATCTGTCTTAACTTCTTTGTATTGAACAAAACTGCCCATGAATATTGCAACAATCAGGAATAAGCAAACGGATAAAAGAAGTGAAGCTGGAATGGCTAACAACAATGAACCAGCTATGATCCCTGCAGTTGTGCCACCTGCATATGATTAGTTTGCAAAATCTGAGTACCACAATGATAAGATATACCATACATAATAATAATAAAGAGGAATTTAGTGTTGATCATCACAGAGGAAGTTGTTTATATGATATTCTTCCAGAATCTGTGCATGCACTTTGTGCCTGTTTTCAATGCATATTCTCATCTCAAACCAAACAATCCAAATTATGGGCCTCATTGTTTTATTTTATATTAGTTTCATCGGTTGTGGGCCTCATTGTGGATTGGTGGAACCCAAAATCATACTGAAGGGATGACTTTAAAAGTTGCTTATGATGGCAATCAAATGAAAATCAAAACGAAATGTAATCCATGCTTGAAATTTAAGAAATAGAAGACCATTAAGCAAAGGTCCAGTCGTCAATCACTTTTTCTTTCAGATGATGCCTGATTCACAGTTGGAAACATGAAGAATGACTTGGATCAATGGATATGCATGTTATGCATTATCTTTATGCAGAACATACTCTGGTAGAGTATCTCTTTTTATTTGTAATCTTTTCCCTTTTTTGCATCATTACAAACAGATAACTGTTAGTACTGATACCTCTGATTATGAATACTGATGACTGACACATGCAAGGGATCATGAGAATCAGAAGAAAAAGCTCGAATCTTGGAACCGAGAGTACCCCATGAACCGTTGTCCCAGTTCTCCACCTTAGAAAGACTAATATCAGCAAATGTGTTGTAAGCAAACTGCCGCCTGCTACTCCAAGCCAGAACATGTTCATCCCAAAGTCCTCCCATCTATATTGTAACAAAACATCAGGATCCTGATCTCTGTCTTAAAAAGCAAAATACCATGTAAGGAAAAAGCATGATGTACCCTGTATCGTTCTCCATACTTTTTACAACTATGCCTGCAGATAACGGCTCTCCTCTCTGCATCAAGCAATTTTACCCAGAGTTCAGACTTCAGAGTGAACTTCGATGCAATACAAGAATCTAGGATACTCACATACTTATATATGCTCCAATTGCATTAGTCTTCATTTCTTTATTAATACTAATACTAGTTACAAATGGATACTTTTAGTTTAAAAGGATTCTCATTTGTACTATGGTCAGCAGTTTCTTATGGTCAAGTACATCAGAGGAATATAATCCACTTCTAGGGACATTCATGATCCTCACGCCTTGAATTTGTACTTGAAATCAATGGATTGGTTAACCTGGAGTAAGATCAGAAGATCCTCACCATGCATTACTTGTTCTTTCTATCTTGAATGTGAACTGGTGCTGTAGTTTGTACTTAATTATCTATTTGGATCTGCAGGTTGAATGGTTATGATAGTTCAAGTAGGAGATTTTTGGTGAATTTATTTTAAACAATGTTGTTCAGATCAATGTTTTAGACACTCCAGAATCCGAGGTTACTTTGCATGTCCAAAGGTTGAGGATCATTGGATAGTCCCATCAGTATCAGTGTCCAATAGCTTGGGTAATGTGGATTTATATCCTTTCTCTCCTTACCTATTTCAGTGTCTATCTTGTTTCTGGGTGTCATAGATTAGGTCCTTAACACAAACTCATATTGTCTGGATTGAATACTTACCAAGAAATAAATGAAATATTCCGAAGAATTAAGAGGTAGGCCATAAAGAGTGCTTTTCATGTTTACATTGTGCTGACTCTGAGGATCGCCAACGTCATCAGATCTACATGTATCTTGGAAAGAGGAAGCCGGTACTTTGGTAGGCCATCCGCGGATTCCATAATGTTTAGAAATGATTGGTAAGGGAGTTGCATGATTTGGTGATGGCATCTTGCTTTGTAGCAATGAAGCAATGCAGCTTGAATTGGAGCCAACTGAATATTTCATTCCCATTACAGAAAGAGAATACCCTCCAGACATGCCTCTATAATCCATTGAGATTTTTCTTGGAACTTCATATGCAGAAGGATATTGCGGCCACATGGATATGTCTTCCTTCTTCCATGGAAGCTTTTCGCGGGGAATAAGCCACCTGAGGCCTTTTGTGGTCTCAGAATATTCTATTGGCAGGCTAACCGAAAGCCAATCTGAGAAGACAAACACTTGCAGGTGCCCAATTGTTCCCTGAGAGAGTGACTTAGTGTCAGATATAAACCAATGAAAAGGTGAGAATTGCTCGAGACGCTGCAACAGTATATATTGCCTTGGAATCTGCCGCTTCAACACAATTTGAATATGGATTAAGTAAATTAGGATACGATGCTTGATCAATAGAAATGGTGGTTTTTTAGTTTTTGGTTCTGCAGCAGTGGTGCAGGTGGGGTTATCTTTGAGAATTTGGAGATTTAATCCATCCATTAAATGGCCCATAGTTGCCAGAATATGAAATGTTATGGAAAAGGGTAGGAATTGGAAATGTGAACCACTTAATTGACAGAGGTATCCGATAACATGTAACTAAAATCTATATCAAACTTTTGAATCATGAATATTAGAAAAAGAAAAGATTACAATTCTCTCACAATTACCTGAGTTGTCATCTAATATCACATTTCCTTTGAATTTTTATGATAATTCATTTAAGTTCCAATCTAGCATCAGTTCATTACACATCATATTGATTGATACTTATTATAGGAAACACATATCTATTGAAAAGGATATCTTGCACCAAGAGTGGTTTCCTTTAACTACTGTAAGGGGACTGATACTTGTCTATAATGTGATTCCAAGCTCAAATGTGCTCCCATGTGGACAACTACTGTCAGCGTCTGAGCCCAACAAGAGAAAAAAAAATGAAATTGAGGAGACTTTTGAGTACCTGTCATCCTCACAACAGGACCTACCTGTTGTATAGGAAGGATTGGAACATCAAAAGGTTGGACGCAAATACACTCACAGTTTGCAAGGTGGGATTCAAGATTCTATGTTTCCATAAAGTAGAAACAGCTAGAGGTGTCACTGTGAAATTCCACCTTCAAAGCTTACTGTAACACTTACCAGAAGGTTCCTTGAAGGGTCTGAGATGGCGACATGGGTAGCTACACTAGTTAAACCTCCAACTGCAGCTAGATTTGCTGAAGACAGTGCAAGAACAGCAGCTGCTAGCGATGTTGCTAATAGCCCCGCCGTCACAAATGATTGCAGCACAAATGATACGGCAGGTGTTGAATCTGCGCGAAAGCATAGGAATCAGAGCTCTACAAGCTATCCAGTGTAAACCGTTTGATATCATAACTTAGATGACTGTCTACTTAAAGAGCAAGGATGCCTACAATGCCTCACTTCCAATTGGTCAGAAGCCAAATTCAGATTTCCAGCAATATCTTTAGCTTTGCCTTCAGGAACCATAACTGAGACCATATCTTGAGATACATCCAGGATAGTCAATGAGTATAGAGCTTTCGAAATCTCTTTAAATCTGCAGAACATAGAAAAAACCAGAAGAGTAGAGGCAATTAAGTACATAGTCAAAACTTAGAAAAGGAAGACAATTCAGGCCAAGCAGGAAAATCTTGGAATTCTTTTGATTGAATAATCTAAAAATTAACCGAAACTTTGAAATTCTTGTGGAGATTCCATTTGATATTGTCATACCACTGGCCGATAGACAGTTGTAAAGAATTGAAGAAATGGCATGGCAAAAAACTCTTTGACAATTAGATTGCAATGGATAGATGAGGAAAACAGATTTCACTGTTCCATGTCTTTATTGTCTCCCCCTTCCCCTAGTTCCTCAAGCACATGCTAAACAGTATTCTTAAACACAAGAAGCATGGAAATGATAACTTCCATAAGTCCGCGGTTAATAATGCATGATATTAAACTAGAACCATTCATGGTTGCAAGGATGAAAATAGCGGTAGCGGCGGGCGTAGCGGCCCGCCGCCAAACCGCTACGAAGCGGGCGATACATAGCGGGGATACGTAGCGGTGCGATTTGAAAAAATCGCCCAAAAAATCTGAAAAAATTCCAGAAAATTGTAAAATGAAAGAATATGTGGTTCTTTTGCAAAAGTAAGTAAAAAAAAGGGGGCGTAGCGGTGCCCTCAATATATGAAGTCCTGTATCGCTGTATAAATAGAAAATAATAATAATGATTAATTTTTTCACATGTATTCATGTTTCTTAGTCATACTAACTTAGAAAATAATGGAAAGCTCATAAAAAATAAAAAATAAAAAACTAGAACATGAAATAAAGGCATAAGACTTAAGAGTTAGGTCATTACTCATTAGTAAACATTGAATAATCAAATATCAATACTTCAACATTCAAGGTTCAAATTCAATCAAGTGAATGAACTATGAAGTGATCAATACTTCATGATTTGCCACTTCTTTAAAACATGCGCTTCACGAAGGGGGTCCGGGGGATATTTTTTTATAAAGTTCTTCTTTCGAAAACGAATTTTTACTTTCAGAACCTGTATCCCTTCTTAAGAAATTGCATTGAATCCTAAGCCTCCTGACGAATCCTAAACCCTAAACCCGAAACTCTAAACCCTGAGAAAATGGAGTTGGGACCACTGGGGGGCAGTCAAAGAAGGTTCACAGCAGTGAAAATGGATAAAAGAGAGGAAGAGAGATGAAAAAAGTGGGCCAAAAATTGTCATTGGGGGGGGGGGGGGGGGGGGGGGGGGGGGTTATAAACCCCTCGCCACGTATCGGCCGCCACGGGTGCGATGGCCGATATTTCGACCGTAGCGTTGGCGGTGGCCACCGCTACAGCCAATGTAGCGTAGCGGCCGATATTTACATCGGGGGGGGGGGGGGGGGGGGTTATAAACCCCTCGCCACGTATCGGCCGCCACGGGTGCGATGGCCGATATTTCGACCGTAGCGTGGCGGTGGCCACCGCTACGGCCGATGTAGCGTAGCGGCCGATATTTACATCCATGCATGGTTGTAATCATCAGTGTACTAAAGTAACAATGTAAGTAGTTTCAAGTGTTACTACATGCACCTGCCTTTCAAGTCTGCCTCCTCCAACCTCTACCCCTGATGCATCAAACCCAAACACTGGCTTTGTAAATTCAACTATCACATTAATCTTCGGCTCCTTAGTAAGTGGGGATCTAGTACTCAGCTTTACACTGGGCTTTGTGGAATCTACAAAAGAAAATTTAAATGTTTCTCATGAATTCAACATTGAATAGCCTGTGATCATTTCAGAATAAAAATGACTGCTTAACATAGCAAAACAAAAGGACCAGGCCAAGGCCAAAGCTGGGCTCAGCCTCAGTTAAATTCAAGCAGGCTGCTGAGGCCAGGGTGGACCCAACTGGTCTGGAACAATTGCAGCTGCATAAATGACTGATGTAGAGAGCAGAAGACATGAGAAGGCATATACCGTAGAGGAAAACGATTGGTACAACAGGGGAAACTGCAGTTCCCGACCGTCCAATAAGCCAAGTAGAATGAAGTTTGACTGTGATAATCTCTGTTCCTGAAACATTTTTGAGCTACAAAAGCAGATTATAAATGGAAATGCACATTATTCGTGAACGTCTTCATATAACTGAAGCATGTAATGATTACTTTATCACAAGCTATGAAACAAATCAAGACAATCTGCACTGTGTGGTCTACACTTCATCATTTTATACCATTAAGTGATATTACCATTGGATTGGGTGATTTCTGTCACAAGGTGGTCTCACTCTCGCAATTTATCTAAAGGTCCAGGTTGAGTGATATCTGGGTATAAACAATTTCGATGGGGTGGATAAAATGACCCAACTTTGGCAACTTCTAGGTTCAAAATTGCAGATTTTCCCAAGTGTATCAGAAGTTGTGTGAGTGGTTTAGCTATTCATTTTTACCCAGCCTGATAGGTAACTAGATGTGAAAGTACTTATGTAAATGATGGTGTGTTTCCTCTAACATTTAATGTCCAAAATTTTCATTATAAGTAGGTGAATGAACAGATAAAAATCAATATTTTGAAAATATCAGCAATGCCAGTGAGGAAAACAAGTGTAAAATGACTTGTCATTTGGACATAAGCCTGCTATGATGCTAAGTTTCTGTTCTTACTTCAAAACCAAACCGGCGGTTCCCATGAATTCCACTGGGTAGTGGTATGAAATATCCAGCATTTGCATGCAAAACATTCATTATGTCCCCTGTTGAGTTCATCACAGGATCGCTGAACTCCAAGAAGATCTCCAAATCTTCTGTTTTGTTTGTTGCAATGACAGTACGTAGCACTCTGCTGATCTGCAACGCATAGGTTGGGACCGATGTCCATAGGTCAACATTTACTGGTCGTCTATCTGGACAATACAGAAGAAAAACTATAAACATTCAGAAAAAAATTGCCAGTAAACATACTGTTAGTATATCAAATTTGAATTCAGGAAACTGTGACACATTTAGACTGTATTTGGCATTGTGAATCTTTGGAAACATGATTTCAATAGTTTTAATGTAGTGAGCCCCTGATTGGAGAATTGAAACTTTTTGTGTGTGAGCAAAACTATCCTCATCTTCATGAATCATATCCCATCTAACTGTTGCAGAGTGCGACATTTCTCGACATACAATTCAAAATTTTGTTTTACATTTTATTATAATCGAATGCCAGGCTTACACAACCTTCTTCCTTTATCCATCTTTGGATCCATCCCCTCGCAAAGCTCAATGTATCATGATGAAGAAACCATTGGAAAGATATCATCCGAAGGGGGGACATCCTCACAGTAATTGAGAATGTATTGGATCCCTGACAGGGACAATAAAGAATGAACCATTTAATTTATAAATTTCTTTTCATTGCCCTTCTTTTGCAAATCTCTCCTCATAAAATGACTAAGTTTTAAGATTTTCTTCTTTGAATGGTAAGTTTCCTCTTAACCGGATCAGATTTTGTTGATACGGGGTCATGGGAGTTTGAATATTTCAAGAACCTACCATTTACTAAAGAGGTTGTCCCTCATAAGCTGTGAAGTTCTGTCTAGAGGCATTTTTTATCATGACATGCTTGACAGTTTCAAACATTTGGAAAAAGATACAATCTTTTGGATGTCTCTATCTGAACTCTTACCAAAATGAATAACGATTGAACTGTTCTTCCTTGTAAACAGATTTCCTGCTTGATCTGTACAAAACCGATCTGCCATTTTCACTACAACGCGTCCATACATGCTACTGATTGAGAGATCAATGACCAAGCTATATGTGATATCTGGTTCTACCATTTGTAATGTAGATGCATTTAAACTAGCTGGCCCATTCACCATGACCTACAAAATAACACAAAATAGTGAGCAAAGCACATCAGATCACACTATTATCATGTACAAGAAATAAGGTAGAAAAATGACTTACATTGCAGCTGGAAGCATTTACGCACTTGAAGCCACCATGGCCAGTACAAGCCTCACTAAATGTAATAAAAATGGTGACATTTGCAGCATTTGTGAAATTCTTTTCAGTAAAGATCGATGCAGTTGGAGGTTCGGTATCTGCAAGGCATCAACTGAACATTATGCATAAATAAACTTAATCAATATAAGAATGTAGCATCTAAATGCATGACTATGTTTGTTGATTGTAATATATAGCTTGAAATCAGTTGGGAACTCACCAATGTACCACTTATAAGCCGATGAGTTTCTCTCTCCTGCTGAGGTCGTCACATTGAGAAGAAAGTAATGGTAGCGATTTTGAGTTAAGTTACTGAATGAAATAGATTGAGGACATGATTTCAAGGGCTGGTTGTCAAGCTGTTCAAAATAGTAATTAGTGTCATTTCTTATAGAGAAGCTTGCTGAACTGTGGAAAATACTGGAGAAGTTTTCGAGTTAAACATTTAAAAGTGCATTGGATACATGAACCATGGATAGTAGTACATCAGAGTAAACAGAGAAAATATCACCAGAGCCATGTTTGTCCTTGAAATTACTTGTTTCAATTATCATTATGATAAACTTAATTCAAACCAAATAATTCGCATAAGACCCGATTTGACTTGCTGAGTCTCTCTCTCTCTCTCTCGCACACACACACAATCTATCTATCTATCTATAAATCCCCCAGAGTTACTGGTAATATTAAACATTTAAAGCAGCTTTGTATTTAAATCCCTCTGTTATTACTTACATATAAATCTCAGTCAAGAAGAATAAAAAGATAAATATTATTGCTCGGGGAAAAGAGAAGAAAACACACAAATATCTCTTATGTAAAGGAAGGAGAGAAAAAAGACAGAACCAGATAGCCACATACAATTGCTTGAAAGAGACATGGCTATTATATTTTTGTCCAAACAAAAGGAGAAGCTACCTCACTAGAATTAAAACACAAAAGTTTTCGATTTCAGAAGAAACACTCGACACCCATTAGAAAAGATAAATACTTTTAATTACCATCTGATCTAACATTAATGATTTTAACACTTGGTGGATCCTTTCCTGATCCTAACCCAGTTAGTAAATGAACTGCATCAATTTGGGGAATTATTAGTCCATGATTGAATGACAATAGCCAAATTTTATTATGGGACCACACTGTACAGCTGAAACAAGGTTTCAAAGATGGGATATGGGATCATAGATGATGATGATGAGGACTAAACTAAAATAAGTAATTGTTGTACTAGATATTATTAAAGATGTTAATTATCTTGTGTGTGACTGAGTCAAACTTCAAAAAAGATACTTATAAATTATCGATTCCTTCTTTAGCTGAATATGATCTGGAGTTATTCATGATCACGGGCAGTTCATGACCATGCATCCCTACACCAAACAAATGACCACATACATTAATTTTAGGATATACCCACTTTTGACAACAGCATGCGCAATCAATCAGTACTATGTATTATGTAAGAAGAAGGAAATAAGCCCAAGAAATAATTTATATATACCAGCACATTGAATAGATATAACATGAAACAATAGATAAACTAAAGATGGTCAATATATTTTCTTCTTTTTTTAAAAAGATTATGTTGTCCATATAGTAACAATAAGTTGGAAAATGTTTCACTTGGCTTCTGCATTTCCTTATTTGAATTTCCTTTTAAACCATTCTTTAGAAAATAAACTCAATAATCATGATCCTAAGCTATTAACACTTTAAGAGTCTTATGAAGCATCTCACCATGTGTGCATAATCCAAAGCAGTTAACATTGAACAAATAAAACACAAGCAAATTATAACTAACCCCACACCCCCAAAACAAAAATGGATAAAAGAAGCATATTACCTCACAGTAGAAGGAACACTCATGATTCCTACAAGGATTCTGGGCATGCTGGTCAGTTACAGAGTACTGAAAAACAGCAGTAGAGTGCCTAGTTCGAGCCGGGGGGACTCGGTCTAAGCGTATGAAAACAGCAGACTCAACTGACTGCAACACAACCATCACCAAACACACATACACCATGAGAAGCTTGAACAGACCCATCTCAGGAATTGCACTCTAGTGCACATCCAAGCAGCTATAATGCCTGGCAGGGACACAGATTTTACACTTAAAAAGATGAACTAAGGATACAATATAATATGTAGCCTATATTGAAGTATCCTGCTATCATAGCCAGGCAGTCAAATGTGACAAGAAGAGAAGATAAACATGCGTGGTGGAAGTAGCAAATGGTGTTCTTTTTTTTTCTCTTTCTTGTTTTTTGTTTTTTGAGTTTTAACAGACATCTCAGTAGCAGCTGCAACACCAACAGCAACAACTACCACCACCAGATGGATGTCAGGCACTTTAACTGCACATTAAAGGATGTTCACATTCCACATTAACTTCCTCCAGCTGACAGAAAATTTTGGAAGTGAAGGCCAGCTGAATGTAGTGGAATAGAAACCATTTTATGTGTTCCTGATCCCTACCACATTGACCATGCAACAGTGCAGTGTGATATTTTCTGCCATTTCTCTCTTTGGATTTAAACTGCAACAATGGTTGTTGCTAGAGTTGCTAGTAATCTCATTTATGACCAGTGTACAGTCTGAGGTGGGTGCTGATATCTTCTGAGCTGGGGTCAGTATTTAGGGCAGGTGGGGCCCACTTCATCTGGTGGGACTCAATGTGAGGCATGCAAAATGATGTAGCATTGCTAGTGGTCCCACGATGACAACTGTAGGAAAGATCATTGCCTATATGTGGTGGGTCACACTAGATGATCGGTCTAGATCGAAACTTAGAGGCTTGCAGGTTTTTTTTTTACTTTTTTGACAAGTGGCCAATAGGGCATCATCTGGTTCAGTTATCAAAATTCCAGGGGCTTGATGTGAAGAGCCTAAGAAATGGGCTGGGCCAGTCTAGATTTGGTCCTATTCCAGCTGGTGATGTGTGCTGCCTTGTCAAGATGTGGGGGGTGGCCCAGCCCTGATAACCTACATCATTAGCTAAACGAGCTGGGTATAGATATATGGCTAGGTCAGGCCTGAGACATTCAGGATGGGCGTGCCAAGACTTAGCTAATGGGCTTGGCGCAGCTAGACTTGTAGGACCATGGGCCGGATCATTACCATATAGCTTGTTCACTGCATTAGCGCAGCCTGAAAACCCAAGTGGAGAAAGGCCCCCAAGCATGCAAATACCATCTGATAGTGGGGCAATCCATTGGTAGCTCAGGGGTGGCCGGTATTGCACCGCCCTTTTCTTCCCTGGTTGTAGTGTTGATGGCGAGGGAATTTGAAAGACTGGGTGGGTATATGGATGTGAGTATTGACTAAAGCGCAAAAAAAAAAAAAAAAACAGTAATTTTCCTTTTCCTTGCCATTTTATATTGATATTTCTATTTATTTATATATCTGGAGAATTATTGATTTTCTTTCTTAAATGCTTAATTTTCAGCCCGGATGCTTTTAGCATTATTTTTTATTTAGGTTTTTTTGGTTTTGCTAATTTGGGATACTGCCTATCGGTGATGAGTGGTATTTTAAACCAAGCGATTGATCCAAGGGCACATGAGTGATACAAAGGTGCCAACACCACTCGACTAGGACTCTATTTCTACCAAAAAAAAAAAAAAAAAAGACTCTATAAGTGTGTTGGCAATATTAGCGCTTTTGGTCCACAACTGGACTGGTAACAAAATACGAGGCAATGAGGCCCATGCTTATTTATTGCGCGGGTATCCCTGAGGTCTTTGACACAAAAGAATTGATCCCCTGGGTGGTGCCGGCTAAACCAACAAAATACCGTGGTCAGAGGAGTCAGTTCTTACCTGGCTGTTCAAGATTCAAACTTGGGCAGTCACCTTCCATCACCCGAGGGCTATTCTACCTCACCCGAGGTCTATTTTTCTCACTCAAGGACTCTCTCACCTGAACCGAGATCTACTTCCCTCACTAGAGGGCTTGGTCCCAGCCTCCTAAGAGTGGTTCCAAAAATTTTTGAACCTTGAGGTAGACCTCATGTCTTTTAGGTCCAGTCCGGTAGATGAAAACTCAGACCGTACCATTAAATGGGCTCAAAGTAACCATTTATGGGTCATGTTAGGATAAATGTGTACTCATTGTTTTCCCTAGTTATTTGAAGTCCACTCTCTAGAGAATTTCTGCGTCCTAAAAATCCCATAGGAATTCGGCAACAAGGCCCTTAACCCATTGATACATGTGACACAACCATGAATTATGCAGCTAACTTCTATGGATGATGTGAGCGAGTCGGTTTCAAATCAGATCTGGGGTGGCCCTACCCAATTTTTGGGGTGTTGGATCCTCCGCGTGATTAGAAAAATAGGGTCCACTGCTATTCAAAGTATGTAATCAGGTCACGTTTGTCTTTGGTTGTTGCTCAGCTGATTAGAGACATCACGGGTCTATAAGCTCAAGTCTCTTGTAATTAAAGAAAAAGAGGATTAGAAAGAAAACAAAAAGTGTGTTTAGGTCAGATCCAGGATGGTCTGTATCCGGTTTTTCGGATGAAGGGGTAAATGAGGCCTAGCCCATTGCTTACCCTACAAAGAGCCCTGCTACATAGACTAACCCATGGATCGATCCATGGACTAACTCCATAGTTTTGGGGGGTCACCTGATTTTCCCCCCAAAATCATGGGTCTGTCCATGGACTAACTCCATGAGTTAGTCCATGTAGACTTTTTGCCCTACAAATGCATGTTAACATCAACCCAAGTTGCTCATAGCATGGGCAAAGAACAGTTTAGGCTAGGCCCATATAGAGAAAGGACTATTTTGTATCTGCCTAACTCCAAAAACACATTGATTAGACCATCATAACATACAATGAATCAACATTTGAGGACACTTGAATAGTTCTCATCCAACTGTTCAAACTATGACTACGAATCATTTGGAATTTATGGTCCCACTGGCCACCCCAATGTTAGAGCTGTTCATGGGCCAGGCCAACGTGGGGAAGCCTAATTAAGCCCATTTTGAGATAAATTTGGACATAGTTTTAATAACAGTGGGAGCCAAGCCTAAATTCATTTAAAACTCAAGTGCCCCCATCTGTCATTCTACACAAGTGGGTCAAATAATTCCAAATGAGCTCAGCCTTAGATAGACTCTTGCGTTCTGGTATGGGTATGGGCCCGTCCCAGTCACTCACCAATTTGGGCCTCGATATTTGGACGATGTGGACCCAAATAGATATAGCTGGAACACTGTTAAAGAAGGATTCTGATGGTCAGGTGACCCGTGACCCGTGACCGTGCTGAGATGCACAACACTTTGCCAGTAGTACCAACCTCACACAAAGCCCTGGGCAATTGGTTCAAATCCAGGCCCACCTAACCAATTGTGAATCTTTTGACGAACCCATGAGCATAGTTTAAAGGGCCATTGAGTCAGTTAAGTCAAGCAAGTCTAAGTGTCTAACCGAGTACTCAACCATACCGACCCTAGTAACTCAGCCCAGTGACCTTCTGATTTAAGTCGAGAGAAGTCGAGTGCCTGAGTTTTAAAACTATGCCATCGAGTTGGACTGATTAATATTTAAGGTTAGGTGCCGATGTAGCAGGCCCATTGAGAGCCCAAACCATATCAGATTCCATTTAATTTGGGTTGCAATTGCACGTTTGAAAACTCGTTGACTCGCCCTGTCTCTCCTGAGTCAACTTGTCACAGTAATTCACCGAGTCCGGAGAGGTAAATCTGGCAGAGTCCTACCGAGTACTCAGCCAGACTCGATCGAGTTACACAATTTTGTAACGTTCCAAGTGGAATCTAATTTCCAGCTCTTAAATTATGCCTTGGGCCTTGGGGTATGAAATTTTCTGATCCTTGGTGCTTGTAGAAAAGATGATATACAACCCAATAGTGATATTGAATTTCTTTGAAAGAATCCCATTTCTCACATCTCAAGGAAGTAGGGTTTTATCTTGACATCTAAACTAAATGTTTGATTGCACAAAGTGAGGGGAATGTCTACTGCTTACCAGAAATTGAATTAAAGAGTTAGCAAAGCCTTGTCTGCTGCTAAAGTATTTTTCTTACATTGCACTTTGCTTAAGTTAACAACAGTATTTTTGAGCAAAGTTAAAATCTCACATTTCAAGCATCATATCACTGCCACCTTACACATTGCGTGTTACCCAAATTCTGTTTCAGTTACTCTAAATTATAAACTCCTTCGTTTTGGAAAATGAGAGAGAGAGAGAGAGAGAGAGAGAGAGAGAGAGAGAGAGAGAGAGAGAGAATGTATGCATGCAGTGTAGGGATGGCAATAAGCACGACTATATCATTAATTAGGTTGGAACATGAAACCTACATTCTAGCTTCTAGGGTGGATTAGGGTTCATGGGTTGAAGTGAAAACAAGTTGATATGGATTGGATTTGGGTAGGATTGGTGGGTTAAGAAGCAGGCCTCAAACCCAGAGGTTATAAATGTTATCCCAAATCCCAAACCCATAATTACTGGGTCCAAATTGCGTTGGGTAGGGAATTTCCAGTCCAAGCTGGCAATCATAGTTCAAAAACTCGAGTGGACTCGACCCAGAGGGCACTGAGTCAAATGAGTCTAACCAGCCTACCAAAACATGGCAAAACTCGAGTGGACTGACCTGGAGGGAACTGAGTCCATGGATCTGGATCCAGTTAATAAATCAGGACCCAAATCCAGTCAGAACAATATTGATTTATACAATTACTGATTGTAACTATTAGTTGGTTCAAAGATAAAGTCATGGCTATGATCTACATATGAACCTGAACTAGGGATTTGGTACAAGACCTTGGCCCAATCTGGATCAGTGATGCCGTCTGGATTTTGAATGTGGACCCAGAACTGATAGGTAAATTGTGTTTAAAATGGAAGCGGCCAATTCACATTTGACAACCCTATGATTTGTTGAACCTAGACCTAAATTTGCATCCAACTACTAAATGGGCTCACAGGTTTGTACATTATGTTTAGGCTTGAGACTTGGCTGTCGGCCTCGATTGGGCCCAGTTAATAATTTTCCAGGTTTGGGCCTAAACTTTGTATTTAACATGAGTCGAAGCCCATGAACCCATTATGAACAGGTATGACCTGAGTTTTTAGCCCATTCAAACAAGCTTGAGCCAGGGCCTATAATGGATGAATAAAAAGTATACTACAATCGACATATTCTTTTTGCTATTTTTTTCAACTGGGACCATGGTTAAGTGATCCAGACCGTTATATGATGGCAAATCAAATGGCCCATGAATAAAAATCACCTAGATTTGGAAAATCTGAACTGTTTCGGGGACAGAAAATAGAGATTTAAAAAAGGAAACATGCTAAAAATGGCCAAAGGTTGGATGGCTAGGATCATACAGTTCGAGAACTTAGACCATCCAAAGTGGCCTGTTATATTAGCATTTCAGATCCCTGAATCATGGACCTCACAGGTACAAACCACAGATCCAAGCTAGCACATATTTCATCTGCTAACAGTTTCATGGGCCTTTTCATGCATGTCCCAATTATGGTTCACAAACTGGTTCTTACGCACCCTGACTCAGGGCAATTCATCTTGGTTATAGGTCACCGAGTCAAGTGACTCGAGCCAGGCTTGCTAGAGTTACTTGCCTCAGTGACCTTCCGAGTCAAGCCAAGTTTTTGAATTTATAAACTATGGTACCAATCTGCAATAGTGCGAGATCTTTTATCCATCCACGAGGCTTTGTAATATAAACTTTCAATCAGGATGGCCGACCCATCAATTGGTCCGGTTTGTGTGGTTGCAGTGGAAGCCAGAGTTCGACCCATGTAACCCAAACCAGGCCAACAAATTCAAGTTGAAGAATAACTCATTCGTCAAACATTCGAGAATTCGAGTGCCATCTGAAAAACCGGCCTTAACACAGACCGAGGTCCCGTAAACTAGATCTCTATTAATATTAATTCACAAGTTATTAAACTAATAATTAATCCTAAGATCCGATTAAAAGCAATCAAACCACACAACGGGAAGGACACACAAATTATACGTGGAAAATCCAAATTAGGAAAAAACCACGGGCCTTACTGTCTAAGCCAACAGACGACCAAGCACTATTGTAAATGAAAGTTACAAGAGACACTTACAACCCTTCACAGTTGGTAACTCAACTTAAGGACTGCTTGAATCTTGTCGACAGCCCGTCGTACACCTTCAACCGTGTTTGAACGAACTCCTCGAAGTCGTCTTCAAGGATTCTCTACTTCAAGAGAGTAGAATGGAACCGGAACCAAAGCTTGATCTTTAGTACAGCAACTAGAAGCCTTGGGGGAAAGTGTTGGGAATGTGCAACCAAAGTCCCACATCGGCTAGAATTGGGAAAGATCATGGAATTGGGAAAGATCATGGGCATATAAGTTGGACTAAGTACTCCATTGATATGAGGCCTTTTGGGTAGAAACCCAAGAACAAATCCATGAGGGCTTAGGCCCAAAGTGGACAATATCATATCAATGTGGGGTTTGTGGTGGTCCACTGTACTAACAAGTGGTATCAGAGCCCAGGCCCAGACTTAACCCGGAGAATCCTCATATTGCCAAACAAAAGGTGGTGGGCCCAGTGATGCGCAGGAAAAGCGCAATACTCACGATTGGTGGATCCGTGGTAAAGCTTTCGAGTTGGCTCTTCTCGATGGAGCGGACGGATGGATGATCGTTTGAGGGGAGGCCCGGTAAAAATATCCAAAGAGATATGGTCCTTTGTTTGAGAGGAGGATTGTTGGGAATGTGCAACCAAAGTCCCACATCGGCTAGAATTGGGAAAGATCATGGAATTGGGAAAGATCATGGGCATATAAGTTGGACTAAGTACTCCATTGATATGAGGCCTTTTGGGTAGAACCCAAGAACAAATCCATGAGGGCTTAGGCCCAAAGTGGACAATATCATATCAATGTGGGGTTTGTGGTGGTCCACTGTACTAACAGAAAGATGGATCTCTCAAAATCTTTTCTAGGGTTTAATCTTGATGAGAAGTACTTTGGAATTGAGAGAGAATGGATATAAATAAGCCTAGACACGAGCCTCAAGAGTTCTGGTGTGATTGAAATAGAAAAGGCCTCTTGAGAGAAAATAGGAAAGAGTTTCTGGATGGCAGTTCGTCCAGGTTCGCTCGAGCGTCCTCATCTCTGTCTCAGCAAGGCCGAGCGAAGGATAATGGAAGCTCGAGCGATGAAGCTTCTGTGAGGGGTTCGCTCGAGCGAATTGATGTTCGCTCAAGCGACCTCTGTCAGTTCCCAGAATATATGAAATTCAGTGTTGCCAACTTTGGTTCCCATGAATTTGTGTTCTACTTTGTGTCCATTTTCGAGCAGTCCATTCTAAATAAAATTACAATTATAAGAGACCCGATTTTATCCATAACCAATGAATTAGCCAATATACTAAAACCTAACACCATCCTTGCATATGACCCAAAGGGGAAGGAAAATATTAGACTAAGTTCAGCCAGACCCAACTCACAAAGACTTCATATATTGCTTTGTTTTCGCTTTCAGTCCCATGAGACACTCCAAGACTTGAGAGGAACGTTGAAGTCCCCAACTGGCTGAGCTACATCCGCGAAACAACTGGCTGAGCTACAATCTTGTTTTCGTATATAATTAACTCCCTTGTGATTAGTGGATTGATTTATTTATTTATTATTTTTATATTTTAGTTTGGGGGGGGGGGGGGGGGGGGGGGGGGGGGGGGGGGGGGGTTGTTTATCCAAAGAAGCTGGGAGTAGTGGGACTCGAGCATATAAGGATAAAACCCACACACATGAGAAGAGGGCAGCATTCCTTAGGATCAAACCAAGGATAGCTAGGTGAGAGACTGGGTTGCTAATCAATTGAGCATCCTTTTATTCTCACATGTATATTAATTAATATAAGTCTCCACTTATGACTTGGTCAAGACTTGCCTGAGCCTCCAAGTCGATTTGAGAAAGTAGCTTTTCGAGCATAGATGATTCGAGTTTTTGAGTATCTTAAAAATGAATATTTTATTTAGGTTTTTTTTTTTTTTTTTTTAGTCAAGGATCTCAGGTCTATAAGTACAAGAGACTCTGCCATGAAAAAAGAAGAATGCTCCCGTATAAAGAGGAACCTAGGGATCATCCTTGGATAATTAGGTGAGGAACTTAATACCCAACCAACTTGGCAAAAACCCCTTTAAATATTCAAAGTATTCTCTATTGAACTAATTTCATTTAGAAAATAAAGAAGACAGGATGGTGAATCCATTGATATAAAGAATGACCTAAAGATGAAAGAAATAATACCTTATAAGAAAAACCTCAATAGGGTTATTAGATTTCATATTATAAAAGTGCATGAGCATATGCCCGAGATTTTTAAAAGGTACAAAGTTAGATCCTGATATCGAAGTCTGAATTTCTATTTGTTTCTAACCATTAAAAATCTGTATATAAGGGTAAAAATGATTATGTATCAAATGAGAAAAATAAAAGACACTCTAAAAAGAAAAGGATCTAAATAGTGTCAAGGAAATCTAAGAAATAATTGTGGTTCTTTTTTATAATTATTATTATGGTTATGGTTCTTGCAAGGCCAACAGTGATAACACACCACATGTTTGTCACTCATTGGATCAGAAAAGCATTTGTGATCATGGATGGATCCAACATGACTATCAATTATCATTGAATTGATCAATAATAATTTACAATCATTAAATGATACCACCTAAAATAGGCACATGTAAACAGTTTTAGGGTTGAGTGTTGAAGGGGGGATTACTGGTCCAATGGAAACATGCTGGCCATACTTCACCATACTTTGAAAGCTTTAGGTCTCATGACTATTCAAAAAGCATTAGTGGCCCACTTGAATTTAAGACTCATACTTCTCCCTTTCCTACCTAAAGGTCACATGTTGATGCCCCCATTGTCTTAGCTCATTAGACAATGCACTATGATTCCTTTTGGTCCATTTAAATGTACAATAAATCAATATTCTTGTTGACGTTTTCACATGGGCATTTTTCTAGAGCTTCTGGATAGAATGTCTACCTTAGAAAATTGTAAGATTATAAATTGTTGAATAAGATATATCAATATTAGATGAATGGAAGTCTATACTATGCATATTGACCTGAAAAAAGAATTTTAAAAAATGACCCCATGCTGCCAAAAGCATGTCTCTGTCAACAATAATTTATCGGATCTAACCGATATAGAGCCCACCTTCACATGATAAATCCACTCATATTGCATATTTGCATGTGTCTCAGTTCAGTTGATCTTTTTTCTTAACAAAAAAAATATAACAATATATTTCACGTATGACCAATTAAACAGCATATATTATTTTAATTGAAGTGAAATTTGAATTAATAATTAAGAACATATTAATATAATTTGGGCGAATTAAATGAAAGAAAGTTGGGCCCACACATATTAAATGAGCTGACATCACTACAAGACCATGCATTAATCCTTTTGCTTTCTTGTTCTCAATAGAAACCATGCAAGCAGGCCATTTAGGATGGTGGTCATGAATTAAGTAGGAACCAGTTCACCTTCCAACTAGAAAAAATAATTGAGTCCACCCAAATGTCTTGTCAGTGTCTTCTCTCAATGACATGTCCTCCACCCACACAAACTAAAATATTGTGCTGCAATTATATATGAATCCATATATTTGGCTTCACAGCCACTAGTAGTTTTAAATCAAATTTGGAATAGTCTAAGGAGAGGTCGGTTTTCCTATTAATTACATTGTAAAGAAGTACCACTGGGGAAATCAACATTTAATCCTGCTTTTGGTGTATTGAGGTGGGCCATCTCTATAGGATTTTTTTTTCCATTTATGAAACGGGCCCTACCATTAGAATGAGAATGTAGGATGAACCTTGTTTAATTATGATCCTTAGGCCCAGTCTGGCTGACTCCGACTATATATGTATTGGCTTTAATTGCTAAACATGCTGATGTATGGTTTTGTTTCAGGTGGTATCCATTGTCCTTTTGAGTTAAAACAATGATTCATTTCATTTGGGCCGGGTCCAAGCCGAAATTGGCCCCATTTGTTATCGTGTGGCTCAAGCATTGCCTTAAACTTGGACCCATGTGGATTTGGCCCTATTTGGGTGTCCATAGCCCTAATCTTTGACAAAATGGAGCTAGAGACCTCTAACCATTAGTGTTATTTCTTTGGACTATTTCCCAAATGGTTCTGATCACAAGCATATGTAAGTGGTCCTCTAGACATTGGTGCCAAAATAAAAGTAAGAAAATTTACTTTCAGTGGTAATGAAGCTAGCTAGTGCTTGGCCTCTTTGTGCTAAAGCCGACTGATTGTGGACCTCTTGCTTAAATGCTAGGCTCCTTTCCTTGTTTTACTTATTATGTGTACCTTGTGGCCATGTGAACACCATTTAGCATGTAATAATGGCTCCAAAGAATGACTTGAGACAATAATCACATGAGCCATGTTACAAAGGGCACCTCTCCCTTTCTCTCTCTAACACATGATGTGGGTCCTACCATCTCTACCTTCCCATTTTCTTGTGTTGATAACCACTTCTTTTGGAATCCTTCTTTTGTTGCAAAGTCTGACAACCTATGACTCTCAAGAATCATTGACTTAGATGTGAAAATAATTATGGAAAAGAAAAAAATAACAAGCTTTCCTTAATTTTATCGTTAGTCACCGACCATGCCTCAGATGTTTCATTAGTAAAACTGCAATGATGTAACCTTTGCTTGTTATCATGGCTAATCTCTCCATCACAACGTCTAATAACAAGGATTATTGTGTATGTATCATGCAACCATAACATAATATATTTGAGCAGGACTTAAATGGGTCAGATCGAAATCCTTTTTTTTTTTTCCATAGCATAGACATGGACATGGACATGTCCCATTCGCCGAATTCAAATCATGCTTCATCTCTAAAGCCAAATTCGTATTTTCATATCCGTATCTGAAAACTTCTAGATCCTATATGCATGGATACAAATGCTTGTTTGAATCTCTTGGGACATTGGATGCTAATTAACATCCTTGATAGGGGGTTGTTTTCTTGCCTTGGGCACTTCGCCGACAGCATTATTATACGTTAATCTCTATGTTTAAAGGAGTAATGAAGTGCAGGCAAGCCACTAAGGTTGTGCCTCGTGGCCCAAAGGATGAAACGGTCGTCCAGGGTTGAGATTAGAAAAAACAAAAGGGTTAGCCATGTTTTATCACCTCATGCTGTTTGGTAGAACTAGCATCGGCTGGATAGCGATATTGATGTCGCTCTCTTAGAACGCATGCTCTATCTCTCTCTATATATATTTTTTCTTCTTCTTTTTTTTCCTTGTTTTAGACAATATATGGTGTATTGTTAGCCTGTTTAACGTAATCATGAATTTTAATGATGTGTATAAAATTGTAGAGGATAAGTAATGAGCAAGCTCTCCTAAACATCATAGATTTTGGGTTTAATATGACTTTCACTAATTGACCAATTCCTTCTCTTTTTTGTTGTCATGGAAATATTGTTTTATTTGCGTGCGAATTTTTAATGTGGTAATTGTCTTGTGCAGAGCCTATGTATGCCAATCAGTGAGGGTAGAGGATAGAAAGATTTTGTCTTAGATTAGGGTTGATACAAAGTTAGAGGATTGGACCCATGATTAAGGCTTACAAACTAAAAGTACACTTCAGCTTCAAAAACGATAAAGATTTGTTTTGAAAATATCATGATATTAGCGTGAAATATGAATTTCTCTATTAATTAGTTATCTTTAAAATATCTTGAAATTTGAAAATGTTGAAGAAAAACACTGTCTGAGTGATAAAATTGAAATAAATTACTGAAGATTGTATATAAGTAATTTTCTAAAATTACCTTAAATTTATTTTATTTTATGATTTTTGTTATTAAAATTTCACTTTATTCTAGCAAAATTTTCCTTGTAATATCTCGAGAAAATGCCCAATTCTGCAAAATATCCCGATTTTTAATAGTGAGTTATATTTACTTTTGTTTTTGCTTTTTTCATTATTTAAAATTTAGTTTATTATAACAAAAATTAACTTGAACTATCTTGAGAAACCCTTAATTCTAATTATCCCCACATTTTCTAAGACGAAAATTTCCCAAAAATGATCATAGAATTTAGAAATCTGAGAAAATGCTTAGCATATGTGTGGGAGAACCCATATAAACATATTACAAAAAACATGGTCCAACTTGTTCTCTGTCACCCAATTACAGTGAAAAACTAATTTCTATCCACTTTTTCTTCTTTCTTTTGCTAAGCAGGAAAATTAATTAATTAAAGAAGTAACTACAACAAAAGACAAGGAAAGAAGACCTAAAGGGCACAAACTAGCACCATAAACTACCCAACAGAACCAGGACTATGGAACCAACTACACCAGCAAGCAAACCTGCACACCAACACTACTACCAACTACTACACAGCCCCACTAGCTTTTTATGGTGAACTGAAGTTCCTGCTCCTCTTTTGCCCTCTACCTACTGCATGTACCAGTCTTTAGTGCATTTGGGTTTGATCATTGATGGCTTTATGAATCTTAAAACATTTCCCTCCAACCCCAGCTGCTGAATCTCCTTTTGATACCACTCACATGAGACCTGATAAGGAAGGGTGCCCCTGAAACATGAATGGAAGTTAGCTGTCTCGTTCCTTGCTTCTGCAGGATCTTCATTCTCCACCAATGTTAGGATGTCCCCTTCTTTTGAAAAAATGATCTATTCAGTAGAATGCTAGGGTGTTGATGGGTCAGCCTTTCGCAGGCCGAAAATTGTCCAAGCCCAGCTCATTTACAAATAGGCGTAATATTTCAGCCCAGAGCAGATCCATGTTTGGCCCGATTGGTAAGCGGGTCCACGTCATGTCCATAACAATATATCCAACTGTATAAGATATGATATGTAATTGCTAAATATAAAATTTATTCTATATTTTTATATGCTATGCAAAAGACATAAATATTATAAACAAGTATTAACATTACTATATATATAACAAAAAAATATTTTATTATAATATACTTGTCTTTTAAGTCAGGGCCAGATCAAGTCGGGCCATCGAAGTTGGGCCTGGGTCCTCTACATTAGATCCATGTCAGTACTGAATTCAAGTTTGGGTCCAAGTACGAGGAACACTAACTAGGTCTAGGTTTTGACAAAAATGGACTGAATCCTATTACATATCCCTACTCAAAATGAAAAATCTTCCTTCTAAAATTATAGGAAGTAGGGTTTTGGGATCATTTTAGAATGAGGGATTACGAAATATG
Organism: Litsea cubeba; assembly: GCA_012931725.1. Classification (NCBI taxonomy): domain Eukaryota; kingdom Viridiplantae; phylum Streptophyta; class Magnoliopsida; order Laurales; family Lauraceae; genus Litsea; species Litsea cubeba. Next base: position 16,089,586 of record CM022946.1, read on the forward strand.
CATGGGCTGATAAGAGTTTCTGTTGCACGGGCTCATTTGATCAATTAATGGCCTGCAGCACTTAACTATGCACCCTACATCGATGAACTTAGGGCTCACAATTGTAGATACGTGGATCATTTCAATGATCTTGTTAAAAGGCTTCATGGCAGATGCTCTCTGAAAATAAATGTAGTTTATAAAGTTTAGTTATGTAAACTCTAAGGGTCGGCCAAGTACTCAAGACCACAGTTCTTTCCTCTTCTGAAATTAGAGGTCTTGGTAGCGACCCCCAGTTCCTCCTCTTCAGAAATCGAATGTTGAGTCCACTTGTGCTACCACAAAGAAGCCAAGAGTTTTACCCGTCTTCTCTCTGGGCCCGGAGGGTATGTATAGTCCAACCTGAAGAGTTGGGAACCCTCCGTTTGAAAAAAAAAAAAAAAAGTTATATATATTTGGATTGGAGGTCACATCTTTTTTTTTTTATATACTCCAACGACATATGAAAAGTTGTGGCTTAAAAAAACGCACTCTTTCATATGTAAATAGGCTTTCAACTTTAAAAAGAAATTCAAATTTTTAAAGAAGGATAAACTAAAAAAACACATGATATGAGGTGATTCAGTTTTCTCTTTCATCTGCAAATGATTTGCTAACTTTGCAATAAAAGCAAAGAAGTTTTTTCAAATTTCAAGAAAAGCGTGCTTGAAGATAATGTGTGGTGCTTTAATTAATTGAAAGCCACAGTTCTTTGTGTTGTTAGACGTTATTTAATCATATCAAAGATGTTGTATACAAGAGAAGCATAGCTGAGGTTTGTGCAAATCACATAGTTACCCTAATTAGAGGTGAAAGGACCCAAAAATGCAAATCACATAGTTACCCTAATTAGAGGTGAAAGGACCCAAAAATGAACCAATCTGTCACTTATGCCATTGAGGGCTTAATGAAGCATGCTCTCTCTCTCTCTCTCTCTCTCTCTCTCTCTCTCTCTCTCTCTCTCTCTCTCTCTCTCTCTCTCTCTCTCAAATGTGTATAATAATAGTTTAAAAAAACTAATTTTTGCTTCCCCTAAATGGCACTACTCAACTTTGACACAATAACTCAGCAAGGCAAATGAAACAAATATTGGTGACTGCTATTCAGCAAAAAAAAAAAATACTGGTGACTGCTTTTGCCCGGAGACCTTCTAAGGTGAGTTGAATTTTCGAGTCCAAATTAATACAATCAGTCCAATGAAAGTCGTGTATATTCACCTCAAAACTGTCGGCAAGTAGACGTACGATCGAGATTTTTCAATTTGGCTGTCCGCAAAAGCGACATCTCCTTGAATTGAATTAGAGTAAAAGGTGTGGAATGGCTTGCCAGTTTGGTCTGCTTTTCCTCAACTCAGCCTTCATCATTCAGAGCAAGTCAAATTAGTTTTTAAGATACGGTTCCAGCATAAAATCACAGTTACATGTTTTCTTCATCAAGAAATTCACTCTTTTCTAGCTAGATAGATAGAGATCCAATTTATAAAGAATAAATAAATTTAAGGACACATTTGTGTAGCATCCAAGAAAACCGATTTGGAACAAGCCTAATTCAGTTTTAAACCTAAGGTGCCCACTTAAAATCACAGTTATATGATTTCTTCATCAAGAAATTCACTTCTCTTCTAGATACCCACCTCAGAAGAAAAAGAACAAAACACCTCAAGTTGTAATAGCCTAGAAAAAAACAACTACAAGATAGTCATAAGATCAGAAGGGTCCAAATGCATGCATTTTTCTTGCACATCCACATCATTTTCTCTCTCTCTCTCTCATAAAAAGGGGAAGAAATACTCCTGGGGCCACAAATTGTGAGGATATTTTAAACCCATCCTTAATGATTTCTCAAGGTTCTTATCCCTCTACCACACACCAACCTCTCCAATCAAAACCAAACCCTTTTTCGAAAGGATTGCCATAGGCATCTCCTGGTTCCACATATTCGACCTTATCTCTTCCTGCATTTCAAAACCATTCTTCAAAGGAAAAGATGCCCCACAACTTGTCTGTCCCCTTGACTTAACTTACAAAACTCCCATCTCTCACACTCCCTACAACATTCCACAACTTGCTCCAACTTGTTCCATATAAAGAACCCACCAATAGACATGCATACCTCACTTTGATTATTACCTTTTCCTTTCTCTATCATCAAAACCGGACAAATCATTGTTATAGACTAGTGAGAAGGTTAACAATGACTTCATTATTTTCTTTGGTATATTTGAGTGTGACAATGGGTGGAGCCAAATGGGGTGGATTAGGAAAAAAGAATTTCAATCTAAATTCAATTGTAAAGTTATAAAGATCAAGCCAAACCCTTACACGGTTTAGATAGGGATCCGATTGACAAGATAAGGGGTGTTTAGTCCGATTGCGTTCAAGTTAAATAAGCTTGGGAAGATGAATAGCAAGAATTAGTTTAACCCAAACTCAACTCATTTATAGTCAATGTGAGAGTGTTTTTTTTTTTTTTTTTCCTTTTTGGGATAAAGATCAATGCGAGAGTCAAGAAGCAGAATGAAAATGGGTCAGTTTTAATGGGGATCCGCCCTAACCCACTCCAATTCGGGTGGGTTTGGTTGGAATTTGGTTGCACTCAGGGTACGTGGATATGTTTTCTAGATTATTGAGACCCAAGTTGGATTCGGATTTGGGTTTTCCTGGCCCACCCGCCCTCTTTTGTTTTTTATTTTAATTAATTACTCTAAAACTTTCCCCATATAAAACTTCTAGCAGTAACATTTTTCAAAAAGTTAAAAGGGTTACAAGGTTTTCGTTTTTTATTTTTTAGAAGAATATAAACTTATCAATATCAAATTTGACCCGACCCATACCTATCGCATAATGGGTTTGATATCACAAACTCTTAACCCATCGCAGATCAAGTTGGGTGGGGGCAGATCATGTGTCAATCGGGTCAGATACAGATCGGCCTAAACCCATATTCGACACTAGATTACCTGGTCAGGTTTAAGTTGGGTTGTCTGCTCAGTCAAGAACTAGCTCTTCTAGGTGACCAAAAATGCAAGATTTCAGATTTTTGTGAGAGAAAAATACTGTAGATAGATTGATGGACTCGCAGGTAAGGAAGGAAGAGTAGTCGTAGATGTGGAAGCAATGATGCTTTTACAGCTTTGACCACCCATGACGTGTGTTAGACTTTTTGTCATCCAATTTGGACGTTCGGTCAAAGCAAACGGCACGAGAGACTTCCGAGGGAGATGCCCTTCTACACACGCCTTCCTACGTACGTGTCACAGCCTTAACACATGTCCAACTCCATCCTCACACACATATATGTTTAATTTTTTTTAGGGTATTTGGCCATGGGTCTCTAAATATTTTACTTTCTCGTTTTATATTTAAAATCTTTTTTAATATTATCGTAGGTTTTTTTTTTTCAAATTTGAAACCCTAAATTGTCCAAGTTGCCATTTTTTTAAATCATATCACATAATTAGTGGGATATGCCATTAATAATGGTCAACTACCATTTAATCGGCTACGATTAATGAAATCTCATTAATAAGATTTCAAATAAATTCTTAAAAAATATAAATAAATCTCAAAAAATGCAATAATCCCCAAAAAAGCAATAAACTCCAAAAAAGATGCAGAGAAATTTAAAAACGACACAAATAAATTTTAAAAAATTTAAATAAATTTCAAAAGAAGCGGATAAATTTCAAAAGATCCAAATAAAATTCAAAAGACGTAAATAAAATTAAAAAATAAAAATAAATTTTACAAAACGCAAATACATTTCTCAAAACTAAGATAAACCAACTTTTCAAATTTCAGAAAACTTTGCCACAAAATCAAGTGTTTTTGCCAAAACTCGGTTAAATTTATTTTAAAAAAAACGCAAATAAACTTAAAAAGTTGCAAATAGAAAGACACAAATAAAATTAAAAAATACAAACAGATTTCAAAAAACACAAATAAATTTACAAAAGAACTCAAATAATTTTTTAAAAACTCAGAAAAATTTGTTAGAAACTCAGTGAACAGTTGTTTGCTTCCCTGCATTCTGTTCTATGCAGAACTTCAAATTGGTGAGATTAGGTATCGGTGATCTTCCGATCTTCTTCTCCGGCAACGGTAATCTTATTCACACACAGAGTCCACCTTTTTCTTGCTGCAACGGTTGTCTTCGGTTCACAGCAAGCAAGGAAAAACGAAACCCGATCCTTTGTGTCCGAATTTATTCCTCGGCAACGACGCAAACGAGAGATCTTGTCTCTATTCCATTGATCAGTGCGGCCCACCTATGCAAATCCGGAAGACCAAATCTGCCTCTGCTCCTACTTTGTTTTGAGAACTAAGAGAGCCAAACACATTGTTGGAGTAGAGCGTGTCGGAGATCGATCTTGTCAAGATGATCCTCTCGATCTCCTCCTGCACAAGATCAACCACCGAATGAGATTCAAATCCTTGAACCTCCCACTTTCGTTTCTGCACCTTAGGATCAGCACGAAAAAACCCACTTCTGGGTTACGCAAGACCAAGTAGCACTCCTCTAATGGCACTAAAGACAAAAAAAAAATGTTGTCTTTTGTACCCATAGAACGAGAAACGGTTCTTGCTCCGTGTCCCTGCATACAGAGTCTTCTTGGGTTATGCAAGACCAAGTAGCACTCCTCTAATGGCGCAGCGGCATGCGAGGATCAACAATCTTCTTTTTCCGAAGGGGGTTCTTCGACACCAAGAATGAGAGAGAATGTTGCCCTATGAACGAGGGAGAATGGAGGATTTAAGATTTTAAAATTCAAGATTTTATGCCTAAACAGCTGAAAGGGTAAATCAGTCATATAAATATGTGATGTGGTGTATTTAGGGACCTTTCGCCGAAATATATCCAAATGTATGGACTATAGGCCTTAGAGGAAAAGTTGTTAGGACTGTAAGCCTTACAAGACTAATCTGAGGGACTTTTGGCTAATTAACCCTAAATTATTAGTGACAGGGGTTTTCACTGGTATATAATCTGATAGGACTATTTCTCTGATGACACACATGAAGCCCACGTAGACGTACACATACACCAAGTAAGTTTGGGGGAAATTCAAGCACATGACATGAGGAGTGACGGTGGATTAAAAATAATTATCAAAAGTTTAAATTTCAGTTTGTAATTTTGAAAAAATCAACTTCACTATGACAAATAATGTTTTCTCCACAGTATGGAGGAAAATTTTTTTTTTTCTGTTGCTTATGTTAAAACTATATAATTAATTCCCTAAAATGAACCCGAATAGGGAAAAGGAGCCCTCTGTCATATCCAAATGGTCCCTTTGCTCAATTTCTCCTAATGGACTTTATTGACTATCAGCATTGGGAGAAGGATAATATTATGTTCGATACCATTCAAAAATGAATAATAATATTCTGTTCGAAGACTATCAGCATTTAGGGATGTTTTCTTTTTTCATGAATATATAGGAATTGAATATTTAACAATCCATGCTATAAGCGATTAAAAATGAAGAACAAAGGTCAATATTAAAAAAATGACAATCAAATATCCTTTCTATTAACGAAGATTAAATCAAAGGATGTTGGGAAACAAACACCCAATCATCACTCCCAAACTCATGGTCTACATTGTTATCTTATGAAACGCATGGTCTCGTCTAAATTGTTATCTTATTTCCTTCACTCCCAAACTCAAATCCGCCTCTAACTTTTTTAATAATCCTTTGGTAATGCTAATCTAATCGTGAGTTCCTATGCATTCTATTTAAACAATTAGGCCCATAATATATATTCTAGCATTATTTGACTTTGACTTTGAATTTAGATAATTGTAGTATCCTATTTGCAATCGATTTAGCGATTGTCGATCATTATCATCATCCCCAGTATCATTTTTGTCTTATTCAATTAATTTGAGCTGGCAATTCGGAGAGACTTCCTAGCAGTGGCTCATCCATCATGAGATTTGCCATATCAATTATGTTCAATGGTTTGGATGGATAAGGATCGGATTTAGCCATTTAGGTCCAGACATTCTACTTTTTAAAATTTTTATCTGGACCTCCCCATACAAAAGGAAAAGAGAGAAGAAAAACGGCTCCCTCCTAATGGTCAGTCCAAGATTCATTGATTAGACCAGCATTTTGAAAAATGAATCTAGATTGTCTAGTGGGGCCCAGTTTTACCTAAATGGTTGAAATGGTTGCCTAAGAAGGTTGGCCTGCAAACAGTAGAAAACCAGTCACAGTCAGAAAAACAAAGGCGATCCAGATCAATCTTAAGAGCACTATAGTAGGCGAAAATCGGAACCGGATCCCCTGTTTCCCTGTTTGGACGAAACAGGGGGACCCGGATCCGTCCAAATCATTCAATCAAAGCAAAACTTTTCTGTTGGTAGGTGCCTCGTTCTTAGTTGGTCCACCTAGTGCTTCGTTTCAAACAATAGAAAGATACAGTGAAGACTTATGTTGGGAAGTTTGACTTTGCTTAAGAATAGTAGATGTGCCATGAAAAGAAAGTTAAAAGAGTCAAATACCAAGTAGAGTTTGTAGTTGTACTTGAATTAGTAGTTGTGTTTATAAGTCATATAAACGTGGTATTCTATCATGTATAGTTATGGCACTGGCATTTTGATTTAAATTGTTCATTTCGTCACCATATATTAGATGGCTAACAATGATAAAAAAAAATAATATATATTTTTCAGCAATTTCTAATCTCCAAATCCTACTTTACTTAACAGAGCCAATATATATGAGATTCATTTGAGCAATTATTTTGGAAGTTTCCTTTGAATGGACTTACTGTAGGGAGTATATTGAAATTTTAAAGAATTACAAGGGAGTTTTAAGTAGAACATGGACTGGACCGAAGGTACTTGAAATTACCGAGCCCATTTAACAACTATTGTGCATTTCATGCATTGGGTTCATCTAGGGTTGTAAACAGGTCGGTTCTGATCCGAGTCCATTGTGGATCCGGAACCGGAACCATTAAGGAGAAGGTGGAACCGGATCCGGAACCGTTTCGGAATCGGTTTATTGGCTCCGGAACCGGAACCAGAACCATATAAGGAAACGGTCTGGATCCGAATCCGGGTCTAGGTAAAGAATGATATTAAAAAAATATGATTTTTAGGAGAGATTTTCGAAAATTGAGGTAATCTGTTGGGTCTCGGGTCCACGGGTCTGAACCAAGGTGGAACCGGACCCGGACCCAATTACTTATCGGGGCCTAAATAGGAACCCAGATTTAATTTTTAACGGGTCAGAACCTTCAAATAATCGAAAAATCGGATACCCATTTATATCCCTAAGTTCAGCCCTCTTGCCGAAATGCACACATTGATGAATTTTGTCATACTATGCTACCTGGTCAATCGAGTGGCCACTACAGGCAGAAACGATAGTACCCAAAGTTAGGTGTCATGTCAAAATCCTAGGCCCATGCCATCCTGTGGGCCTCAAAAGCACTGTCCAAACAAACTCAAATATAATATTGATACAACTAGATGATTCTGAGGAGTCTTAGCCGAGTTTACTAGTCAAAACTCAGTATAAAATACATACAAAAAGATTTAAAAAACAGGAATTCATTTTATTAATCCTTTGGCCGAGTCCTCACCAAGCCAGAGTACTGAGTCAAGACGAGTCACCCAAAAATCAGTTAGGCTCCATTACACACAAGTTAACCGAGATGAGTCTGCTAGATGTGACCAAGTTTTAAACTATGCTCAAAAGTTCATCCTATATCCGGCTCAAATAACATCGTCATCATCAACATCATAAATTAACCTTACACTATCAATCTGAGAAAATGAGAATACAAAATTACATTTTTCAAGTGGGAGATGTGGACGGGGAATGCAACACAAATGACCGCTCTCTCTGTCTGTCCTCTGAGAAACAAACAGGGTCTGTTACAACTTACTAACAATCAAAAAGACATGAGAATGTGTTTGGTGAAGTAGCCGTTTCACTAACCTTTAACTAAGCTTACGTTTGTAGTTGTAAGGGGCAGGTGTTTGGGCCGCCGTTCCCTGTGCTATTTTTAGTTGAGGGGATAATCTAACTTGCCCCACGCGATGCATATGTACACCAAACCATTAAATTCAACTACTTACTTGATATCTGCCCAAACAACCTTGTAAGTTGTAACTTGCCCCTCTTTTGAGCCCCTTGTGGGGCTCAAGGGAATCTTTGGATACCCACACACCCGCGGCCCTGTGTATGATGGCGAAGGCTCAAATTATCATTGGCCAAACTTGATCCATAGCCCACAAGTATTCACCGTCCAAAACAAGTACACAGTCGATTCTATGGTTTAGTGCATTTGGATGGGTGCCAAACCTCATGACCCGCAACTATCAAGGGAGGTCCTTATTGATGGTCCACTCGGATGGATCATAAAGTGGGCCCCATCATGGTGTTTTGGAGCACCAACGCTCACCAACAAAATGGCTCCCCTATTTGAGCTCGCCTATTTGTGTAACTTACTTGTATAGTATTGTCGAGCAAAGGGACAAATCGAGAGAAAAGTAAAGAAGATGGGGTCAAACCAAAAGTGCTAATGACACGAGAGAGTGGAATTTTTTTTTTTTACCTTTTTAGTAAAATTAAGAGGGCTTTTTGTCATTTCAGATATGGGATAGTAGCTTTTTTTACTTTTTAGGTAAAACAAAATTGGAAAGAAAAGGCCTAGGTAGTCATGATATAAGAATAAGTTAGCAATAGATAATTTCAGATTTTGAGGTCTTTTTCATAAAAAGTAATATAGATAATTAAAATATTTTTAGTAATTGGAAAGTGAAAATAGAAATCAATAGGCTAAAACTTATGCTTTGTATAAAGAGCAAGGCTCCCCTAAGCTCGAAGTTAGGGAGAAAATTTCGTAAGCTCGTGCTTGTAGGGTCCACCTTTGGTCCATCCAAATTGACCAAACACATGACCCCCTTAAATTGCAAATGTCCACCAATTTTCGGTAAGATCCTAATTTACTGGACCGTTGGATTGACTATATATCAATCCGAATGGATTTTTGACCATTAAACTTTTGTGCCCATATGGAGATGATAGAAATTACGGTTGGGGTTGATTTTTTGCTGGGAGGAAGATCTTAGGGATTCTTTGAAACCCCCCCACCCCCACCCCCACCCCCACCCCCATCCTCATGTGGGTCTCCAAGTGAGCCCCACCACACACTTAAGCTTATTTTATACTAAATTTAAGTTTAGGAGAGCCTTGCTCTTATATAAATATAAATATATATATATTAGTTATTTAAGGTTTGACACACCAAGAGGACATGCGCAATCCACTTTACGAAGATCCTAAACCTTCAAAGGATGTGTCAATCCATATATATGCCCCTAGGTTGGCATCAATTGCAACAATCACCATTTGATTCAGACATCAATTACCATTCAGTTTGGATGCCTTTAAAATATGGTTAAATCACACATTAATCACATTTTTTTTAACGAGATCAAAGTTTTCACATAAATTAACAACAAATTAGACTAACATTATAAGTTAGGTTTTCCCGCTAACCCACTTATACCTGAGTGGTGGGGCATTTCTGATCTCCCTCACCATAAAGCAACCATGGGTCAAATCCTACTTGTGCTTAGCTGAGTAGGGACTCGGTAGGTTGTCTATATGGGCACGAAAGTGTTTAACTACTTATGAAAAAAACAAAAAAAAAAAAAAAAAAAAAAAAAAAAAAAAAAAAAAAAAAACCATATGGAAGAGGGAAAAAGGAAGTTAAGTCTTCCCGACATACATGAATAAGCAACCTAATTCTGGTCAGTTGAAATAAGATTGATTGCAAAACTCGATGTACATAGAAAGCATAGCTAAGTTTTCTTATAAATATTGATTTAAACCCAAATTAGAATTTGAAAAAGGAATTGATATTGGCACTCCCTCTCCCCTTTTACTGTCCTAATAAAGGGACATTTTGAAGTGCCAATATCAATAGCCTTTGAAAAAAGAAAAGTAAAGCAAAGGTAAACTACAGCCCTTTTTCAAATTCAAAAGGTGGGATACAAATGTCAAATAGCAACAATGGAACTCCACCAAAGCGGGATCAAATTTGCCCATAACCAACGGGTCAATACTCACAACGGTACCCAAATATAAGATGGGCCAACCCTAACCCATGAGGTAGGGTACACTTAGATTTAGTTAAGACAGTTCACTTCCCATGCACGTAAAGTCGATGGGGGATGTTGTCCCAAAATCAGGAGGCAAAAGAGTACTTGTTGCTTCCACAAAGACGTTTTCTCTTTCTATCTATCCATCTCTCTCTTCTGTGTGGCGATAAATGATGCCACGTGCCAATTTACATAAGTACCCCTCCAAGCTTCTCGGTCTCTGATGTACCTCACCGTAATTTCCTGAAGTCGGGGGAGGGGGGGCATCCGTCATTTCGTAGTGGCCTTATCCCCACAGTATGCCATTGATCAGAGAGAGAGAGAGAGAGTGTAAGCAGTTGCAGGCACGAGAGGCGCATGACTGACGGAGAGGAGTTAGTAGCGCCCACCGGCGTTCATTAGCAAGATCACGTGATGGTGTCACGTGACCAACCTTTTTTATAATTTCAACGGCGGATCTTTGCAGTTTGCAGTCAAAGACGTCGAAAAAAGGATGCTCGATTACGCCCCCGCATGCGGCCATGGATCGAAATGTCGTTATCGGACCATGATCCGCATTACAATAAGTCAAAAATAATCATGTACTAATTACTGATATGGGCAAATACAGCCTATCAATATAGTTCCATAGGTTTAGACAGTGATAATTCAATCCATAGATGGACATTTAAAACATAGAAGGGAAGAATAAATCAAACGACCTTTTGTTTTTTAATTTAGACGCGTTCATACTCACTCACACATCATTGTTTACGTTCCTTCTTAAAATCAACGCTTAGTTAAAAATTATTATTAATTGTTTCTATGTAAATGAGATGCATAATCACACGCCCTTCTCTAGTTTTTTGTCATTAATCAAAAATTTTTCTTAGTTGTTTCTATGAAAAGAGATGTCTCACCTCTGAAATGTTAGTTCGGATGAATAAGAATCTAACTAAGGCCTCAAATAAAATTGATTCAAGCAGTCACTTTGTAAATAAATAGTTTGGCGCAAAGCAGACTTGCATAATAGTAAATGACATGTGGATCACAAATTAGTCATATAGTTAAAATGGTACGCACAAACTTATTATGTACTCAAGGTTATATGTGTGGGCTTGTGAAAAAATTAAAAATATAAGACACTTTTATAAACTTCCCATAATGTCAAGCAGAAAATTAAGTATATAACACCTTTTTTAAATCTAATTTGATAGAACATGAAAAGTATCATGGAGGCTAAGTTGAAATCCGTATGAAAAGGTAGTTGTTTAAGATAACTTATATACATGGGTTTAGGAGATGCAACTTCCAAATATTGATATAAGAACACTGGCATCCGTTTCAATCAATATAATAAATAATCACAAAATGTAGACTTGCGAAACCGCACCTGAATCAATTCGAAAATAGTATGCACCTTCGGTCAACTGATCAATGCCCTTCCAAGTTCCAAGTTCCAAGTTCCAAGTCAGTTGCGTAACCATAGTGGAAGCAAAATGGGGTAGATTGTATTGGATTCCCATGATTGGTCACCAAAACCATGGCCCACGCATGTACAAAGTCAAAGGTGGGAGATAGTATCCATGTCGTAGACCTAAAGATCACATAATGCCACTTTCTATTTAGCTGTATTTAAGTTTAATAATTGTGCTGTCAATTTCTACTATGAGATGATTACAGCACTCTCCTATGGCTGTCAACTAGGTAAACACATGAAACACAATGGGCCCATTCCTTTACAAGGTGGGACCTTTCCTTCCACCATTGATTATTGGGTCCACCCACTACTCTTCTCGGCAGCCATATTGTTCCCCCAATCTTGAAAGAGAGAATATTCATCATGTCTAGCTCCAACCAGGGTGAATCATGAAGACAGTTTTTTGATGCTCAATTTTCACACATGTGGGGCCATTATTATGTTATTTTTACCATTGGTATGATGAGGACCACTGCATTTGGTAAATTTGGTACCTTGGGAAGAGAAAATGGTTTCTAAGTTAAGATTATTTAGACCTTACAATTTTTTTTATAGGAAATGAGGTAAATATTTTCTTTCTTGAAAACGAAGTTCAACATTTCTTCTAGCTATGTAAATAAAGACAAAGATCATCATCGTTCCTATCCATTAGCATAATCATCATCATTAAACCCTTATCCTATTTGTTTTGGAGTCGGTTATATAAATTTTGTCCCTCTATCCTAATTTATTGGGCAACAAAAGCCTTCAAGAGCTTCAACCTTTTTAGAACTATGATGGTCAATTCTACCATTTGTTGAAATCGTCAATCTTAAGTCTTGGTGTGAGTTCTCACCTAGCTTTTTAGGATTTGTTGTCCCAAATTACCACATTCACTTGCTAAAAGGGCTCTCTCATCTTACTTGACGTCTACTTTCCTAGCCGAGGCCTTTATCACCTCATTTGAGGTTACTACCTTGGCTTCACATGAGGGCGGGTCCCGGCCTCCTAAAAAAAAAACGTATAGATAAAAGAAGAAGAATGCATCCAGTAGACCGGCAGGCAAAATTAAACTTTCAGTCTTTGGTGGTAGGGGGACCGGTCACACCAAAAACCATAATCAGCAAGGGTAATTTTGTCATTTGCAACAAAACGCAGCGTAGAAAACAGAATTCTGCTCCGACCTCCGTCGACTTTGACTCAGTCAACGCCTCCGTACAATTTAGGATAAAGCAAGCAGACTGTCAAAAGCTGTTCTAATGTCTTTTTTCGTATTCCGAAACTACCCTTCTCCAGGTTAGCGATTTTATTTTATTCTATTCTTGGGAGCGTTTGGCTTCGACTTTACTCTTCCTCTGTCATCACGTGCGCGGGGTCTCGCCCTCTCACGCTCCGGTTCCCGACGCACCCGACAATGTCAAAAGCGTCAAGCAACATCCTCCTCTTCCCCAAATCCCCATTAGCCTTGCTCTTATTTTACTAAATCTTAATTATTCTATACTTCCTTTCATTCTTCACAAAAATTGAGAGAGAGAGAAAGAGAGAATCTAAGAGAATGAGAGAATGAGGAATGAAGGAATGAGATTGTGGAATACTAAGTTTAATAATTTTATTCTCACCTTGTGAATATTTTAACCCTTGGGGTACTTCTTTCCATGTAATCCAAATGACTGTAATGCCCTCGAGCGCTTCGTGCTCTTGTATATCATTGATAAAATAGCGGGAAATAACATGTGTTGGTTTTGATAAGATTGATGCATTAGATCGATAGAGTAAACGTAACGGGCATGCATCGTTTATTTATGCATTGGGTATTAATATAGGTGCTGAATGGTGGTGCAGGTTGAGATGAATTGAAATTATTGTTGAAAATGCTATTCTAGAGAAATATTTGTTTTAGAAAATGTTGGAGACATTTTAATATTGGACTTGAGATGATATTATTAAATGTCACAAAAAAAAATACTTTTGAGGATCATTAAAAGTAAAAGAATTATAAAAACAGGTTTAAATTACTATTAAACTAATATTATACATATACCATTTATTTTTCTATTTGATTACCATAATATCACCAATCTTCTTCTCATTTTTATGATAACGTTTTTTTTTTTTATCATGCCAATTTTGGAACAACTTTGAGATTATATATAAAAAAGATGCAAACTATAGGTGATGTTAAGAAAAATTCTAAAAATATTAATTTACAATAGTTGCAATACTAGCTGATGCAGGTTATTATGTTTTTCCTTGTTCATTATCATAGCTTATCTCACAATAAGATATTAGATAAAAACAAAACTTTGCTTATCTCAGCAATTCTGATAATATGAAAAAGAATTTTACTTAACAGCTCCACAGCCAAATTAAATATTATATATCTACATGCAGTCATTATCACTTGATCAAAACCTTGCCCCAGCCTTATTTGGATTAACAAAATAAAATCTGTTTCTCTATTCCAATTTATATACACTAATATAGTGCGAAAAAGAAAATATGATATCATTTTGAATAAGAAAGACTATTCATTATATTATTTATATTGTTAAGAAATCAAGCCTTCTAATATTTTCATACATGCATGTAATTAGTAATTAAGGTTAATACACCTATTAAGTTTCGAACCCGGGTAGCGTGGGTCCCATGTAATCATTTATGGGGTGGCATCATATTGATCCAAATCGTCCATAAATCACTAGGGTTTTGTCTTATTGCTTCAGCCCATCTTTAGCTTTGTACTTTTGTCTTTACTTTTATAATCACTGTCTTGTTTCCACTCTCCCTCTCTCTCTCTCCATTCGGCAGCTGGTAAACACCTCTCGTAGTTTTCCCACGGCAAAAAGAGAGCCCAGGGGCATTTTCGCCTAAAACCTTTTACTATATAACATACCTTTGTTACTAAGCTACTTTACTAATAAAGTAATAATAATTAACTAAATAAAAGAGCCAGAGCCGAGGAAAGTAGAGTAGAAAGGGTTTTCAATTAATTTCAAAGAATAAGGAATGATGAGAAAGACGGGAATCGCGGCGGGTGAACCGGGCCGGGTCCGTGCGTGAGTCGGCTCGGGTTCCGAACGCGGCCTGGTGACTTACCGTGCGGTCAAAGATGTTGACATGCATGCCGGGCGCATGGTAGCTGACGCGGCACCGTTCCGTTCGCCACGTGTTGGTGGTGGAGTGCCGTGCCGCTCCCGCACTTGTATAGCAGTGGACATGTGGGTCCCACCTGTTGGGCCAATTCCATCATCTTGGCCAGATTCATTAGATGGGTTCCACGGGGGCTGCAAATCTTGTGTGGGGACCACCGGATTCTGGTCCGCTAAAGACCGTCTCAACCTTTTATCATCGTTCATTACGTGCAACATTCTCTTATATATATGGGAAAATATTCAAGTGATAACTAATTCTTTTAATTTATATGAGAGTTTTTTTCCGAGCCTAACTATTAACTCATTCAAACCTAGCAATCAATAGGGAACCCCCCTGATAGTCACTGATCACAAGGATTGACTCACATTTAAATGGATTGAACCGTTGGATCGATAGTTGAATATTTTTTTGAATATGAAGCAATTAGACTTGTGGGCCATGGATGAAAGGGTTACGGGCATGGGTTTGGAGTCAAACTTGATACTTGGGATGGTCTCACATAGATCTTTCTATCTCCCCTGGTCCCATTACCAAATGGAATCCACAATTTGGCTCCATAAAAAAAGTTTTCATGTAATATGTGAGAACTAGTTCTCACCTGAATATTACTAATATATATACGGTAATACTCAGATATAATATTCAGGTGAGAACTAGTTCTCACATAGAAAATGAGAACTTTTTGTGGGGCCCAATTGTGGGGTGCATTTGGGGATGAGACCAGGGGGATGGAAAGATCTATGTGAGACCATCCCAAATATCAAGTTTGACCCCAAACCCATGCCCCTAACCCCTTCATCCATGGCCCACAAGTTTAATGGCTTCATATTCAAAAAAATATTCAACCATCGATCTAATGGTTCAATCCATTCGGGTGTGAGCCAATCCTTGGAATTATTGACTACGGGGGTTCCTTATTGGTTGCTAGGTTTGGATGGGTTACTAGTTGGGCGCCGCAAAAAAGTTCTCATATTTCTCACTTAAATATTTTCCATATATATATATATATATAGCAAGGCTCTCATAGGCTCAAGCTTAGGATAAGGTAAGCTCAAGTGTGTGGTGGGGCCCACCAGGGGGCCCATTTGGGGATGGGGATGAGGGGGATTTTTAAGCACTCTCTGGGATCTTCATCTTTACAAAAAATCAGCTCCAACTACAATTCTATCATCTTCATATGGGCTCAAAAGTTTAATGGTCAATAGTCCATTTGGATCGATACATAGTCGATCCAACGGTCCAGTAAATCCGGATACGACCGAAAGTTGGTGGACATGTGCAATTTAGGAGGGTCATGTATTTGGTCCATTTGGATAGACCTAAAGTGGGCCCCACAAGCATGAGCTTACGAGATTTTATTCTAAACTTAAGATTAGGAGAGCCTTGTTCATATATATATTTCCATCTCCTCTCTCTGTTTTTTTTTTTAATCCTTCTGTTTTTGTTCATCTCTAGAGTTTGTAAGCTAATTAATAGATAGGAATTCATTTCATAATTAGTTAAAAATTTCGATCCAAAATTACATGTACGAAATGACCACCAAATAGCCTATTCTCTAAGAGAAGTTTAATGAAAGAAAAATAAAAAATAAAAGTTTATCATTACTCTTTATAATTTTGAATTTTAAAAAAGTTGGATCTCATCTGTATCGCTACCTTATATATTTTACCCTCATCTCATGTCATTTACAATTTACTATCTTATTATTCATGCGTGGAGCTAAAATAGGCTTTCAAGTTTTTGTTGATATAAACTAAACAATGTTTTTTGAATGAAAAAAATATTATCATCATTATTAAAGCCTTTTCTCAATTGTATGGAGATTGACTACATGAATTCTATTTCTCCTTTTTGATATCGTTAGTGCCAAATTAGTGGAAAATACAAATATTTTGAGAAAATATTACTCTCTACAAAATTTCTCAATTATATGTATTTTTGAATTGAAGGTTACGACTTTGTGGGAAAAAGTGTATCCCTTTTTTTTCAATTGGTGCACCCAATACATATTAGGTAGAAATCCATGCTAAAAAAATCGAGAAAAAATACCCTCCTAATTTATGTAAACCATGAAATTTAACTCAGGTGTTATATGCTCGTTTGGCTGTGGGAGAAAAAGTAGTGAAAATGGAGGTGGAAAGAGTTTCTACAAAATAAATTTGTACCCATGGGCACTTTTTTCCCACTAGTGGTTTTTTATTACCTCCTCTTATTACAGCAAAACAGACCATTGAGGGATTCGGCTGTTTAGTTTTGAAATTCTCTTTGTAAAAATAGAAAATGTGAGAAGTTCAAGGAGACAAATTCAGCCCCTAACTAAAGAGTGCCTTCTCAAAAGTAAAGGTTGTCAAAGTGGTTCAAGTCTTATTATTACAAATTCGAGAAAGAACTCGCACCATAAAGTCTAAAGTTACACGACTGCAATTCCACATGAATGTAACTTTTAACCTAAATTACACCATCGGCTGCTAACTTTGAATGGAATCCAAGAAGCGATAGAGGAAATAGTCATGTGAAATGGTCCCACATGCATTGGATTGGAGCCGAAAACATCCCCATCCAAATCCAAATCCCAACAAGCAGAATTTATGGGGTTCTCTTCAATCTCGTGTGGTATATTGGAAAATCTTGCAAGATCCTCTTGTCCCATGCCCATAACTTGATCAGTCTCTGAAAAAACAAAAAAAAAAAAAGGATGTATCATGATGATGAGGTTGAGTTGCAGAATATCTCTTTTTCTTCTCTCTCTCCTTATAGTGTTTGTGTTTGGCTTCCCCTCCTTTTGGGCAATCTCACCATGGCTCCAAAGGACGTTTGTACTTGATCTATAGTTCTAGAGAGAGAGAGAGAGAGAGAGAGAGAGATTGTACTTTTACTTTTACAGTTGTAGAGAGAGAGAGATTGTACTTCTTCTGCTGCAGTTCTAGAGAGGGAGGGGGGAGACTTGTTCTTGAAGGGAATGGGATGGATGATCTGAGGTCATCAAGAACGTCGATCAATGGAAGGCCACGTTTAGTAACGCTTTAGATTCACTCAATGCATGTATAAAACAACAAGATAAAGATAAAACAAAACTCGGGTTATGTCATCTACAAGTGACGGTGATGATGGGAGGAAGAAAAAAAGTGTCATGTGATGGGAGGATTGTGTACTTGATGTAACGTGTATACAAGATGAAACCTTAATATAATCGCCACTGTTTCTTGCATTGGGAGGACTGCAAGTAGAGTCCAGTTTTTTTTTTTTTTTTAAAAGGAAGTCCAGCTTAATGGGGGCCTACCTTTGATCATTGGATTTTTATGTGGTGTCTTTACGTGATCCGGAGTTAGTCCCAGTTTAGTAATCTTTTGACATTTACTCTATCTTGGAATCAATTTATTTGTGTGTATATTATCGTCATTTGTGTCTGATATTAGATTCAATATGAATTATTTTAACCTTAGCACCATGGCCCCATGTCGAACTGTCCATCATCATGCTTAGATTGAGCACAAAATAGGTTGATTTAACAGCCATTAATGATTAATGAGCCTTATATATACAGAAATGGATTAAATGATGGGACCCATGTGGTTTAAAGTCAGTGAATGGAATGATCTTTCAGGCCGAAATCAAAACCTACTAACCAGTTTTTGGACACTCTTAGTGGTCTTTTGCCATTTACAAATAAGATATAAAAATAGGTTCTGAATATACAAAGGGTTTATATATCGGTAATATTCAGGTAAGAACTAGTTCTCATATATTATATGAAAATTTTTTTGTGGGGCCTAATTGTGGGCCCCATTTGGGGATGAGACCAGGGAGTGGAAAGATTTATGTGAGACCACCCCAAGTATCAAGTTTGACCTCAAACCCATGCCCCTAACCCTTTTATCCGTGACTCACAAGTTTAATGGCTTTATATTTAAAAAAAAATATTCAACCATCAGTCAATTCGAATGTGTGTAAATCATTGGGATTAATGACTATCACGGGGTTCCCTATTGGTTGCTAGGTTTGGATGGGTTACTAGTCGAGCCACGCAAAAAAGTTCTTATATGATAAGTGAGAACTAGTTCTCACTTGAATATTTCCCTTTTATATATAACATTTTCATGTACAAATGTTATATGGGTGAAACCATGGTTTAAAATCTCGGTATCGGTCGCGGTATCGGCCGGGCCGAAAAACCGATACGTCGCGGATATCGTCGCGGATATCGGTCCGTCGCGGTCGTCGCGGTGTGAATTTTTTTTTAATCCAAAAAAATCTGCAAAAATATTCAAAAAATCCAGAATATTAGATAATGTTGGAAAACAATATTTTTTTCCATTAGTAACAATAATAAATCAAAATCTCGGTCACCTTAAGTTATGAGTCCTGTCTGTATCGCTGTTCGCTTTATTCTCCAGTATTTTATATAATGCAACCATTATCGATGCTCATGATCAATAAGATGAAATATCATAAATCTGACATAATGCAACCACAATTTTTGGCAAAAACTCATACTTTTTTTTCAAAAAGTATAGATCTATTTTAAACTAATACATTATCAATGCATTTGAACATTAATGTGAAAAAATGTAATTGATTTCAAGAAAAGCCCCAAATTTTGGAAATAAAAAAATTTAGATCTACACTTTAAAATACTAGATCTAGGGGAAAATAAGTGAGTAACATCGAACCTAACTCAATATAAAGCCTTTTGGTTCATGAATTAGCATATTACACAATCTTTACTACTATATCATTCCAAACATAATTAAATAGGTTTAATATCATATCTAGTAGTTTATGATAATAATAGACATCCAAGAAAAAAAAAAAAAAAAAGACAATTAGCAAAAGAGTCCTAGCTATCACGGTCAAGTAGAACATTTTGTTTTCTTGAATTTTGATTGTCATTTATCTAAAACATGCGCTTCGCAGGGGGGGTCCGGGGGTATCCCCCGGCGGGGGTCGAGCTGACTGGTCAGCTCGCGGGGGTCCAGGGGGCAGCGCCCCGAAAAAAAAAAAAAAAAAAAAAAAAAGGAGATCGGCTGATATTTTCAAAATATCGGCCGAGATATCGCCACGGCCGATATTTTGAAAATATCGGCCGATATATGGCGATATTTTGTCCGTATCGCCGCGACCGATATCTCAGCGAGATATCGGTGCGGTACCGACCGGTACCGGTACGTATCGGCCGGTACGTACCGGTACCGGCCGATATTTTAAACCATGGGTGAAACATCTTATTATGTTTGTTTTGATGCACCTTTTTTATATACAGTAAATGATTATATCCAATGGTTTTAGATGAGTTTGAGAATTTTTTTAATGTTTCTCATGAAATTCTTAAATTTTTTTTTCAAGATTTATGATATAAAACTAAATGTTTTGATGCTTTTAATTCATATACCACCTTTGAGGGGTGGTGCAGTTGGCTAAGGCTATGACTCAGGAATTGGAGGTTGTGGTTTCGAACTTGTACTCTTTCCTTGTAGTCATTTGCTCAGGTAAAAGATTGACTTACCCAATCCATGGGGGAGACATGCGCTTCACGTGCCTGAGGGAACAATTGGTTCTCAAAAAGGTTAGACACCCTAGTTAAGAAAAAAGAAAAAAACTTAATACTTCATTAGAATGGACTCAGTTACACACAATTTCCGCTCTTCGTAAGGGCAAATAAAGGAGATTATGTGTGGTTATTAAATCATTTCACGAGAACAAGGGGGGTTTTCCAGTTGGTTAAAAACCTCATTTTTCACCATTCAGCTCAAGGATCGATCCTTAATCCCGAGTGGGAGGGGCTATTATTTCTCTATCACAGAGCTTCTCTCGTCAAATGCGAGAAGTGGATATTATTTCTCCTAGGATGAGGTCTTTATGGTTCCCTGCAGCCTGGCTAGGTACGTACCAAAAAAAATAACATCATGAGACGCCACATCTGCTGTGGGGCTCAAAAGTTCTGTTCTTTTGGTACCCACCAAATTGGTCGACCACACCACATGTGCTTTTCACCAGTGCAACCGGATATCCAACCTTAATTTTCTCCCAATCAATAGGTTTATCCTTGTCAACACGCGATGCATGTGGGTGATGTGGGACCCAATAGTTAGAGTTGCTCCAACAGAAGCAATCCACATTAGCAAAAATCACAAAAATCCCCCCATCTTCTATATTATCCTCACCTTATCTCCACATGGGGTAGACTCTCCATGTCCATCCATCACTTGACATATGTCAAATCTCCACCCTCTCTCTCAACCACACACCACACTCTATCCTAGCCAATCCAATAGAACATCTCCTTTGTCTCCACATGCCACGTGTCATCCTCCACTCCCTTCATCTCTCTATCAGACCCAAAACAAATATCTTTATATATAAAAAAAAAATAGAAGGTGGGCCACTATTAATCCAACTACCAGTAAAATAGTAAATAAAAGAAGAAGAAGAGGAGGAGGAGAAATGAAAGTTGATAACTTCTAATTAGTACTTTAATTAGATTAGTGGGCTTTGTCGGAAAGCAAGAATAATACAACCACCACGTCCAATCAGGTAAAGAAAAAACACTAACAGAATCATAAAGCAAGATCTTTGAGAAAGCATTATACTAAAAGAAGCAAGAAGAAGGTTTTTGCATGTCTTTGACTCGACAGATTGTACTAGTACATGTATTATATATCAATTCAAGTGAAAGAAAAACTACTACTCTTCTCTTCTTGTAAGTGAAGAAACTCTCTCTCGTGACTTGAGAAGGGGTGCCAGATCCGGCAAGTTAAGTGGGTCAATGGATATTTCATTTCAATATGATATCAGGAGGAGAAGATACGACCTCGTGAGAATTATATGAACCATCTTTCCATTAGATTATTCTTAATATAATACGTTTGCAAGACAAGATTTAGAAGCTACTCTTTTGTCTGGGATTATAGAAGAATATTGGAAGTTGTGGAGGGGTATTTGATAGTTTGGATGTGACGACAATTATGGATTATATTTTGTGGTGATGGTTTGACCTTGAATTTCAAAAAAAAAAAAAAAATGCCATTGTTTGAGAATAGGTTTGAGATCTTATGTAAGGACAACAATCTAAAGAAAATGCCCAATAATTTTAGTAAGACATACATTTTTCTTTCTTATTGATATATTAGGATTTGAACTCACCGTCACATATATACACAAATGCACTCATGTCCTTAATCAACTGAACAACAATTAAAATTAAAAAATGAGTTTACCTTGTAGTTTTTCATTCTAAAAAGTAGTCCAATATTAGGATTAGCTGGATCCCTGTATTAGGGTTTGTGGTTTGGAATTTATTGTCCAAGATTTGCCTCCTGTCAGCAGGGATCTTAGTTTGCCACAGATGGTATTCTAATTTACAACTGTTCTCATTATTTATCTTTAAAATCCCAAGCCCTTACTATGTCTGGTCATGTTTTTGTCTACTTTCTTTGTAATATAATCTTGAATTGTTGAAACTTGTGTCATAATAACAGAAGATAAAGATCTCAACAAATTGAAGATTTATATCTAGCTATTAATAGGGTTGATAATTAAATCTACTTTCACATGATTTTTTCTGACCCCATTCATTTCAATTACCACAGTGATCAAGAAAATAACCAGTACCATTTTAATGAGAGACCACCAATACCATAAATGACAAAACAGCCCTCCATTAAGACCGACAGGGTACGATGGAGGGCCAGTGGGGTCCTTTTGCCCTTTCAAGCTGCAGCATAAATCCCAAAAACACCCTTGCTTGTAAGTGCATTTCCTTCATTTTGCAGGGACAGAAACGTCAAATTTAATCCAAAACGATGTCTCTACTCTCTGGCCCCCACAAAATGGGGAAATAATGTGATTAGGGCAAATCAATGCTTCCTAATATCGGACTGTGCTACAATGCGCATAGAGTGGCCCACCCCTAATGGTCTGATTAACTTAATCATGGTTTAATGTTTTTTGGTGAGACCCTAAAGCTCTTCACGCCGAACTGGGTTTGGGCCGACCAGGCCAGTACTTCATTAGTAAGAGTCCATCCATCCATCCCTAGAGATTGCTTAGCAGGTCCCACATGTATAATTCAAAATGCTAAAAATGACTATCCATGATTGGATCTGTGTCAAATTAAGTATTTGGTTTTGTCTTCTCATATTTGTTTCAAGCATGTTGACAGGGGAGACACCCTTCTTGCTATTGTTTAATTTTTTTAAAAACCCTTTTCTTGTTGTTTGTTTGGTCCGGGATAATGGTTTAATACTACCTTGAGGATTTTACCCAAAAAATCCTTTAAGACTTGTCAATAGCCAAAAGCACCATGAACATCTTATAATGACCACAGTAGTCTCAGAAGCTTTATTTGGTTTTTCTTTTCTTTTCTTCTCTGAGCAGGGATATCCCTGCTCCTCCCAAAAACCATTTTGCCTTTTACCATGTTCGACTTCTTCTCTCCTTCCGTCTTTCTTCCTTTCTCTCCCTTATCCCCTATGGGTCGGCACCGGCAGCCTGCAGTTCTTCCTCTCCTCTTTTCCTTCCTTTAATCTACTGCAACGATCTTTTCCACTCTTGTTGCTGATTGGGACGCCAGTCCTAGCTTTTCTCTCTCAAATTGCTACGAAAGATCGAAATCTGAGTGTTTTCGAGCTCATTAGGAAATGGGGTTTTGATATGGCAGCTGGGTTTTCTAGAACAGGTGCTTTTTCCATGTTCAGAATCTTATATTTTCGTAAGATGGATTTTAAGGATTGAATCTAGAGTTCCCAGCTGAAATTTGGGGTTTTCCTGATTACAAAGTAGAAGGGTTTTCTGAGATCTGCAAGGATTAAAAAGCTATTGTGCTTGGATTCATCATTTTGATGGGAGATTTGGGTCTTTTTCATCTGGGTTCGGATTAGAACTTCTTCAGTTGCAGAGATCAGATTCCAGAACGTCAGAGGAAGAAGAAGACAGTGCACGCCCAAATTAGTGATGTGAACAGGGATATCCCTACTTTTGTTAGTATTGTTAGCATGGATATCCCCGCCCACTAGAGTACTGTGGGTGCTGTCTCTCAAGGACTGGTTTCAGTTGGGACGGGGATATCCCCGCCCAAATTAGTGTTGTGAACAGGGATATCCCTGCCTCTGTTAGTGCTGTGAGCGGGGATATCCCCGCCCATCAAAGTACTGTCTCTCAAGGTGGTTTCAGTTGGGACGGGGATATCCCTGCCCATATCAGTGCTGTGAACAGTTACACCCTTAGTTTTGGTGATGTACGCACCAAGCGAAGGTGGGTATTAGTGGCCATGTATGTTTGAGCGGCTGGTGCTCCGAATCCAAGTGTGAGCTCACGTCCATCGCCTAATTCTGAACAACATTGATAAAATGGCCAAATGTGGGATCCATTTGGAAAATTCCATAAGTTTAGATGATTAACTGCACACTTGACTAATGTGAGAATCCTTATCTTACACCAACCATCCAAACTCATACAAAGTAATCCACTGTTCATTTTATTTCATCTTACTCCTCTTTAACTTTATCCATTACATGACACTTACGGTATTTGTACTCTATTCCTCTTGGAAACAAAATGGCCATTACCTTTAACTTTTTCTTGGCCCAAACCAAAAAAGGGTCAGGCCTGAGATGGAACCATTTTTTATCCAATTCATTTTCAGTTTTTTGAAAGATGATCTGAGTTTGGATCCGGATCCAGTTCTGACTCGACCTAACTGGGTCTGGGTTTGCTTGGGACAAGAAACTCATTGCCAGCCCACTTTTTTTTGTTTTAGAAACCCATTGCCCTTTGTTTTCTCATGATCATGATTCATCAAGATAGTGAGTTTTCCCAAGTGAGAAATGCAGTGATTGTTTGAGACTTGAGAGACTGAGAAACTCACCATGGAAGCAAATGTGATTTGATTAGGTATGCAAATTCCTCATAAGGCATTACCATAATCAGCATGTGGTTATAGCCAAAGAGAGCTGACAAAACCAACCAGTCCTCATGGCCCAGGGGGCACAACACAAGACATGATTTGTGAACGCCCTTTTTTATTTTTTTTTATGGATGTATGGTAAAGTAAACATCCATAATAAGTGTGTGGAGATATCCCCGTCCCAACTAATACCAGTACTCTGGTGGGCAGGGATATCCTCACTCATAGCACTAACAGAGGCAGGGATATCCCTGTTCACATCACTAATTTGGGCGGGGATATCCCCGTCCCAACTGAAACCAGTCCTTGAGAGATAGAACCCATAGTACTCTGGTGGGCGGGGATATCCCCGCTCTCAACACTAACAGAAGTAGGGATATCCCCGCTCACAGCACTAACACGGACAGGATATCCCCTTCCAAAACACTGTCATGTTGGGTTTTCTTTACAGAAAACTAATCCAAATCATAGTTCTAGCAAAGGAGTCTAAAACCCTTGTCTTCTCTCCTCAAAACCACCCAACTCTCCAATCCATCTCAAATCTCTCACACTCCACTTTTCAATCATCTCTCACCTTCTCTTATCTTGAGAAATCATGTGGGTTTTCAATGACTTGGGCTTCTCAGAAGCTACCCTTGCAGTGCTCCTCTTTTCAGACCCCACCCTACTATTTACGAACATAAAGAATCGCATCATCCCATCCGTTGGTTCCCACAAAACCATCGTCCACGCCAATGAAAATGTGTTGTTATCGATCAAACGCTCGCCGTGCATTTCACATTACAAAATCCAAAGCAAAATGAATCCCAATTTGTTTATCTTGAAAGATCATGGGGTACCCGAATCCAATATCATGAAATTAATCACAACCCATCCGAGAGGGCTGGTGCTCATTCCTGAATGGTTTAGGGAAACTGTGGAAATAGTGAAAGAAGTTGGTTTCAATCCAGTGACCTTGAAATGATTTGCAGAAACTCAAATTAAGAATCTTTGATTTAATGAAACTGATAGGGGATAAGGGAGAGAAAGGAAAAGAGGAGAGGAAGAACTGTAGGCTGCCGGTGCCGACCCATAGGGGATAAGGGAGAGAAATAAAGAAAGACGGAGGGAGAGAAAGAAATCGAACAGGGTAAAAGGGAAAAGGGTTTTGGGGTTTGTTTAAGGTAAAAGGAGCAGGGATATCCCTGCTCAGCGGAGAATTGAAAAAATTACCAAACTGGGCATTTGGGACTACTATGGTCTTTATGAGATGTTGAAGGTGTTTTTGGCTTTTTACAAGTCTTAAAGGATTTTTCGGGTAAAATCCTCTTTGACCTTTTGTTGGTTTCTTTTCCTATGTATTAATCTCTTCTGTAATATAATTACTCGTTACCTTTAAAAAAAACTTCTTCAATTGAAAAATACATGACAAAAAATACTCGAAACATAGGGTGTTCGAGGTAAATCATGATTTGATCAATCTGACAGTGTAAGAAGCTTTGATTGGATTTTTTTTTTCACATCGATAGTTGAAGGGAATGTGGTTATTTTGAACGGTATGGATTTCATAAGTGGGCCCCATTGGTGGGATTACGAAGACTATCGTGTCAGTACTAGAGGAGCCGTGCAGTGTAAGTGGCGATGACTTATCTAGTAAAGGTGTTTTTATTGGCAATTAAGATGAAAAGTATCATATCTCTACCTATCCCGAGTGGTAATAAGCGTCAGTTCTTACATGGTTGTCCGGGGTTCAAACTCCAATAAGTCACTTCTTCCTGATAGTGCGGGCCTCTTTTCCACTTGAGTGAGCTACCTTTCTTCGTATATGCGGGCTCTCTCTTCGCTCACAACCCCTTGGTTGGGGTACCTAAAAAAAACTGATGAAAAGCATCATAACCATAACTGATGGCTCAGTTGGTTGGTTGGTTGGCAACCCCAAATGTCACACACACTGCCATGGATCCCTGGGCATGCAAAACCACCATTTGAAACGATAAGAATGCGGATTATAATGATTATACTTTCTTGGCTTTACCCGATGTAGTTGGAACATGAAGGTGGGGCCTCCACCTTGGTCGGAAAGGTATTATCCTTGAAAAATATTTGTATATGTAATAAGATTTTAAAATATAAGTTTTTTTGCTGAAACCTTAAAGAAAAGTATTTAAAAAAATGAGAATTGTATATTATTCAAAGGAAAATTTTCACTTAAGACATCAAGAAGTTGATCACATTCCAAACTTTTGATGACAAAAATCAAATGAAATCAGATCCCACAAGGGATGGAAAAATAAAAACTCATTAGTGGGGCCTACTGATTTAAATCCAAATTGGTCAAATAATTTTCTTTGCTTGCCCCTATTGCTGGGCCAAATTTCACTTTGATTAGAATAAAGTTCATTGTTGGGTTGTAATATGGAAAATGAACATGGAAAATCACATGCACATTACATGTTTTAAGATTGATTAATTTGGTGGTGAGCCCCGATCGGATTAGAGGAAGATTTTGTTTAGCACTATATAATAAGGGGCCAAATTTACTTTGGTTCTATATAAGTTAGGCCTTATATATTGAGTTTGAGTTTCTTGGCTTCTCTCATTCATGACAAGTATCAATTCTTGTTTTGCTTACCTAGAAACAACCGAAGAACATAACTGATGTAGAGGGTTAGTTAGGTTTTTTTTTTGGCAGAAGCATCTGATTGATGTTGGGTTAGTTAGGGTTTAAAAGTGCATTAGGCATGGGCAACACCCAGATTCGATTCTGAAAGAGGCAAATTAATAAACTGAAACCCCTCTAAATCTCATGGCACCGATCATAACAATATCACTTGTCTGTATGCAATAACATTTACAGGAGAAGATTACCCTAACCAAGGCATGGATCTAGATATCACCCCAATCATATTCTTTTTTTTTTTTACTTCAATTTCAACAGTAGAAAATGATTTGATTAGTACCAATGTTGAATGTCAATTTATTTTTTGCATAAGCGATTATAAATTGTTCATAAGTAAACCTCAACGTATAAAAAGCGAAAATATGGTATTAGTAACTTGGGATTAATATTACCATTACTAAGATATTGCAATAATATTAGAATCATCTGAACCCTACATTTTCTCAAGAAAACTCACATTATCTTGAAAATCTTAACATTAGGTCTATGCTCAGATGCTTTTCACCACTCTTATGTGGGCCACATTCCACATTAATTGGATTATTTAACCACCAAATCAAGAATCGAGATCACAGGCATTAAATGTTAGGAAATTCATTCCATTCATGTCATATAATCAATGGCCTTTGTTTCTTCTCAACATGTAAAAGCTTCCTGCAGCTGACAAGGATCAATAAAGAGGACAGGTGCAGCACATGTGATTCCCCCTGCCCTTTTAACTTCCTTCAGTAATTCATCCTTAGCATAGAAGTCATACCCTTCCCTTTATCTTTGTGTAGTAAATCATCCTTAGTGTTCAAGTCATATGTGCATGACCCATAAACTGTTACCAGCACCCAAAGTGTGTCCACCAACTGTAGTTATGAAATGGGTGCTATTACTGTTTCTTTTGGATGATTATGATCATTCAATCAGCACTTTCCATTTCTTCTTAAGAATTCTTCGTCAAGGTTTTAGAATTAGGATCGCTACTAGTAACCAGGTAAACTGATGGGTCCATTCATCATCATCATTAAAGCTCCGTCCCAACTATGTTTTTTTTTTTTTTACCAGTAACGGTAAATTAAATTAAGGAGAAAACAACAATACAAGCGAAAAAATTCTATGCACCCCTTGTTTGGCTAAATAGTCTGCAATACCATTTGGTGAGCGACAAACATGAAAGAATGAAACCTTAATAAAAGAAGATAAAGCCTTAATCTCATTGAGATAAAATTGAAGCCTCCAAAGACCCCTCTCTACCTTAGACACCCATCTCATAGTATTAGAATAATCACTTTCCACCATTAAGTTTTCCTTAAAAGTAATAGAAAAAATCCTTAAATCTTCCAAATGGCAAACACTTCCGCTTCATTAGATTCTTTTATACTAACATTATTGGAGAACATAAATAACACTTCACCCTTACCATTCCCAAGAACTCCACGAATACCGACAGACCCGAGCTTCCCTTTAACCACGCCATGCTTCGTCCCAACTATATTGAGGCTAGCTGCGTCGATTCTATTTGTCCATTCCAGCCTCTGAGTGAGATCCTCGGATAGATTATACTTTTTCATATCTATCCTTAACCCTCTCATTCATCTCTCTTGATTCGTCTAGTCCTTTTTTCCAACGGGCTATCAGCCTACATAGATAATGCTTTAATCAGAAGAGCTAATGCTTGTCTATGTTGGACATGCACAAACAATCTCAGATAAATCTCTTATATTTTAAAGCGATTAGATTTAGAGGAATAAGCTAGCTTAGTTTCTATCCTGTACTAGTCAATCCATTAATTTCCCTCCAACGATCCCATACTCGAGCCAATGGGCCAAAATGGAGCCCCAATGAGGACTTCTTGCTCCAAATTTGAGTCCGGGTTCTACACCCTCTTGGACCAGTTGTTGCTTTAAATTAAAAAATATATATAAATATTTCAAAGACACCCTATAATTGTTCAACCACAAGATTCCCAAACTTGGTCTAACTGGAGCTGTTTTGGCAAAATCCAAACCCAATGTTGGTAGAATTTGTACTGGGATGGATCCAAGTTGGTGCAAATGAACAACATCCTCCATTCGAGCCATGTGTTATTCCTAACACTACACCCATACTCCCAAGTCCTAACCTAGATCAGCAACAGGTATGTTTTTTCTCTTTTTTTAAGATAAAGGGTAATCTGGCCATTAAGAAATATCCATAGGGGCAGTTCCGTCATCTAAATCTGAGACAAACAACCCAGCAGCAGGCGTGCTGAGTCATCAGTTTGACCGTAAGTGGGAGGTTAGGTCGACGCGAGCCGTGAATCCTCACCTGAGTTTGTTAATCTTGTTTTATTCCGCTTAAATATCATAACAGAAGTTAGTTTCCCTTAACCACTACGTTAACCGCTTCCTTAATCTCTCTTATTACCAACGTAACTAAAACGCGATTAAGAGTCGTAATCCTAAACAAAACCGAACTACTCTCACATACAAAAAGGGCAGAAAAAACAAACCCCTAAAAAGAGACAACAGAAGAAGAAAGGAAGAAAGAAGAAGTGAAACGGTATCTTATTTATTTCGTTTCCAGCATAGAAAGCAAAGAAGAAAAGAGATAAAAAGACGAGGGAGGGATATGGTCAACGCCGTTTGACCGAAGTAGATTATGAAATTACTGAAACGAGGCGAGGGTAAAAAGGTAAAGAGGTAGTTCCACGAAGCTCTTTATAAAGCGCTAGGTCTCTCTTTTCATCTCTGAGAGAGGAGAGAAGAGAAGAGAAGAGTTCGTTTTTTTCTGATAATCTTTTGTCGTCTTCTTCTGTTTCTAGAGAGAGAGATGCGAACGAGGCGAGGGCTCTGTTACCCTAAGATATGTAGAAAGAGAGAGGATGAGATGATGATTACGAAGGAGAAGAGGCGGAGGAAGGATTTATCCGGCGGAGGAGAAGGAGGATTTGAGAATCTCCGCCGGAAGAAGATGAGGCCGGCGCCGGAGAGCGCCGGAAGATCAGATTTTTTTGAGGGATTGCCGGATGATCTCGTCGTCTGCATCCTCTGCAAGCTTAGCTCATCTGCTGGATCTCCGTCGGATTTCATCAATGTTCTTATTACGTAATTACGCTCTCTTCTTCTATCTATTCGATTCTGGATTTTTTTTTTCGGCCTTTTGAGTTTAGATCTCGAGCGAGCGTTTTTGATCGAATTAGTATTGATTCGATGGCCGTGCTTGGATCTGAATATTGAAAGAAAAGAAGCTGATTTGATTTGTTTTTTTCGTTTCTGTTTTTGGAACAGATGCAAGAGATTCAATGGATTAGGTTTGCATCCACTCGTGTTAGGGAAGGTTTCTCCAAAAGCTCTTGCTGTAAGAGCGAAGAAGTGGTCCGAATCTGCGCATCGCTTCTTGAGACTCTGTGCTGAAGCCGGCAACATCGAAGCCTGTTATACTCTCGGCATGGTCAGTTCCTCTTTTTTCTCTCTTCTATTCATGAAAAATTCGTCACGAAATCGCAAATCTTTTTCGTATAATCTTGTTTGGAACTCTTTTCCAACTATAGAAAGACTCGTTTTTAGTTGCCTTCTTTCGCCTACAAAATCGCCTTAAATCTCTCTGTTTCCCTCTTGAAACCATAAAAAAACGATCTTTTTTTTTTTACAAATCAGTAACGATAGCTTTGCAATTAATACTCCTCTTCTTCTTCTTCTAAAAGCATTCATTTAAATCATACCTATCAATTAAAACCCTAGAGTTTGTTCACTAAATCATAATATCAGCAACAGAAATGTATATGAATTTTTTTTTTTTTGCGCAGATCCGATTCTATTGTTTGCAGAGTAGAGGCAGCGGAGCGTCGCTGATGGCGAAGGCGGCGATCAGATCGCACGCCCCCGCCCTCTACTCGCTCGCCGTGATCCAATTCAACGGCAGCGGCGGATCGAAGACCGACAAGGACCTCCGCGCCGGGGTCGCCCTCTGCGCCCGCGCTGCCTTCCTTGGCCACGTGGACGCTCTCCGCGAGCTCGGCCACTGCCTTCAGGACGGATACGGCGTCCGCCAAAACATCGCCGAGGGACGCCGGTTCCTCGTCCAGGCCAACGCTCGGGAGCTGGCTTCTGTTCTCTCCTCCTCCACCACCCTCAACTGGCACCACCACCGCCACACCATCGGTGCCGGCTGCCCATTACTCAGCGATTTCGGTTGGAACGTGCCGGCACCCGAGGCCCACCCGGCGAACCGGTTCCTGGCGGAGTGGATCGGTTCGAGAGGCGGCGACGCCGGCGGGCGTGACGGGTTGAGGCTGTGCTCCCACGCCGGATGCGGCCGGCCTGAGACCCGGAGGCACGAGTTCCGGCGTTGCTCCGTCTGCGGGGCGGTTAACTACTGCTCCCGCGCGTGTCAGGCGCTCGATTGGAAGCTCCGCCACAAGGCGGAGTGCGCACCCATGGAGCAGTGGCTCCACGTCGACCCCGAAGCGGACGCCGTTGCCGTTGACGCAGGAGACGAGAGGATGCCCGACAGAGAGGAAGACGATAACGGTGTTGCCGCTTTGTAACGGTAACAGTAACGGAACGGCTCCATGCGCATCTTTTTCTCTGTATAAACGAAACGATCCTCCCTTCTTTTTTTTGTTCTTTCTCTCTTTGGTTTTCTTACTTAGTCTCGCTATCAAAGGTAATTTTTTGTAATATAGAGGAATCTCTGCGGATTTAATTTGAAAGAGATTTTTAAATCTACTCTTCCCTTCTCTTCTGTTGTTCATTCTGAGATGGGTTAGTGAAAATGGGGTTATTTTGAAAACTGAATTTGAACTTGGGGGGTAAAGAGTAAATAATAGGAATGGGGCAGAACAGAACAGAACAAGGGCCTTCGTTTTCTGTCTCCCACTTGTGTAATGAACATTTTGCATTTAGTGGGGAAATGTGGCCAATATCTGAGTTTTATAGTTTTATCCCCCTATTGATATGCCAAAAGTAGTAATACCTCATTAGAACCCATCACTATCGTCCAAACAGTGGGACATCTGAGGATGAGGATTGCTAGGTGGTTGTTTTTCTGTATTTTTTTTTCTTTTTTCCTCCTTCCTTCCCACTGAAACCCCATTTGGATGTTTTGGTTTTCGTTGTATGCTTGCCACGTTGAATATCGAAATCTCAATCTTGAAAAAATTATTATCAGAATAAAAATGAAGAAAGCAAAATCCACAGCATCAAGTAATCAACCCCTTTTTCCGCAAAAAGAGAAGGGGAATGATGGCTGGGATTTTGTTCGGATTTTGGAATTTAGAATCCTAATAAAGTAGTATAAATTCCTTATTTCTCTGCGTTTGGATGTACCAATGGGAAATCCCAAATCCAAACAAACGCCTACTCTCGATCGAATTCTCGAAGCTTAGTCTCCCAAAGCTATTTGATCGAATTCTGGAAGCTTAGTCTCCCAAAGCTATGTGTGCCATGTCCCATCGAATATGAGTGCCGGCTCTTTTGTCCCAGCTATCGATCGACCTTTAATCATCATCAACTTTAAACATCCGTGGTGGGCCATCAACTTAACCTTCAATCGACGTGTTGGGTCTGCAGTCTCCTCTGCATGTAGAGAGGTATTAGGTTTAGTTAGGTGATTTTTTTTTACCTTGGCGTTGGGGTTAAGTTGATTGTAAGACAAGACCTGTAGTCAGTCTCCTTTGCTGAAAAATAAATGCCTCTTTTTCTTTCTTTCCATCCATATGCATGAGCATGTGCATGGGGGGATTGCAACTTGCAAGGTTTTCCACAGCTTTTCAATAGTAGTTTATGGGTTTGAGTTTTTTTTTTTTTAGAAGTTTATGGGTTTGAGTTGAAATTGAGATTGGTCATAAGATTACAGGGTTTGGGAAAGTGGGGACTGGGGACGCAGAATAGTGCTAGGGGTTTATGGGCTTTATGTAAGGCTTTATCAAGAAAACTGTTGTATGGACAGGAGGAATCCTAAAAGTCTGTCTCCTCCTACTACTAACCTAAGCAATATAGAAAGGAGGAGGAGGAATGAAAAGGACTCAAGTGAGGAGAAGGGATAGGACTAGAGGAGGATTGGATTCCACGGCTCTGCTACACAAGGCAGTTCTATTATTCCAATTTTTCCTTTACCTTTTTCTTCTTTTCAGAAAGGGCAGCACTAAATAATACCATATGGGTACAATCAGCTTTAACATAGCATGGATTCCGTACATGTGGATTTAAGATGTCACGAGGAGCTCTCAACAGCTGGACACCCATTGCCATGACATTTCTACCGGAAGAAGAAGAAAGAGAGGAGGAAAAAAAAAAAAAACATTTCTATTACATGTAAAGGAATGGCATGGAACGAAAAAGTGAAAAAAAATTGTTATATATATATATATATATATTTTGCCCTTATGCATTCTAAACAGAATAAAGAAGTAAAAATATATGAGAAAAGAACATGCCAGCGACTGGAGTTACTTGAGATTGTTCAACTGAGAAAAGAGTGTTATTTCATGGTACACTAATTTGGTTATAAGTTCTACTAGTACAATAACTCATGCTAAATACGTAGGGGCATATTTACCAAAGAATTTACGGGAAGTTAGGTTGAGCGTGGATAAGTTATTGAGAAGGGTTATAACTCCTGGTCAAAATTAAAAGTTATGATCGAAATTAGCTTTAATTCCTTGGCTTTTATATGGTATAATTGCGTCCAAACTAGCCTCAAAGGATAGCATCTTTCAATATGTAAAGATTTGGAATTCTTTAATTTTCTGCCATGTTGGACTAGTCCCTCCAATGTGTGTGAAGTTAAGGTGCCAACTCCACTCAACCATGAGTGCCTCGGGGTAAAGGTTTGGGCTATTGCTTGTTTGAATATTTGATTGATTAGGTGTTGTGAGCCTATTTTGATGTGAATTCTAAACGAGATATCTAGTCTAAAGCAACCAAACATCTTTTTAATTTTTATGAATATAATGTTCGAATAACTTAGTAAGAAGATAACTCAGAAAAAAGACAAATAGTTGTGTAAAATTGTGTTAGAGAGAAGTGCACCTTTTTTTATAAACAATATTAGACTTTCTCTGCGTGAGGTAAAGTAACTGGAAGAGCAGCAGCAGAGGGTAGTGAGATGACAAGGGAGCGATTAGTAGAGGAACAAGTTTACTTGTGCTTTCTGAAATAAATTTTTTGGTGATAAAGTACATGTAAACTTTTAGGGATTTACTTTTCTACTTCTTGTGACGAATTAGTTTTCACTTTTTCTCTTTGATAAAAGAAACATTGACTTACTTACATGGGGCTGGCCTCGTGGATAAGGCGCCCGCTCCCATAGCTCCCATGATGGGAGCCCTTTACTTCCTATGCCCTTGCTACTAGGTCATAGCTCCCATGATGGGAGCCCTTTACTTCCTATGCCCTTGCTACTAGGTCATCCGAGCAAAAAAAATTATGTATATAAGCTTTTGATGTGAGTTTCAATTTAATTGTTAGGGCACTATTAGGTTGATCCATGGTTTAAAATCTCGGTATCGGTCGCGGTATCGGCCGGGCCGAAAAAACCGATACGTCGCGGATATCGTCGCGGATATCGGTCCGTCGCGGTCGTCGCGGTGTGAATTTTTTTTTAATCCAAAAAAATCCGCAAAAATATTCAAAAAATCCAGAATATTAGAAAATGTTGGAAAACAATATTTTTTTCCATTAGTGACAACAATAAATCAAAATCTCGGTCACCTTAAGTTATGAGTCCTGTCTGTATCGCTGTTCGCTTTATTCTCCAGTATTTTATATAATGCGACCATTATTGATGCTCATGATCAATAGGATGAAATATCATAAATCTGACATAATGCAACCACAATTTTTGGCAAAAACTCATACTTTTTTGTTCCAAAAGTATAGATCTATTTTAAACTAACACATTATCAATGCATTTGAACACTAATGTGAAAAAATGTAATTGATTTCAAGAAAAGCCCCAAATTTTGGAAATAAAAAAATTTAGATCTACACTTTAAAATACTAGATCTAGGGAAAAATAAGTGAGTAACATCGAATCTAACTCAATATAAAGCCTTTTCGTTCGTGAATTAGCATATTACACAATCTTTACTACTTTATCATTCCAAACATAATTAAATATGTTTAATATCATATCTAGTAGTTTATGATAATAATTGACATCTAAGCACAAAAAAAAAGAAAGACAATTAAAAGAGTCCTAGCTATCATGGTCAAGTAGATCATTTTGTCTTCTTGAATTTAGATTGCCACTTATCTAAAACATGCGCTTCGCAGAGGGGGTCCGGGGGTATCCCCCGGCGGGGGTCGAGCCAGCAGTAATGGATCAGTTGTTGGACTAAGTGAGTGTGGCCCACATGACCACATGGGGCTCACTTCTTTCTAGAACATCCAATAAAGGATATTTTTCCATGGTCAAAGGATTAAAAAAAAAAGACTTGCCTTTATAAGGTGCTCAATTAAGGAGATATGATTGGAGAGATTTTTGAATACTTGTCTTGATGGGAGGATTCTCTCTATAAAAAAATAATAATAAAACTCTCTTGGGTTACTTCCTTGCCTATGGTGCATTTTCTTGGCTTCCATCAATTGTAATCTAGGAAAAAAATCAGGATTTCTTGCCTATAAAAAAATCTCTTGGGTTCAAGGAAGTAGTAAATCCCTCTTAAATCCAGCCCCTCTATTTGTGTATCAAATTACCAAAGCTATGGAGTCAGGTATGACTTTATTATATTTAAGAGCAAATGGTGTTGTTTGTTTATATCCAATGAGATCTTGGTTTTATGGGTTTTATGGAAATTCTAACATCAGTACCCTCACAGATTTACTGAACATTATAAATGCATTCATTCATTTGTAGGATTTCATTGGGATCCAGACCCTGTTGCCCAGAGGACCCATCCAATTTGGGTGTGGACCCTTATGTCTCTCTGATTATTGGGAGGGTTTAGGTCCAATAGTTTGGACCTGATTAATAGTCAGGTCCAAGTCTGGTTCCATGCCTCAATACCCATGTTCTACCATTTATCATTTATGTAGTATATAAGAGATTTTGTGAGATTAAATCAAATTAACAAGGTTCACTGAGCCAAGCTCCAATTAAGGCGGTCATGCTCCAATTACCCAATCCAAAGTTTTTGACCTGAAAAATTAAGGTGTCTCTGGATCAGACTATAGGCCCAGTACGATCCATACCTGAATTTTCACTTATCCAAGAGAAACACATTAAATAACTAAATAGGGTATGTTAACAAATTGTAAAGTAACATTATTTTAGTTGAATAGAAAATGAATGGAGCTAAAGTGGTTAAACTGTTAGTTTATGACCTTATGAACTTTTAGATTCTCCAAGAGTTCACTTGACCTTGTAATAGGTTACCACCTTACGTCTTGCTCCTAACATTCATGATACATGTTAACATATTAATCAGAATCATTATGCCAAGAGTTTGAGTTGGGCCAAGTTCCAATCCATATTTTAAACTCAATGCCGGGTCTAGGAGCACAACTTTAATTGATCTGCCCACATAGCAATTCGAACCCGATCCATTGAGAGCCCAGTTAATTGTACAATTTGAATGCATGTGTGGATGTACGTATCTATAAGATTGCAGTGACCTTCAAGGGGTTGGCCAAGTGGTCAGGATCACAGTTCATCCCTCTTCCGGAGCTAGCGGCCTTGGTATCGACCATTGGTTCCCCTTCTTCAGAAATTGAACGTTGAGTCCACTAGTGCTACCACCTTAGGGCCATAGGGGTGTTTATCCAGCTTTCCTCTAGACCCGGAGGAATTAGTTCAGCCCACTCCGATAGCAAAAAAAAATAAGTATAAGATTGCAATGTGGCGGGTTGGGTTAGGTGTTCGCTAAAACCCAAAACCAGCCCAAAATCAATGTAGTAAAACCAGATCTAAATCCAACCCAAACAAAACCTGAACATAACTTAGCCAAACGGCCCAAACCAACTCGATTTGTAAATTCCCTAGCCAAGTGCAATTGGGGTTGATCTGCATTGGATACCAAAATTTTGGGCTTGGTTTACTTTTCAAAGGGTATAAACCTTTGAGACTTCTTCCTTGTCACCACTTTTACCAATATACAAGTAGTACCAAACTACCAATAGCAGCAGCTTAAGATAGAGCACGATGGATCGGGTCGGGTATAAATGGGTAAGGTTTAGAGTGCCGAACCTTAACTTAAACATGTGTCTTTGTTCAACCCAGTTATTTAGGAATGTTCATGGGCATGTCGGGCAGGGCTAAGGAGCTAAAGTATATCAAGGCCCAGCCCAACTTCGGAAACATGGTCCCGTTACTCCCGTATATGGCCCCAAGTGCAACGCAACAAATATCTGGCCCAAGCCTAGCCCTATCTGGCCCAAACCTAGCCCGTCTTAAAGTGCATGCTCGAAACTGGCCATATAGTCAATTGGGCTGGGGCAGCTTTCTATCACTTTTTTGGGCTTTCTAATACTTGATCGGGCAAAGCTATCTCTAAACTGCAAGCCCTACTTATTCGGGCCGATCTTCAAGATATCTATAACTTAATTAAAGCCCCTCGAATATTAAACAGGCCCAGACCAGATACAAATACCCAAGACCCAAACCTGCCCCCAAAAGGGCTGGTCATGGGTCGGCCCAGGATGGACCTGCCCATCAGCAAACCTTCATTCAATTATTAGACCAGTCAAACGGGTTCAAGTGGCATTAGTGTGGATCAGGATTCCTTGACTCATGTACACCCATATGAGTTGCAGGTCAGATACATGTTGGGCTCTCAATGTATGTAACAGCCACTTATAGAATCTAAAAATCATAACACAGGGATTTGCATTCCCCTCCTTGTAGCACCCAAATGGATGGAGTCATATCCAAACAAGTAATATAAACCATTGCCCAACTGGGTCGGTTAACTAATGGGCAGACTCAGGCCTGGCATGTTTGAGCCTTGAGGTGAGCCGGGCATTTAATGCATGTATTGCTAAAATTGGGCTGGATTGATGCCTCACCTGGCTCAACCCAACCCATGAACACCCTCAATTTAACCATATACGACCGGGCCCTACAAGTGGAAATCAAGAAACAAAAATCTCGCTGGGTCAACCCCAGCCTGTCCTCACTCAATGTGGCCCGCCCTTCAAATCAACGGTGTGTTGTTACCTAATCACAAATTCTCTCTCTTTAAAGCTGAATGTTGGTTGAAAAAAAAATCTCAGTTCTGGCTAAAGGAGAAGCCACATCAGCTTCTGGGGGCCTATTTGTGAATGTGTCAATTTAAAAACACATGGCAGCGCACAATTTAGAGGCCATCATCTCTATATATTACTATATTATTATGTACACTAAAGAAATTAAGAAATTATTCTTGTCTAAGTACCTGTAACAATGATTTCTTAAATTTGAATCTCACATACCTATTTAGGGCCTGTTTCTTTGTAAGAATTCTTGGAATTCATGTCTGTTGGATTTTGTAGAATTTGAGAAGCTGGAATTTTGAAATGCTACAAATTCTAGCATTCCTAAATTCTCCGTTTCTTTTATACCTAGAATTCCTGCCTGAGAATCTCTGCACATTGCAATGATCTTCATCTCAGTTCTGTCCAAAGAGGTTAGATACATGAATTCTGGAGTTTATTCGGTCTCGATGTAGGAGGAGATGGATTTCTTGTACAAGCATTGAGGAAGATGGTATGGTTTTGAAAGATGTCAGATGAAAATGAAAATTAGATTAGATCAAAAGAAAGGTGTGGATTTGGGAGGTTTGGGTTTCATGGAACCAGATATATGAAAGGAGTGGAAAGAAAGAAGATAACCAGATTTGATTTTTTTTTAGAGCTGCAGTGGAGAAGATGACCTTCCACCGTCAGACAGAGCCGGAGTTCTAAGGAAGCCTCCCGGAATGCCAGAATTTATAAATGCTGGAGCAAGGGCTAGCATTTGGGAATTCCACTTTTTTGGAATTCCAAAATACTGTTGGCCTCAAATGCTGCGAATTCTAGTAAATGAACATAGAATTTCTGACTGGAATTCAGGAATTCACAGACAGCCTGAATTCCTGTCAGAAATGCTTGGAAAGAAACAGGCCCTTAGTTGCTTTTATACTTATTGAAATGAAAGATCGCAAGCAGTACTAAATATTTGAGATTAAGAGAGAGCACTAAATATTAGAAATGGAGAGAAAGAAACAAGAGAGGGAGAGAGAAGAATAAAAAGAGGAGATTAAGAAAGGAGAGTGATAGACATAAAGAGGAGGTTAGATAGAGAGAGAGGAAAGACACTTTGGTTCAAGAAAAAGAATTTCTTAAAGCTGAAAAACAGCTGCAACATCCTTTGGGAGAAAAGGCTCTAATCTCATATTTCCTTGAGCCACGTAAGCAATAATAGCCACATTAGCATTGGATCCTCTCACCAATGCCTCTTCATGCCTTGGACACAGACAACTCTTTAATACCTACTTGCCTCTTATGAAACGCCTCCCAGCGTTTCACTCAACTGAGAAGGCCTCACTAACACCTCTTCCTAATAAGTAATAAGAAACGCCCCTTACACGTTTCACACATCCAAAACGCATCACGACTCACGAGTCACAATACATAGAACTCGCTTATCACATTTTCAAATCCTTTATAAGAGGAACGGTTGCATATGTTGATGGATCCATCAACATGAACAAAGCCACCAGGGATAAGACCAATTAAAAAATTCCTCTGTGACTGCGGATGCTGCCCTGTTTCAGGAGAGGCCATTGAACTGATGCACGCTAGCGTAGCACCGACGATGGAGAAAACTGATCAGTTCTCCATTTAGGAGTCAGGCTTGAAGATCTTGAGATTGGGAGACTAACGGATGGACAAATCTACTGCACAACCATATCTTCAGCTTTAAGGAATAAGAATGCATTTACGAACTGGTTCCATATTTTTATTTCTTTTGCATTAGTTTATGAACTTTATCTTCCAAGTTATAACATTTCTACGCAACTTATGCAAGTAGTAGAAACACAGGACATGGAGA
Organism: Litsea cubeba; assembly: GCA_012931725.1. Taxonomy (NCBI): domain Eukaryota; kingdom Viridiplantae; phylum Streptophyta; class Magnoliopsida; order Laurales; family Lauraceae; genus Litsea; species Litsea cubeba. Next base: position 16,129,864 of record CM022946.1, read on the forward strand.
AAACACCGACAGACGAAGACTCAGGTTTTCTGAAACCATGGTTTTCTCTTTAACATGTTAATGGGTTTCATGTGGTTCTTTCAGTTTTATACTAACATTTTCAATGAAAAACACTTGCTTTCGGCCTAAACAAGAGAAATCTTTAAATATACTTGTGCATTTAGATTACTGAATGAATTGTTGTAATATTGCTCCGTCGTTCTGTTACTTGATTATATGAAAGCATGGGTTAACATTGAATAAGAACGGCAATGGGCCAAGGTAAAGCTAAACCTGCTTGATTCACCGAGACTATCCCTGGACCATTTTTTAATTTTTATACATGAAACCCCACCCCACGCCTGTAAAAGTGGGTTTGAGCCTGCAAACTCAAAATCCCCACTTTTTAAATCCTCATGCTTACTGCACTGACTTTTTGTATGATATTTCCATTAGCAAATATGTAGATAATATCTCTGGTTGGATGAGCTAAAAAAAAAGAAAGAAATTGGCCCCTCTTATCACACGGTATGTCTCCTAATGCCGCCCATGCCATATATACTACTGGACTTTTCTGGGACTGAATTGATTTAGTATTAAAAAAAAAAAAAAAACTTTAATGATTTAAATCTAAGAGAGAATAATTTGAAAAAGATCCCCAAAACTTTTATGATAAACCCTTTTTTACTAGAAAAAATATCCCCATCAAGGAAGAAATTATAGGAAAAGTCAAGAGATTAAAAAAATACAAAACCCAAGAAAAACCTTCACATCTCAAAAGAATAAAAATAAAAACAAAGAAATCGAAACCCACTAAACCGTAAGAAATCACACTTTACTAGATATTAAAAAATAAAAATTAAGATCTCAGTTTCGTAAAAAAATTTGAATAGTAAAGAACATCAAACTCCGCAAAATCCCACGAACTTTAATATGACATGTGCATCGCACGGGATTTCATGCTAGTTTCAATTTAAAACTGAATGTTGGTTGAAAAAAAAAACCTAAATTCTGACCATAGGAGAAGCCACATCAGTTTCTTGGGGCCCATTTGTGAATGTGTTCTTTTAAAAAACACATAATATTTGCCTTTTCAATAAAATGTGTCTCTTGGTTACATATGTGCATGTTTAATAAAATGTGTCTCTTGGGCCTATTTGTATGGATGCGACCCAATTCAAAGTAATGCCTTCCAACTCTATAAATTAAGGTTATTTTCAAAGTTTTGATATAGTATTCAAAATGAGCAGAAATGCATACGAATTCTTTATTTTTAAGATGAAACATGTACGCTGATGTGGATTAAAGGAAGAAAGGTTTGATTTTCATATTTTTTTTATTGATTTGAATTTTTTTTATTATTTTCTTAGATTTACATGAAAGAGATTAAGTTTGGTATAATGAGTTACACAGGCTTATGCAAAGAAACATATACTAGTTGTGATCGTTTGACTCAATGGCTCACACGTAAATCCTAGGGAACTCTTGCTTGGGGAAAAAATATATGACGAGTCAGTTGACTCGAATCCCAATGCAAACGTGTCGCCAATTGGTACCCGGATGTGATTTTGGGCCGGGGGCGTAACACCGGTCCATTGAGACGCCCGCTAATTGTACAGTTTGTATGCAAATATATGCATCTATAAGATTACAGTAACTAAAACCAACCCAAACAAAACCTGAACATAACTTAGCCAAGTGGCCCATGGCAATTAGGGGGGGATATGCATTGGATACCATGACTTTTGGGCTTGGTTCGATTTCCATGGAGACTCAAAGACTTTGGGCTCTCTCCACTTAATCCATCTCGAGCCAAATATTAAGTTGAGCTAAATTTGAAATTTCGGCCCAGCCCAAATAATAAAATCACTATTTTTGATGGATCAAGAATTCAACCCATTGACGAACTAATCCTCAACCAAAATAGTGTTTGATTGTTTAATTATTGTAATCTATGGAGAATCGACCCACAATCTAAATCCCTCTGAATGATCACGGATCATAGGATAGAACAACAACAATTTGGTTAACTCCAACGAAAACATTGATGAGAACCAAGGGTTGCGCAGTCTATCACCCACTTACCAGGGTTCGATTTTTAGGTACGATGCCTTCTTTGCATATGCGTCGGCCCCTCTTATTCCTATGTGTGTGGGCTCTCATGAGTCCCAGCCCCTTGGCTGGGTATCAAGAAAGAAAAAGGAAACAGAAACAATGATGTATGGTATCAATACATGAATTCCAAAAAAATAAACGGGCAGACCCGCGGAGCCCACCTGAAATGAACCCAGGTCATCAAGATGGGTTTTGAGATGACACTGGGGTTGGCTAGAATCTGCATTCTGGGAAGAAACTTTAATTGTTGGACAGTGGCCAATTTTAACTTAATGAGATGATGAGCAGCCGGTTAACTTTGCTAGCCATCCTATTCACGGCTTCACAGAGAGTTCTTGTTTTGCAGACAGAGTAAGGGCAGTAGATAAATCCCTGGGCACACTTACTAAATCGGCATTACAAAGACCAATTCCAATTTTAGCTTGTGACAGAATTTCCACTAAAATCAAACCAGGAGCCATCACGAGATTGACCAGGAGCAAAACACACCTTTCCAAATTTCTTTAAATAATCTCTTAAAAATATCCATTTTATTATTTGACCCTTTAACTTCATCATTGCCCGTATCATCCAAATGAAAATTACGAGTAGGCCGTTACCTCCACCTAATTCGCTTTTACAGGAATTCTTGAATAAAAGTACTCTTAACTCTCAAGACTTCTAAGGGCACTTTAGTTCAACTGCCTTTTTAATTTTAACTGTACGCGCGATCAACCACCACACGATGGGTGGTTCAGAATATTCTGAACTGAAAGGGCTTCATCAATGATATATAGCACAATTTTTAGAGCCGCTTTAATGGATTCCTACATCTGAATGAGGATGGACAAAATGACAATTCCATAATAAAGTATTCTACTTTGGATTGGTTAAGATTATTCTATTTTGACCTTTGGGCGTCTGAAGTCTTGGGTGGATTTATAAAGAGAAGTGATATTTACACTCCTTTTTTTTTTTAGGGTGATACTCCTTTTCTTTCACAAAATTTTGGAGTGCCTCCATAAAAAAAAGGAAAAAAGGGAGTGCCAATATCAATTACTTTTGTAAAATTCAAAATGCACCACTATATTCTTCACCCTCACCATACATCAGTCATTTGCGTAAAAAAATAGCACACAAAGTAAAAAAATAGCACACAAATTTCTCTTCCAATTCATGATTCAATTCAAAAGTAAAACTTGAAGAAAAAAACAGAGCAACAAATCTTTTTAGGGCCCTTTTGGCATTTTACTTTTAAAATAAAATGAAGTGAAGTGAAATAAAAGGAGGGAATAAAATATAAGTGGGTTACGATGGTATTTTATTTTTAGTTGTTTAGGAAGGAATATTTTTGACTTTTTTGTATGGGGAAATGAAGTTTTTTTTTGTATTTTAGTAAATAAAGGTAGTTGTTTTTTTACTTTTTTTTTTTACAAAAATAGAGGGAGTTTTGATTTAAGGTGCTTTTGATTTGATGCTTAACTTTACTTTACTTGACTTGACTTGACAAATAAAATTACCAAATAGCCAACTGTGAGAGAGGGAGAGAGACTGTAGGCTTGTCAATGGGCTGAGCCATGGGTTGTCCATTCCCGTCCCGAATATTGGACGGGCCTACCGGGGATTGTCCAATCCCGGCGCTAAATTGAGCGAGACTATGTCAAATTTCATCCCGTACAGCCCGAGCCAGGTCTGGGCTTTTGCATTTTCATCAATGAAGACGTCTTTTTTCTTCTTAATGGATAAAGCTCTGTTAATAAAGATGATAATGATGGCTGGATAAGGGGCGAACCAAATTTCAACTTTATCAAATTTCAAAAGGTCTAGATACTATACAGTAGATATTAAGTCTTCAAAATGAAGGGTGATAAATCTATCAAAAATTTCAAACCTAAACTCAATAGTGGATCCATTCCAAGTATCAAATTGAGTCCACTGCCAATTCATGGTGTGGGTTTTTTGGTGTGGAGTGAGAAGTGATTGAATTCATGAGAAATGGTGGAGGGAAGAGACATTTTGGAGGGAGTTTTTTAGAGGGTTCCCATAGAAATATATAAAAATTAGTAAAATAATATTGCGGCCGGGACGGACCTGAATGGGCTGGGCATGCTCTCCTCATTCCTGTCCCATTTTGACCGTGCTTTCAAATAATTGTCTGATCCTAGGCCCTGTATTTTCGGACTTGGGTCAGACCGAGATCAACGGGCTAACTTGATAGGCATAAGAGAGAGAGAGAGATTCATGTTGTAACTATTATCTTATCATCTTCCTCTCCATATATCAAGGATCCTCCGTGATAATATTAGATTCAATGCAACCAACAGAAAAACAAGAACAATCCAAGCCATTGGAACCATCCTCTCCCCACATCTATCAACACCATCATCGCTACCTTTCTTCTCCACAGACATCAACTCTTTCTTGATCCTCTCCACACACACGGATGAAGAACAAGAACAGTCACTATCACAATTGCCATCTTCATCGTTATGAAGTACACGAGCACGAGCACAAAGATTACACTTCACTCCTTTGGATCAAAACAGGAGCAAGTCCTGCCCCCCACCAAGGGGCGGCGGTACTGTGGTCTCAGTGGGGTCAATTGACCCCACTGAGATTTGAAAAAATATTAATTTTTTTTTACCCCACTTGGTTTATTATTTTGAAGAAAAAAAACTTTTTTTAGATGATACGTGTGTTAGACTTTTGTAAACAAATGGATATTCTTCGAGATACACATGTTGTTAAACTTAGTGAATGATTAAATGCTGGTGAACTTTCAAGTGGATGAAGTTTGAATCAAGAAACTAATCTTAAATGGGCTGATGAAACACGTTGGGGATCACATTATGAAACTATTTTAAACTTGATTGCGATGTATTCATCTGTAATTGATGTACTTGAGTTTGTTTAAGACGATGGCACACTCTCCAAGCAAAGAGTTGAAGCTCGCTTTTTTTTTTTTTATGGGGTCGGTGCCATATTTTGATTTTATGGGATCACAAATGAGTTGTCATTAGCATTGCAGAGGAAATATCAAAAATTTGTGAATGCCATAAAACTAGTTAAAGTGTCTAAGCTACGATTGCAGAAAATGAGAGATGATGAATGAGACTCTTTATTTATTGAAGTGTCTTCATTTTGCAACAAACATAGTGTTTCTATCCTGAACATGCATGGATGATATATTTGTAATTTCTGGGAGGCCATGACGCAAAGCCCCACAAATTACAAATTTACACCACTACCATGTTGAACTATTATTCTACACAGTCATTGATATGCAACTTCAAGTGCTCAACAACCGTTTCACAGAGGTTAATACTGAGTTGCTTCTTTGTGTGTCTTGCTTGAATCCCATGAATCCATTTTCTGCTTTTGATAAAGAAAAGTTGGTCCATTTTGCTCAGTTTTATGCCTTTGATTTTTCTGCAATAGACCTCATGGCACTTGACTATCAGTTTCAAAACTACATTACTGATATGCGCTCTAGCAACGAGTTTTCAGAACTTACGAGAATTTGTAATATTGCTAAAAAATTAGTGGAGACAAAGAATGATATCGTATACTCATTGATTTATTTGCTTCTAAAATTGGCGTTAATTTTGCCAGTAGCTACTGCAACCGTAGAAAGAGCTTTTTCAACAATGAAGTAAGTAAAGAACATGTTGCATAACCGAATGGGAGATCAATAGATGAATGACTGGTTGGTCACATATATTGAAAATGATGTGTTTGCTACTATTGATTATAAAGCTAGCAACGATTTCAATATATGAAAACCTGTTGATGGCAGCTGTAAGAGTTTATGCATTTGGATTTTCTTTTTGGATTAAGAACTATTAGTAACAATGTTTATTTTTTTGAGAATTCAATATTATCTTTGTCGAATTCTCGGAAATAGATTAATTGAGTATTTTATATTATGTTTATCGAAATATCAAAAGTAGATGACAAATGTTGATAAAGGGAAATAAATTTATTCGATTTACGGAAGATAAGTATTTTGTCGGCCCCACTAATTCGAATTCCTGAATCCGTTAGTGCCAACCCACGGCAAACCACAACCTCAACCCCACTCTCCATCTCATGGGAATCGCAGCATGCATGGCTCTCCCCTGATGATCTTCTCGATTGCTTAATCCCTACGTTAACCGCTTCCTTAATCTCTTATTACCAACGTAACTAAAACGCTTTTAAGAGTCCTAATCCAAAAAAAAAACCAAACTATCCGATAAAAAAGAAAAGACCCCAAAATAGGAACGACAGAAAAAGAAAGAAAGTAGGAGTGAAACGGTATCTTCCGTATTTATTTCGTTTCCAGCATAGACAGCAAGGAAGAAGACGAGGAAGGGATCCGAGCTATTTATAACGCGCTAGGTCTCTCTTTTCATCTCTGATAGAGAGAGAAAGTTGTTTTTTTTTTTGTTTTCTGATATTATTTCTTCTTCTTCTACTGCTGTTCTTATAGAGAGATGCAAACGAGGCGAGGGCTCTGTTACCCCAAGATGGGTAGAAAGAGAGAGAATGCGATAATGATTACGAAGGAGAACAAGAGGCGGAGGAAGGACTTGTGTGGTGGCGGAGGTGAAGGAGTGGGGAATCTCCGCCGGAAGAAGTTGACGCCGGCGACGGAGAACGCCGGAGGATCGGATTTTTTCGACGGATTGCCGGATGATATCGTTCTCTGCATCTTTTGCAAGCTCAGCTCCTCTGCTGGATGTCCGTTGGACTTCTTCAATTTTCTTATCGCGTAATTACGCTCTCTTCTTGATGCTTCATCTAGCTATTCGATTCTGTTTTTGATCGAATTAGTTTTGATTGGGAGGTCGTATTTGGATCTGAATATTAAACTAAAAGAAGCTGATTTGGTTTTTCGTTTTTGTATTTGTAACAGATGTAAGAGATTCAGTGGATTAGGTTTGCATCCGCTTGTGTTAGAGAAGATTTCTCCAGACGTTTTTGAAGTGAAGAAGTGGTGTGTATCTGCTCATTGCTTCTTGACACTTTGTGCTGAAGCTGGACACATCGTTGCCGCTGAAATTCTCTACATGGTCAGTTCCTCTCTTTTTCTCTCTCTCCTATTAATGAACGTTTTGATAAAGTAAAATCATTGTGACCAACTTAACATTGATAAAGTAAAAAACTTGTGACCAACTTAACATTGATAAGATACATAAATAAAAAAAATAAAAAACAAACGCTTTGAAATTATTTCTCCATAGTTCTCACTCTCTCTCAAAAACAAACATTGTTTTCCTTTTATTTTTTTATAACATGTTCAATCCTTTGGGCCAAAATGCCGGATTAAATTTCCATGTGCCTAGTGTGGTAGTGTAGTTTGGAACCCACAACCATTGGATACAAACCGTAGTCCTAGGCCAACTGAGTTACCATTACTTTACTATGTAACTATAAATAAGTTTTCCATGTGAGTTTCAATTTAATAGTTAGACCACTATTAGGTTGATTGCTACACGCACTTACTGGAGAGGTGTCGGTGATCCGTGTTAAGTGCCCACTAGACGACAGTGGCGGATCCAGGATTTTCATTTGAGTGGGGCAAAAATTTGGCTAGACTTAACATTTAAAAAAAAATTGCTGTACTTTGCTAGTTTTTTTTACATTACAAAATAGCTCATATATGTTTTTCTTTAGAAAATGTCCGACTTGTGGAACTCAACTAGATACATGAAATATTGAAGATTGGGCAATGAAGAGGTTAGGATGTTAATTAAAAGTACCAAAAAGCTTTAGATGGAGGAAAAACTGATTTTAATCTTGATTTTAGATACTCAAACTCACATTATCATGTTTCGCTAAATTCATATGTCAGAATCAAAGCCCAATGGAGGTCACTGCAAATCCAAGGAGAGTGGGTGTGTGAGAAAAACTGAATACAATAATATTTTGAGGACACCCATCCTTTTCCTTTTTCTCACTTTATCAAAGTCTTCAACCTTTGGATAATGGGAATGAAATTCCATCTTTGAATCATAACGAGGTTAAGAAGACATGATAAGGGGAATGGATTTGGTCATCTATGGATTTTCGTAGATAAGCTCAGATTTGGTGGTTTAGCGTTTAGGGTTTGGATTAGGATTTAGGGATCCAGTGCTTGGAATCAAAACTTGGAAACTAAGCGTTTGGATCTAGGTATATGGTGATTAAAAAGGATCATACTAGATTGGTTTTGCAGAAGAAGATGCAGTAGTCTACATAGTACATAGGGATCGGCAACAAGGAACTCGATTGACAATCGGCACAAAAGGGTTTCGAAAGAAGAGGGTTCGATGTGTTGCCGCAACGTTGTCTTTTCTTCTTTTTTTACAAACGAACCTTGACATATGTAGAGCGACAAATTTAGACATGTGGGGCATGCTTCAAGGCCCCATTCAACTCTATGAGGATTTCAATTCCAACCTAGGGCGGGGTGACCGGCCCAAGTCACTACAACATAGGTCCGCCCTTGCCATTAGAGACAAACTTAATGGATAATGAGCTTACTAGATAAAATCAAGAGAGTGGCTATCTGCACACTATAAATGCCTCTCTACCCACTGCATTTAAAAAAAAAAAACCTAAACTACCCCTCCCTCTCATTCCCTCTCTCTCCCCCTCTCCCTCCTCCGGCCACCTGCGCCGACCCTGCCGCCGCCCTGCCTCCCTGCGCCGACCCCAGCCCTGTCTCCCTCTCTCCCCTTCCCCGCCCCTCATCACTCTCCCCTTCCCCACCCCATCCCGCTCCCCATCTCCCCCTTTCTCTCCCTCTCTCTCTTCCTCACTCCCCCACTCGCCTTTATCCCCATCCCCAGCCCACCCCCAGCCCTACCCCCACCATCCCTTCAGTGTTGCCGAAGCAGAGGGAGAGAAAGGAAGGGAGAGGGAGAGAGAAGGAGGGAGACTGGGCTGGGGAAGGAGAGGGAGAAAGGGAGAAAGAGGGAGAGGGTTGCGGGCGCCGGGCGAGAGGGAGAGGGAGAAGCAGAGGGAGGAGGGATTTTCTGGCGGGGGCCGGCGACGAGCGAGGGGAGAGGGGGAGGGAGGAAGAAAGAGGGAGAGAAAGGGGGAGATGGGGAGCGGGATGGGGTGGGGAAGGGGAGAGAAGGAGGGAGACTGGGCTGGGGTTGGCGCAGGGCGGCGGTGGGCGCACAGTGGCGGCAGGGTCAGCACAGGTGGCCGGAGGAGGAGAGAGGGAAGGAGAGGGAGGGGTAGTTTAGGTTTTTTTTTTAAAAAAAATGCAGTGGGTAGAGAGGCATTTTCAGTGTGCAAATAGCCACTCTCTGAAATCAAATCTGTGGTCACTTACCAAAAATAAAATCCACTGAATTTTGGTGGTAATAGATTTAGATTGGTGAATATGACTTTTTCAATCTTATATATCTTTCCGAAAATAGTTATGATCACCAGACCACACTTTACCAAAAAATGGCAAGAATTAATGAAAAAGAAAAGAAATTCAATCATGTTTAGTTAATTGGACCAGTTGGTCAGGATTATTTTAATTGCCTTGTTTCTATAGCCTTTTTAACAAGAGGAAGTCCGCACGACCCGAAATCCATGCGCGGGCTGTGGTACGGATTCCGGGGGGTCCGTTGGATCCCAGCGTTCAGGCCAGGCCATGTAGAAGGGCTCTTTTAACAACTCTTTTGCTTTTGTTGTTTTTTGTAATGTTATATGATAAAAAAGTAATGAATCCAAACAGGTTTCCCTGTTTGGACTTATGAGGGGGTGACACATGGGAGGAGGTGTTTTTTTTTTTTTTTTTTTTTGAAACAGATTCCCTATTTGGTCCGTCCCAATTTGGACGAATCAGGGGTCGCCACTTGCGGGGGCGGAGAGAGTCGGAGGAAAGAGAAAAACAGATTCTTTTCAGGGGATTGTAGGAGATGAGTCAGCTGATTTGACATCCGCCTCCCATGTGTCACCCCCTCATTGGTCCAAATAGAGCTTTCCTGTTTGGTCCAAACAGGAGATCTGGACTCAAAAGTAATGGATCCATACCCCCACAAATTCACTGTTCATTATAAATGCATTCATTCCTTCCTAGGATTTCAATGGGATCCAGACCCAGTTGCCCAGAGGACCCCATCCAATTTGGGCGTGGACCCTTATGCTTCTATGATTATTGGGACCGGGTTTAAGACCAATAGTTTGGACCTTATTAATAAGAGAAAGTCTACTTGGACGTAATGGGGGCTCGGTTTTTGGACCGACCCCCTATGTCCAAGTCCAAATATCGATATTTGGACTTGGACATAGGGGGTCGGTCCAAAAACCGAGCCCCCATTACGTCCACGTAGCATGGCCGAATTCATAATTAGGTCCAAGTCTGATTCTATTCCTCAATAGCCTGTACACCGTTTATCATTTCTGTAATATATAAGAGATTTTGTGAGATTAAATCACATCAATAAGGTTCACCGAGTCAAGCTAAATCCATCCATGTGTAACAGTTGATATGATAGACAAAACTGCTTTCATTCGGACGAGATATTCGCCATTTAATAGAGAAAAATGCGATTAAAATAATTAACAATTTTCAATAAATCATGATTGTTCACTTTTCTTTTCTTTTTACAATAACACCAACTTTTTAAGGGCCCAAACCTCCCATGTGATGGTTGGTTAGCTCATTCATCTCTAAATATACTTTTGTTGTGATTGAATGTGATATTTACTGTTGGATTGAAAAATCATGTTTTTATTCCTTTTTTTTTTTAAATGATTGAATTAAAACAATTAATTTTCTTGTAAGGGTGCAAAGCTTTGGACAGCTATTAAATGATGGATGATAGTTTAAATAGATGGTATGGATTAAGGATCCCATGCTCCAATTATCCAATCCAAAGTTCTTTACCTGAAAAATTAGTGCATCTCCGGATCAGACTATAGGCCCAGTACGATTCATACCTCAAAATTTCAATTATCAGAGAGAAACACATTGAATAACTAAATATTATGCATAGTATAAGTTAACAAATTGTAAAGTGAAATTACTTTAGTTGAATAGAAAGTGAATGGAGCTCGAGTGTATAAACTGCTAGTTTATGACCCTATCGAAAGTTCAAGACCTACCGGTTCATGTTCTTAAATTATATTGGTTTGATTTAAGCCCGGAGTTGGACCCAGGTCCAAGTATAAACATTTAGTCAGATCCAGGTCCATACACCTGGTCGCCCCATATGAAAAGTCTGAAAAATTAAGAAGAAAGCCTGAGATTGAATCTTTGTTTATGACTTTGCTCAGTCTACTGATATCTAACCAGAAGTTAAACAAGGTTAGATCCATCTTTTAGATTCTCCAAGAGTTCACTTGACCTTGTCATAGGTTACCACCTTACGTCTTGCTCCTAACATACATGATACATGTTTACAGATTAATCAAAATCAGTACTATACCAAGAGTTTGAGTTGGGACGAGGTCCATTAATCCATGTTTTCGACTCAGTGTCAGGTCTGGAGCAACCCTTTAATTGATCTGCCCACATGGCAATTGACGGCAACCCTTTCTAATCTTGATTAGCACCTCATTAATGATGTTTAAGGCGACTAAAGTGTTGATTAGTGATGGTAATTAGGTAGATTAGATGAGTTCCGAGCTAAACTAGGTAGTTTGACGACCTTTTAGTGGTTTTGGGTTTAAAGGTAGCATTGCGTGTACTTTTCGGTTTAGACTGAGATCGGGTTTGTTAGGTAGAGTTTTCTGACTCAAACAACTTCCATGTTTTAACCCAACCCATTTGAGCCCATTTTGACCTATTTATAATTCAAAAGGCCCTAAACTGTCACTTCTTTTAAGAAACTGGACATTCTTGCAATTAATAAAACTTTCATGTTTAAACTCTATTCTAGAATCCTAGAACCCATCTCTTCCCATTTGCCTCACCTCCATGGCAAGATCATTTAGGGTTGCAAACGGAACGGTTCTGGTCAGAACCATAAGGGACCCAGACCGAGGGCCCATTTCTAAATAACCGTTGCGGTTCAGGGTCCGGTTTTAAATTGGAACCTATTTTGTTAGTTCAAGACCCGGTTCCGAGAGGAAAAGCCGAATCCAGCTCCGCAATCGGGAACACCTAGAGAACTGGAATCTAGTTTCTCTTCATTTTTTTAATTTATTCTTAAACTAAACATATCATCCAACTTATAACAGTGCATTAAGTCTACGATCTCCAATATCATACATAAAAATGTCCAAAAAAGTTAATTTTATGGTACAGTTTGCAATATCAAATACTCATATGTCGGGTCCCGGGTCCACGGGTCAGAACCTATATGGACCAGGAACCAGACTCATTTATTAATCGAAACCTAAAATAGGTTTCAGACCCCGTTTTTGGGGGGTCGAAACTTCTGGTTAGTCGGAGAATCGAATTTCCTTTTGCAACCCTAAAGAGCATAGCTAGGGCTCTTTTCCCCTTCCATTTTCCTTGCCTCCAAATACCAAAAGAGAGCTTGGGAGAGATTTCTTGGCTCCAAGACTCTATTCTTCCCCGAGTTCTTCTTCTCCAAGCTTCAAACAACGCCCACTTGCTTCTCTTACTCTATTTGGGTACGATCTCACTCACTAACTCTTTCTTTTGCTTGAAATCACTTCCTAGTGGCCCAAATCTAATAATACTAGCCCTTTTCAACTTGTGGATTTTGTTTGGGCAATAGAATTGGGGGTTTTTGTTTTTTAGGCTTAGTATTGAAGGGAAAGGCTTGGAATTAGTGGGATTTGAGCTTGGCACCAAGGATAAGGCATGCGAACACTTATAATAACATGCTTGTTGCTTGTTTGTTTGATTCTTCATGTCATACATGCTAGAATACCCATTTCCAAGCTCACTAGTGTATTCTAAGAAGTTTTGTAGATTTCAAACTTAATTGTAATTATGTTAATGTTTATTTAACATGTTTGAAACTTGTGTTATGTTAATGTTTATTTAACATGGTTTTGAAACATATATTATGTTAATGTTTATTCAACATGGTTTTTAGGAAGCTTAAATGTGGCTATTTTAATGTAAAAAATGTGATTTATTAAGATTTAAGTTAAGTGGAAAGCTAACAATAGCGACATAAGATTTTTAGGATATTTTTAGACCTAGTCTTCGACCTTAGCATTGGAACCCATACACCTTAAGCAAGGCCCAATAGATATTTAAAGCTATATAGGTGAGGGTTGAGCTGTCATGCACCTACAAGGATTCCCGATGCTTGGTAATCACTAATCAATCATACTAAGCCAACGGTGTTAGCCTAAGGTATTTCAGTGCCCATAATTAATTCCAAGTAATGCCAAATATCGGAGACCTTAGTACTACATATAGTTGGATAGTTATGCCAACTGGCATCCCGGACCTTAGGTTGGGTTGGGTTTTTCCTTGATTCATGATTAATCCACTTGCATATATCTTTTTTTCGATTTTTTCAAATTTCCGCACGACATACCTCATGCTTCTATAATTGCCATGTAATCCTATTTTATGTCTTGTTATACATTATGTTCCATTATGTGAGTATGCCATGTTGAGATAGTTGTATGTTATGTTTACGCTCATGTCTATGTTATGTTATGCTTGCTAGTATATGTTCTTGGTTTACATTATCTTTCATGCCTTGTATTCATCACCTTAGTGTCGGCACCACTCAGTTTCGACCTTAGCGCAATCAGGCCCGGCTGAAAGGGGGTTTAGTTTCACGTTTAAGGACTAGTTATAGTCTACGGTATGTTATGGGAACTTACCGGTGCTCCAGGTCCACGATGGAGACTAGTGGGCCATCTGCCTCCTATTGGTACCATCATGTCTTATCTTGTTATGTTTCATGCTCCCATTTAGGCCATGTGATGCGTGTTGATTTGGGAGAATATAGCTAATGTGCTTTTGCCAATTGGTTATGTTACATTGTTAGAAACGGCCATATTTGATTTATCATGTCACAAGCCTATTCATGCATTACCATGCCTAGTTTATCACTTATTGACGTCAAATGATCATATGTCCTTTACTCTTATTTGATGCTACATGCATATGTTTATTATACTTCTACTTACTATATTGTCGTATCTAATGTTGCTACACTTGGCATTACAGTCAACGCCGCCACCACCTTTACTGAGGAGGTCAAAGAGACTCCTCCATAGGGCAAATTTACTATTAAAGCAAAAGTGATGTCTTTTAGACGTCATGCTCCGAAAGAGCCCGTTGTGTTGACCCGTAATTGGCCACGGTGGCCGTTAAAGATAATTAAAATTTAATTTGAATTTTTTTTTTGAAGAGTTTTTTTTTTGAAGAGTTTTTTTTTTTTTTTTTTTTGAAGAGTAAAATTTAATTTGAATTTGGGACTGTAAAAGTTAACTATTACCTTCCACTACTTCTTTACTATCTTCTATCTTTAAATCTGAACTCAATATGCACACTATAGACTACTTATGCTTTGATTCCATGATCACTATGTTACGGATGGTGTACCTTTTATGGGTACCATGGATGGTTGTATCATGACCAGGTATAATGAGTTACACAGGCTTCTGCAAAGAAACATATGCTAGTTGTGATCGTTTGACTTGATGCCTCACAAGTAAATCCTTTGGGAACTCTTGCTTGGGGAAAAAATATATGACGAGTCAGTTGACTGGAATCCCAATGTGAATGTTTCGCTAATCGGTACCCAAATGTGATTTTGATGGATTTTGGGCCGGGGGCGTAACACCGGTCCATTGAGAGGCCAGTTAATTGTACAGTTTGTATGCATATATATGCATCTACAAGATTACAGTAACTAAAACCAACCCAAACAAAACCTGAACATAACTTAGCCAAGTGGCCCATGGCAATTAGGGGGGGATATGCATTAAATACCATGACTTTTGGGCTCGGTTTGCTTTCCATGGAGACTCAAAGTCTAGGCTCGAACCCGAAACGACCCAAACAAGTCAACACAGTTGCACTTTTGGCCCAGTTGGGTTCGGGTTTGACACGCCCTATGTCACATCCCTACATGTCTCAGTGGTATGGTGGGTTGTTGGGGATAGATCAGTAGGAAATAAAGTCCCTTTATGTGTGACTTGAGAAGTCAACAATAAGTGTAACCCATGTTGCATGACACCAAGTTTAGCACCACCACCACCACCATCTCATCTGCTTGGAGACTTCTTCCTGTCATCAGTTTTACCAGTAGACAAGTAGTGCCAAACTACCAATAGCAGAAGCTTAAGATAGAGCAAAATGGATCGGTCGGGTATAAATGGGTAAGGTTGTGAGGGTCCAATCTTAACTTAAACCCATGTCTTAGTCCAACCTAGTTGTTTAGGAGTGTTCATGGGCCTGTCTGGCAGGGCTAAGGCATACCAAGGCCCACTCCAGCTGCGGAAATATGGTCCCGTATTAGGGCCTCAAGTGCTCGACAGCGAATCTTGGGCACAAGCTTGGCCCGTCTTAAAGTGAACACTCGAAACTGGGCATTTAGTCAATCGGGCTGGGGCAGCTTTCTATCACTTTTTAGGGCTTTCTAATACTTGATTGGGCAAATCGATCACTAAACTACAAGCCCTACTTATTCGGGACGGACTTCAACGTTTCTATAGCTTAATTAAAGCCCCTCAAATATTGAACAGGCCCAGACCAAATACAAATACCCAAGGCCCAAACCTGCCCATAAGCGGGCTGGTCCGGGCGATGAGCAAACCTTCATTCAATTATTTTACCAGTCAAACGGGATCGACTGGCCTAAGTGTGGATTAGGATTCCTTGACTCGTGTACAGCCATATGAGTTTCAGGTCAAATACATGTTGGGCTCTCAATGTATGTAACAGCCATATATAGAATCTAAAAATCACAACACAGGGATTTGCATTCCCATCCTTGTAGCACCCAAATGGATGGAGTCATATCAAAGGGACAAGAAGTATTTGAGAACTGTTCCATGCTGATAAGATGGGCCAAATTATCAATCCAGATAAGGGTAATGATCGAAGTCCTTCGGGGTTAGATTCGTTTACCTAGCTGGATTGAAGTGCTCCAGCTACTTTTCTTCTTTTGGTTCTCTCTTTCGTGCTCCTCAGTTTTATATTACATAGGATGGGATGGGCTGGGCTGGTCTTGACTTTGGGCTCTCTCCACTTAATCCATCTCGAGCCCAAATATTAAGTTGAGCTAAATTTGAAATTCCGGCCCAGCCCAAATAATAAAATCACTATTTTTGATGGATCAAGAATTCAACCCATTGACGAACTAATCCTCAACCAAAATAGTGTTTGATTGTTTAATTATTGTAATCTATGGAGAATCGACCCACAATCTAAATCCCTCTGAATGATCACGGATCGTAGGATAGAACAACAACAATTTGGTTAACTCCAACGAAAACATTGATGAGAACCAAGGGTTGCGCAGTCTATCACCCAGTTACCATGGTTCGATTTTTAGGTATGATGCCTTCTTTGCATATGCGTGGGCCCCTCTTATTCTTATGTGTGTGGGCTCTCATGGGTCCCAGCCCCTTGGCTGGGTATCAAGAAAGAAAAAGGAAACAGAAACAATGATGTATGGTATCAATACATGAATTCCAAAAAAAGAAACGGGCAGACCCGCGGAGCCCACCTGAAATGAACCCAGGTCATCAAGATGGGTTTTGAGATGACACTGGGGTTGGCTAGAATCTGCATTCTGGGAAGAAACTTTAATTGTTGGACAGTGGCCAATTTTAACTTAATGAGATGATGAGCAGCCGGTTAACTTCCCCATCCCCGCAATCAATCTCCTTCCCTCTCCTATCTTGTGATGAAAATCCAATGTTCTAATCTTCGTGGATTCCCCCGAATGATGAAAAGCACATTGGGCTCTGCCACCAAATAGTAAATCATGGATCACCGGCCGGGCCCACTCGCTTAGTGTTGGAACTACAATAGCTACCTACGCATTGAAATAGCTACTATGGGCAGTCTTAATAATAATTAAATTCAGGCAGAGTAAAAAGTCTAAAATGATGGAATCAAGAAGGATGTTTACACTTAGAAGATGGAAAATCAGAGGGACCCACTCACCATAGAAGGAGAGGTGGCTATTTGTTTGTATTGTATGCTGGTGCTCATCCATTAAAAAAAAAAACTTAATTTAAGAACTAAGAACTCAGAACTAAAACATTTGACTAGCTGAATGAAAAGTTGTTTAAAACTTCAAAATAGATAGAAAAAATAAAACTGAAACATATTTTCCCAAGTAAATGGTTATGGTGTTCGAACTACAACCAATCTTTTGAGATAACCTAAAATGTGATAGCACTGCAACAAATTGTTGAATTCTACCTGCACTTTTAGAAGCATGTCTTAGAATTCTTCCTATGTATTTAATTACTTGAAGCCGTTTGGGGGACGTCTGGCATTATTGACTATTTTTTGTTTTTGGGAATATGCGGGGTTCACATGATCAATCCCCACCACACCTCCCCCAAAACCAATTTGACAACAATTGGAAGCACAGTCAAGGATGGGTTATTATAAAAAGAAAAAAGAAAATGCTTATGAAAATATTATAAATTTTTGGCCCATAAATAAATTTTCGGATGGGTCAGATTTTTTTGGACGGGCACATCATAATAGGTCTTTCCATTCATAGCCATCTAGGTGAGCCCCACAGGCAGTTCCACACACAACTTGGTGGTTTTTTCCACCTATATTTCGAATAGAATAGTGGGATGGTACGCTAACTTAACATATCCCTTGGCCTCTCCTATTTCTTTTTAACCTCCAAATTTTTTCTTGTGATTTATTTTTAACATGAGGTGGGTGTCCTTGAAGTCTTTGACCACAGTGAGACTAATCTCCCTAGTGGCACCTACAAGACCCACACAATCACACCCCGTACATATTTGAGGCAAATCTCGAACACAAGACATGAAGAGTAAATTCATGCCTAATGCATGATTTCAATTTTCAACTTCTCTGGGCTGTATTTGTAACCAACATTCGACGCCGCCCCTTTTTTTTTTTTTTTTTCTATTTTTTAAATCGGTCTTTAATAAAGGGTACTCTCTTTGATGAAGAATCATCATCAGCATCAACAAGAAGCCTACAGTAATCACCGACATCATTATAAGAGTTACATGTTCTGGACGTAGCTATGAAATATCCTGATTTTCGGTTCTCCTCAAGCAAGATGTTATACAAAACCGATGGAGGAGGATTATAATGTAATAGGCCACTTAAAATAAAGTGAAAGTTCGGCATGCTACATGAATTTAACCACCAAACAAGGATGACTAGATACATGGAAATAAGACTCCTGTCACAATGCCCGGAGTTCGGAAAATCGAGCTCTATCAATTGGCACACTTTGTTCTTAATACAAAAGGCCATAAAAGCAGTCAATATCTCCTGTAAGGGCCTGTAACCTAACGCACAAAGGAAAGAGCTAACGGTTAGGTCCGTGAGAATAACTCCCATAAGAGCATATATATATATATATATATATTAAAAGAGAGAGAGGCCATTGATTATCCAATATCTGATTCAGCCTCATGGAAGTCCTCGATCTACCGTAGAAAATTAGGCTTACTAAACACAAGCCCAATTGACAGCCTAAGAAACTGTTTTGTTTTTTTTTTTTTCCTCAGTGATAACCATGCATGTATACTATTGCTCTAACCTTGGGCATGAAAACAGGTTGGGTAAAGGTCAGCCCGCAGTGTACGCAGACAACTTGAATTCAGACCCAACTGTGGATCATGTTTCAGAATCTGCGCATATACAGACACACAAAACGGATCAGCACAATAGACACTGGTGCATGGAATACAGCAACAGGACTGATCCCGCATTCACTAGTTTTTTGTTTAATATGCACACGCTCTTTTTTACTATTAAGTCTTTCTTCTTTGTAGCTCTCCGACTCTGCAAGGCTTGCCGGATGCCATCCTCATGCTGGTTATTTCAAGCATACCAGCCTCTAAGCAATCCGGTGAATGGGATGATACTGCATGCAGTTTACTTGCATCCTTTTGCCTTCCGCCATCACAACTTTAGTTGTCAATTCCGTTTTGTTTTGGCCCCAATGGCTGAAATCTTTTGTTCCGGTCCACCAGCCGGCCATTTCAAAACAGAAAGGGGCAAAAAAAAAAAAAAAAAACAATTTGATTTCCGATCCATTCCGGCCATTTCGGTTTATAACACAATTCACTTTTATTTTTAAAAAAATATCTCAATATTCAAATCAAGAAACATAGATAATTTATATTTTATTTTTATATCTTTTATGTAAATGTATATATATATATATTTTATTTCTTAATATTTTAAAAAATTACTCCAAAAAGTTATGTAGACCAAAATATTCCATCTTGGATGCTAAACCGAAATGATGGCCGAAACGGAACACCAACATATAAAACATGTATTAATTTAATACAAAAACTATCAAACAACATCCAAACTATATCATCCAGTGAACACGGATGACTCCTGGTGGGAACTAGTCAGACCCTGCCGCATAAAAGAGTGCCATAAAAAACTAACCCATTTACCTTTTAACTTTTCAGTGATCTTTGCTATGATACTCCTAGCAGAGTCGATCACTGAGCCCGGCAGTCCTGCAACTCCGGGCAACAAGAGGCCATAGTGTGGCACGAGTCGTGGTCCGTCCATGAGAATAAACTGACAAAATAAAATTGGAAGAAAGATAACACTCTGCTTCATTGTATAAAATGGATGAAAAAAATAGCATTATCCGTTCAAGAGGCTTTGCTGTAACTCAAAAAAAAAAAAAAAAATTCAGGTACCCTGAAATCCAAACGGCTGTTTCTCAGGTCAACTTGGAAATGGAGAATCTTCACATTTAGGTAAATGGTTGCTAATTCAGATTGGTTCTCCATGTTTGTTGCAAATATGGTATAGCTAAGGAATAAGGGGCAGGATTTACGAGTGAATGAAGAAACAAGGCCTTGTCAGCCAAAAGTCAAGACGAGTAAAAGAAACTCAAATGTTTAAAAAGAAAGTGGGGATAGATGAGAATCAATATCTTTTTTTGTTTTTAAAGGTTAAAATTCAATACCATCTTGATAAAGAAATGCAAAAACACGTGCTGTGCATTCATTAGCTTGTTTTAACTGGTTCCATCTGTGTATCAGCCACCGCCCACCAGGGTTTTTGGCTACTTTTGAATTACTTGTCAAGCTGGACACTGTACGGGTATCATTGAAATATAAGGGGAGATGAGTAGGTTAGGGCTAGCAAACCCATTCTCTTTAGACATTCTGGTCCTCCCTTTCTTCTCTTTTCTGGCATTCTTTGGAAGTCAATCTAGAGGATTAGATTCTTCATTTCATACGAAGTGAAACTTTTGCAACAATGAGATGAGAGGCATCAGCACACCAGTATTTACCTCATATGAGCAACTATGTAAGAAAATATTTATATACAAGAATTCTTTTAGTAAAAAAAAACAAACCAAAATAATGGAGATTGTTCAAATCATAATGGGAATTTAGAGATTTCAGGTAATGGTCAAAGCTACTGGAACAAGAAATACTTGAAAAAAAATTGATAGTTTCAGAGTCTAGAACCATTTAAATTCAGAGAGAATTCCGCAGGATCTTTTTCACCGCACATGGCTTTCAAAAGAAAACTGTACTACATATTCCTTGTATCATCACCCAAAATCACATTCCTACACGAACTGGATGGGGATGAAACTTCATCCCATCCCCTAACTGGCCATCCACATGGTGATCAACACATCCTACCAACCCCTTTACTCCATTAGAGTGAATCAGGTGTTTTCACTTGACCAGTCGGCAGCGGGCCGTACTTGGATCAGTGTCAAATTTTTTTTCTGAAAAAAGTGCATCAAGAAGGGGTGGGTTCGAACAGAGGTTGGATTTCAGATTGGGGACCCAACAAGCATCGAATGTAACTGAAAACAAAAGAAATTTCATTGTTGCCAGGAAGATCAGTTAAAAGTTCTTTGTTCGAAAGTCAATCCTACGTGTAGACGTTATTTGATGAATGAGTAAAGTATGTGGAGTAAGTAATTACGCTTTGAGTGCTAACAGGTGTTCACAACAGCTCCATGCTATTGCAAATCCATCAGCAGCAGAAGTAGCTCTCCCAAGTTCATCCATAACAATCAGGCTCCTATATCAAGTATCCATGCTGTTAGACAAACACTTCTAAATGAATATTGCAAAATCAACATTCTGGATTAGGAAAGCTGTCTCTTTCGTCTCTGTCATAAACTGCAAACCACAAGTAGGTAATGAAAAGATTCAATGAATGCTATAAAATGAAAAAGGTTTCTACTATCAATTGACTAGCATAACATACTTAATGCAATGTGAGAGAACACTGGGTCCTGCATATGTGCTGCAGAGAGCTTACAAAACTAACAATATCCTGTGGACGCCCCTTTTTTTTTTTTCAAAATCTAAAGCTCAAGATTTCAAATTGGTGTTCGAATAATTGAATATGGCTGCGCTCAAGCTTTTTCCAAAATGAACAGCTTCCTTTCCCAACAGTTTTAATGAAGACATAACCTCTTTTGGTACTTGTACATTTTCATTCTCTACTTCATTCTCAATCAGAATTGTCATGAACTTCCATGTGTTGGTGGAAAATTACGTCCAAACTAAGAAGGGATATCAAATATGTCTGGCCTTCATGATTTATACAAAAGTAAACCATGCAGCAATCCTCAATGCTCCATGCAACTTTCAATACTGTTCTTGCTTCAGAAGTTAGTTGATATCTATCTTCCAGAACATCAGTATACATACACATAGATGCATCATAAAGTTAGGACAAATAAACACAGTAGTCAATTTCGGTTTGTTTCAGCTGAATGGGCTGAAACTATTCAGTTCTGTTAAGTGACTGAATCGAACAACCCCGTAAAAAGCTTTGGTCTTAAGTTTCGAATCTGTTCAGCAATTTTGGTCCAGATTCCAGATATGTTCAATAATTTGGTCAAGATTTCTGCACAGCAGGGACAGCAGTGCAATTTTTGCGTTTTTTTTAACAAAAAATTCTCTTCACATTGATTTAGGTAGTAGTTTGTCCTAATATGATATAGTGATCATGTAAATGTGTGTTTGTTTTAAGTTATTTTTGTCTATTGATACTGATAATTGCAGATGAGAGCTTAAAATGGATGTCCCGTTTCACATTGTCCTGATGCACATGGCTTATACATTATTTATTTGATATGTAGAAATAACATATCACATTGTTGATTTACTAGAAAGAATTAATTTTTATTTTTCTTATAACTTTAGCAAAATTTAACTCTGAAATGAAACACCAAAATGCCAAATTGGCTGAAATATTACAAAGCAAGGTCAAACCGAAATAGGGTCTGAAACGAAACTGGAAAAATTGGTAATATAGTTTTCCTGATGGTCAGCTCGAGCGACTAGTTTATTGGGAAAAAAGCAACAGCTAATGCATGGTTCTAATTTAGGACTAAACAAATTTGTAATATATGCACTAGCTTAAGTGTTAAGAGATCTGCAAGGACTAATTTATCTTTTTAGGGTAAATGGACTAAATTGTAATTACTGAAAACAGACATGGTTTTTGTTTTTTTATTGTAATTTTCCAAAATATCAAACAGTATAAATAATAGCATCAGGGTTATCCAATCCTAGAGGACTCCAGCAATCTCTCTCTCTCTCTCTCTCTCTCTCTCTCTCTCTCTCTCTCTCTCTCTCTCTCTCTCTCTCTCTCTCTCTCTCTCTCTCTCTCTCTCTCTCATAACTGTTTCTACTTTGTCCTTCATCTTGTTGACTTTAAACCTAATTTCAAGCAAGGAAAAACTTCCAAATCAATATACAGTGCATCATTATTCAAAAAATTAACAATAAAAAAAATACAATGACCCAAAATGTAAGTTGATAAAATTTTGCTAGTGGAAACCTTGAGAAAAAGTGACAAAACATATGCCTTTGGTAATTGTTATATGCAACTTCCAAGTTGACCGAACGTGTGTGTGTGTGTGTGTGTTACAGTGATTTACTATGCAACAAGCACAATTGAAGATTAGAAACCCACCATGCTAGAGTTAAACAACAAATTATCTCCTGTTCCTAGTCGTGTAAATATACGATCAACCACCCGTAGAGATGAGAAACTGGCAGGCACATAGCAACCAATCTGAGCAAGGATGATTGCGAGGCACACTTGCTGCAGATAAGTACTTTTTCCACTCCTGAGAAAGAGAAAAAAAAGAGAATAAATGGAAGAGTTAAATGTACTTCGATAGCAAGAAATCATGCCTAGGGATGGAAATTTCTTGATTAGTTAATAGTGCTTAAAATGTATCCTTTCCGAGGAGATATTTAGATGTTTGGACCCATCACAAAAACCATGCTGGATGCTTCAGAAAGAAAAATATTGTTAGGCTGCATGATAGAAGTCACCGATTAAACATTTCAAGGCATTAATGAATTATGCTAAGGAACTCTGGATAAAACTATCCATATCAATGATTCCTAGGCAAAAAGATCAACGTACTGGAACCAAATAATGATTCAATGAACATACCACAAAATCATTGTGTATGCTCTCCAATAAGGGGTGCCTGCCAGCATCAATTGCCAAAGGGCCGCTTTCTATCCAAAAATAGATCATAAAATTAAGATCTCAATGGTACTTAGAAAATCTTGAAAGATTGTCCTGGAGAAAACTCCACACCAGCTGTAAATTATGGTCTTGTATATCGGTCAATAGGCTTAATGGATATAGTGTGTGCAAATGAACTTGCAATCATATCTAAAAGACATAATGCCTCTGCAAGCAGTGTAAGTATTGACACATCCTCCCGTATGGCATCAACTAGACCTGCTAAGTAAACTAAACATCAGTAACTGAATACAGCAGGTGCAAAGAATTGAATGATGTTTGAACAAATTCATCTTAGACTAGAGAAGCCAGATATTTTGGCCTTAAAGAAACAAATCAAGAAATTGCATAATAAGGGAACTTGAACTTGCAATTATCTTGAAGAAATTTGGTAAAGATCCATCAAAATCCATGATCTTGATCTTGGTGTTCAACATCTAGTAAAATGTAATTTAGTTGTCCCATAATTGTAAATACCATCACTAAAATATGGAAGAACTCTTTTCATCGAACAAAACAGAGACAGCATTCCAAGCACCACAATGAAGGGTAGAAAACAATACATATAGCACTAGACCACTTAAAAACATGCATATGGTTATTAATGCATCAAGCATCACCTTTGAAGCAAATCCCAGTTGCATATAACACTCTGCAGCTGCAGATTTGTTCCGGACATTCAACTGTAAAAATAACAAACAAGACAGGGTAAGAAAATAAAGGAAAACGAAATTGAAATAGACCCTAAAGATACAAACTCTGCATCTGAAAAAACTCTTATAGGTATTGAAGATGCTTTTAAATATCCAAAAAGGTAGACTGTTATGCAATATTCAATTATACATACATAACAACAGATCAACTAATCAGGTTCCAAGTGAGTTGAACAACTTGGACTAAATCGATCTATCATAAAATACAACTTCTCAGAATCCAAACAGCACTCTGCATTTCTAAGGTTTTTCTTCTTCTTTTTCCATTTTTTCATTTCCTCTTTATCAATGGAGCCAAACAACTGAACACACCCTAAACGACTAATTCAATCATCAAACCATAATTCGTCCAAGATCACACAAGTAAATCCCATTAGAAGAAAACCAAAACCCTCGAAGAAAAACCCTCACCTCTGCAACCCAATCCGGACGAGCTCCTCTATCGCTCGACCCAATGCCTCCCGATCCTCCTTCCTTGCCAGTAGCTTCACCTCCTGCACCAACCCGCCGCCTTCAGATCCGGCGAATACAGGTGCCGGATCGTCTCGTTGATCCGGTCCCTGTCCACGCCACCCATCCCAGATCTGCCAAGAACCTCGACACAGCTTCCTCGCGCCGACCTTCGACCCCATCGCCTTCTCCGCCGCCGTGAACAAGTAGCTCCCGTCCTCCACATCTCCGCCGTGCGACAGGCGGAAGTTCCCCTCCATCTCCGGCGAGGATCCGCCTGAGTTTTTTTCAGAAGACTCCCTTCGAGGCGAGCTTCTGCAGATACTGCCTCTGCTGGGGCCCCAGACCCGTTACGGCGTCCCAGGAGTACCGATCGGCGGTTTCGGTTGGAGATATCGGGTCTTTCGTCCATTTCGGAAGTACCTACGAGGAGGTTTCTAGCGTTTCGGCCCCTGCAGAGGAGTCGGAGAGGAGCTTGTCCATCTTTCTTCTGTTTTCTCCTCCGGAGACTGCAGAGGTGGGGAAAGAGAGTACGGAAATGACTTGTCGTCAAGATAAGACGAATATTGGGATTTCGGGTTATGGCGTTTGGCGTTTGGCGTTTGGCGTTTGGCTCGGAATAACTTGTGACAGACAATTAGAATCATTGACGCTCACTGTCGTACGGTCGAGCGCCGATTTTCATCCCATGATAACAGGCGCTGATAAATGATAACAGGGGCTGATAACAGGGCAACATTCGCTGGGTCATCAGGCCCTTAAAGCAAGACATTAAAACCACTTGTACGTCTCAAAATAACCATGGCAGATTTATATATTTCCGATAATAACCCTACAAACTCAGGCTTCTAACTCTTTTGTTGTCAGGGGCGAACATGGACCCACCTTTATATTTGTGATTGTAAAAAAAAAGGGCCCTACCCTGATAAGAATCATGACGTGGGCTCTACCTCTTATGAACTGTTGTACATAGGGCTTCATTTTGATAGGAACTGCAACAACGGACCCATCATTGGAAATGAGAATACGGGGCCAACTTTATAGGAATTATAATATGGGCCCACTTTTATATGAATTATTATTGGGCCCATATTTTGTAATTGTGAGCCTATCTTCCTTCTGTAGTTACGGTTGGTGGGGCTCACCCCTTTAAGAAATTACAATATATATATATAAGTATATAACACACAATTTGCATTATTTCTTAAAAAAATTGAGTTGATTTTCGTAAAAGAAAACTTATATTTTTGCATTATTCACACCCATCCACTTTAGCTAAAAGAAAAACTATATTAAAAAAAAATAGCTTTCCTTAGCACACATGTTTAGAAGTCAAAACTCTAATATGTTTATAAACCTTAAAATATAAAATACAATTACAAGTTTACCAAATGCTCTAATACGTAGATAAGCTCTAAATTATAAAATAAGAGCTTCTTTTTAGGGTTTTCCAAGAGCCCAAGTGTTCATTACAATTCATGTGCCCAATAATATGGCTCCACTTGGTAATTTTTAAAAGGGTGAATCCAAATTCACAATCTCAAAAAAGGTGAGCCCACGTTGTAATTTTTATAAAAATGGGGCCCATATTAAAATTTTCTAAATATGGATCCCATGAATAACAATCTCTATGTGGACCCTTATTACAATTCTTAAGATGGGCCCACGTAATTTCTCAAAGTAGGCTCATGTTCTAATTCTTATAAAGGTGGACTCCACGTTAAAATTCATAAATATTAGTCATGTTTTTTAAAGGCAGGATCCATGTACAACAAGTCATAAAGTGGGCCTATCTTATAATTTTAAATTGGTGGCCCTTATTTTTGCAATTACAGATGGCGGGTCCATAAAATGTAGGGCAATGTTCACAACTCATTCAAAAAGAGTTAAAAGGCTGAATTTGTAGGGCCATTATTGGAAATCAATTGAATATAGGTTGGCTCTAAACGCATCTCCCCACATGGGAACGTGCTTTCAGAGTTTTGATGTCGTGGAATGTTAGTATTGGATTGAGCCTGTCGCTCTGCATTGTAGCTCCCTCGGGCTGGACTCCAGTGAAGCATCAATGTAGGGGAGATTGGGGAGTACAGTTCAACATTCCTCTCCTCTTATCACGATAATACACCTGGCTCTCATGAAACCGTTTACTCTAGGTCCCACTAAGACGTCTCTAACAATCTATACAACACACAGTACACACTTAACGGTAGCTCACACCCACCCATTATTTACTTCTTCATATGAGCTACTTTCCAAACTTCATCTAAAGTGCTGTATATCAAATGAGGGCCACTAAGTAAGATCCACGATTGTTGCAGTATGCATAATTTGAATATCGCCTTTAATAATAATTTTTAACTTTTAAAAAATAATGGGCTCCTCTAGTTTAATATTATTACATTGCATTATATGAAAAATGTATGTGTGTCCATAAAGTGGGACATCACAAGTGGTCAGATTGGATCTATGTTGTAGTTGCAATAGAAGCACATATAATCACATACATGGCAGTGTGCCGGGGCATGCGATGCGATAGTGGACCCATGAAATTTTATACTTATTTATTATATTATTATTATTATTAAAAAATATTATTTTAGACTTCTAATAATATTTGAAGAAAGTTTCTAAATTTGAAAATGCTTTAATATTTTTCAAGACAGAATCCCTTAAGACTTTGTCATGATAGTTAAAATAAGAACATAACAAGGCTCATTTTAATTAATTCAAATGAGAAGAGATACAAATTCTACTCCAATAAAATTATGACTATAATGATTCAAATAAGAAAGAGATACAAATTTTACTCCAATAAGATGGCGACTACAATGAATCCATAGTGCTCAAAATAATTGCTTCCTCCTTTTAGCACTACAATTTATATCGCACTCTAGTCTAATCAAATGCCTCTATTGAATTGATCAAATGTAAACCAATCAACCCATTTTTACTTAACAAACATCCATTGATTAGGGATTTGTGATCATTGGATGGGCCATGATATTTGTGGTTGAGATGTAGTACTAAAATTATTTCTCCAAGTAATGAGAAGATAAACTTGAATGTAGAATGATATGATAATGCAAAGTTAGGAGTCTAGATCCTTTAAATGTCTCTCTTACAATTCTCATAAGGGGTGAAGAATGTAATAGTGGGGGCCACCAATTAAATATCTAATTACTCAAAATAAATGTCATGAGTGGGCTTTGCCTAAATTTCACTATAACAGAATTTCGTCCCGCAATAAAATTGAGGATATGATTAAACACGACATATGCTCAAATTTTACGGCGGAACCAATTTGACTTGGTGTAAGATTTGGGGTTAATTAATTCAAAGCAAGGACATCTATTTTTATCGGATCATATTTTCAATTGATGAGACCTAGTGTATAATTCCATAACTCTCACTATAGTGGGCGAACACCCCAGCCACCGTTCATCACATGCAAGTAAAAAAAAAAAAGAAAAAGAAAAAAAAGCCTGTTGAATGGATACCAGAATGGGGCCTTGAACTGTGGGAGACCAGAAATGAAATGGCGGTCGAGGCCCATTGTTTTCATAAAATTTAAGAAATCATTATCATGACCAATATCCCTGACTATATATCCATGTGCTCTATAAATATAAATAAAGAATATCTTCCAACATCTTGGTGGGACCATCACCAGAGTAGCATTTTAATCAAGTAAAATTCTTTGGTGTGGCTGGTCACAGAAATACTAAGGGCAATTGTGGAAAGAATCTTCCTCACACAAGCGAGTCTTAAATGCTTTGAAACTTGTAAAAGAAGAAGAGGAATTTACCCCACAGGACCCCATAGGACCTCATACCACTTTGGAGGAGTTGAAAATATTGTATGTATGAAAAAGGTCCCCAAGGTCTGTTCTTTTTTCTTTTTTTTTTGTCGTTTAGCGAATGGTCGATATCGACCACTTTATGGTCGATATCGACCATTCTGCGGGAATCCAAAAAAAAAAAAAACTGGGTTTTTCAGGATGAAGAAGAGGGGAGGAGGAGGGAGGAGATGGGATTTTTCTCTCTTGATTGCTGCTGCTGTTCCCCATTCAAATTTACTCTCCAAATCAAAACTAAATAGAAGACAAAACAGGTTTTGTATCCCCGAACGAAGCACTGATCTCTGCCATCATCCTTTTTTTTCCATTTGTTTTACAGTGGTCCATATCGACAATAAAAGTGGTCGATACTGACAATGACTGTATTTTTTTGTTTCAGTTATGTTGTCGATATCGACAATAAAAGTGGTCGATATCGACCATTTTGCGAGAACCCAAATAAAAATTGGGTTTTTCAGGATGAAGAAGAGGGGGAGGAAGAGGAGGAGGAGGAGGAGGGAGGAAGAGGGAGGAGAGGGGGAGGCGGCGGACGCGTAGAAAGCGCAAGAATGAGATTGTGTGTAGATCAGTGGGGACGTCAAAACACAATCATATGTGACCGGATGGACGGACATCATCTTGCGTATGGGAAGAAGAGAGGAGTGAGACGATTCGGATCAAGGTCCGGATCATCGAGGATTTGTCCTCTTGAGTTGTAAATCTCGAAGGGGCCGTGGTTCAGATCGTATGTGCTCGGTTTTCTGCGGAGAGAGAAGATCATGGTGGGCCACGGCTGAGGCCTTCAACCGAGGGAGGAGACAGAGGGCTGAACTTTCTGTGCATCTGCAGAGTCAGTCTGATATTCAGTTTGCAACAGCCAGCCAACAGGTCATTGTTGTTGCTAAGTATCTGCACTCATTGCTGGTTGTCGAGATCTGCACTCTTCCTTCCCCTCTCCTCCATCTTCCTCCTCCTCCTCCTCTTCCCCTATTCTCCATCCTGAATGGTGAAAAACCCAATTTTTATTTAGATTCCCGCAGAATGGTCAATATCGACCATTCGCTAAACGACAAAAAAAAAAAAAAAAAAAAAACGGGACATGTAGAGCCTTATCCGTGTCCATGGTAAATACAACACCTCTGAAGTGATATAGGATCCTAGAGGGCTCTACCAGGTGTTATGATGTGATAAGAGGAGAGGCGAATTGTACTGCACTCCCCCACATTGTTTATTCGTTTCGTTTCCCATCATTATCCATAAAGTAGATGTAAAATCCCAAAGCACTTTATGTACTACTCCAGGTTTATGGCGCAGCAATATCCTCGTGGGGTCCACCCAGACCATAGGATCAATTTTAACTCTTCTACTATTTTTTTTGGCCCCTCCACTATCCTGAGTTAGCACTCATCAAAATCAATCAGCCCACCATGCTCTTCTACTCTTTTTTGGTTCCTTCACTGTTCTGAGTTAGCATTTAGCACTCATCAAAATCAATCAGTTTAGTTCGGACCAATAATTGGCTTGGATTTTAAAAAGGTGCGCCCCCCATGCGTTTAAAAAGGATTTAAAAATGGTGTTGCATGTAATATGACGAAATCGTGCTGCATTGTAGTTTTGCGAAAGTACCATCCTAACCAATAAATATGACTCTCAACTTTAAAAGATTATATTAGAAGGCATCATTTAAAAAAAAATTCAATAGATCAGTGATTAATAGTTAGACATGCCCCAATTCGGGCACATAACAAACTTTTCATTCAGTTCTTATCTATAAAAAATAATAATAATAATAAATAAATAACTTATTTTTTTAGGATCGCAAAAAAAAAAATCTATCCAATAATTATTAAAAAGTAAAAACCGAAAGCATGCATTAAAATAGTTTGACTGGTGTTTCATACATTTGCCCTTGGGTGCTCGTGGGCTGGGCCGGCCCAAGTCCAACCCAGGTCCATCCCACTTTGGCCCAGAGTTCAAGTACTTAGGCTGGCCTGCTGTTATATTTTAGGCTAGTGTAATGTTTGGGCCATCTTAAATGATAAAAATCCTAAAGCCCATCCAGGTCCGTTAACTAATGGACAGACTCAGTCTGGCATGTTTGATCCTAAAGCCCATCCAGGTCCGTTAACGAATGCATTGCGCCTAAAGTTGGACCGGACGATTCCCTGCAAATTTCCAGCTGTTGCATGTGTTATGGTATCCCGCGAGACAACAGCATATTATAGTCTTGCATTCTAACCGTTCTATATATATGTTAAGACCAGCCAATCAGCTATCCCATCAAAACCCATCTCCATCTCCATCTCCATCTCCATCTCCATCTCCTTCTTCTGTCTTGCTTTTCATCTTATCAGTCCCTCCGGTTCTTCTGTCTTGCTTTTCATCTTATCAGTCCCTCCGGTCATGGCTCCTACTTCACGTAAGGGGAAGGGGAAGGAGATTGCACCCTCCCCACCAACTGGGCGTGAAAAAAATAGAAAAACTCATGCAA
This sequence comes from Litsea cubeba, assembly GCA_012931725.1. Taxonomy (NCBI): domain Eukaryota; kingdom Viridiplantae; phylum Streptophyta; class Magnoliopsida; order Laurales; family Lauraceae; genus Litsea; species Litsea cubeba. Next base: position 16,161,021 of record CM022946.1, read on the forward strand.
TCCAACGGAAATCAATGAAGCTGAAGAGAAAACATCCATTGGAACTTGCCATCAAAATGGAAGGCACATCCAGCTCCGGAAGAAAGTATTCTATCCGCATCGGGGACGGAGGCAACTTCATCTCCACATTCGCTGCAACAGACGAAACTGTTAAAGGCTGGCTGAAAGAAATCATGAAAACCTATTCTAAGCTTATCCGCACCGGAAGCTTGAAAGTGGGTGTGGCCTTCGACTGCAACAAGAAAGGAGGGGGTTCTGCAGACACCCCTTACACACACATGACATTATGCACCGAATCCCATTCACTCACGGTGTTCCTCATTGGTAAAACACAGTGTAAACCTTTTCTGGATTTTCTTCAAACTAATGATGCAGTTACCTTTACAGGGATTGAGATGAACTTCAAGCAGGAGAAACTCCAAAGGGACCATGGCATTCTTCTAAAAAACGTTGTTGACGTTCTTCCTCTGGCAAAAAAATTCTCCAAAAGTGAGTTGGAGGGACGAACCATCGAAGAAGTCGCTGCCGCCGTACTGGGGGAAGAGTATGCGGTTAGAAAGCCGGATGAAGTGAGGCTGTCCAACTACGATCAGCCCATACTGTCCACCGAGCAGATTAAGTATGCAGTCTTTGAAGCATACCTGGGGCTCCAACTGGCGGAGGTGCTTCTCACTCAGTAACTGGTTTGATGGTTCAAGTTGGTTTGTGAGGTTGGTTTGTGAGTTCTTCAATGTTTGTGAGTTTTTCAAATGTTTAGCTGATGGGATAGTGTTTGAAGCTTTTTCAGTAGATTGATAAATCACTTTAGGTGGTGGTTTGATAACCTTTTTAGTATGTTTGAATCCAGTTATGTTTGCGCTTTGATCCTGTTTTTGAGTACATTGGAATGGATCTTGGAATTTAATTTCCTGTTATGTTTGAGCTTTGAGCCTGTTTTTGAGTACATTGGAATGGATCTTGGAATTTAAATTCCAGTTATGTTTGAGCTTTGAGCCTGTTTTTTGAGTACATTGGAATGGATGTTGGAATTTAATTTGCTTTAGGCACGTTTGGCTAAAATAGATTAATCCTCCTTCCAAAGGATTCCTCCAATCTTCTTATTCAATGCTCTGTTGAAGGAAAATTTACTGTGAAGAAGATGCAGTTCAGTCCAGGTTTGGCAACACCATTGGTTCTGTGGATTTACTCATGCTACATCCGACGATCATAAGCTTTTGTTTTTTGCCATTTTCTTGTACTCCGTGATGAATCAAGCCCTAAAAATTTAACCACCAGTTGCTTTTTGGACTTTTACAAACATTGGACGGTGTAGATATTCATTGTGGGCCCCACAAAAATTAAAAAAATATTTTTTTGTGTTTACTTTTTGAATAAATATCTCGAAATATGTGTCAAATCAACGGTTGAGAATTAACCACATGGCCGTTTTGTGACTTACTAACAAGATTAACGGTTCCGATCAACCAAGTGGGACCCATAAGAAGGGGTTCCACCGAAAAAAACGACCACCAGTAAGTCACCGTCTGCACTGTTCCTCTAAAACATATTCCTTACCATCCATCCAAAGTGGTCTTGCATGACAATTAACGGTCATCCTTCTCTTGCAATTTTCTCATTATTCATAAGGAATCAGAGAACCAAATTTGACAGCCTAGCCGTTTTAGGCCTTTTGAAGGACCTGAACGGTTTGGATTTTTAAATGGCCCCCATAGAAGTCCAACAATCATGATCAAATATATGAGGAATCAACTGCTGAGTTTTATTATATTATCCGTTTTAGTCCCTAAAAACATGATTAACGGTTCAGATCATGACTGTGGGACTTATAAGGTGGGTTTCCAAAAGCAAAATCCGGTAAACTCTATTTTACGCCTAGGTCACTGTTCATCGCAAATCTTTGATTTCGTACATTTGCAGAACGCGATTGGGGTTGGCCCGACGTTCATTAGAGGATTAGCTCTAGAGCCCTTCTACATGGCCTGATGGGGGTGGCCTGAAAAGTGGCCTGACCCCATCTGCACCCTAGGATCTCATTTTTAAATGAGATCCTAGGGTGCAGATAGGGGTCAGGCCACTTTTCAGGCCACCCCCATCAGGCCATTTAGACTTTTTCTTAGCTCTATTGGACCTCCCCCGTGATCGCACTAACGAAATCCACGCGGTCGGTCATTTGCGGATGAATTGTGTTTTGGACGGTAACTTGGGCATTACGCATTTTTCTACAGAAGCGTGTCTTTTGGGTCCCACAATTAAAATATGAGCCGTTAATCATGTCAAGGAAGTCCCAAACGGCTATTTTGTAAAATATCAGCTGTTGAATCCTTATATATCTTGAGATATTCATAGAAAGAAGTCTAAATCGTTTGGATCATTATTTCTGGAGTTGTGGGTCTCTTTTGCAAAATCCCAACTGTTCAATCTCTTTAGAATGCCTAAAGCGGCTATGTGGTGAAATTTAGTAGCCTAATTCATCATGGACTGTTAAAAAAATGTCAAAAATTATCTGACCGTTGATCATCCACACTTGAACATCGTTCATGCCCAAAATGTCAAAAATTATCTGACCGTTCACTTGAACATCGTTCATGCCCCTGCGCATACTAATAGTCTCCAGGCGTGATGTTCTCGTATCCAACGATTGCTTTAGAAACCCACTCGATGGGCCCCACAATCAATATCTGAACAGTCGATAATGTTGATAAAGTTCAAAAAGGCTGATAATATAATTTTCAGCCGATCCACAACTTACTTTGTCTTTGACAAACATGCAGTGACACATATGAAAATGGATCTCCACAGGTGGGAAACCATACCGCACCACCTTACTGTTACTTCTTTATCATTTTTTTAATTCTTTTGGGCCCCCAAACCATAATCTAAGCCGTCAATCATCTCAATAAGGCTAAGCAGCCTATATGTCAAATTTTAACTGTTGGATCGTCCTATATTGTGAGGAATTTGGGGAAAATAATCAGACCATTAGATCAACGATCTGGACTGCTGTTGGCCCCCCTTTCAAGATCTGAACCATTCGCCAGCTTTAAAAATCCAACAACGGCTAATCCTACAAATTTCATATCATGATTCCATGTAGATTGTGAGAAAAAGGTGAAAAACACTATGACCGGTGATTCCATGTAGAACCTGACATGAGGAACTTGTGACTTCCGCCCATTTTGGTTTTTTTTTATTTTTTTTCATTTTTGTGTGACTCTATTTCAAGATCTGAACCGTCTATATTTTTTTTGAAAATCAGATTGGTTTTGTGAACAATTATATTCTACAATGATGATTTCTCTACCCATATCAAATTGATTTTTATAGTTTTATTTCAAAAGAGCATCTTTATGAAGCGAGCCCACGTGAAAATCCCACATTTTCTTGATTTTGAGAATCAGGTTTCACTGTGATGACTCATCTTTTTCTGTTTTTTTTTTTTTTTTCCTTTTTTCTTTTTTTTCTTGAGACCGAATCAAATTAGAATGATTTTAAGAATCAAATTCATTTTGCACAATTCAACTCTCCTAAGAGCATGTTTGTGAGAAGGACCCACATTAGATTGATTTTGAAAATCAAATTGGTTTTTTCGTCAAAATAGCACATTTGTGAGGTGGTCCATTTCAGATTGAAAATGAAAATCATATTGTCACGTTGATAGATTCTCTCTTTTTGAGGTGGGCCCACATCTCAAATTACTTCTTTTTTTTTTTTTTTTACCTTTTTCACAATTTATGTAGACAAATAACTTATAGTATGCCAATTTGATAGTGGGTTCCACCTAAAGCAAATGAAAAGTACCTTATAATAATAAATGATACTTTAGAAAATAAAAAAAACTAAAAGAAAAATTAATCTAATTTGACAATAGGTACCACTTTAAATGGAGTGAAACTTGTCATAATTTTAAACATGGATTCTATAAGGGTATTTTTGGAAGAATTCATTACCTTGATAAAATGTTTCGGCCTATGAGCATTAGATGAAATGGTGCTGTATTATATTACAGGGCATGGGACGTTTGATCCAACGGTTACGATGTTTCGGTCTCTATACAACTGCTTGTGCGGTATCCTATGGATATGGCTACAGGATATGGTAGTGTGTGACATCTTGCATTCATCTATTATACATTCCAGGACAGTCTTTTACTGTTTCAAAAAATGTCCTACGTGACACTGTGGCTAAAAGGGGCTAAAGTTGAACATAATTACAACTTTTGCCATCAAGAAAGAAATAGAGGGAGGACAGTTGACTGCAAGTGGAAGAGAGAGGGGAAAGTAAGAGAGAGAAAATGAATACAAAATATCTATTTGGACGGATCCTTGGGACCGGTCCTTGGACCGATCCCAAGGTTCCATCCAAATAATGATTATTTGGATGGAACCTTGGGATCGGTCCAAGGACCGGTCCCAAGGATCCGTCCAAGTAGCATAGCAGGACTCAAATGAATGAGGGAGGGGGGTTATGGGTTTATTTTTTCCTACTAATCTCAATCTCAGCCGTCCATCACACTTTTTTTTTACCCTATTTTACTATTCATCGCACTGTTTTTATTGGAGAACTAAAATTCGAAAAATAAAAAAGCAGGGTAGCCGGATCCGATTTGGTGGGTCAGAGTGTTAAAAAAATTTAAAAGTTACGAACATTAAAAAAATAAATTTTTTTTTTGAAATTGGAGCGTAAACTCTTAAATTATAAAAGTTAATAAAACAAAATACTAAAAACCCTAAACATTAAAGCATAAATCATATATACTAAACATAAATAAAAAAAATATTAACCTAAACCAGAAATTCTAAAAACACTAAATCCTATAAAGTCGTAAACCCCAAATCCAAATAAGTTAATTTACGAAAAAAAATTTATCGTGCCAACGGCACGGGTTACCGCTAATAGAATTATATTGTGGAATTTCCCTTCGTTCACAGTTACGACTTACGAAAAACTATGCAGAAATTTAAAAATTGACGGCCAAATATCAAGTCCCTTGCAATTATTATTTGCTTAGAACATAAATTCAAACTCCTTTTGGACTACTAGAAACTTGGATGTGAGATGCACCTATCCTGAAGTAGATGACCAACTCCTGTTGAAGTAGATTTTTAAAAATGCTATTGAAGGTGGGACCAGCTCCTATTAAGAGGATGTAGGCCTACATTGCAAGTGTCTTAAGATTCTTGTGATGCTTGTGACAATTATGTTGATTGCCAACTTAATTCATGTGCAATATGTGCAACTAATTAATGAGGAGTTTTTTAAATCCCCCTATCTAAGTGAGATACAGAGACAAATGGAAAGTCCTTGTGCTCCGGTTGCTCGCATGCTTATATATTTATTTTTATAAGTAAAGCAAGGTAAAGAAAATGTCAGTTTGGTCGATTCAGAAGCATTGAATAAGTAGAGTCAAAATGCATTTGTTTTCCCAATATAGAGTAGTCTGAATGAAGTGAAGTTAAAGTGCAGTAAAGTAGTAAATTTACTTATGTTTTATGAGAAAAGTTGAGTAGTCCGAATGAAGTGAAGTTTAAGTGCAGTAAAGTAGTAAATTTACTCATGTTTTATGAGAAAAGTTTTTTTTTTTTTTAAGTCCATCCTCCATTATCATTTTTTTCTCTTTTTTCCAACCTTTTCTTTTGTGCTATTGGAGTAGAACATTAACTTTAGGATGCAGAGATGGATCCCTTGGCATTGTAATTTTAGCTTTATTCCCATCATATTAATGTTCATGTGATTCGGTGCCCCTAATTTAATATCACCATTTCAGTGACTTGTATTCCTGGGTCAAAATTAATTTGCTTAAATTAGTCAATTTGCTGGAATCCAACTTATTTCTTAGGGCTGTTTCTTTATCAGAATTTCTAGAATTCATGTCTGGGAGAATTTCAGATTTTCCAAAAGTTGTCTCCTTATGTAGAAATTCAAATTCCTCTTTTTGATGGAGGATTTGAAATTCTAACAAATGGTATAAATAGTGAAATTCCAAGACTTCCAAAAGGTCTTTTGGGCGGTTGGAATTTGAAATTCTAACGAAAGAAACACAACATTTCAAATGTCAGGGACAAGATGTCACATCATGTCCAAAAAAACCCAACCTCCCAAATTCTAATCATAAATTCCGGTAAAAAAACAGGCACTTAATTGCAATCAATTGGCTTCATATATAATAATAACTAACAAAAGACGCCCGTGCTGAGCACAGGCAAACAACCAATGAAATTTTTAAAACGAGATTTAGAAAGAAGAAGAGAGATTTTTTTCTAAATAAAAACAAAAGATGAGAGATGCAAACTTCTTCAATGTTATTCAATAATACTTTAAAGATAAAGAGATGGAACCTTAAAAAAAAAAAAAAAGGAAAGTAAAGTAACAACACATATTCCACTCTAGCCTATCCATGTCCCAAATATGTGCTCTATTATCCCGTATATACAAAGCATATTGTTTTACACACCATATTTCATGACCTGCAACGAATATATGAACCTATGAACGGAATTATATTGTATCTTCTCCTAATCCACATTCAAAAACGTATGAACCAAAGGCTATATGCTCTATATTGTCATCAAATTAAATATATTCACATAAACAGAATTAGGTAATGCAGCAGTTCTTTCAACCTTGCTGTCGTCACATTAAATATATTCACATAAACAGAATAGGTAATATATCAGTTCTTTTCAACCATGCTCACAGATTTATTATAGAATATGACTCCGCCGTGAATTCCATAGAAAGTTCGATTAGATTACAACTTTTCTTCCTTCTTTAAATCACTGAATATCCCTAAGTAGTATTTTTAGACATTAAGAATATATATAAAAGTGAGGCCTTGGAGCAACGGGGAGATAGTAATAAAATTCTGAAAATCTAAAGCGACACTTTAATAATGTATTACTACTTTAAGTATTGGTGAAAGGAAGTAAACAATTTTTCACATATACCATGGTAAAAATCTCAAATATCTATATATATATATATGGACAATGCTCCCCTAAGCTCGAACTTAAGAAGAAAATTTCATAAGCTCGTGCTTGTGGGGCCCACCTTTGGTCCATCCAAATGGACCAAACACATGACCCCCTTAAATTGTACATGTCCACCAACTTTTGGTAAGATCCGAATTTACTGGACCGTTGGATTGACTATATATCAATCCAAATGGATTGTTGACCATTAAACTCTTGGTCCCATATAGAGATGATAGAAATTACAGTTGGAACTGATTTTTTGCAGGGGGGAAGATCCTAAGGAGTCCTTGAAATCCCCCCCACCTCCATCCCCATGTGGGTCCCCAAGTGGACTCCACCACACACTTGAGCTTACCTTATCCTAAGCTTGAGCTTTGGGGAGCTGGATATAATATATATATATATATGTGTGTGTGTATGCAGAGGAAAGTTAAGTGTGTATATTTCCAAATGAGGTAGAAATAATCTACAATATAAAATAGATGGTAGTTCTTGGCCAGTTGCAGATCCCAATAGGGGAAGCAAAAGACCAGAGAAAAGCTCACCTCAAAAGGGAAATAAAAAATGCCCACAAGCCGTGCCAATAAAAAAGCTTGGCCCGCAACTGAGCAGCCAAAACCAAAGAAACAAAAAAACGAGATAAAACTTCCCATAATGAAAACATATTTCATCAAAGTTTAGAGAGATGAAAAGGAAACATGTCTCATCAAAGCATTAAATTTAAAAGTGTGATGACCAAATGGAATCAAAGGGCTATCCCTGATCCCTATATGAACTTAAAATGACGACTTTTTTTTTTTTTTTTTGTTGAAAAGGATGAAACCTTAAAATGATTGTAAAAAAGTATGCCAATGTATCTGATATGCGTGTTGAAAAGCATCCAACAGGTGATTAATACCTATCTTCCAATGAGCCATCTTCCTTTTCCTTATTTGGTATCCATCTTCTATTCCAAATACATCTTCCAATGAGCCATTTTACATACCCATTATGAACAAACACAAACCTCATAACCATCTACATCACATCTGATTATATTGATCTTTGTTGTTATCATAAACAATTCCTCAAGCCTACAGAGCTACCCAATGTAGTGATCATCCATTAAACACGAATTATAAAACAAAAAAAATGTAAAAACTTAAGGCCGTTTCTACTATATGACAATGTCATTAAAAAATTGGCTAGCTTTAAAGCTGATGATTGCGATCAAAATGAACAGGATAAATCCCTAAGTCATTAAAATAAGAACTTTTAGAGAAACACACCTTATAAAATAGAAAAGAAAATTGGGATACCTTGGACTCACAAGGAAAATGCATTTAATAAGTCTAATCTATTGCAATCATATTAAAGAAATAGAATATGTGAAAGAAACCGAAAACTAACCAGTAAGAGTACCACAAATCAACTAATGTAATATTGCTATTCTATTAAACCTAAAAATGCACGTGGAAGAGCTCTTCCCTTTAACCCTCTCATATAACAATACCACAAACAAATTTCTATATACACCCCTATAACTTTCTTTAATCGAAACCATGTCTTAATAGGCATCACGAAGAATGAAAAAAATCAAATTGATCCAAACTGATTCTAAGGCATCATGAAGAATATAAAAACAAATTGCGAGGACATTATTGGGTTTCCAATTTCTTAATAAGATTCCAGAAACATGCCTCTGTACTCTTCTTTGATCCAAATTGATTCTTAATAGCTGTCATGAAATTTACAAAAAACAAGTTGATCCAAACTGATACTAAATGGGTGTCATGAAAATTACAAAAAACAAATTGATCCAAACTGATACTAAATGGGTGTCATGAAGAATGTAGAAAATAAATTGCTAGGGTAGTTTAGGGTTTCCAATTTATTCATGGGGGTCCAGAAATAGTACCTTAATTGATTGGAATGGTCACAGACTGTCGCCTCTATTAGAATTGAAAGACAGGTCCAGCAATCGAGTTTTGAAGGACATGCAGTGATTAAGATCTTGCTTCAACTGATTATATAACAATGTAACAACCAAAAACTTAAGAAGTACCAATGCAATATCACATACACTGCCATTTTGGGAATGGTCATCCTGGCCTGTGGAGGCCTACCTATTGTAAGGGAGAAGGCGGGGATGGATGTCTAGGTATGACAAAAGTATGTACAAAAAATGGTCACTATCTAAAGTTTTTTACTGACCTGGCTCGCAGAATATTTTACAGAAAGAATTAAGAGAATGTTTTCAATATCTACAAGAAATTAGTTTGAGTCTCAATTTGAGTTCTATATTTTATTGGCAAAATAACTTTCAAAAATATAAATAAATCAAGAAAAACATTGGAATGAATAAAACTTCAATTGACAAAAATATTTATTTCAGAAATTTAACCAAACACCATTCACTCAACATAGGCATTTGACCACAACTTCAAAATTATAAAGAATATGATGCTTCTATTATTTTCTAAAGAACCAAATCATCAATATGAAATCAGAAGAGTTAATGGAATGGATCAAACTTATAGGCAATTAAGCGAACATCCTTCCATTAGGCATCCCCAAAATTATATATAAAAACTTAAAAGAATAATATAAAGAAGAACCAGAATTATAAATAAAATTTGAGAAGTATACCAAGAGAGAGATAGAGAGAGAGAGAGAGAGAGAGAGAGAGAGAGAGAGATAGAGAGAGACGTACCTACTTGTAAGGAACTGGTTGACGGAAGTGCTGTGGTTGTTTTACAGATTGATTCTATAGAGAGATGGGTTGCAAAGTGACTTTGGGAATGTTCCAATTGGAGTTTTTGGTGCATTTTCTTTCTTCCCTTGGGAGCAACTTGCAGGTTTGTCGGATCTCAAATAGGGAAAGAAAATGCAACAAAAACTCCAATTGGAACATTCCCAAAGTCGGATCTCAAATAGGGCTTGTTCCCACAAGAGAGATTTCGCGTGCGGGAAGGGCGAACAAGGGCAAGGAACGTTTCTTTGGGAGGGAGAGGAAAAAATGAAGAGGAAAAGGAGCGTTGAAAAAGAGGGTTTTATTAGAGAGTGTTACGTTGGGAGGGAGAGGGAAGAGGAAGAGGAATGGCCAAATTATATCCATAAACAAAAGCTACATGTCAATAAAATAATTAATAATATAAAATAAAATAGGAAAAAAGAATAGTATTTGAGTTGTATCCTGAAAATATATTCAAATGGTAAAAAAAAAAGTTTAAGCTTTAAAAAAGGTACAGATAAAACTGATTAGTACCCAACAAAAGTAGAGATGATGCACATAAGATTGGGAGTATTTTGAGCCATATCCAAGAATAGGTTTCCAACCCAATTTCAATTTCTATAAATTCCACTCCATTTGATTTGGCATTCTCGTTTCCCACCTGAACAGGTGTTCAAATCTTGGTGTGAAAATGGGCTCATTTTCACACCATTTACACATCTTATTTACACACAAGATGCGTAAATACTTGTAGACAAACATGACCGATGCGTAAATATTACGTATATTCACCATTTACATACGTAAATGAGTGTAGACAAACGACCCCTTAGGAAAATAGAATCAAAAGAGGATGCTATATGATGCACATTTTTGAAAACTCACCTTTAGGGGTCGTTTTTCTTTTACGTGTGGGATATGTAAATACAATTTACACATGTAAATGATGAATATTCTAATTTTAAGTATGTAATGTTTACACATACGTTTTTTTTTATAACGTTTGTCTAATAACACTATTTTCGCATCATTTACACATGTGATTCATTTTTCTATGTTTGTTTCAATGATATGTGTATATGTATTAAACGATTTTGTAAATGATACTTATTAATCATTAAATTATATTCTACTATAATGATATGAAAAAGAGACAAAAAAAGGTCTAATTTATATCAAAGTTTTCATTTGCATTTTAGATCCTTAAAAAAGAATATGTCTTTCAACATGAAATATACTTTTCAAAAATATACATTTCTATCAATGATCACCTTAAAAAAAGTGCATTCCAACATGTTTGGTTAAGGAAATATGAGTTTATAGTCTGATGGTTAAGAAAATAGGATTATTATTACTATTTTTATTAATTAATATTTAGTTCAATATTATTTTAATTTATTATTCAACGAAAGAATAATAAAGAAAAATGTAAAGAAAATTCAGATCTCTTCTACAGTAAAGGAGACAAATGAAATCAAATTCAGTGCTTCAAATGGCTTTAAAGCTTACTTAAAAGGAGAGAACATATTCTGTTGTGAAGAACCTAGGTCAAGAAAAGCTTCTTTCACTCTTGATTGTTAGTGTTGTTTGTTTTTTCCTGCTTACTGCATTCAATTGAGAATATATGCATCTCTCATTATCAAAACAAAGAAAGAACACATATAGAAATGTGTCATATGAGTTTTTTATGAAGCATCCACTAAACATAAAAGCAAAAGTGAATTTACATATATAAAGGCGTAAAATGGAAGCTATTTCTTTAATCATACCAAGAAAAAGTGATTAGTTACAAATCCATGGCTTACGTGATCTTGTAAATCTTGGCTTGGACTTGCTGACTATAACGTACAAAATCAATTTCTAGGTTAAGATTTCTATATGCAATTATAGCATGATGATGGGTTTTCCTCTTGGTAAAAAAGCCCATATACGCCCAACCAGAAATGGATTTCATAACATAAGCACGCAAAGTTTGAGATTTTTCTATCCACCCAAATGCCTCCGTAAAATGTAGGATGGTTAGGCACATCTCTTCCAGAGGGAGAGATTTCTCCATATGAACTAAGCATGCACTTAACAAATAAAAGTTTTTCTATATAAACTAAACATAATATTAGAAATTAGAAGTTTATAGATAAGAAGCTAAAACACCTTTCGAAGTACATATCAAAAGCTAAAGAACAATGTATACCATATTTTTCAAATTGTACCACTTACAACAAACGTATAATTGTCACCAACTGAAAAAAAAACAATCATGATGATCCAACACTTAAATTTAGTTGCCACCCTTGCATATCAAATTCCAAATCAAAGGCCACACACTGCAAGGCTCCCCTTTCAACAGAGAAGTGAATACCAAAATAGTCCAGTTGTCCACCAATATTTCAATGTCGTGATTCCCCCAAAACTTTAAAAGTTCATTTGTTTCATGTAATTAAATCCCTAGGAACTCTAAAAAAATTATTTCTAAAAGTGGTTAATTTTGAAGAAATAAAGGTAAAGATTCAGAAATGACCATCAAATAATCTCACATCTAATGGAAAACACATAAGGGGAGATGAAAAATGAATACCCAGTGGCCACCCCAGTAAAGCAAACCCAGGTGTTCCATCTACATTTCCACCGTATCTCCTCCACCCTTCACCTCTTTAATGTTCTTTTGCTGGAAACCATTTGATCATGAATTTCTAGGAAATCCAATTCCCTTGAACATAACAAATGCTCTCAATTGCTAAAATAGATGCTTATGGCTGAAGAAATAAAGGTAAAGATCCAGAAATGACCATCAAATAATCTCACATCTAATGGAAAACACATAAGGGGAGATAGAAAATGAATACCCAGCGGCCACCCTAGTAAAGCAAACCCAGGTGTTCCATCTACATTTCCACCTGATCTCCTCCACCCTTCACCTCTTTAATGTTCTTTTGCTGGAGACCATTTGATCATGAATTTCTAGGAATCCAATTCCCTTTCACATAACAAATGCTCTCAATTGCCAACATAGATGCTTATGGCAAATAATGACGACTTTTGAGGAGAAATTACAATAAGACTACTGATACTAATAAGCAAAGAAATTCAAACAGAGAAAAGAATGATGCATCAATAGAGACGAGAAATAAATTGTGAGGTTGTATATTTTGAATCAGTGAAATTGATTCCAACTTGACTAATAATAGATAAAGGTACTAAGCTGGAGTTTGAAACTTACCAGATAAGGTTTCAGCAATGGATTTCATTCATACCCCATTCTTCGTGTTGCTCCTACTTATGCTCTTTGTAAACGATCCACTTGGCTACTTCTGAGATATTTCCCTTCAAAATCTACATTCACATATTCATGCATGAATCATAAGTCATAACACATCTATTTTGTCAACATAAAAACACCAATTTCACCATTTCTAACATAATTGAGCCTAGGGTCTACATAAGCATGCAAAGTGTGACAGTTTTTCAATCCTTGTTGCATCCAAACAACCTTTCATTTTCACTTGGCCAACCAAATCAATATTACCAATCCTGGTCCCCACATCAACAAATGAAGGCTTGAAGATACTATGCAAATGACAGTTTGTGTTTTACGATGCTAATTTTATGGTTTTTGAAACTATTACTTTGGGATTGATACAACAGTTTTAACAGTGAAATTTGTGAATGCCTGAAACAAAGTTCAGTCATGAACCCCAAGGGGTAGCTCAGTTGGCCTAGGACCATGGTTTGCTCCCGGAGTTTAAGGGTTCGAAACTGTGCTACCACACTGGGGCCACACCCACAGGGGATTAACCCGGCTTCCCCTGGGCCCGTAGGGATTAGTCCGGCCCAAAGGGCTGGGAAACCCTCCGTTATCAAAATAAAATAAAATGAGTTCAATCATGTAACATCTTTAATTCTAATGTCCTTTTGACCCGTGGGTGTTCTTGGACATGAATCAACTAAGAGCTTTACATAAAATAAAATAAATCAGCCGAGCTTGTAATCATCCATGAAAGTACCATTTTCCAGAACAAAAAAAAAAAACACAAAGGCTACAAAAAAAACCTTCCAGTCCAGACAAATTTTTTTTAAAATAAATTCAGAGAACCAGAGGCCGTAACATTTTAGAATACCAGTCTTGATTTTATATAATGTTTCCAACACAAACAAACACCATCAAAGCTCTCTGTGGCATTTTGAAACCCAAAGTACATGCAGCCAGAGGAAAAAAAAAAAACAGTACAACAGAAATAGACAGCATCAAATCTCACTGTGGCATTTTGCCAAACGCCTTTGCGTATCCATAGCAAAGTACATACCAAAAAAAAAAGAAAAGAACAAAAAATAAAAATACAACAACAAACGAAGAAAAATGAAAAGAAATTTGGTAAAGAGAGGAAATGATGCATTACCTGTACCTTAAGAGTGGTAGACTGGGTGGATGCCTCGGAAGTGCCAGTGAATGGGGCAGTGTTGCAGTAAAACGCAAAATGCAGCAAAGTGAGAGAGATATAGATTAAAAGTTTCACGAGATTCTTTCATTTGGATTTTCTAAAATAATAAAATTATCACGGTCTTGAATGTTTAAATAAAAAAAAAGATATAAAAAACCTACTGCTCTTCCAATCCACTTGATAATTCAGCAATCATATTATATACACTTACAAGTATAAATTCTTTAACTTTGGCAATTTAGCAAACAGGTTTGTTCAATGCACCATTACAGTTACAGTTGTAAAAAAAAATTGTATAAAAACAAATGAAAAAAAAAAGTACATACCTTGAGAAAATCAAACGTGAAGAGAGTGAGCAGCGTTTTGGGAGAGAGGCAATATTTGTGGATAGAGATAGGGAGTGGAGATGAGAGATTGAGGTAAAGAGAGAGGCGTGGCTGAGCATTTCTGATTTTGGGTTTTGAAGTGGGTTGAGGGAGAGAAGAGAACGGTAGGTTTCTTTCGGGCGATTCTTTTGGAGGGTGTGGGAAGCTTAATAGGAAGAAAGAAGTTGGGAGAGCACTACGTGCATTGAAGTTGGGAGAGCATTACGTGCGTTGAAGTTGGGAGAGCGTTACGTGCGTTGAAGTTGAAAGGGAGATTAAATATAAGAAGAAAAAAGGGAGGTCTTGCATTCACGAGTTAATGAGGAGAGGAGGGGACGCGTGGAGGAGAGGAGATAAACGGGTCAAAACGAATTGGGAAGGGTCAAAATCAAATTGAAATGAACCGGCTGATTTCTCAACTACAATCATCTTACTTCAAATTTGTTTGTGTTTAATAAAGAAAATTCTAAATCTAAGTTCTTACTTCAAATTGCAATCCCCTTTGATTGGTTTGGGAAATAAACTAAAATTACTTAAACTTTGTGGCAAATTTAACTAAAAAATATAATAAATTTTAATAAAGAAGAATCAATTGGGTAAAAAGGAAAAATTAATATGAAACTTGATAAGAACACAATGAGGCCCGTGCTGCCCAGCCGTATTTTGAGAAAAAATCTAAGATAATTATCGACTTAAACAGTAAATACAATATTTTTAAAATTACTCTATAGCAATTATTTATAAATACTATATATTAGTTTCTATTTTAGTGATCAATTTTGAAATAGCTAGAAATTTAGATTTAGAAAGGGAACTTTTATTTACTATTAATTAAAAGTTTTAATTATAAACTTAATAATTTAAGTTAAGATTTATATTTATCAAAGGGCAGTGGGTCTGCATATCCTACGACTTCTGCTTATATGTCTTGTATTTGGGTCAGGTTATCTTTTGTACTATTTCTTTAGTTAGGTAATATATCCTTTAATAAAAAAAAGGAAGGACCGACCGCGTAAAGTCAGAGTTGAGGGTCCAAATTGTCTTAGCACTTTACCCCTTTAACATTTACTGCACTCTCTTGTCTGACTTCAATCAAGAGTTTTTGTTTACAAGGCTTTTCTCTGCATAAGAACAAATTATCTGCACATCCTAAAGAGAAGGTGATCAAAAGTTCAAAAAGAGAAATATGGAAAACATGAAAGAAGACAAATCTACAAGAGGTTAATACCAAACAAAATTCGATAGAATCCCAACATCTTCCCTTTGTGTCCTTTCTAATCATTATACAGTTTCACCAATTATGATTCTGCTCTGTAAAAAAATGAAAAAAAATAATTTCAGTAATAATTAGTTGTAATCATAAAAACTATATAAGATCAGAAAAGCCAACATAATAATAAAAAAGAGAAAATAGAATCAACAAATTGAAGGATCCAAAAGATACAAAAGAAAACATATTGGTAAAAAAATCAATGAGAAATACTTCCGGGTAAAAAAACAAAAAAAAAAAGGACTACCCATCATCATAATTTCTCTCACTATTGTTATTATCCATGGATTCAGTTTCTAACTTAGCTTACTTTTTTGGTCAGTCTCAAGCCTGTGAAAAATGAGCTCTTTCAACTGGAACTAAGCTTTTAGCCCAAAGAAGGAAGAGTCACAACGTAGCTTGCCTTATTGACATGCCTAATTTTTTTTTTTTTTTTTTTCTCACAGTTACACATGCCAGAATGCACAAGACAGCGTAGTTCGAATAACCCAAAATGGGGCCTTACAAAAAAATGCATCGAATGCTCTATAGATTCAACATTCTATACTTGTTTTTTACATACCGAGATAAAGACAGGTGCCTTATTCTTTAACCGATTAATCAGAGTCAATGGTAAAATTTGTAATCATGACCGCCCATATATAGATGGCAAGAGTACAATGGACCTTATTTTCATATAAATTGAAAAGGAAAGAGATAAACGAAGGTTGTATTGGAATAATAACCAAAGAGAAACATCTGGAGAGTTGGAGAGAGGTAGACTTTGGTGTCGCAAAAGATTCTAAGTGCATCGGTGGTTGAAGAAGCCCATATTCTCAGTGACATTGTACCTGTTTTTGTTTGATTAGAAACTTGGAAGCTAAGTGAAAAAATGAGAATGGAGAATTGGAATATGGATTAAGGGCGATATGGATGACTGGTTGATATTGAATGTCTCATCCTTATATCATGGAGCATGTATAATTAATTAAAAGCAAGTATCATGGTGCAGTTTTTACATGCAATCACTATGGCCATTTCAATCCCACAACTATTATGTCCTTGATAAGTTAAAAGAGTAGGTCCCACTTGATTAATTTAAATGGCTATATAATTAACAGCAGGTACCATGGAGCAGTTCCGGTTTGCATTCATTATGGCCATCCGGATCAACAGTTTTTATTTGCAGTCGCTGTAGCCATTTGGATCCCACAATTGTTATTGTCTTGAATAAGCTAAAACAGTGGGCTCCACCTAATTAATTTAAATGGATATATAAATACCGTAGGTATCATGGAGCAGTTTCGGTTTGCATTCATTATGGCCGTTTGGATCCTATGACTATTACGGTTTGGATAAGTTAAAAAGGTAGAACCAAGACAAACATTGTGGAGGGATCATCAAAATTGTGGTGTGGTCAAAATCAATTGAACAAAAAGGGATTGATTTCTCAATTGAAATAGTCTCTTTCATATCTATAAACTAGCAAACGATGCCCGTGCGAAGAGATTAACAACATTTGCAACACTAAAACTATAGATAAAGAGAAGATGGAGATATATTTTTTTATTATATACATCAACCACATTGCAACCAATGTCAGCAGACACTGGTACCTATAAAACCGGTTGAATCACTTGCGTATAGGGCTCACCCGGTGCACAAAGTGCTCCCCGGCTAAGCGGGGGTAGGGGGAGGGTGGGCGCATGTGTACGCAGCCTTACCCTTACATTTTTGCAAAGAGGCTGTTTCCACGCCTCAAACCCGTGACCTCGAGGTCACCAAAGGAGCAACTCTACCGTTGCGCCAAGGCTCGCCCTCTAAATCACTTGCGTATAAATTATTAAAAATATCTTGCAATAGAGTTCATTGTTAGTGGAAGGCAGCTTATGCCACTGCATGGTAGACGTATTGAAACATGAAAATGTTGTTCATTCATTACATATAAATGTAGTGAAAAGACCACTGATACAAATATAGTCATTGCTCGGCAAGAGATATATTGGTATATGTACTGTAATGGACTCGGTGGCAGTCGTTGCTATTTAACTATGGCTGAAGTCAGTGGTTGTACACACCAATTAATAACCAAAACATAGTGTTGAACGTGAAGACAATATGGCGGATTCAAGGAGAATGAAAATATTATAAAAGATACGTCTTACAATAGCATGGTGGATTCATTACATAAAAACATTTTTTAATGCAATCGGAAGCTGAAAACATCACCTACATACTTCAGGGATGTAACCTACTACCATATCAGATGATAATGAATCAACCAAGTCAAGAACTCCAAAATAATCTGAGTCCTATAGAACCATGGTTATGTATTTAAGCAACCAAGTAAAATCTGGATACTCAAGAATATATTTGAACTACAATAGATGGTCAACCAGCCTTTGAAGGTTGGAAAAGAGATTGTGATGCTATTTTGGCAAAAAGACTTAAAACACTCTCATTTTCCTGCAAGTCTGTGAAGAACATCTCCATGAAAATTCGTTATATAGGTGCTTCAATTTCCCAGAAGAAAAGTCTTAGAACAGCCCAATAAGTATGAAAGAATTGTATCAATATGCTCCCTAAAGTTACTTGACAGCTAATTGACTTGAATCTTACAATTCAACATTCCAGTGTTCTTCCCTACCTTAAAAGTTGGACCATTCGTAGAGAAGGAATCTTCTTCATCCAAGAGTCTATCGACTGATGTGGATGATTTGTGAGAATGAGAATCAAGAAAAATAAAAGAGCATAGGCATCAACCCCTTCAGCTTACCCCTTCACTTAGTGGGCCATCAACCGACATGGCCAAACTTTTTCCTACTTGAGTCGTTGCTGGCCTGCGTTGGACATGCCCAAATAATCTCAAACAGGTTTCTCAAAACTACAAACTTCACAAAGAATAAACATAAACAATATAGTATCAACTTCTCTAGAGAGTGGTAGAATGAAATTTTCCAATGTGTAAATTAATGTGCAATTTCTCATACCAAAGAAATGAGTTGCCAAACAAGGGCTAATGAATCTATGGTCTAATGCAAAATCAGCTTCTTGGTAAAAAAAAAATGAGAGCTTTTTATCCTTTTTGTTGGCTGTGAGCTTACCTTATGGCCAAAATATGAACAGTAGAAGGGAGAAACAACTGATGAGAAAAGAGTCATTGTAATTTCCTCTATATTCATAGCATAGAAACTGTACTTTGAAAAAGAAAAACCAATAAAAAGCCTCCAAGTGCATTTAAAATTAACACGCTTAATGATTCATTGTTGAAAGCAAAAGGCCAATATATATAGACCAAATACCCAAATTCAATATCGCCATATGTTGTATACTAAAAAAAATCAAACTGTTGTAAAAGGTGAAAAGTTCATCAATAATACTCATTCAATCTATAAACTCATACATATTAAGATTTTTTGCCAGCAAATTCATCAAAATTAGAATGTTACTGTATACACTGGAAGAACAAATATGAAAATATAATTTGGGTTCTTCTCCAAAAGCTAAGCAACTTAAATATAAGTATCTGGTTCCAAACAGATCTGCATCATGAATTTAAGCGCCTATTCTAATGTTTGTACAAGTTAATTGAAGCATCTTAGAGTTGATTATGGAGCTTGAAAAACAGTTTTGTGATCCTTCTTATTTTCTAATAAAGTTGGAACATTTTTTTTTTTTTTTGGGGGGGGGGGGTGGGTAAAGTTGGAACATTTTGAGTAAAGTTATAGTCCACCAACAAGTAAAAGTGCATATACATTTTGAGTTTTAATTTCCTTTTTTTTTTATTCTACTGTTTTCTGCAAAGGGATTACTGTACCATAGGAAGATAGGCTTCTTCTAGTATCAGCTCTCTCAAAATATACCTTCATACCTATATGCTTCAAAGTTTAAATACAGCAAAGGACAATTTACAAAAATTAAAAATAACAATAACAATAACTTTTCCATTCCAAGGCATCAAAACTAATCCCCTTCGTCAATAATTCTGAATCCCCTTTGTCAATGACTTTATCCTCCAGGGATTGTGCAAGACCAAACACTACATGATGAACTGACATGCCATGCATGCATATGTAACTTGCAAATGAGAAGAACAAAAGCACTGGTGCTGGTTCCATCTATACTTCATGACATTGAATGACCAGGTTAAAGTAGTAGCTATGGAAGACCACCCAGGGTCTTTAGGACCCAAAACATTTACAGATACAAAAATAGTAGTTATATTTACCTTATCTTCAAGGTTAAAAGAGAGAAGAAGACTTGGGAATTTTCATCTAAAACTAAGTTCTACTTGGGACTGCAAAATCATGTTAACAGGTAAATTTGTCTAATTAATATCTCAGCCTATACAAATGTTAATCAGGTGAAATCAAAGGAGTTTGAAAGTACATAAAGCAAATATAAAGTGTGCCAAAGCTCCAGCCTCAATTTGATTCCAAAACTTGTCTCCCAGAGCCTTTATTTTCACCAGAAAACAAGATTTGCTGAATTCTGGAATTTGGACATTGGTTTGGTAAAATGCGCATATATCTCTTAGTTTAATTCCAGATTATACAAATTAACATTGGTCGGAAAGCTAACTCTGAGGCAGACCTTAGAGATAAGTTTTTCCCATGAAACTTCATTGTTTTTATAGGCGAAAAGTGGGACCGAATAGCCCAGGTAGGGGCTCGGATCTCAGCTTTTCCCATAAACATCTTGACTGTACCTCCACTTTACTCCTAAACCTCATTGTTTCACCTGATATGTAGGCTTTTCTTTTTTTTTTGGAGTTTGTTTGTTCTGTTTTGGGTTGGACTAAATAATGTTTTGTTGCTTAGTTTTTTTTTTTATATCTTTTTATTTGTGAAATAAAGTTTAAAGTTATAAAAAAATAATAATAAAAAAAAAAAAAAAAAAAAAAAACATTCATGGATTCACCTGACATTCATTCCTTCATTCTAACTCGTGATTTCAAACATTAATACACCAAATTTCTGCAGAACCATTTCACTAAAGCATTAGAAAAAAAATAATTAAGTGAAACTTAGACACAAACAGTTGATATGCATCAATCATAGTTAGCACTATCTACCTTATTCCACCTCATTCCAGGGCAACTTCCACATGAAACAAACAGATCACCAGAAAAAAAATTTCAACAGTCTAAATGCAAAAACAAATTAAAGCTTATCATAACATATGAACAAACAGATCACCAGAAGATTTAAAAAAAAAAAAAAACCCAATCAGAAAAACTTCCAAGAGATTAAATAGAACAATGAGCAAATAAAACTCATACTCCTTGAATCCGTGCAAATAGTGGTTGGTCTACCTATCCCTGCAAAGGATACCTTCGATTGCTGCTAAAAATACAGGTACTCAAGTAATCAAAACTGGCAACCAAAAGCCCTCCTCCAAAATCAAAAAACTTCCAAGAGATTAAATAAAACAGTGAGCAAATAAAACTCATACTCACTTGAATACGTGCAAATAGTGGTTGGTCTACCTATCCCTGCAAAGGATACCTTCGATTGCTGCTAAAAATACAGGTACTCAAGTATCAAAACTGGCAACCAAAAGCCCTCCTCCAAAATCAAAACAGCCTCAAAACCCTAGCATCAAGCACGTAAAATCATCTGAAAATCAAAACGAAGAAGAGGAGGAGAAGAGGAATCGAAGAGAGAGGTGAGAGGAAAAGAGGATTAGAGAAGCAGAAGGCAAAAGATGGAGATGAAAAAAATCATCTCCAGTGATGGGTGCCAAACAGCTTCCTTACAGTGATCGAGGACGATAGGATGGAAGGCAGCAAACCAAGCTTTGTGGAGAGCAGTCTTGCAGCAGCGCCATGGAGTTCGGAGGCAGATCTATCGAGTTGCTGAGAGAGCTGTGATAAGTTGTGCATTTACCAGCTATTATGAAATCAAACGAATGTGAAGGGTTTCTGAAGGTCAGAGAAACAAAAGAGGAGAGAAGCAGGAAAACGAATTGACAAGAGTTTTAGGGCATGATAAGAGTTTCAGGGGCATGTTTGTGTAGCCCATTTCATAGAAAAATGATGCAGTTTTTAGGATACGTTTATATAATATTTTTCTATGAAAAAGTTAATGGTTTTATGCAGAAAACTTATTTTTTTACGTTTGGTGCGGAGCAATTCAGCGAAAATGCTTTCCTATCTTGTAAGCATTTTCCTTGATAATTATGAAAATGAGTTTTTTATGGAGGATATGAAAATGGATTTCCTCGAAAAACTTATCCCTCTTGTCCATTTCAAGCCAAAAACCTTACAACTCTTTCATTTTTTATTTATTTATATAAATTCTTATTTAATATCGAATAAATAATATACATGTTATGTTATTTTCTGTAAAAAATTATATCACCAAATAAGAAATTTTGATTTTCTATAAGGAATCCACAGCCACACCAAATAACATTAAGGGCACGTTTGACAACCGTCCTCGCTGCGGATTTCGGATGGTTTTCTGCGATTCCGTGGAAAATCCACGTTTGGATCCGCGTGGAAAAGCTCTTCGAGGATGCGCAGAATGCTCGTTTCCAAATATTCTTCCGGTCCGACCTCCCCAGCTCGGACGCGCGGAATCCATGTAATGAGAGAAAGGCGGAGCTACAGTGATCGTAGACGGTAACATATGGCAGACCGATTTTTGCATTTTTCTGGTTCTTATGGGCCCCACAATCAAGATCTGAACCGATGATTGTGTTAAGAATGTCCATAACGGCTATGTCCCAAAATTTGATCCGTTGATTCATTCTAGATCGTGAGATATTTGCAAAACCGTCTGGACGGTGACGAAGTGACGATGTGAGACTGCGACGGTAAGTTACAGTGACTTTCACGGTAATGTGGCCTAATAAGTTTTTGCTTTGGGAATGTACCTTTTAAATTCCCTAGTCAAGATCCAAACCGTTAGTCACCTTTAAAAACTCCAAAACGGCCACCTCACCAAATATCATCCGTTAATTAATCTTCTAACTCGAGATATGTGCCAAAAGGACTTTACTGTTCATTCGTTTTTTCATCAGTTTTTTATACGGTGCACAGACAGTCCTTTTTTCATTTTTTTGGTTTGTGTGGGGTCCACAATCAAGATCGAAACCGGGCATTATTTGGGGAAGGTTAGACAAGGCAAGGTGATCAAATTTCAGCCTTGATTCATCTTATATCTCGAGAAATGTGCCAAAACGTCATTAATATTCAAAGAAAATGCATACCGGGTGCCAAGTCCGTTTTTTCAAATTTTTTGGTTTCTGTGGGGTCCACAATCAAGATCGGAACCGTACATTATTTCGGGAAGGTCAAGCACGGCAAGGTGATCAAATTTAAGCCGTTGATTCAACTTATATCTCGAGATATGTGCCAAAACGTCATTAATGTTCAAAGAAAATGCATACCAGTGCCAAAAAAGACCGAACATGGATCTCTTAGCCACGGAATTCGCCCTGATTCTTTGGAGATGGAGAGAATCCTCTAAACCGAGGATTTCTCTCCTAGCATGGACCGTTGTCAAACATGCCCTAACACCAATTCAAAGAGGAAACTCTTTTTGCACCAAACATGAATTTCTAAATTCTACGAAAATCCTTTTCCGAGGTTTTCATTTCTATGGAATTTGCTGTCGTGGCAATTTCCTCTTTCCACGGAAAGGGTGTGTACACAAACATGCCCTTAGGGTACGTGTGTAACCTAATTCCGTGGAAAATTTAGCAGTTTTTTGCGGAAAAGTAAATTTTCTGATGTTTGGTGGAGCCATATTCCGTGGAATTTAAAATCTGTGGGGGCCATCTTTTCCTCAAAAAAGCATGGATTTTAAGTTCCCATGGGGGAGGGTCGGAACTCCACTTCCTCAGAAAAATGGGCATGCGTATATAAATTTCCTTTCCGCTCCTCTTCCTCGATTTTGCGTTAGAAATGGCTCTGGCGAAAACCAAAACCCTCTCTTCTTCGACGATCGCCCCCTAAGCCTGCCTTCTTTTTCTCCGTCACCGAAGACATTACTCCGGTTGGACCCACTCCCTCTCCTTCTCCCTCTCTGGTATCTGTAACTTTCTTGACGAAACTCCATAACTACATCTCCTTCTCTCATGCGACCATGATCGGACGGCAGCAAAAATCCCCCCATCTCCATCTCTCTAGACACCAAAAATGGATGCACATAAACAGATGGAAGTAGAAACCCTAAAAAATCCCACATGGGTAGCAGCCATATTCACACGCATGTCATAACCCTAAAAAGTGACCTCTGCATTCGGGTAATTTTTCTTTTTGTTAATGTTTCTAGTGTTTTGATTCATGTTTTGGTAAATATGTATGATTTGTTCTCTGTTTTTTTAATGACTTGTTCTCTGCTATTACAATGGGATAGCATGAGTGAGGAATTGTATTGATTTGCTCTCTTTCTTTTTTTTCCATTTGTTCTCTGGTAAAACGGTTTGATTTTGTGCTTGATAATTGGATAGTACAGGTCAATAATTCATGGCTGCACCAAACATGAAAAATACGATTTCACCAAAGAAAATAATTATGCACCAAACATGGGTTTCTAACTTCCCTAGAAATTCTTTTCTACATAAATTGATTACCATGGATTTTGCTGATGTGGGAATTTCCACTTCCCGCTGAAAGCACCGTCACACAAATATGCCCTTATGCAGAAAACTTACTTTTCATGTGTTTCCTATGGGGGTATGGGAAGTAATTTCTAAACTTCTTTTCCTACCCATTTCCCATCCAAAACCCTAGCCCCAGTTCTCTCTTCTCCTTCCTCGACAAGAGCTACCTTTGCATGGCAGCCATCGCCCCCTGCAGGTTCTCTTCTTCGCCCTTTGTTTGCAGCCATGCCCCAACTTCTCTCTCTCCCTCTCTATTCTCCTCCCAGTCCCAAAGAGTTCGCCCAACCTCTCTCTCTCCCTTGCTGCCAGCCACCACGCACAGCCACCCCACTCTGCCTGGCCACCTCTTTAATTCTTCCCCCTCTCTTCTCCACCCCGTCCCAACAACAACACCCTGCATCCAGCCACCACGGCCCGCCACCCCACCTGGCCTTGGCACAATTTTGGGTCACTAATTCTTGGGCCACAACTAACTAGGATGGCAAATCCGTTGGGTTAAGTAGAAGGGGGAATCTGGTGGGTTGATTGAAGGTGAATTCAACCTACATCCAAGTCTGTTAGTATTCAAGCCAAACTTGGACCAACATGCATAAGTTCAGATCCAGGTCTGTTAGTATTCAGGTCAAACTTGAACTAACATGTATAAGTTCAGCAGTTCCACCCCACCCCACCGTACTTAGCCCATATATACAACGAATGAGGCTCAATGAGGCATGTTGAATTACCACTTACGTACAACAAATGAGGATCAATGATGGTCCAACTTACAACGAAAGAGGCTGGATTACCACTTCCAATTTGGGCCTGCATGAGGATCAATGATGGTCCCAATTGTGGGCCTCACAAGGAGGACCACACCTTATCATGTTTTAGTCGATTACATCTGATTTTCTTAAATAATAATGAGATTTTCTTATCCATTAATTTATGTGATTTACTATATCACAATGCACATTCTTCTAATCCATTAACAACATTAGTACTAAACGATGAATGGTTGATGGAAAATTCAAGGAAATAAGAGTAGAGTATATATGTCACTAGAGCTTAGGGTGGGTGGTTGGTGCTCAAAAGGAAATTTTTTCGTGAAGATATGTCACCCTTTTAACTTTGGAACAATTAGGTTTAGGTAAAGTTATTATTTTACAAATGACAATACCACTAAGTTGTGTTATTTTTTCGTGAAAAATGGCTACACCAAATAGTAAACACTGGTTTTCCGTACTTAATCCACTGCCGCACCAAACAACATTAGCACCAATTTACCGAGGAAAAACTTTTTGCACCAAACATGAATTTTTGACTTCCGCGGAAAACCTTTTCCGAAGAATTTAAAAACCATAGAATTTGTTGATGTAGCAATTTCATCTTTCCATGGAATTTACCTCTACACAAATTAAACGTGCCCTTAAGTAAATGAAGACGAAACATTAGGACATGTTGTGTAACTCTTTTCCACATAAAAGTGGACGGTTTTTCACCGAAAACTCATTTTTTATATATTTGGTGTGGAACAATTTTACGGAAACGCTTTCTTACCTCGTCAGCATTTTCCTTGTTAATAATGTAAAAGGGTTTCCTATGAGAATATGAGAGTATGGGAAATGAATTTTCTCAGAAAACTTCTCCCTCTGTTCCTCACTCTTTTACATTTCAACCCAAAACCATACAACCATTTCATTTTTTATTTTTTTAAATAAATTATTATTTGATGTTGAATAAATAATATACATGTTATGTTAATTTTCTTTAAAAAATTATTTCACCAAATAAGAAAATTTTATTTTCTCTAAGGAATCCATAATCACACCAAACAACATTAACACCAATTCAAAGAGGAAAAGAAATCCGCACCAAACATGAATTTCTAAATTCTACAAAAATCATTTTTCGAGATTTTCATTTTTATGAAATTTGCGGACGTGTTAATTTTTCCTTTCCCGGCCATAGCTTGCGGTAGAATTTCACTCAAATCAAACCAGGGGCCATCATGAGAATGACCATGACCAAAACACACCATTCACCCCATTAGGTTTTTATCTTAACAACAACGACTAAACCACCACCACCACCATCATCATGTCCAGATTCTACCAAAGAGATGATCTAAAAAAAAAGAACCGAAGATAAACATCAAATCTTAGGTATGATATTCATCTCCCCCAATCTCTCAACCCACCCTTCAAAACTCTTGTATCCACATACCCCAAGAACCCAAACTCATCCCTACGCTTATTCATACTACAAACATGCTGAAAACTAAAATACAGGATTTGTTAGGCAGCTCTAAGGGCCGGGTCGTCGAAAGGCCGGGCCCATGTAGCGCTTGGTGCATGTGAGGTGGGAGTGGAGGAGGTGAGGGTATAGGAAATGGGTCGGCCCACACTCAATACAAACTCAATGAGGATGAGAAAATTCCTTCACTGTCTCACTAAACTATAACATACAACACACACCGTGTCAGAATGCACTCCTCTTACTTTCCCACGTTTCTCACTACACTATGCACTCATACCAAATGGCACAAGGCCTTACAAAAAATATATATATAGGTCATGGCCATAGGCGGTGAAGTCTATATGGTGCACCAATGGGCTATGTTGCCCTATCTAACTCTTGAGTCGGTTGTGGAGAAGAACATGTGATGTTGGAGTGGGCCACGTTGCCACAACAAAATCGGTAAGTATGGGATGCGACGAAATGCCTCATCATGATCATGATGATGTGGTGCGTTGCATGATATTACACTACGATGATGAGATGAGACAAAAAAAAGTTTGACATGTCACATGATCGGCAACTGATGATAAGGTGAGACGTGGTTCATTTCATACCATTTGATCATGTCGGTCATTTAATTTCAATTACAAGATGAGACGTGGTGCAGTTGCATGACTTTGATGAAGGTCGGTTACAAGGCCGGTGATAATGGAGGATGATGGGAGTTGGTTTGGGCAGTACACTTGCCAGTTTCTCTCTCTCAATACCGACCTTAATTTTAATATAAAAAGTTAAAAGAGGATAAGTTTTTTTGCAAACACATAGACATAGGTATCTTGTGTGTGCTTTTAGACAAGTTGAAATGGGAGATGAGCTCATGTTTATGTATGAAGACAAACTTTGTATTTTCATATATCATTCATTTAGTGCGGGTTTTTTTGTTTCTTGTTGTTAATGAAATTCAGCTGATACCGTATTTATAAAAGAACTAATAGATCTTTTATTTTATTTTTTAATTTTGATGTTGTTAGTGAGAAAAGAAATGCAGCGAAATAATTACTGATATTATGTCGGTCGACCATTGACCACCGTTGCCCTCAACCCATAAAAAAAAAAAAGAGATCGATATTGGCACTCCTTTTACCCTTTTTTTTACTTAGGAAGCGAGGTTTTGGGAGTGTCCGCATCAAAGGGGGGGAGAGAGTGCCAATATCCACTACACCAAAAACAGAAAATTAGAACGAATTACCGTTCTTAATCCGTGTGTTCCTAATCTGTTCATCCGTTCCAATTTCCTATTTTTGGAACGGATTAACGGATTAGGAACGGTTTAGGAACGGATGAGGAACACACGGATTAGAAACGGTAATCCGTTTCAATTTTTCGTTTTTGGTGTAGTGATCAATCACAAAAAAAAAAAAAAAGAAAAAAATACTCTAGCTCCGCCATTGTTGTTATTGGTATCCTCAATTGTAATCCAAATATTGTATTATAAATATAAGACATAATGAAAACTAAGTAACATTCATTTGTTGAAATTCCCTCATGCCCGGCATCTCAACGGAAGACCATTTTAAAAAAGTGTCTCCCTCGTGGATGTTCTCCTTGCGATATTTCCAAGTACATAAACGTACATGCGGCCTTGTGGCAATGAGCAGTGCTATCCACACATGGCAGATGAGATGCTAAGAAAAGTCAGATGCAATGAGCAGTGCTATCCACACATGGCAGATGAGATGCTAAGAAAAGTCAGATTGGAATCAATTATTTTCCTGACTCGACATTGTTTTGTCTGGTGCCGCTACTGACCCTTGGTTTTGAATCTTCAAAGTTTAATAGATTCTAAATTTAAAAGCAGCAGTCAAATCGAAACTAGCTAGGCCTGATTTAGTAGAGCAAGTGCATGTGAGTGTGAAGGAAATTGATCCATCATTCCTTATAGCTCAAAACATCCAACCTGACCCAACAGTTTGTCAAGGAAAGCCCAGTAAAATTGCTTTTTATAATGGTAAAAAGTCTTTAATGAACAGATAGGTGGATTACAAGTCCTGTGGCATGTAGCGTGGCCTGATTGTTGATAGGAGTGACACCAACACAATGATCTACCTTAATTTTCACTAGTGCTGACATTTTTTGTCACTATGTCCTGCACTCCTCTGCCATAGCCTTTGCCTAGCAATTCTCTTCAGCCAATTCCAAAATTCCAAGGGTTGATTACAAAAGGTGGAGTTAAATCATAAATGGTCATTTTCTTTTCCCTGCTTTTGTTGGGATATATATAAAGAAGGAACATGAGAGTCGACTTTCTTCTTAAACTACTTTAAAAGGAGCTGGCTCGTCATCTGAGAGTCGACTTTCTTCTTAAACTACTTTAAAAGGAGCTGGCTCGTCATCTGATTGATCAGATATGAAATATATAAGTAAAAGACTATCAAAATTGTGCATGTTCTTATTTATTGTGCTCTCCATGATGTTGCCGAATCATGATCTCCAGCATGAAATTGATTCTTGTGGTGCCTTCGTTTCATGGAAAGATATATTTTCGTCTCGGATTCTAGGAACTATCGGTATCCTCTTTATGATGTCCATGAGTTTGGATCATGAAAGTAATTTGTTGGCATGTTTTGTAGTTTTGGATTACTGATAGTAATTTCTCAGAGTTCTCCATTTGAAAAAAAAAAAAACACATTTATATGTCAATGTATTAAGCAGGGGCGGATCCAAAAATTTATTCCTGGAGGGGCCTTATGTCATATGCATTGCCTCAGATTTTTTACTTGTCAAGGACTCATTCAGAGATTCCTGTCCACTGTAATGATTCCATTATGGCAGCAACCAGGACGACAGAAACATTATAATAGGACATTCTTTAACCCAAAAAAAATAAAAAAATGTAGTGAACATCTGTAATTGCCAAGTAAAACAAGTGTCTGTATAAAAGAACTCTTTTATTGATCTTTTAACCCAGCTGCTACAATCAGACTTGACAAACCCATTCTAACAAACCCAATATATATATATATATAAACAATTTCAAATCTTAGGTATGATATTCATCTCCCCCAATCTCTCAACCCACCTTCTAAGACTCTTGAGAGTATCCACATACCCCAAGAACCCAAACTCCCTACTCTTGTTCATACTACTAACATGCTGAAACCTAAAATGCAGTACCAAGTTCAAAACACCAAAGCAAGCAATCTCCTCTAACTTGGTCTCCACCAGTCCATTTTCTCTCACAATTGAATCCCAAACCCCTCCCTTTTTCTCCATCTCTCCCACCCAATTAAAACCACCACCACCATCATCATCATCATCACCATCCACCGGCGCCACGGCCTCCACACCAAACATCTCTGCAAAAACACACCAGAAACTCTTCCAAGTGAAAACATCACCATTGGTGCAATTGAAGGCTTGGTTCTTGGCGCCGTCAGATGTTGCAGCCCATATCTGATGCCTAGCCAGCAACCCTGCATCCGTCACGTCGCAGAAATGCTCCCATGTGTAACGGGTCCCTGGGAACCGAAACTGGGAGCCCTCGCGGCGGCATATTAGCGCGTAAACCACTAACGTGAGCAGTGTGTTGTATATGCTCCTCGATGATGCGCCTATGATTATCGAGGAGCGGTGCACTGACCACGTTAGCTTGGGGGAGTAGGAGGTGATCAGGTCTTCCAGAGAGTAGTAGAAGAGGGGATAGGGTAGCCGAGCCGTCTCCTCCCGAAACGGCAGTTCCAAAGGGATGGCTCGACCTTTGGGATGGAAGGCCGGGTCGTCGAAGGGGCCCATATAGTGCTTGGTGCCTGTGAGGAGGGAGATGTGGCGAAGGCGGGAGGTGGGGGTGGAGGAGGTGAGGGTGGTGAGGACGTTTTTAAGCATGGTGGAGTTGGAGGAGATGTTGGTGTCTTCGTTGGGGCCGACTTGGAGAGCAACCCAAAAGAGGTGGGTGACTTGGTCAGAGATGGGAGAGAGGCTGTGGTGGGTGTCTTTGGTGTCGAGGGCATCGAAAGAGATGTAGCTGTCGAGGAGAGAGGGAGGGAACCATGGCGGAGTTTGGCGTCTTGCTGCACCCAGGACCTTCCATGGGCCGCCGAGGGCGGCGGGATCTTTGAGTGCCTCTGCTAGGCTGAAACCCGCCATGCCTGTCACTCCCATGATCAAAGCTACTGGTGTCTCAGAGGTCTTGGGCTCCATGGTGAGAGAGAAGAAGAAGAGATCGAGAAGGAGGAGGATGAAGAAGAAGAGGGAGCCTGGAAGGGAAGAAAATGGAATCTGCTATATGAAGAGTTGAAGACCATATTAAAAGACTTAAGCCCACGTGTTAAGAATTGATAATGTAATAAAGAAGAGTTTTTTTTACTAAAAGGCCCTTATATTTTCACGATACCTCAAAAAGGCTCCTTTTGTATTTTTACATAATGCTCCCTTGACTAACGGTAAGATTAAGGGGGCTTCAGCTGAATGTCCCTCAAAGTATGACTTTGTTGCAAACAGTCCACAAAAAAAAGTCATAAAGCCAAAGGTCCCTCCCACATTTTTTTCATACATGAAATGTTTAATTTACCCTTTCTTTAAATCATAACTCATGATTGGTGGCATATCCTATTAATAATGGCCAACTAACATTTAATTGCCCACGATTAATGGAATCCCAAAATTTTCAAATAAATTCTAAAAACACACAAATGAATTTTAAAAAAATAAAAATAAATTTTAAAAAAAGAAATAATTTCAAAAAATGCAATAATTTTAAAAAAGAAAAGCAATATATAATCAAATAACGCAAATAAATTTAAAAAGATGCAAATAAGTTTCAAAATATCCAAATAAATTTCAGAAAATATAAATAAATTTCAAAAGACTCAAATAAATCTCAAAAGATCCAAAGAGAATTTCGAAAAATGCAAATAAATTTAAAATAATGATTTTTTTTAAAAAAAATGCAATAATTTTAAAAAACACAATAAATTTGAAAAGATACAAATAAATTTCAAAAGACGCAAATAAATTTAAAAAACGCATATAGATTTCAAAAAATATAAATAAATTTTCTAAAAAACTCAGATAAATTTTGAAAAAAAAATCAGATAAATTTACCAAAAACACAAAGAAATATGACAGAAAATATTTAAATTTGACAAAAACTCAGATAAATTTGAACAAAACTCGGATAAATTTACTAAAAATTCAGATAAATTTTGAAAAAAATTCAGATAAATTTACAAAAAACACAAAGAAATATGACAAAAAACAGATAAATTTGAACAACACTCAGATAAATATGACAGAAAACAGATAAATTTAAAATAAAACTCAGATAAATTTGACAGAAACTCAGATAAATTTGACAAAGACTAAGATTTGACAAAAAATAAGATAAATTCTCTTCTCAGTAAAGCCTGCAACTAAGCTCTTCTCTCTCCTCTCCCTCGCCTTTCCTCGCTCTTAGGGGTGTGCATCGGTCGGTCGGTTCGGTTATTGACATATTTTTAACCTAACCAAAATCTTTCGGTTAATTTCAACCATTTAACCAAACCAAAATGTTTTAGCGGATTAACCATCGGTTCGGTTAACCTAAAATATCGGTTTGGATTTCGGTCGGTTCGGTTAATTCCAATTATTTTGGGCCAAAGTCAAAGCCCAAAAGCTAAGTTCACAAAAGCCTTATATTTTCATTATTTTGGGCCAAAGCCCAAAGGCCACTCTATACACATGCAACCTGCTGCAACCATGCAACCATTAATTGTAAAGGAATTGAAAACATTAGTTCTACAATGGTGCAACCATTAGTTCTGCAATCTTGATAAATATAAATATATAATATATTGAAGGTGCTACATTACATGGTAACTTGGTAAGTTACTAAGTTGGTACTTGGTAACATGAATTAATACTTATTAATTGATGTATGTTATATTTATTTTGAATTTTTTATATAAGTATTAATAGATTTTCATATTATATATATATGTACACATTTTATTATATATTTATATAGTATGCTATAATTTCGGTTCGGTTCGGTTAATTTGGTTAATTTTTTCTGTTAACCGAACCGTTAACCGTTAACCGAAATATTCAAACATCTTTAACCGAACCGCCCGATCGGTTAAGAATAACCGGTAAACTCGGTTAACGGTCGGTCGGTCCGGTTCGGTTAATCGGTTTTAACCAAACTATGCACACCCCTACTCGCTCTATATCAAATTCGACGGTCGCCGATAAAAGGGTTCACCCACAGTATGCATAGTAGTAGAATCAGCTTCCTACTTTACGGGTCAGGCCGAACTGACCCAAACTAAACCTGACCTGCTCTAGGCTCTGGGCTGGGCTTTCGTAGCAGGTCAGGTCAGAACTGACCTGGAACCCAACCTGGCCTGGGTGAAAAACCCAGATCCCTTTCTTCTACGTTTTGTTCTGGTTTCTGTAACCAGAATGAGAACAGCACCTGCTCCTGTTGCCTTCTTGTGCAGGAGTCTTATTCCTCTCCGGCGATGGCGTAGCAGTAGCCGGACAGCGGCGAAGGCTCCGGCGACACGCAAGAAGTCGTCTTCTTCGATTTGGTTCTGCTACAGAACTTTGATTTTTCCTTCTTATTCCCTGCGTTTCAGAAGATGAAGATCCAGGCACCTTTTTCGTGCTTCTTCGGCGGCGACTGGCACATCCACGGGCAGACTACAGCAACATCGAGCAAGAGTCTGGAGTCCGGCTTCCTTCTTCGGTTCCGGCAGAGAATGACGACTTGCGCAGCGACGGCTTGTGGGTTCTTCTCCGGTCTGCGCGACGATGTGTAGTGCTGCAAGCCTGCAACCCGGATCATCTTCGTCTTTTGACTGCAACAGGCAACAACTTAAACCAGAGATCGATTCGGCCCTCTGATTCTTCTGTTTTTCCAGTGGGCGTGAAGCACCGACGTTGACTCGACAATGTCCAAATCCTCTGCGATTTCTGTGATTTTTGGCTTGGAAATCTGAATCCACTTCTTCTGCAGCGCGAGCAGCGCCTGGGAACACTGCAACTCAACGTCTTCGTCATCGGCAACGATTGAATCAAAGCCTGGAACAGAGATGGAAGTTCTCTATTTTTTTTTCTTTTTCGATACTACAACTCCAAGTTCGGCAAACTGAGAACCTTGATATCTCAATAGAGATCGGAAACGATCTCTCTTTTCTGCAACGAAGCACCATGAATAGAAATCTGGAAACACTTGATCTGATCCATCGATTGCAACACAACACAATCCACTTGTTGACTAAGCCGAAAGATAGAAGAAGTCTTTAAATTTTTGGGAAGTTAAGAAAGAGGGAGAATTCAAGATTTGAAATTTGAAAATTTAAAATTTTATACCTAAAATGGTTGGAAGGGCAATTTAGTCCTGAAAGATGAAAACATATGGGCACAGGGAACTAAGGCCGGAAAAAGTCTAGTTGAGTAGACTAGAGGCCTTAAAAAGTATTTCCTTGGACTGGAGGCTGGAAATATTTACTTATAGGGACCTTTCGCTAATTTTGCCTAAAATTAAAGGGAAGAACTGTCGTTTTCATTATCCTCTTTTTCTTTCCCCATGTATTTATTAGAAAGAAAAAAGAGGATTTTATGGCCATATATTCCAATGGGTCCTGGTGATTTATACTCCACCAATTGGGTCTGTCAACACTATTTGGGTTTTTTTTTTTTTAAAGCATGGGATAAGTGACGCTAGCGTCACTAAGTTATATGCCATGGTGAGATTGAACGAACTTGAAAGCTGCAAGTGACAGTGGCATGGATCTCTCCTTCCTTGTGTCTGTCTTTCTCCCTCTATCTCTAATCCTAGGTTTTGATCAGATCCAGATCTCTACTCGCATTCGGTAGTGCTGATCGAGCTTGAATTTAAGTAAAACTTCTGTTAGGTTTTTATCAGATCAGGATCTTTATAACATTTAGAAGTCCTAATCGAGCTTGAATGTTAGGAGAACTTGTCAATTGATGAATTTGATGGAGCCTGGCTCTATTTTCATTGAAGAGATTGTTGCATCTGCTATTATAATTTAGCGAATTTAAATCTACTTTTCTTGCTTTGCAAATCTTCATGGTTTTAACTTCTTGAACAGAGCAAAGGCTCTATCTTAAACATCGTTTTCTTTTGGATTGAACCTTGAGACGCCTCCTTCGAGGCTGCCCCCTGGGTTTAAGCGGACGACGCCGACGCAGGGGAAGGTCGCCGGAGAGGAAGTTCTGGTTATGGACACGTCGGTCAGCGTCGAACTTGGTGTGGAGGGTCGATTTCTCCACCACCTTGAGGGCGGACAGGCAGCGGGCAGGGTCTGAGATGAGGAAGACGGTGCCCATTGCACCCCTACCCAGGCCATACCATCTTCTTCCATTTGCTCCTTTTGCTTCTAGTGTAGATTGGAGTTGTGAGAATGAGAATGGTGTGTGAATGTGATGGAGAGAAAGAGAGAGAGAGCAAAAAGAAAAGAAAAGTTGAGAGAAGAGATGGGGAAAGGAAGAAAATAAAAGAAAGGGAGAGGGACCTGCACAGGCGTGGGTGCAGGGGAGGAGAAGAATGAGAGAACGAAAGACGAGAATGGGGAAAGAAGGAGTATAAAATACTGCAAAGTGACAATAGCGTCACTCAATATTTCTTTGAGTGACGCTATCGTCAGTAGGAATAAAAAATAAAAAATAAAAAAAACAGAAATGTGGCGGGAAGACCCAATCAACTCAATATTTCTTTGAGTGACGCTATCGTCAGTAGGAATAAAAAATAAAAACTGAAAAAATAGAAATGTGGCGGGAAGACCCAATCAGTGCTGCACAAATAGCCAGGACCTATTGGGATAAATGCCTGTATTTCGGGATTTTTCCAGTAAAATCCTCAATAAAAAATGACTCTTTTAACCCAAGGTTATCTCTCTCCTCTTTAAATAGGAATTCTTCAAAAGAAACCTATATAGAGAATGATACTACTCATCTTTGACAGTACGTCTTCGTCCTATGACCATCTCAGTTCATTTCTCTACACCTGAAAGCACAGTCCATGTCTAAAATCTGAAGCGAAACATGTGGAAGACAGGTAAGATACATCTATTTCTTTTTAATTATTTTAAATTGATCACATAAAATTTTCTCTTTTATCATCTAATAAAGAACTATATAAATAAGCAGCAATGAATGTGAATGTATAAAGACGGTTGTATTAGGGCATTGAGTTTCATGAATACACGCACAAGATACAAGTGGTTTTTTTTTTGTTGTTGTCAACACTGCTTGCCCATAATATGTGATACAATTGCTACCAATATGTGATATGAGTGATCTAGGGTATTCAATATTGATTGACACATGTCAGAAGATAAGTGATTTTGTGATGACATTGTTTGCTCCTAATTTGTGATACGAGTAATGCAAAGCACTAACTCGGTCCACAACAAGAGCAAATTGTGATTCGATGCAATGCACGATGAATCATTCAATAAGAGCAAATTGTGATTCGATGTAATTTGTAGTAGTCCCAAAATGGCTAAGAAGAATTTCTCTAGAGTCATACAACAATAGAGTATTGGAGCGGAATAGGTGAGATGGATGTTTTTCTAGCAGCCCCCACAAAAAAAAAAAAAAAAAAAAAAACACTATGCATTTTGTCAGGTCTTAACGAATAATTAAATATTTTATTTTTCTAGCCAACCTACCACTCAAAAAAAGGAAAAAAACTATGCCTCTTGTCAAATGTAAAAGAATAATTGAATATTCTGTTTCCTTACTAGCCCGCAAAAAATGAAAAAAAAAGAAAAATCATGTCATGTGCCAGGTCTTAAAGAATAATTGAGTATTTTTGTGCACTTATATGAATATTCATAACTGTCAAGTTAGGCTCATCATAACAGACTTAGAACTCTTGAATTGTATTTAAAGTTAAACTATAAATGAATTTAAACTTTGTTTATCATAGTAATTTGTTAGTGTATGGCTACCTGAATATGAGGACGACACTATGAGCGGGATGAAAATCAGGCACATGATTACAAGGATGGGCCATAGGTTGTGCTTGGCATGTTAGATGGAAAGGGCTGAGCATTAAAAAATTATATTGAAAGGGGAAAGGTCTAAAGGATGAAACCTTTATGTCCACCCCATCTATTAAAAGGACAACCCAACCCAACCCAACCCTTAATAAGTGTTGGTCCATGTAATTATTTGGTATGATGCTGGTAAGGTAAAGTGGGAAGTCATCACGTTCATAGGTCACAAATATCATTTCCAGTTTCCAATTAATGGAAGAGACAAAATTAATAAATAAAAGATGAGAAAGTGGGAAGTGGGAACAATAAAATAGGGTAGGCTGTTGTGAGGTGTAAAGGTCAAAAGTTTCATTTCCTTTTTCTAATAAAAGCAAAGGGCAAAATGGGAATATAAAAAAAGAAAAAGGAGAGTAGGGACCCAGTTACTTATGGTTAGGCTTGACTGTTAGTCAAGGGAGCATTAAGTAAAAACACAAAGTAGAGGGACCTTTTTGAGGTATTGTGAAAATATAGGGGCTTTTTAGTAAAAAGCTCTAAAGAATATCAATATGATCGAATCACAGTAAGGTTGAAAGACTTGAAATAAAAGACCAGATACCCTAGCCAAGTGGGTGATGCCCCTGTTTAAACATGGTTATTTTGTTAGGTGGAAGGCCCAAACAGACATCATGTATCAATCTAAAAATTTAAGATTTAAATTGTTTGGTGAAAGATTCAAGTAGATATACAAAGATATGTCCAATTCAGGATTTAAATGTGGGTGGGGATTTTCAAACACCCACCATGCACGGCAAGAGTGAGGGCGACACTTTGGGTTCTCCCGGGCTTATTTCCCAGAAAATGAACATGTGGCATTGGAATCTTTTTTTTTTTTTTTTTTTTATCGGAGGGTTCCCAACCCTTAGGACTGGACTAATCCCTCTAGGCCCAGAAGGAAAACCTTTTAGGACTGGACTAATCCCTCCGGGCCCAGAGGGAAGCAAGGTAAACTTTCCTGTAGCCCTAGTGTGATAGTGCAGTTTCGAACCTACAACCTCTGGGTGCAAACCGTGGTCCTAGGCCAACTGAACTACCCCTTGCGATTAGAGGCATTGGAATCTAGGGAGATGGGATTGCTTCTTTTTTTTTTTTAATAAGAAGTGTCAATTGGATCCAACTTTCCGGATTAAAAAAAAATCTGGATCCAACTTTTTCCAAAATTGTTTTGTCTAGTGCGGCAAGTGGGATTGGGAATAATTGATATTCTAATAATTTTATTACTCTATTGATTGCAATGATGTCTTTATTTCGGGCTTTTGGATGTATGGTGAGATGAAGCATCAAATCAAGAGAGAATAAAATATAAAGTGTTTTATTTTTAGTTGTTTGGTATGGAATCTTTTTGACTATTTATATAAAAAAGTGAAGTTTTTTTGTCTTTTAGTGGAAAAAGGATTTTGTTTTTTTTTTTTTTACTTTTTTTAAAAAATTCGAATGAAATTTTAAAATTATATACTTTTGATATAATCCATTATAATTTCTTATTTAAATTCACTTTACTTTATTTTAACTGGTTAGTTTCCAAACACTCACAATGTACTTCACAACTTAGCGAGGAAGAGATGACATATGCATGGGCGGACCTAGGTGTAGGCCCAGGGGGGCCATGGCCCCCCCTCAAATTTTTATTTTCTATATTATATATGCTTTAATTATTTTATATATTAATTTTATAACAAGTGGCCCCCATTAATTGTTTGCACAAAGTAAAAAGAAAAAGTACAAATCGGTGTATAATGTAGTTCACAGATCATGAGATAATGCAGTTGAGAATACAATTGAATCATTATATTATGAGCATAATGTAGTTCGACATAAAGACTTCAAAGAATTGTCAACTATTTTTGAACTTTGCCAATGATTGGTAAGGATTAGAAGATCAACAGTCTACCAACTTATTTTTAGAGTGATCGTGATCGTGCTTACTCTTCTAGTATCCACTACAACTATTGAACAATTATGTTCAGCCATGAGCCTTGTTAAAACTAGACTTTGCAGTAAAATGGAGGATGAGTTTCTCACAGACTATTGTCTTGTGTGCATTGAGAGGGAAATTGCGGAGATGTTTAGCACA
Organism: Litsea cubeba; assembly: GCA_012931725.1. NCBI lineage: Eukaryota > Viridiplantae > Streptophyta > Magnoliopsida > Laurales > Lauraceae > Litsea > Litsea cubeba. The sequence continues at coordinate 16,199,708 of CM022946.1, forward strand.
GAATCAATCATTGAAGACTTTCAAGATTTAAAATAATGTTGAGTTCCATTTTGATGGATTATGGAGGTTGGAATGTACTAAAATACAATTATTTATGTCAGGTAGATCCTGGTTTTATTTTTAATGCAAAATTTAGTCTTTGATTTTCTTATATTTATCATGCTTGAACTTACATATATGTCCAGAAAAAAATATGAAAAAAATATTAGCTATCTTGATTTGTTAAAAAAAATATTTATTTAAATTTGCCCCCTCCAAGATGAAATCCTAGGTCGCCTCTGGACATATGGGTTTCTTCTCTGTCAGGTGGAGACTTTCAACTTTCTGTTCTCTACTTGTACAATAAGGGGTCGTTTGGCTGGATACATTTACATATGTAAAGAAACCACATGCGTAACGGATACACATAAATCATGTTTGTTTGGGGTGATTTTGATTCACATGTGTAAAATAGATATGAAAATGATATGAAAACTGGCCCTTTTTGTGCCTGAGATTTTCACACCTCAAGAGGTGTGAAAATGTTTCACAGGGTAGTGTTACTAGGCGGACTGCTACAGTACCATTATGAGCAGTCCGCCTTTTATTTGTTTTTTATTTTTCTGGGCCCCACTTGTAACATCCGGACCATTCATTTTATTAAGAAGCTCAAACACGGCCATGTGTCCAATTTTCAACCATTGATGATGCACGGAGGTTGAGATATCATCAACAGAATTACAGCCGTTGGATTAATCTATTGTAACTAACATACACAGTCCACCTTTTATGATTTTTTTTAATGTTCTGGGGCCCATCTGTGAAATCAAGACCGTTCATATTCTTCAGAAGCTCAAACACGGCTATGTGTCCAATTTTCAACCATTGATGTTGCTTGGATGTTGAGATATCATCAAACAATATACAACCTATTATAAGTAACATACCCAGTCCGCCTTTTATGATTTTTGTAATGTTCTGGGGCCCACATGTAAAATCAAGACCGTTCATATTCTTCAGAAGCTCAGACACGGCCATGTATCCAATTTTCAACCATTGATGTTGCTTGGGTGTTGAGATATCATCAAACAATATACAACCTATTCATGGATTCACATGTGAAATATTATGCTAGTAACAAACGGTGGAATCTGATCCACATGTGAGTCATTTACATATGCAAATGACTCACATGTGGGTCATTTACACATGTGAACCACTTTCACAGTAAACAAACGACCCCTAAGCAGAGTATGTCATGAATTTTTTATGATTCTGCACTTGTCCGGACATTTACAAACAGCAAGTTCCACTTCAGGGCTAAAAGTTAATCAAAGTTTCTGCAGCCTTTTGTCTTTCAACTTTTATGGGTGTATCTGACCGACCAAATTGCTTTATAGGAGCTGCAAGAAATCTCAACCGCCCAGGTCCATTATATGTAGGTCCGCCCTGACTGGAACCTACTATAGCCATGTATCGGAAACTATATGTATAATTAATGAGAAATGATAAGGTGAAAACTGTTCTCAAAGTTAAAACCGTAAGAACTATGGGTGGGGCTCACCTATCACTCAATCCAAACCTTGTAATAGATAGAGACTCACTTTATAGTAACACGCTCCAAGGTTTGGCACCAATGTGAATGAATTGGACCGTTGGATCGACTATATACCCATATGAATGAACTGGGCTTGTCGGTCATGGATGATGGGGTTAGGAGCATGGGATTGGGGCCAAACTTGATATTCATGGTGGTCCCATATAGATATTTCAATCCCCACCAGTGGGCCCATCCCAAAATGAGACCAGTGGGCCCTATAAAAAAGTTCTCACAATAACTCCGTGAGAACAGTTCTCATGGATCAAATCCCATAATTAATATACACAAAACTCTATCCTTTTGCTTTTTTGAGCCTGTATACTAAGATCTGGATCCAGATATAAATCCATCCTAATAAAGATGGATCTTGGTTTAGATAAATCATGGCTTAGCCTCATTTTGTAACTTTCTATATGGTATTTTAAGTGGGAAATGCAAGCAGGTAGGTGTGGTTACTGCTCTCCGGCATTATTTGTTGCTAGCTGGTTTTATGGAACCGTAAATTACAATAGAGTAGATTGCCAAATCAAAGAAAAGTTGGATTAAAATGGGGGATAAAGTTGAAAGATTGACTTTTACCAAGCAACTAACTTTCAAATAGGAGAAGAAGAACAAGGTAATCAATGAGAATAAAATGGAGCAGTTATCTACCAGAGATCACCATGAGCATTTTCAAACCAAAATAGAGACCCTATACAAAGTTTTTGACAGTTGGCTTCCCATTTATTTCCATTTTACCCTCCTTTTCCAAACAGGTTTGAGTTGGTTAGATTTTCCTCACAAGAAACAAACACGCGGAAATGATTTTAATTTAGCCGGACCTGTTTACGGCAGCTTTACTTTTAGAGTTTAGTGGAGTGAAAGTAATTTTGAAGAAATAATAAAATATAAGTGGGTTATAATGGTATTTTATTTTTAGTTGTTTGTGATGGATTTTTTTTTATTTTTTTAATTGAAAAATGAAGTTTTTTTTGTATTTTAGTGGTTACTTTTTTACTTTTTTTTAGAAATATGGTGGGAACTTTGAGATAATTAAAATGCTTTTGGTAGGATTTTTTTTAGAAAAATGGAGCTTTACCTTACTTTAACTCTACAAGTAGAATTGCCAAACAAACCAAAATCATGAGGAAGTTAAGTTACGGTTTGAAAGTCCTCTATATGAACAAGCCATCTGCGTGTGAAAAATGGGGAGGCCCATGTACCAAAATTTGCATGATTAATTGAATGACATACTTGGACTTGGTGGGGGTTTGTCAAATTTGGTTCAGTGCTAAGAAGTGGGCAGTGGCTGCCCTTAAAAATTTGTGCAGTTGCAAACTCTCTGAGTTCATAATCTTAACTGTACGCGCGATCAACCGCTACACGATGGGTGTTTCAGAATATTCTGAACTGAAAAGGCTCCATCATTGATCTATAGCACATCTGAATGAGGCTGGACAAAATGACAATTCCATGATAAAGTAGTCTACTTTGGAATGGTTAAGATTATTCTGATGTGATTTTATTTTGACCTTTAGGCGTCTGAAGTCTTGATCAGTGGATCGAGTTGTAAATAAGCCATTCGGTTGTTGACATGGACTGTCCATATTCAAAATGCAGCTATGATAAGTGATACCCCACTGTGATTCTTCACCTTCACCATACATCAGTCGTTACCGTAAAAAAATAGTACAGAAATTTCTCTTCCAATTCATTCAATTCAAAAGTAAAACTAGAAGAAAAAGGCAACAAACTTTACCACCAAGTGTGTGAAAAACACACGAGAGAGAGAGAGAGAGAGAGAGAGAGAGAGAGAGAGAGAGAGAGAGAGAGAGAGAGAGAGAGAGAGAGAGAGAGTGAGTGAGAGAGATTCATGTTGGAACTATCATCCAATCATCTTCCTCTCCATCAAGGCTCCTCCATGATAATATTAGATTCAATGCAACCAACAGTAAAACAAGAACAAGCCAAGCCATTGGAACCATCCCTCTTCCTCTCTCCCCACATCCATCAACACCATCATCGCCGCCTTTCTTTTCCACAGACGTCAACTCTTTCTTGATCCTCTCCACACACACGGATGAAGAACAAGAACAAGAACAAGAACAGTCACTATCACAATTGCCACAGCCATTTCCATCTTCATCATCATATGAAGTACACGAGCACAAAGATTGCATTTCACTCCTTTGAGTCAAAACAGAAGAGCAAGCACTGCATATCTCCTCTTTCCCATGCAAAGCAAACTCACCTCCACTCTCCATCGCATCGAAGAGCCTCCTTCCTTTCAATTTGCCGCTTTCGATCGCAGCATGGCGCTCCTTGATGATCTCCTCGATTGCAAGATCGTTGGTCCTCACCTTCCATCCATCTGAAGGAGAGAGGCCTCCTTGGAGGGAACTGATTAGCTTTCTTGGTGAACTGTACATGAGATCGACGATTTCCTCGGCAGGTTTTGGGGCACCCCGGCGCCGTCGGGAGCTATGACGGGGATTGGATATTTTGAAGGAACTCCAGTCATGTCGGAGGTGTTTGTATTGCTTTTGGAGGTCTTCTTGTTCTTGGGACATGGCCATGGTGGTGTTTTGGTTTGTAACTTTCTTTATGTTCTGGGCTTTGTTGGACGTGGTGTTTGTGTTGTAGGGAGGAGAGAGCCATTTGAATTTGAGCAGTTGGTTTAGAGGAGAAAACGGTGGATGCTATAACTGCCCACGTTTGAATCTTCACTTGAATTGATTTGGATTTTCTCTCATCTTTCAAAAAAAATTTTCTCTCATCTTTCCATTGTTTTGGAGCATGGTTTTAAAACTCGACTAGACTAAACTAGACCTCAGTGGGTTGTTGAGCAGATAAAGTTGGGCAATTTCGAGTCTGTCCAAGAACTCAGGCAGGACCCTGTTGATCACTTGAGTGGCTTTTGAGTCGAGTCCGTGTTTGAGTCTTAAAGCACTGGCTCTGAGTCTAGAGTATTCACTAATTGGGGATGGGCCTTTAAACAACAACTTTGCCCAGGCCCAACTCAAGCCCAGCCTGTGTATGCTGGTATATTTATGGACCACTCGCTTTAACTAAAAAGGCCTAAACATGGGCCAAACCATAGGTGGGAAAAAGAACACAACCCTCAAGAGTCCGAATCTATTTGTAGAGTAGAGCTGTGGATGAATTTACATGCTAATTGGGTAAAATCCGATCGAGCCCGGACTCACACGTGATTAAATAAAACTGGGTCTAAGCGTAATGAGTGGGTCTGACCTGAACCTAGTCTGATAGAAGTTAGGGCCGTCGTGGTCAGACCTGGCCTGGCCCAATCCCAGCTGAACCAGAAATGGACAGTATTTGGGCTTTATTTGGAGGCTTGTGAGCTGCGCCACACTTGAATGGGGAGAAATCTGAAGTATAGCAATAACTGACAGCTGATTTTGCTCTTTTAATTGTGGTGGTATTTATATGTAAATTTTGATTAAGTGGACGGATTATATACTGGGGATGTCAACGAGCTGACCCAGCTCACTTTGGTTCAACTGGGCTCAAACTCATTTCGGTCAAAATAATTCCAAGTTGGTTGATTCACAAGCCAAGCTCGTGCGAGCCTGTTGGGCTTGAATTCGCTCTGAACAGGCTTGGCTGATAAAGGGTTTCGCTTGAGCTCAAGCTTCTCTCTCTAACAGATGCACGCGTGGACGAGGTGCAATTGTATAAACATAGGGAGCTGATACGACATGATGGACTTGATGGCCTGTACTATGCTGTCAACTCACCTGGCCCACCTTGGGCCATGATAACCATGGTGGGGAGATACCAATGCCTGTGCAAAATATCAAGTCCCATGAACTATCGTAACTTCTTGATCTATGTTCTTTTATAAGTATTTCAAATTTTCAATCTAATGATGAGTAATGGATGAGTATGTATTCGAACATATGTTATATGAAGCGGGTAACTGTTGAGAGGTAGGTCCCAAGGAGTGAGTTCATCACACCCTAATCCCATCACACGAGCCATTATTAATTCTTTTTATCTATACAATGTTATATTCAACTAGACCCACATGATAAATGTATAAATAACATTATGAGTTTTATATATGAGCAAGGCTCCCCTCAAGCTTATGATAAAGTACGCTCAAGTGTGGTGGGGCCCACTTGGGGACCCACATGGGGATGAGGGTAGGGGGATTTCAATGACTCCCTAAGACCTTCCTCCCTGCAAAAAATCAGCAACAACCGTAATTTCTATCATCTCCATATGGGCCCAAGAGTTTAATGGTCAAAAATCCATTCGGATTGATATATAGTCAATCCAACGGTCCAGTAAATTCGGATCTTACCAAAAGTTGGTGGACATATGCAATTTAAGGGGGTCATGTGTTTGGTCTATTTGGATGGACCAAAGGTGGGCCCCACAAGCAAGAGCTTACGAAAATTTCTCCCTAAACTCGAGCTTAGGGGAGCCTTGCTCTTTATATATAATATACTACATATATTATCTATAGTATTATTATGTGTATTATTGAGGTAAGCATCAAGTCGAGCTTAAGCTAAAGTTGGCTCAACCTTTAGTGGGGTTCGAGCTGGGCTTGTCAAGCTTGACTCAAACTCGAGTTGATCTTGAGCTTTGCATATTGCAACACCTACTTATCATATGTATGATAAATAAAAAGGGGGCTTCGGCCGGGGGTCCCTCAAATTGAGACTTTGTTGCAAACAGTCCACGAAAAAAAGTCATGCAGCCAAAGGTCCCTCTCACACTTTTTCATACCTAAAATGTCTACTTTACCATTTCTTTAAATCATATCACATGATTGGTGGGATATCCCATTAATAATGGCCAACTAACATTTAATTGCCCACGATTAATGTAATCTCCAGATTTTCAAATAAATTCTAAAAACACACAAATAAATTTCAAAATAACGAAAATAAATTTTAAAAAATGTAATAATTTCAAAAAACACAATAAATTTAAAAAATAGGTAATATATAATCAAATAACACAGATAAATTTAAAAAGATGCAAATAAGTTTCAAAATATTCAAATAAATTTCAGAAAATGTAAATAAATTTCAAAAGACTCAAATAAATCTCAAAAGATCCAAAGAAAATTTAAAATAATGAAAATAAATTTTAAAAATGCAATAATTTCAAAAAACGCAATAAATTTGAAAAGACACAAATAAATCTCAAAAGACGCAAATAACATTAAAATACACAAATAGATTTCAAAAAACGCAAATAGATTTGCCAAAAAACTCAGATAAATTTAAAAAAAATCAGATGAATTTGCCAAAAATATAGTTAACTTTGACAAAAACACAGATAAATTGACAAAAAGATAGATAACTTTGACAAAAACTCAGATAAATTGTATAAAAACACAGATAAATTTCACAGAAATACGGATAAACCCAGGCGCCGCTGCCTTTCTTCTCCGGTAACATCAACGGCGATAGTAGATTCCAATCACCATGTTAGTAAATGCTACTAGGCTTCTGGGTTGAGGGGGTCAGACCTGACCTGGAACCTATCATAAAAATCCAGACCTTGACTGGCCTAGCTAATGAGCTTCTGGAATGGGTCAGGTTAAAACCCAACCCAGAGGGAACCAACCTGGCTTGGGCGAAAAGCCCAGGTCGTCTTCTTCTTCGAGGTCTGGTTTCTGCAACCAGAAATCGAGGACCAGTGATGGCATGGCAGCAGCGGGACGGCGATGGCACGGCAGCAGCACTCGTTCCTCGAGTCCGGCGATGGCACGGCAATAGCGGGACGGCAGCTCGTCAGTCTGCAAACAGAGAATACAGAACCCAAACCGCCCCCCTTACTACCGTCTTCTTCCATTTCGGCCACGCACGACGCTTCTCCGGTGATATTTTTGCAATCCAACGAAGAGCTGCAGCGTCGTTTCTTTTCCGGCAATCTTCTGCAACCAGTGACAAGATCGATCAATAGGGATCTAGGCCGTCTTCTGCGATGAACTATAAGGCTTTTTTTGCTGGACTACCTTCGGCTTCGACGAGACTAGATCACCAGATCTTCTTCGGCGATGTCCGGGAAACAATGCCCTGTCACCTCTTCTTCCTCGTTCTGTTTCGAAGAATGAAACAACACAACTTTGCAAACGCCAGGCCGAATTCGGTGCCTCCTCCGGTTCTTCGATCTATGTGGCCCACCAAGAGACTGATCTTCTGCGATCCTGGATCAGTTCTCTGCAACGAACTGATTCCGGAATCCTTCTTTTCCGATCTCTCTTTTCTGCAAGGAATAACCATGCGCTAGGATTGCCCAAGCCGAACGATGGAGAATATAAATTTTGAAATTTTAAATATCAAAATTTCTTGCCTTAAACGGTTGAAAGGGCAATTTAGTCATAAAAAATGAGATCATGTGGATGCAGGGATCTAAGGCTGGAAAAAGTCTAGCTGAGTGGACCAAAGGCTTTATAAGTTTTTGCTTGAGCTGGAGGCCGAAAATATTGACTTATAGGGACCTTACGCTAATTTTGCCAAATAAAAATCAAATATATTGACGTATGATTTGCCTGCCTATATATGAAGGCACTAAACCTATAGAGATATCAACCCACTACCAAACAAGGTGAAATAAACTCTAAAGTCAAACGGACAGAAGTTATTTCACCGTTAACTAGGGCCAGATCAACTCCATTGATTGATCAAAACCATGAAATTTAAGATTTTTATAGTCAAGGTAGGGTGGGTTATTTATTTATTTATTTGTTTGTGTGATTTTAATTAAGTGCGTTGAAAACTTGGGCATGGGCCATCCAAAGTTTATGGCTGCCAAAATTCAACCCATTTGGCAGCCATAAATGTTCCTTTTCTCCACACATGAATGTGGATCTCCTTGGCCATAAATATTTCAATCAAATGTATCATCTGGTCTACCAAATAATGGCCGTGCAATGGAGCAAGATAAAAAATAGCGCATGGGTCAGTGATTTCTCGGCACTGTACACCAGACAGTTGATCTAATAAGCAATCGTGGCCCTTAATATCTGAGTGTATAGTTTGAGAATTGGCTGCTAAAAAAAATAAACTTTCTAAGTAATAGCAGAACTATCTAATAATATAATGAAGTGATTTAGCCAAACACCTATCTTTTGGGTTTGGTGCAATATTATTGTGATGGTGCAGCAAACCTAACTGTGCCTTTATTTATGTAGGGCCCCTAAAGGTATATGTCTAGGTCTAGGATGGATATTCTATCCAACAAGAAATGGAGTCTATTTATGTGTGTGTGTATTGACAATGTAATTCTACTATCCTCTCAAAGTGACCTAGGTTTGAGTCTAAGAAAAAGGCCAAACAATGGGTTGCACCTTCCAAAAAGAGAGGTAAAAAAATGTGGGTGGTTGCTCTTAAAACAGTTTTCTGCCCAGCAGCATAGTTAGATTGGAGCAGACCCACTTCAGTTAAAGAGGAATTACAGGACAAGGGTGATCTGCAGTATCCTAGTATAGCCCTAAGGGTAGCAACTTAAGACCCGACCCGAACCACCAACCCAACCCACTAATTCGAAGTTCAGGTTGATCAGTTTGAGTACCGAGTGACATTTCTAACGTGATTAATAAATAGGCTAGACTTGGGTCGAGTCCATTCTTGCCTTTTGATCTGCAGACTCAACCTAATCTGACTGATTGCACTATCACTCACTAACCTAATCTTCTAAATTAAGAGCTTGGTTTAGCCCTTTTAAGTTCCAGGTTGGATTGGGATTTGCAACTCGGTTAACAAATATGTTGGCTTTTGGTTGAGCCTATGTGTAGATGTTACCCACAGTTCTCAACCCAACCCGCCCCAACCCCTCACCTTTTTGAACTATAACTCTCTCTCTCTCTCTCTCTCCTTTTTTTTTTTTCACTTTTTTCCTTCCTTCTTTTCTTTGGGGTGCAGCTCAGGCCAGTAGGATTAGGTTCTTGGCCAAGCTGGACATAAACCTAACTCCAGAATGACAAGCCCATGCCTAACTTAACATTCCCTGACCCAGAAACGTTAGGTGTGGCAATTTCCAGCCCAACCCACCAACTTGACCCAACTTGTTGCCTGTGGGTTAACGTAACTTGAATAAAGAATGGGTCACGTTTAAATTGATGCCATGCGTCCTACTCATCATTCTTTGCCTGACCTGAACCCTATGTAACTCCACTATACTTTAATTTGCCTAACTGACCCACACTTGACCTGTGAATGAGTCAGATTTGGGTTGGGCTTCTACTAGTTATATAATGAGGTAACCAGTTCTGACCTGAACATTGCCAGCTAATGCACGGCCCTGTTCTATGTTAATTTTCTTTCTTGCTTTCATTTTCCGAAAGAAATATATACCAATCCAAACAGACCCAACCTAACTTCAAGCCAACCTGAACCTAACCGAGTTTCATTCAGGGCTGAGCCCAATCTAAATTACAAATGGGATGCAAGGTTTGATTGAGATCCTATCCATCCAATATTTGTCCTTTAATCTTGAAGATAGGCTAATGCTTTCTTTCGTTATTAATTACCTTGTCTATTTGCACATCAACATAAGGGGATTTTAAGAAGGGCACATCTAAAGTGGGCCATCAGATCAACTTCCCGGATCACTAAGGCTCCACTTGTACTTTGTACAAACTCATGGAAGCCAGTATAAAATGCAAATCTTCATGTGGGTGAATCATATACTTCAGTTGGCCTGGTTGGCCTGCAATTGTAGTTGCTTTAGGTATCTCTTTTTAACTCAGAATTCATGGAATTCATGTTTGGGTTGTGATAAGATTTTATGCTCGCTATCAACTTATCTAGCGGAACCCTCTTTTACTCAGGCTTGAAAATTGATACGCTGAATAGGATGTGGATGGAGGTAGTAGAAATAAATATGAAAAGTACAACTTATCAACGGATTTGGCTTAGGATAGACCCCAACCTACGCATCTAATTAACGCGTCTATAATTTTACAAGATGATAATTAAACCAGATATGATTTATATTTATTTTAGATTTTTGTTTCATGAACTCTTTCAAAGCTGATTTATTTCTGCAACATTCTTCGTATAATTTCTCAAGAAAAAACCCCATACTTGAAAAGATTTGGATTCTTTTCCAAGATCAATATTTGTGACAGGACTAGATGCTGACTTAAATCAAAGGTAAAAGAGAACTTAAAGCTTCAGTTGCTTTTCAGATCAAATTTCAATTCTTCATGATTAAATCGTATTACATTGGCGGGCTTTCACTCTAAAACAGTGTTTTAAAAGCTGGACCAAAATGCCCGGTTGACCCAGTTTGAATTGAACCAGTTCCTTGTATTGTACCACTGGGTCCAAACTAAACTCTTCAATTGGTTAAAAAAAAAGGGTCAAAACCACCTAAACTGATAAATAAAAATATGGTTGAATCAGTTTGTAAACTGATGTTATTTACTGGTTTTCAGTTGATTCTAATATTTTCCATTGATCATTTGTTTCATTCTACAATTATGTTGTCACAGTTGGGCCCAGGTGAGCAACGGGTCGAACCAGTTTGGACCAAACTGTCAAGTCAATTGGTTTGGCCTGTGGTTTAACTTTTAAAATATTGATCTAAAACTAAAGGCCTGTGGGCCTAAACAAAGATCTTTTGTTTGTTTTTCAGGGGCATAGTGCCATGGTCATCAGATGCTTCTTCCCACAAATTGTCCTCTGATGCATTTCTCTTTAAGCCTTGAGCATTCAAATGCAGGATCATATATGAGCTGGCCACTTACAGGAACTTGTATTGGTGGGGCCCGGCGCACGCGTGCAATCCACGTCAACATCCATTCACTATAGTGATTCTGATCCATAGTGGATGGGCCTGGCCCCATCTACTGCAATACTTTTAGATTATGATTTGTTTACCCTGAATTAATTAAGTTCTAAATAGCATCATGTCATTGGATTCTCTATTATTTTTCTTCCAACTGTTTATAGGAATATTCTAACTATGACCAAAGTTCCTCCTTGTATTTTATTCTATCTTATGCACTTGCATCTTTTGGAGGGAAAAAAAAACAAGGAGGCTGATTACAAATGGGGCCAATTGGTGTACTATCTTAAAAATGTGATACAACCGGGCAAAATGGGAAGAGTTTAGGTTCACACCACAATTTGAAATCCCAGAAACTCGACTCGATCCAGAGGGAGGGTCACCGAGTCAAGTAGCTCAGATGAATCCCTTCAAGTATGCGGCCAGACTCATTCAACTTTCCTGATTAAGTAATACTGTCCGAGTCAACTCAGATGAGTCGAAAGGTAAGAATGAGTTTTACACCAGAAAAATAAGTTGGGAACCCGGTTATGTCCCCCATAGGATTGTCAATGGACCTTGATCTTGCCTGGATCCATGGGTATTCATATCCAATTACATTCAATTGTAATGGACCTTGATCCAAATCTTAAAGTCTGAAACCTTTATTGGGCTGAATTCGGATACTGGGATCCAGGCCTGTCATAAGGGTACATTCACAACATATATGCAATATTTGCTCATATGATTTAAGATTTACAACATTTGTCTTTTCCAAAAGGGGTTTGAAACAAGGGCACTAGGGAGTAGGGACCGTCGCTTGCAGCTTTTTGGGATACAAAAGGCAACAATAGACAGTTGGGTCGACCGACAGATTAGATAGACCTGGTTAGAATGGATATTGTTAAGCCAATAAAATCATAGGTTGGTTTAGCTAAAGTGTCCCAAGTACATTGGACCTGCTCTCTCTCTCTCTCTCTCTATATACCATATATCTTCATTAGACCTGTTCCCTGTCCATTTGTTCTTTTGAAAAAATGGAAAATCACATGGTGTAAGGGCTGTTTGGTTGAGAGCAATATCTAAGGGAAAAGTCCTTGTTGATAATTCCTGCTTGAGATGCAGTTACATGAGAATTTTGACTTTTCCACTTGATTGGATTTAAAGGGTGAGAATTAGCTAAGTTGATCATGTAAAAAGTCACTTTTAATCGGCAGCTATCTCAAGATTTTGAATTGCAGAATGTCACTTTTACCTTAAATATTTTGGAAAACAACATTTAAGATTTTCCAAATGCACACGATAATAAATCTCTAAAAGCTTGCAACCAAAAAATCTCTTTTTTATAATGGAATAGAAGGAGAGAGACCACAACTGAAAGTATTAGATAATATATTTTTAGAGAATGATTGATATGAGAAAGATGGCTAATTGATCTCTAATGGAAAGGTCAATATGGTATGGGAGGATACAAAATGATCTTACCCTTTGATTGTATATACTTTGTGCAACCATACAATGATAAAATGTAATGGTGTGTAATGTCCGACACCACAAAAAATTAGATTCAATGCCTTGGTGACAAGAGGCATTACTTCTCACCGGCATGCCAGGGATTGACTTTTGGCATTGATAGAGTGCCTTGAATAGTGTATTAGGATAGAGGACAAGGTGGAGGTGTGTGTGCTCAAACAAGGCAAAGGCCAACGAAAGAAGCATATGCACGCAATCCATGGAAGTCTTATCAACTTAAGCTAAAATTTTAAAATAACAGTCTCATTAGCTTGTAAACAAAAAAAAAAAAAGAGAGTCCATCTTAGCTAATATTGACCTGCCATGGGTGGATTTTGCACACAAACATAAACAGGTAGATAATGGGCTTATTTCTTTTTTTTTTTTTAAAGGGCCCGACAAGAGAGTGTTGTCATGCTCGAGTTGTTCAACACAAACTTTTTATCTTGGTAGTTGCAAAAGATTGGGGGTTGAACTGACTTTGAGTAAGCCCCAAAGGTCAAATTCAAAAAGCTTGATGTTTAGGCTCAAATAATTAAACTTAGGTTTGATTAAGGGTTAGGTCGGCCCATGTGTAGCCCTCGTAGGCCTGGTTTCAAAAAGATGGAGCTTCAGTAGAAGGTAGGTAGGTTTGGCAGTGAAGTGGGTTGCATTACTGAAGCGGCCCAATCTAAGTTTGGAGTCAATTTGAGCCTGAATCGGAACTCACATGGGCTGACCTGCTTTAAAATTCCCAGACCTGATTATGAAGCCCAAGTGGAATTCCGAACTGAGCTCTCACTTGGGCCTTGGGTACCTAATTGCAACCCCAGCTTCCAGATGGGCGGTCATATTATATGCATATATATAATAAACGGTAATATTCAGGTGAGAACTAGTTCTCATATATTATATGAGAACTTTTTTGCGGGGCCCAGTTGTGGGCCCCATTTGGGGATGGGACTAGGAGGGATGGAAAAATCTATGTGAGACCATCTCAAGTATCATATTTGACCCTAAACCCATGTCCCTAACCCCTTCATCCATGGCTCATAAGTTTAATGGCTTCATATTCAAAAAAATATTCAACCGTTGATCCAACGGTTCGGTCCATTCGGATGTGTGTCAATCCTTGTGATTAGTGACTATAAGGGGGTTTCCTATTAGTTGCTAGGTTTGGATGGATTGCTAGTTGAGCCCGTAAAAAAGTTTTCATATAATAGGTGAGAACTAGTTCTCACTTGAATATTTTCCTATAATAAAAACAAGTGATTAATGTTTTTGACTTTGGGCAATCAACAGGGCCCGAGTCGGCCTGATTAAACCTAAGTGCTTGAACTTGCAGTTTGGGCTCAGATTCAGGTATTTGAAATCAGGGTTTCATCTACAATTCCATTTTTAATACATTTCTAGCCCACTGGAACACCAAAAGTTGGATTTAGCCATTAAAACATGCTTCTCCGGAGCATGGAATTCTAAGAATTCCATACATGCTGGCCAAATACAGATTTCTGAGATACAAAAATCCGCAGCAGCAGACAACTTCAATTCAACACCGCAGGGGATAATTGTGTTGCAGGAACATTTCATACAATTCTTGAACCAAAGCTGTCCAAATGAGATGAATTATCCTCTTGAGATTTTTTTTTTTTTTCATTTTCATCTTGTTGTTGGCAGGTGGCAGTTGGCACAGTGGCCCTGCAGTCATCAAGTCTGAAGGGAAGTTTGAACCAAAAGAAAAGAGTCCAAAGGGAGTCAAGTGTTTTTGAGCATGGCCTCCACACATGGAGGGATAACTTGATCGATCACTCGTGTAACACAAAAGCATGCCCTTTTATTCAAGGGTGACACACCAATCAAAGTGAGCCGACAATGTGTCCATACCCTACCTTACACGTACCCTCCACCACCTCATCCCTATACTACTATAAAAGCCTAACCTACTAATTTAAGATAAGTGTCCTAGTGCACCCCCAGACCCTACAATCCAACATAGCCATTATTGGAAAAAAGAGAAAACATGAATTTGTAACATTGTTAGCACTACAAGTTGCAACCAATATATCCATGTTGACCCCAATCAAGAATTTTGGGGGTACGTTGCACTCAATCCCTGTCTCACTCACAATCTTGTGCTTGTACTTGATTAACTCGATCCTTATTATAACTAAGTGTGGTTTTGCTTAAGAAAAAGAGAAAGGAGGAGAGAGACACAAAAAGGAGAACAAGTGCTATGATGAGGACTTGTCATTTTCTTTCCTTATTACAAAATCTCACCTGGCCCCACTTATCTTGGAATTCAAAGGTTCCCTATGACCCAAAGTGTTGCTTGGATGGCAAGACTCTCTCTGTGTCACCCTTTTTCCACTACTGCTAAAGGCTATTTATGCCTTTGTGAAACCAAGGTGCATAGGGGGGGAGAAAGGCTAGTTTTTCTTAGAGGGCAAGGCTTATCGGTTACCTTCTTTTGGCAAGAGCAGCTTCCCTTCTGTTAAAGGCAGGACCTTTTTGCATCACCCATGTAGGATTGATTGGGCTGGCTTTGCACTTTAGACACTTTGAAATATTAAAGCTATGAGTTTGCAAGGGTATCGTCACTATCATGTAATTGTATTTTATGTGGCTCTTGAGGTCAGGGACAGCTAGAATCTTACTTTTTCACGAGCAAAGGATTAAAAAAAAAAAATCAGGATCCTTCAGACCAATCTGTACAGTGCTCCTTACGATCTCCAATTAGTACAAGGGGTTGGACTCTTATATCAGCCTGTGGTCATGCCCCATATGACCCATTGTAGGCCCAATTATTAGTATATTATTGATCAAGAATGACCATGCTTTTTAAGGTCATTTGACTCACCCAAGTTCGAGTTGTTAGTTTTGTCATGATCTAAGTTTTAATGTTAAGGTCAGTAACCACAGTAAGATAAATTAAAAAAAAAAAAAAAAAAACCTAAAGAAAACTTTGTGCGTGCTTGTATCTGTGCATGAACTTGGACTGGGTCAGATCTTCAAGAACAAGGCCTGGTCTTGTTTAGGCACCTGTACCCTATAGATTTATAACTAAGCAGTTCCTGATCCATTTATGGTGACCAAATCTACAACGGAATTGCTTATCTTCTATTTCCCATCCATCTATTAATAATAATAAATAATCAGACAGTTTGGATATATAATCCAATCAGTATTATTTCTATTTCCATGGTCCAGTCTTGGCTAAACCCATTTTTCACTGGTGTGTCATATATGGGGGACAGTTACTATTTTGAGTAATCCACAGGCCTGCTTTTACACAGGAGGAGGAGAGAATAAGATAATGTATCAGATTGCCCTGCTTTTCAGTCCTTTTTGTGGACTGAGAACCCAGAGATTCCAACTTCCTATGGCCTTTCTTTTTTAGCTTTGTCCATGCTTTCAAACCTGTCACCCCAATGTGCTGTGGATTGTTCCTGCCTTTGTAGAAGAAGTAATTCAGATCAATCATATAAAACTGAGGTGCAGTGTAATTCAATCGCCATATTGTGGTAAGTGGGGGCAGAGTTCAAAATCCTAAAATCCGACCTGACCCGACCCAAAAGGTCATGGAACCAAGTAAACAAGTTGATCGACTCTAGCCTAATAGTCAAGACTCAAATGATAATGATGATAACAATGAATGACAGCACCCATAATGAAGGGCCCTCTTTGAAGGGGACACTTAGGTGAGTGTTATATTCACTGGGATTGCATGATTCTACATAGATAAAATAAATGCATTATCAACAATACCATTACAAACTGTGCAAGTGTTTGTGGATGTAGGTAAAGTCACTGAGACGGACTAAATAGAAGTCGGGACCATATTGGCACCACGAAATTTACTCTTTCCACCGCGAAAAAAAAAAACCTTTTTCTAAACTACCCCTCCCCCTTTCTCCTTCTCCCTCCTTCTCCCTCCTCCTCCTCCCTCATCTTACATTCCTCTCCCACCCTCCACCCCCCCCCCCCCCCCCCCCCCGTCTCCGACGGGGAGGGAGCCCCGGCCGGCTGGCCTCCCTCCCCCTCTCCCTCTTTCTTCCTCTCTCCCTCTTCTTTCCCTCTTCTCCCTCTCTCCCTCCCTCTCCTTCCCTCCCCTGCTGCAGCCCGATCTCCCTCCCCGCCGGCGACTGGGAGGGGGAGGGGGAGGGGGATGGGGAAGAAGAGTAGGGGAGGGAAAGAGAGGGAGGGAGAGGGAGGGAGAAGAAGAGTAGGGGCTGCAGCAGGCGACTGGGAGGAGGAGGGGGAGGGAGAAGAAGAGTAGGGGAGGGAAGGAGAGGGAAGAAGAGGAAGGGAGAAGAGAAGGGGAGGGGGGAAGAAAGAGGGAGAGGGGGAGGGAGACCGGCCGGGTCTTCCGCCGCTGGCTGCCGGCGGGGAGGGAGGGGGTGGGTGCAGATAAGGGAAGAGGGTGGAGGGTGGGAGAGGGAGGGAGGAAGGAGGGAGGAGGAGGAGGGAGAAGGAGGAAGGGAAGAGAGGGAGGAGGGGTAGTTTAGGAAAAAAAAATTTGTCTTCTACTGTGGTAAGGAGAGAAAAATTCGTGGTGCCAATAGCACCACTCTTAACATTCTCCCATTTGATTCATTATGACATGCGATAGAATACATTAATTTGTGAAGGCTTCTTTATTAGATTTGATCATTGGTATTCAATTCAAGAGAAAAAAAAAGAACAAAAGAGGACTTATTTTTTGCATAAAGAAAAACCCTCTATCCTATAAAAAAATATCCATTGTGCTAAAACGTTATACTCATTAGATTTTAATTAGCCACACAAGGAAGGTGGTAGTAACTATAATATAATCGATACAGGCCTTTTACCCAAAATTGGGGCATTTGGCGATGGGTCTCTAAAAATTTTACTTTCTTGCCTTATATCAACAATCTTTTTTCATAGTGTGGTAGGTCTTTTTTTTCAAATTTAAAAACCTAAAATTTCTAAATTACCATTTCTTTAAAAGTTTTTATTTAATTAAAGATAAATCATATCACATGATTAGTGGAATATGCCATTAATAATGGTCAACTACCATTTCAAAAGACAAATAAAACTCAAAAACACATAGATTTCAAAATTTCAAAAATTTGAATTCGAATCTTCTTGGAAGATTTGAAATTCAAAATTTCAAAATTTTGATTTTTTTGGCAAATTCAAAATTTGTAAAAAAAAACTCAGATAGATTTTCCAAAAATTTGCCTTTTTACTAAACAAAGTTCGAATCCTATTGGAATATTTGAATTTAAATATTTTCACAAAAAAAATCAGATAAAGTTCACTAGAACTCAGATAAATTTCGTAAAAACTCATATTAGCGGTGGTCTCTGGGTAGAGACTGCCCTCTTTCTCCGGCGATGGTGAACGAAACCAGAAATCTTCTCAGATCTTCACTGCCTCTGCCCCGACTCCGACTTTCTCTGCAACTTCCGGTCGTCTTCTCCGCAAACTCAAATCCGCGGCTTCCTCGTCGGAGACCGTATGGCGTAGCAGAGCCCCAGACCACCTCTGTTCTGGTTCTGCAGTAGTAACCAAGAGACGACAGTCTGCTGTCTTCCTCTTTGCCGATGATGGAGCAACACCGGCTACGGCTGCAGTGACCGGCACGGATTCAATACGGTGAGACTGAGAAACCAAGAACCTCCTGCACATTGATCTTTTGCAAATAGAGAATTTGAGAAATGAGATAGAACCATGCCCTAAAATTAAGGGAGAATGGAAGATTTGAAATTTTAAAATTCAAAATTTTATGCCTAAACAGTTGAAATGGCAAATTGGTCATGAAAATGTCTGATGTGGCATGCAAGGGTTAATCTCATGCGCAAGGGACTCTAAGCCTTAAACAATAATACTGTACACTAGAGACTTTATAATACAATACTCAGGGATCTCTCACTAATTTATCCTTTAAAATTTTATGGTGAACACTCCCACCATGAGAGTATTTTATTACGTATCATACTTTATGGATAGTTCCTTTATTTGTATCTTTGGTAAGATTTTTGTTCGAGACATTAGGAATAAGTTTTTAGAGATGTTAGGTTAATTTGGATTTTGAGTTTTCAATTATTCTCTTCTCTTTACAGAAATTGAAAAGTTTCTCTTGATAAAAACCTACTACGATTTTTTGGAAAATGTATACTTTTGAGTTTCCATATAGTATCAAAGCCATGGCGTAATTGTGACGATGCAATTCGGCCAGCCCCGGACCGGGTCAAGGGGCCTAAGCCGGGATATGTAGGTGCGACTAATGATGCCGTGCCACGTGCATCTCTTTGTTTGGCTAATACGTACACGGATTTAAAGAAGATATTTCATCCGTGCACGTGATTTCCCACAGGGTTCCGCGGTGAAGATTTCTCAAACAAGACATCTCACATACAAATCAAGTACATATTCGGGATGCGGAAGCATGTAGGTAGACAAATAATGATGTCAGAGTGAGCAATGATCATTAGCATTTTCCAAAAATATAAAGTTAGAGTTTATACAAAAGATCAGTTAATTAATTGCCCCAAAAATAATGGCCAAAAGGAATCTCCCAAAAAGATGTTAGTCACAACTCCCAAAAAGTAATGCATCTCAAAGCATGACCGGATGTCTACATAACATCGTCAACTTGCTATTCAACTACACGTTGCGGTTCACCGACCGCCTCCTCTGGCTCCTCCTCAAAGACAACGGGGTCTGGACCTGAGTACCAAAGAATGAGTCTGACACGACGATCTGGTAGGTGGGTGAAAAGATATAACAATAAAGTAAATCAACAATACCTTGGAAAACATTGAAACATGTATAAACAATGAATTTTCAATAGAAGAGACTGCATCATTTATTAGAAAATACGTGAACAATTTAAAACATGTAAAGGTACCAACGAATCAGGAACTAGCAAGATAGCAACCACACAAAGCTAAATCCTCTCTCTCTAAAGTTACGAGAGCAATATCAGGGTATTAACCACTGCTACACAAGGTGAGGACAGTCAACGATATTCATAGATACATATATAGATGGACGGGACCGCGGTAGCGAACCGAGTATTGTGACAGGACAGGATCCAGGCTGCAGTTGGCAGGACAGTAGGGGGACCTCTGTAAGGTTCGTGACCTTATTGGGTCAGTTGGGCCCAAAACCCGGCCCGTTGACCCATTTATTATTAATTATTTTATTTAATTGTATTTTAGATATTTAAGTGGGTTTAGATCTTGAGAGAGTTTCTTTTAGTATTAGAATAGTGTCTGCGAAGTTTCGTGCGATTCTAAGTTCGTTTGGTCATAGCAAGGGGATAGTTTGCAATTTAGGAAAAATTGAGTGTTTTTCCGAAATATTCCAAACGCCGTGACTTTTGGGTTCGTTGGAAAGGTTTCGTCGCGTTGATAATTTTTGTCTCTTGACTCGTCGCGATCCGGTGATCAGAAACCCTTCAAGTGATCAATTCTTTCACCGGACCCACTTAAGGGGTAATTTGGTCTTTTCCTCTATCTCTTCTTCTTAAACGAGGATTAGCCCTAATTCTTCATTTAATCTCTGCAACTGAACGAGAGCAGCAGCCTTTCTTCTTCCTCTTTCTTTCTCAAGCCAGATCTATACTTTAGAAAATCCCATTCGAAAATCTGATCCGCTAATATTCATCATCTCGATCTTCTCTTTCCTCCGGTATCGAATTAGTAAGATTTCTCACAACTTCATCTTATCGATCAAATACATTTCAGATTAGATGTAGTCTTTTCTTGATTCTTTTCCTTTCTTCTTGTTGGCTTCCTAGACAGTGTTTTATCGGGTTAGATTGTGGGTTTCGCGGTAGAAAGGCTTCTCCTTGAGTTTACCCAATTATTTCATCTTATAACATTGAGGCAAGTATATATGTATTTTATATTTAAACATGTGTGTATGGTTTTCTATTGATTGCAATGAATTTTTGTTAGAATACCCAAATTCCAAGCTGTGGTTATGTTTTGATTTAGTTTTATATGATAGATTAGGTTTTTGGAAATATTTGGTTTGTATTAATTGTTAAAATGGTAGCTTTGGAGGTTGTTAATTTGATAGAATGGATGAGAATGATGATTGTGATGATTGGGGAGCAGGAGGCTCATTTTCTGCAGGTTTGTCATGGTTTGGCTAGAGGAAAAAGGGGCAGAAAACCCATTTTCGGGTTACAGCACAGTACGTCCGATCGATCGCACAGTACGTCCGATCGATCGGACTGTGTGTTAACTGAGAGGTGTACAGTGCCGATCGATCGCACAGTATGTCTGATCGATCGGACTGTGCACTAACTGGATGCTGTTCAGGTCCGATCGATCGCACAGTACGTCCGATCGATCGGATGGTAATTTTCTGACAGCACTTGGAAACTTCGAAGACTTGTAACTTTCAATCCGCCCGTTGGATTCCTACGCATGATATACTGTTGGAAAGCCCTTGAGATGTAAAATTCAATAGTTCTAGTTTCATCATGATCGGAGGTTGGAAAGTGATGTAAATACTTGGATTATTGATTCAGCTCATGTTTTATTGGAAATGAGACCGATAACCTAGGTTTGGGCCTTAGATATTGAAAACCATAAACTTACTCTCACTTGACCATTAATGGGGATTAAAATCGAAGCACGTGGCTAGGTGTTCTTTGATGGGTTGTCTAGGTATTCGTGTATTACGCATGGTCTAATCGAATGCGTATGGAATTGTCTCAATAGATGCTTGACATGATTGTACACCAAGGGATTCTCTAGAAGCATCATTGGTTCAATTTCCATCGTACTCTGTTAGAACACGTGGGGTACAGGGATGACACCACGTACTTAGAATTGGATAGTAATATCTCCTTTACTTGTAAATTGTATCCGTTGTTACCATTCCTTGTATTGTTATCATTCCTTGTACACTCTCTTGGCATAAAATACTTAATTTTATATGAAACATAAATTCTTATAGAATTTAGGACTTGGACCTGACTTAGAGTGTACCTTAGGAACCTGTGTCTTGTATTGATAAACATGACTGGCTAGCAATGAAAGGGGATTATCACGTGGTTTGTTTGTCTTGTATTGTCTTGAATGAGATAATCCCTATGATCCTGTCTTGTACATGGAATTAGCCAGACTTGCTTGTCTTGTTTGACCTTGTGTCAGAACCACTTTATTATTGTTTGTATATCATGGCCATCTGCAGTTTGGGGTTTTAATGACGAACTGGTTACTCGGTTGTCAGGGTGGGCAGTCGGCTTTGGATGGCGTCCATGGCGTTGAATAGTTGGGAGCGGACTTGACCGTACTACTATTCCTAGGTGATGATTATTAAATATTACATATTTTACCCCTCATTAGTTCGGATCTTATCAGCATCTTATATGCATATCATTTGCTTTACACAGAGATTTTATCATTCTATCACATTAAACGGATTATCGGATTATCATGCATAAATTCGATTATTTATAGCGTATTTTTATGTAATTTCTCTTGTGTAGGTGGACCCCGCGCTACCCCAACCTTCCGGCTAATGTCCCAAAGCATCAGTAGTGTTGAAGAATTCCAAAATAAGATGAGAAGAAGTCATTTTCCAACACAAAGGAGTGGTTGGTGTATTGGTTAGAGCTTTGGTTGGTATGATATAGGTTATGGGTTCAAATACCAACAATTATATTTTTTTTTACATAGAAGATATTTCATCCAACTCTAACCTCTTCACCAATCAAAGCTTGCCATGGCACAAATCCATGTGAAAGGATATGAGCCAATCAAAAGCCTCCAAAATGAAGGACCACAAAAAGCACATATGCTTTTGGAATGAAAGTTTGTTGCAACCAAATCAAAAGGCTTCAAGTTGCAACCAATCAAATGGAAGTAATCCTTGTGAATGAAAATGAGCCAATCAAATGTCTTCAAAGTTTCTATAAATTGGAATGCTTTTGTAGAGAAGGGGGAGATCTTTTGGCAAGTTAGTCTTTTAGCAATTTTATTTTACCTTCTCTATACTTTTAGATTGTAATTAGGAGCTTTTTTGTAACTAAACTAGAGAGTGTCTGTGTAATTGAAGATCATTAATGAAGATTTGGAGTACTTTCTTGATGTTTAGTGGCTAAAGCTCTTGGATTAGGCTCTCATTTTGAAGCTAAGTAATGTGATTAGTTTAATTCCATGCATATTTTAGTTTAAATTCCCTACTTGTGCCTTAATTGATTAGTATATTTTAGATCTAGTTGTGCTAATCTCTCTCATTTTTCATGCTCTATCTCTACACTTGATGCTCGGATAATCTCAATTGATGCTTTATAGTTGGATTAAGTTCTCTCACATAGCATGCTCTAAGCCCTTATCTTTGATCTTTTGTAGCTTGATTTTGATGATTTATTGTTAGGGTAGCTAGATGATGATCTAGGGTCTTGGCCTTTGATTTTCTTTAATTTGATCTTTATTGTTATATCATCCAATCCAATTGGGCAAGAGATTGCTAATTAGATTGTAGATTTGGGAATTGAATTAGAACATGCATTGTTTGAATTAATTACATACTTAGTGGATTTTGGATTGCCTAATCTCTTATCTTGATTGTTGTTAATTTTAATCTTTGTTTGATTTGTTATTTTCAATTCTAGATTGTTAGATCTACTCTCACATAACTTGTTTTAAATCCTACACATTTCACACCACATCTTCACCTTAAATCTTCCATTTCCACCACCATTCACACACTAGTTTAGTGTAGCTTGTTAGATTAACTTAGATATAATTAACTTCATATTTTCAGATTGTTGATTAATTATTTACATTGCATAGTTTAGTAGTTTTACTTGTTCACTTCAATTGTCTATATTAGCTATATCTTAGTTCAATTCTACTCTAATTGGATTCATTGCTTGTTCCATTCTCTCTCTGTGGGATCGATAATCCGGACTCTTGAGTCCTTTACTACTTGACGACACCGTAGTCTTGCGGTTAAAAGTTGCACATTTAAGTGTCGATCACTAGGACCGGGAGCTTGAATCATACTGGAGCCGGACTTTGGTATCAGTAGTCTTGCTTGGATTATTACTGGTACCCCGGGATGTGGTTTGGACATCCTCGGAGTCTCCCTCTTGTTTCTTGTCTTGCATTGCATGAATAGTGATTATTGCTAGATGATTGCTAGGATTCCTGTTATTATTTCTATGGATTTTTATTCTCGCTTTATGCCTAGCTTCGCTTACCTTGTATTCATATAATCATGTACTTGTCATTATTCTACATTTGATGCATGTCATGTTTATTATGCATTGCTTATCTATTGCTCAACATGTCGTTGACTCTGTTCCTTGATGTGCAGACACATCAGGTGACTTCTACTATTATGAGGAGCAGGCCAGTGAGGAGATCCCAGTGGATCTCCAACCAGCAGAGGAGGCACGAGAGTGGCGTGCCGATGACGTAGAGTAGCGTCATCACTTCCTGGCACGAGAGAGATACATTGGGATTCACTAGATATATTCTTTTATTCATTTTTATCTCGTTGGACCTTTCTTACATTGATTTGGTTTTATTTTATTGGCCTTGTTTATTTGGTAGGCCAATGTAATAAATTATCTTAACTTCTTGTTTAGTTTTTATTCATATCTTTCTAGTAACTTAAATATTCAATGAGAATTATTATTCATTGCTTGATATTCCATATGCCTAGAGTTCTATGAACTCAATGTTTATTGTATTATATAAGGTTTAAAATATTATATCCTCACCGCGGACTTACGATCCGTGGGCCCAAAGGACAAAAATTTTAATTAGTCCTAAAATTCACTCTACGGATCCGGTTATTCTTTAATCGGGTTCGGGGGACATGACAACCTCCAAGTCGGTAGATCAGACCGACAAGGTCGACCAAACTTAGTGGTACCGACACATAGGTCATATGCAAGAAATCGGGACCAGTACATATATATATACGGGACGGGATGCCCATAGGCACAATAACACATTTGCTTCGGGTCAAGTATAAACGGGCTAGTAACAATGTTAAAAGCATGATTTCAGTATTTCCGGGGCATGACTAGTCATATAACATAAAGTTTGAGTGCATGAGTAAAAATTCAGGTAAAATTAAGTATAATGGATTTCTATAAATTTTCGGGTCAATCACAAGATTTAAATGAGTGTGAATAGGGTCCCGTATGTCAGATTTGATATAAATTTGGTACTCCGTGGGAGTTAAGGACATTCCGGGCTCCTATGCACATTGACAAGTCCAAAAACCCTTAACGAATTTCTGTGATGGGGTTTCTTCCTCAACCGAGCTCCATACAACACTCTTTAGGTCTTTCCATTGCATTGAGACTCCAAATAATACCTCCCCAAGCCTTAGAATAATGTTTCAAACTTTCTCACATTGACCCATGCCTGTCAGACAGTTGGCTCGAGCGGACTGGAAGGTGCGCTCGAGCGAATTGCTCTCTATTTGGGTCTGCTCGAGCGAACTGTCCAGAACTACAAAATAGTGCAGTTCGGCCCTCTTTCTTTCTCCTCCTTTCATACACCTTTGAGCCTCCGTTCCTCCACAATATTTGAGGGCTCAAATCTCTTCTAAACCCCAATCAATTCACATCAAAAACCTCCAACATAAACACCCAATCATCTCCTTTCCATCCATTTCAATCAAAAGAGAGAGAAAATCCATAGAAAACCACATGTAGTAGCTCAAGTCTAACACAATCAATGTAACATTTCCAAGAGATCAATAGGCTAGAAAGATATCTTAATAAATATATTTTGAAATCAATAGAGGACAAATCATGAAGCAAGGTTTAAGCAACCAAAACCATTAATGACAAACTAAGTGTATGCACAAAACATGATTAATATCAAGAAATCATTTCATCCACTTGTCTTAGGTCCAAGCTAACAAATCAAGTCTCTAATTACACTTTTCAAGCTATAAACACCAAATCTACACAAAAATCTCAAATCTACAAATAAAAAATCCTAGAATATATATTAAAACCAAGCAAGAGAAAAAGAGAGAAAATGACTCTCTATGGCTAGGAAAAGAGAAAAGGACTCTCATGGCCCGAATCTGTTAGTGTAATAGAGATATGACTTCTTTCCACAACCTTTCTACTTATCGGTTATTCCAACTGTTCCCATTCTCTTCTTTACCAACAATGCATTGGAATCACTTTTCTACCTTAGATCTCAACCATGTAAAACGAACAACAATCTGCTGTACTAAGAAAAGTAAACTTAGCATGTTGCAGAATGCCACATGTGGGGGCCACAACCTACTTACATTACAGTGGAAACATGTTTGATTGGTTTCTAAGCATATGGAAAGTCAAGTACACTAGCCCATTTTATTAGTAAATCTGGTTCATGCATTTGGATAACAGGAGAGGTGAAACCAGTATTTAAAATTAAATGCCTTATACTCGAAGGACAGAATAGTCACAATGTGGTTTGGATCCAATAACCCAATTTGAACTCCAACATGAATTCGGGCCATGAGTCTTGTATAAAAAGACCCAAATCTTCCACCTACAATTGTATGAAAACATAAAGTATCTGGGCCTCATTTGAAATTCCTACTGTTCGGGACATTGGATTTGAATTTTTTTTAAATGTTTCAACCAATCATACTCTCAAACAAAATATACGATAAGCTGATTTTAATGTGTCCCACCAAAGATTTATTATTATTAGTCTGGAATGACTCATGAGAGAATTCTTCTGTGAAGAGTGTCCTGTGTTGATTGGGAACAGTACTTCAAATATCCTCCTGCCACTGTTTCGTAGCCATCAATCATTTAAGCGAATATGTGTACCTTGGACAAAGATGATAGGATCCGACGGTCCAGAGTAGTCTGTGGTGACCGTTTATCTCCTAACACGTGGTAGTTGTTTCTTGGTGAGGTACAGACACCATTTTAATGCACCTGCAACTCTTTCCAGCGATCTTGTAGCTTTCCAAACCACCACGACTTTGACATTTTGACTACTGTCCTCTTGTGCCGTACGTGCATGAAAAGTTAGCCCTGCATGATAGGGTATTATTAGAGCTTTGGATGAAGAAGGCATTATAAGTAGGGCCGTTTCTTTATTAGGATTCTAATAATTAATGTATTGTTAGGGATAATTCTAAATTTTTTAAAAGTTATTTTTTAGGTGAAATTAAAAAAAAAAATTTTAGAAGATTTGAAATTTCAATAAATGATATAAAAAGTGGAATTTTAAGAATTTTAAAAAGTCTTTGAGGTAGTTGAAATTTGAAATTTTAATGAAAACACATAGCATTTTAAATGTTAGGGGACAAGATGTTACATCATATTTAAAAAAATCACAACCTCTCAAATTAGAGTAATAAATTCTGATAAAGAAACATGCACTTATTATAAGTTTAAAATGTTAAAAAAAAAAAAAACTAAGTTTAAAGAGAATAATTAGTGCATTACCATTGCCACCACTTTTCTATATAATTACGTAAATGGATAATTTTAAATTTTGATACAATATAATATCAATGAATAAATTACATATAACATGGATCAATATATACCGTTCAAGAGATGGGCCACATCATGGTCTGCATAAGAGTGATTTGCATAGAGGGATAATTCTTAACTCAAATGAAATGGCTAACCAATGAACTGTTACAATCAAAGAATTGAGTGGTCATGATTTTTTGGAAGGAAGCCGAAAGTACGTACTCTTTACTCTATATTCGTGATGATGGCTTATGCATGTGGCTTTTAATCGTTTGGCCTGTACCATACCAGTTTCTGTGGACACACCATTATTGCTATCTGAATGTATCACATCACACGTGCCATAAAAGGCTAGAGATTCGCATCTTGATTCCAATTGAGCCCAACTGCCCCAAGGCAGTAATGTATACATTTATATAAGGCTTGTAACTTCGCTGAAATTGAGAAAGTTTTTATTCAAGAGAATTCTGAATGCTATCCCGAGTACACTATTTTACAATTTGAAGGATGTCAAGAGGTCAACATTTCAAAAAGGCTATATTTTGAAATTTCTAAGAATCAAACAAGTAGTTTCAAATATTATTTTGTCCTCTCCCTTCTTCTGTGCAAGTGATCCCATCTTCCTTGTGTGTGTGCATGTACGATATTGTCGTGAAATTGTTTTTTTTTTTTTCGGCTAATTAGGATTATTCAAGGTCTTTTTGAGCACTTTGACTAAATCGTTCGGAGTGGTGGCCCACTCTATTTTCATCCACCCATTTTGTAGGGCTAGAATAGTCTTGGTCCCAATACATTGGCCTTCTTCAATGTGGTTAATCTTGTGTTGAAAGTTAGATATCCATCACTAAAGTCGGCTCCACACATGTAAATTAAGGTCTCAGCTGACACCAGCACCATACTGACATGACGGCAGCAGCTGATCCTCTATGGGTGGTTCAGTGATCACCTCATTAAACATAAGTGGGACCCACTTTCCTGGGATCCAGATTGTCAATCCTCACGGGCAATGGACAAAAAGATCAAAGTTATTTTAGATAAAAAAAAAATCTAAATGGCCTGATGTTCAGGCCTGAAGGTACAGGAAGTGGTACAGGGTGATGTTCGGGCCACTTTTCAGGCCTGAACATCAGGCCATGTAGCGGGACTCATTTTGGATAGGGCTCTCCATCGTAATTTGTTAATGAACTCAAATTGTGGGTATCAAATTTGTATTTGAATCACCTCATTTCGTACACGACCCATTAAATAAACGGTTCCAAAAATCAAACACGAGCACGATCAATTTATTTAACGGGTTACACAACACGATCCGTTAACCCGTTAAATAATTTTGTCTATTTTATACCATGGCAATTAACACACACACTCTTTTGCAAATGAAATGAGAGTGAATGAATTAGAAAATAATCTTTTATAAGTGGGTTTTTAGGCTTCGCTTCAACCTTTTCAAATACACTAAAATACCCCACATGCATTTTATAATTTATGTCATTTATCATTTAGCGGGTTGTATTGAGTTGTTAATGGGTTACCGATTTTATTCGTTAACGACTCGCTAATTTAACATTTTAATGGGTCCGACCTATTTAACGACATGAACCCATTAAAAGGCCGCCCGAACCCGTTAATATCGTGTGGGTTCGTGTCGAGTTAATCGGTCATGTGGCATTTTGAAAGCCCTAGTTTTGGATGAGTGAAACGCCTTACTCTGATTTGGATAAGTTGGCTCGGTGGATTACCAAGTCGTACGAGTCAAATCATCTAACCAATGCTCAGCTGACTCTAATGTACTTGAGTTTGGTGAGTTAGGTGAAACGGTAGTTTTTATTGGATATTTTCTAAAAACCAATTTGAAAAAACAATTCATTGTGATCTCATCACTATAGGACGGTGAAGACCAGATAATAATGTTTTTTCTAAAAAATATTTTAAATTCATTGTTTTGTATATTAACTAGCAACAAAGGCCCGTGCAAAGTCCGGGCAAAAAATGAAAATATGTTAAAATTTAAGAATTCTTTTGAAATGTTGTTAAGATAAAATAAATATAAAATAAGGTTTTTTTTTATCTTTGAATTTTAAAAAAATTTCTACGTATGAAAATAAATATAAAATAAAGTAAATTTACATAACACGACGTCCCCTTGAATTTAAATGCATTGACCATTACGACCATCTCATTTACGGATATATTATACCATTGATGACTTAAAATATAAGAAAAAAAAAACAAACTGGATGGATCTACATCTACTAAAAAGAACTAAAAAAGAAAGGGATAAAACAATGGGGGCCACCCTTAAAATGTTTTTAACTTGTGGGACCCACTGATGGTCAGCTACCATTTAATTCGCCGCGATTAATGGAACCTCATTAATTAGATTTTTAAATAAATTCTAAAAACACACAAATAAATTTCAAAAAATACAGTAATTTTAAAAAATAAAATAAATTAAAAAAAGTAATAAATTTCAAACGAGCGTAAATAAATTTAAAAAGATTCAAATAAGTTTCAAAAGATCCAAATAAATTTTAGAAAATATAAATAAATTTTAAAAGACTCAAATAAATCTCAAAAGATCCAAGGAAAATTTTAAAAAATATAAATAAATTTCAAAAGATGTAAATAAAATTCAAAAGTCGTAAATAAAATAAAAAATATTAAATAAATTTAAAATAATACAAATACATTTGCCAAAACTAAGATAAACCAATTTTCTAAATTTCAGAAAAATTTGCCAAAAACTCAAATATTTTTGTCAAAATTCAATTAAATTTATTCTAAAAAAATACAAATAAAATTCAAAAGACAGAAATAAAATTCAAAAACACAAATAGACCTAAGAAAATACAAATAAATTTGCCAAAAATACAGAAATATTAGTTCAAAAATTCAGTTAAAATTTTCAAGATGGAGATAAATCTGTCAGAAACTCAGCTATATTTTTCAAAAATATAAATAAATTTGCCAAAAACTCAGATAGATTTGTTTAAAATTCAGATAAATTTGTTCCAGAACTTAGATAAATAGCCAAAAACTCAGATAGATTTGTTCAGAACTCAGCTAAATTTGATAAAAACTCAGATAAATTTGACAAAAACCCAGCTAGATTTGACAAAAAAATCTGATAAATTTCCTTCTTAGTAAAGCCTGCAACTAAGCTATTCTCTCTCCTCTCCCTCACCTTTCCTCACTCTATATCCAATTCGACAATCGACGATAAAAGGGCATTCAATCGCCAATTTCTCTGCAATCCACAGGAGAATGCCTCTAGATCTGCTATCTCTCACCCCAGATCTTCCTTCTAGGTGAGTTTTTCCTCTGATATGCTATCTCTCACTAGAAGATGTGTTTTTCGGCGAAAAACGCCATTTTCGGTGGATTTTTTACCGGTAGATGTATTTCCTGGCGAGAACCGTCATCTTTCGGATTCTTTTACCTCGACAATCCGATCGAGTCTTTTCTGCTCCTTTTCGTCTTAGACCTGTCACGCCCCCGGACCGTGGACCCGTTAAACAAGTCCTTAATCTGGGGTCGTGGCGCGACGGGCCGGAAAATTCCGCCCGCACACGCTAGTTTCCCACAGGTTTCCGCGGTAAGGATCCTCGAAATTCAATCTAATGATTAATAAGAATCACATTCACACGAATAAATTACGCGGAAGCATTGTAGCAAACATAAAAGTCCATAACATATGTGTATGATGAGAACGCTCAAGACTAGTATCAAAATGAGAAATATTTTATAGATAGGCCCCAAAGTTAGTTTCAAGTTAAATACAAAAGTTAATTAGTCAATAATTACAATTTTCCAAAAATAAGCCAACAATGGCTACCAACAAGTTCCCAAAATAAGATCTATCCTAAAAGGTGATCGAAGCTCTGAAAACAACCCGACGTCTAAGCGACATCATCAGGCTACCACTCGCGTTCCACAAGAACTACTGGGTCCGCCTCAAAGTGCGCCTCAACGGCAAGGGGTTCGACATCTGGCACCAAGCAAAAAGGGTCAGACACGACGGTCTGGCAAGCAAATATAACATATAATAGGATGATGGAAAGAGTAAAATATTTAATAAATGAGAACTACGATTAAATCCTAAATAACAGTAACGACAAGATAAAAGATCGATATCTTAAATATTAACGAATCCAAGACTATAATAAGTTGAAATAATCAAGAACCATAAGATAACACATCAAACGTATAAAACGTTGGCAAACCACGTATAGCTAAATTCTCCTGTTCCCGAAATAACGGGAGCAGACATAAACCGTAGCCACTAATTGTGGACCGGAACGAACAAGGTCGTTATCAAACAAAACCGTAGCCACTACACGTGGGACCGGATACAAAGTCGTTGCCATGGTCGGTACAGACAGAATCCAAGTTACAGCTGGCAGATAATTTAAAGATTCCAAGCCGGGTGATCAGCCCGACAAGGTAACCTAAGCTTAGTGGTACCATTAGAGTAAAAATTCGAAACCTCGAAATGATACAAATCCGTTCATAAAGATATATTTCCAAAATCGATAAGAAAACTACTCCGAACAAATACATATCTCACATACTGAAAAATCCGAGCAAAATAAGATGAGTAATCTTATCAATGTTCATAAATGTGGTAAAGCTTTCTAATCATGAAATGAATTTAGTGGGTAATGGTTCAAAGGCTTACCATGGTTTGTCTCAACACACACTTAGTCTCAAAATGTCGCTATTAATTGAGGAATTTGGTGCCACTGAAGATCATTAACAATTTAGGAGATAAAGTGTATGTAAAGGCTTGAATAAATTCCCATAGACATCAACAGGTTTCATCACCTTCTCAATAAATTTTCACTATTCATAGTAGTTCAAATCAAAGTATCCTTTCCGGGCTTTTATATGTCAAATGAGGATTGAATTGGGCTCCAAATTATGGGGAGACAAGGGCCAAGGAGAAGACTGTTAATGAGTCTTGGATGGGTAGGGAACATGGGCCCTAAACCAGCTGTAACCAGGCCTAGAACGGGCCTTTAAACAGGCTGAAACAGGCAGGCCTTGAATCAGGCTAAATCAAGCCTCAAAACAAGTCTTAAAACTGGTCTCAACAAGCCTTTAAGACAACCCAGAAAATGGGCTAAACAGACTCCATTCCAGAAGCCTGGCTTGCTATAGCGGGCCCAAGCTCGCTATAGCGAGCTGGGCTTCTGTCTGACACTCGCCAGGCAGAGGACTGGCTCGCTATAGCGAGCGGGTCTTCTGTCCAGCTCGTCAAGGGGTGTTTTCATGCCCCTTTTTCTAATTTCTACACTTCTCTCTTCTTCCTTTGGTTCTCCTTCTCCTCCTTCTCGTACATATGTATCTTCCATACAACTTGGGTCCCTCA
This sequence comes from Litsea cubeba, assembly GCA_012931725.1. NCBI lineage: Eukaryota > Viridiplantae > Streptophyta > Magnoliopsida > Laurales > Lauraceae > Litsea > Litsea cubeba. The sequence goes on from CM022946.1 coordinate 16,232,339, forward strand.
TATCTTCATTCAACTCCATTGAACCATCACAATAATTCATTCAAATCCTCAACCAAATCAAATTTAAACAAAGCATTAAACATCATTTAGCTAAACATATTTGATCCAAAATCTTTATATTGTTGAAAACAACAACTCAAGGTAGATAAATGAGACTATTTCATGAACATATCAAAGTAATCCATCTAATGATCAAAGAGGGGAAGTAGAAATGAAGAGAGATGCATAGAAAAGCCCAACATTCACAATATAGAAGATCAATAAATCTTAACATATGAAAATTTACTTACCTCAAGCCAAAAGGAGAGATAAATCACTCTTCAAACAACTCTATAGAGCCTCAAGCTCCAAATCTACAAAAACCCCCAAAAGTTCCCCAAGAAGAACCCTAAAAATCAACATTTGTAAATCCCAAGGGAAAACTCTTGCATGTGTGATGAAAACACTCTAAATGATGAGGAAAATAAAGATTTCAAGATTGGAAAACCATTGCTAACCTTGAAGAGCTCAAACAATGAAGATAAGCTTGAAAGAAAGCCTTGTTATAGTCCAAATCCTTTGAAAAAGGTGTCTATGAGAAGCTTGAATGATGAAGAAGAAGTCTAGGAGATCAATCCCCCCTTTAGCACTCAAGAGGGAAGCACACAAGAAGAGAGAGAAAGTTGCTGGGAGAGGGAAAAACCCTTGGCTCCAAAACGTTGCAGGAAGAGGATAGAATGAAAGGGAGAAGAGACTATTCTCTTATAAGATGGGTTTGTGGGTCCCAATCTTCATAAGGCTCAAATTGGTATTTGCGGGCCCCGAATGGAAATGACGAAGAAGACAAAAACGATCAACAAAATTTCTATTCTCTAAAAAGTATATTTTTGTCAATTTCTGAAAATTTTGAAATTTGGGTACAGATTTTGTGTGAAATGTCAGTTTTGCCCTTTTTCTCGAAAAACGCGATTTCTGATCATTAAATCAAAACGGTCAAAACATGAAATTTGGTAATCTAAATGAAATGAGTCGAAATAAATAAAAATTGGGATTTTACAGAAATCAGGGTTAAACCCCAAGTTTCACATACAACACACGGGCGCCCCGGCCCGCGCCAAGCCTAAGTCAACGACTCTCGAAACTTTCCAAAGCTATTCAAACATTCTAATCTAGCTTAAAAATTAAGCTAATCATCCACTAACCCCACTTATCAACTAATCATGATTAAAAATATAATTAAATATTCCAAACCTAGGTCGGGGTCTGACAAGACCAGAATTCCACATGAATCCCTGATCAGTGTGGCCTTCCACCAGAATGAAGTTCTGTTCTTGCAAATCCAGTATGCGTGGCCCACCTCGATCTGGCTGTTCTGCTCTGATCGACGAGTTTGCAAATCTCGATAATGATTTCTCCAGAACGATGGGTGTGGCCCACTGCTCCTTTTTTTTATTCGAATCAGAGAACCAGACGAACTTGGAATCCTTGCTGCCTTTCTTTTTTCTTCCTCTTCTCCGATCGTCACCGGCGATTATCAAGAAAGAATAACAGGAATGAGGGAGAATGGAAGATTTGAAAGCTAAAAGAAGAAGAAGAAGGAGAATGGGTCTTTTGGGTAGCAGAGATCGAGAGAAGTTAAGAACGAGGAAGAATACAAGATTTGAAAATTTAAAATTTTTATGCCTAAAATGGTTGAAAGGGCAAATTAGTCTTGAAAAATATGATCGTTTGGACGCAGGGACCTATGGCTGCAAATAGTCTAGTTGAGTGGACTAGAGGCCTTAAACAGAATTTGCCTAGACTGGAGGTTGGACACATCCCACTTTAAAGACCTTTCTCTAATTTACTGAAAAATAATTGTGTGGAGAAGAATTCATATCCTCTACCATAATTGTTACACGTTTACCATAAGTAGACCACTCATAGTGAGCCATGCCGATAAAGAACCACGCAACTTTTAAGTTTTGAATCGAATGGATCGGCCATGTGCAGTTCTTATCAACATGGCGCCTATGAGTGGTCCACTGATGAGCATGTAACAATTGCGATAGATGATCCATACTTAGAGGAGAAATGGGGTCAGAATAATTGGATGGAATGTCCAAACACTTGTTCTGATTTAACTATAACTCAATCGTCCGTCAATTGATAGATGAGACTAGGCATGTCAAACGGGCCGGCACTGGAGCTGGCCGTGCAAGTGAACTCGATCTCATAACGATTGGGATTTGAGAGGTAAACATAATCACCGAACCAACTAAATATTGTATACAAATGTTTATCCAAACATTATTAAAACTAGTTAGATTAGGATGAGAACCTAACCGCTTTAGGTGAAGATGAGAACCTAAAGTAGTTAGAGTTTAGCCATGAGGTATTTATAAAAATAACTATATTTTCATACTATAGATACTGTAATTATTAGTTTTTCGTACTTATGTGTTGTACTTTAAGCATGGTGGTCAAGCTTTTATTTTTATGATAATCATTACGCAATAAAATTAAACCTAAATGAATATATAATATATGTAATTGATTAATAAAAATAATAAGTTATTATAATTTATAAAAAATAACAACATTATTGAATCAAGACAAATCCACACTAACAATGTAGAACTGAAGAAGAGGGGGGAAACTTTTCATATAATTGATGTGCTACCATGCATGCCTGCCGAGGGATAAAGGGTAGAGTTTGATTTCTTTTATTTATTTATTTTTTATATGGCTTTGACTCTTATAAATCGTGAATTATGTAAAAGGTGTAAAACACTACAATAGACCTCACCTATTAAATTCACAATCATTAAGACAAACATCAATACTATTATAGGATATCCCCAAGTTTCAACTCAACCTAGGTTATTTCCACTGTCAAGTTGATTCTCAGTATAAAAAAATTATTTATGAATTATATCTAATCTAAATTTATCTAAATTTGTAAAAGAACCGATCACATGTGATGAATGAGACTTTTCATCAAGATGATTTTCACTTATATGTAGCCTACTTTTTATTGATACAATTGCACACTTTCCATTGAATAGTTAGCATTCCAAGTTTCAACTGATTAATGTACACTATTAAATTAACGAATTCATGAAAAGTTGCATTAAATAGTTAATTTCGAAATTGGAGCCCCTTTAAGACTTTTAGTTGGTTCAAAGGAATACAAATTGTTTAAAATCAATTTCAAATTTCATTTTTAAAGTTTTTAAATCATTAAAAAAGCATTTAATATACCCATTTCATTTTCAGATGTTGTCTAATTTTTCTCATATTAAGTTTGGTGGAGTTTATATTTGATCCTAGTTGTTTAAATTGACAAGAACGGTTCAATACTAAATGAACAAAATGCTTAGGGCATGGGATTAGTAAATTGCCTTCAAACTTTCAATCAAATATATTTGATGGTCTTACCATACCATTTAAGTGGTTCGGTCAAACTTGACCTACTCCACTGAGAAGAATGAGAGGGTTAGAGTATTTATAGACTTTGTAAAATTGAAAAAGATACAAAATACCCTTATATGACCATTTAATGCTGTTTTTTGGGGGGGGGGGGGGGTAAAATGGATAATTTTTCTTAAAAAATAGTCATTTTTTTGCGGGCCAGGTGGGCCGTGCCTGGCAGGCAGTAGGGGCCAGCCCATTTGCTAGGCGGGCCGGGCCAACGGGTCAGAGAGCCTCGGCCCAGCACGGCCCACGTCATGGGCTGTGCCATGTGGGTCGGGCCGTGTCAGGCCGGCCCGGCCCATTTGACATGCCTCGATGAGACATATGCCATCGCAAAAAAAAAAAAAGTTATAAATAATAGGAAAGAATAATAATATTATGGTGCATTAGGGTGATAGACACTTCTGTTTAATTAAGATTTCTTATTTACACATTCAATCTTAAAAAGTAAGCATTTAGTGTCATATATATCTATATAATAAGGGAGTTCAGTTTTTGAATTCCTCATATTTTGGACCTTTGGATTTATGTACATAAATCGTAAGGATATCTCAGACCCTTGGATTTAAGAGGGAAATGAAAAAATGGGCTAAAAGTTGAAAAAAAAATTAAGTTTTTGCCATCCCCATCAAAATCATGTTCACATCTTGGCTTGTATGGCGCAAAAAGAGGCAGCAGGTTTGAGTTATTTACAGGTAGTGTCATTCTTTCTTCATTTAAAAGAAAAGCAAGAGTATTTACTTTCTTATTGTTCTGTCATTGATAAAAAAATGTGTCAAAAGCAAAAAAAAACTTATTTTGTAAGGGAGCTTAATTTTTGAATTCCCCATATTTTGGACCCATAGATTTATGTACATAAATCCTAGAGCTGATATCAAGAGGAAAGGGGTTGAGGGGCTTAAGGGAGTTTGAGAGTCCAGAGATCTGGGACACTACTTCCCCAGATCCCTGGACTCTTTCTCCCTTATCCGGGCGACTGGTCAAGGAGTCTGAGCCAGGTCTGGGGTTAGGTTCAGGTTAGATGGGTTTGGGTTGGATTTGGGTTCAGATTGATTTGGGCTAGAGTTTGATGGGTTGGATTGGGTCAGGTTTAGGTCAGGTCTGACGGGTTTAGTTAAGGGTCCAATCAGGGATCAGAGGTTTGGGGCTCAAAAGGTGGGCTCAAGTGGGGTCTGGTCTGGGCAATAATCACTTGGACCTAGGTTTCGCAGAATTTGATTCGCCCGTCGGATTTCAAAGTTATATATATTGATGGAAAGCCCTCGATGAGTAGATCGCGATGAGCTAACTTTTGGGGGGCGATCAGGGGTCTAGAAGTGATAGGTGATTTTTCAGGTGGGCACCCAGGGGGTGCGGGACCCGCTATTATGATTTTTGTTCCGCCCGTCATACCTCGAAGTTATCTATATGGACGGAAAACCCTCGACGAACAGATTGCAATGAGCCACTTTCTAGGACAATCAGAGGTCCAGGAATAATAGTTGATCTTTTACTCGGGACCTAATCAGGACATTGTTAAATAGGGTTGACTGAATTACCCCTGATAGGGTGCCAAAATTCAGGTTAGTTGTTAGGTGGTCAAAAGAAGAGTAATTAGATTTAGTTGTGCTCAGAACATGGTGCGCCGTGGCTTCAGGTACGGGCAATCACTAGTATTTATATGATCAAAGGTAGCATGACTGTCCGATTCATCAATGAGAAAAAGAAAAAAAAACCTTAAAATTGAGGATACTCTTAATTTAGTTTTTAACTCAAACAAAAATTATTTTATTTTTAACTTGTTGTGATATTTGTACATAATTCATTTACTAGATGGTAATTATCTAAAATAATTTAAATAAGAACCACTAACAGCTGAAAATTTACCAAACACATTAGAAATTTACTATTTGTTTCAAAACAAATATTAACCAAGATAATTCTAATATATCTAAGCATCTTTAAGCCGATGTAGTCTTAATACTAATTCCAAAATCTTTTTGAATAAGATTTTCACATCAATGAAATACAAGAAAAGGAAGTGATTTCACGGAAAGTACTTGTTGACATTAATGGAGAAGTTTGCTATGATATTCTGGAATGTGGGCCCAATGAGGAAACTCCCTATTGTGCGCACATCAATACTCCTCTCATATTACAACCAACGAGATTCACATGAGTTTAGATGGGCCCTCTTTAAACTTTCCTACTTTCACATTGATGATGTATATTGGGGTTAAGTGCAATGTTTAAAATGCCAGTCAAATGTTTTCCCCAAATTAATGTGCTCTATGCTGTTCCTTTTTTTTTTTCCGGATAACTTTAAATTTATTGAATTACTCTAAATGGACATTGAAATACAAAAAAAAAGGTGCCCATAAAATTATCAATATGACAGTTTCATACGATATATCATAGTTCAATAAAGTTTTATTGGATATCACAAAAAAGTTTTGTGACATCATAATAATGGAACAGTACAAAGAAAACCCTGATTTTTATAGCACACTATCGAATAAAATAAGTAAAAAATTAGATTATTCGTCTTCAACCATCGCTCAGCTGGTTAAGGATGCCTTGCAGTGTGGATTGAATGACCTTAATATCAAGAAAAAAAAAACTGGATTGTTAAGTAGTAAAAGGACATATTTGTGTATCTTTTCTAAAATAAAAACTGAGTGGACAAATGGAGCTTTCGATTTAGCCATAATCGGGCCTTCAAGTCAGGTTATTTTTCTCGTTTTCTTTGGTAAATTTGAGAATTCATTGAACCGGGGTGGGATCATCGAGTGGGGAGGCTAGGGGGGGTGGTTTCTCTTTGCTACGAGCAATAGTATATACAACTCAGCTCTGTGGGGCCCACTTGAGCCCACCTTTGATTAGTTCAGACCTTTTCACAATCTCATCCTCCCATGATCTGGCACTAAGTCCAATCTCACTTTCATCAAACCGTTATTCACCGTTTGGTTGAATCTCGAAGAACTCTATTATTACAAGATCACTAAGTATTTTTTGCTATTAAATCAAGGAGTAGAATGATCTCCCTCATAAGACTGATTTTTTTTAATATATATATATATTATTTCTTTTATCCTTATTTATAATAAAAGAAACCTTTTTAGGTATCCCTCCATTGATAAGTAGGCATCTAAGTTCGCCTTTTAGAAGTTGGCCAGCATAAAAAGATGCAGTATGCTTGTGCGAGAACATTTCCCTCCAAAAGCTTGGTAATAGATGAGACTCAGATGAGAGTGTCACACTCCACACCACAGTATCCCCAGCTTTTAATTTTTGGAGTTTGATGATGCCAAAATAGGGTTTCGGACACCACCGGTCAAGTAATAAATGTAGTCAATGCAATAATTAGAGAAAAGAGAGAAGGGATTATAGTGGTTCGGTCAAGATGACATACGTCCACTTCATAAAGGCAGAGATTGCCTGTGGTGTTTACTTCCTCAATGATTATTACAAACTAGAGGAATACAAGCGTCGAAGTGAATAGAGAGAGATCCATCCTCCTTGAGTGCTGGTGGGGCTCCTCGATTTATAGTCCTCCCCTAACAGATGGGGACGACTCTTCAGCAACGTTCGTCCTTGGAGCCCTCGAACTGCCATCGCGCTGGAGGAGGCAGGTGAGGAACTGCCCTCGCGCTGGACGAGGCAGGTGCGATATTTCTCCGCAGGACCTGGTAGGAGCGAGACTGCTTCCGAAGCAACGTGGCTGCCCTGACTTGGTCTCTTCGTGGGCTTGGACCTGAGCTTCATCCTCATGGGTTGGGTCATTTGGGCCTGATTCATCCTCTTGGATTGGGTCATTTGGGCCTGACTCATCAGAGTTAACCATCTTATGTAGCCATACATATAACATTGATAAAATCCCACAGTGAAATTGCCAATATCAGTGTCAGTGTCAGATTAAGATCAATGCTATAAGGAAGAGATTACCAATACGAATTGTCCAAGTGATGATAGTGGGCCCTTTATCATATATAAAGAAGACAAAAGCAATTGATTGCCATTAGTGCATTGTATTGGGTGTGTGACACGGAAACCAGTGCTCCCACAATGTACAGAACCATGTCCACCCACAGAATTGTGTCAGGCCCCTACTGCCTCACGCGAAGAAGAAGAAGAGGTAAAAGGGAGGGTTTTAAAAAGATGATACCAAAGCAAGCAAACGTCCCATCACAGTCAATCAAAGATCAACGGCAGTTAAGACTACACTCTCCACCCTCATTAAATGGCAAGGGAGGCTGGGCTCCACAACAGCCGATGGAGACATTACCTCCCATTATTAGCAATAGTTAATGGGTCCCACATGAGCCCAGATGTAGACCTGACCAGAAGTCGATCCAGGCTGCGTGATTCACACCCAATCATTTCACTGTTGCCACAAAATTCAACACAAAATTTTCCTCCATGATTGGGATCTTTTTGGTTGTTGTTTTCCACGGGAGTGTTTTTTTAATGTGTGTGTGGCTGTGGATTGGGATTTCATGGACATGTTTGGTTCCACGTCCCGGGGAACAGCATTTCCAGTCATTTTCACATTAACTAAAATGGAAATGGAATCGCATCAAGGCTATTTTTGTCATTTGGCTCGTTACAAGCCTACAAGGGAGACACGATTGCGTGCTAGGGTGCAAGGTTGAGACAGCGACGCCCCTCTTCTTCCCATTCTACCCTTTCCTTCCCCATGGAAAAACTCTTTCCTCTCAAGCACTTTTTTTTTATCCTATATATATATTGATCACTATTAGATTGGATTGGACCCTTGAAAGATTATTATATAATCTTTAACATAAAGGTTATGATCTTCTCTAACAAGTCTAACTAACGAAAACACTTTAAAAAACTGCAGTAGTTTTTTGCCCCATAAGTTTGTTTTTAATCTTTGATTGATGGGTTGGGTTTACAGTAATGTGAAGCCAAAAGAAGTAAATTTTAATGTTTGATTGGTTGATAAGGTTTCGGAGCTTAACGATGTTTGAAAAGAGACTTAAAAGGCCACAGTATTTTACCTGCCCAAACAGATTATTCTAATATCTGATTTAAGAGATGAAAATTTTTTACTAATAAAACGCTTTTAAGAAACTACTTAGTTTTCTTGTCCTATATGAAACTGCAATGCTTCTCTCTTTCTTATTTTCTCAATACAGGGAGGGTACAAACTCATGCACCTAACAATAAATGCTCCTGTGCTGTTCAGTTGAGATAGGCTGGGGATCCCATGATTCCCATCCAACTGCAATAGTTAACTACTAATAGAAGGACGACCCCTGTATTTGTTGGACAAGGAAGAGAGACAGGGCAATAAATTTAGATGCCTTGTACGTGATCCATGTTTTTCTATTGTCAGGATCCTTCTAATTCATTACCACATTCTAATTTCTAACACTATATTATTACGACAGTGGACCACTCCACGTTGATATGATATTGTCCACTTTGGGCTTTTTGGTTCTACCCAAAAGGCCTCATGCCAATGAAGTACTTAGTCCAACTTATATGCCCATGATCTTTTCCAATTCTAGCCGATGTGGGACTTTGGTTGCACATCATATATTTTTTTGACATCTATCAATGGTAAATCACAACTTAATGAGTTTCAAATTCAGACAAATACCAATTTGGATGAAGTACTGGTTGGATAGATGAGAGGGGCACTCTGGAAAGGAAGTGCATGGGGTGTTTCTTATAAATTGATTCTCACTAAAAAAAAAAAAATCTTACAAATAGATGTACCTTTGAGAGTGCAGGCATACATGCATGCAATGCATGGATAGGCTCTTGTTCTTCTCAAGTTGGTTGTTAAGATTGAGTTTGAAATCTTGATTTTTAATGGATTCATTAAAAACAATAATATTTAATTATTTATATATTAGAATTCCCTTTCTTAAGCTAATCTTTCGATCCCCCGCATTCCCATCCCTAAGTGGGGCCCGAGATGGGCCCACAAGAAAGTGTGCTCACCATAATGCTGAGCTGAGGGGACCCTTATATATATAAATATATATATATTATGAGGCTTACCCAAATAAAGAGTTAAGTGTATGAAGCACGAAAGATGGGGTGTCCAAACACCAATCCAATTTCCAAACTTGGATAACAGTGGAGTATGATGTTTGGATGGGGATCAAGAGGAAGGGTGTTAGGAGCATGTCTATAAAACTTGGTTGAAATAACGTATACTTCTAATATTACGTTATTAAGTTTTTATATTTTTACTTCCAAACTTGAAGCTTCTTAGAATTCCATTCTCATCACGTTTATGTACCATTTTATTTTGTTTTATTTTTTATTTTCAGTGTGAAACAATCTAGAACCAATTAAAAATGAGAATTTATAGTTTTTTTTAAATAATAAAAATAAGTTGACAAACTGAATTTTCACTGCAGAACCAGTATATCACCCAACATGCAAAGATTGCACCATTGACCTATGTATTATGGAAATCATGTTTTTTATGCCCCGAAAGCTCAACATGTGAGGGGATTGGATTGATCATAAGTTTAAGAGAGGCGGTCATGTCTAGGTTGATTGACATATATGCTAATACCATAAAATTGGTTTCGTTTAGTTGATCTAAATTTTGACAATGTCATTACCTTGATGGGTATCTCAAACAAAAAGAAAAAATAAGTAAGGAAACCGAAAGTGGCAGGGTTATTTTGCTAATTATATCATCAATTAAATTACAGAAATAGATTTGTTCATGGGACCAGATAATGAGCCCGGCTCGCATTAGGTCTATTGATTTGGATTGTGCTTAAGTATTCTACTCTACACTATGGTTGATTATTTTCTTGTCCAATAGGTGAACGCATGTGGCCTTATAATTATTTGTATGCTTAGGACAAGAGACATCCTGTTTAGCAGAACAATTGGTCTTGGACTTCAGGCTTAAATTAGGCCCAATTACTAGACTGGAAGCACTTGAACATGCTTTGAAATGGCCTGACCCGCCCCATTAAAAACGTAGGTTCCATGTCTCTTTCCAAAGTGGGGTTCTGGTCTCTTATCTTTTAGTCTGTATCACCGGAAAACTAAAAACTTTATTGGTTGGCCCTCCTGAGCTCTCCTATAAGTTGGTGGTGGTAACAAAAGCCCACCCATTAATTGATGAACCTACTTGTTTATTGTGTGGATCCACATGAGTTACCTGGTGGTTCTTTGACTTCTTTCCATATATAAATGGAGTTGAGGAACAGATTGGTTTGGTGGGATCCACCTCATTGGGTCAGGTTAATCGGGTAAACTGCTCTTAACCACCTCAAAAGGAAGGGTTCGGGAGTAGTTTTGATGGGTTCAGAGTCGGGCTAAAGACGGGAACGGGTTGGGCTGCGCCTGCGCTAACCTATTTCTCCCGTTTACAAACAGTTACATATCTTTATGAGCCCTGCTACATGGACCGATGCCAGGCCCGAAAAGTGGCCTGACATCAGTCCAAGTAGACTTTTTCTATCTTTATTGATGAAAGCTATTTACAAAATAATGAAAATAAAATTTTCTCTAGAAACATTGAATTTTCTTTCTACATCGATGAAGTAAAAACTCATGTCATGTACTCAAGAGTCATGACAAGGGGAGTCAGTCAGGTACATCAACATGACAAAGCAAGTGCAACTACTTTTGTAGCTAGTCACTCAAATTGCATTTCAAGGTCGGTCATTTGCACTAAGTTAAAACAATAAGAGAGACATATTATTTTATTCTCGAATACGAAAGCTTGAAGAGTATCCCCGCATTCAATACACATACTATATAAGTACTTCAACATTCTATACTTTTCTCTCCTTTTGAATTTTAGGGTAAGAACAATTCTTAAAGAAGAAAGGAGAGTTTTCAATGCACATATAGCTAATGGGATCTATTCCAGTCCGAGTCATTGCAGATATACTAAAAAAAAAAATTTGATTCACTAGTCGAGTTGGCTCGACTCAACCCGAGTTCAAGGCCGAGATGCCATTACTGTTTGGACATTAGATGAGTGCAGTGTTTAGAGAGGAATGGATAATTCTTAATAGACACTAGATGAGTTGACTTGACTCAACAATAATTTGAATGTGAAAGTTCGCAGGTGATTAGAATGGATGCTAGTTTCAATCAACCAAACTAATATAACGGATGTAACCAAATAAACAAAACACAACAAACCAATCAAATTTAATTAAGCAATTACCACAAGAAGGCAGATATAAATTTAACGTGGAAACCATTTTCGGGGGAAAAACCACGATCAGAAAAACAATCACTATTAAACGGTTACAAGATATACCCACAATTTTCTTTATCTTAGTGACTACGTCGACCTAATGACCGTAGTTGTTATCACACAATATCTCATGTTGCCACGACTTTCCCGCCGTGCACCGCTCCCCTGTGCTTGATTCTCTTTCAACACCTTGAGACCAAGATGCATAATTTTCTACAAAGAAGTAGAAGCTTCAAACCTTCTAGAGCAGCCTTTCAGAATAATCTCTCAATGGCTCTAGAGAACAAGAAAACCTCTATTAGGGTTTTCTAACATCAAGTCAAGAGAGATAATTAAATTCTTGTCTTACTTAGGATTAGAAGAAACACTCTATATATAGCCTCAAATTCGTGTCTTGGAATAGATCACAAATATGACTCAAATTGGGAAACCCAGTCTTAAAAGGAAATAATTCCCGCAACACATTAAGGAAACAATTCACGTCATTCGATCCGATCGATCGGTCCTCGAGGACAACCGATGCGTATCAGCTATCCGATCAATCGTTCCTCGGTGGTTTGCCCATATTTCAATCTTCCTATTTCTACTTTTTATTCGCTTCAGCTTTTCCGGCGAGACAACTACAGTCTATTTTAAAATAAAATAGAAAATACAACTCAACGGACTTAGAATTCTGTTCAACCCATGAATTAGCCAACAAAAAAATACTAACAAAATGGCTTGGTTTTAAACTCTAAACCGCCCCACGTGCCAACCATGGTTTTAAATTAATACTCCATGGGACACATATCAGCCAAGCAAAAATCTGATACATATATTGCGTGAATTGGTGATACTGATCAATGTTGCAACTATGTTAGCTGGATTAAGAACGGCTCGTAAGGAGCGTCAATTCTTATCTTGCTCTTCAGGTTCGAATCTCGAGTAACTCCATCAAGACCCTAAATTATTTGGCAAAAAAAAAAGAGGCTCAGTTGCTTGAGCTTTTAACTTGACTTGACTTAAATATAGGTTTCTAGATGATGGTTTAAGCGCTTCGGTCATTTAGAGTCCGTTAGATAGCAAGGATTCGGAGAAACTCTACCTTTTAAAATTGCCAATTTCAATTATCATTTTGAATTATTTAAGTTGAGCTTGATTTATATATTTTACTACAATAAATTCTTATTTTTTTTAAAGAACTGAAATTCTTTGCATCCAATGAAAATTCAAAGAATTCGGAAAAACGTGATCTCCAGATCTTAAGATTTCCAATCAGAGTTAAATCCCAAAAGAACTTCACATCAAACGGATGGTTAAAAATAAAAGATGCAAGAAGGAGCACCCCCTCCATATGGTCACTATGCAAATGGATGGTTAAAAATAAAATAAAATAAACGGTCCATTTTCACAACAACAATAAAAATGGTTTTAAGTTACTATGGTGTTGATTGGAAAGTTTACTTTTTGTATATCTTTGAATTAAAACTAATTTAAATGGATGTTTAAGTGACAAGAAGGTTTCTCGGATGGCAATCTTAGATGTCACCTGGTTACCCAGAAATCGATCCCTGAGGGGTCGTTTGTCTACACCCATTTACGTATGTAAATAGTGAATATGCGTAATATTTACGCATCGGTCATATTTGTCTACAAGTATTTACGCATCTTGTATATAAATTAGATGTGTAAAGGTGTGAAAATGAGTTCATTTTCACACCAAGATTTGAGCGCCTGTTCAGGTGGGAAAAAAGAATACCAAGCCATATTTGATTTCAAAGAATACCCGTTGGAGGCGGACGATTTGGTTTTGGGGCAATTTTCGTCAAAGAAGTTCTGGGTTCGAACCCCCCCCAACACATTTAGAAAAATAATAATAAAAGAGGTATTTTCCATCAAAAAGATTCTGGGTTCGAAACCCCCCTTCACCACATTTACAAAATAATAATAAAAGATGTGTCAAGACCGATAAAACCTATGAATGAAAACCCTCCCTGTATCTAATTCCCTTTTATGAAGATAATCTCTCTATTTCTTTCTCTGGCCTTGCTATACCAAAAAATATATATATAATCTATTTCTATAATTGATTAATATTAGCATAAAGCCGGTGAGATGTATGGGTTAAGTTTTATGCAAATTGAATAATGAATTAAGATAATATTGATCTAAATACTAATTAATAAAAATATTAATAATTATACTATTTTCTTCACCATCAGAATATAAACTCATATCTCTTTAACCAAACATGTTGGAATGTATTTTTTTTACGGTATCATTGACAGAAATATATATTTTTGAAAAGTATATTTCATGATGAAAGACACGTTCTTTTTTAAGGATCTAAAATGCAAATGAAAACTTTGATATAAATTAGACATTTTTGTCTCCTTTTCATATCATTATAGTAGAATAAGATTAATGATTAATAAGTATCATTTATAAAATCATTTAATACATATACACGTATCATTGAAACAAACATAAAAAAATGAATCACATGTGTAAAGGATGTGAACATAGTGTTATTAGATAAACGTTGTAAAAAGAAACGCATGTGTAAACGTTACATACTTAAAATTTGAATCTTCATCATTTACATATGTAAATTATATTTATATATCCCACGTGTAAAAGACAAACGACCCCTAAGTATGCCTCTCTTTTCACATCGTAGGCTTTCTTTTTCCACTTGTGTGAGCTCTTTTCAATGAGGGCTTGGGTAAAGAAAAAAAAGAGATGTTTGGGTAAAGAAAAAAATAGAGATGTTTAATTGCTTTAGACTATTTAACAGAAATTTTGTGAATGCCAATTTAATTAACTTTTAAGACCTTTTACCTCTTTTTCTAGGTGACTTTTCAAACAACCTAAATGCCTAAAATAATATTATCAAATACATTTTGTCTTTTTTAATGACAAGTATGCATCCATTGCCTTGATATATATAATAATAAAGCAAATTTGTTTGTACTATGTTTAATTTACTTTATTTTATTATTATTATTATTATTATTTAAAACCTTGTACTGCTATTGCTCATGACAAGTTGTATGAGCTACTTGTACTTAAATAATGTCAACTATGCTCATACGGATGCCAGAAAATTTTTTTTGCCCATACAAGATACAACTCTAGTGACTGCTGAGTGGCAAATTTAAATTTTTCCCAATTGAAAAGGACATACCTGAACCCAAAGGCCTATTTGTGAAAGGACCATCTCAACAAAGCTCTATTTCAGAGATTTGCCAAACTATACTTGGGAAAGAGGGATGCTACACAGCCCGGGAATTGTGCCCGGGCTGTGGCACGGACCACAGGGAGACCGTGGGGTCCCAGCATCCCCCCGATCCGTGCCACAGACCGGGCACATTTTCCGAGCCGTGTGGACTTTTTCTTTGGAAAAAGAATCCCCTATTTGATCCAAATAGGATATAAGCAGGCGCCAGCAAAAGGGGCGGATGGGAGAGCCTTGTCTCTCTGTTTGGACCAAACAGGGCTCCTGTTCCGTCTACTTGACTTTATGGATTATTTTTCATTAGGATCGTCAAAACTCAAAATCCATGATGGATATTGATCAGTGAAATTGGGCCCAACCCCCTCCTGTATTGGACACTTGAGTTGAGATATCATTGGATTTTCCCATGGGACTATCATCACATGTTTTCTAGAAGCAAATTGTGACTGAAAGTTGACGACATTGTATTCCATCATGAGCCGGTGCGATCAGGTGTGGGGCCCACCACCCGAGAACAACGACCATGATTGCACCAAGTCAGTGAAGAAGGGAGGCAACATTTGACAACCTTCTTATTAACATTGAACGGTGGACTAGCCCATCTGAATTAATTGGGGGTGTTTACAATATTTCATGCTCTTTTCACTAATTCCATCCCAAATGCCTATGGATGAGTGACTAATCATGTCTGTGATTTCATATGAATCCAATTGGCAGATCGAAACTGTTTCTTTTTATGAATTTGGTGTGAAGTTGGAACGGTAAGTACTGAATCCATAACCCAAATCACAAAAGATAGCCCCCTGTCCTTCTAGATTACCATTTTTGCTTTGGTATTAATGGGATCCGGGTCCCTCAGGCTGGACCCCAAATCAGGCCCCATTTCATTGGTTCCTTCATCCATCTATACCCATACAGGACCCATATATTTACTCCTTTCAGGATCAAAAGAAGGTTTTATTATACCCAATATTTACAGTTTGGGTACATTGACACAAGGTGCAACTCGGGGCAGGCTAAACCTGAACCAAAAGTGAAACTTCGGTTTTGTTTATGTAGGTTTAAGGCCATATTTGGTATCTCTATTCTTTTTCTGATAGACCCAGTAAAAGTAGAACAATAAAATAAAAAAAAAGAGCCATACAAAGAAGAAGCCAAAACTCTATTTTTCAGCTGCCCACTTTTTGAGCATTGGGATTTTAGATGATTTACCTCTAAATGTCTAAAATGGACAGAGGCAGAATGTTGTGCCAAACAATCTTATTTTCATAACCTCTGTCCGCTTTAGACATTTAGACAAGTAGAGGCTGGAAATAGAGGTGCCAAATATGGGCTAAGTTGGACTCAAATACTTGATTTCAGAAATTGTATGGAATTTGGATTGGGTTGGTTTGGGTTATGGGAATTTGGTAGAAATATTATGATCCAACTACACTCTACGTAGAAATATTATAATACAGGTCAGACTTGGGTTGAGTACATTCCGGTTTAATTAGGGTTTGCTCAAGTTCGGATTTGTTGGTATGCAACTAAGGTCAGTCTTGGGTTCGTCTGTGATGACATGAACTTCAAACCCAAACTCTATTAAAGTCCACTATAAGGATTTATTTATCTTTAAAAGTTACAACACTGTGAAAACCTTGGAATATTGTGAGGAAATACAATGAAATTGGAATAAGATTTGAGAAAAGCCCTTGGAAGAATCTATAGAATATCGTTTTTAGAAGAGTTTACATGCATGATTTTTTATTCTATTTTCCACAAAGTATTACTCATAATATCCCAAGACCAATTTCAAATTTGAAAACTTTGAGGTAGTTTCCTGAGAACAGTATTCCAAAACTTCCTTATAGCTTCTTCGGGACAATATTCATGACAATGCTTATCACGAGAAAACTTTCAACAAAAGGAAAAAACACATTAAGAAAAACTTGAAATGAATCTTTTTCCATTTCCTGCATAAATCATCCCCCCTCCCCCTTTTGGGTTTGTGTACCATTTCGTGTGAACTTTGCTGTGTCACAATTCTCCTATTATATGTCTTGCATGCAACAAATAAAATCTTTTTAGTACAGCATAGAGAACATATTTTCCCATAAACTCCATTTTGTAGAGCCATCACGTTTCATACAAATAGTACTTTAATGGGGGAAAAAGAGGTAATAATCAAATCAGTCCTATTTTTTTCTTTTAAAAATATATATATATATATATATATATACATTTTTTTTATTCATGTGTATCATTTATATATGCACTTTTCCCTCAACCTTTCATTTGGGTCATCTCGATTCATGTCAGGTATTATTGTGAATTAGGGATGAGTTTTTACAGTGGCAAAATATGATCAGCATTACCACCTATTTTAAGTTCCTCAGAAGTTCTGTTAATTTTATCATGCTCAAGCACTTGTTAAACTCTAGAGTCTTTAAACAAAATGATCGTCTCATCTTATCTTGCTCATGTGAATCCCACTCTTAATAGACAATGAGAACTCCACATCTCACCCGACTTCAATGTTTAGAGTGGATAGAGCTGTGCCCCCTCTTGACTTCAATGTAACTTTGATTTAAATGGTAAGTGACATAGATAGGGAAAAACACTATATTCCATGATATGTATTAAATTAAACGTGAAACGCAAAAACACTAGATAGTACTCATGTGGACCACCTGACAGCCCAAAACTGTGCTCCCAGTAGTTCAACCATCATATTTGCCAGTTTTTAAGCCAATTGTTTGTTCTAATTATGCCCTGAGACTTCTCATTTCAAGCCAATATATGTGAACCAATTTTTAGGTGGTTGATAAGAATGTACGATGGTCAATAGTGATGGGAGAGTAGAATTAGTTTTACCGGTGGACCATGGTTTAGACAATGGTGTGTTGGACCAAATCCAGCAATTCACCTAGTTGATTGCCAAAATCTGCTCTTTTACTTTCATAACTCTCTTTTGCAGCCTTTCGGCTAACCTTAACTTTCATCCTTCGAGGAAGAGGACTATTTTTTCTTGTGTGTTCTTCCTTCTCTTTGTCTGCCTATTGATAGTCTCAGTTATGAAAAGAGTATAATGATCATTATTCTGTCCAAAAGCCTAGTGCTTGTTGTACCTACAAATGCCTGATAATCAGTATGGCAATGAGAAAACCTCAATCTCTTTGCTACTTTTACTTTTGTTTTGTGGTTAGATTGAGTTCATTGTTATTCCTGCACACTTGCACATATTAACATCCCCACCAGTAACACTCACGTATAGTCCATTGTAATTGGTTGATCATATGTGGGCTCCACCTAAATAGGTGCAGGCCTACTAGATACTTTATGTGGTGTTATTTGGCTGCATACATTAAATCAAGCAAATAGTTTTGGCCGATTTTGTCGATATGAACTGAATTTAACTATTATAGAATAAATGGATGACTTTTAATAAGATTTCCTGTTATACTTAACGCATTTTTCTATGGGGATGTCTGGCAATTGGCAATGGAGACTCTGTGAGCTTCACTTGCAAGTTGCGGCTCCATCAATCATGGATGAGGTGTGGGAAAGGTCCAAAAGAGATCATCCCATCTATAAAATCTCAACTTAATTTCATCATCCTAACCCTTTCATTTATGACCATTAAATTTAACGATTTTAGAGTGCACTATTTTTATTGTTATTTAAATCTAATGGTTTAGTCACTTCCGAATCGATGCAAACCCATGGGATTGGTGAAATGTGCACGAGGGGTTTTAGGTGATGAGATTGGTTTTCATCATTTGAGAACCTATGTGGGCTTCACTAGATGTCTTGCATGGATATCTGCACTTGCTTATGCAAGATTGTTAGATAACCCCTTCTCCTCTATCTATAACCTGCAAATTTAATAGTTTTATAAGTAAAATTCTTTCTGTATTTAAATTCTTTAGTGAGCAATATTCGATAAGTATCAACCCTCGGGCTTGTGATAATTTGTGAGAGGCGGAGGGACTAAGGGGCAGTGGGTGTGAAGTTTTGGACTGTTCAATAAATTAAAATTTAAAACTCCCAAATCAATAGTTGTGATTGTCCAATTGAGATGATCTTTGTCTAAAATCATATTGATAATGAGACATTTCCATTGCTCTATTCTCTAATAAGTAGCATGCAATCCAAGTGGGTCCCAGAGGGTGTTAAGTTTTGACCTCTCTTAGTTATTTTCAAGCTCAAGCCCAAATAATGTTGAGTCATTTGGAGGATCTTTTGAAGATGCTGGGAATGTATATATATGAAAAATATTCAAGTGAGAATTAGTTCTCACCTATTATATGAGAACTTTTTTGCGGGGTCCAACTAGCAATCCATCCAAACCTAGCAACCAATAGGGAACTCCCTGATGGTCACTAATCCCAAGAATTGGCGCACATTCGAATGGACTAAATCGTTGAATCGAGGGTTGAATATTTTTTGAATATGAAGCCCTTAAACTTGTGGGCCATGGATGAAGGGGTTAGAGGTATGAGTTTGGAATCAAACTTGATACTTAGGGTGGTCTCATATAGATCTTTCCATAATTGGGTCCCATAAAAAAAGTTCTCACATAATATGTAAGAACAGTTTCTATCTAAATATTACCCTATATATATTCTTTTTAATTTAACCTTTGATTTTAACTTTTATAACCATGTGAAAAAAAAATGTTTTTAACCATGTCTCGGGAAGGTGAGACCCGACTGCCAACTCCTAGCCAACCCAAGAAAAGGAACCCATCCGTACTCAGTGGTCCAATGGAGCACAAATTGGGGGTCTCAAGCACCACTACCTGCCTTTTCCCTAACATTCACCACCTATTGTACTTTTCTCTCTCAACCCTTTGAAAAGTTGATGGCAACAAACACCCTGTCCCTTTCCTTGCCACTCATTTTTTTTTCCCTTGATTTTTATGGACTGCAAAACCCATATAAGAAATCAAAAGGGTGATGAGGAAACATAAACAAAACAAAACAAAGCAGAAATCTCAGTCTGTTGGGTCTTATTTTTCTTTTTCCTATTCATCCTTACCTATGATCTAATGTTAATACTTAAATGCATTATATATTCATTCTCACTGTTACTCCTCCCAATCATTCTCTTTCTCTCTCCTATAAATCTTTCTTGTACACTGCTTATAGGGGGGAACAGGGAGGGTGAAGCTTCTTAACCTGCACTAATCCCTTTTCTATCTTTGTGCTTCTTTTCTTATATTCTCTCATTGTCAGGGATGAATGGTTTGAAAGCCTAAATTAGTCTTCTGCTACTACAGTTGACTGTAAGTACTTTGTGTTCTTATTTTTATTTTTTTTAGTTTTTCTTTCCTTTTTGTTTTCCCCTCTCTGCTTTTAGGGAGATTTTCTTGTGCAATTTGAGCATGTGAAACTCACCAAGATAAGATGAGATTTTCTTGTTATTTGTGTCTTTGAGTTTTGTGGGCTATTTATTTGGCATTTATGGGGCTTTTGAGTTTAATGGATTTCATTGAGGTATTTGTGCTTTTTGAATGAGTGAAACTTGGAAAGATACATTTTTGTGAAATTTGTGTTCCTTATTTTAGTGGGGGTGTTGGGGTAGACATATCTAGATTTTCTTATTAACCCTATATTTGCGGTTTTTCTACATTTCAAACCTTGGAACTGAGAGCAAGATAAGGATTGTGAATTGGGTTCTTGATTTTTCTTTTTGGGTATCTGGGATACCTATATCTTTTGATAATTATTTGGACCCTTTCTTCTGATTATTCTACAGCAGTCACTCACGATGGCATCTTATGAACCGGATACTTCAAATTTGTGAGTTTTTGGGGTACCGTTTCTATTTTAGTTTCCCTTTTGTGATTTTTATTCTCTATTGAGTCTTATGAAATTGAGAAGATTGATTTTGTGCATTGGGTCATTGCCACTTTTTGTTGGTTTTGGTTTTTTGGATTTTTTGATCTTGGTTCTATTTTACCCCACCTTTTGAGGTCCCTTTCTAAATTAGAGTGATTGAAACTTGAAAAGATAGATCTTGTTAGCTGGGTGGGTTATTAAATTTTGTGGGATACCGAGCTCCGTGTCTGATATCTTTCCTCTTCTTCTCGAGAATTTTCTGCAAATTAACTGTATCAAACATGTCAAGGTGAGAAATTGGGTCTCTCGCTCTCTTTCACACACACACACGCTGTTTTTTTTTTTTTCTAATAGTTCAGGACCACTTCTTTAAGACTGTTTTTAGTTTTGACTTTATGTAACTTGTCATTGATGAAATTATAAGAATAGCTATTATTAGTATTGTTAACCACAGTTCCTTCCTGGTAATCATATCTCATTCTTTCTATTTTTGGTCTTTCACTCCTTTCTTGCGATTGTATTATGTATAGGAACATAAACTTTGGAAAATTATTTAGAATTGGGCACTTGAGCTTTTCCTTGTTTTTGGTGTACCTATATCTGTGTTGTTTTTACTCTCTCTCGTTAGTAAGTGATGATGTGAAACCCCTAGGACATGGTTAGGTAAACGGAATCTATGGTTTTTCTAAGAAACTTTTTGGGGTGCTCATGTCTTGGTTGTATATTTTTTGATTGGTTTTCCTCCTTTTGTTTGGTGATCCTCTTCTTGAATTGGAAAGGTTGGTGATGTTATCAAATGTGACAGGATGGTGACAGAAGGGAGACAGGATTGACTGAAAGGAGTAACAGAAATAAAGAAGCAATTCTTAAGAATAGCCAAGTAGCTTCGAAGAGAGGGAAGGTTTTTATGGATTGGGACTTCAAAATGCCTTCTTGGGATTTACCAGACTTAGAGCGAGGTGTGAACCCCAATATTGGGTCTGTAGTTGGTCCGAGTGGCTTAGAAATGCAGAGGAAGAAAGGGGATTGTTCAGTCGATTTGAAGCTTGGCAGGTTGGGTGATTTCACTGAGGGTTCATCACACAAGTGGAAGAACTCGAAGCCATCACCAATGCTTCAGGCGCAGGGTCCATCGAAGAGGCCCCGTGGTCCTAGTAATGGTGCCAATTCTGCTATGTGTTCTGTGGATGGATGCAAATCGGATCTCAGTAACTCCAAGGATTATCACAGGCGTCACAAGGTCTGTGAGGTTCATGCAAAGACTCCAAAGGTGTTGGTGGGTGGTCAAGAGCAGAGATTCTGCCAGCAGTGTAGTAGGTATGGAATTTACACGCTGTTTGTATTTTAATTTAATGCATCGTTCTGATATATGCTATTGTTTCTCCTAGTGCACTATTTTTGTTCTTTTAGACTGTTTCAATTGCTTTGTGTATATTGCTTTGTTTCTTTTGCACCTTCTACTTCTTGTTTGGATTAACTTTTCACTTTGGATGTTTCCAGATTTGGATTGCTCATGATTGTGATTTGCTTTGATCATGGAAAGAGCCACCATGTGATCCTTATGTGATCCTTGACACAAGGCTTATCACTATTGAATCCCATTTTCTGGTTTGGGTATATGATGAGCCCTTTGTGGATGGACTATGCCCTTAAAGCTCTCAGATTGGAGGACCATAACCCTCAAATCTTTTGGTTTTTTTTTTTTTTTTAATCTTGATTACCCGTTTGAAATGTTTTTATTTTACCTCCTTTGGTGCTTCTGCTTCTTCTTTTCATGGTTTAACATTTAACTCTGGATGTTTTCGGATTTGGATTACTTATGGATGTGTTTTGTTTAGACCATGGAAAGAAGCACCATATGATCCTTAACAGAAGAATCTGCATTGTGCTGTCAGGCCTCGAGTCCTTACTGTGGAGGCTCATTATCTGGTTTTAGTATAATGGGGGCCCACTATGGATGGAGCCTGACCTAAGGCTTTCAGATTGGAAGGTGGAGCCCCTCAAATCTTTGGCCTTTGTTTTGTTGGATCTTGGTTGCCTATTTGTGTGCGACCAACAAAAGGGTTAGGATCCCTCAAGGGAAAATTTTTGGGCATAAATCAAGGCTTGCTCCTTGTGCTTTGCCGTGTGGTGATCCCAAGTGTTCATCTAATGGATCATAGTGTGGGTGAGAGAAAAAAGAAAGTTCAACTGAATGAAGATTCAAGTGTGGATACAGGCATCAAAATGTTGGCTGTTGTTTTTTTCATCTATTTGTAATTCAAAAGAATCTCTCTGATTAAGGACTTTTTTTAATGTAATATTATTCATAAACAGTAGGCACTAGGCATACTAGATATATGCAGTCTGGACCACCACATGGAAAGGAATATAGGTGAGAAACTAATGGAAAACAAGTGCATCAAAATAATATTGGTTTGAGTTGAGCTACTGCTATATATCTTATATTTAGGTATAAATAATATTTTTGTCTGTCAGATCTTAATTAAATGGCTGCATTATACATGCTATTGTTTCCTGCAGGTTGATATCTTATAGCCCTTTTAGTCCTCAGTGTCATCACCATTGTCATCTTAGCCATATCCCATCGATTTAAAGTTGGTGCTTTTAGTATTTTTTTTTTTTTGATCGCTGATTTTCTTCTTCTAGACTTTCATAGTTCTACATAAGTGATATTTAAGATAATTTTAGATAAAACGGTATCTGTAATTTCAACAGATGCAGGTGCATAGGAGTTTGTATTGATTCTAGTGTACCTTCATTTTTGTGAAAGCCTGGAGTATCCATATCTAGAGGATGCGATAATGATATAGGTAATATCTCATTGCTTTTAGAGTTGTTTGCCCCCTTCCACCCTTCTCCAAAAAAAGAAATAAAAAAAAAAAAACTAGAGTTGAGTCTTTTTCGTTGATGTGACAAACTAATAAAATTTGATGCTAGATCGCTCCCAAAATATTGCTTGCTTTTACCTTTTATTTTTGCTGGGAAAAAGGAGACTGCTGATCATTTGTTTATCTAATTTAGATTAAGTCAATACTTGGAGCTTATTTTTTTTGACGCTCTTCTCAATTTATTGGGGTCCTTTTCTCTCTGTTCATTTTCTCATTGGTTGTTGAGGCCCTTGAAGCCAAGAAGCCAGGTTTTATGGAAGATGGCGTGACTTATTGGCATTTGAGAGGAGGGAAATCTACATATCTAATTAGGGTAATTGCTTTGGTGCAATGGTATAAGTCTTTCGAGATCTGCGAGCAGCCACTTTGTGCAAGATTGCCGAAGGTTAGGTCCGTCTCTAGTCAGGAACCCTCGCAGGACTTTGCTTTGGCGGGACCGCATTGGGTGATGACCTTGACCTTGGCATAGTGGAAGGTGCTCAATGTTGCAACCTTGAGGTTGTGGGTTCATGTCATGTTACCAATGAAAAAAAAGAAGAAGAAAAAGAAATCTCAAGATACCTGATGGAAAATGCTTAACATTGGCAGCCTTGTAGCATAAGATAAGAATCTCTCCCATCAAGTGGGTGGGGCTTTAAGGCAATGAATTTAGGAAATCTCCTACTCAGACCTACATAGAAATTCGTTTTGTCCTTGGCCTACAAGAATGTTTGATAATGTGGCAAGAGGGGGCCCTCCATCATATTGTTGGCTTATGTTAAATATGGATGGAAGCTCTTTAGGCTGCCCATGCCATCCAGGGATGAGTGTAGCGTATCCGTACTTTCCTGGTTGAGTTGGAACTGACGATTTGTCTAATGCAAGTCATGGCACCTGATGAAGGTTTAATAATTCATAATTCCCATTCCTCTCCTACTGATAGTGGGTGGGACTTGAGAAATGTCATTGCATAGGGAAGTGGAAAAACTAAAATCCTATGACTCATGCCTAGTTTTCAAAATTGAAGTGATATATTGTAAGATGAATATTGTATTCTGCCATGTGACAAGAGAAGCTAATATGGAAGTAGGCAATTTTGGAAGATTGGATATGCAAAGGGAGAATGCATATCTCTCTGATTGATTCTCTTCATCCTTTACTGCCCATCCGATTGATGGCCATACTGTGACCTCTCTCTCTCTCTCTCTCTGCATCTTTATTTGACATAAATTTCTTGTTATGTGTGTGTAAAATTTATCCGGAGAGGCCAGAGCTCCTTATCTGACATTTTAAGCAGAAATAGGTGTGAGACTCATCGGGATTGGTGCTAATCCTATTGGACTTAAAGTTTGATAATTTTAATTTCTCAATTTTTATAGATTCTTATCTGAAAATATTTACAAATTAACAAAAAAGTATAGATTCTTTTGGTCATCTGATCCACCTGTGTAACAGTAATAAAATACCCATCAATATGGAGAGTACCAATTCATTGTATGTGTGTGTTTTTCTTTCTCCATGGTACGCACAGTATGACTTCCCAGCCTCTTTGGATGATTTGAGTGTGTATTTATCTATCCATGTATGTGTGATACACTTAACAATGCATAGGCATAGCTCATAAAGTATTATGTGATTATATCTATTTATGATGTAATTTGTAAATGTAATGTAAAGGTATGAATACAATATGAATATGAATAGCTAAGAGATGAATGTGGCATACCTTTCCTTTACTACTTTTCCCCTTCTGCACTAGAATGTTTCATATGATGAAAGGACAGGCCTTACCCATTATTTGGTTCATGTTTTTTTTTTCAAAATCGCTGAGTTGCACCGATTTCGGGTTTGTTGACAAAATTGAACGTCTTTCTTGGTCCATTGATTCTTAAAAATCTCTTGTGTGCATCTGTTATTACTCTCTCTTGTTCTTGCTCTTGCTTGGAAATATGATATTTATTTGTATATACAATTTTATATAATATAATGTTTATTTTTGTAATGTCAATGGGTATTTGGTACCTTGACGGCTTGACCTGGTTATCAATTGGGTCCAGAATGAGGATCCACTGCAGGCAACATCCTTTTGGGGTTTCTTTGGAATACTATGTAGTTTGTATTTCAATCGGTGTCACGTCTGATGTATTTCATGTGTATCCTTTTGTTCCAAGGGTTTTCATGATATTTAATTTATTGAGTGAGTTTTAACATGTGAGGTCACCTCTATCTAGGATACGACTGTTCCTCGCTTAGGAGGGAGAAGCTTGATATTCATGATTAATAGCCTTTATTTGGTGATTCAAGAAAACCTATGCATATGTAGACTTGGGCATAGCCAATTGATGATCCCATTAACATACAAAAACATACTAGTTTGTTTAAAATGTAAAATATTATCGTGTACTATAATTATTATGGAAATACTTAACACAAAACAATGTTAAGATATCAAAGGGCGTTGAATATATATATATATTCCTGAATTGACATTATTTTTGTTCTCACTTTACTCTTTATAGGATAAATCATGAATTTCTCTCAGATCTGTGCCTGAAGTATTAGACATGCATGTCTTTGTTTCCATGCCGTTAAAGGAAATAGTGAAAAAGAAACTTAGAAGTGATATGTTCTTATTTTTTTGGGCACAGATATGAGGTGCAAAACACACAACTTATCAAATCCAGCTTGCCAATGAAATTGTTTAATGATATCTTTACTATTCATGTCATAACATACAGAGAGCACTTTTCCCCATTCTTTTCAGTCTTGTTTTACATTTTCATTTCAAGCAAGACTAAAAACTCATAGACCTCAAGATTTGGCCGAAACTGCTTTATAATTTATAGGAATGCATAAGACGTATTATACATATACTTTTAAAATACTTTAAACAATATAAAAATTGAAAAGTTCCCTAACAGATGTGGTGATGCGTGTCTTGATACCTATATCAAACATGGGTTTCTGACTCTAGAATCTTCTAGAAAATGGAATATGCTTGTTATGTTGTTTCCTTACATGCAGGTCTTAGAGATGAGAAATGCTATGGACATAAATGATCACTTGATACTAATTAGAAGCGATAGATATACTGTTACTTGATATGGGAGAGTAAAATATGACGATTGTGATCTTGTGTCTGATATCCTGTCTCAACATCGGTGCTAAAACATTACATGTTTTATCCTAACATCAAGAGAGGGTTTCAATGCCTGTAGTGGTGGGATAGATGCAAGAAGCAATCTGTAGGAAATCAATAGTTAGGTGCATGGTACCATTTGCAGAGAAAAGGACTTGAATTCCCCCCTCCCTTCCACATTTTGAGGATATTTTCTTGATTCTCTACCATCTTGACAAGGTATTCTTGTCGTATTCTAGTTAGCATTTTAACAATATATATTTAAAATGTTTCCATCTAGCTGGATATTTTTAATATGCAAAGACAAAATAGAAAAAGCAATTTGGGCAGCCAACTAGACGCGTGCCAGTCTTTATATTTTATATCATTTGTTCATTATCTTCATTCTTCATTTAATTCTAGAATCCTTACACTTGGATTTGGGTATGGGATAGGGTCTCAGAAAGAAGTTCAGATATAAAGGTATGAAATGCATAGGAGTTGAAATGCATAGGAGTTCATGTGTTTTCGTCTTTCATAGGGGAAAAAAATCATGCTTATGTTTGATTACTAAAATATTCTTTATAATTCTTATTGATTAATTTATAATAGAGTTACCAAGCTATATCCTACATGGAGTTTGTACCCATACCCTTGTCATGTCTCATTCATCATTCATGTGTCAAGGAATTTGAAGGATCTTGGGACCATAACAAGTGCTGAATAAGGGACCTAAAATGCACGAGACATTGCAAAAGATATTGTGCTTGTATTTGCTAATGACTCTTCCTTTAATTAAAAATCCTTTTGCTTCTGTGAAAGCATACGAGTTTGCTTCAGAATATGAATTGGTTTCTTTGAATTGATGCACATCTTTCGCAGCATAAGCTGCATGCTTAGCTTTCTGCCCTACTAATTTTACGTTCTATTTATGATAGTTTTGTAGAAGGTTGCTAAAGGTTCCATTTCTTTTTTACCTGTCAGATTTCATTCGTTGGGGGAGTTTGATGAGGTGAAGAGAAGCTGCCGCAAACGTCTTGATGGTCACAACAGGCGCAGAAGGAAGCCTCAGCCAGAGTCGCTGTCCATGAACTCAGGGAGCTTGTTGTCTAATCGCCAAGGTATGAATTCGTAAGAAAAGATACATACAAGATACCCGAGTAATATTACCCTTGATCCCAAAGCATATTCCATGTTATCATTAGTGTTAAGCTCAACAAATGGGGCCCATGTTTTTGTGATCCAGACCATTGATCTTATGGTTCATAGATTGGATAAAGCGGGTCAGTTTTCCCATCCATCCAATATTTGGCCTTTATTTATGTGAAAGGCAGGCCATTATGGTATTTAGATGTCTGCTTGTAGGCCACTGATTAAAGGATGAAATAACTTCCTATTTGGGACTGTTCAGATCAGTAGTCCAGAGAATCGACAACGTCTCTGTATTGACTCGACCACTATTGATACTTGCATATTCTTCAGCTTAGGATTATATAGTTCTCTGAAGATATCTTTGGTCTTAGTACGCATCTTGTTGTCGATTTCATTTCAGTAATAACAGTAGTATGGCTATATGATCTTTTGGTCAAGGTAATCTATAATATCCTCTGGCCTTGAGTTTGTTTATACGGTGCTTGATCTTGGTTATCTATATGGTGGATCTGTCATGTCCCAGGACCGAGACCTGCTCTTTCCTTAAACTCGATTCCGTTGAATGTGGGCTGTTGTTTTCCATGTTAAATGTCTATTTGCACATTGTTTCCAGCCTAGGATTACTCCATTGGAAGGACTTATGCACATGTTCTAAGTGATCACACCAATGGTAATTCACTGAGCCTCCCACTTATATTTACTGAAGGCTTGATATGATATTCATAACTTTGTGCCAAGGATCATATACCTGAGATTATGCTAATTAGATGACAACCTAGCTAATCAGTGGGCCAGATAGGGTTCCATTGCTTGGTGAACAAGCTTTACATGCAACCCTGCCTCTTGGGAGAGTCCCAAAATCCACTTCATAAGATGAGCTGAACCGAGTCAGTCATTACTGGTACGCTTTTTTGTTTGGGTGGCTGTTATAATCTATAGATGGATGGGTTATTCCTTGATGGGCTGTATTACTGAAAGCTAAGACCTGCTTGTCCCGCTGCTAGGTTGAACACAGCCAATAGGAACAAGATCTTACCAAGCAACTTTGTTTTCTCGCCTATATGAGTGGTTACTGGAAATTTTGCTGCCCATAAGTAGACTCGTTACATTTTTCTTTTCCAATCAACAGGCAACCGGTTCTCTTCTATTACTCCACAGATGTTGAGTGCTGTGTCGGATCCCAACTGGGGTGGGTTCATCAAAGCTGAGGAAGATGCACTTTTTGGACACCATCCATCTGCCTTCCCTGAAAAACATGTGTTTACTGTTTCCTACTCCCGTCCCTACAAAGGAGGGAAGCAATTCCCCTTCTTACAAGCCAATGATAGCACAGTAAGAAACCCGACAATGCCTGAAACTTCTAGTTTCCTGCCACTCCTTACTACCATTGCATCTTCGGAAAGTGGCCATAAGATGTTTGCTGATGGGATGACGCGGGCCCTGGACTCCGAATGTGCTCTCTCTCTTCTGTCATCGCCGGCTTCGACTCTTGGCATCGGTGTAAGCCACATGGTGCAGCAGACTGACCGGATCCCTATGGTGCAGCCTCTGGTTGAGGGGCTCCATTATGATAGTGTGGGCCGGTACTGCTCGCAAGCTTCAAACAATGTTTCAACAACTGGGTTTTCTTGTTCGGGAGTGGAGGATGAACAGCTGGGTACTGTTTTGGTGTCTAATGCCTCAGATGCGGGTTTCAATTGTCACGATATTCTTCATGTGGCTGGCGACGGATCCTCGGAAAATGGGGTGTTCAAAACTCTTCCCTTCTCCTGGCAGTAGTCAAGGCCTTCAACTAGGCTCAAATCTGATCCTTTCTTGTCCTGGTTGTAGAATGCTTTTAGATTTTGGTATTATGATCAAATGGTTTTATGTCTGATACTTACCCCTTGACTGTAAGCAGATGTAGAAGTGTCTCACATGGTTAATATCATCAGTTCATCAGCTTCTGCTAAGCAGACTGAGGATTTGTTATAGAATCCTGCACAAAAATGATGGCTCCAACAGTGCACATATAACTATGCTAAATCTTGTGTAAGGGACGTATTTTGGCGAGACAGATTCCCGGAGTGGATGTCTATTTCCCTTTCTTATGGTTTTGTTTGTTCTCCTTTTTAATGAATTCACTTCTTTCTTACAAAAAAAGAAAAAAACAGTGCACATATAACTGGGGCCTGAATGAATGTTTAGGATCATACTCTGCCCGAGTATTTTAGCAAACGTGGTAAGACCTGTTTCATTTGGTCCCCATGTAGTTTTTGAACTATTTAATCAGATGGGCTCGATTTTCGGACTCATCTCATAGTTGACCCATTGTTCCAATGGACTTTTTTTTTTCAGAGGTAGCCTCTTTTTTTGGTTCCATTGAACATTGTAGAGTGGATTGCTGATTGCTGATTGCTTCTTAGCCTAGCTAGATATGGATGCTTTTATATGTTCTCCTCCAAAATTTATGCGCCGAATGATACAGGTGAAGCACGCCATCAATTTAGCAGCAGCCCATGACGTGGATGTTACACAAAACACCCGGGTCCCTAACCAGCTGATCGAAGGCTGGGAACACTGCAGATTGTTCTTCTTGCTTGTCTTATTAACTCATTTGTAAAGTAGGGAAGGAGGCCTGCTTGGATGAACATCCATGCAGATGGACTCTCAGTTCAGCATTCAAGAATGCGAGCTAGGAAGCCCATTTGAGTTGAACCCAATTCTTGTCGTGACAAAGAGGATCCAATTGCGGGGGACTTTTGGACCCCTGACTACCTCAGGCAGAAGTTGGATATTAACTAAAGTATCTTCCATTAAGGTAGAGGCAGACATGGTGACTCAGGTAACACAAGGATTGGTTGGATCAATAATAGGCTTCCTACTGTAGCCATAGTTAAAAACTTGGCTTCGTGAATCATTTGAGTTGGGCAAGTTGAACGAGTCTAGCTGGATCTGACCAAGTACTTGAGCTATTATAATGCCTGCTTATGAGTTAATAATCCTCAAATCATTAGGAAATCGGTATTTATCAAGACAAAGGGAAGAAGTGGAAGTTGTGCCACAGAAAGATTGCGTTTATGCGATGAGAGAAATGTACGGTAGATAGAGAGAAAAATTATTTTAATTTTCATGCAACTCTAATTTAAGGTGTTTGGTGCAATATATTTTTCTTGAATAGAAAAAACACATTTCCTCTCTTGGGTACCTCTCCAAAGAAGAAAACCCATAGAGCTGGACCCAAGCTCGATCGAGCTTGAACTCAAGCCTAGCTCGAGTTGAGTAAAGCCAAACCACCTCTAGCCCAAAGTTCGCTTGTGACCTAGTTCAACCAGCTCAAGCTCATGACACATGAGCCGAGCTCAAGTATAAGCCCAGTCAAGCCAACGCAAACCAAGCTGCTCAGCTTGTTGTCATCCCTTTGATCGGGCCATTTTGGGCATGGAAAATATCATTCAATAAGACAAGATTGAACTCTGGACGATTTTCTTCACCCATATTTTCTCAACCTTTTCTTCTCATTCAAACGACCCCCAAGTTACAGGCGCCATTTGCTATTTTACACATGGAATATGAATGCAGGTTTTACATATGTAAAATTTAAGCATTACCATGTTTATATAAAAGCACCATTTTCACATTAGTAAATGGTGAACAGTTTAGATTACGTATGTAAAAATCTCAGAATCTAAGTACATTGAAGATACAAAATTAATATTTTGGAGTTTAATAGGTCAATAAAGAGTCTGATATGTTTTGATGAAAAATTTGAGGTCAATGAGAGTTGCAAAAGATAGAAGACGGTGATGGCATTTAGTACTGTGACCCATTCCAGGAAGAATTCTACTAGCGCCTTTCTAACGAGGGCGGTGTGAAATATTTTCACACTTTTTTAGGTGTGAAACTTACATGCAAAAATAGCCTCATATTTACACATCATTTCACCCACGAATTAGGCATGTCATGCGTAAATGAGCATAGGCAAAAGCACGTGTATGTAAATGTTACATGCGTAGAATTTACATTAGTAAATGGGAGCAAACAAGCTAGTAAGATAGCTAGTCTGGAGTAATACTTACAAAATCTATATACAGATATTAGAGAAAGCTCATAGAGATATTTGTTTATTTTCTACAATTTTTGCTTCAGTTTTTTTTTTTTTTTTTTTTTTTTTCCATACTATGTTATTTGCTTTTGCTTGTTTAGAACATGTTGGGAGATTTGACTAAAAATGGATCTGTATTGAAAATACACTTCATTCTTCTTGGGCTATCATCATCACTGCTATTAAATTCAAAAGTTTGGGTCCTCATCTTGCATCATAAAGTTCAGCAAGGCCGTGGAATAACAATTAGACAAATCAGGTGTCCTATGAACCGCACCAAAAGATTGACTGACACTTGCTAGAATTTGGGTCTTACTATTGTGTGGGACATTTTCAGATATCAAGATTACTCTAGTTTCAGTAAAAGTACTGGCTAGGCATGTCTCGGTCATACGTCTCGGTAATAGAAACAGACACCTTCTACCTCGGCCAGGTGCTCCCACCTTGGCCATGTGCTTCCATCTTGGCAGTGGTGCCAGGTGCTTCCATCTCTGCAGTGGTGTCAGGTGCTCTCACCTCGGCCAGGTGCTTTCATTTAGGCAGCAGTGCTAGTTGCTGCCATTTAAGCAGCGGTGCCAGGCGCTCTCATCTAGGCAGCGGTGTGTACCTCTACGAAGACTTAACCACGTTACAGAACGTGCGAAGAGACAAAGACATGCATCGGATAGAGATAAGAAGTTATCATTATCCGGTGGTTACGTCTAAGAGTGGGTTCACAACTCCCAAAAAGATAAGGTAAGGTCCGATGTGACTTTTAGCAAGAAGTCAACCGGGTAAGGTCACGAGTTACTAGACTCCCTACCCAAAGTCAAAAGGCTCACAGCTTATAAATACAAGGAGCAAATCCAACAACAGGTAAGAGATACATACACACCCAAAACTCTGTCTCTCTTCTTCTCCATCATTTGCTTAGTCGCAGAACTAACTTAGGCATCGGAGAACCTTGCGCTGATAGCAGCCAGAGTCTCTGATATTTGTTTCTCATCCCTTTTTAGGTTCAAGGCATTTGATCTTCTCCAAGAAACTTATTATCCATCTTATTAAGTCCGTATTAATTTAGGCACTTACAACCATGATTCAAGCTTAAACTCAGAAGTCTAATTTATAATTCAATTCATGTTAAAAAAAAAAAAAAACACACACACACCCCAAGAGAGGGATGCATTTTGAACAAGTCATTTGCAAAAAATCATCCCAATTGTCATTCCCCAACTCCCTCGCTGCCCATCCCAATGAGAAAACTCACCCAAAATTAAACAAGAATTCGATGTCTGATGGAGGAGTTGTTTGGGTTTCCTTATTTCTTACAAAAACGCCTCCCAAACTGGTGATAGATACAAAAAATGAAGTTCTTCAAAGAGGAATTCCAAGAGACTTTTTCAACTTCTCTACCTCAAGATAAACTGTGGAATATGGGAGGAATTCTTGGAAATGGCTCCGACTGAGGTCATTGATTGCAACAGCAAGTTTAGGCATCTCCAAGATCTCGTCATCGGTCAAGCTTCGAACAAACCTCGCTGGATTCCCAGTCCAGAGTTCACCAGTTGGGATCCTCCGGCCTGGAGGAACTACAGACCCAGCTTCAAGGATAGAATGGGTTTCCACCAATGACCTTTCCAAAAGTATGGAGTGTTGACCAATGATACACTCCGGCTCGATGGTGCAGGATCGCAAGAGACTGTAAGCTCCAATTGTCACAAACCTTTCGATGGATGTCTCAGCTGGAAGTCCTGACAAACAGAAAAATGGGAGGTGAGATACTGAGGAAAGTTTTTTTTTTCTTTCTTTTGTGTAAAAGAGGAAAATTCATTGACATTGAATATGTTACCAAAGATTTTGGTGGTGTCAGCAAATTCTTACGTTTGGATACTCCAATGGTACTCCCAAAATGCTGGATGGGGAAGCTGAAATCTTTTTGGTTAAAAGAGACACTAGTATGGAGGTTTTGGGTGGTCATCTTTGCAGGTTTCTGACACAACCGCCTATATGCATGTGTGCACGCACACATGTAAGGGTATTACTGGTGATCTTTTAAGAGCCTTACTTCGGGGCCCACCTGGATGCAAGCCTATCATGGAGTTGTGGTAGGATTGGCACTGAAATGTCTTTCAACGACCAAGGTTCATGAAAAAGAAACCAAGGTTCATGAAAAAGAAAAAAATGGGAACATTTGATCATGGGAATGATCACTTTTGAGGGCTGAATGTTGGAGAGTTCCTAGCCACTAGAGTGAATGTCTTTTCTGCATGATCAATACAAGTCCAAGCAAAATACAGATGAGTGTTAGATCAGGGTAACTGGGTGAGTTCTAATCCAAGGCAGGGGTGGGGGTGTTAATGTATGCAGTTTTCCTTAATCAGCCTGGCTGTTCCTTGCTCCAGAACGGGCCTGGCCATGACTTTATTAAATGGCGTGTGTACACACAGAAAATTACCTTCTGTGTGGCACTTCTGCAACACTCTATCGGGCCCGCCTTGGGCTACCATCAACCAAGTGGATGGGATGGGGATTGGAAGGTGTATATATATGAATACATGAATAAGGAATACAACAAATATCAGCTTCATCGGAATCTGTTTAGTGTGAGTTTTTCAGGGCTGAAAAAAATCAATGCTGTACATATGCGCAAGCACATGGATACGCAGAGACACTCAATGCATGGTCACAATCATTTCGCTTCAATCTTAAGGCTCAATTCAGAATTCCATATTTGACTTGATTAGGCTCTGATCAAAAAGTGATTAGCAGGTCTTTGGAATTATATGGGAGAGGAATTTCAAGACCGGGCTCTGATCTGAAAGTGAATGGCAGGTCTTTGGAGTCATATGGGGGAAGAATTTCAAGACCAAAATAAAATGAGGAGAGAGAGAGAGAGAGAGAGAGTCAAAACAGAAGTTATCGAGTTGAATAAAACTGCAGCCCAAAGCAGTTCTTTTTCCTACTGTAACTATCTTAGTACATCATACATTTTAATGATTTAAATACAGCAATGTTGTCTCTATCATTGATAAGGATGGAGAGATTGAGAGGATGTTGAACATAGGTTAAAAGTCGGATGGATTAAGTGGAGATTTACTTTTAGAGGGCTTTGTGATTGGTCCATACCAGTCACTACTAGAATTGATGGGAAAAACTTTCAGTACAATGATTAAACCAACTATGATAGATGGAGTAGAATATTAGTCAGTTAAGAAGCAATACATGCACAAAATGAGCATAGCAGAGACGGAAATGCTGAGATGGATGTATGGTAAAATTAGAAAAGATATAATAAAAAATGAGCATTTTAAGGAGGTTTGGGGGTAGTATCAACATTGGATAAATAAAGAGAGACTTATTTGAGATATTGGGCATGTCCAATGCAAGCCACCGGTAGCACTATTGTGGATAAATTTTTCTATGTAGGATGATGGCACACGAAAGAAAAAGGGTAGGCCAAATGTAGAAGTAGTAGGGATAGATATGAAGAATTACAACATATTTGAGGACTCTGGATAGATCTCAATGGGAAAAAAAATTCATATAGCCGACCCCAACATAGGTGAGATAGGCTTTCATGACGACCACGATGATGATCGATTTCTTTTAGAGCTTCCATTTTCATTTCTGTTCATCCAATTTCTTCTTTATTTCTTTCCAATCATTTCCGTTTCCTAATTGCTGCTACTGGAACTACTGAGATTTAAATCTCCTTAAATTCAATCCTTCCATCAATCCAACCAACCACACTCAAATATATACCTATCTAGCAAAGAAAAGGACTTGTATTGGTTGTTGTTCCATCCCAAACCAATACCTAAACTAAGCAAATCAATCACCAAACTCCAACCATAAAGTGCTATTTCAGTCCCCACCCAAAATGAAATATCATACCCCAAAAATTTACATTGAAAATGAAATATCAATTGAAACATATCATTACAGTGGATCCCATTGTAGATGGAAGATACCCACAAAACATCAACACCTTTGAATGTCCTACTCACTAATGAGTCAAAACAAAAACAGCGTGGCATCTTCTTTGAATCCAACATCATAGTGCCCCCCTTCTTCAAATTGAGAATGAACATCTGGTATTTAATACACTTATAAAAACTAAGCACCCAACCCTAATCTGAACAAGTTCAATTCCACCAAATTTAACAAACCAAACTCAGCAAAATCAAAACAACTGCCAAAATTGAAACAACCCCAGAGAAAGAAACAACTGCCAAAATCCAAACGCCACGATCCAAAATGAAACCGAAACGTTGTCCGTTTTAACATTTGAGCTCGGGGAATGATAAACTATCCTAGTCCTAAACCAGCTTCGTCTCCACAAACTACTGTGCTCGTCCTTGCCTTTGCAGGACACGCCACCTTTTGTATTTTGCCTGTGCTAAGAGTCCAATTGGTGGTGAGATGAGACGCCATTTACCAATTACCATTGGGTTGTCAAATTTATGATTTTCGTCGCATGTTATAGAAAAACTATTATAGGAAATAAATTATTTTTATAGATAAATATAAACTATAGAGAAGATTGGTTAATTTTTTTTGTAGTTTTTATTTGTTTGTTTTCATTTTGATTTGATTTAATCGTCATATTTCCATTTTCTTGCCCATATTCTTAAAATATCATGGTGTTGTTTGAAATATGTTCAAATTGTACAAGTAGGCTGGGTCGGGCAAATTCAAAATGGGTTAGGGCAAAAGTTAAGGCTTGGAAGGTCCCCCAATTTAACTACTCAAAAAACTTGGCTTGACTTGGAAGGTCACTGACTAGGTAAGAAGACTCAGATAGACGTACCTGAGTCAACTCGGGCAACTTAGACACAGACCAACCAAGTTCTGAACCTATGCTCCACAGCCAGAACTCAGAAGGATAAAAAATCTAGACAAATTTGTAGACTAATTAAGCAGGGAGGAAAATCAGTCTCGACCCAAGTCTTAGTCTAGCCCATTTAACCAGTGTACACTCTCTAGCAGACCGGACCTTACTTTTAGCCTAGGGGCCAGCCTTAGCCAGGCTTGGATTAAATGATGGAAAGCTCGAAGCCCAGACCGGCCCAGCCCAAATAAGTAATACATATATGTAATTAATAGTAATGGAGTTACTCAAACAAGTAATTAGAAAGCCCACAAGTGATATAAAGCCTACCCCGAATGACTAAGTAGACGGGCTTGGGCTAAGAAATTAACGCCTGTGTCGGGGTTGGGTCAAATATGGGCCGATGTTTCTAAAGATTGGCCGGGCCTGAAATTCCTCGGCCCGACCTTGTATGGGCCATGACGAACACACCTACTCTTTGTACAAGTTATTATTGATTATATCACATACACTGAATGATGTTTGTATTATCCGAGTAGATATAATACATGATTAGATGTATTAAATAATAAGGTAAAATCTTAAAGATTCGTTTCTTTATTATTATTATTATTATTTTTTATAATAGATGGTGTCCCAATTCTTTGGGTCAAAATAATCCCTAGGGCCAATGGGGAGCCAGGTAAGTCCCCTGTGGCCCCAGTGTGACATTGCAGTTTCAAACGCTTTTCTTTCAAATTTATTTTCTTTCTGATAATACTTATCAAAATCTCAATATATTTTTATTTTTAGCCCGGGCTATAAGCCTTTGTTGCTAGTTTTATGTTATAAGGAAAATGAAAGGTCTGCTTGAATAGGGACAAAAGTGAGATTTGCAACTTTTCCTCCACTCCGATAAGAGGAAAACTTGCAAGAAGCCGTGTAACTACAAAGATAAGTAGCATTTGCAACTTTTCTTCCACTGTAAGAGGAGGAGAGTGGAGGAAAAGTTGCAAAAAGTATGTAGCATTTGCAACTTTTCCTCTTCTACGAGAAGAGGAAAACTTGCATTTTCAGCTATGCCGTTGATAAATGTAGCGGTAAGGTTGTAATTCGATTTTTCTTTTTTTTTTTTTTACATGTGGGTCGGATCACGAGTCGGGGTTTAGGGATGGGCATGAGTGATTAACATTTAATTACAGTAACACCAAATCACAATAAGTATATAATAAATTACTTGTTTGATAAATTTACTTTACCGAGGAAGTAAAGTGAATGGTCAATACAAGAGACAACAAAAGTAAAGGTTTAGTGGAATCAAATGGTGAAAGAGTAGCTTTTTGAAAATTTTATTTTAAAAAGAAAAGTATTTTTTTGTAAGGGTGCTCATGTTCTGGCCCGGTCCACTTTGAGTTGGACATGGGTTTTAGGTTATAATAGATGGGCCGTGCTCAGATTGTATTTATTTGGACTCGGTAGTTTAGAGCTGGAATCCCTGCCCGGCCCAAATATACAAATAATTATAATGGAGGGAGTAGTAATATAGGGACTCAAACCCATGCCCTTCTACAGAAGGTGATATGACCAGACCAATTGAGTTAGCCTAAGACTAGGTAAGAAGCTCAATTTATTTTTGTTATATAAGTCTATCATAGGTCAATCTCGGGCTTGATCGTTTCCATGCGGGCTAAGCTCAAGCTAGTAAGTTCAGTCCTGACTCATGCTTGGGCTAGGCTTAGGCTTCCAGTACTTATAATTTTTTTTGAGTGAACGCCCATGCAAAATAACTCATGCCACTGTGTGTTCTTATTTACCCATATAACTTTTATCACCTCCTCAAGTTGGTGGGAGGAGGAAAATGCCCTTGTCTATATTAAACGAGCAGAATCAGCATGCGGGGGCAACACAAATGGCTCCAAGGTGCTATGATATTGTAAAAACTAGGAACACAGTCAATGTTTAGCCCGGGCCCACAAATAAAATAAAGCTATATTTATTTTAAGGCTATCTTTTGAGATACAAAATGAGAAGAAAAAATCTAAAACAAACAAATATAATATTTTTTCATTCTTTAAATTGTATAAATAAAGTTTTCACTGTTTATTTTTATATAGAATATTTAAGAACTTAATATTATAATGTATGTTTAATTAGAGAATATTTTTAAAATGAAATATATATATATGGAATATATTAAAACTCAAATGAAAATAAATTAAAACACACAGGAAAAAAAGCATATATCTCAATATAAAAGCAATATCTGTACATTTCAAAAAAAAAAAAAATTATAATATGAATAAAAATGATTTATAGAGGAAGCAAGATGAGGGGAAGGAGTAAGGAAAATATAAAGATTTTGGTTGATTAGGCGGGCCCCTCTAAACAAAGCTATTATCATCATTACTATTGCTATTATATTCACCATGATACCCGGCAATGATCCGGCTCTTGAATGGTCCGGGCTAAGCATGGCCATGCGTTGCTAGTTAAATTTAAATTGAAAACTATAGATAGTACACATTCATGAGGAGGAAAGAGATGGCGAAGTCCAATCTATCAGATTTGGGAAGATACCCTTAAACTCAATTCATCTGTACTGTACAAATCATTCTCATAATATCAATTTGAAAAACAAACCCTTCTATGCCTATTACCCCAAAATTAAAAACCCTTCTATGCTAGGCATCATAACGGCCGGTGAATTGTCAAGGACCCAAAGTCTTAAATACTATAAAATAATACATACATTGACAAAGGTATATTAAACGACAATAGCAAAATGGGGATCTACGTTGATATCAATGTTCTCTAGGTATTTTGGTAACTGGGATGACTTCTTTGGGAATAATATTTTCTATCATTAAAGAGAGATTTTATGAATTAAGATTTGAATGCAAAGAGATAATTTACATAATTGAATTTGTTTAAAAGGAATATCATAAGTTGGAGAGGTAAATTTTAGGGAATTCAAACTTATCAAATGATTACTTTCCAGTTTAGCAGTTTGGGGAGGGCCCATCTCAAAGGAGAGCTTCCTACCTACCTATTTTTTCGGGGAGGGCCCATCTCAAAGGAGATCAAGTATATTTCCTCTTTTTTTGATTTTTTATTTTTCCGAAAAAAGAGCTTCTACCTACCTATGCGGCAAAATGAATGATATTGCTTTAATATATCCAATATAATGTGACTACACCACTGAGTCCATACATATCAGGGATGACTCCAAGCACCAGCACAGTCAAAGAGTTTTATGAATCTCTTGTTGATTTGAAAAGAGGTTGAGATCATGAGGAATCCTTATCTTGGGTGATTTGAAATGTGGTAAGCCAACTGGGCCTACCCTTGTGGCTGATGATGACTGATGTGTAGGTGTCATGCTAACACTTTGGCCATTTTCTTACCTCACTCTGAGCCCGGAGGCTTCTTAGATCAGCATCTTAGGTCATCTTCTTGGACTGGACTGAACTTGGGCCGGTTATCAGCTCTTCATAATATATTTCCTATACATTTTGGGAAAAAGTTATACCTACTCCCATGAGAATCAGAATAAGGGACCGACCACCTTTACACATCAAATGCAGGATGAGGACTTGAGGAATGACGGGCCATATACTTGATCTTCTCTAATGCAACAACAGGTTTTCAGGTGGGCTTTAAAAACCCTTGATAATGTGTTACACCTCGTCCCGAGTTAATCACGATTAACTCTAATTAATATCGATTAATATGGATTAAGTGTGATTAGTTGATTTAAGTGTAATTAAAGATTGAAATGGATCAAATTAGCCACAACTAAATGGATTAAGTTTAATGAGATAAGTTGGAAGAGATTAAGTGAATTAAATTGGGTTTGAGACTCAAATTAGTGATTTTGAGGACTTTTACGTAAATACTGGTTTATACGTAATTCATCGAATGTAGTAAAATTTGATACCATCGTGTGTATCTCGATGAGTACATGAAATTTCATAATACACTTGATTATATTTGACTTAAGAAGAATCAAGTGGGCTTTGAATTGACTCAAAATGAAATTATATAGAATACATGGGGTTGAAATATAAATGTACACAAAGAAGTAAGAGTTGGCAATAGTACAACATGCCAGAGAAGAAACCACATGTCATCATATGTCCCAACATAAAATTCGTTTGATAAGTCAGAAGAAACAGTTCCTGAGCTTTCTTCATTCGTCTTTTCTTGTTTTGTTCATTTATGTTGGGAGTTCATAACTGAGATTTGAAAACGAGAATTATTGTCGTCAGCTCCTTCATCGACTTGTTGATTTTCTTTGGAGATTGAGATGACAGGAATTCAGATTTCCTTGTATATAGGCTGACAATCGAGTACAAGGTTGGATATTGGGTTCTTTCAATTCCAAGTTCAAAAGAAAGAGGATTAGTGTAGTTGAATCAAGTATCAGGCAAGTATAAACGGTTCTTTATGTTTAATATGTTAATTATTGTAGTTTCAATTTCATGTTGTGAGAGTTAACCATTTTGTGATGGAAGTAGAATTACTTTGAATTGGAATAAATGAAATGGAATAGAGATGTTGAAATTGTGTTGAAATGGTATTTGAGGAAGGGAACAGGAGGTTCCATAATTTTGTGTAGGGTTGGAATTGATTTGAAGAGAAACAGAATTTTGAAACGGAGTTTGTCGAAATTTTTAAGTAGTGTCGGTCAGCTGACCGACAACCTGACCGATGTTATAAAATGGAAGGAAATCTCGTCTCTGGTTTTCAAGCCGACCCTGACCGACACATGACGGTCAGCCGACAAGTATGTATCGGTTGACCGACAAGTCAACCGAAGAACAAACCGATAAAGTGATATTTTAAAGATAAATTCTAAATTAAAGCCTATTAATTAATCAAAGTAGTTTGCACTGTTTATACCTCTATAGGTGTTAATTAAGGGGACTTTAATGTACATAAATTGTAATGTCTATCGAGAATAATACAAGTACATTAAATAACCGAAGATTTCACTTATTTGGTTGGTATTAGTTATATTCGTTCATTGTAATTAAATTAAATGAAATTAAATGACATTATATTGTGTATTGAGTTTGGCACTACATAATGATTTCGATAAGCTCATTGAGCTGATACTGGCTGCAGCAGTTATTTGGGAGTGTTCCGAAACTCCGTGGTGATGTCAGTAGTCCCTGGCCCGGTCACTGATAATCTCCACTAATCCTTCCATATGGAAGACGGTAATCCTTCCTGTTTAGGAAGATGGTATTGATTAGAAATGTTATGTGAGTTGCCAAACTTTTAATAAAACTCATAATTGTTAATGCTAATGTTATTGATTTAATCTATCATTGGAATAAACATATAAAATGGTTAGGATGTGTAATCATGGAATTGTTTATACTTTGCTGAATTGTTAAATTCACATTGTGTTATTAATGGCATTACAGGCCCAGTTGCATCTACCTGTCTCAAGACCACAACGACAAAGGAGGAGACCGGTCAGGTTCCTCCAGGAGGACTCGTAGAGTGGAAATAAATTTTATGAGAGTTGATTTGAGAAAAACGTTTCATACTTTTGAATCTTTGCATTGTATATAAATATGCAAGTAAAGATGTAAATATGTTTTGTTTTTAAATTTGAACAATGTACAATTGTTTATAAGTTGATGTTCCGCATAATGTATGTTGTGATATCCCTTGTGAGTTTTAAATGATTGAAATTCACGGGAGTAAGTATGTAGCGCGACTCGGGGTTAACTCGATGTTTATCATAATCTCGGGCTCGGGTCGTGGCATACTTATTGTATGGTATCAGAGCAAAGTAAAAAGTGAAATCCTTAAGGGTAAAAAAAAAAAAAAAAAAAAAATTAAAATCATTAGATATTTAAGTACATGATGAGGAAACGTTAGATTGAGAAATCACAATTCGAAAGATGTGATTTACGGTTTTCATTATATATGATTTGATTTCACTAGATGTGATTTATATTCACTGTAACGGTGAGTTATTTCACTATATGTGATAGAATTGAGTAGAAAGTAAAAGGTTGTTTATCTTAACTTTTTGTGTTCTTTCATAATGGCTTCGAGTTCTAGAAATGGAAATGATATTCCTGAGAATGTAGCCAGTGGAAGTGGAGGTCCTACTCCTACATCTTCTACACCAAGAAATAATGATGCAAGGTTTACTACAATTATGGAACAATTAGCTTGCAGTAATGAATAGATGGCTAAAAGTCAGGAAGCACAGTTGAGTATGCAGGCTCAAATTACTGCTTTGTTACAAGCACAAGCACAAGCTCAGCAAGCACCAGCAGTCCCACCACAACCTCAACCTCATGTAGGTACTCAAGTGGTGGTTCAGACTAAAGAAAAAGATCCTAATGTTCTTTATGAACAATTTAGGAAGAGAGGAGCTACAGAATTCCAAGGCAAAGAAGATGCCTTAGTTGCAGATGAGTGGATAGAACACATTGAGGTGGTGTTCGAAACAATGGTATGTACTCAGAGACAAAGGTGTTGCTTGCTTCTTCTATGCTAAGAGATGTAGCACAGGAGTGGTAGAAGGGTGTGAAAGGTGTGCTAATTGAAACACCTGAAGCCACACTTTGGGATACATTTAAAAAGCAGTTTGAAAGAAATTTTGTGCCAAGACATGTTCGGGAAAGAAAGGAGGCTGAATTTTTGAACCTTAAGCAAGGACAGATGACAGTGGCAGTTTATGTTCACACATTTAGAAAGCTGTCTAAATATGCGAGAGAATTGGTTGATACCGAAGAGAAAAGGATTAAGAGGTTTTTAAATGGATTGAATCCCTCTTACAAGAAAATGGTTCTGGCAGGTCAAATGCCTGTTCGTTTTGAAGATGCAGTAGACAAGGCGTATACTGCAGAAGAAGTTCACAGAGAAAAATCTGAATTAAGTAATGCTGGCCTTAAAAGGAGTGGAGGTTCCTGGTTTAAGAAGGGAGGCAATTTTGAAGGCAAAAAGCAGAAAAATATTGCTAAAACTTCTGAAGTGAAACCAGTTTGTGATACATGTGGTAAAGCTCACAAAACCGAAGCCTGTTGGAGAACCACTGGGGCATGTTTGGTTTGTGGCTCAATGGAACATAAAATGGCCCAATGTCCCAAAGGTAGTAGAAGAGAATTTAAAGCTCCACAACAACAACAGCAACGTCAATTGCAGCAACGTCAGAGACAGCAACAACCAAGGCAACAACAACAGCAACAACATAATAGGCCTCAGGTTACAGGACAAATATATGCTGCAAATAAAGAGCAAGCTGAAGCTGCAGCAAATGTTGTGGAAGGTATGATTTATGTTGATAACCGACTAGCATGTGCACTGTTTGATCCTGGATCTACTCATTCATTTGTTGCACCTCAATTTATTTGTGATATGCAAAAACAAATTAGGCGGTTATCATATGATTTCACTGTAACTACTCCATTGGGAAGAAGAGTAGTGTGTGAATTATATGTGCCTCAATGTAATGTTAGAATTGGAGAGGTGTCAATGCCAGCAGATTTGGTAGTATTGACTATGAATGATTTTGATGTGATATTTGGTATGGATTGGCTTGCGAAGTACAGGGCCTGTTTAGACTGTTTCCGCAAAATCATTACTTTTAAAGTAGATGATGCCAATACCAGTGTATTATTTGAAGGAACTCAAAAGAAGTTTGATACAAGGCTTGTATCAGCATTGAAGGCTGAACGTATGATGCGAAATGGTTGTGAAGGCTACATCGCATTTATTACTGAGAAGAAGCCTAGGAAGGAATTGGAAACTATTCCTGTTGTCTGTGAGTTTCCAGATGTATTTCCAAAAGAAGTGCCAGGTCTGCCTCC
Source organism: Litsea cubeba (assembly GCA_012931725.1). Classification (NCBI taxonomy): domain Eukaryota; kingdom Viridiplantae; phylum Streptophyta; class Magnoliopsida; order Laurales; family Lauraceae; genus Litsea; species Litsea cubeba. The sequence goes on from CM022946.1 coordinate 16,276,861, forward strand.
AGCAAGAGAAGTAGACTTTACTATTGAACTTGTGCCGGGTACTGCACCTATTTCACGAGCACCGTATAGAATGGCACCTTCAGAACTACATGAACTAAAGAAACAAATACAGGATCTGCTTGATAAAGGTTTTATTAAACCTAGTGTCTCACCATGGGGAGCACCTGTATTGTTTGTTAAGAAGAAAGATGGCACCCTACGCATGTGTATTGATTATAGGCAATTGAATCAGATAACGATCAAGAATAAATATCCATTGCCTAGGATTGATGAGTTGTTTGATCAACTCCAGGGTGCAGCCTATTTTTCAAAAATTGATCTCCGATCTGGATATCATCAGATTCGTGTTAGAGATCAAGATGTACAGAAAACTGCATTCAGGACCCGATATGGGCATTATGAGTTTTTTATTATGCCTTTTAGTTTAACGAATGCACCTGCAGTGTTTATGGCTTTGATGAACAGAATTTTTGCTGCTTATTTAGATCAGTTTGTTGTAATCTTCATTGATGACATCCTGGTATATTCAAAGTCAGAACAAGAACATTCACACCATCTGAGAACAACTTTACAGTTATTGAGAGACAATCAGCTGTATGCAAAGTTAGAGAAGTGTGAGTTTTGGCTTCAGCAGGTGACATTTTTGGGTCATATTATAACTAGAGATGGATTAGCTGTTGATTCCACTAAGATTGAAGCCATTACTAAATGGCAAAGTCCGAAGACCGTTCCTGAAGTTCGGAGTTTCTTGGGGTTAGCCGGTTATTACAGACGGTTTGTGAAAGACTTCTCCAGGATTGCAGCTCCGTTAACAAAACTGACTCGAAAGAATATTCCATTTGTATGGAATGAAGAATGTGAGTCTAGTTTTCAGGAATTGCAACAGAGGTTGATCTCAGCCCCAATCTTGTCATTACCTGAAGGAAGAGGAGGATTTGTAATTTATTCCGATGCTTCTGGTATAGGATTGGGATGTGTACTGATGCAGAATAACAAGGTGATTGCTTATGGTTCGCGTCAGTTGAAAGAACATGAGAAGAACTATGCTACTCATGATCTAGAGCTTGCAGCGGTTGTTTTTGCCTTAAAGCAATGGAGACATTATCTCTATGGAGAAACTTTTGAAGTCCATTGCGATCACAGAAGCCTTCAGTATTTATTCACACAGAAAGATATTAATTTGAGGCAACGCCGTTGGCTGGAATTAATTAAAGATTATGATTTTCCATTCACATATGTACCTGGGAAAGGTAATGTAGTAGCTGATGCTTTGAGTAGAAAATCAGCTAACTTGGCATCCATGGTGGGTGAATGGAATTTACTTGAAGAATTCAGAGATCTGGATGTATATATAGATATATTGGATGACCGAAAATTGATTGCAGAAATGTCTGTCTTTGAACCTATGTTGATTACGGAGATTAAAGATAGACAGTTTGATGATCCTGAATTAATTCGAATCAGAGATAATATTGCTTCAAGACCAGATTTTGTGTTGGTTGAAGGAGTTCTCTATTTTAGAAATAGATTGTGTATACCAGCACAAGAAGATTTGAAACAGGCTGTTATGTTTGAAGCTCATCACACTCGGTACTCTATGCATCCAGGAAGTACCAAAATGTACAGAAATCTCAAGGATAGGTTTTAGTGGAATAATATGAAATGAGAAATACCAGCATATGTGTCTTCATGCCTAACTTGTCAACGTGTGAAATTTGAGCACAGAAAACCGCCTGGATTATTGCATCCTTTGCATATTCCTAGATGGAAATGGGAACATTTGACTATGGACTTTGTATCTGGTTTGCCTATGACCAGAAGACAGCATGATACCGTCTGGGTGATCGTGGATCGTCTTACAAAGTCAGCACATTTTCTTCCATTTAGAAAGGATATGGGGTTTAATGAAATGGCCAAACTGTTTGTGAAGGAAGTGACTAGACTGCATGGAACACCGGTGTCAATTGTGTCAGATCGAGACAGTCGGTTTGTTTCTACATTTTGGCAGTCATTCCAGAATGCAATGGGTACTAGACTTCGATTTAGTACTGCATATCATCCACATACAGATGGACAGTCTGAGAGAACTATTCAGACTTTGGAAGATTTACTTCGTGCCAGTGTTATGGATTTTGGAAGTGATTGGGATGAACATCTTGCATTGTGCGAATTTGCGTACAACAACAGTTATCACTCCAGTATTGAAATGGCACCATTTGAAGCTTTATATGGTAGGAGATGCAGGACTCCTGTTAGCTGGGAAGAAGTTGGCACAAGGAGTTTTCATGGTCCTACAATAATTGCAGAGACAGCGGAGAAAGTACAGAAAGTACAGGACAGATTGAGGATAGCCCGATCCAGACAGAAAAGCTATGCTGACAATCGTCGTCGTGATCTTGAGTTTGCTATTGGTGATTGGGTATTTTTGAAAGCTTCTCCGATGAAAGGGACAATCCGATTTGGACAAAAAGGAAAACTTTCACCAAGATTTATCGGACCTTTTCAGATTAAAAGTAGAATTGGAGATGTGGCTTATCGTTTAGAACTTCCAGCAGCACTTTCAGGTATCCATAATGTTTTTCATGTGTCTATGCTTCGAAAATATGTGGCAGATGCTTCACACATCATTAATTTTGATGAAATTCAAGTTCAACCGAATACCACATATGTAGAGAAGCCAGCACAAATCATTGATACCAAAGAACAAGTTCTGCGTACAAGAACGATCAAATGGGTCAAAGTTTTATGGACTCATCATGAACCCAGTGAAGCCACATGGGAATTGGAAGAACAAATGGCTCGTCGATATCCAGAGCTATTCGTTCAGGTAATTTTATTTATTTTATTTAGATTTCATTCGGAGGACCGAATGATTCTAAAAGTGTAGGAGAATGTTACACCTCGTCCCGAGTTAATCACGATTAACTCTAATTAATATCGACTAATATGGATTAAGTGTGATTAGTTGATTTAAGTGTAATTAAAGATTGAAATGGATCAAATTAGTCACAACTAGATGGATTAAGTTTAATGAGATACGTTGGAAGAGATTAAGTGAATTAATTTGGGTTTGAGACTCAAATTAGTGGTTTTGAGGACTTTACTTAAATACTAGTTTATACGTATTTCATCGAATGTAGTAAAATTTGATACCATCGTGTGTATCTCGATGAGTACATGAAATTTCATAATACACTTGATTATATTTGACTTAAGAAGAATCAAGTGGGCTTTGAATTGGCTCAAAATGAAATTATATAGAATACATGGGGTTGAAATATAAATGTACACAAAGAAGTAAGAGTTGGCAATAGTACAACATGCCAGAGAAGAAACCACATGTCATCATATGTCCCAACATAAAATTCGTTTGATAAGTCAGAAGAAACAGTTCCTGAGCTTTCTTCATTCGTCTTTTCTTGTTTTGTTCATTTATGTTGGGAGTTCATAATTGAGATTTGAAAACGAGAATTATTGTCGTCAGCTCCTTCATCGACTTGTTGATTTTCTTTGGAGATTGAGATGACAGGAATTCAGATTTCCTTGTATATAGGCTGACAATCAAGTACAAGGTTGGATATTGGGTTCTTTCAATTCCAAGTTCAAAAGAAAGAGGATTAGTGTAGTTGAATCAAGTATCAGGCAAGTATAAACGGTTCTTTATGTTTAATATGTTAATTATTGTAGTTTCAATTTCATGTTGTGAGAGTTAACCATTTTGTGATGGAAGTAGAATTACTTTGAATTGGAATAAATGAAATGGAATAGATATGTTGAAATTATGTTGAAATGGTGTTTGAGGAAGGGAACAGGAGGTTTCATAATTTTGTGCAGGTTGGAATTGATTTGAAGAGAAACAGAATTTTGAAACGGAGTTTGTCGAAATTTTTAGGTAGTGTCGGTCAGCTGACCGACAACCTGACCGATGTTATAAAATGGAAGGAAATCTCGTCTCTGATTTTCAAACCGACCCTGACCGACACATGACGGTCAGCCGACAAGTATGTATCGGTTTACCAACAAGTCAACCGAAGAACAAATCGATAAAGTGATATTTTAAAGATAAATTCTAAATTAAAGCCTATTAATTAATCAAAGTAGTTTGCACTGTTTATACCTCTATAGGTGTTAATTAAGGGGACTTTAATGTACATAAATTGTAATGTCTATCGAGAATAATACAAGTACATTAAATAACCGAAGATTTCACTTATTTGGTTGGTATTAGATTATATTCGTTCATTGTAATTAAATTAAATGAAATTAAATGACATTATATTGTGTATTGAGTTTGGCACTACATAATGATTTCGATAAGCTCATTGAGCTGATACTGGCTGCAGCAGTTATTTGGGAGTGTTCCGGAACTCCGTGGTGATGTCAGTAGTCCCTGGCCCGATCACTAATAATTTCCACTAATCCTTCCATATGGAAGACGGTAATCCTTCCTGTTTAGGAAGATGGTATTGATTAGAAATGTTATGTGAGTTGCCAAACTTTTAATAAAACTCATAATTGTTAATGCTAATGTTATTGATTTAATCTATCATTGGAATAAACATATAAAATGGTTAGGATGTGTAATCATGGAATTGTTTATACTTTGCTGAATTGTTAAATTCACATTGTGTTATTAATGGCATTACAGGCCCAGTTGCCTCTACCTGTCCCAAGACCACAACGACAAAGGAGGAGACCGGTCAGGTTCCTCCAGGAGGACTCGTAGAGTGGAAATAAATTTTATGAGAGTTGATTTGAGAAAAACGTTTCATACTTTTGAATCTTTGCATTGTATATAAATATGCAAGTGAAGATGTAAATATGTTTGTTTTTAAATTTGAACAATGTACAATTGTTTATAAGTTGATGTTCCGCATAATGTATGTTGTGATATCCCTTGTGAGTTTTAAATGATTGAAATTCACGGGAGTAAGTATGTAGCGCGACTCGGGGTTAACTCGATGTTTATCATAATCTCGGGCTCGGGTCATGGCACAATGTCTCTTGTCACATCCAAAACATGGAAATGTCCGAGTCTGATAGATTTCTTTTTATCTTCATGTTGCCTTAATGGACTTTTTATGTAAGACTATCTGGCCCGGATCCAATTTTTCACTCATTCTGGATCTGGGTCCAAATCTTTGCTTTCATTCTTGATATCAGATCCGGGACCAAAACACAGAAACCAGTCAGATCCAGATCCGGAGCCAGAGGGATCCATCCCGTAGAGAGATGAATTCAGATACACCATGATTTACACCTATCAATGACCATAGTGGCTTGCTTAAAGAAGAAGAAGAAAGATGTCCGCAGAAACAAAATATTCTTTGTTCCTATGCTAATCTTTGAATCAGGGAGTTCATAGTGGGACTTTTAAGCTGGTTTGTTTGTATAGAATACATAAGAATATAATTCATGGTCAAATTGTCTTTATTGAAGAACTATTAAATAAGTGAAGGGTGAAAGATATAAATTATAAGGAGATGTGTGAAGGATATAAGGTAGAGAAGTGATAGACCTTAACTTTACTAGGATTTGAATTACCAGGGTGATGTCTGGCTATTCGTTTAACATTCCTGATTCAATGTTCATTGCAGGGGATGTTACTACAGGGTCGCTTTTTGCATATTCACCTTCAATTCTTCTCACAGAGTCTTAGAATTTCTAGTATAAACAAATATGCCATATATATCTTTTCATGGAGTCGCTTTCTCATGATTTTCTCTTTACATAGCGGCCACTTAAAGAAGATTTCATCCCTCCACCTTGGGTCCTTCAATGATGCTGGATCATCCAAGGGTGTGTGGCACCTATATTTTTTGTTTTGGAAATCCTTTTTTTTTTTTTGGGCATGTATAAAGAGTTGTAGAAGATGCAGAAGAAGAAGAGAAAGATGAAGAAGAAGAAGAAGTAGAAGAAGAAGAATCAAAGAAGATGAGAAAATGTTTTCTTGATCCTTAAGCAACTACATCTGAATACATATATATATATATATATAGGAGAGTTCCTTCTTCAATCACAGGCGTCAGTCTCTAACAGACTGAGGTAGTTACAATCAACTAATGCCAGCTGTGCAGGGACAATAGACTCAGGTTAACTCAGTGATAACAACACTGGATTTCTGAGTGGACTCATCTCTTACATCCCCCTTCAAGCTGATGGGTTTGTCAGAAACAAGCAGCTTGGACCGAAGGAGGTGAAACCGCTTTGGATGAATGCCTTTGGTGAAGATGTCCGCAACATTGTCTTGAGTAGAGACGTGACGAACAGAGAGGTCTTTACGAAGAACCTTTTCCCGGATGAAGTGGTAATCAACTTCGACATGTTTAGTGCGAGCATGAAAGACCGGATCGGAGGCTAAAGCAATAGCAGAAACAATATTGTCACACCAAATAGAAGGGCAAGAAGGAAGACAAATCTGCAGATCGTTGAGTAATGTTCGTACCCATGATAATTCAGCTGCAGTGTGAGCTAAGGAGCGATACTCTGCTTCTGTTGAGGAACGAGCAACAGTGGATTGCTTCTTGGCAGACCATGAGATAGGAGTGGGTCCAAGAAAGACATAGAATCCTGTGGTGGAGCGACGATCAAGAGGATCTCCAGCCCAATCCGCATCCGAAAATGCTGTAAGATGAAAGCTCCCAAATCGAATATGAAGACCAAATGTTAATACCATAAAGAGTTGCAGAAGATGCAGATGAAGAAGAAGAGAAAGAGGAATAAGAAGAAGAAGAATCAAAGAAGATGAGAAAATGTTTTCTTGATCCTTAAGCAACTACATCTGAATACATATATATAGGAGAGTTCCTCCTTCAATCACAGGCGTCAGTCTCTAACAGACTGAGGTAGCTAGTTACAATCAACCAATGCTAGCTGTACAGGGACAATAGACTCAGGTTAACTCAGTGATAACAACAATGGATTTCGGAGTGGACTCATCTCTTACAATGTATAGGGCATGTTTGACATCATTTTGGAAATGTTACGTTCTAAGAATGAATGAAGAAAAACCTATTTGACAGGTTTTTTGTGAGAGAGAAGATCTAGAGAGATAGATAGAAGGGAGACAGAGAGGGACATGTTTTATAGATGTGCAGAAAGGGGGAGAAAATGTTAGCCAGACAAAGTTTTCTTCATTCATTTTCGTAATGAAACATTCCCAGAATGATGCATTCACCGGACATAATCACATAAAATTATTAGCCAAGACATGATGCATATATAACAATAGATATTTTCATAAAATGGTGCGTAGTTATGGGTGAGGTATGATACAAAATCATACCTTTCCAAATGATGCTGATGTAAAAACAGGTTGCAGACCAATAATATATCGAGGGGCAAGATTTAAAGAGATTGAACTGATGGGCACTACCAACACCCTAACTTTTGATGCTCATTACTTCGGACAAGGAGATTGATAGTAGTTTGAGGTCATTTTGGGAAGGTATATTCCAACATTAAGAATGGCAAATACCAGTTTTTTCTTCAAATCTATTATATTTTGAGGTCTTTGATCCAACAAGAATAATCTCCTTGGTGGCACGGTTGAATCCACACAAAGGCACACCAGTTAAATCTGGAGCAAATTTCGAATACAAGACATGGGGAGCAAATCCACGTCATATGCCACTCCACCAACTGTCACGTTCGTTCCAAATCTATTATCTATAAATAATTAAGGATTTATTAGCTTTATTTATAAGTTTTATTGTAGTTTGGATTCTAGATAGTTTTTTAACTATTTTGGTTTATTAAATACACTAATTTTTAGTAAGAAGTCGAGTTAAAAGTATTTTCTTTTTTTATATAAAACATTGTCCATGAAAATTTAATAAATCTCATCTATTTCTCTTTTCATATTTGTGATCGAGATTCGTTCTTATCTTTTGAGCCAAAAATCTAAGTTTTATTGTTTGGGGTTGATGGTGATATATCTCTCTCTCCAACCATTGGGCCAGATTCTAAAATCTAAACTCTCCTACTAATTAATTTGATTATTTTTCTCATTGTAATTGTCATATGATAATCACCCATCAGATATGTGCCCGGTAAGGATGTCAAATGGTTCCGGCCGGCCCGCCAGTCAACGGGCTGTGGCATGGCCCGTGCCGAGGTGTCTGGGCCCGTTGGCTCATTTGGCCCGGCCCGCCATGCATGACAGACCTGGCCCGCTAGGCACGACCCGCCTGGCCCGCCCGAAAATGACCATTTTTTAAAAAATTATCCATTTTATCCCCCCAACCGCCATAAAACAGTCATATAAGGGGTATTTTGTGTTCTTTTCAATTTTACAAAGTCTATAAATACTCTAATCCTCCTATTCCTTTTCTTTTTAATCAAAGTTTTATTTACAAAAAAAAAAAAATACAAAGGATGTCAATCAGTATATAATAGGTGGGCCCATTGTGACAAAATCACTGTGAAAATTGGGTCCAAATAGAACACAAACTTCTTCTGTGCATTTTTTATTTTGGCACCTACCAAACATCACTAGATGGCTTTGTTTGGCTAGGTAAACTTGGAAAATAGGTTGGGAACTGGGGTCTAATTGAAACCAAACCTAAATTTATTGACCTAAATTACATCTCTTTCTAATATTCTTCTATGGCCCGGTCAATAGTTATAAACTTATAATAATAATCCAAAAAATATATGTAATGTTAATTTTACTTTTATTATGATTATATGATCCCATTAAAACATAATCAGCTCTAAGTATAGTTTGGTCTCTTCACTTGTGCCTCAGACCATGGATCTCGTCTTGGACTCATAGGTGTCTCTTTGGAATGTGTCCAATTAGATATTAGGTCCTAACCAACCCATATATATATACAGCCCTAGCCATAATAAATATAAATTTAGGTGAGAAAATAAGGCTTTTTAAAAGAATTTTTTGTTGAATTAATATTAATTATTTAAACATGAGTAGGTCGAGTTTGACCGAACCATTTAAATATCTTTGTCATTCTCCGTGCTTGTTTTCTAATTTTTATTTTTGATATTGATAAGAAAAAAAAAAGGACAAAAATATGAAGGAGGCCTGACTGGCACACCGGCTCGGCACGTGGCATGAGCGGGCCGAGGTTAGAGAGGGCCATGCTGGCCAGGCCCGGCCCGTTTGACATGCCTAGTGCCCGGCCAATCCTTTTAACTTTTAGGACACGCCGTACCCAATATAGGACCATGATTCAAAGGTTCAGATTTGCATTGACCTTCCTTTCCATCCCCTTTAATTAATTTGTGCCGGCTCAAGGTGGTCCTATACTAATGGACTAGTGTCACTCTGGAGGTTTTTTTTTTTGTCATTTTAGTGTTAATCCGCGCATGGCCAATGCCTCCCAGCTTACCAACGGTGGCGGACCCAGGAAATTTTCCTTTGAAACACTATAAAAAATGTGTATGGTTCTCAAAATACTTAGGATATGGACATGGTTCTGCCCCAGATTACCAACTTGCCATCTTGGCAAGTTGGGCTTGGTTGATACCTGGCCTGGTCCCCCAGAATTGCATTGGAGATCCACGAACTAACCGCAAGGGCATCTTTTTTTTTTTTTTTTTCCTTGGTGTCCTCTTGGTCCGGAGATGTAAAAGAAAGCGACCACTCCAGGGTTCGAACCTTGGAGGGAGGTGTGGGAGGTGGGTGTGCTATCCACGGCCACGCCTGTGATTCCCACTTCAAGGGCATCTATATGATGCCTCACTTTCCTTAGTCTTATCAGGTTGTCCCAGATGCAACCCAAACAATTTGGAAAACTATCTTGGTAGCTTGACCATCAATGAAAGAGTAAGGCAAGGCTAACATGATCGATTGGACTAATCCTCATCTTATTCCAAAAATCTCACCCCATTAAGATTTTTAGAGAAAAAAAGTTGCCCTCCTTTTCTTATTCTACTATAGGTGGAAGGGTTTGGTTTGAAAAGGACACTATCCTTATCCATTCACTGTCCTCCTTGGATCACTTTTGTCCTGTGAAATTTCATTCTTTATTTAGTATTTACATATAATAGTGAAAGTAATATCAATTCTAAGAAGCAGAAGGTTTAGGAAGGAAATTTCTTGTGTAACTTGGCAAGTAACACCATGAATCGTACATGACTTGATCATTTAACACATGGAACATCAATGGACTAAAGGAGGGCAGTGTATTGGTCATCTATGAAAAATCTGGGGCCTATAAGATCTTATGTGTCATCAAGACCGAGTTGATGATGGCTAGCCACCTGATTTATTAAGTATGGCGTGCACCCTTGTTGTCCAAGCCCTAGTATTACTTACATACAACCACCACCAAAAAAAGAGGAATCTTTTCAAACTTGAATTTTAGTTGGACTGATATCCTCCGGATTATCATGTGGAGAAAATGTAATTATATGTACTTCACATATAAGATCAAACCCAATGATGCATATCATTTCAATTGGCCTAGAATTTAGGCCGACGTGAAAGATAAGGAGGCATGTGATACTCATACATATGAAAAAAGGTGGACCTCAGATAGGTCATAGGTTAACCAGTTAGCACCGAACTTATGGTGATGATTTTCTTCTATTTCAAAGCCTTTGATCTGATGGCATGGAATTAGGGTTGTAAACGGGTCGGTTCCGGTCCGGGTCCAGGGTGGAACCGGAACCGGAACCGTTTCTAAGAAGGGGAACCGGAACCGGAACCGTTAAGAATAATGGGAACCGGAACCGGAACCGTTTGTGAGGCGGGTCTGGTTCCGGTTCCGGGTCTAGACTAATACCTGTATTTTTCTTTAAAAAATTTATACTTTTTTCACATTTCAATTGGATCACGTACCTACAAACGCTAATGTGACATTTTGTCTATCAATAACAGACACTTTTAACCAAAAACTCAGAAATCACATCCAAATAGGCAATGAGATGTAGAAAAAGTAGAAAACCCTAATGTAGAAAAGTAAAAAGAGTTCTGTTCTCACATAATAAAGTTACCTTATGTTAGTATATATTGGGTCGGGTCCCGGGTCCACGGGTCTGAGCCACTGTGGATCCGGAACCGGAACCGTTTAGGTATCGGTTCCAAAAAAAGGATCCGGAAACGGAACCATTTTCTTATCGGGACCAAAATAAGGACCCAGACCCGGATCCTAACGGGTCGGAACCTTCGGGTAATCGGAGAATCGGGTACCCATTTACAACCCTACATGAAATGTTGAAGCCAAGTTAGGCTTCACATCTTACTTGCCAAGTTAACATAGCGTGCTTCTTTAAAGAATACATGCCTAAAGATTAATCATTCTCTGCAATGGATAAATCCACATAAATTCTCCATATCCTTCAAATCTCCTACAGGGTCTTAATACAATGCGAGGAGGAATATATGTGGCATATATCTAAAAGAAACCGCATACATATTCTCAGATAAAAAAAAGATATGAACATTTTGATATTTTATTGGGGGACCATAGCCTGAAAAGAGAGAAAGATTTCAGATATTTACAAGGTTCCATGGTCTAGTCACAGCTTCTATTTGCACCTCAAAGATGATAGATATAACATATGGATTTCTTGCTATAAATAGAGCTCCCATTGTATCCAAGAAACCATACAAACAACATACCAAGCAAGTAAGCAACATGGAGTCTATAAGAAAGCCAAGAGGGTTGATGGGAGAGAAGCTGGTGCTATCGTTCAATAGGGCACAGCCTTCCTCTGCTTCAGTAGGATTCCATGTCAATGAGGAATTTGTAGTTCCTCCTATAAACACTGTGAAAGCCAATAGAGGTGGTGGTGATTTAGGGAGCAATGGTACTGAGGAAAATGTGGATTTGAGAGCTGCAAGATATATCTCTTATGTTCAAGAGAGATTCAGGCTAGAAAGGGCTGATGCAAAAGTGTGTAAGTATTAGGAGATGTTTGCAAGAAATCTCAGACACCATATCTTGCATTTGTCTTTATATAGAAGATGAACTTTATTAGTAATCTTAAAAGGGATATGGGTCTAGTTTGTAAAGAAGTGAGTGCATGTGTTATTTTGCTAGTTGTGAATGTCACAAAATAAAATGTACAAGCTTCTCCAATTCTATCAGGTGTTGGGTGACACTTTTCTACTGAATTAGTCTTTGTTTCTTCATGACTTTTTGGTCTTTTGATCTCAACCAGTTGTATGTTGTCCCCCTACATAATGAGTTTGGATTATGACATGGATAGCAGGGATAACAAATATAAGGGCCCAGCATGAAGGAAACCTGGCCTGGAAAACTTTCTATTGCTTGAAGCTTTAAATCAGAGATTTCCCAAGAAAGAATGTTCCTTTGGTGGACCAGAGCTTTCTCCTCAAAGAGAAACCTCTGAAAATCAGAGATTTCCCAAGAAAGAATGTTCCTTTGGTGGACCAGAGCTTTCTCCTCAAAGAGAAACCTCTGAGAGAGAGAGAGAGAGAGAGAGAGAGAGAGAGAGAGAGAGAGTCAGACAACCTTCACACTTCATGTGGAGCAGAGTCGGACAACCTTAACACTTCATGTGGAGCAAGATTTATTGTTCATCACTTGGAGATAGTTTTCCGTGATGTGTGGATAGTTCTCATCAGAATAAAACTATCTGTGTTTATATGTAATAATTTCTCTTCAACAACTGATGACGTTTTGAGACAGATCGAGGTGGTTTTTAGTAATATTTGTGGTGGATTTGGGTGAAGTAACCATACTAATGGGTTTCAATTTTCTTGAGTGTTGGAAGAAAATCTTTCTTTGAAGTTAAACTCTTAATGTGAAATTAATTCATGGGTAAGTGTGGATATCCAAGGTGAGAAACAGATTGTGATAGTTGGACAATGTCAAGGGAGCACATTTGAAGGAGAATGGACGATTACATTAGGCATATTCAACATTGACTCGGTAAAAGAAAACTCAAACACTTGAGTTCCCATCTGAAAGTTATTAGACCAATCTCCCTTGTGCAGGGTCCTGACTTTTCAAAAGCCCGGGCAAATCACTAAAATGGGCCATTTATTCATTTTCATAGTTTTTTATTATATACACATATATAACATGTTTTCATATATTTAGCTCAAAAATAATAATTTCATTAAAAATCAAATAATATCATATGATAAATATATTTAATACATAAATAAATAAAATTTTCATATAAGTCAAGCAAAATTTGACTAGAAGTTCTGAATTATTTATTAATATTAATGTCAGACATCAAAATTATTGCTAATAGCTTACAAAAATACAAAATATAAACTATTATATTTATACTTGGCTATTTTGATTGAGCAGTGGCCGAGTGGTCCATAAACCATCTCAAACCAGTTAATCAGATAGGCAAATATAAAGAATTAAAGATACCTTATTCTGTTATTCATTTTTCAAAATTTTATCTGTTTAAAACTATGAAAAATCATATGATTCAGAATTTCAATCTTCAGATAATCAGATCATCGGATAAATACATAATTACATATTGTAACAAAATAACAAAACTATTATAGATTTATAGAATAACTGAATAAGATTATTAGATTATAATTTATAAGAGCTAATAAGTAAGAAGATAGATGTTTACAAAAAAAAAAAAAAAATTACCCGGTTTGGACTTTGGACGAGATTATGAACTGTCTGAGAGTCTGAGACTTGAGAGAGAGAGAGTGAGAGGCATGCAGATTGCAGACTGCTGAGTGGTGTTTGGTTTGGAAGTTTGCTGGAGAAGATTTGGTTTGGTGAAGAAAATTGAATAAATTGAATTCATCGGTGATGGGCAATTAAGCAACAGAGGCGGTGGGTTGTTTTGATTGGCTCTTTCGGGACGATGTCAATTGGGGCAGTGGACCCTTTTTAGTTGAATAAATTAATGGGCAATTGCCAATTGGGCATAGTGCAGTGGGCCATTTCTATTTTAATTGTCTTTGTATTGTTACCTTGTTGAGCTCTTTTAAAACAAATATTTAGACTCATTAAAATTTTCTAAAATAAATTATTAGGCCATATGACTTATTACATGTAATGGAGGGCCCCTTTCAATAATGGACCCGGGGCAGCCGCCCCTCCCATGCTTGCTCATGGCCGGGCTTGCCCTTGTGTCTCTATGGCTGCATGATTAGAAGCACATATACGATCACAAGGTTTGAGGATTGGTACGTCCTCTTCTTATTTTTATTTTTATTTTTTTGAAAGTTATTAAAGAAAGAGCATTCAATCCAGTTTACATCGTTTACCAAAAAGTCACTTTGCATGTTTAATTTACTTCACCGCTCAAGATGACTTAATTAATTATTATTAATGTGGCAGTTGTTGTTGGTCAGTCAGGATGGCGTTATTGTAAGTTAACATCAAGAACATGTTTTCCAGCCACCTCAAAAACTTCAAGATCTAAGAAAGCATGGGGCATCATCCACTTGAATCAAAGAAAATAACTAGTAATAAATCAAATCATGTATTTGTCGAGTCTCCTTGTGTGGATAACCCACTTGAGAAGGGTTGTATTTTATCCACACATTATAAAGTCATAGGCTTGGATTGGCCTAGAAATCATTCCCTACTCAAATGATCTACTTGCTCTCTAGAGTCTTAATTCCTAACATTGGTGACTGGCCATAGTCGGTCCAGTATAGTACCACCCCCTCCGCATTTCATGGAGATATGTTGGAGACAACTTCTTGGGAATGAATGACAGATTCCTACCCCTGGTTGATAATGGCTTGGTAATTGGTCCATGGCCTTTCCTCTCCTTAAATCCTGACATGATATCATGGATGGATGATTGGATGCTATGTGGTGGACCATGCTTCTCATTATCTTTTCCTTTGTTTTATAATCTGACTCATCTTGGCCACCCAACTTTGGAAACGGATTCCCTCAAACAGGGGGCAACACACTGTTTCTCTTTCTTCCGCCCCCTCTTCCGCCCCCGTGTGGCCCCCGTTTGGACCAAACATCGTTCAGGAGATCCGGTTCCCCCAACTTTAGCCAAATGATGAATCCATGTCACCTGTCACAGTTCTCTCTTTTATGAAGTCATCTCATCACTCATGGTTCTC
This sequence comes from Litsea cubeba, assembly GCA_012931725.1. Lineage (NCBI taxonomy): Eukaryota > Viridiplantae > Streptophyta > Magnoliopsida > Laurales > Lauraceae > Litsea > Litsea cubeba. Next base: position 16,291,871 of record CM022946.1, read on the forward strand.
TCTTTTAGTAAGATCAACTCTCTCTCTCTCTTGTGGGAACAGTGGGATGATGGACGAATGTCATCTACCCAATGGACCTACTTACCTTTTTTTTTTATCAGTAACAAGAATAGTCACGGAGAAAAATAAAATACGAAAGAAAGCTGGGAAAGAGAAAGGATAAGAACAAGATACAATGGAAAGTAAGGGAAGAGAAACAAGAGAGAATAAGAGAATTTGACCCATCCCAAACGCTTACAAAAATCATACAAGGAGACAGCCTATCGACCCTCTTCTTAGCTAAAAGATCAGTCATTGAATTAGCCGATTTAACCTCATGATGGAACTCAACATTAAGAGAAGAAGAAAGCTCCTTAATTTCATTAAAATGAAATTGAATTTTTCATGGGAAGGTCTTCCTATTAGACACCCAAGCAACCGCATTAGAAGAATTGCTTTCAACAATGAGAGCCTATCACTTTCTATTAGACATCCAAACAACCTACTTACTTTACTTTAAGTTGACCAATTGGATGGAGAACATGTGTTGAGCCTATCACTTCCACCCATTTCAAAGTTCTCTCTAGCTATTTTGCAGCTTTAACCCCTCAAGACCTGTGCTCTTGCCTATAAATGTTGTTTTTTTTTTTTTGTTTTGTTTTTTTTTTTTTTTCTTTTTTTTTTTTTTTTGTTTCAAACATTCTATAGGTGTTTTGCCCTTTTGTTCTTTGCTTTATAGGTAGTGTAGGCTATTGGAAATAAGGCATCCCACATTGCTCAAGTTCATCTTTTGAAGAGGCTTTATATGTGTTTTCATTCCTATACTCATTAAGAACTTTTGAAGACTCTTGCCATGAGCCTGCACCCACGAGATTGGTCCGGAAAATGTTTGATCGGGCGTGCGTCCACGACGCGCACCTTGCCTCGCGCGTAGGGGCTGCTGATATGTAAATGCCATTATGTTATTTGTTGTGACTTAATGGCTTTAACGTTGATGATTAATAGCCCATTGGATACCAATCTCCAATGGACACACAAAAAATGAATTTCTCTTCTGCTCTTTTTCTCTGAGCATTCCGAAAAGGAGTCTACAGTTCAGGCCAACCGTATGGCTGAGAACCTTCGCACCTGGGTTTAATCTAGATGGGCGTAAGACTTAATGGCTTTAACGTTGATGATTAATAGCCCACTGGATACCAATCTCCAATGGACACACAAAAAATGAATTTCTCTCCTGCTCTTTTTCTCTGAGCATTCCGAAAAGGAGTCTACAGTTCAGGCCAACCGTGCCAACCGTGTGGCCGAGAACCTTCGCACCTGGGTTTAATCTAGAGGGGCGTAACTCGTCTTAAAGAGAGCGTCATCAGACGTGCCTCGGCCATAGATCTGCTGCCGTTGCTGTTCCTCGACTTCCACTTACAAACCACAGTTGCAACCTTCAACAATCGGGTATTATTATTTTGTTTCACAGCAACCCATGTTCTGTGGCATTTACAACAATAATTTGATCACATCTCTCCCGACTTTTCACAAAAATCCCCATAATTAATACTTAAAAAGGTCAAAATATAATCACATAAAAAGGAAATTATTGATTACCAAGGAGAGTTCACACCATCCACGGAACCCTTTCAAACATGCCAATTGAACTACTATTCAGGGATAGTAAGGAAAATCAAGGGTGATCATGGGTCTGATTATGCCTTGAACAACATTCCTGGCTAACACTCTTTATTCTCTATTTTCATATGATTGATCATTTATTTATTTTCCTATAATCTATTTACTAATTATATTATTTCAGCTAAGATTCTAGTGTGTAATTATTGAGGTTAGTTTTTCTTTATTATTTATAACGTAGGTATCCACTAGGTCTTTGACCCAACAAACTTAATCCTCGGGGTGACGCTCACTAAACCCACACAAATGTGTATTGGGCAAATTTGAGGCGGTTTCGAACACAAGATGTGGAAAGCAAATTCACTCCTTATACCACTCCACATGACCAACTCTCACATGGGTGTGCCTAGTTCAAATACTCATTCTATTTTTTTTCTTCTTCTTTTTAATCTGGATTACAGGGACAAATGGCAACTCATAAACAGATAATCATAAGATCTAGTATAATCTAGTTTGAACTTGGACAGTCCAAGTAGAAACTTTGCCCTTTCTCTGATGAATATGTTGATTATCTGTTTCAGGCCTTGGATCGAATGGTTGATAGTGCTCACTACTATATCATAAACCGTTCCATGGCCGAGAGCACTCACTAAATAACCTAGTCCCAAACTCTTCTTGTAACAATTGGCCAGTGGAACCTAGAAATTCTATCTAAAAATCTGTATCCCAAACCATTCCATGGCTCAATCCCAAACCATACTTATCCTATTTTGAAAGCCGTAGAGAGTGGCCCACTACTGAAGCAGTGGAGGATTCGATCAAGTCTAGTTTTTAATGTAATAAAAACCCAATGAGTGATATGAATGCCCATGCTCATGTCCTGCATTATATATAAATAGGAATATTAAGGGCTTATTTGTATTAAAATACATATAAATTCATGGTGAAATAAATTATATATAATGTGACTGTGTTAATGGGTCTCAATTGTTCCAAACAGTTGTAGTATACAAATCATTTAACTTATTTCAATCACTAGTGTGGAGATAGGATTTTCAATCCCCTTAATTTTACTCTCTTCCTCCCCCTACTTGATAGTTATAGCTAGGGATGAATACACCTTGGGGTGGACCCAAACCATTTAACTAATTTCAATCACTAGAGTGGAGGTAGGAACTTCAGTCCCCTTTTACTCTCTTCTTCCCTCTGATTGATAGTTATATCTAGGGATAAATACACCTTGGATTGCGGTTGGGGTGGACCCAAACCCAAATTACTAAGAGAATTAATACCTGATGAGTAAGCTGAATCTATATGTACTTTTTAAAATCTTGAAACCCCAACCGAGGGAGGTTAGGATCAGGAGCCCACACAAGTGAGAAGAGGAAGCCCATAAAATGAAAAGGATAGCCCACATAAGTGGAAAGAGAAAGTCTACAAAGTGAGAAGAGTGACATATCTAAGGATTATTTTTTGGGTAGCACACAACCAATGAGCAATCCTTAGCAGTCAAAACGCTTTAATAATAGGTTTAGGGCCTATTTATTTGCATTAGAGTACATATGAGTTGAACAAGTAGCATGGTTTATACCATAACTAGTTAAAAATGAAGCTCAAAGGTGAATTTTCAAAAATAATCATCAAATAACCTTTTCTTTTATTAAGGAGTTAAAATCCAATGAAAATGGAAAATGAATACCCAAGGCTGTTTTCATCCCTTTACCCACAAATCGACTCACCTAGGACCAAGACCAACTCGACTCGGACAAGTAGACCCACCAAGTAGATTGAGATTTAACCAATTCCCATGTCCACAGACACCTCGAGCCAAGATTTATTTTTATAAAACTATTAGTTCATTTAAGATCATGCTTGTAATGTTTAAGGTACGCTAGTCTTGGTACTCTATAAAACTAAATGCTTAACTACAGATCATACATTAACCAATCATGTCTTTGAGATGATGTTTGAAGCTTATTCTATTTTTACATATATGCAGTAAAATATTGAAGGACTCCATGCTAAATCATAGGTATTAAATGTTGAACCCACCAAACAAAGTTCAGAACCCATCCTTCCTTGATTTTCTTCTGCATCATATCATGTATAATTTGGAACACCATCCATCCTTGATTTTCCAATTCCTGTTCCATAATCACATAATTATGTATAAAAAACATTGTGTCAAATATAAAAGGGCATTTCAATCAGTACTTCCTGTAATTGAAAACTTTGAGTTATGGACTTTCTTCAATGGATTCTAATTTGGTAGATATATGGTTGATTGTGTGTATGTTAGAATTGTAAATATGGTTTTAAATACGTAAAGTCTTTGAACTAGACTAATAACAGTTGAGTCCTACTACATGGACGAACTCATGGACAGAACCATGGACTAACTCTATGAGTTAGTCCATGTAGACTTTTTAATATGTACTGATCGAAACTCCATCCTTGCCTCATCTTGCCACATTTGCAAGTCCTACAATCTTTGTTTTTATTTATTTAAAAAGAAAGCTTTCATTAATCCAACCAAGCAGACAGAAGACTGCAAAAAACTTACACACCAGGCATGGATCTGGAATCTGGAAAGCCATTCTGGGAAAGGGCCAGTCCACGCCATGGCCTTGACACACAATCGACCAAATGAATAGGATTGTCCAATCGGTTTAATCACTGCACTAGGTGATTAGTTTACTTTTTTCATTGTAATATATTAAGCTTGGAGGTTTTGGCTTCGATTTTGACTGTCGGTTATGCAACTACCCGTTCAATTTTCCATCAAACCACTCATATTTCGGTTGTTCTTATGTGATTTTACCCTTTTGCTCCAATTTCTATGTTTTTATTTTATCCAGCTTGTCCTATGGAAAGAGGTGAGTTGTTTTAATATGTGATTATTTATTTTGCAGTGCCGGGAGATAACGTCTGGAGCACAGGTTATTGGGCTAGTTATACTATATTATGCTAAGGGGCTTTTGGATTCAATTCTAATCGGCAGTTTTAATTTTGACCCACAGTTATGCTTCTACATTCTCTCTTCACTACTCTTGCAACTACCCACACTCATTTCTTTCATCAAACCACTCATGTTTCAATTATTCTTTTATGTAAGTATTCCCTTTCTGCTCTAATTTATCTATTTTTGTTTTATATAATTTGTCATATATATAGAAAGATGTAACTGTTTTTAATATATGAAAATTTATTTTACAGTGGATCGGAGATACCTGTTGAGCACGGGTTATTGAGGTAGTGTTTAGATTAAGTTGTTGATAAAGAACTGAAAATGTGTTTAGCAACATGGTTTTTCACGAAAATCTAAGGTATGTAGATATTAAATCTTTGGATCCATGGGTGGAAAACTTGAGAAACTGAGAATAAAAATTGTAGTGATTCCTCCTTTGTGAGGTTCTGGATTACCTTGGGAATCTATTGCGAGTTGATTATTGGCCAAACTTCTTGAGCTTGTGTCTGTCTCATGCAACTTAACCTCAAAATATAGAAGCAAAAATTAGTTATAAATGGTAAAAAGTATAAGATTTTTAATGTGTACAATAAGTATGAATCATGTAGATTCTCACCTTTCTTTGCAGGCACGCATTCTCGTCTTGGAGAGCTCTTTGCTACAATCAAATTACGTTGTAACTCAGAGATGATACTTACTTTTTAATGGTTAACGTGACTTGAACCTACAACTTTAAAATTGCAATATGAACACGTTCCACTGTGCCAAAACTCTTGGGTAATTTAGTGATGGTAATTGGAGTACTCTATCATCTAAGTCAGTTATAGTTTAGTTATTTGGTCATGTTTGACATTTTTCTATTGGTTTATCGAGGAATGCGACTTAATCAAAAGGGGTGAATGATGAAAGTCAATTACGGAGATGAAAAGGTAACATCAATTTTCACTAATAAAAAGGGTAATAAGGAAGAGAAAGTAACACCAGATTTTCTCTCCCATCGTTGAATTCATATTCCTTGTGAGGGTAAATGTGATCCCTCTCTCTCTCTCTCTGCAAAGGTTAAAAGGGTAAGGACCTTTGGCTCATCGTGTCTTCTGCCCTCTCATGTTTTACAATAGTACTGGTCTTGAGTCAAAGGCAGGCAAATTTTACGAAAATTGCGAACGTTGAATGTCATAATTGATGAGATGACTAGGAGGACGAGGAGAGACAAAAGGAAAAGTAAAAGGGTTTTATGTTTGGTAACTTCACTATTAAAGTGAAGCGAGATGAAGTGTCAAATTAGAAGATAAAAAAAGAAGAGGGGTCAAATCAAATTGTGATGACCTTTCATCATTCAGTGAAATGAGAATGTAATTTTTTCTTTTTTTTACCTTCTCTAATAAAGAAAATGAATTTTTATCATTTAATAGCACGAAAAAGTGATTTTTTGACTTCTTTCTCTAAAAGTTAGATGTGTTTTTTGAAACAGGGTACTTTTTTATTCGACTGCTTTTCTTTTGTTGTCTCTTAATATGACCATTGACCTCAGTTCACTAGTAAAGTAGATTTCCTAAATAGGGGCATTTTGGAAATTTTTACTACCACTAAACGAACTGAGGGAGTTTTATCTATTTTTTTTTTGGTAATTTCAGCTAAAATTCACTTTGACCACTGGTGAAAGGTGTATTTGAGGATGCAAGAAAAACAAGAATTGTCATTGTGATTGTGAAAAACTCGAGTGTATTTGTAAATGCCAAAAAGAAAGGTGTGCATTTGCAACTAAGGGCGTGTTTGTTTGATGAGAAATTCCACAATAAAAATGAAGATTATTCTGATTTTCTATGTACCCTATTGTTCTATTGTATGGTGCAATTCACACTTTCATTGTGAGAAAAGAAAACAAATTGATTTTCTTTTATAGAGAGGATATCAATTTCCAGTAGAAGGGGTTGGAGAAAGGTCATCCCTAAAGTGCGGATTCCTATCGTTGCACAAACAAGTCTTAGAAGGAAACACTAATGAACATGCTTAAAAATAAAGATGTTTTTTCCACGCTCATTTCATAGGTCAATTTTGACCGACTTGGACATTTTTTATTCATTCAGTTTGCTATGATTTCCCACAGAAATCGATGGCTATAGAGTTTAGAATCTCACCTTCCCTTTCAACAAGCTGATGTGCTCAGATATTATACACCGCTGCATAGATATACAAGGATCGTGAATTAGTTGATCTTATATATATTCATACATATGTGAGTGTGTGTGGGAATTTCTAATGCAAAATTCAATGTTAAGCATACTTCTATCGCCTAATAACAAGTTAGATTGTGAAACGGAGAGAGGCATAATTGTCGCCCATGGAGTCCACTAGTAACCAAGGTAGACTATTCGATTAAAGATTTCATGACAGTTCAGATCAGCTTGAAGAAATTTATATTGAGCAAGGAATGATTTAATGAAGTCCACAGCATCAGTTGGTATAGTGCACATCTTTGAATGGGATAAACAAAGTTGTACGCATAGATTAATGATGATGATTGGTTATTCTCATTGAAAATAGTATCTAAGGCTATGCTACTTCACCAAATGTCTACTCATTTAACCAGAGGATTCCCCCACCTCACCCGAAATTTACTTCGCTCACTAAAGAATTAGGGGGCTGGGCCCCCCACGAGAAAAGGGTAGGAATACCCTTTATACAAAATTAATTACTTTCCCGTCCAACAATATCAAGTAAGAAAGCAACAAGAGGAAAGTAGAAAACTGGAGACAAAAACATGTCATTATTTAGGCCGACTATACAACATGAAACCAAAAATACTTTAGACACCCAGCACGAGCTAGAACGAAAATACATTTTTGACGATGACAATTACAATCGATTCATGTTTTATTTGGTGTTCTTAGTTTAATGATAGAGAGATTTTAGTGGTTGGTTAGTTTTAAAACTTTTTATTAGTGGGTATCTTAGTTCGAGAGAAGTTCTGTCTTCAGAGTTTTACTAGAAAAAAGATAGTGAGGGTCATAGGTCAAATAGACTGTGGAGGCTATGTACGTCGTGCAGTCATGCATGGAGTTGGATCAAATAATAATAAGAGCTACTGTTCCGTCCATACAAGTACAAAGATACTTTCCACCTTTTCAGCACTATACTCTCCTATTTCCTCCGCCCCCTACATGGGACGTCGAGGAAATGAGAGTTGGTCCTTTTGTCATCTTATGGAATGTACAATGGTCAGACTGTGTGTACGTACATACTATTATTCTACTTCCATTGTTTTGTAGTGTTTTTTTCTTAATCTCTTTTTGCCCTCGACAAGAGGCTTAAACACATGCAGCAATGACATCATGTCTTTAACCAGTTAAACAATAGTCGTGGACATATAATGTAGTTATTTTGATCTTGGACATCTTGCTGAGCTTTATACCCAAAATAACAAAAATCAGATTAGTATCAAATACTGTGGCTGTGCATTTCTTCAACTTCATTATAAAAAAATGCTTCTTTAACAATAGTAACAACCACTCTTTTTGTCAGTCTATACTTGTATGATTAGAATTGCCCAATCGACAAGATTTTACAAAGTGGCCTATCAATGCTTGATACATTATACAAGCTAGCTAGGAAAGGATCATGGGTAACTAGATGCACCATAACTTATTTGGCAGCTAGGTGCACCCCTTAATTCTTCTCTTAAATATATTTATGTATGTATGTATATTTATATAAATTGAGAGAGAGAATAAACTTTTAAACCTCATTAAAAATAGTTAGTTACGCTCGATACTTCGAGGTTTCTTGCATGACTGATGCCGATTTTCAATGTGTTTAATCGAAAGTTAGAAATTTATTTGAACTCCTTTCTCTCCATCTTTATATTTTATCATGTTATTTACATTTAAAATATATTAAAACCAATTAAAAGTGAAGATTTTAAGTGTTTTATAACTTTTCTAAGCATTTTCAAAGTTTCTTCTTTCAGAGAAATGGGTAAAGTTGAAACATCTGCCTATTCATGAGGATATCAGTTTCAGGTACAGAGACTCTTTCTAAAACCGAGGGAGGGAGGAAGGGAGGGAATTCATTATTAAGTGTTTACACTATGTCTTGTATAAGTCACACTTCCTCAAACATCTGATCCAATGAGAAAAATCTCATCACCTTTCTAGTGCGAATACGTTCAACTCCAACCTTGACTTGGCGTTCCAACTGCTTTAGCTCTTTCATGTTAAGTGATATCAAATCTTCTCCAGCCAAATGCCTAGGAAAAATTATATTATATTAGTTAGTTCAATGTTTGCTTATCTTTTTCGCCCTTAAAGAGAGTGTGATAGTGATGCATACTTTAGTCTTGCTTCCAAGGAATCTTTTGATCTCCTCAAGTTGTCGAGCTCTGCTCTCCAAAACTAAAATGGAAAAATGTAAATAATAAATGAAAGCGTTCACTCACTTATATTTCAATATCAAACAAATATTTAAGAATCTTACACTTGTATCCTTCTTTTCTATGACTCAAAATATAGTTTGAGAATATCCAAATAACAGAGGAGGAGGAAAATGGATGAAAGGAAAAGAAAAGTTAAAAAGGTTTGAGATTGGTGGGCAGTAAAACCTACAATTAGGCATATTGTAAAAGAGATGCATGCTTAACAGGACAGTGTTAAGGTCATCAAAATATTTAAGAATATGAGGTCTGTTAAACATGAAGATAGTTAAGAAAATGAGGTCTGATTAACATGATAAGGATAAAATCGTATGAGATCTTGACATGACATTAGAAAACTCTCTGTGTTGGTCTTTGTTGTATCAGCAAGGAGAAATGATCCGAATGAGCCCAGATACACATCCGTACGTGTATTCCCTTCAAATTCTTGAGAGTCTTTGGACTGAGGCCAAAATCTTGATAGAAGAACACATTGGATCATAACCAATCTATTGATAAGTGATCATGGGCCTTTCATTAGAGTGATATTTATATATCCTTGGGTTGAATCATCACATGATTCAATCCATGGTGAATATCACTTGGAGGTTATCAATATTTAGGCTCTTTTCTGCCAAGGGGAAGGTTGAAATCCAGTGTTTTCCTCTAAAGTGGGCACCACTTCTGAAAATTCAAGAAATAGAATTAAAATTAGTAGTAGTATTATAGCAGCAGTAGTAACGGTAATAAAGAGAATGGATCATTTCTCAAGCATGGCTTTAAATATCAAGCAGATGCAATACAGGATATCAAACTGGACATGACCCAACTCACACCTGTAACGCCCATACATATCTCCGATATAGGTTAATAAAGGAACCAATATAAGCCAATAAGGCTGGAAATACCGAGTACATATATATAACCCACATCAGCAACATATATTTGTAAAGATATAAAGTTACCTCTATTGTTCTTGGATGCCTGTCATTCAGTTCCGGTACTCCGGCCATGCTACGATATTTAGAAATGGTCCTTTCCATTCTGCATCAAAATTGCAAAACCAAAATACCATATGCTCAGGAGTAACACATAGGTTATAGGTAGTACAATATGATTCATCACACACACAGGCAAATGTATTTATAATCTTTTTCAGAGTGAATTTGGCTCGGTAAAAATTAAAATGGAGAAACAAAAATCACGTAGCTAATTCCAACATAGTTGAAACAAGACTTTAATGTTATTGATATAATTTTCACCCACACATATACCTTTCACTGCTCGAGATAAAGATATAGAGAGAGATATTTACGTACTCATGACTGGAGTACTGGTATGCTTTTCCAGTAGCGGAGAAGGCGATGAGAGAAACCTCAGCGTCACATAGAACAGAGAGCTCGAAGGCTTTCTTGAGAAGCCCATTGCGACGCTTGGAGAAGGTGACTTGCCTGCTGGTGGTGTTCTCGATTCTCTTCAGCTCCACCTTTCCTCTCCCCATGTTTTCTCTTTTCTCTCTAAGAATGCAATGGGTGTTTGGAAAGAAAGAGACTAAGTAGTGAGAAGATAACAGAGAAAAAAAAGATTGTCCTGCGGGGAAGAATTTTACGATCGAGGAATATAAGAAGAGATGAGACTGACATGAGAATGACCTCCTCTTTGCGTCTTTGCACCTCTTTCTCAACATGACATCGGTGACTGGACAGCACTAGATAGGCTTGCAAAAGTAGTCTTCTTTCAAAGAAAACTACCAAAATGCCATAATGGTCGAAGATGCAAACAGATCACAAACTGTGGGGAATTAGTCCTGAATAAATTCGTACGAAGTACTGTTTGCACCGGTTAAGGGCTGAATAATATATTAAAATTAATATCTCATTCATATAAATTTATTTATAACAAACTAATTAAAAAATTCAAATCAACCAGATAATTATGAAAAACAAACCTTTCATCGCTTAATCCACGTCAACATACATAGAATAAAGGATTCATACGCATTTATACTCATTTTGAATACTATATAAAAACTTTTAAAATAACTTTAATTTATAGTATTAGAATGCATCCATTTGAATTGGGTTACATCCACACAAATGGACCCAAAAGATATTTTATTGAAAAGACACATATTTAACCTAAGAGACACTTTTTATTAAAAATGCTCATATTATGTGTTTTTAAAAGGACACATCCACAAATGAGCCCTAATAAGCTATTGTGGCTTCTCCTAAGGCTAGAATTGAGTTTTTTTTTTATCCAACATTTAGCTTTAAAGAGAAAGAAAACTCGGAGCCATATCCCTGGATTCGACATGGAAACTATGGCTGCATTCAAATCGCATCAAATAAAAAAAACTTGAAAGAAAGGGGATCTGATTTTAAATAACACTAGCACAATAACCCCACATGGCGTGGGTGCTCATCTATCTAACTACTTCTGTCTAAAACAAGTGAATACATATTATTGGTATTGTGTGGTGTAGTGGTCAGGTCAATGCATAATTAGTGGAATTAGATAAAAGGGCTTCAAGATAAAATTTTCAAATGTACAAGTCGGGCTATTAAATGGTAAATGATTAAAGCTCACTAAATCATCAAATATCCTTATACATCTTAACTAATTACGAATGTAAATGTATACAAATAAATGACACCTTAAAACATATATATACGTTTTTAATATGTGGATATAGTTGTCCTCCATCCGGATTCTGTTTTTTGTTTGAAAAAAGATCACTTTGAAAAAAAAAATTATATGTAAAATCCATAGATGTTTATGATACAAAATTAAACATCCTCATGTTGAAGTATCACACCCTAGACTAGTAACTAACCCATGGTAGTAAGAAAAAAAAATTGAAAACTAATCGATGAAAATGAAAATTACAAGTCAACTTAGGAAAGATGAGATTGTGACAAAATTGTTTAAGTTACAAGAAAATCTGAACCATAAAAAACATGGACCGTTGGATTAGAGAGGGATCCTGCCTTCATTCGGGTGTCGACACGTTATGTACTTTTTTGTTGGAAACTTGAGCGGGAAGTGCGGTGGTGCTGAACCATGATATCAACATCCAAGTCACGACAAAACATGTGGGCCAGGGCTTTTTATCCTTCCCCTCTACAAATGCCTCTAAGACCAACTTATTTTACAAAAAGCCCCTCCTTCAAAGGAATTCCACTTCCACTTCCAAGTTCCATCTATCCATTGCATTGTATGGTGCATGCCCTTGCATGTTGATGTAACAAATCACAATTCTGGACGTTCTGATCTTGGGCCCACCTCCTTTAATTCTAGAGTGAAGTTAGGGTCGGTCCAAGACGAGCCCACTTGTCTTGGACAGCATCAAATAGCAATGGAAGCTAACACTTATTCTTGGCCCATGACCAAGCCCACTTACTGCATATTTTCAAACAACTATATCCTGGTTTTATAATTAGGGATCGCAAACTTGACCGGACCAACTCAACTGACCTATTTTCAACCCGCCAAATCCAACCCACATAAAATATATGGGTCACATTTTCTTGACCTTTATAAAAACAAATTAGGTGAGAGTAGCCCATGGCCCGTGGTTGACCCGAATTTTCTAATGGGTCGGCAATTAGATGGATTGGTTTCAGTGCACGGGCTAGGAAAATATTAATGGACCTTGGCCCAACTTCTAACGGACAGAAAAGTGGGTTTGGACCTCATATAGTTCTTGAACTGAAGTTGTACCTCAGATGAGCTTTTACAAATTGGGTCGGGTCACGTCAGGTTAACTGAGTTGACCTACACAGTTGTTGGGTTAGAGCGGGTCAAGTCCGGTTGACCCGCACGAGGGGCGTGTTTGGGATCAAGACTCCCTTTTTAAGAATGGGTCGGATATGGGTAAGCCTCCAAACTTTAGACCCCCACCTACTGACCTAACCCATTTGCCACCTATAGTTTTTAAACATAACTATTTGAACTCCACTAATAGGGAGAGCCAATCTCTTGTGATGAATTTGATGATGCAATGGGTAGGATGAATTGACTTGGGGCAATGAAAGCCATGGTAAAGGTGGGCCATGGATTCACTTCGGCCCGTTTTGAACCAATTTTCATTGGAATGGCCTTCTGGGTTGGGTCAGAAGGCAACTGGCCCAACTCATTAGGGTTGAATCAGATCATCTACACTTTATCCATATTAATGAAGCGTTAAATGGGGAAGTGCTATCAATGAGTCTTACTGTGGCCCAGATTTGCAAAGATTTGCGTTCATTTAGGCGGGCCAGGACATGCATTTGGTCTTGGTCTAACGAGACGAACCACATGCCCTAGAATCTTATCATTCTAGGATGATCCAACCATATATATATATATATCCTTTAACCCCCAGAGGTTGGTCGAGTGGTTAGGACCATGGTTTCTCTCTCTTTCAGAGCTAGAGGTCCTAATATCGATCCCTGATTCACCCCACTTCTGGAATCGAAGGTTGAGTTGAGTCCACTAGTGCTATCATCTGGGGGCCACAGGGGTTTTACCTAGTTTCTCTCTAGGCCCGAAAGACTAGCCCAACCCAAAGAATTGGGAACTCTCCGTTATAAAAAAGAAATCATATATATATGGGTAATATTCAGGTGGGAACTGTTCTCACATATTATGTGAGAATTTTTTTGTGGAGCCCAATTGTGGGCCCCATTTGGGGATAGGACCAGGGGAGATGGAAGATCTATGTGAGTTCACCCCCAGTATCCAGTTTGACCACAAATCCATACCCCGAACCCCTTCATCAATGGCCCACAAGTTTGAAGGCTTCATATTCAAAAAAATATTCAACTCTCGATCCAATGGTTGAGTCCATTCGGATGTATGCCAATCCTTGAGATTAGTGACTATCAAGGGGTTCCCTATTGGTTGCTAGATTCGGATGGGTTGCTAGTTGGGCTATGCAAAAAAGTTCTCATATAATAGGTGAGAACTAATTCTCACTTAAATATTTCTATATATATATATCCCCGCTTAGAGGGGTCGGGTCCCCTAGCCCTCTGCTGAACGGAGACGACCTCGGGAGAGGTGGGGTGCCCTCTGGTGAGGGAGAGAGTTCGAACGAGGTAGTACAGCCTTCAGGTGGGGAAAGGTGACCGTTCAAGTTCAAACTCTGAGCAACCAAATAAAAACTGACGCTTTTTACAATTGAGGTAAGAGATCGACCGTTCTTGATCCAACCATTGCTAGGCCACCAATTACCATCCTTGTTGCTCCCAACCAGATGCAAAAAAGAGAACCACCTCTGGACCTCTGTGCCGTTTTGAGGACTTCAAACTTGTCCAATCTTTAATTAGTCATTAGAAATAGCCGAAATTAGAGGTATCAAATTTCATTTGCTCAATTGGGGCCCAGAAATGTCATTAAGAGCTAGTGGCGGGTTTGGGGATTTGCAGGTGGGCCTCCCTCACAAGCTGGACCATTCCTTGGCTAGGAATGTCAAGACCATCTTTGGCAATCTATTCCTTTTTGGCTTCTAGTCTGAATCTATATATTGAGCACCTGTGCTCCCTATTACTATGATTTCTGTCTTTTGTGGGGCCCATCTAGGATAGTTGGGATCAAAACCAACAGATTAGTAGTGTAGTTTTAAATAAGGGGGATTGGTTAGATTTCCAAATCTAATGGATCTATCTTGATTGAGAAATGACCCTCCAAAATCAACGGTAAAAAACTTCATGATCTAACCACACTAGATAAGAGTTCCATTTCTCCGATCTCTCGCGGTAGAGTGAGTGAAAACTTAAAGAGTTCAGAATCTTCAAAGAGCACTGATTCCAAAATAAATCACATTGTAGACTAGAAGGAGTTTTCTTAAAATGTAATCCATATCCAGTTTTCAGTTTTGGCCTAGTCCTGTCAGCAGAAGATTTTCAAATAGGCATCTTATGGTGTAACATCATACATAGTTAACATAATTGTCAAACCATCGTCGCTTCAACCACCAAAATTGGATTTTCTCCAAGTCTTACTGTTTCCATCAACATCTTCAGATTAGGACAAAAACTCCTTATACATCCCTCCTTGCTAGTCCTTCCTGCTGGAAGTTTGTGATTCTACCATTCTAAAGAATAAAATAAAAAATTTAAGGTCCTATTTATTTGCATTAAAATACTTATATAAGAGTACAATACATAAAGTGGTTAAAAGTGAAGATTAAAGGTAAATTTTCAAAATGATCATCAAATAATCTCTTCTTTGATGTTTAATTTTTTTATTTCTTTTTTTAAAAACCACCTTTTAATCTTCATCTTTAACCATGCCATGTATTTTAATGCAGACAAACGGACCCAAAGAATTGAATTTTGTGGGGGGTTCAGCCTGTTAAGACATATTTGAAAGCCACTAGAATCACTTGGGCAAGACAGGCAAATGATCTAAACCACGGAATTGAGTTATTTGTTAGACCATGTGAAGAAGCACACCACAAAGTTTCTCATTTCCCCTGCATTACAATACTCAGCAACCCTGGACCAAACCTGCATAACCTCTTCTTAGTACCTGGACCAAACCTGCTGCCTAACCTCAATTTAGGAAGGTGGTTTGTAGCTTTGACTTGGGCGTTCAGTGAGTCGAATCCACGTGGGTCCAGATCTAGATCTAAAAATCTTTCTGGGTCTGAATCCAGTTTGGGTCCTGGAGCCAGATCTGGTTATTATTTTTGGATACAAATCCCTCTAGCATCTCTTTTTCCAGGGCGGTGAAATAAGGCAACCCAACCTTTCACTTTGCTCAATCATAGTCTAAGAAGGATACAATGAACCATAATTGAGCCCTATAGTTAGTAGTTTATATTTCGAACGTTCTTTCGATTGCCCTACATCAGATGCCTTGCAAATTCTTTCTGATCTCATTATGATTGTTTTGATGCATAACTTATCAAACACCCTCGTTCTTCATCCATCAGTACCAGGTTATAAAATGCATCCTAAATAACCTGGTGACCATTGGATGGTCAATGGGGGTACCATTCATTTCTTGAGTTTTAGATCAGTTACAATGAAAAGAGAAACAACAACAAAACCAAATATGCTAAAAAAAATAAAAACTGATAAATAGAATACTAAAATTAAAAAAGTGGGGAAATACACCAAAACTCCAGTGTATAGTCTTTATTTCACACCCATAGAAAAGAAGTCATCTACATTACCCCCAACACCGACACCCATGAAGAAGAAACAAAAATAGAGAAGCCCATGAAGCAGAAAGAGAAAGAGCACTTTCTCTGTGTCTTTTGTGGGCTTTTGTGGAGTTAAGTGGAGTGTTGTTGAAGTAGTTATCCGGTGTAGATGTGGACACCGACGGCAATGAGGAAGATGGTGATGAGTCCAAAGAAGATGACGGTGTGGACCAGGATCGACAGACCACTGGTCTGGAAGTTGTTGAACTCCACCACCCTGCTCTTTCCTGGCAGCTGAAACAGCAGACCAGGAGTCAGTAACACGAACAGAACCACTGCTATCACAACTGGACCCCAGTCAGCCATCTCACTGTCTCTACTCTTTATCTTCCTTTGATCAGATGGCTTGATGATAGATAGATGATGAAGAAGAAGAATACAAGAATCAAGATGCAGAGATTGAGAGAGAAAAAATAAAGAGTAGCTATAGCTTGGGAGAAATAAATGAGGTTGGTCAGTGGAAGCAATAGAAAATACAAGTATGGCTTCGGAAATGACGTCCATCTCGAGAGAGTGAAGACCGAGACGCATGAAGAAGACTACACGCGGCACGGCAGCATCTGAGAGACGGGCATAAGATAAGAAAATAATATGAAGACAACGTGAAGTTTCTCTCAGATCATGTTGTTGGGTCGTTTGAATTTGAAGATTGGGGGCTCGGGCTCGGGCTCGGGCTCGGGCTCGGGCTCGTAAGGCATAGATGGAACTTAGAAGTGAAGAAATGAAATTGGTTCTTTGTTGGCTTTAGAGTTCAGAAGGACTGTAGTCTTGCTTGCTTATAATTTGGAAATAGATGAATCATTGCAATTTGGTAAAATTAGTTTGAGATTGGCAGATGACTGTAGTCTTTTTTTTTTTCCTTTGATCTCTTTAGTCCAACGTCTTAACTCTTAACCCTAAACCTCAAGAGTCAAGACAAAAATCCCCTCTAGTGTTTGTGTTCTGTGTTGTTGGAACTTTTAAAGGTGCACTGTGTCATTTCTTATAGGCTGTTTGACTAATCAAAGTGTTGTCATCAACAGAGCCTTGTCTGCCAATTTGAGGTTGGCCACTAGTTTAACAATGCTTAGACTGTAAACCTAACTTTTTTCTTAAAAAAAAAAAAAAAAACAGTAAACACAATGCTAAGATATGTTATTTAATTAACAGTGGAACATACTTCTGGTTGACAATGTTTTATTGGTAAAGTAATGGTCCAAAACCTAAAAATAAATATTGTGATCTTAACAAGGAAACAAAGTATGAGCAAAATAACAGGACACGGTATGTCTTAGACTGAAATGTCCATTGCTTCTTAGATGCACAGGGGAAACCTTGTTCATGGTAAGGTCATCGGCTGTGGAAAGTTCTTGCTGTTCAGAAACTTACAAAATTCTTAAATTTAACAGAAATCACAGCTTTGGATGCATTTGGGTACATGTACCAATAGCATGTATCTATCTCCAAGCAGGATCCATTCAGGAGCGATGTGCCACTTGAGTATCAGGCGCTCACAGGTTAAGACTGGTTCAAGACTTTCTGAATGCGCATGAGCATCATGATCGTCCAAAGTAGTAAGACATCAGTGTGATCAGATGGACGGTTGTATCTTCACAGAGTCTCTGACATGTAGATATAGTACATTGGTTAAGGCTATATAACCAAGGTGGGTTTGGTTGCACCCCCAGCAGACCTGAACCCAATGTTATTTAAGTGCGCCATGTTTCTCACCTTCGTAGGTTAATCGCTGTTGCAGATTAATGGCCCCACTGTTGGAATTAAGGCTACAGAACTGATGAAAAAATAGAATTTGAAACAAAGGTACACTTTGTGGAGAATGCGGCGGAAATCGACTAAAGATTCAAAAAAGAATTTTTGCAGGAACTACCCCCGAAATACAACGGTCTTCACAGATAATCAGGCTTATTTGCATACTATGTCCAGTTCAAGCTACGGAAACCACAGAATGCTCATGAGAAAGGTTTTATTTGAACCCAGACTACCTATTTCATATCACAAAATAATGTCGTTGGGCAGCATTAATTAAAAATACAGAAAAAAGGATTTGAAGTTTCTGCAATATCTTAGAATATGGGTCCATCGGGCTGGGTTTGCAACCCCTAAACGCGATAATGACACAGAATGCGCGTTGCGGACACATGCCCAATTAAACGGTTTCCAAACTAGCCCTCTGGGCTAGGCGGGCTTGTGCGAGCACATAGGGATTGTGGTAAAAGAGTCCAAAACAACTTAAAATGTATATGAGTGAAAATATTGAATTTGAATAATGTGGGATCGATCCCATGTATTTCATATATCCTACACCACCCTCAAAGTGTGAAAAAAGACAAAACTTCTTTTCAAAGTAAAGTGGTTTTGAATTTTTGAAATAACCAAAACCCAACACCCACAATCCCCATTTCAGCTTTGGTTTTTAGTCCTAATCATAAGATTTTTAGCTCCCACATATTTTACAACCACACTATCAGGCATCCCAGACCCACTCAAGATTGCCCTCCACCTTTTCATGTGCACATATATTCTTCACAATAGGGGAAAGCTAGTTATTCTTCTTTCATGGAATTGGACAAACTTAAGCAAGGAGTAACCTCTCTAGGTTTAAAGAATATATTCCAACCATAAAAGCAGCCACCCCACATCATTTCCTTTTCCCTTTAAAACCTTTGTACTCTTCTTACCGGGGATGGCCATGGTCCGGGTCCGCCCGAACTGTCCCACTTTGGGTTGGATATGGGCTATGTTTTAACCAGTGGGCTGAGCCTGAGATTAATTTTCTGGCCTGATTGGTCAGCGGACTCGGTGTCACCCTATGTATGCTTAAAGGCCTGCACTGCCTTACATATGTATTTAGCACCCAAGGAAAAAAATTTGCAAATGGGTTGGGCCTAAGCCTGACTTTCAGGGGCATAGTCTTATCCGGGAGTGAATATTAGGTCCAATAAGTAAAAGGTCTGGGCTTGAACAAGCTACCACTTGCCCATGAACACCCAGCTTCTTCCTCCTCAAGTTTGGAATCCTCTCTCAATCAAAAAAGGTTTAAAAAAACATATATTCTTAATGCACACCAACCATCAGCTCTATGCCAAGAGCTTAACCCCCTAGTCCCTCTAGTACTCTTTCAGAGAGAGAGAGAGAGAGAGAGTCCGTTTGGGTTAAATCCAGACTCCATTTGGGTCATTTGAGGCACCAGAAACTCTCCCAGAGCCAACCAACACAAGCAGAGTGATGTCGGCAGACTGGGGACCTGTCGTTATCGCAGTTATTCTCTTCATTCTCCTGTCTCCAGGGCTATTGATTCAGCTGCCTGGGAGAACGAGGGTGGTCGAATTCGGGAACATGAGCACCAGTGGCCTCTCCATTCTAGTCCACACCATCATTTTCTTTGGTGTCCTCACTATCTTGGTCATAGCCATTGGTGTGCATATACACACAGGTTAACCTGATGATCTTTATAATCTCTTTTAAGACAAAGGACCTTACTTATTTCATTTGGGTTTGTAGTTATTACTCTTATTTTCTACAAGGAATCTTTTGTGGCATGTTTGTGTGCTTTTTCTTTGATGGAATGTAAATAAGATGGCTTGAAACCATGGATTGTTCAACTTCCAAATTCTAACATGGCTATGGAACTGTGGAAGGTAAACTTCCTTGAAGAGCTTTATTTATGTTCTAGTTTCTTTTGTGCCTTCATTGATTAATGTCCCTCTACGCACATGAGAATGATGTGGAGGACATTGCCCTCAAAAAATATGTTCTGATGTTACTTGATGTTATGAGATCTGGTAAGATCTCAACCTACAGATGCATTAATTACAACGAGGTTAAGATGTTTCAAAATCATCTGCACCTGTGTGCAAGATCAAAACCATTAATCGGGTTAGGCCATCTAGTATCTATCTGGTCCTACCTGATGTCAAGCGCTGAATTTGGGAATGAGCATGTGGATTCACATGTGAATGGTCCTCGCAAATATATATGTGCTTGTGGTCGTCTCCCTTTTGGATGGAAAAATACCATTACCAAGACCTCTAAAAGACACAAGTTGACCAAAATACCTCTAATTTAAGGAAAAAACAAAGTGAAAGTGTACATTATATTGTGAGATCATGTCTTGTAATGTTGTGCGCGTGTATGCGGAAACGTGAATCAGCGATCGAATGAACAATTAAACCACACAAGACAAACAATCACACACAAGAGAACATTATATATATGATGTAATGTGTAACCCATGATAGACAGACAAACAGAGAGAAGAGTGAACCTAAAGGAGAGTCGAGTTTTCTTTCCCGTGGACGTAGGCAAGATTGCCGAACCACGTAATTCTCTTGTGTGTGATTGTTTATCTTGTGTGGTTTAATTGTCCATTCGATCGCTGATTCACGTTTCCGCATACACGCGCACAACAAGTGGTATCAGAGCCCAGGCCCAAAGTGGACAATATCATATCAATGTGGAGTTTGTGGTGGTCCACTGTACTAACAAGTGGTATCAGAGCCCAGGCTCAGACTTAGCCCGGAGAATCCTCAGATTGCCAAACAAAAAGGTGGTGGGCCCAGTGATGCGCAGGAAAAGCGCAGTACTCACGATTGGTGGATCCGTGGTGAAGCTCTCGAGTTGGCTCTTCTCGATGGAGCGGACGGATGGATGATCGTTTGAGGGGAGGCCCGGTAAAAATATCCAAAGAGATATGGTCCTTTGTTTGAGGGGAGGATTGTTGGAGATGTACAACCAAAGTCTCACATCGGCTAGAATTGGGAAAGATCATGGGCATATAAGTAAGACTAAGTACTCCATTGATATGAGGCCTTTTGGGTAGAACCCAAGAACAAATCCATGAGGGCTTAGGCCCAAAGTGGACAATATCATATCAATGTGGAGTTTGTGGTGGTCCACTGTACCAACAAGTGGTATCAGAGCCCAGGCCCAGACTGAGCTCGGAGAATCCTCAAATTGCCAAACAAAAGGTGGTGGGCCTAGTGATGCGCATGAAAAGCGCAGTACTCACGATTGGTGGATAACAAGTTGATACCACTTGTCAGTACATTGGACCAACACAAACTCCACATTGATATGATATTGTCCACTTTGGGCCTAAGCCCTCATGGATTTGTTCTTGGGTTCTACCCAAAAGGCCTCATATCAATGGAGTACTTAGTCCAACTTATATGCCCATGATCTTTCCCAATTCTAGCCGATGTGGGACTTTGGTTGCACATCCCCAACATGCAATTGGTCATGGTGATTGCTGCGAAATGTGGGTAAAATAATAAAAACAACTTGGGCTCGAGTGGTGATTTACATATTGGATTTAAAAAGCGAAGGTCCACTTGTGAAACAGGTGAGCAGGACATATCTGCTTGCAGGACATGGCAACTCTCCTATGGAGATGAATAGATGATCTACATTGAAGGAAAATAATTGGCCTGAAATATTAGTAAAAACTTGCTATGGTTGGGCTTATCTGTATATCAAGGCCCACATTGTTAGGGGTGCAACTTGAGCCGGCTGGGCTCAGTATTGACCTAGTTTGAATTGAGAATGTGAATGGCTAAAACAATGATTAATTGAGCATCAATTGATAAATTATGCTTAGTCTCATGATGTGCACTCATTAACAATGGTAAAGCGCCTGATTTGGTGTCATGGTTCAAACATGGGTTCACTAGTTTTACATGCCTCGTTGAAGACATCCGATAAAAATTGAGATGATATAGAGCATGCCATGCTTACTAGGCGCATTTATGGTGAATGAGATCACGCATTTTCTTTAAAACACATAACATAGTTAAGAAATTTGGAACCCATAACTGGGAGTTAGTGGAGTGGCTTAAGGCATTGATTTTCTCCCATAATCTTGTATTCGAAACTTACGTCAGATTTACCCGGTATGCGTTTGTGTAGTTTTGACTGTCATCATTAGATGAATAATTATGTTGAGCCAAATACCCCACAAATACCCACTTCATTAAAAAACATTTAATTTGGATGGTACATGCTGTAGCATTGCCGCATCTTAGATGATTCATGCCACTTCATCATTGCATTTTGTAAAGCTTAAGGTTTCTTTGTATAAAGACAAATGGACAGGTGAAGAGTTACCATCCAGTGGAGAAATGAGAAGCGATTTTAAGGTGGACGCTCCTCTTGCCCCCATTCTATCGGCTATTCGTTGTGAATTTTAAGTTTACAAAAGAAAACTATGTATGAGAAAAAGTTTCTTACAAAAAGTTCTAGAAAATCAAAACTTTGTCATGGTAAATGGCCCATTTGCTTGAACGGATCTGCACTTTTGGTCCCTTCGAGTCCATGTTGACTTAATTCTTTTAGAATGGCCTATATGATTGTGTCACCATAAGATCTGAAGTGATGACAGAGAAGAAAGATTGGAAGACAGTGAAGCTCCGGCACTAAAACAGACCACGACAGAACCTATGATCGCTATAGCGAACATAAGAGCGAAGGTAAAACGGAGGCCCGAGGCAGAAAGGGGTCTCGCTATAACGAGCCTGGTATTTTGTGCCTACGCAAATTAGGTGTTCTTTCCGAGTTGAATTCAAACTGTTATTCTTATTCCACTCAAACTGGAAACCTAAGGCACGAATTTAAGGATTATATATTCTGTGTTTCTCTCAATCCAAAAAAGACATCATGTCTCTCCTTGTTCCGAGCAAGAGAAATCAGCACGCTCTGATTTGTGATGCATGCCGAGTTTTAGGTGATGTTTTAAGTTCAATATATGGGCTGAGCTTCAGCACACATGCCTGATCAGAGTGAGGCTCAGGCCAGCATCTCGAGTCACTTATAATGTCTATTATTGATAGATATGTCTCACCAGGCCATAATATATATTGTATTTTCGTTAGTGAAAATTGGCCCTGGTTCTGCCAATCTTGTAGCTTGGCCCAATATTGAGGCCCTACAAAGTAGCGCAATACTGCCCTAAAATCTAGTCCAAAGGTTTGGTTTGGACCATGCCTTGGCCTGGCCTACTTTAACTCTAATAGAGCCTCAAGAAATAAAAAAAATGCGCGCGTGCCATATAAAGTTGGTGGGGATTTCCTATGGAACCCTCTATGCAGGGTTTTTTCTTTCCTATTGATACCTGCATTTTGGGGTGTTTAATTTTTTAGATGGTCGGGATTGAAAATCGTGCACATACAGTACTCCTATAGATGAGGATTTTGCTACAGTTGACCACATTGATACATTGATCTGAATAATATATTCCTGAAGATTATCTGCCAAAGAGAATCTGGCCATGTTTGGACCATCTATCCTTCAAATCAATGGACTTCCATTCACCTAACCGGGAACCAACCTCCCCTTTTTATTCCCATTTCTATACCTCCATATTAAACTACTGTTAGAGCAGTTGTATGGTACTGCCTGTCATGTGGAAAATTTCCAATCAAACTGAATTTTGATTTAGTCCCAATCCACACCCACAATTGTCAAAAAGAAAGATCTTATTATATGTAAATTCTCCTTAAAACAATCACTACAGCAGGCTACCAATCAACCCAATTCACTGCCAAAAGTCGAAAAAAAACTAGAGGAGAAGAAAAAAAACAAAAAACCAATACAACAACAACAAATTATGAGGAGAAGAAGAAGAAGAAAAACAAAATACACACACCAAACCAAACCAATAACAATAGAAAACAGCAGGGGACCCTTTAAGAATTACTGGATCAATCAACCAGCATAGATGTGAAAACCAACGGCCAAGATGAGGATGGTGAAGATGACAAAGAAGATGAGTGTGTGGAGGGCAATGGCCTTGCCATTGGTCTGAAAGCCTCCAAACTCCACGCGTCGGTTGTTACCCGGAAGCTGGAAGAGAAGCCCAGGTGAGAGGAGTATGAAGAGTAACAACCCAATTACAATAGGTGCCCAGTCTGCCATTTCAATCTTGTGACTATGATCACACAACCAATGCAACACCAAGCTGTGAGCACTGAATTAATGAGTGAATTGAAGGCTGTAGGTTGGTGAGTCAAGAAAGCAAATCAGATAGATCCACTTGTTTGGACTTTAGAATCAATTGTAGGGGAAGAAATGAGCAAGGTTGGGGTTGCTTCTCCATGGAGCACAGAATTTGATACTGTTGGCTTTGATTAGAATAGTGACAGGTTATATGGACTTTAGCAGTGGAATAGAGTGCAGGGGTGAAAAGGGGTCCACTGGAAAACCCAATACCTGATGGGCACCAACTGAAATAATAATAATAATAATAATAATTGTCATAGGAGAAGAAGAGAAAAAAAAAAACAAATAACAATGCCTTTGGTTGTGAAGCTTTCAATATGCTAGGGCATGCTTAGATTATATTTCCTTTTAAAAGGTCATATGTTGCAATTGCCAACTGGAGAGGGGTAACTTGATCTTAGGAATGAAAATGGGTATCCAAAAAGGGATATAGCACAAACTGAAAAGGGGGAAAATGGAAAAAAAGAAAGAAGAAGAAGAAAAAAATAGAAAAATGGGTATGGGGGCTTGATCCAGATTTGATTAGATAAGGCTCTTATGATGATGGCAATGGTGTTGATTTAAAAAAAAGATTGGAACATTTATATTAGAATAAAAGTATTTGTGCTCAAGTTGGCGCCCCAGATATAAGCTCTTGATTTTGATTTGGATCCAAGTTTGAATCTTTATCGTTTATTTATTTATTTATTTATGGTAAACGAGTCTTTACGTTTATTGAGGTATAGTGTGAGTCCCAAATGGACTTCAAGTCCCTATTAGTACTTTACCCAAAAAAAAAAAAAAAATAGAAAGTCCCTATCAGTAATTTTGGTTCCAAGTACAATACAGAGTACAGACACAATACTACCCCAACCTGCATTCATCCCAGCTGATCTCTTGAAAAGCCAATCCTTTGATCTCATCACGAAGATGCTTTTGATTGATTGATCGAGTTAATCCACGGCTCCACATCGATTTATATGTTATATTCGTAAATAAGGTGTGAAAATACTGTATAAATGACTTTTTAAATAATTATTAACGTACTTGAGTAGCTGATAAACTATTATGGATATAAATAAGAAGGTGCTAGTTCACTTGCAACATGGCGTCGTTGGGTGAGCCAATGGTAGCAGAGTTGGGGGTAATAAGCAGATCCTCATCCTTGGCATATGAAGAAGAAATTTAATTTTCCTCGGTCAGATTTCTCACACTTTCTTCGCAAACTATTCTGATGAACGATGATGACAATGAGGAACCACTCCTCACATCTCAAGTCTAATTAAAGAAATAGTGAGAGAGACTCATGGGAAGTGAAAATGAATCCAAATTCCAAACAGTTTTTATTTTATTTTATTCTATACACTATTTTACACAACCTTTGTCCTTCTTGTCCCCCCCAAACGCCATAAAAATCCTAAGCTTCTGCTCCCAAAGAGCAGTGGGAAAATCAGAAATGCAGAGAATATAAAGAGGGAGAGGTAGTTAGTCACGTGGGATATCTCATGAAGGGCTGACATAGTCACATGCTTATAAATCAACCACCATAATCATAATCATAATCATAATCAACACCCAATTATAATTATTATGATAAAGGTTTAGATTCTTGAGGGTTTAGGGTTCAAGATCTCTAGATTGGTCCACTCAATCAATCAACCCACTAGTGTGCAAAAATAATAAACTACGCAGCGGAAATAAAATCACAAGCACACACCACAAGAACACCAAATTTAAGGTGGAAAACCCAAACCGGATAAAAAATCACCCATCCGTACTGAATCTAATCAAATACTATGAATCTCGCAATTACAAGAAACTCAAATTTCTTCCCTAGATATCCCCTATCTAAAGACTGAAATTACCTTGTGTCGCATCACGCTTCAACGATATCACACCATTGATTGCAACAGATCCAACGCTTGACTCTTCAAATCTTCTACGCAAGAAGATGATCTTCTACAAGGGATACAGAAGAAACTTGCTCTCTAGAGTACTTGGCAGCACAACTCTTCAAAAATCTCTAGAGAAGATTTCTCTCAATTTGATCACAAATTCAGAACTTGAGAGATGATCTTGTATCTTTCTCTTGCCTTTGGGTTGTGAGAAACACCCAATATATAGCCCAAAATTCGTGCTTAAGACTCCTTGTAATTATCCACTTAGAAAAGAAGTCCATCTCAAACTTTATCACAAAGTCCGGATCAGACTGGCGAGAGTGCATTCTGCCATCTCTGCGTTTTTAAGTCCTGACAGCATTTTTTTTATACTTTTTGTGCTGCCATTTTTGTTACTTTATATTCTAACAATCTCCCCCTTTTGGCAATTATGGGACAAATCTCTTCGAATAATACAATAAGATCTACCCAAAATAAAAACCCAAAATACAATGAATTTTTAAACAAAAAATCAGCACTGTAGATCTTGAATTGCCTTAGCTTGTAAAACTCATCTGGGCTTCATTCTTCTCCCCCTGAATTTGTCCATAATTGACAAACAAAATATCATGCAGCTTCTGTCAACTTGGATGCAGTAGCTCCCCCTCGATTTTGACTCCCCGTCAATATGATCTTCGTATCAGCACTGGGGATGGGGACTTGACCTCCTTGATCAGGGCCTTTTATGATTAGCCACCCACACTTTTGTAGTTAGAACTTTCAGCACAGTGTGAGCAAACTCTTTAAGCAAATCAGATTTTCTAACCCAAATTTGAGTTGTCTTGGGTGGACAAAAATTCTTTTGCCATTGCTTGGTCTTGGGTAGACTTTGCAGCTTCTTGCAATGGGGATGAATGTGTCATTTCTTTCCACAATGGTGACAAGTGGATGTGCGTGCAGCGCGTGACACATTATTTTTCTTGATACTACTAGACACATTATTTAAAAGTGCAGTATCTGGAGTAGCATGTGCAACACTTGAAACAAAAATTATTTTACCTTTAGCATTTGAAGTGGATGTACCATGATCATAACCGAGACCGCTTATGTCAAACTAAGACTTCTGACTACACAAGATATTTGTAAAAGTCTTCGAACCAGTGTTCATCTTGTTTAGTGAAGCTTTTTTCACTTCTAGCTCAGACAGAGTGATCTTCAATCTTCCTTGCAAATCTTCTTTTTCAGATTTAACAGTCTGCAACTCCATCTTCATACTCTCAATCTCTTGTTCAGCCTTTTCAAGTTTTTTACTATCAGTGGTCAAATTTTCAGCCGTGCAAATCTTCTGACTTTCCAAGAGATGAATCTTTTCAAGTGCTTGCTCTAATTCAATTTTCAATGCAGAATTTTCTTCTTGAGCAGCTTTAAACTTGATAGAGATCTTGTAGCCATACTTGGACATCTTAACACAATCAGCATATGTTTTATGATACAACGCTTCATAATCTTTCTCTTGATCTGACATCTCATCAGCATGATCTTCGTCAGTATCATTGTCAGATAGAGAATTAGCCATAAAAGCCACGAACTTGCTATTCACAGTTTCAGAAGTTTCAATTGAAGGATCTTGTTCTTGTTATTATGACTGTTCCTCCCAAGTTGTGTTGAGAGCCTTTTTCATTGCACCCTTTTTTCTTGTTGGCACACTCACTAGCATAGTGACCATAGCCATGGCACTCAAAACACTTAGTTCTTTTTGCAGAATCCTTTTTTACAAATTTAGAACCCTTCCACTTGACTTGTTTTGACTTCATGTACTCCTTGAAGTAATTGAAAATTTCGGCCAAATCATCTTCAGCCTCAAATTCAGAATCAGACGCAATTTTCTTTTCAGGCTTCTTTCTTGATTCTGAGATGGCTTTCAAAACAATACCTTTCTCTTTTGATTTTCCTTTATCCAAACGGTTTGCCTCAAAGATTTGAAGATTTCCAACCAACTGGTTTACCTTGAGGGTATCAAGATTCTTATTTTCTTCAACATCATCAACTTTAGAATCGAACCTCGAAGGTAGAGACCGTAAGATTTTCTTGACAATCTTATTTTCTTGAATTTCCTCACCCAGATTGAAAACAGAATTGACAATATCATTTAGCTTTGCATAAAATTGATCAAAGGTCTTATCTTCTTCCATCACGATGGTTTCAAATTCTTTAGTTAGCCTTTGCAATTTAGATTGCTTCACCGTGTCTGTACCCTCATACACCATCTGTAAGACTTCATACGCTTCTTTTGCAGTTTTGCAAGTGGAAATCCTACAAAATTCTTCAGCAGACACTCCATTGTATATACTATTCACGGCCTTGTTATTACAATTGGGGGCATACTTCTCATCCTTAGTCCATTCAGCTTTAGGTTTAGGAACAGTTTGTCCACTAACCACAATTGTTGATCTGGAGTAGCCCTCCTCAATAATATCCCAAACATCATCATCAATGGACTTAAGAAATCCAATCATCCTTTGCTTCCAATATGCATAATTAGAACCATCTAGCAAAGGGGGCTTAGAAGTTGATGTCCCTTCTCGATTGAACATCATTCTAGAAATCTATTTAGATCAAACACAGTAAATTAGTGTAACCCGCTCTGATACCAATTGAGAGTTTAGGGTTCGAGATCTCTAGATTGGTCCACTCAATCAATCAACCCATTAGTGTGCAAAATAATAAACTACGCAGCGGAAATAAAATCACAAGCACACACCACAAGGACACCAAATTTAAGGTGGAAACCCAAACCGGATAAAAAACCACTGATCCGTACTGGATCTAATCAAACACTATGAATCTCGCAATTACAAGAAACTTATATTTCTTCCCTAGATATCCCCTATTTAAATACTGAAGTTACCTTGTGTCGCATCACGCTTCAACGACATCACACCGTTGATTGCAACAGATCCAACGCTTGACTCCTCAAATCTTCTACGCAAGAAGATGATCTTCTGCAAGGGATGCAGAAGAAACTTGCTCTCTAGAGTACTTGGCAGCACAACTCTTCAAAAATCTCTAGAGAAAATTTCTCTCAATTTGATCATAAATTCAGAACTTGAGAGATGATCTTGTATCTTTCTCTTGCCTTTGGGTTGTGAGAAACACCCAATATATAGCCCAAAATTCGTGCTTAAGACTCCTTGTGATTATCCACATAGAAAAGAAGTTCATCTCAAACTTTATCACAAAGTCCGGATCAGACTGGCGAGAGTGCATTCTGCCATCTCTGCGTTTTTGAGTTCTGCCAGCATTTTTTTTATACTTTTTGTGCTGCCGTTTTTGTTGACTTTATATTCTAACAATTCTATATAGGGGTTTTGACATATTTGTTCACGTTAGATTTTGTTATCTCAATTTCATGACTCAAATTTACATAATATCACCAAAGTCGTTTGACTCTGGTCTCCCTTTTTTTTTTTAACTTTTTTACGTTGGATCCCATGATATCATGGGTTTTTAAAAACCAATGATATTATGGAATTTACATGTTAAAAGTTGAAAAGCTACTTGGATCCCATGATATCATGGGTTTTTAAAATCCCATGATATCAAGGGATCCAAAGTCAAAGGACACTGATGATATTTAGTGTCTTTTAGTCATGAATTTAGGAATTGAGTGTCTAAAGGGCTTTGAATTGTCATATCCCCTTCTATATATGGATGGGCCGTGATTTTGTAATTCCTCTCATGTGTGGAGCATAGGATCTTTACGTTGCTTTAAGAAAGGGAAAACTCCAGGTTAGTTTAAGAGAAAGATGGAAGAAACTTGATTCCCTAAACTTGCTACTTTCCAACACATTCTCTCTCATCTCAATCTTTTCCCTCCCTCCAAAATCAGCTTTAAAACATCTCTCCACACATCAACCACCCATCATCTCTCTCTCTCTCTCTCTCTCTTCTCCACATCTCTCCTTCATTTCTTCATCTTCTTCTTCTTTAAGAGAGATCGAGTCTTTATAAGCTGTGTTGCATTACAATGTCGGATTGGGGACCTGTTTTCGTCGCTGTTTCTCTCTTCATACTCCTTTCGCCGGGACTCATCTTTCAGCTCCCCGGTCGAAGCAGATTCATCCAATTCGGGAATTTCCAAACGAGTGGGATCTCAATACTGGTGCACTCGATCCTCTACTTTGCCTTAATGTGCATCTTCTTGTTAGCGGTTCACATTCATGTCTACATAGGCTCTTAAGATGTATTTTTCTTGTTAGAAACGAGAGAGACATTTATGTTGTAAATTGTAACTTGAACTGGGAGATGTATTTTTCTTTCATGTTTGCATTCTTTCTCTCTTGTATTTGATTTGTGTTGGTTGAGTTTCTTTTGCTATTTTTGTACGTCAATAAGCACTCCTTGCAATTTGTTGCATGCAAGGTTCTTGTATGCATGTAGCACGTTTAATGGCTTAAACCACTGGTTCAGCTCTTGTATGTGATGACAGAAAGATCATGTTACTAGTAATAGAACAATTGTAACAATGGGACATCAGGTTTTCTATTCTTTTGCTTTCTTGGTATGTTGGTTTCTTGGGTGGTTTGGTGTATATTATCAGAACTACTAAATGGGTTGCAGACCTTGACCCAGAATGTGAACCCAACCTTAATCTTACCATGAATTTCACACTTTAGGTCGACCCAATTAGGGGTGTCCATGGGCCGGGCTTGGGCCCAGCCCAGCAGCCGCTTTTGCTTGGTCTTGGATATGTGATTTGGGCCTGCTTAATAATTGGGCCTGGCTTGGATAGGTGAAAGAAACCCCAAAGCCCGGCCTGGCCTGTTGATGTAAGAGAGTGAGTGTATAAAGCCCATAAAAATGATCAAAAGACCGGATCAGCCCAGGCAGGTTGATTAAATGGGCGGTCTCGGGCTTCGGCGGGGCTAGGCCTGGAGCCCAGCCCATGAACACCCCTAGACCCAATTTACCTAGGGCACATCTTTTTTCAAGGAATATTGAATACATAGAAATTCTTGTCAAATGGGCTGGGACCGTACAATAAATTATTGAAGGGTTGAGTGGTGAAGGACATAAGGTCAAGACGTAGATGGGACCACGGTGATGGCAGGGATCAATTTCTATTTCCTTGACTCATTTCTAATTGAAGAGGAGATTAAATATATTGGCCAATTTTGGATATTCACCTTCTACTTCTAGAAATAAGTAAAAGAATTACAGGGAATTCAATTAGATGAATGAAACAGGGTCTTAAACATTAAGTCTGGTTTGACATTACCAACCTGATTAATAAAAGGGCTGTAATTGAGTGGGGCCCGTACTTTCTTTTTCATCCATCAGCACAATCAGAACCGAACACAGCCCAACTGATTGCATTTTGCCCCACCAACCAGGCCTTTGCCCAAGCCAGAAAATCAGTTTGAATTTATCTTTTTAACTTCCCCAGGTTCAATTTGGGTTGATATATCTGACCCGAATGGTAAACAGATTGAGTTAGGCTTAGGCGACTAGAGCAGTTAAACCAACCCTAACTTGACCCAATATATGCAACCCATTCTGTTGCTACCTCTATATAAAAAGTTAAAGTATGGGTGTATTATGCAGCCAAAACATAAAGTTTTGACTAAAGAAGTCCATGGGCTTGAATTCCTCCCTGATCCAGGTGGGCCTGGACCCACATTTGGTTCCAGAGCGGCGGAGCTGGATCCATGTTTAGGACCCAAAATCGTCAATGGGCCAGATCTAAGCATAGTATATTAGCTCCATACAGTTGAAGGTAACTATCTCAATTCTCAACCCCTAGTGCGGCCCACTCGGATGGACTCATTGTGGGATAAAAACAAGCTTGTTTAAGTTAATCTTCTCCTACCAAAAGAAGAAGTTAATTTTCAAGGACAGGAGCAAACAACATTTTATGGCTCATGGGGCCCACTTAGATATGCGTTTCCGTTTCCTTTTCCGAATCAAAAAATGAAAGATGGATAGGTCTCCTTATGAACAAGGGGAATCTAAAAAACCAGCCCCACCAGATTATCCTAGCCATTAAATTAAGTACTCTTTTAAAATCTAATGACATCTTAACCATAAATTTTTTATTATTATTTTAACTCAATCTAATGGTGACTTCAAAGCCCGAACCCAGCCCTTGTTTTAATATAGCTTTAGTTTCAAGGCTTGACGAGCTAGCCGGTCCATTCCCAACTACAATCCTACAATGAGTATGGATGGCAATGGTTCAAGTAAAAATGGACGCATCCCTAGACCAATTCCTATTAGGGGTGGGTTTGGTATAGTGATTTTCTTTTATTCACGGCAGGTTTTTTGGTTTAGATGTTCCAATCCACGAAATCCATATATAATACCACGAAATCCATATATGATATTTATTTATTTAATAAAAAAAATACTCATATGGAGTAGGTAGCCATGGGTGTTAACTTGTCTAGGAAGAGAAGGTGGTGTCTTCAATCTCAACCACACCCATTTCATGGTATCAGAGCACCAGACCGTTTTGGTGCGTAGACAATAAGGTTTCTTTTTCTTTTTCTTTTTCTTTTCCCTACCCTTCATATCATCTTTCTCTTCCATGGCCACCTCCTCTACCACAACTCCTGTCCCTAAATCCTCTGATGAGGTTCAAAACCTCACTAAGGCATTGCCCACTCTAGCCAATCTTGTCTCTATCAAACTCACTGAAACCAATTACATCCTTTGGAATCTCCAATTTATGCCATTACTCAAAGGATATAATCTCCTTCACTTTGTTGATGGATCCCATACGGAAGATACCACCAACTCCAATTGGAAACAGATTGATCAACTCATTGTTTCCTGCTCTTCTCTACCATAACAGAGGCAGTACTCCCTGAGGTAGTCAACCTCCAAACTGCCAAGGAGGTCTGGGATGCCCTTCACGAACGGTTTGTGCAACACAGCTGACTACGAGAATTGGAGCTCCGACAGAAAATTCAATCCTTCAAGAAAGGATCAACGTCCATGTCTGCATACATCCAACAATTCCGGCTATTATGTAATGAACTGAATGCTATCCAGAAGCCTCTCACTGATGAAGATAAGGTTTCTTGGATGCTCAAAGGACTGGATCGTGACTACAATGCAGTGCAAACCAACATTCAAACTCGGGACAAATACCTGACATTCAAAGAAACTACCTCCATGCTCTTACCACAAGAAGCACTCCTCAAATCCTATGATGCTCTGCCAGCAGATCACACATCCACTGCCTTTGTTTCCCAACGAGGAGGACGCCCACCTTACAATCGTGGCAGATCGTGGTGGCAGAAGCTATGGATGTGGACGAGGTCAACAACTCCAAACTGGAGGCAAAAACATGACCTCTCGTCCAACTTGTCAAGTCTGTGGGAAAATAGGACACACTGTCCTCAAGTGCTGGTATCCGTTTGACAAGTCTTACCAAGAAAAATCACCTTCTAGCGAAGAAGCTAATCAAGCATTTGCTGCTCTTTCCCTACATGACCATGGGACTGAATCATGGATCGCTGACACTAGGGCCACTACACATGCTG
Source organism: Litsea cubeba (assembly GCA_012931725.1). Lineage (NCBI taxonomy): Eukaryota > Viridiplantae > Streptophyta > Magnoliopsida > Laurales > Lauraceae > Litsea > Litsea cubeba. The sequence continues at coordinate 16,325,436 of CM022946.1, forward strand.
CTCCTGACTCAGGTACACTTTCTAACCTGACCCCTTACTTAGGGAATGATGTTCTCATGGTTGGAAATGGTCGGCCTCTACCCATAACCCATACTGGGCATCATACTCTTCACACCCCTTCCAAACCTCTTATTCTCAGTGATGTTCTGTTAGTTCCATCTCTCAAAAAAAAAAATCTTCTTTCAATTAGCAAATTAACAGATGAGAATACTTGCATTGTTGAACTTACACCTTCTTCCTTTGTGGTTAAAGATCTGAACACCAAGAACACGCTGATCAGGGGCACCTGTGATGGCGTTCTCTACACCCTTCTTCAAAATCCCATGGCTCTCACAGCATCAACCACTACTCTCTGGCATCAACGTCTTGGGTATGCTTCGCCCAAATTTCTGCGCATGATAGCTACTGCTTCTAACTTAGTTTTTCCTGTTCATAGGAATAATTTTGTTTGTGATAGTTGTGAACTTGGAAAACGGACTCCCTTTCCTTTTCCATTATTAAATAAAAGAGCCATGTATCCTTTGCATACTATTTATTAAGATGTTTGGGGACCTTCTCCCGATTCTTCTGTTTCTGGCTGCAAATTTTATGTCATCTTTATTGATTCATTTAGTCGTTATACTTGGCTATATCCAATGCACTCAAAATCTGATGTTTTTAAATATTTTATTCAATTTCAGTCTATGGTTGAATATTATTTTAGTGCCAAAATCAAAATACTTCATAGTGATGGTGGTGGTGAATATAATTCTACAACTTTTCTCACTCAATTACAAAAATGTGGAATTATACGGCATGTCTCCTGTCACCACACACCGAAACAAAATGGTGTGTCAGAAAGAAAAAATCGTCACATCACAGACATGGGTCTCACTTTGTTATTAAACAGTGGTTGTCCTAATAATCTTTGGGTTGATGCTTTCCTCACTAGTGTTTATCTCATCAATCGACTTCCTTCTCCGCTTCTCAACAAGGAAAGCCCATTTTCTCTTCTCTTTCAAGAACAACAATTGAATAGCATAAAATAAGATTTTCATATCCCAGGCCAGCTCCTTTGTACACCCTTCATATCCTTGATATAGGTTGTCTCACGATCATGATAGATCATGATACGCATGACGTGTCCGTTTGATATTTTGAGGAATCTCTAGCTGAGATGGCTCGCCAATCTTCTCATGTAGAAACGGCATGTGATGACTAATGGAATGACCCACTAATCTTCTCATATAGAAATGATATGTGATGACTAAAGGAATGGCCCACTGTTATGTGGTGACTTCTTTGATATATGGCCCACCAACTTGTGGTCTTCCTTATCACCAGCAACAATACCAAGTTCTCAAAGGTCAGCAACCTAGCGAGAGAAGGAGAAGGAGGAGAAGGAGAAGAGATCTCACATATTTTCATGCCTAGACCTCCATTTATGGAAATGAGCCATTATTATTGAGAAGAACAGTTGGATGGCAATCACAGTGGCAGCACGCCGCTGTCTGAAATTACCACTTTATTCTTGGGTTCGCCGGTTTCTTGCCCTTCAGATTCTATCTTTTTTCATCACATCCATTCCAGATAATACCTTCCCAAAGAGGACATGTTTACCATCCAACCTGCTTAAGGTGATCCATGGCAGTTAATGACATGCCATAACCTAGAAAATGAACAAATCTCAAAATGGGTGGTCAGAACATGCAGTTACCAGCTTCTACAGTTGAAATAAAGAATTGCGATTCATTTGTATTAGGACCAGCATTTGCCAATATTGATATATCTCCTGTAAAAGAAAAATGAAAGGGGTTCACTTCAGCTGCCAAGTTAGCTTGCCTTGGTTTAAAAAGCCAAATACAGTAAAGTGCTGCTACTCACCTGGACCAGTGTGTTTCAGTTTGAAGTTCTCATCGTCAAATTTAGGGCCATATATGGATCGATTCTCCTCCATATCCATCTCCACGTGTAATATCACCACCCTGGACCATAAATTAAAGTCGGGAATGATTCTATGAAATATGATTCCCTTGTAGTGAAGAGGCTTCCCACTTTTTCCAATGAAAAAATCTAAATGGCACTACAAGAAATGGGATTTTCGGCGACGAAAATATTTGCGACGCAATTCAAAGTGTTGCAAAAAATAATTTTTTTACAACATAAAAGTAAACATGTCGCAACAAGTTAAGTATTTGCGACACAAGACTCCATGCGCCGCAAATAGATACTTTCAGCAACGAATATAGTGCGTCGCAAATAAATGCGTCAAAAAAACATTGGCGCCAAATGGCGGTAAAATTATTCGCAACGCTAAATACACATTTGCGACATAAATATTACATGTCGTAAATAAGGGTCTCTATTTGCGACGCACTCCCCACGTCGCAAATAGTTTTTAGTCTGAAATATGTTTTAGAAAAGTTAAGGTTATTTGCAACAGTTTGTTTTTTGCGTCGCATATAATATCTTAGTCGCGACGCTAATGTCTTTGTGTTGCAGATAATTATTATTAGCGACGTCCATCATATGGTGTCATAAAAATTTCAAGCTGAAAAAAGTCAACTAATTTCTTCCCTCCACCACCAATATGAAAAAAAAATTATACATTTATTTGGGACGCAATTTTGACGTCAAAATAATATTTAGTTGCGACAGTATACTTGGTGCATCGCAAATAATGAGTTTTTTTGTGACGTGGATTTAAATGCGTCGTAGATAATTTTTTTATTAGAGACATTATTTTATAGCGTTGCAAATTCACTACAAAAAATGGGATTTTTAGCAACGAAAATATTTGCGACGCACCCCAAAGTATCGCAAAAATAAAATAAAATTGCAACATAAAACTTGACCCGTCGCAACAAGTTAAGTATTTGCAACACAAGACTCCATGCGTCGCAAATAGATACTTTCAGCAATGAATATAGTGCGTCGCAAATAAATGCGTCAAAAAATCATTGGCGCCAAATGGATGTAAAATTATTTGCAACGCTAGATACTCATTTGTGACACAATCATCTATCGTAAATAAGTATCTCTATTTGCGATGCAATCCCCGAGTCGCAAATAATTTTTAGTCCGAGCTATGTCGTAGACAAGTTAAGGTCTTTTTGCAGCAGTGTCCCTTTTGCATCGCACATAATATTTTACTCGCGATGTTGATGTCTTTGCATCACAGATAATTATTATTTGCGACCTCCATCATATGGTGTCATAAAAATTTTAAGCTAAAAAAATAACTAATTTCTTCCCTCCGCCACCATTATGGAAAAAGATTTATACATTTATTTGGGACGTAATTTTAACATCGCAAATAATATTTAGTTGCAACAGTATACCTGCTGCCTCGCAGATAATGAGCTTTTTTGCGACGTGGATTTAAATGCGTCATAGATAATAGTTTTATTAGCGACGTTATTTTATAGGGTTATAAAAAAAAAAGTCTCCCAATTATTTCCATCTCCCGCCTTTTGTTTGTTTTTTTTTAATCAATCACCCGCCTTTGTTAATAGTCTTTTATAAACGGAAGTATCTTTGGGCTATGTCTCTGCACTTCCGTCTCTCTTCCGCCTTTGTTAGTCTTTTATAAACGGAGAAGTATCTTTGGCCTCCCTCTCTGCGCTTCACTCTCTCTTTCTATCTCTCTGCCCTACACTACAAGAAAATATATTTTTAACATCGAACTTATAGCGGCTGCCGATTAAATTCGTCGCTATAAGACACTTATAGCGGCGGCCATAAATGACCCCTGCTGTAACACAATTTTTAAGTTATTTTTACTGGCAGCAATCGTTATGGCCGTCGTTAAAAACATTAATCCAATGACGCCATTGAGTCGTGGGAAAATTTTTTATTTTTACCATCGAATATGTAGGCGGCCAATACTTTCGAGGGTAAAAGGAGTTTTTAGCGACCAACATGCATTAGGTGCTGCTAAAAATTATTTGTTGAGGCGGCCACTAAAAGTTATATGACATATCCCACCTTTCCGCCCTAACCTCCCTTCTCTCGCTCTAATATCCCTCTCTCGTCCACCGCCCATCACCTTCATCTCTCCTTCCCACCTCGCTCTCCCCTGCACGCAGCAGCACCACTCTCACCCATACCCCTGCGCGGCCATCTCCTTCAGGCTCTCACGCCACCCCCTTGCAACCCTCCATCTCTCAACCTCCTTCATCTCTCTGGCCCTCTCCATCTCTCTCACGCCACCTCCTTATGCATCCTCCATCATCCCCGCACGCCGTCCTTTCCATCCCTCTCAGCAGTCCTCTAGATACTCCAAAGAGGTGCACAACGAGGCCGCCAGGCTCGCCTTCGAACACTTCACCACGCCTGAGGCTCTCTCCCTTAAAGACCCATCTACTATTATTCCTGGGATTCAGTTGCACGAAGGTATAATAACCAAAACCCCCAATCCCGATTTGTGCCTTTTATTTTAATGCTTTCTGAGATTGTGTTTTGAATGGGTTTGTGTTAATGTTGGATGGTGGTTTTGGTTAATGTTGGGGGTGGAAGAAAATGGGGTTCGGTTGGATTGGATTGTTATGAGGTTTTCTGTGTTGGGTGGCATTTCTTACTAGATTGGCACGTTTGGTAATTGTCATCGGAGGCGGTGATTTAGGCGGTCCGACTTCCCCCATCCGAACGAAGAAATCCTCTATTCTAAAGGAGGGGTATAAAATGTTGTTTATTCATAGAGGAAAATCACATCGTGCGATCTGGAGCTCGACCTCAACTCCCTTGCCTTGGCAATTTCGCAACCTCTAAATTCTTAGTCATTTCTCTGCGAGAAGTTCGGCGACTTCCTCATATCAATCATGTCTCTCTCTGTCTTTCTCCCTCCCCTCGCCCAAATCCAAACCTGGAACCCTTCCGAAGGTAGCAAAGCTCCTCCCTCTCTTTCGCTCTCGCCCAATTTCAGAAACAGCCACTCCCACTCTCATTTCTCTTTCAGCCAAACCCTACCCCCTTTTCTATAGTTATCTCTCTCTTTCTCTCTCTCTCTCTCATTTCTACCGGCAGAGCACCCAAAACCCAGCCCCATATCTTTGTCACCCCAGCTGGCTACCCTGTCCCTTTTTTGTAGTTTTTCTCCATTTTTGTCTTTTTTTAATGGTTGTTACATTCACTGTTACATTTTCTGGTTTGGGGGTTTTTTTTTTTTCATTTGAACTTATTGTCCTTTTGTACCCTGCTTGTTAGTTTTTATATATATGATCAGGCTCTTGTCGTGTTTGGGTTTATGCTACTCGTTTCTCAAGTTAGCTTGACATGTCAAGTGTCAGTTTCCTGAATGATATAAGAGCTTTGGTGGATTAGAATTTGTGCATTTTTCCTGAATGATATAAGAGCTTGTTAGGTATTTTTGTATTGGCTAATTCATGTTAGACAAAACTTTAGGAGTCTTTGTGTTGTATGTTTTATTTAGAAAAGGTCTCCAAAGATAAAAGAGGGAAGGACTCCAAGAAGAAAAGGCTGAATGGTTTAGAAGAAGAAAGCTGGAAGAAAAGAGTTCTGAATTTCCGTATCTCATCCAATAAGGAGTCCGCTTGAGCGCTCTCACCTTCGCTCGAGCGACCGCGAGACAGAGCCTCATCCGCTCGAGCGGTTGAAGAGTTCGCTCGAGCGAACAGTGCACAGAAAACGGGAAAGTCTCTATTCTGATACGAATATGTTTCCTTTTGAGACTCTGTTTTCCCAGTCTGAGTCCTACTTGTGTTCTAAGTATTAGGCACGAAATTGGCTCTATATAGGGTGTTACTCTCAACCCTATGAAGACCATCACCACTCTCATAAATTTGAGTTAGAGATATCATAAGAGAGAGTTTATTCTCTAGAGCCATTGAGAGATCGTTCTGAAGGCTGCTCTAGAAGGTTGTTGCTGCTTCTGCTTTTCGAAGGAGAAGATTGTTCATCTTGTGCTTACAAGGTGTGAGGAGATCAAGTAAGGAGAAAGGGGCACGTGGATTTTGTGTCAGTGGATTCTTTACAAGAATAACTATAGTCCTGAGGTCGAGGTACAGACTGAGGTACAGGAGCTAGTGAGTACATCTTGTAACTGTTCGTGAACTCTTGATTTCTGGTTCGTGGTTTTCTCCCTGGATAGGGTTTCCACGCTATATTTTGTGTTTGCCTTCTTGTGGTGATTGCTTGGTAGATAGCTAGTTCTATTGTCTGATTGATTTATTTCCGCTGTGCATTGCCTGATTAGATTAGAACTAGTAGTATTCCATTCTAGTAGCCCATAAATTTGGACTTTCAATTGGTATCAGAGCGGGTTGCACTATTTTATTGTGTTGATCCATATTTGCTAGAATGGATATCTACCGCGAAGGCACTTCAACCAATAAGCCTCCTTTGTTGGATGGAAGTAATTATGCTTATTGGAAAGTCAGGATGGTTGCCTTTTTGAAAGCCATAGATTTGAAAGTATGGAAATCAACTGTGAATGGCTATTCCTTGCCCACTATTACTGCTGATGGGGTAACTGAATACAAACCTGAAGATAAGTGGAGTAAGGAAGAAGAGTTGGCTGCCACTTATAACTCTAAAGCATTTAATGCTATTTATAATAGAGTTAATATGTCTGAGTTTCATAGAATCTCTACATACACTACTGCGAAAGAAGCTTGGGATATTCTGCAGACTGTGCATGAAGGCACTGAAACTGTTAAACAGTCGAAACTTCAGAAATTGTATACAGCTTTCGAAATCATAAAGATGGAAGAAGATGAAACTTTTGATGATTTCAATTCGAAGCTGAATGCAATTGTGAATGATACCTTTACTTTAGGAAAGCCAATTCCAGAAAATAGGATTGTGAAAAAAATTTTGCGGTCTCTTCCTGAAAGGTTTGATGCAAAGGTTGTGGCTATTGAGGAGAATAAAAATTTAAATATTCTCAAAGCTGAGGAATTAGTTGGCAATCTTCAGACTTTTGAAGCAAACCTAAGGACTAATGTGAAGACAAAATCTCAAGGTATTGCTTTGAAAGCGTTCAAGGAACCATTCAAGAAAGCGTCCAATGAATCGTATAAGAAAACTGCAAGTGATTCAGATTCCGATTCAGAGGAAATTGATCCCCAAGTTGCTGTACAATTCATGAAGCAATTCAAGCTTTTTATGAAGGGACAGAAAACCAATGTGAAGATCCCAAGAAATTCTGGAAAGAAAAAATCTTTTAAAGGGATTCAATGTTATGAGTGTCAAGGCTATGGACATATTGCTAATGATTGCGGAAACAAAAAATCTCAAAAGAATGCCTTGAATACTACTTGGGAAGATGACACTTCTGATGAGAATGATAAAAATCCTGAGTCTGACAAGTCTAATACTGGCAAGGGGAAGTTTATTGCTTTTATGGCAACGCCTAGTTCTGTTGGTTCCCATGTTTCTTCTGAAGCTGAGACTGATCAAGATACTGATTCAGAGGAAGAACCAGATTGGAAAGCTGAATATGAAACACTTTTCAAGAAAACCATGAAGATGGTTAAAGTGAATGAAAAAGTTGCTCTTAATTGGCAAATGTCTGAAGAGCAGAATTCCTCCTTGAAAATGAACTTGCAGATTCTCTTGCAAAAGTACAAAAATTAGAGGATGAAAATAACAAGTTGGCTGACAAACTGACTGCAGAATCACAAAAGTCTTCTTACTTGATTCTGATATGAAGACTTTGAAAGCAGAGAATTCTAATCTGAATGGAAGACTCAAGATGGTTTTAACTTAGTTAGACACTGCAAAAGCTTCATTGAACAAAATGAATATCGGGTCTAAAAAATTAGATGACATCCTCTGTAGTCAAAAGGCAAAGACGGACATGCATGGCATTGGCTACGCTGACGAGGCATCTACATCTTAAGCCAAAGGTATAAATTGTTTTGTTCAAAATTCAGTTGTTACTAATTCTGTTGTTCATGTTGCAAATACAGCTGCCAAGAAGAAACATGTGTCACGTCCTGAAAGAATTCCCACTTGTCATCATTGCGGAATTAAAGGGGACATTAGACCTCATTGCAATAAGCTGCGAAGATCACCAAATCAAATGCAATGGAAAACACAGAAGACTGCTCTGAAAAAGGAGACCAAAGATGTTTGGGTCAAGAAAGAAGACTTATCTTCTGTGTTGGTACACACTTTGCTGAAATGTCTGAATATGCAAGTGTGTGTGCCGAAGCTTCATCACCCCTGATCTACAGGATCAAGCCCCCACCCCAGTGCTGATACGAAGATCTTTCTGAGGGGGAGTCGAAATTGAGGGGGAGCTGCAGAATCCGAATTGACAGAAGCTGCTTGACGATAATTGTTTGTCAATTATGGACAAAAAGGGGGAAAATACTGAAGTTAGGGGGAGACAACAGGCAAAGATCTACAGGAGCTGATAATTTTTTTTTTGTGCTGAAAATTCAATGTATTTTGGTTTTTCTTTTGGGTAGATCTTTTGTAAAAGTTTTGTCCATGAATTGCCAAAGGGGAAGATTGTTAGGTATTTTTGTATTGGCTAATTCATGTTAGACAAAACTTTAGGAGTCTTTGTGTTGTATGTTTTATTTAGAAAAGGTCTCCAAAGATAGAAGAGGGAAGGACTCCAAGAAGAAAAGGCTGAATGGTTTAGAAGAAGAAAGCTGGAAGAAAAGAGTTCTGAATTTTCGTATCTCATCCAGTAAGGAGGCCGCTCGAGCGCTCTCACCTTCGCTCGAGCGACCGCGAGACAGAACCTCATCCGCTCGAGCGGTTGAAGAGTTCGCTCGAGCGAACAGTGCGCAGAAAACGGGAAAGTCTCTATTCTGATACGAATCTGTTTCCTTTTGAGACTCTGTTTTTTCAGTCTGAGTCCTACTTGTGTTCTAAGTATTAGGCACGAAATTGGCTCTATATAGGGTGTTACTCTCAACCCTATGAAGACCATCACCACTCTCATAAATTTGAGTTAGAGATATCATAAGAGAGAGTTTATTCTCTAGAGCCATTGAGAGATCGTTCTGAAGGCTGCTCTAGAAGGTTGTTACTGCTTCTGCTTTTCGAAGGGGAAGATTGTTCATCTTGTGCTTACAAGGTGTGAGGAGATCAAGTAAGGAGAAAGGGGCACGTGGATTTTGTGTCAGTGGATTCTTTACAAGAATAACTATAGTCCTGAGGTCGAGGTACAGACTGAGGTACAGGAGCTAGTGAGTACATCTTGTAACTGTTCGTGAACTCTTGATTTCTGGTTCGTGGTTTTTCTCCCTGGATAGGGTTTCCACGCTATATTTTGTGTTTGCCTTCTTGTGGTGATTGCTTGGTAGATAGCTAGTTCTATTGTCTGATTGATTTATTTCCGCTGTGCATTGCCTGATTAGATTAGAACTAGTAGTATTCCATTCTAGTAGCCCATAAATTTAGACTTTCAGAGCTTTGGTGGATTAGAATTTGTGCATTCTTTTATACCCAAAATGACATCTATTTAAACATGTCCTGCTGCCATCAGTAGCTTTTTCATTTTTTTGTTCCAGCTGATATCTGCTTGCAAAGACTTGCACTTGAAATATCTAGAGATACATGGGAATTAGCTAGGGGTGGAGGGAGAGCTTGATATGATTTTAAAAAAGTATGTAAATGTTTGTCATTGGTCCATTTTTTTATTATTTCCCATTGTTAGATTTTGTTTGTGTAAATTTCATTTCAGATGTTCGTATTTTATATGGTTGTTTTCTGCAACCAGATGTTTTGGTTGGACTTTGCACCTATTATATTGAGTACAAATTGTTCAGAAAGCATGTGTACAAATTGGTTTCTAGTTCTGATGTTTGATGTTAACATTTCTTGAGAATGATGGGGTTGCTTTGCATATTTTCCAAGTCATGAAACCCAGATGATAAATGTGTGTCACTACAATAAATGAGCCTTTTTTATTTGATAGGTGAAGATAGTTGGGATGACAGGTTTTGATATTGAGCACATCTTCCAACTGTGCTATAGGCACTTCCATTGTTGATTATGATAGAATGGTTTTTTCAGTTTCATTGTAGTATAGTGGGATTGCGTTGTGTTTAAGGGGTATGGGATCGGTGGAATGGGCTTGATATGATGCTGAGTTTATGCAATATTTTTGGGCTATGTTGAATGGATATGGGATGGATTCATCTCAGATTTTTAAAGAACAAGATGGTTTGGCTTTGAATGTTACAGCTACTAGCTTCTAGGAAATGACCCAGTAGTGGCTCCGGTATAGATGACAGCAGAAGCAACTGGAGACTGTGAGGAATAGGGGCTTTTAAAAGCTACATTTTTCCTTATGAATATCACAATGCATCTGAAATGCATACACTGGTATTATAATTATATCAGATATGGATATCAGATATGTTTCATCTTTTATGGTTCATTAGCTGATACATAATCTAAGATGTTTAGAGTTGTATAATTCAGATGGCGGGTCAGAAACAACAAATGGAGGTTCAGATGGCGGGTCAAAAACAACAAATGGAGGTTCAGATGACAGGTCAAAAACAACAAATGGAGGCTCAGATGGATGATATGAGATCTTGACAAAAGAACATGGAGGCTATCTATAATGGCGCAAAAGATGGGCACTCTTCCATGGTAAGACGTTTATCTATCAGGTACTTCATTTTCTTAGTTGCGGTTACCATGTTGAATCTCTCTTCACAAATATTACATACACAAAATGAGTATATAGTGAAGAAATGTTTAAAATGAGAAATAAGTAGCCGTATCATCAAGTCAATCTGATTTTTTCCATGCCCCATATACATCAAGGGCCATGATTTGAATGATATGGATTGATGTACATGTGGTGACTTTGTGCATAGGCTACGATCAACATGAACATATAAGATTTCAACTTGAGATCTCAAATTTCAGTTTTAACATATATCTTGTTTTATAGATTTTAACATCTATCTTGTTTTATTTATTACAGATCGAAATGGGAGATGAAGAGAAAATAAGAACAAGCAACATTGTTTGGACCGGTTTGGATGGCGCAGATCAATTTGAGGATGCTATATTTTATCGTGGAAATTGTTCGGTGTCTCTCCATGATACATATCAAAGACGGCCTTTTAGTTATTGTTTCTATGTTATATTGAGACCAACTATTGTACATAGATTTATGTTTAACAGAATTTTATAAATATCTTCAGTAATATTTGTGAATGGATGGATTGTGAATGGATGATGAGAATATATTTGTATTGATTGAGTATCAAAAGAGGAAATATATATATTTTTTGAAAATATTAAAAAATATATATATTTTTTGAGAAATTATTATTTGTGGCGCTTTTATTGCGTTGCAAATAATCAAATGTAACAAGTTGAAGATTATTTACGACACCACAGAAGCGTTGCAAAAAAATATTATTTGTAACTTTATAAGAGCATCGCACTTAATGATTTTTTAATGACTTTTTTGAATCGTCGCAAATAATATTTATTTGCTGACGTAATTTTGCCGTTGCAAATAAATCATTATCTGCGATGTTTTTTTTCCGTTGCAAATAAATCATTATCTGCGACGCTTTTTTTTGCCGTTGCAAATAAATCATCATCTGCGACGCTTTTTTGCCATTGCATATAAATCATCATCTGCGACGCTTATAATACGTCGCAATTGATACGTAATTAACAACTCTTTGAAGCTGTCGCAAATACTCTCTCCTACTGCCACGCTGCAGTCTTTAGTGTAGCTAATCTTTCTTTGACCCCAATAGTTGCGACCCTTAGTTTTTTACGTCGCAATTACTTATCGCGACGCTTTTTATATTATTTGCAACGATTTTTTGGCGTCACAAAAAAGCTAAATTGTAGTAGTGTGGCCTGATGCCGGGCCCCGAAAAGTGGCCTGAGGGGCCCGGCATCAGGCCATGTAGCAGGTCCCTTTTCCAATACCCTTCTCACCTGCAATGGGAAGTGGTGTATTAAAATTGATCGATTCTATATCAACCCTAACAAGTTTATTTTAGAATAAGACATCACGGGCAGCCTGCAAGGGAAATCCTCAGAAGATCCCGATTTTGTATCAACCCTAACAAGTTTATTTTAGAATAAGACATCTAAAACTGAGTATCTAGACGTGATAAATTCAATGTTAGCCGATAAATTAAAGGAAAAAAGACGCAATATTGGCTTACCCGTGCTAGGGGTGGCAATTTTGCTTCGCCCAGCCCCGCCCCGGCTTGCCCGCTCCGCCCTGCATGGGTTTTCCCCGCCCCGATCCTTAGGTGGGACAGGGACGGGGAATAAAACCGTGCCCCGAAGGCGGGGCGGGGATGGGTTTGATCTTTTCCCCGCCCCGTGCCCCGCCCCGAAATTAATAATCATCTTAAAAATATATATTAGATTTTTTTATAATAAATAAATATATTTATATATGGGAGCCCCTCTCCTCAGCTTTAGCTGAGGATAAGCTCCGCTCACCACGTGGGAAAGGCCATCACTGGAACCGACTTAAATCTGTATTCAAGTGACTCATGTGTGGACCCCGCCCAAAAGGATTTCATTTTTCGCTCTCCATCTTTAAGGCCAAAATCAAAACACGATCTTGATTATTGTCTGGCTCTTCTCTCTCTCCATTCCCCATTTCCATCACTAGCGCCCTCTCTCTCTCTCTCCATTATGCGGTGATCGTCTCCGGCGAGACGCTCCTCTAACTTTTTCATTCCCCATCGCTGGGTCCCTCCTCTCTCTCTCTCTCTCTCTCTCTCTCTCTCTCTCTCTCTCTCTCTCTCTCTCTCTCTCTCTCCATTTCGCCCTGCCCTGGAACCCATTTTCCTCTGCGAGGCACGGATCTCTCTCCCGCGATGATCTCCCTCCGGCGACGCCGTCCTCTATCCGGCAACGCAATATCTCTCCAGCGGAGCCCCTTCTCCCGCCCCGAGCTTCCAGCAACCGTCTCGAAGAGGTATGCTTTTCTTTCTTCTTTCTTTATTTTTTTTTCCCTTTTTTCTTTCCATGCCCGCTCTCTCTCTGGAGTCTGAGTTTGTTATGGGGTTTGGATGGCTTGGATTTAGGAACATTTGTGTGTTCCCGCAGGTTTAGGAGGGTTTCGAAAAAAAAATAGCTTGTGTTGAAACTGTCCACGTACGCAGGGAATGTTATGGTGTTCTTCTGGGTATTATATTTTTTTTTTGTTTTTGATTTTTTTTTATCTTTTCTGGTCAGCCCACTGCTCCAATGGCTGGTATTAATCAATGGCTTTCGTGTTTTGTTTATTATCTATCTATGTTTAGGCCAACTAGGTGATCAATGTGGATATTTATATATGCCCATATGTGCAGTGAAGTCATGATGTTCTTCTATTTTTTTCTTTTTTATGTTGGTCCTTTTTAGTCAGCTCTATGTGCATTAGGTGTTTGACAAAATGCCACAGTGATCGGAAATCTGCTTAATTTCTCTTTTTTAATTTGAGAAAGCTTGCAGAGTCCACCCCACAAAATGGGGCTAGTCTTGTTCAGAACATAAGGGGATGGAAGTGTGCCTTTAACCTTGTGGCATTTTGGACCCTGATCCTGTTACTTAGTAATGGCAAACCGGTTGTTGGAATCTGTACAATGTAAACTTGACCTTAAATTTTTTTTATTGGAAAAGGATGAATTGATGGCCTGCATTTGATTATAATTAGTCATTTGTGAATGATAATGGAGAGGACCTACTGACCACCTAGCAACCTGGAATTGTTGGTTCTTTTCTTTTGAGTTGATTGACTATATGATGATTATATGACCAAAGAAGGCTGTTGCCGTCAAGTGTAGTTTAAATTTTGTAGTTTTCAAGTATGATACTTTGATTAGGGTAGGCTTGTTTGGTGTTGGTTAGGGATTGGCACGGGACTGGATTTGAAACCATTGATTTTCTCATCTTCTGGATTTTGAAACTGGATTTTTTTTAATGGCTATTTAATAAATGGCTTGAAGCAATGTTGGGTGGTCCATCAAGAGGAATTATAACAGATCAGGATTTGGCAATGACAAAGGCCATACAAAAAATCATGTCGAACACTACTTCTCGGTATTGCCTATGGCACATTCTAGACAAATTACCTACAAATTTAGGTGGGGTTTCTATTCAAAATGAAGGTTTGATTGATCTATGTTCAAGGTTGAATTTTTTTTTCAACCCATTACAATTACGATTTTTTTGACATGTGATGTGGTTTTTTATGATGCCAAAATTGGGTTTCGGACACCACCGGTCAAGTAATAAATTAATAAATGCAGTAAATTAATGAGAGAGAGAAGGGATTATAGTGGTTCGGTCAAAATGACCTACGTCCACTGCAGAAAGGCAGAGATTGCCTGTGGTGTTTTACTTCCTCAATGATTTCGGATTACAAACTAGAGGAATACAAGAGTAGAAGTAAATAGGAAGATCTCAGTTGCCCCCAAGTGCTGGTGGGACTCCTCGATTTATAGTCCTCCCCTAACATATGGGGACGACTCTTCAGCAATGTTTGCCCTTGGAGCCCTCGAACTGCCCTCGCGTTGGACGAGGCAGGTGAGATATTTCTCCGCAGGACCTGGTAGGAGCGGGACTACTTCTGAAGCAACATGGCTGCCCTGACTTGGTCTTTTCGTGGGCTTGGACCTGAGCTTCATCCTCACGAGTTGGGTCATTTGGGCCTGACTCATCATTTGCCCCTCAATGCCCCGTGCCCAAATAATTTTTTGAAAGGGGGGCATTAGTAGATTCAGGTCTTTTCTCCCTCCAAAATCTTTTTCCTCTTTTCTGGTTCTAATCTTGGTCTGGTGAGCTTTGGAACCCGGAGAAGGCCTGGGCGCCAGAGAGAGATGGCCTGGGCGCCAGGGGGAGAAGGCCTAGGCGCCCGGGGACTTGGGCACCCGGAGAAGTCCTGGGCGCCCGAGGGGAGAGATGCTTTGGGCGCCGAGGGACTTGGGGGAGTGAAGGCCTGGGCGCCCTGGGCGCCCGGGGAAAGAGGTGCTGGGCACCCTGGGCGCCCGAGGGAGTGATGGCCTGGGCGCCCGGGGGAGAGATGGTTTAGGCGCCCGAGGGGAGAGATACTTTGTGCGCCAAAGGGACTTGGGCGCCCGGGGAGTGAAGCCTCTGGGCGCCCGGGGGAGTCTGGGCGCCCGGGACTGAGGAAGGAGTCCCCTGGTACCGTGGCGGCCGTTACGCATTCCCTTTCTTCTTTTTTTTCGGGGGCGCTGCCCCCTGGGCCCCTGCGAGCTGACCGGGCAGCTCGACCCCCGCCGGGGGACACCCCCAGACCCCCTCTGCGAAGCGCATGATATATCCCTTAGCACATGTAAATTCCAAGACTCTGCCCCTCGGTAACTTCTGATGGGTCATCCCAGAAGAAGAAGATGAGCCCGCAACTTGCTAGAAAGATTGCTCCAGATCCTAGGCTGCAGCAGCGGGCGCGGGCGTAGTCGTTGCAACGCAGAAAGTGAGAGAGCTTCTCAGGCTGAGGAGAGGGTTGCGCTAGCTGGAAGGCTTCCGAGGCTGATCTTTTCGCGGCCCGCGAGAGGGCGACCAGGCTTGAGACCGAACTCTTAGCAGCCTAAGAGAGGGCGGCCAAGGCAGCGGCTGAGCTTGTGAAGGACCTTGAGAGGGCTTCGCTCAGTGAGGCTGAGCTTCTAAAGATCTGCGAGAGGGCTTCGCTCGGTGAGGCTGAGCTTCTGAAGACCCGCGAGAGGGCTTCGCTCAAATGAGGTGAGCTTCTGAAGACCCGCGAGAGGGCTTCGCTCAATGAGGTTGAGCTTCTGAAGACCTGCGAGAGGGCTTCGCTCAGTGAGGTGAGCTTCTGAAGACCCGCGAGAGGGCTTCGCTCAAATGAGGTAAGCTTCTGAAGACCCGTGAGAGGGCTTCGCTCAATGAGGCTAAGCTTGTACAGACCCGTGAGAGGGTGATGCTCAGAGAGACCGTTGTGGAGACAGTAATTGGGGCGGTACATGAGAGAACTGCTTTCCCAGATATTGCCCTCTTACGCTTCGTGCCGACTGAGGCGCTTGATGATTGTAGTGGCAGCTCTGATGATGTCGATGGTGATGCCGAGGACAACTTTGAGAGTGATTAGAGGGCAGGGGACTCTTTTTTTTTAAACAATTTGTAGCACTGATAAAAAATGATTTTATTAATCCATTGTTTAGTGCTACACAACATTAACAAAGTTGAAAAAATCAAGCCCCCAAACCCTCACTACTTTGACTCTCTTACGGTATTATTGGTAATTCATTTTCAACAGTTCCGCATTCCCTGGCAATGTGTTCAACCGCTGCATTGCTAGGAGTGAATGCTTGTCTGTCTCTCTGCGGAGCAGGACCGAGTTGGTCTCTGACAGGTAGCCTCTCTGTCCTGCTTCGCTTGTTGCTTGTATCCTACCTTTCCTCTCTGTCTCGCCCCTTCCCGTTGTCGACTGCTCTGGAGGACTCCCCTCGCCTGGCCCTTGTGATATCTTCAGCATTCATGTACTTCAGGGCCTTTGCCAGTAACTCCGGCATGCTCTTTGGTGGACGCTTCATCAATGAGAAAAGGAAGCTTGATGAGCGGAGGCCGCCCATGAAGGCTGTCATGGACACCTTGTCATCAGGCTCTTCGATTTGAAGTACCTCCTCGTTAAAACGAGTGAGGTAACTCCTAAGGTTCTCATTTGTATCCTGCTTTATGCTGAGCAGGTGTGTGGCAGGCTTCTGGTGGCGGCGTCCTCCGATGAAGTGTGACACGAAGGACTTGCTCAATTCCCCAAAGGTGGCGATGGAGGCTGGGGCGAGACTGGCAAACCACAGGCGGGCAGAACCCTTCAGTGTGGTTGGGAATGCCCTACACATAATCTCGTCAGGGATACTATGCAACTGCATTTTGGTTTTGTTCGTCTCCAGGTGGTCCAATAGATCATTTCTTCCATCAAAGGTCTCCATGGACGGCATCTTGAACTTTCGAGGAAGCGGGTAGTTCACCACATCGGGCTTGAACGGTGTGTCCGTTCGCCCGACTAGGTGATCCACTGTCTCCGGTGCCTTCGCCTTCATGGCGTTGTAGACTTCTCCCAGCTGGTTCTGCATCTCTTTGATCTTTTCGTCCCAGGGATTGGGAGCTTCCCTGGATGGGACACGAAAATAACTTCCTTCCTCCATGCTTTGGTTTTCACTCTCCCCTTCTTGGAAATGAGGATCCTCTCCATTAGAAGAAGAGGGAGGAGGTGGAAGTCCTCCATGATTCGCTCCCCTGGGAGGTAGGGGTCCTCCAAGCTGGGCTCCACCGGGCACTCCATGAGGGGCGCCCTGGGGAACTCCTTGGGGAACTCCCTGGGCGCCGCACAGAGGATAGGCGCCCAGATGGGGAGCTCCCTGGGCGCCGCCCAGAGGATGGTCGCCCAGATGGGGAGCTCCCTGGGCGCCGCCTTGAGGATGGGCGCCCAGATGGGGAGCTCCACGACGTGGAGCTCTTGGAATTCTTTGGCGCGATGCTCCTTGTGGTACTTCTCCAAATTGTGCTCCTCCTTGCCTTGCCAGCACGAGTTGTAAGATTTGCTGGTTTTGGGCTACCGGTTGTTGCATGGTCTCCAACATCTACTGAGGAGTGGGAGCAGGAGCATTCGAGGTAGGATTGATTGGTGGAGGGTTACCCTCGCCTAGTGATGTCAAGTGGGCCGTGCCGGCCCGGCCCGGCACGGCCCGGCCCGCCAGTCAACGGGCCGTGGCACGGCACGGCCCGGTCAACGGCACGGCCCATGACGCGGGCCGTGCTGGGCCGAGCTGCGCACGGCCCGCTGGCCCGTTTGGCACGGCCCGCCAGGCCCGCTGGCCTAGTGGGCCAGCACTTGCAGCCCGCCAGGCCCGCCTGTATAGGCCCGCCAGCCCGCCAGCCCGCGGCCCGCCAGCCCGCCAGGCACGCCCAACGGTCGGCCCGACGGGCCGGCCCGCCAGCACGGCCCGCCAGCACGCCCAACAGCCATTTTTTTAAAAAAATACCATTTTACCCCCCCAACAGCTATAAAACGGTCATCTAAGGGGTATTTTGTGTCATTTTTCATTATACTAAGTCTATAAATATCCTAACCCTCCCATTCTCATTCCTCACCAATTACACATTTCTCATTCTCACCAATTTACACAACTCTCTCATTCTCTAACTCTCTCTCAAAGCATTCAACTCTTTCACTCTCTAAGAAGTTTTTGGAGGACCAAAGATCAAGTCATCAAGAGACAAGATTAAAGGGGCCTTCAAAGATTTAGAGGTATTTATAATATTTAGATTTGAGATTCCATATATATAAGTTTATATTATATTATATTAACTCTCATTTTCTCCCCTTTCTTATAATAAATTATCACAAAAGAAGGCTATTAGCATATTACTATTATCATTTATAAATTTATTCTTTTGAAATATGGCTAGAAGATTTCCCACAGAATCTTCATCCGTTAATTTAGAGGCAGGAGAAGATTTTATTGAATTACAAGATCAAGTAGGTGATTTACCACCCCCCTTTCCTCATAGTTCCCAAAAACCAAACAAGAGGAGTAGAACTTCAGCAGTTTGGGATATATATACAAGGTATGATGTTATTGAAAATGGAAAGAATGTTGAAAAGGCAAAATGCACATTGTGTGGTAAGATTTATAGTGCCCAGTCAAAAGGGGGTACCGGCCATTTGTCAAGACATAGGAAAACATGTTTACAAAGCATAGGCCAGAGAATGCAGGGACAGGGGGGCCTGGTTCACAACCCAAATTTCTACTACTGGTGGTGGTAGTAGTAGTAGCAGTTTGGGTATTTTTTCTTATAATGCACAAAAGTGCTAGACAAGGTCTTGTTAAAATGATTGTTTTGTCCGAATTACCATTTATTTTTGTTGAAAATGAGTTTTTTGAAGAATGGGTCCAGAAATACTGTCAACCACAATTTCACAGTATTTCAAGAAATACAGCCAGAAATGATGCTATTAGACTCTGGCAGGAAGAGAAAATAAATATAAAAAACTATTTTGCGGAATCTCCTGGTAGAATATCCATAACCACAGATATGTGGACTTCTAAAGGGGGTGATAGTTATCTTTGTATTACTGCACATAATATAGATGCAAAATGGATTATGAATAAACGTATACTTTGTTTTAGCACTCTTGAATGGCCACACAATGGAACTAGGATAAGTACATTTATTTTGGAAAAACTAGATGAATATAGTATTAAGGAAAAAGTTTTATCTGTAACTTTAGATAATGCTAGTAATAATACAGTGGCTATTGAATTAATGAGAATGCAGATGCCACTTGCAACTTTGATAGATAGTTCTATCTTTCAAAATAGATGTGTATGTCACATCTTAAATCTTATTGCAAAAGTTGGTTTAAAGCACATTATAAGTTATACAGATGCTATTAAAGACATTGCTAGATTTGTTTTTTGCTCCGCACAAAGAAGACAATTGTATGCCCAAATATGTGCGAGGCAAGGCGTATCAGCTATTAAACTGCCTAAAGAAGTTGAACATAGATGGAATTCTATGTATGATTTGTTAAACAAGGCACTTTCTAGAAAAACTGTTTTGAATGAATTTTGTGCTTTTCATGCACAAGATTTAATGATTAGTGATGAACATTGGGAGTTATGTGCCCATATAAGAGATTTATTAGAACCTTTTTATACTTCAACATTATTTTTTTCCGGGATATATTATCCCACATCTAATGAAGCTTTAATGAAACTTTTTAAAATTACTTTACAATTCAGTAGATTTAGAGATCATTTTTTACTTGGTAGCACTATTAGAGACATGGAAGTCAAATTTAATAAATATTGAAAAGAGGCTCCAATGACATTTTCTTTAGCTGCTGTATTTGATCCTAGGTTAAAATTAAGTGGTGTACAGTTTTTTATTGATGGAATAAATAAAAATATGAATTATACAGATTCAAATAATTTTTCAAATATAATGGCACAATTACAAGCACTTTTTCAATTTTATTGTGAGCAAATGGGTACAGCTGGGCTTAGTATGGGCAATACAGAAGTCCAGTATACAGGTGTTCCTGAGTGGGAGGTGTGGTATTCTTCCCTGTCCACGGGCATGGCATCCAGCTCAAGCTCAAGTAGCAACACTGTGACGGAGTTATCATCGTATCTTGACGTAGGTGTAATTAGGATGCAGGATGCATCCACTTTTGACCTTTTAGCCTGGTGGAAGCAACAGGAAAGCATTTATCCAGTGTTGGCAGCCATGGCTCGTGATCTATTAAATATTCCTATGTCTTCTGTAGCATCAGAACAGGCTTTT
Organism: Litsea cubeba; assembly: GCA_012931725.1. NCBI lineage: Eukaryota > Viridiplantae > Streptophyta > Magnoliopsida > Laurales > Lauraceae > Litsea > Litsea cubeba. The sequence goes on from CM022946.1 coordinate 16,345,653, forward strand.
AGTGCAGGTGGACGTGTAGTAGAAGACAGAAGAACAAATCTCACTGAAGAAACGGTGGAGTGTTGTGTTTGCCTACGAGACTGGTACTTGGCAGATAAGAGGAAGCAAGAGTTAACATCATTAATGGAAGATTTTGATCCAGCAGAATACATTAGTGGACTACAAATCTGATTTTTTACTTTTTTCTTCATTGTAATTTATAAGTTTTTCATTCTTTTTTTTTATTTTCTAAAAAGATTGTAAGGTTTTGAAGGTAATCCTATTTAGAAACCTTCAAGAAGTTAAGATCCAAATGGTTCTCTCTTCTCAGTGGAGTAGGTCGAGTTTGACCGAACCACTTAAATATCTTTGTCATTCTCCTTGCTTGTGTTCTAATTTTTATTTTTAATACTGATAAGAAAAAGAAAAATCATATATAGTACTTAAGTAATATGTGAGTAAATATTTATAAATTAATTTGAACCACTCAATCATTTGTCAAATGTTTGTATAAGTTTAATGTTTAGAAAAGTAACTATTGAAAAATTAATGACTATTGATCGAAAATCAAATTCAAAACCATGTCGTTACGGACTTACGCTTACGTTACGCCTTACGGCCTCGCCCTCTGCTCGTCTTGTCGATCTAGTGGTGATCACCATAATTTTGAAAAAAGGATGAGAACTTTTGTTCGGTTCCCATAGACGGCGCCAAACTGATGATGCCAAAATTGGGTTTCGGACACCACCGGTCAAGTAATAAATTAATAAATGCAGTAAATTAATGCAAGAGAGAAGGGATCATAGTGGTTCGGTCAAAATGACCTACGTCCACTGCAGAAAGGCAGAGATTGCCTGTGGTGTTTTACTTCCTCAATGATTTCGGATTACAAACTAGAGGAATACAAGAGTAGAAGTGAATAGGAATAGGGCTGCACAAAAAATCCGATATCACCGTAAAACCGAACCGAACCGACCGAACCGGGCGGTTCAGATCGGTTTATAGTAGACCGGTTCGGTTAACGGTTTGAAAATCATAAAAACCGCTTACATCGGTTGGTTATCGGATTGAGCCCACGGTTAACTGCTTAAACCGAACCGACCGTATACAATAACTTAAGTATTGTTTTTTTACTGTTTTAGCCTTAGGGTTTCGTTTTTATGCGCTTGCTTTTAGTCCAAACTCTCTTTGTGGAGTAAAATTATTTTTTATATGGGTTACTGGAATGTTGGATTTTTATGTTTGCACTAAATATTGGAATAAATGCAAAGGACGGGGTATCATCATTTTGAAATTTTCAATGTTTGATTTTCAAAATAAAAAATAAAAAACAACGGTTTAACCGACCGAACTGGACCGAACCGTTTGGTTCGGTTCGGTTTGGTTTAAGCCCTCTCCATCAGTCGGATCGGATCGATTAATTAAAAAACCGACAGGTTCGGTTTGGTTATTGGTTTTAGTGTTAAACCGATCCGAACCGCCCATGTGCAGCCTTAAATAGGAAGATCTCAGTTGCCCCCAAGTGCTGGTGGGACTCCTCGATTTATAGTCCACCCCTAACAGATGGGACGACTCGTCAGCAACGTTTGCCCTTGGAGCCCTCGAACTACCCTCGCGCTGGACGAGGCAGGTGAGATATTTCTCCGCAGGACCTGGTAGGAGCGGGACTACTTCCGAAGCAACGTGGCTGCCCTGACTTGGTCTCTTCGTGGGCTTGGACCTGAGCTTCATCCTCACGGGTTGGGTCATTTGGGCCTAACTCATCAGTTTTCATGTTATGGGAATAAATTTATATTCTCTAATTCTATTTATGACTTTTTTTTTCTATGTTTGTGTATAGGAAAAAAGTGGTCATCACCTCTGAGAGCTTGAACAAGAACTCTACTCTTATAGGACTGAAGGGTTTGAAAGATGGCATGGAGGATTTGGTTCAGATGGAGTTTTGTGAGAGACTGAGTCCATTTAATGGACTCCAACTTAGGCTGGGGATCATGAATTAATGGATTTTATGTTTCTTTATATCTTTTTCCTTGGAGCATTACCTATTATTCATGGACTTCAGATTGTACACAACGACACAACACTCTTAATAAAAATGTATTTTGATTGAGATCAATAATGCAATTTTTATTATTTTCAATTGTTTATTTTTTACCCTGATTTACCGACTTTTGAGCATATGTTTGATATATGTTTGTGAGAGATTGAATGTTTGATATATTTGATGTAAGTTTAATTGTATGGGATTGTCCTCTTTTGGGCTCCAGATGATATGCTGTGGATGACTAGTTCATACGGAATTTTGAGTTTCCTTGAGAACTCTCTCTCTTTCTCTCATTCCTTGCATATTCTTGTGATGAAGGATTCCCCAACAGGTATCGCATTCAACTAAGTTGAAAATGCACCCATTCCATTTCAGGCATCTTAACTGGAATGTTCCGATGAATATAGAGCACAGTTTACAAACTCAACAGCAATAACCACACATTTGATAGAATCACATTTAAACTTATGACTCAAACAATAAAATTAAAATGTGCAGGAAAATCTAATACATTCAATACTGGAATCTGATACATCATTTTTTATTTACAAGAAAAAATACAATTGAATCATCATTTTTACATAAACATTCAACCCCTTCAACATGTATCATTGAACACTTCAAAATCTTTTTTTAAATGGCATTGAACACTTCGAAATCTTCAAAGTTTGCAACTACTCCTTTGTGCCGTCTATACTCCGGTTGTCATTGAACCTATACAAAGAAAAACATTATTAAAAAAATAACACCCATGCTAGATGCTGCATAATAAATTGTGAATGCGATTTTGAGCAATGTGGACATTTTTAATTAAAAGTAGGGTACTAATAAAAGGAGAGACAGAGATGGAGGGTGCCAAGACGATGGAAAGAGATGAACAATCTCATAATGATATTGAAAATACAAAGATTAATGATAGATAAATGGAAAATCTGCCTAGAACGAATAAGTATTGACCTAGATCTAAAAAATAAAATTACTTACTCGGTTCTACAGTCTGAGATATCATAAACAAAAAAATTCCATAAAAAACTAAATCACAAGATCGTTCGTATTCTTTCCTGAAAACCCACACAACCCAAATCACAACAAATAATCCGGAAAAGACTATACTATGGTAATACAACTCTACAGTTGCATTATTTTTCAAAAAAAAAAAAAACACACATTTTTTGGGGGCAGATTCAGAAAAACCTATCTCCATAAGAAATGAATAGAAGAAATCACATAATAAGGAGAAAACATATAACCCACTTTAGAATTGTAAAAAGATGAAAACTCACAAACTCTACTTCAAGAAATATAGATATCAGAGATTTTCGAAAGAGAAGGAGAGAGAATACTCTAATACAAGGGTGCAGAACATACAGAGAGAATCGTTTGTGGGGATAGAGGGGAGAGAGTACCTGCCACTGCCCGGGGTAGATGAGATCTGGACGGAGATGGGAGGGCAGGGCGCTGTAGCCGAGAGATGGGGAGGGACAGAGGAGATGGCATCAGGGAGCTTTGCAGAAGACGTCGTGCGAGAGGGAGAGAGGCCACGCATGAATAGGGGCAGAGATGGTCGCACAGCTGGCGTCGAGAGGCAGAGACGAGAGAGGGAGAGTTGCAGCGAGAGAGGCGTTGCCCGGAGAGAGAGTTGCAGCGAGAGAGAGACATTCAACTGATCTCCGAGTGAGAGGGATGAGGGAAGGAAAAAGTCACGGGAGAGAGATCCGTGCCTCACAGAGGAAAATGGGTTCCAGGGCAGGGCAGAATTGAGAGAGAGAGGAATTGAGGAAAAAGTCGGGAGGAGCATCTCGCCGGAGACGATCGCCGCATAATGGAGAGAGAGAGAGAGAGAGGGCGCCAGCGATGGAAATGGGGAATGGAGAGAGAGAAGAGCCAGGCAAAAATCAAGATCGTGTTTTGATTTTGGCCTCAAGATGGAGAGGGGGAAATGAAATCCTTTTGGGCGGGGTCCACACATGAGTCACTTGAATACAGATTTAAGTCGGTTCCAGTGATGGCCTTTCCCACGTGATGAGCGGAGTTTCTTCTCAGCTAAAGCTGAGGAGAGGGGGGCTCCCTTTATATATATATATATTTTAGATTTCTTTTATCATATTGTTAATATGATCCACATGCTTGGGAAATCAAAGGGGCTAAGGTTGTTTGACACTACAATAACTATATCCACATATTGATAGGTCCTTTCTCTCATCTTTGTTTTGAGCTTTTTTTTAGTGATTTGCAGCTTGCGAAAAAATTACAAACCCACGATTATCTCTTTATTAGTGAGTGGAGTACAACACCGGAAATGAAGTAAAACCATGTATTGATGGAGTTTATGATATTTTAGAGAGATAGTCTTTTTTATAAAGAATGTCTCAAAGCATATATGATATTTTCAAGTGTATATTATATATTTGTGGCCTTCAAGGGCTTAGAGAAAATCTTATAAGAATAAATCTCACTTTAAATAGGGGCTTGAGTTTCGGGCAAATGAGTCAGCATGGTTGAGGGGTTTTTTTTATAAATATTATTAAAGGCATGGAGACAATATTGATGAATCATTCATGTGCTTTTTACCATGTAAAATCATTCATGGGCAACCGAAGAACACGCTCCCTTTATCCCTCAGCTTCATTTTATTTTTATCATTTTCTCTCTGTTCTCTACTCTTGAGCGGCTTCTGCTTCTTTCTTCATCATTCATTTAATTGCAGAGGTTAGTCTCCTTCCCTTTCTCAGAGACACACACCGCTTGAGAACTAAAGCTGTGACAAGACTTTGCTATGCTTCTCGGACCTAACACTAACCCTAACCCTATCCTCAAAATCTCATTCTAACCCTAACGCTATTATCTTCATAGATATTAGTGAACTCTTTCAAAAAAAAAATGAATAATGTAGGATTTGATGTGTTTTTAGTTACTAAACCCCCAATTTTGAAGAAAGACACTTTGGATTTTAAACTCAACAGGACAGAGTTTGATGTCACTAAATCCCCAATATCAGAAAAGAAAAGAATAATTATTGAGGCGAACTTAGCGTTAGATTTATCTTCCTGAGATTAATGTAACCCACCAATTTCAAAAAACGCAAGTTGATGTTCAGATCACCGGTATTTATATCATTTGCTTTAAAGTTGAATTTTTTTTTCTTATGAATTGGGTTTTTGCTGGGTTGATCAAATGGTTTGGGGGCTTTTTTTTTTTTTTTTTTTTTCAAACCGGCCCATAACTTAAAACTTTTTTTAAAAAAAAAAGGGTCAATGGGCTTAAAAAACAAAAGATCCAACAGCCCAACACAAAAGAGCCCAACATAGAAGAGCCCAACAGGCCACAGCCCCTCTTATATTCGTGTGCCCTAGGTCATCTCCACTTAGGGTAAGAAACGAAAGACAAAACAGGAGAGAAACGGCGGAAGAAGAGGAAGAAGAATGAGCAAGAAGCTGCCGGCTGTGCAGCAGTGCAGGTCGTCAATCAGATCGTTTGGTAGTTTCTCAGATCTATCCATCTCTATAGTCTAACTAGTTATCTGAGCAATCTCAGTGTCCTTGCAGAACTCATCACAGCAAGAAGAATTAATCATCGACCCTCAGTAGAATCTAATCTGTTTAGCTTCTTCAATCATCCATTTTCCGACCCCTGAGCATCAGGTAATGTAGCTTCTTCAATCATCCATTTTCCGATCTTGATACCCATTTTTTCGTTACTTATTATAATATGTGCACTTTTTTTTAACGTTGTGAGAACTCATATTCTTTTCTCTTGAAAAGATAAGGTTTTGGTAGGGTTTTTAGTATTTTGTTTTTTTGGTTTTTTTGCCCCTTCTTAGCCATCCATGATCAATGGAGGATCTGGGATTTTCTTTTGGGTGGCGGGGCGGGGCGGGGTACCCGCGTGGCAATCGGGGTATGGCGGGGCGGGGACGGGGAATATCAATTACCCCGAAGGGCGGGGCGGGACAGGGTAAAAGAGGGGCGCGGCGGGGCGGAAAACCCCAATTCCGTCCCCGATCAGCCCCGTTGCCATCCGACTGTCCCGTGCAAAGTGCTCGAAAATTTTCTGAAACATAAATTAAAAAAAAATACTAATTAGTTCAAAACCCAAAAGAGATCACTGGAGCTGATAATGTGAAAGGGTCATAGTGCCAAGGAGAATGAGGAATGGAACACAAGAAATTCATGAAATGCATCGGCTTGCCTGCTGTCTTAGGAACGGTTTTCCCAAAGAGCCCCATAACAATACGAGCTGGAAGAAATCAAACCATCAGGCTCTCACCACACAAATTATTATATATGTTAGTTGAATACACAGTCACAAAAATTATGTATTGGAATGAACAAAAATATACCTGGAGGCTTGCCAGCAATCTCAATATCAAAATAAACTTTATTTGTCACTTCTTTCAAATCATCCGCAGCCTGAAATTAAAAAAACTTTTATTTGATAGCCATTTATGGATATTTACTTGTAAAAATACTTTTTTTTTTAGGATTCCTAGGAATTCAATTCCATGGAACCATTTAAGTAAATTGCTCATCTAACCAAGTAAACTCATTTAATAGTTTCATCATTGGTTATTCCTCTGACCTTTTCACATAATGCAAGTGGGCCAAGTGCCACTTTATTAAAAAAAAAACAAAATGTGTTCAACCTTTGACCCGAAAGATGCTTGCTATAAAATATTGATTTTTAGTTATCTTCTAGCAGTTGATATACAACCCATTCCTTAATTTTAATAAAAAAACAAAATGTGTTCAAGGTGACACCTTTGACCCGAAAGATGCTTGCTATAAAATATTGATTTTTAGTTATCTTCTAGCAGTTGATATACAACTCATTCCTTAATTTTTCTAAAGTAATTGTCCAAACCAAAACCCTAATCAAACGTCCCAAATCAAAATTCCTCATCAAAATCTAGATCAAAATCGTAATATAATAAAAACGTAACCATAATTACAGTGAGATCTAAGAACAACGAAAATTTGAAAATTTATGGAGAGACAGAGAGAATCGAATAGAAAGAGTACCTGATCTGTTATAGAGGAAGGAGACGGGGTTAGAGGTTTGGATTAGAATTCATTTTATAGGAAGATATTTTACAGTAGGCCCCTTATGCTTTCTATCAATCTGTCAAAACTCCCTCATCAGTTTTGGCGATTTTGGTCTCTTTCTCTTGTAACCTCCTTGGAGTGCTTTGACCGGCGATTGGTCTCATTGTTAGAGATGGAAATGGGGCGGGTTTGGTAGTAAGCCCAAATCCGACCTGCTTCAATTTTTTTCTTCATCCAAACCTAATCCGCCTCATGACGGATAACTGATATGTGATACCAATCCCGCGTGGTTTGGAATCGGGTCAGGTTGAATTTGAAGCTTCTAATTTTTAAAATAAATAAATTTCATGGAAATGGTGAAAGAGTTTAAACTCTGGAAGAAAACTAATCTCAAAATCTTAATGAGAATTAGCCTACATGTTAAATTTAAATAGAATATACATGAGAGCTGTTACAGTAGTGATTACAGCAAATCCTATTTTATAGGAGATTTGAAAATATTCAAAAGTATACAATTCCATAACAGATTCAGTCATCCCTGATTTTCTGCTTTTGATTCCTCATCTGTTGATTTGAATAGATGTACGTTATCACCATGGTTTAAAATTCAAGGGCCAGGATTGGACTTGCAATTTGTGTCTTAAAGTCTTGAACCGAGCCACACTTAAAGCTTTTGTCATAATATTAGCAACTTGAGTCTCACTTGGAGTAAACAGAACCTGGAGTGTACCATCTTTCACTTGGTCCCTAACATAATGAACATCCACCTCTATATGCCTTGTGCGAGCATGATAGAGTGGATTGACTGTAAGATAGGTTGCGCCCAAATTGTCACAATAGAATTTTGGTGTAGTGTGCATTGAAATGCCAAGCCCCTTCAAGAGATAAGTTAGCCATTTTACTTCAGATCCAGTATATGAGATGGCCCTATATTCGGCTTCAGTGCTGGATTTAGACACAGTGGGCTGCTTCTTGGCAGTCGAAGAAATCAAGTTGGATCCAATGTAGATCGCAGAGCCTGTGACTGAGGGGCGATCATCAGGATTTGAGGCCCAATCAGCATCAGAGAAGGAATTAAGAGAGACTCGACTAGATTTGCAGAAATGCAGTCCAAAATCAATTGTCCCTTTGACATAGCGAATAATTCGCTTGATAGCCTCAAGATGAACAGTCTGTGGGGCATGAAGGAACTGACATACTTGGTTAATAGCAAAGGTTAAATATGGCCTTGTCATTGTGAGGTATTGCAAAGAGCCAACCATGGAGCGATAGAGAGTACCATCATGAAGAAGGTCACCATCATGTTTGGAAATTCGACGCCCAGTAGCTATTGGAGTAGAAACAGGTTTGCAGCCTTCCATTTGAAATTTGGATGAGAGATCCATGGAGTATTTCAACTGATTGAGAAAAATAGTGTCATTGGTGCGACAAACTTGCATCCCAAGGAAATATGACAACGGCCCCAGATTTTTCATGTCAAATTCGGAGGTAAGAGCTTCAATTGTAGCCTGGATATCAATTGGATATTTGGATTATTGCCCGTGAGTATGATGTCATCGACATAAACTAATAAAATGGTTTTGATGGACCCTTTGTTTCGCACAAACAGGGAATGATCAGCATGTGTGTTGTGGAGATGGGTACTTAGGCTTTGGAACCACGCCCGAGGGGCTTGCTTCAAACCATAGATGGCTTTCTGCAGCTTGCTAACATAGGTGGGGAGTAAAGGGTTGGTGAAACCTTGTGGTTGGGACATGTACACATCCTCATCTAAATGGCCATGTAAGAAAGCATTTTTAACATCTAGTACTAGGTTCTTGATATCATGCATGCTGAATCGCTGATTAAGATGAAATAATGAAGCAGCATATTTATGACTATGTAAATCAGCTATCCATGAATCTAATGCTCTCTCTCTCTCTCTCTCTCTCTCTCTCTCTCTCTCTCTCTCTCTCTCTCTCTCTCTCTCTCTCTCTCTCTCTCTTACCAATAATTCTATAATAACAACGTATTATCACAGACCGATAATTCTATAATAACAACGTATTATCCTAAAATAGTTCCACGTAGTGAATTGCATTTTCAATCCTAAAAAAATAAGAAGATTAAAGACCCTATGTACCTTGCTGTAGGAAGATAAAAAAATTAGAATAAAAATTGTAAAAACATGAAGAAAGATAAAGTCTTAGAAAAGAAACAGGAATACAAAGAAAGGAGCATATTTTTAGATTAAAAAAGGAAGAAACTTATGCAATATCGCACAATTTATATTTATGCGATGTCACACAGTCAATAGAAAGAAATAAATTTATGCAATATCGCACAATTTATTAACTTTATGCAATATTGCATGGTGAAGGCCATTCTTATCTATAATTATAGTTTTTGGAAAATTTTAAAATTTGGTAAGTAAGAGGGAAATCCATGTCTATAAGATCAAAATCTATTTTCTTTTATTTTATTTTCTCTCTAAATACCTTAATAAAAAATCTTCTAATTTGACACTTATCGGGACATTGGTTACCATTAGATTTTATCAAAGTAAATCTTCATGTTAAATAGGATCATTTGATTGTCATTAACTGCAAAAACCCTTTTACCCAGTAAAAAAGTACAAGTCCTACAAAGGCTCTTATCTTTTCACTGCTTTGAATTAGCAAAATCCTAGGCCTCTCGGAGGGTATACCAACCTTTTATTTAGATGGGATCATCTGTTGCAGCTATTACAAGGGAATGTGGGATGCATTCCAAGATCTCCGTTGTGGGACCACAAAAAAATAATTGGGACCGGTCAAAATGAATCCCATCTCCGATGACATCATTAGATTTTGATTTTACTTTAATAGGAGTGGGTCCCAACATAAGATTGATAATGCGACTGACACTGACACTGATGTGACACTATTGCTGATGTGGTGTTAATCACATTTCCATTATGGCTCAATAAGATGGTGCGACCCATTGTTGGAATTCATCTTGAGCGGTCCAGTTTATTTCTATGTGGGCCTCAAAACAGAGATCTCATTAGACGACTCCATGTAATAGTTGCTACAAAACAAGGGATCCATACCCACCTTTATTTGACAAGTGCATGCCTTCCCGAAAATACTTCGTCTCTTATTACTGCCATGAGCCCTACCTGACCAGGGACATAATGCAACCTCAAGGTTGCAATAGTGAATGCCCTCTATTGCATGATGAGATCATGTGGGGGTTTGTTTGTTTGACAGTAAAATATAAGAATTGAATACATAGAAATTAATGATCAAATAAGCTCCAACGAAGCATAGATGTGGCCTTGACTTTTAGGATTTGAACTACTACTGTGATGGGAGGTTAATTATTGATCAGTTTTGAATATACACATTTAATTCTTCATTCTTAGGAATTTAATCATCCAAACATCAAAAGCAATACCATGGTAATCACTAGCTTGATAGAAGAAAATCCACTAAACTACAAGCAACATCTTCATGGACCGGAGCAGTGACCTAAGCCTATCCTGCCAAGTTGAATTGGCACAAACCGTTTGTGAGATATTATTCCCATTTTAGCCGACCTGCTGGTTATGGGGCACTGATGACCCAATCTAACTAAAATTAAAAAGGGACCCAAATGAAAAAAAAAAAAGAGCAATTCAAAAATTAACTAACCAACTACCTAAGCTTTGCAACCAATATCTAATCAAAGCACTGATATTTCAAATTCAACCTGACCCCAATTCAAACTGGTGGGTTGGGTTTGGATAAAAAGAATTGAGACAAGTCCATTTTGATTTACCCCAATTCATACCAAATCCATCATGTTGACGTGTCTAAGTCAATGAGACCAATCTCCCGGTCAAAGCGTTTTAGAAAGGGAAGAGGCGAGACAAAAATAGCCAAAACTGATGGGTGAGTTTTGTGAGATTGTTAGAAAGCATAAGGGGCCAAACTGTAAAAATAGCCAAAACTGATGGGTGAGTTTTGTCAGATTGTTAGAAAGCATAAGGGGCCAAACTGTAAAAATCTCTTCCTATCAAATGAATGCGAACCCTAACCTCTAACCCCGCCTCCTTCCTCTCCGCCTCTCTCTCTCCCTGAAGAATCCTCTGCTCTTTAGTGTCCATAGATCAGGTACGATTTCGATTTGATTCTCTCTATAAATCTTCATTGTTCTTACATATCACTGTCATTAAGGTTGCGTTTTTTTATCATATTACTGTTTTGATCTAGATTTTGATTTGGAGCATTTGATTAGGGTTTTGATTTGGACAGTTACTTTAGAAAAAATTGTATTTCAACTGCTAGAAGATAACTAAAAATCAAGTTTTTAACTAAAAATTAAATTTTTATAGCAAGTATCTTTGGGGTCAAAAGGTGGCACCTTGAACACATTTTGGGTTTTTTTTTTTTCTTTTTTTAAAAATAAAAGTGGTACTTGGTCTACTTGCATTGATGTGAAAAGATCATATCTGATAATGAAACTATTAGATGAGTTTACTTGATTGATTTTATTGCAATTTACATATAGGGCCCGTTTGTGTCATGGAATTGAATTCCTAGGAATTATAAAAAAAAAAAAATTTTTAATAGTGGCTACAGGTGAATATCCATAAATGGCTATCAAATAATCTCCCCCTTAATGGAAGATGAATTGAGAGAGATGTAAAATGATTTATTAGGGTGGTGGATGGGCGATTGATTTTCATCTGCCCTTGGTACATTTTCCATCAAAGAAGAGATTATTTGATAGACATTTATAGATATTCACCTTTATCGCTTCAATTTTAGCTATTTTTATAAACACACTTGTTAGAATTCTTAGGGATTTAATTCGATGCAAACAAGTGTGCCAATTTGGTTTTTATTACTAATTATAAAGAATTTCTAAATCTTATCGATCCCATTTGCCACTTTTCAACTTCAGCATTGGCATCAACTCCACAATTATGGGTACAGTTTAAGCACGTTCATTGTTAATGTTTATAGTATCATGAACATATTTTTATGGTTTGTTTAAACTGGAGTTGAAATTTTTATTTTTCCATACCTTGAAATATATTGTCTATGGTAACCATGTGAAGTGATTGCAGTTGCACCACAGGTAAAGGGTGAAAAAATATACAAGAAAGATGAAGCAGATAATTTCTGCGGCGCTTATATGGTTCTTCCTTTTCTTCACCACCCTCACTCTCATTCAGGTACCACATCCACTACAATTACTCTATTTCCATTCTTTTTTCTGAAAACAGTATATATATATATATATATATATGTTTTGTGTTATGCAGATTTGCTATTTCTTGTCTCTTTCTTTTAATACTCCCCTGCATTATATCTAGTCCTCTTTTTTTTTTTTTCACTTTATGTCTGCTTCTCTTTAATCCCAAAGAAGATTCCAAAGAAGTCTTGAGGATCTTATCTACTTCTACTGCATGTCCCACATTGGTTAGGCAACAATAGTGTTGGGTGTCATATTCCCGAAGATGTCTGATAAAGGGGTCCTTCCTTTTCCCTCCAGCAATATCTTGGGAATTGTCTCTGCTTTTCCTTCCAACATCCTGATCTGTCTGATCATATCAAAGCTCTATCCACCTCTGTTGACCTTAGTCTCCCCTCTGCTAGTAATTTCACCAAAAAGTATATTATATGGTGGAATGTTGATTGGTTTTCGGAATTGTTAATAAATATTCCTTTGCCTTTCAATTTTCCTGTTTGCATTCAAGCTGTTGGCTTGATTTAGAAAGTGGAGATCGACTATTCCTCAGTTCTGCTGACATTTAAAGTTATACATATTTTTTCTTATTGGTAACTTGACTTGAATCCACGATCTCAAGGTTGCAATAGTGACCAATTTCCAGCGTGCCTCGGACTCTTTTGTAAAGTCACACAATTTACTAGAAGAAGAAAGCTGTGCATTCAGTTTTAGAGTAGTCGTGTTTTATAATCTTCATTTCTTCCAGAGCAATCAATTCTGAATTGCTTGTGTTTTAAATTTTTAATTTGCCAAGTAGTATGGAAGATGTTGAAGTGTTCTTTGTCAAATCAGCACGTACTTGGATCAACGCTTTATTTCATGTTTTAATTTCAGGCAAAGGTTGATTTGAAAGAAGTGACACATAAAGTTTATTTTGATGTTGAGATTGCTGGCAAGCCTGCTGGTATATTTTTGTTTATCCCAATACATAATTTTTGTGTTGTACTGTGTATTCAGCTGGCATAATTTGTATGGTGAGCCTGATGGTTTGATTTCTTCCAGGTCGTATTGTTATGGGGCTCTTTGGGAAAGCTGTGCCCAAGACAGCAGGTGTGCCTTCAAATATATAACTGGGCTTTCAGAAACATTGACTTAAAGCTGATGCATTTCATGAATTTCTTGTGTTATATTCCTCATTTTCCTTGGCACTATGCCTCTTTCACATTATCAGCTCCAGTGATCTCTTTTGGGTTTTGAACTAATTAGTATTTTAAATTTGTGTTTCAGAAAATTTTCGAGCTCTTTGCACGGGTAAGCCAATATCGCGCCTTTCTTCCATTAATTTATCAGCTAACATTTGAGTTTTATGTTCAACTAACATGGATACTTAGTTTTTAGATGGCTTATTCTAAAATGAACTTGCTCAATGGACAGTTATCCTTGCCAATGTCTTTATACATTTAAAGTAGAGAGTGGTACATCTTTTTCTTCTTTTTCCCGAATATAATCTCTGAGACTGACAACTTGCCATCATCAAGTTTCTAGGTTTTTTTAGTTTTCTTGTAATCTTGTTAACCAATTTTTGAGGCCTTCAATTTAAGCTACTTGAAGCCAACAATGGATCTTCTACCGTACCCTTGGATATTTTATCCTTGGTTGACTAGTCTAGGCTGCTAGTTCCTATATGTAATACTTTTTGACAGCCTTTCACTTGGGGATGAAATGGGTTGGGTTGGGTCCATTGTGTATTGTTATTCAACCCTTACCAATAAAGGAGCAGTGCCTGAACCTTTTACCCACACCCATATTTGAATTGAAACCTGTCCCCAAACCGGGACCCAAATAAAATGCCTGGACTTTGACCCAGATTGTGACCCAAATAACTACATATATATCATATATGGAATAATTTCAATATACATAATATGAAACTGTTGGAACTGTTGCATCTATGATATATGGCTACGACATACGGCTTTTGCATTGGATATGAAATTCATGGACCTGGATAGAATCAAAATTTTGTCAGGGTTCAGCTCCATGCAGTGGACTGGAATTTGGATCTGAATTAAAATAAATCAAAATATTGAGCCCATAATATATTTTCCTGGTCCTTTTTAGGGGCCTAATTTTCATCACTACTCACCTTTTTAATTGGGAAATTTTGGGCAAATGATGAGCAAAATTTTTTTATTGGTTTTTATATTTTTCAACCAGTGATGATGAACATGTTACTAATGCAATGCGTATTAACAACCATGATCTTCAATTTTAATATATCACTTCCCATTACAGGTGAGAAGGGTACCGGAAAAAGCGGGAAGCCTCTTCACTACAAGGGAAGCTCATTTCATAGAATCATTCCCAGCTTTATGATCCAGGGTGGTGATTTTACACTTGGAGATGGAAGAGGAGGAGAATCCGTATATGGCCATAAATTTGATGATGAGAACTTCAAGCTGAAACACACTGGTCCAGGTGAGCCTGCCTTTGCTTTCAGTCTAAGACTTCCCCATTACCAATAGTAGCAAATGAGTAGCAGCACTATACTGTATTTGGCTTGCAAGCTAACTTGGCAGCTGAATTTCATTTTTCTTTTACAGGGATTATGTCAATGGCAAATGCTGGTCCTGATACAAATGGATCACAATTCTTTATCACAACTGTAACCACAAGCTGGTAACTGACCAACCGTTTTGAGATTTGTTCATTTCCTAGGTTATTGCAAGTCATTAACTGCCATGGATCGTCATTACAGGTTGGATGGTAGACACGTCGTCTTTGGGAAGGTATTATCTGGAATGGATGTGGTGTATAAGATTGAAGCCGAAGGGCAACAAAGCGGCACACCCAAGCAGAAAGTGGTAATTTCAGACAGTGGCGAGCTGCCACTGTGATTACTCTTCAACTGATCTGCTCCATAACAATGGCTCATTTCCATAAATGAAAGTGTAGGAGTGAAAACTTCTTCATTTCTAGCTAGGTTGGTGACCTCTGAGGACTTGGTATTGTTGCTGGGGTATTGATAGTTAATTTTCTATTTGCGACACATCTCGTACTGATATCTCTCTCTCAATATATATAACAATAATTCTATAATAACAATGTATTATCCTAAAATAGTTCCACGTATAAATATTAGTATACCATTTTGATATATCTTAAATGTCTCTTTAGAGCCCTCAGAATACTCTCTAGAGGTCTTTAAAAAAAAAAAAAGACTAACCAACCGCATCGAACCAACGGTTAATAATCGTGTTTCCTGGTTCGGTTACGGTTATTAAAATTGAAAAATCGTACTTCACGGTTACGGTTTTAAATCTTGACTCATAATTATTAACTGAATCAAATCGTAAAATACAGTTCGGTTAACCATTTTTTCAAAACACACGGTTAACTGAATCGTTGTACTAAAAGAAAAAACTAAAGGGTCTAAATAAAATAAAATGACTTAAGCCTCCTTTCATCATCATGCTTTCTCTATGAATCTTTTTTTAATTTGTATTCTAATATTTTTCGTTTATGCTTTCTTTGATATGTATAGATATTGCTTTTATATTGGAATGTATGTTTTTTTTTTTCCTTTTTTATCCCTATTGAATTTAAACGTAATCATACCGTCTAAAATGGTTAACCGCGATTTTTTAGGTTATGGTTACTATGGTTTTTAAAAATCGAAGACCATAAATATGGTTTGGATAACGGTTTTTTCAAAACAAATGGTTAACCAAACCGTTACACCCCATTACTCTCTCTCATTAGAGCCCTCATAAGTCATAATGCCTCTCCCTCCCTCTCAATATATATATATATATATGTGTGTGTGTGTGTGTGGCATTGGATATGGATGTGAGGGCCCACACTTTATCTCTCGTAATAAGGTGAGAGCATCTCCCATATATTATCCTAAAATAGTTTCACGTATAAATATTAGTTTAGTATACCATTTAATATATCTTACTTAAAATAGAGTATAAGATGAGTGATCCATTGATTTATATTTCAAGGGTTAGAACATTTCATCCATAATAAAAGAGATAAAAATCATGTGAATTACATTTTCACCCAAAAAAAAAAGATTAAAGGACCCTGTGTACCCTTGCTGTAAAAAAATTACAATAAAAATGGCAAAAATAGAAAGAAAGATAAAGTCTCATAAGAGAAATGGGAATATAAAGGAAGGAGCACATTTTTTATTAAAAAAGGAAGGAACTTATGCAATATCACAATTTATAATTTTATGCAATGTCACACAGTCAATGGGAAGAAATAAATTTATGCAATATCACACAATTTATTAACTATATGTTATATCGCATAGTGAAGGACATATATTCGCAAAATATTTAAAATTTGGCAGTGGGAGGGAAATCCATCTATCTAGATAGCTAAGCGCTTTTTGTTTTTCTTTTTTCTTACTTTCATAAAAAAACCTTCCAATCTGGACATTGGTTACCATTAGGTTTAGATTTTATCAAAGTAAATCTTCATATTATATAGGATCATTCGATTGTCATTAACCGGAAAAACCCTTTTACCAAAAATAAATAAATAATAATAGTCCTACATAGGCCCTTTTTGTTTTTGTTTTTGTTTTTTTCAATTGAAATGCCACTGCCTTCAAATTAGCATTTATTCAAGTTGTGTTTTTTTTTTCCCGCTGATACAATTTTTGTTTTATAATATTGAAAAAGTGTCGAAAGTGAGAAATTTTCAAACGTAGCCCTCAGGAGGGTATAATCCTATGACAGCACTTTATTTAGTTTGGATACAAGGGAACGTGGGATCATAGTTGTCAATGTCGTTTTAGACCCCATTTCGCTCTGGCCTACAAAATGAAAAGTTTTCGCCGATTTGAAATTGCAGCGAAGTTTTTCGAAATTATATTTCAAAAATAATAGAATATAATATAGATGTATATATATGTAAAAAATAAAAAATTAATAAATATGGATTTAATCCATGCTAGTAAATTTCTTGGAAGTATATTTTGGGAAAATATAAGAAATACAAAGTATATATGTGTAAAAAAAAGTAAAAAAAAAATAATAATTATGTAAAATGCCATTTTGGTCGAAATAGGCTGAAATTTTGAATTTCAACCGAGATTTACCGAAATTCAAACTTTTTGAATTTTGTTTTGGCCACTTAATCGAAACGAAAAATTTCTGCCATTTTGGCCGAAACAGTATGAAATTAATAACTATGCGTGGGATGCATTTTGGCTGAAATAGACTGAATCTTGAATTTCAGCCGAGATTGATCGAAATTCAAACTTTTTGAATTTCATTTCGGCCACTTAATTGAAACGAAAAACTTTGTCCATTTCGGCCGAAACGGGAAACGGTATGAAATTAATAACTATGCGTGGCATGTATTCTGAGATCTCTATTATAGAGAAAAAGATAATCGACACCATTCAAAATGAATTACATCTCCAATGACATCCTCAAATTTTACTTTCATAGGAGTGGTTCCCAATGTAAGATTGGTAATGTGACTGGCATTGATGTGGCACTATCACTGAAGTGGTGTTAATCACATTTCCATCATGGCTTAATAGGATGATGGGACCCATTTTTGGAATTCATCTTGAATGGTCCAGATTATTTTTTATGGTCCCCAAAATAGAGATCTCATTACACGAATCTATGTAATAGCTGTGGGGCAGGATATCCGTACCAACCTATTATTTGAAAAGTGCCTTTCTGGAATTGCCTCTGTCTTTGTCTCTGGAGATTTGTTTGTTTGACAGAACACATAAGAATTGGATATATAGGAAAAAAAATAATTATCAAAAAGGCTCCAAGAGAGAATTATAAAAGATGTAAGGTGTGAAGGATATAAAGTGGCAACTGGCAACATAGATGTGACCTTGGTTTTTAGGTCTTGAATTACTAAGGTGAGGTCATTTGTTGATCAATTTTTAATATTCACCTTTAATTCTTCATTCTTAAAAATTTTATCATCCATACATTAAAAGCGGTGCCACGGTAATCACAAGCTTAATAGAAGAAAATCAACTAACTACAAGCAATATCTTCATTGACCGGAATAGTTGACCAGTTCTACTGGCTTTTCAGTAAAAAAATAGGTTTGGCTCGGGGTTAGGGGCAGGGTCCTACATTGAATTGGCATAAACCGTTTGTGAGATATTATTCCCTTTTAGTTATGGGGGCACTGATGACCCAATCTAACTAAAATGAAAAAAAAAAAAAAAAAGTGATTCAAAACCAAGTAACCAAAATGGATGACAAGAGTGCCTACCCAAGCTTTTCAATCAATATCTGATCGAACCACTGATATGTCTTTGGAATCAGCCTCTACAATCCAAGAAACAAATCCATTATCTTTCCACAGAAGATCACCAATAGATGTAGGGCACTTACGCAAAGAGAGGGATGGACAACCTTTTCAAACTGGCTATACCCCATAGATTGTTTTTTTTCTTTTCTTTTTTTTTTTGGTACCTCAGTCAGTGGGACTGGGATTTAAGAGATCTCACATACACATGAGTAAGTAATCCACTCAAGTGAAAACCTACATAAATAGAAAAGAAGCCCGCACAAACGGAAAGAGGTGACATATCCGGAGTTCGAATCCTGGACAGCTAGATAAGAACTTACGCTCCTTATAAAACAGACGAATTTATTAAGTACCAAGTAGATCCATTCAACTCACCCAACTCTACCTCAAATAAGCCGCGGACTGAGACAAGTTGGTGTAAATCATGCTACCCAAGCCCCAAGGTGTCCAGACTTGTGAGTGCAGCTGTTGGTAGTGTTACATAAAACATAAAAATGTGGTAAGAGTTGCTTTGTATGTTGTGTGCTTGAGTTTTCTTAATTCATTTAGATTAAATTAGCGAGTTGACTAATTTTTTCAAACTATTATTATTGGTCATTTCTATGAATAAAAACTCATTTAACAAGAGGCATTCTTCAATTTGAACTAAGTTTGTTATTTATTTATCATCTTTTTAAGTATGAATTGTATTCTAGATGCAGTCAGACCTTGTTCGAAAATAAGATTAAGATGATGATAATGTTAGTCATGGTTAGAGTAGCAACCTTTTAAAAGTTTACATAGCTTAGATCACCCTTACAAGAACCCACTTATATAATCAGGAGAGTATTTTTATGCATTTATCCCACACCATAAGATTAGGGACACTCCCCTTTTTAGGAAGTACATAGAGAGTATTCATATGTATTTGAAAAGTCACTTTTGTACTTAAAATTTTTTAAAAATAAAAATATCCCTAACCTTATGGTGAGAGATAGATATATGAATATTTTCCTATAATTATATCTATGATATAAGATGCTCATGTCAGCCTGTTTTGTGATCCAATACATAAAATCCATGTCACATGAAACACGAGTCTGGATCGTTGGTGGCATTCAATTTCAGGATGACACGATACACACAAGGACTGCAGTCTGCAAAGTCATTTATTTCTCAGAGACAGAGAGAGCCCTTTAAAAGGATCCGGATTGGATAAGACACCCCATGCTTTTAAGCCACATGGACGATAGACAAAACTAGCTAGTGTGAGAGATGATGCAAAAGATAGAACACAATATTCATGGCGTCCATGCAAAGCCACGCATGGAACAAGAGGCCCAAAGGAATCCAACCTTATTACATCCTTTTCCTAATTCCAAAGGCAAAAAGGATACTTGCCGTTTTCTCCTACAAGCAGGAAAAAAAAAGAAAGGGAGAGAGATGACAAAAACCAATTTCTCCACTGCAGTGACAGATTCCTTGTTTGCTTTCCTTAGTAGAAGTTAGAATTCTAGAAAGAAATCAGAGGTCTTTGTACCAGCATTGAGAAAAGGGAATTCTACATGTAACCATCAAGATTTTCTTTCTACAATTACAGCGCTAATCATCTCTTTTTTTTTCTTAACAATGGCTACTTTTATTAGTCTTAAACATTTTAATTAATCAGTTTAAATGTCAATTAGCTTTTGGTGGGAGAACAATGTATAGGTGAGCATAATGATGGATGGAAAAAAGAAAGAAAAAAGGTTCCAATGAGTAGACTTGGGCTGCACCTCTTGTACAAGAGAGAATCCCACAATCACATATGTTGGTTTTTGTTAGGGTGCTCATGGGATGGGCCTCATTTCTCACCTCTTCTTAGAAAAGGGAGACAATTTGATGTATCTAATATTTCTGTGTATTCAATTCAATTAAATGAAGAGGGTAAAGGTGTGTAATTTCAGTTGCTCCCTATTTTTACCAGCCCCTTCCCCCTGGAAACTGGTAAAAGCCACAGAAAAGCTTTTAAGATAAAACAAAACCTACTTTCCAATCCTTCTATTGAAACATGCACTTGATTTTATCCAAAACTGTCTTCTGACCCGATGTCATGGTAAGCGGGGCCCACAAACTTCCACAGTTGGATGGCTGGCAGGGACCCGAGTGGTAAACCAAAAAAACAGGACGCACTTATTTTAAAGCCAACCATTGAATGTGTGAAAGCCAACTAGCCAAGTAGTGCAGTGTTGATATCTGTGCCATTGCCTATAGTTTATTGATTTGGTATATCAGACATCCAATTCTATTGCGGACAGCACCCTTCGTGGGGGCCAGGGTGGACTCAGAAAATAAAACTAGGGCCAAAAGAAAATTATTAAAAGAAAATTTGATAATTTAGGAGTTAAAATAAAAAATTACAAAAAAATTAGTGGTAAAAAATAAAATTTTGAAAACTTAGCCCCCCTAGGCCTACATGTATGTCCGCCCGTGGTAGGCCCCACATGATTGTGCACGCTTCTCCGCCCAATGGAACATTTAAATTAGGAGGATTTTCTCCTCCACGCCAACTCTTTTACACTCGCATCTCCTCATGATCCATAACATGCCCAGATTTATATTCATCCAATCTTTACTTTTTGATTAGATTGAATCTAAATATACACGAGAGCGCTACATAGCGTCCCAACCTTTTAGGAGAAAACGCCCCTCCTAGTTGGGTCCATTGAGATGCAGATAATCATGAAATTTCATTAGATGGAAAGATTCATATGGGGCTTACCTATATATAAAATTTTGAGTATAAGATCATCGTAACCTTTTAATCCATGACCCTAAAATTTAATGATTTAAAGATATCATTTTATCATGATTTCAATCCAACAGGAAAAACTGGATGAGTGTCAAACTTGGACTTCTGACTATTCATAGGACGGTGGTGTGTGTGAAAAGATTAGATTGACTTAGCATGGGCCCTGTGACAAAAAAAATAAGAGGAGTGAAAAAATGGCATTTTTTAAAATTTTTCAATACATATATAGAAGATTCTCCTATAAGAGATATCTCTCACATTAAATGAGAGATTGGGCGGGGGCTCTCACATCCATATTCAATCCCAACAACTTGAATATGAGGGCCCCCACCCCTATCTCATATAAGGTAAGAGATATTTCTCATATGAGCATATCCCTATATATATGATTAAAAGATAAATTAAATATTAAACTTTTAAATCAAGGGTTAGGATAATTTGATAGAACTGATATTTTAGATGACCCTTACCTATAAAGGGACCTTTCTATCAATCCTACGCCCAATAATAAGAGTGCATCCAAGTCGGTTACACAAACTCAACTACACCTACAAAATATTCAGTCTGCTCATCATAAAATGTTCTATAGACTATAGTCATCCCATTCATCTTTCAAAATAGTGTCCACTATGCTACATAGTGGCCGCATTATCAATTTTTTCTCATCAATAGTTTTTTCTTTTTTCCAAAGTTGTTTCTATCTTTATATGATTTTAAATCACTAAAAAAATATTTAAGATTAGTTGTTACATAATATTTAAGATTCTTTGCCTGCATAAAAAGTTCACATACTAGATTGCAGGCATGATTATCAAGGGAGGATGGGCCATGAGGAGCACCACTAGATTCAAGTGGAAACGCAGGACACCAGAACTTGCGGTGGTAAGACAAAGGAAGGTTGAATTCAATCTCCAGTGGAATCGGAGAAATTGAAAGGATGCTATTTTTGCTTTGACGAAAGGAAAGAGTACGTGTTCGTTGCCACAAAAGCTGGAGAGAAAGAGCCGACGATTCAAAACCCCACCTCCTCCCTCCCTCCAATCCCCGAAGCGGCGATCGGATTTTCGGCCTCCGCTCTTCGGGACTGAATCTCCCGATCAAAGTTTCCCAAACCCTAGATATCTCGTTTTCTAACAACAACGACAAGAAGAAGAAGAAGACCCAACGAGGAAATCCTCTCGATCAGGTCGCTTCGCAATCGGCTTCGATTTCATACAATCGGTCGATTTGAAGGATTGGAATTCGATCTTGTCCCGGATTCCCTTTCCTGGGGAAAAATCGGTTTTTTCGATCTTTTTGGGTTGGAATTCGGTTAGAATCGAGCGATTTGCAGGTTTATTGGGGAAAATCGGATTTTGAGAGAGGGGAGTTGGTTCTGGACTAGGGTTTTGGAGATGAGCGGACAGGGAGGCTCGTCGAGGAAAAGCATGACATTGAGTAACGGCCAGGGTATTGCAAAGAAGAAATCTTTGGAGAATGTTAACAGCGAGATTGGACGGAGGAATTCCGCATCCTCCGCCCGTTCCACGTATGATAATCTTGCACTTCTGGCATTCTTATCTTTTTTGGCCTTTTGAATTTATATGTTTTCTTTTTCAAGTTTTATGATTGGATGCTATAAATTTCTTTTGAGGCTGGAAAGGGCTTTTAGTTTTTTGTTTTGTTGTATTTGGATTACAAACTAATGGAATACTCTGTGTTTGAATCAAGCTTGATACTTTTTGACGGCCTCCTGATGGGTTTCTTATATTTTTATGCTTAAGTGATAGAAGTTCTATGGAGTAATCGGAAAGCTTTTGGTTCTGGTTCTGTTGTATTTGGATGTTAATCTAATTGAATACACTGTGTTTTCTAGTCAAAGATTGCTGCTTTGGGGTATGGGTAGAATGAAATCGTTCCAAAATTTGCTTGTTTTACGAGAATGAACGGGCTTTGGGGTATGGGTCGATGAGGACTGTCCTCAATCTGTTTGAAGCTGGTTTGAATCTGATTGTATTGATTTTAATGGCCCATTAATCCTTGAATATATTAACAAAAAAATTGACTAGATTGGAATAAAGGTTTCGTATCAGCATGTAATAAGAACTCGTGTTCATTTCTTTTTGAGCATGATGTTTTATTCGCTATTACAAATTCCAGCACCATCTCATTACAAAATCTTTTGCATGGTTTTACTGTATTTTATTTCTTCTGAATTTGAACTTTGTAGAATATGCTATTGGTTGCATTTGAGGGCTCATTCGTCGTCATCATCATTATCATTTAAAAAAAAAAAGTTATAGAAAGCGTTCTCTCAATCAATCAATGTTCTATTGCATGCAAACTTTATATGTTGGTGGCCTTTTCATGAATTTTGGGTGCATGTGCCTTGTTCTCGTAGGAGCAGACTGCATATTCCTTACTTGCAGTCCAGCTGGTGGGGCCCACTTATATGAATGTCTATAAATGGAGGAGAGAAGTGCAGATGAAAAGGTCTTCTTATGGACAAGGGAGAACAAAAAAACATCTGCCTCAATATATTACCGTAGCCTTTGATTTAAAAGCTTTAAAATTTAATTGCATGTTAATGGTATGCTTTTTTTAGTTAAATCCTATGGTGTGTGAAAGTTGAACGAGTGTAAAATTAGGCCTGATGCCAGATCATGGGTTGATAAGAAGCTGCACTGATTAAAGGTGAGCCCAACAGGTCCCATACAGTTGGCCTGCACATGTTGTTGCTCGCAGGAGAACATTATCCTATCAATTAGTTTTATCCAACTTTAACATGCAAATGAAACTATATTTGGAGGCCATAAGACTTTTACCATGCTTGAAAATCATGTTTAACTCTTCCCTTCTCTACCTGATTACTAATTTTCCAACCTAGTACTATTTTTTCATGGTTGATCACTTTGTGAAGACATGAACTGATTTTCCAGTTGAAATAATGGCATGTGCATACAAGACTGTCTGAAAATCCTGTTGGTGTTTATAGGGCTAGATCTAAATTTAGCACACTTTTGAGTGTTATAGTGATCTATAGGACATTTGTAGGATTGTCGTGACTTAGGCTTAGTTGGAGAGCATTTTAAAGCTTCCAATTACAGCCTCCACATTCAGATCACTGTCTTCAAGAAGACAACCACATATAAACTTAAATTATTTCTTTATAATTAACAAAGAAATTTTTTTCTCCATCTCATGGAGCAGGGTGCTGACTAGTGAGCGGACAGTTAAACGATTGCGATTGTCAAGAGCCCTGACAATACCTGAAAGTACAACTGTGTTTGATGCTTGCCGCCGGATGGCAGCTCGAAGGGTCGATGCTGCATTGCTGACTGACTCCAATGCTCTACTTTGTGGGATACTAACAGACAAGGTTGGTACTTTTTGTTTTTTGTTCTCCTGAAACATGCAATAAAAAACTTAATCTAATGTAGCTTTTGAAGTAATTTATTTGTTTGTGGTTGAAGGATATAGCCACAAGAGTCGTTGCTCGTGAGCTAAAGCCTGAAGAAACACCTGTGTCCAAAGTTATGACAAGGAACCCAGTTTTTGTTCTTTCAGACACACTTGCTGTGGAAGCTTTGCAGAAAATGGTTCAAGGTTTATAAAGCTCTTTGGAACCTTCTTTTTCTTCCTCTTAAATATGCAACTTAATTACATTTTTCCCCCTCTCAAAATATGTAACTTCAGTACATTGATAAAAAAAAAAAAAAATTCACTATTCTGCAGGAAAATTCAGACATTTACCAGTTGTGGAGAATGGTGAGGTCATTGCTTTGTTAGATATAGCAAAATGTCTGTATGATGCTATTGCACGTATGGAAAGGGCCGCTGAAAAGGGAAAAGCCATTGCGGCAGCTGTTGAAGGCGTGGAAAAACATTGGGGAACTTCTGGTGGGTTGAATTCAGTGCATGCACACTTCTGTGCATCAATTGTTTGACCTTTTGTTTTGTTACTTTTTGTATCATGCTATGGTCATGTTATCACTTGTAATCTTGTAACCAAGTGTTGTCTGGACTCTGGATGATTGCTTTTTAACGAACATATGTCTCATGGTATGCTCATCTATCACTTGGTTGATTTGCAGGTCCTAATACATTCATTGAAACGCTCAGAGAACGGATGTTCAGGCCCTCTCTAGCAACCATTATTCCAGAGAATTCAAAGTAGGTAATATCCTTATTATTATATTATATATATAGATATATTCCTGCTATCCTGTCTATGATTTTTGTTAAGTGGGACTACTTCAGATAACTTTGATTGATGAGTGTGCCATTTTCCAGGGTAGCTTGTGTGTCACCAACTGATTCAGTGTTAACTGCGACAAAGAAAATGCTTGAACTTCGAGCAAGTTCAGCAGTTGTGACAGCTGAAAATAAACCACGTGGAATTTTAACGTGAGGACCATCCTGTTCAAATATTTTAAATTATTTATTGTTTTGCTGAGATGAAATATTTCTTTAATTTTACTTTGTAGTGAGCTCATTTTATAATTTAGAGATTTACACTTGACAGTGATTTAGATTCTCTTTTTCTTTCTGCACCAGTTCCAAGGATATTTTGATGCGTGTCATTGCACAAAATCTTTCCCCAGAGTCTGTTCCTGTGGAGAAGGTATGTATTGTGCCTCATCAAGTGTCATTACTCATTACACAAATATGATAGCTGGTGTCACTTTGAGCTTGCGTTTGCCATTTTCTTCTGTTTGTATTTAAGTTGGATAATATTTTTTTTTTCTGTCAACATGTTAATGTGAAAATTAGTGAAGAATATCTTGATGAGAAGATCTTAGACAAAATCCTTGTACGAGTTCTTTTGAACTTTAAGCATTTTTTTTTTTTATCTCCTGAATGTGCTCTAGGTTTTTTTTATTGGTGATTGATACCACTTTCTATCAGTGTTTTATTTCTTTCACTCACATGCACTATGCTGCCTCACCTCATTATATATTTGTCCTTACCTAAAAGACTCAAAAGTTTTGGGCTCTGGTGTACAGGTCATGACTCCAAATCCTGAATGTGCCACAGTTGACACACCAATTGTGGATGCTCTTCATACTATGCATGATGGGAAATTTTTGCATCTTCCTGTTACAGATAGAGGTATCTAAAAATAAATAGGAACCAAAATTGTATTTAAATTATACAAATTTCATTTTATAACCAATATTCATGACAATCTTGGATTGTCTGGTCAGATGGAAGCATTGTTGCTGTAATTGATGTGCTTCATATAACCCATGCTGCCGTAGCCACGGTAAGTTGCATTTTTTCGTTCATACATGCTCGTATTATATTTCTGAATTTACTTTTGATTGCCAAATAGCATGTCATATACTCATTTTACTCTGCATCTGCTTTCTGTATGGTTATGGATTAGCACATCATGAGCAAATACCATTAAAATAATAACTAAATAAATAAAGAATAAGCAAGCAACTGATTGGCATGCAGAAGCTCACTTTCTTGCCCGTGCCTAATGTTCTTGCATTTAATTTTGTACTTTCTACCTCTGCTATTTTTTTTATAACATAGAAATCAAGATTATAAGAGATGAGCCACAGGTGCTTTCTGTTCTAGTTTCGGATAATAAATGCAAATTTCCAATACTAAACAAGGAATGGTTTCTTTCTAAGATTATAGGTGCTAGTACGTTGTCATGATGTTACTCATATGCATGGAGGCACTTGTGTTTTAGGACTGGAGTTCAGTTCTCTATGTTGACCATAATTTGTTCCTTATAGTGATTCTTCGAAGAGACCTTTAAACCCAAAGTTAAAGTTCTTTGAATCTGAAGATTGCTCCCCGTAACAAATCCAATATGGCCATTTTTCTCCTCTAAAAAGTAAAAACTATATTGTTATCTGCTTCTTAAAATTGTTAGTCATGTTAATTTTACTTTGAGGGATCTTCCTCCTTACAAGACAAAAACATATTTTTTCTTTTCAATACACTTGCATTAACATAAGACACTGATAACTAACCAATTCCAAGATGTAAGCAGGGACAAAAACTTAATAATAATAACTAGTTAACTACCAAAACCAAGATGTAAGAAGAGAAAAAAAAAAACTTAATTAAATCCCTTGTTTATAAAATATTTTCCATTCCTCTACTCTCATTCCAACCATCATTCAAATCTTTCTATTGATTCCAGGCACAAAAATTTCCACCATTGAAAGATTCTGGAATTGGGATTAGTATCATGTCATGTTCAACAGTGTCCCACTTGACTTTGCTCTTATTGGAGTTGAATTCTCATACTCGGAACTAATCTGCATGGAACATATACAACAATTGTTGTTCAAATATGGGTGAATTGAGATATGTTCTCTTCAGGCGCTGATTTCTTTCTTTCTTCCTTTATTTCTTGTGCTTTTTTGTTGTTAAAATAGGTAGGAAATAGTGGAGGAGTTCCAAATGAAGCTGCGAGTACTATGATGCAAAAATTTTGGGATTCGGCAATGGCATTGGGACCTTTGGATGATGAAGATGAAACACTAAGGTCAAATGTTGACTGCATTTTGTTTTAATATTTTTTACTAAAACTAAAATGGGTTATTGTTAATCCGATGCAGTAATATTTACCAAATGCATGCCATATTTTCAGTGAGGGGTCCTTCAAACTAGCGTCAGAAGGAACAGATGCAGGGAGGTCTGCTGCATATCCATCTTCAGGTCTGGGTCATACCTTTGGCTTTAAACTTGAAGATAGAAAAGGACGGATGCACAGATTCAATTGTGGTATGTGTCCTCTCTCTCTCAACTTTTTTATTGAGGGCTATTATATGTTGTCACTCTTTTCCATACATGCGTCAAAGGTCAGAGCCTATTATTTTGGAAACACTATCTTGCAGGACTAGATTTTAAAGATTACTTCCATTGGATGATCCTGATAGTTTGATGGAAGACATTTAAGAGGAAGAAAAAATGGACAGTTGGGGAAGAATCAATCTTAAGTTTATTTAGTTTTCCATTTCTCCTTGAAAGTATGTAAGGGCTAGGATTGTTGGAACATTGTCATTTTTGGGATAAGAACAATATGTGGTGGGATATTTGATGTCAAGGTGACAGACATCAGTTTTCTCTTTTATTATTTTTGTGGAATCTTGGACACATTGCCATATTGAACTTCTTGTTCACTTGTTGCCACCAATTTCAGATACACGGTCTTTGACTGAGCTTATAACCGCCATTCTTCAGCGAGTGGGGGATGACATTGATCGCAATCATCTACCACAAATTCTGGTATCATTTTATTTCAGTAATTCAGATTGTATTTTTTGTGTTTGCTTTCATATTGTTTAGAATATCTATGTTCCAAGTCATATCTGATGTCTTTCTTTGCATTGTTGTTTGCAATAATATGTTGTAGTATGAAGATGAAGACCGTGACAAAGTCATACTTGCATCTGACAGTGACCTTGCAGCAGCAGTGGACCATGCAAGGCTTGCTGGTTGGAAGGTATGACCATTTCTTTCATGTCTTTCCTGTGTGGAATTAAACTGAGAATGTGGAAATTATATGCTTTGCCCTTGAGTTGTACATGTGAGCCCATGATTGATTGGTCCATACCATGGGCCGTGGCAAAAAATCTTAGGGTTCTGATAGTCCTGCTTTTTGAGTCTACATCCCTTCTTCGAACTAATGTTGTGTGGGGTTGGTTCCCTCTGAACCATCTACTTCTGCATGCCACTGATTGAAAAGAATAGGACTTTTCCCTTCAGGGAATTTTTTTTTTTCAATGGAATGGCTTTATACAGATGGTAGAGCTTCAAGATGGGAGTTCAAGCTCTATGAAGCATGAACCTTCTCCGTACAGAAGTCTGGGTCATGGGCGGTACATGTTGTCTTTTAAGGTGTCTACCCGAGTAATTCACCCAGTCCCATCTATGGTGTGAGGATTTTAATTCATCTCTCTCTCTCTCTCTCTCTCTCTCTCTCATCATCATCATCATCATCATCTTGATGCTTCCCTTTGTGGTAGTTTTCATGGGTTGATACAGATGGTAGAGCTTCAGGTAGTGGTTTTTACTTTTTTAGATCAATGAATTATGGCCTATATCCTGTACCAAACACTTGACCATTGATAGTATACACAACCTCAAGGGGGTCCTTCAGATTCCTTTCCTTCAATGGTGTTGGGATATGAATGATGAATCCATCTCTTAGGGCCCGTTTCTTTACTAGAATTCATAGAATTCATGTCTGGTGGTTGTCTGGGAATTTCAAATGCTGGTATTTGAAATGCTGCCAAATTCTGGAATTCTAAATTCGTTGTTTCATTCATGGCCTGAATTCCTACCTGAGCTCCTGGAATGCTATCGTCTCTCTCCCGAAATTTATGTGCCAAGTGAGATTTTCAAATCCTACTTGTTAAAGTGGTTTTTCAAATGGTGGGTTTTTTGGAATTTCAAATGCTTTGAATTTCAAATGCCTAGGAATTCTGTGAGAATTCTGGTAATGAAACACAGAATTCTTGACAGGAATTCTGAATTCCCAGACAGCCTAAATTCCTGTCAGGAATTCTAGTAAGTGAACAGGCCCTTATTTGAAGTTCTTATCCTCTTAGATTCTCTTGGACCTTAAAAAAAAAAAAAAAAACCTTTTTTCCTAGTTTTTTTAATGTGTCAAGAGTTGGATGATGACGACGATGGTTCTGGTGAATACATATTAATCATTTTGCAAATTGCACCCCTGTATTAGTAAGACTATAAAATCTATCCATCATCATCATCTTAGCCAATTTCATTGATCTGGGATCGTCTTAAAGAGTTCTAGTAATTAAACCAAAAGGGCAAAAAATAAATAAATGAAAATCTCTCTGCCATTGGTATACTCTCTCTCTCTCTCTCTCTCTCTCTCTCTCTCATATCTGCAAAACTCATGTCATGTGAGTGAAATTTGACACAGAACTCTCCTACAGGGTTTAAGGCTCCATTTAGACTTTTCTGGGTCAGATGGTGGGAAGAAGCGTGGTGGGTCTGGAGGCACCGATTTAGCGCACACAGATGCTTGGGCCTCTGCATACAGCGCTGTTGCAGCTGGGGCTGCACTTGTTGCCGGACTCGGGGTGATGGCTTACTTGAAGAGGGCTAGTTCCTAGCAATGTTTAAATCTCAAACATTCTAATGACCAAAATATAGATGTCTGCCAAAGATGACTTTGTAGAAAAAATAGAAAGAAAGAAAGATCTGGGAAACAGAAATTGGGTCTCATGAGAAGAAAAAAGAAAAAAAAAATCCTGCCGAAGAAAATGTGTCAGTGCACTTATTGGATTGGGTGAAGGAGTCTTCCCTTCTGAATTTTTTTTTTTTTTTTTTGTAAAATTAATGAAATTGCGACAGTTTTGATCTGCTAGCAAGCTTACAAGATTTGAATGATTAAGTTGTCCTTATTTATAATTTTCTTTTGATTAAGAGATTTTCTTCTTCTTCTTGTTCCCTCTCCCATATAAAGAGTGCCCCTTTTGTGAAACTCTCATTGGCGTAACCATCAAGTTAGTATTTTTCTCCTCACGAAGCCCTGCCAATCTATGTCCCAAGCCTGAGCCTGGCCTGAGCTACAACTGGTTCGTATCAGGCATGCCCAGGTCGGATCCATATATGGCTATATGGGCCAGAGAGAGAATAGGTAGAGAGGTCTTGAAGTGAAAATAGATGTGATTGAAATATCGATCAAATGGTCCTGACCTTTAAAAGTTATTTTTGTGGTTTGACAAGTAAAGAATGTGGTGCAAAATGGCGTTCTGAATGTTGTGAGAGCACATGACACATTTAGGCATAAAAGAGCAATTTGTGATTTGTATAGATTTTCTATTAACCTTTTTTTTTTTTTCAAATTAGAATTGGGTCGATTGTCAAATTGATTCACTTGTATAACAATAAAACATATGATTAATATTTAATCACATTAGCTGATGATGGGCTCAAGTTTCACATGGAAATGGAATGACTTTTAACTTCGAAAGTTATAGATATTGCCCTGATACAACAATTCTAGCTGTCCAAATATACAAGGCATATTTCTCTTGGGCCCCGCTGTCTCAGCCATTACCGTACCGTGATCCATTCAAAATTGGGTCCCATAGAATGAACACTTTTGATTACGTGGCAATGAGAGCTTCACGCAATGACATGTTTCTTATGGACTCTATTTTGGATAAGTCTGAGAGACCATCCTCCTTCCCCACTACACAATCACAATCACAATCACAATCACAATCATAATAGTAATAATAATAATAATGTAATCTGGAAATCAAATAGGCACCAATGATATATAACCTCTTATAGTTTGTTTTGATATCAATGAGAATCTCTTCGTACCAAAGTGGGTCAGTGGGAGAAGTCTCATTTGCTTGATAACTAATCAAAATATTTTTTATTTTTAGCAAGGCCAGACTTTTGGAATCTGAACTCTGGATTATTGGGATCATATATTAAACTCCATCATGGGTCCTACGGAGAAATAATCTCAACTCATCCCCCCCTCGAGTGACATCTTCAAATTTTATTTTAAGAGGAGTGGGTCCTTCCATAACACATGATTGAACAGAGACAGATCCCTATTTCGTCCAAATAGGAGAGTCTTTCCATCATTGAACATGACTAGCGCTGATGTGGCCTCGCTGGGGTGTCACTAATAATGTTTCCACCATAACGCATTATTGAAAAAACATAACTAGCACTCATCCCCAAAACTCCATAGTGGGATCCACTTAGAGATAATTCAGATCCATCATCTTGATTTTCATCCCTCTAGAGGGATATCCTCATCTGCATCCCCTGTTGCAACTATTACATGGGCAGGTCCTAGCCCACTGGCCAAAAATTATTTGTTGTTGTTATTGTTATTATTATCTGCTAGTGTTGTTAGTTTTTTTTTTTTTTTTTCAATGAAAATCATTGTTAGTTAGTGAAGGCAACACAATGTTTACACCAAGCAATTGAAGTTTAAAAAGGGAGTCCGGTCCAATGAAAAGCAGTCGTGATTGTGCGTCTCAGAGCAGAGTTTGCTCTATGATGATTGAAGGCCTCTTTCTTTATTTGTAGGATAGAGTAAAATAAAATAAAATAGAATATCGAATCAAGAAGAAAAGACAGTAAAAAAGATTTCACGGGATGGCAAGAGACCGACCATATGGAACTCTTTGGAACCACTCAATTAGAGCATGTTTTGTGTATGGTATAGATTCCCTTTGGTCAAGTTCAAACCATTCATTCCGTGTGGCCAAATCCAAATCCAAGACCAAAACCATTGCATGATTTTCTTTATTTTGTTTTGGCAGCAACTTGTTTCAAACTTACATGATTTTTTTTTTTTCTGTTCTTTGGTAAATAAAAGACAGAACAGAACATGGGAAGTGCGTATTACACACGCACATGCATGTTTTTGGCCTTTCTGTCTTTCATTTTCTGTTTCTTGATTTAAAGCTCGTGAAGGGATCTTTAGATTTGGTGAGAGAAGAGCTCCCAAGTCCCAACACATGGCTGGGGGGTCCATTGTGAACACACACCTGGGCCTGGTCGGCCGTACCCACAGGCCTGGTTACCCAGGCCTAGCATGGGCTGACCAGTGTGTTAGCTCTGGGCGACCCGGCCCGTTTGACATTTGTTGGGACAGCGTGAGCTCACTTTCGCAAACCTGGACGGAATGACTAGTTTGATCCAAACTCCTATTTAGAGTTTGAGATTACTTACTGTTTTTATTGGATCAAGATTAGAAAACTCTTGTATGAGTTTTGGGCTATATATTGCGTGTTTCTCTCAACCCAAAAGAGACCACCACCTCTCTCATTGTTATGAGCAAGAGAAATCTAAGAGAGAGAATTCTTCTCTATAGCAATTTTAAAAATATTGTTATGAAGAATTGTTCTAGAGAGTCTAAAGCTTCTACTTCCTTGTAGAAGATTTGAGCATCTTGTTCTTAAGGTGTTATTGGAGGATCAAGCACGAGGAGTGGTGTGCGGCGAGTAGTCGTGGCAGCAAGGAGTTGTGCAAGAACAACTACAGTCCTTTGGTTGACATACTGACTGGGAAATGGAGCTGTGATATATCTTGTAACTGTTCAATAGTTATTGGTTTTTCTGATTGTGGTTTTTCTCTATATTAAGGGTTTTCATGTAAGAGATTGTGTCTGCCTTCTTGATTATTAGTTTGCTTTTATTTGGTATTTACTTTTGCTGTGCCTTGGTTTGTGAAACTAGTAGCCATTCTAGTAAACCTTTCAACATCCCTACTTTTATGTGATAAATAATATTTTTATACATTTCACTTGGGTATATGCAGGGGTGGAATTAGAAAGAGGGAGTGGGCGGGTGGGGGCGGGGTCCTATGAAAAAAAAAAAGTGTTGGAGGCCAATGTGGAAAAGGACTAATTAAAATTTTCTTTAACATTTTAGAGTTTTTCAAAATCTTTGAGGTACAATATTAAAAAACAAAGATTCATACCTCGGCTTTTGGGGTCGGCCCTTCTCGATAACCATAAAATGGTAGGTCAGAAATATCCTAGGGACTCAACCACATACTCTCTTTTTTTCCTTTTTATAACAGAAGGTATCCCCAGCCTTTGGGCCGGACTAATCCCTATGGGCCCAAGGGGAGCAAGGTAAATCGACCGTGGCCCCAGTGTAGTAGCGTAGTTTCGACCCCTCAACCTTCGGGAGCAAACCGTGGTCTTAGGCCAACTGAGCTACCCCTCAGGATTAACCACGTACTCTAATATATCAATTAAGTTTATTTAACTTCTTATAACATTATTTGTAAACTAACTCAATATCAAATAATGTGAAGATCAGTGTCAAATTTGGACTACTGTTTAACTCACCCAATGTGTGTGGGTGTGCAAATGGATTGAATCGATCATATACATGGGCCTACATAATAAAACTAAGAAGAGAACATAACTGATGAGGGGGTGTTTTGAAAATTTACCAAAACACACTGCCTATCCAAAAAACAAAATAATTCTTCCTTCCTAGCTTTACCCTAGTGAGGTGTAGCCCACCTCCAACATTATATCCTCAACCTGAATCACATGCTCCCACATACCTCATTTCTTATTTGAATAAAGATTGGGTGAAACGTCCCCCCACTAACTCAAGTCAATAAGAGCATGTTTGGTTACGGGCGATGAATCCATAGATTTGATAATTATTCACTATTACTAGAATAAGAATTCCTCGATGGAAATTTGTATAGTTGAGGATTTCACATTAATATTAGTGTGCAACGATGCATATAACTAAGAAAAATAGGATTTGGTGTGCAAATTTACTTAAGTGATGATTTTCAAGTCTTCTGAGGGGTGGTCGGATCTTAAGATCCTAACAAATGAAGATTTTTATTTGTCCAAATCCTCATAAATTTATAATTGCCGAATATGAATGTATCACAACTTTAGAAAATCAAAAAAAATTTTCTTAAAAATTTGATTGCCAAACGTGAGCTAATAGTCCTTCCTAGTCGCACATTCTCCTTGCTACCCCCCAAACCGACCATCCCTGAGTACTCAGTAGTACTCAATAGTCATCCGACGCGTTTTCTTTACAGGTAGTTTTGCTGGAGTCTTCAAATAAAGCCAATAACAGTAAATGCCAATGAAATTAAAAGAATGACATAGTTTTGAAAGGAACACATCTTTGTTTGCAATGGTTATATGGTGGAGGGGGAAAGACTTCGACTGGTCAAGTGGGCTACGATGTAATGAAGACAGGGATGTTCTGAAAGATATGTTCAGACTTGGAAGTCAAATGCTAATAAGATTTTCAGAAATCTTGCCCAGGTAGTGGGGTTTGTTTTGGTGTGTTTCATCTAGGGGTGTACAAAATTCGTACCCAACTCGATTCAACCCATAAAAAACCAACCCCAACCCACGGCACAATAGGTCAGATATAGGTCCAAATGTGTAACCCATTTTATAAACGGATCTGTTATATATGTAGTACATATCCTACCCATATGTATCCGACCCAACCCTACATAATACAAACGGTACGTAACGTTTTATATTTTATTTATTATATTACATATAATAAAATATGTTTGATTCTTGCCTCTTTGGAAATATATATAGTACATATCCAACCCACTTGTACACTTGTGTTGGACTGCTGGTAATAAGCCTGGTATTGTAATGTATGAAATATAAATTATGAATTTATGAATTTATGCTGGGGGCATGGGGCTATGGACTAACGTGGAGTATGGAATATGAATTATTTAGTTACACTTACAATATTGATTCTTATACATGTACAACCCATTTAAACCCAACCCTACCCGACAACCCGAGTAACCCGACCTAACCCAACCCAACCCAGTATAGGTTCAGTTAAGGGTTATAAATGTTTAACCCATACTAGTTTGGGTCGGATGAGGTATTTAGCCAAATCCGACCCAATCCGATCAACCCATGTACACCCCTAGTTTCACCCCTTATATTGTTCCCTTTAGATTTAAGAAAAAATGGGTCCACATTAAATAAATAATACATTCATTGAACTCTTAATCTATAGACGTTTATGACTTGGGATTATTTGATTCAGTTATTATTGGAGTTGGAACTTGGACCTAACCTCAAGTCCATATTTAGTTAAATGCGTGTCACTCTTAACATTGTAATCAAGGTCGACCCGATTGGGAGTTTTCTCTTTCTTCTTTTTCCCCTTGATATCCTTGGATCACATTTGTGTAGGACTGTTTTCAGAGATATTGCTTTCCTAGAACTTTCTCTCCAAAGAGGTACAAAAAAGCAATTAATTTTTCACAATGATGCTCAAAACGATTGAAAGTGGGCTTGTCAAAGGGTTGGGCTAAACAGGCCCTCACAAGCCAAGGAAAGAACACATGAAAGTCAATTTTTTACACTGTCGGGACCAAGTGTCGGCAAACATTAACCCTCTTTTGCTATACGAGCTTGGGACTGGCAATGCAATACAAGAATTATTTTTATGCCAGCTGGCCGATCACAAAGTAAAAAATATTTATGGTATAAAGTAATAAATAATAATTACTTATATATATATATGAATAATACAAGCATGCAAAAGCTTTTAATGGAAATATAAACAAAGACACACCCATTACAAAAGATACTAGTCTAGAAACTTAATTCGACTTACTCAAAAAAATTTAAAAGAGAAAGTGACTGTAACAATATTACCAAAGGTGAAATCATGAAAATAAACCCCTCGATGGCTTTACTGTTTGTCCATTGGTATTGTTGGGACTTGGGAGTGATTTCCCATCATATTTTGAACAAACAAGAAGTACTGAATCCTAATACCAAATTCATTTTCTAGATACAATAGCAAATTAAAATGTAAGTTCATCTGTCAATTGACGCTCATTCACAGCACAATTGCACAGCCAAAGGCATTTACTAGATGAATGGGAAAAAATAAATAGAGGGTTTGATACTGGCCTTACAGACTAATGTAAAAGTATAGGAAACCAAACACGGTTTTATCCAATCATATTACCACCTAATTATAGTTTTAGCAGAGGCAAAAGGCCTGATGGTTGTGATCATCCAATCTCAAAAATTCTTCAGCCACATGCTCAATCCTGAGCAATGTCCCTTGTCACTCACTTATTCATCAATTTATCATGCTCTAAGACTGACTGAGATCACCCTAAGTATCAAGTTTGACCCTAATCTCATGCCTCTAACCCCTTCATCCATTGCTCGCGAGTTTAATGGCTTCATATTAAATAAAAATTTAATCATCCATCCAACGGCCCAATCCATTTGGATGGGTGTCAAACCTCAGGATTAGTAACTATTAAGGGAGGTCACTGTTTATGCATGGTTTGGATTGATTTCTAAGTGGGCCCCACCAATACTTCTCACGGAAGAATGGTGAGAACTAGTTCTCACTTGAATAGTGGATACATTACTCACTATAGCTTTCATGCATTAGGATAATCTAAAGTAGAGGGAATTTACATAGAACCGCCTATATTTCTTGTCAAATACAAGTAATCATCGGCATCTTCTTGTTTTCACTATAACCATCTCCATTGATCTAAAAATATCAGTTAATTGTCTTGAACATTGATTAATGGCTGGTCTTTTTTTTATTATCAAATAACGAATTCACCCAATTTTGTTCTAGAATTATAACGACTTCCCTTGAATCTTACCTCATTTATCTTAAAATTCAGTGCCAGTAAAAAATCCAAGTCATTTGAATCATCATTAACACCTTCAATTCAATGTAAATCATGTTGAATGAAAGAAAAGCTTCACCCTCTTACATTGAAGTAGGTGGGAGTTCATCACAAAGTTAAAAAAATTGGGGCAGTGGTTTGCTGAAACTCCAAGTGGTTTGCTGAAATTTTTAGATGAATAGCGGGGCTTTTTGTAAAACGAAAAGAAAAACAGAGAAGGTGGATATTTGTAGTTGTTAAGAAATATAGGTGGTATATGTAAATCTCTAGTCTCCCTATGAAGGTCCGTGTTTAAAGATTCCTTGCAGCACCAAAGAGATGATGGCGAAACCAATTCACTTTACACCAAGAAATCCGGCCCCATCACTTTTCTTCTTGACCTTGTGGCTGTCATCATTATAAAAAAAATAATAATATCCCTGTTTTAAATGTTTGTATTTGTGATTTTGAGCTTGCACTGGGACCTCTCGAAATTGGTGGTGACAAACGATTTTATTACATGCATACCTTCATTGGGAGGTGGGCCCACCTTGGTTGTAGCTGTAGATTGTTGGCTCTTGTTTTGATCCAACATAAATATCCACGGACATTGTACTAACATCATTTATTTATGGGGGCTTTAGTCGAGGTCGCTCAAAGGATGACTTTATTGCAAACAATCCACAAAAAAAGAAATCATGCAGCCAAAGGTACATCTCACATTTTCCACTACCCGAAATGTCTAATTTACCATTTCTTTAAATCATATCCCATTATTGGTGGGATATCCCACTAATAATGGTCAACTACCATTTAATTGGCCACAATTAATGGAATCACAAGATTTTTAATAAATTTTAAAAACACACAAATAAATTTCAAAAAACACAATAATTTCAAAAAACACAATAAATTAAAAAAGAAGCAATAAATTTCAAAAGAACATAGATAGATTAAAAAAAACATAAATAAATTTTAAAAGATCCAAATGAATTTCAAAAAATATAAATAAATTTCAAAAGATGAAATCAATTTCAAAAGATCCAAATAAATTTCAAAAAAAATATAAATAAATTTTAAAAGATGAAAACAAATTTCAAAATACGTAAATAAAATTAAAAAATACAAATAAATTCGAAAGAAAGAAAATAAATTTAAAACAAAGCAATAATTTCAAGAAACGCAATAAATTTCAAAGGAACGTAGAGAAATTTAAAAAAAACTCAAATAAATATAAAAAGATCCAAATAAGATTTTAAAAATATAAATAAATTTTAAAAGATGAAAATCAATTTAGAAGATGCAAATAAATTTCAAAAGATCCAAATAGATTTCAAAAAATATAAATAAATTTTAAAATATGAAAATCAATTTCAAAAGATACAAATAAATTTCAAAAGATGCAAATAAATCTCAAAAGATGCAAATAAATTTCAAAAGACGTAAATAAAATAAAAAAATACTAATAAATTTAAAAAAATGCAAATACATTTGCCAAAACTAAGATAAACCAATTTTTTAAATTTCAGAAAAATTTTGCCAAAAATTCATGTAGATTTGTCCAGAACTCAGATAAACTCTGTCCAGAACTCAGAAATTTATTTTAGAACTCAGATAAATTTACGTAAAACTCAAATAAATTTGACAAAAAATGAGAAACTCAAATAAATTTGACAGGAACTCGTATAAATTTGTTAAAAACTCAGATAAACTTGACAAAAACTTAGATAAATTCCACAAAAACTCAGATAAATTTCATTAAAAAACTCATACATATTTGTCAAAAACAATATTACAACCCTGCTGCCTTCGGTCGACGCGAGTCTGTTAGAAGAAACGGAGCGCAAATCGGAGTCCGGATGGCCCTGAAAGCTGAGATTGAAATATGGTCGTTGATCTGGTCAAACTGCTGTTTGACTGCACTGCTGGCGTGTGCTGACGTCAGCCCTGACTGTGGTTGATGGGCTTCTTGCTGCAGATGGGTTAGAACTAACCCGAACCTGGACCTGGCCTGGTGCCTAACCCAACTGGGTCGTCTTCCCAGTTGTGTTTCTGCAACAAAAACTCGTTCTATTTTGTAAACAGAACCTGGGATGTAGCGCCTTGCTGTTTCGTCTCATTCTCCGGTTAGCCCAACAGCGCCAGATCTCTTGTATCTACACCGGTGATGGTGTGCGTAGATCCGGCGACGAAAACAAGGAGGAGGAGCGCGGACCTTCTCGTTCTCCTCGGCGATGGCTGGGCAGCACCTGCCCTCTGTAACTTCAATCTTGGTGGCAGAAACTGGCGGCGTGTACTTCTCTGGTTCCGGCAACCTCAAGGGTGCTGGCGCTCACTTGCATTGAAACCATATAAATAAAAAAACAGGGCAGAAAAATTTTTGAGTTCCTTTCATTTTGAGTTCTGTGCATACAAATAACAGAGGGATAAAACAAGATTTAAAATTTTATGCTTAAAATGGTTGAAAGGGTATATCAGTCCTAAAATATGTGATCATGTGGACACAGGAACCTATGGCTGTAAATAGTCTAGCTGAGTGGACCAGAGGCCTTAACAAGTTTTTGCTTGGACTGGAGGCTGGATACAATCCACTATAGGGACCTTTCGCTAATCTTACCTTTATTCATTTATTTTTAAGAATAGGTTAGGTCTTCATTTTCTCAATGATAATATACAGAAATGTAAGCATACCATCCGAAAGATTGAGTATACTTCCAAAAAAGGGCATACCCTTCAATACAATATGAAACGAAAATATAAAAAAGTACTAACTATCATCTAGAAACTCCATGCCTTATAGAGTTATACAAAATATTAATATTATCAATATTCAGAGGTCGAGTTCCCAAACTTCTGCTTATGAGTTTACTAATACGCATAGTCTCATGATGAAGAAAAGAGAAATGCATTTTCTCATAATTTGTAATCACTGCATGAATTCTTCTAGCTTGAAACCGCATAGTCCATTCAGATTGGGCTGGATGAAGAAGAATTTGCTGTAGAGAAGAGTCAGCCTCAATAGTAAGTGACGAAACCATTACTGGAATGAGGTTTAGAATTTGAAATACCCCCTCATAGTAATTCAGCACTGGCACTATACGACCTTTCAAAGGTTGGTGTAGGTCCCTCCACATAATTTCAATTAAGGTATGACTAGTGGGCACAATGGAAAGACGCCAGCCATAAATTCTCTCAGCTACCGGTCTTGGAATATGCACTTGGTCAGTATAAGGAATGTTCCAATGACATTGAATACTAGTTGGTAAGGTGATACTAAGGTAGAGAGCCTTAGTAGTTACCACTTGAATAATTTGCTATACCACAGAACTACTTGGGTTTGCAGTCATCCAAAAAATCCTTGCATTTCTTTCTACCCACACATGCCAAACAAAAGCATTAAAGAGAAGCTTACCAAGTGTTATAGCTCCATCACTTTGCTGATCTAAACAAGATATGATTGAAAGAAGAAGTTCTTGAGTGTCAATACAGCTGATTGGTACCAAGTCCAATTTAAAAAGAATCCTTTGCCAAATCTCTTGAGATTAGGGACAATGAATCATGAGATGTGAGGTTGTCTCCCTTGTGCTATCACAAAGAACACAGCAAGAGTCATAGTAACATTTTTTTGAAGAAGGAAATCCTTTGTTTTCAGTCTTTCGCGTAAAAGCATCCAAGCACGCATTGAATGCTTTTTATACACCCTTTGAACCATATTGCTGAAGTCCACTGAATATGCTGGTTAGGGATATTACATATTAACTTGTAGGAAGATTTCAAAGAAAATTGACCCTACTCTTCTAGTGTCCAAACAATTTCATCATCAAACATATGCTAATGAACAATCTCACTGGGGATTTTCCAGAAGATATCCATCAACGCATGGGTTTGGAAGGTGCCATCCATCATGAAGAAACCTACTAACCCTGATATCATTGCCCATACGTAGATCATAAATTGATCTTTCACCATATTGGTCCTTTAACCGACCCCCACTGAGTCATGGGTCAGTCCAAAAGTGTGTAAACTGCCCATTCCTAATCATAAATTTTATATGAGGTAGCGCATAAGGTCTGAGAGCTAAGATACCTTTCCAACCCCAAGAAGCACCTGTTGGAATTGAAATATTCCAAAAGGAAATTCCTTTCAAATACCTTGCATTAATCCAGATATTCCAGCGGCCGGTTTGTTTGTTAATGGCAATATTCCATACCTGCCTAAAAAGTGCAACCTTTGCAATTCTGAAGATAGATCGAATGCCAAGTCCTCCCATATTGCTTGGCTTGCATTTAGAGCTCCAAGCTATGGGATGAATGTAATGAGTAGACCAACAGATCCAAAAGAAATCCCTGACCTGGTGATTTAAAGCATGCAAGGTTGCTTGAGGGAGCAGAAATACAGTTGCCCAGAATAAATAGAAAGAAGATAACGTAGACTTTATCAGCTCCAGTCTTCCAGCATAAGATAACACTTTGCCTTTCCATCCTGATAAGCGTTGTTGAACTTTTACCAAAAGGGTCTGACAATCATTGAAATTTAGCTTTTTGGAAAAAAGAGGGACACCCAAGTATCTGATTGGGAAATTTGCTTTTTGGATATTTAGGATTGCAGAAATAGCCTCTTGGTCCTCCTCTTTGCAGTTTGCATAAAATATTGCACTTTGGGACCAATTTACCCCAAGTCCTGTAAACTCTTTGAAATGATGAAGGAAGTGACGGAGGTTTGCATCTGCACATGTGGAAGCTTTGCTAAACACTACCAAGTCATCAAACATCAAGTGAGAGATAGTGACATCCCTTCTCACAAAGGGAGATTAAATCATATTTGCAGAGGCATATTTATTCATCATGAGACCAAAGAATCCCATTACTATGGCAAATAGAAATGGAGATAATGGACATCCCCGTATCAAACCTCGAGCACCCTTAAAGAATCCTTCCGCAGCACCGTTAACCAATACTGAGAATTGTGCTCCCGAGACACATTCCATGAGAATCTTTATAATGCTTTCTGGAAACCGGAGGCACCTAAGAGCAGCCTCCAAAAAATCCCACTTGACACTATCATAGGCTTTGGCAAGATCAAGCTTTATACACATTCGAGGAGTGCCTTGATTTAAATGAAAGTTATGGAGATGAGGTCCTGAGCTAGGAGGATGTTATCTACTTATCTGTAATGCTTTTACCAGGAACAAAAGCAGATTGCATTGGCCCCACAATCTTAGCAATGATTGTTTTTAGTCGATTTACCAGAATACGACTTATGATTTTGTATAATTCATTTATCAAAGCAATATGTCTAAATTTATCAAGAGAGCTTGGATTTTCAGTTTTTGGCACCAACACTGTAAAAGTACTGTTCTTGAGTTGCTTTAGCATAGATCTATGCTGAAAAAAAAATCCTAAATACTTGCACAAACATCCTTTCCTATAATTGACCAACACATCTTGAAAAAATGGGCATTAAAACCACCAAACCCCCAGGGCTTTATTAGGATTAGCAGCCTTATCACTCCTCAATTTTAGGAACTGTGACAGGTTTCATGAGATTTAATGCATCCTCTTCAGTAACATATCCATGAGGGATGATATGAGATAAGTGAGGAGATTG
Source organism: Litsea cubeba (assembly GCA_012931725.1). Classification (NCBI taxonomy): domain Eukaryota; kingdom Viridiplantae; phylum Streptophyta; class Magnoliopsida; order Laurales; family Lauraceae; genus Litsea; species Litsea cubeba. The sequence continues at coordinate 16,388,722 of CM022946.1, forward strand.
AAAATGACCCATTGGAGAAAGAATATTTTGAAAATTCACAAAGATTGCAGCAATACCTGATGGCTTAGTGTAGATGTTACTAGGGGTGTACAAAACCCGTACCCAACCCGACCCAACCCATAAAAAACCGACCCCAACCCACGACACAACGGGTCAGGTATAGGTCCAAATGTGTAACTCATTTTATAAACGGATCGGTTATATATGTAGTACATATCCGACCCATATGTACCCGACCCAATCCTACATAATACAAACGGTAATATTTTATATTTTATTTATTGTATTGCATAATATGTTTGATTCTTGCCTCTTTGGAAATATATATAGTACATATCCGACCCACTTGTGCACTTGTGTTGGACTGCTAGTAATAAGCCTAGTATTGTAATGTATGAAATATGAATTATAAAATTATGAATATATGTAGGGGGCGGGGGGCTATGTACTAACATGGAGTATGGAATATGAATTATTTAGTTACACTTACAGTATTGATTCTTAAACAGGTACAACCCATTTAAACCCAACCCTACCCGACAACCCGAGTAACCCGATTCGACCCAACCCAACCCAGTATAGGTTCAGTTAAGGGTTATAAATGTTTAACTCATACTAGTTTGGGTCAGATGAGGTATTTAGCCAAATCCGACCCATGTACACCCCTAGATGTTACCTTCTATTTCAGCAATCTGGGAAATAAAAAATTGTGTCTGTCGCTTCCGCATAAGACAAGAAAAGTACTTGCAATATATTACTTTAATCAAGCTGATATTTTCTGCCTTTTGACATGATTGGATTTAGATGGGTGAAATTATGTTGTTTTCAATTGAATATGTTGTTTTCAGTTGAATGATGAGTGTCATTCAGATAATTGATGAGTATGATACTAATGAATGTAAGCTACAGTAATGAATGTAATTTTTGATTGGAGGATTTTAGAGTGAAAGTGAATCATGCAGTGGGATTTATCACTGATACAGGAAAACATGTTTCTTTATCAATGTATGATCATTCCAACTCTACAGGCTAAAATTATATATATGGAGAATATTTTCACCCTATGAGCATATTGCATATGGTGCTTTACTGGTTTAGCTCATGCATGGGGCGTGTACTTGGAGGCATTCCTACCATAACAGTCAATGGCGAAGCTAGATCACTTGATATGATTTCATTTCTACTGGGCCGTGGGATCATCATCATAATCAAGTGCTCCACATGCCATCTGTACTAATTAATTAGTCTATTGCATGGTCAGAATCAATTGTATGCATGCATGCATGTCACTTATATAGGAGTGCCACTAATGCATGAGTGAGTTGTTACGACATATATAGCCTGATCAGCTTGTGAAGTGTGAACATCACACTCATGTGTCAGATTTTCTTTTCCTATTTAGCTCTCGATCTGTATTAGACTAGCTCATCAATGTTGTAGTAAAGCTTGCATTCCACTTATACATGGCCATGGGCTCTAGCTTTGCTAAAAACAGCTAGCTATAGCTTATATTGTGAGATAGGTAGCTATTTTGTTTATAGTTACTATGCATGGCAGTGCAAGTATTGAAAATTGTACTAGGCAAAAAAAGCAAAATGTTTATAAGAGGGGCTTATATTGTATACAATCGAGATCTTCCGCTTTGGGAAAGATCCATTGCACGTTCCTTTCTCTTCCTTCCTGCATGTAAAATGCATGCTTTTCCTTGATACAGTGGTCCTATACAAATTAAAGTGAGCCTAATAAGCCCCATGGAGACTTTACATGCCTGTAGGAGAAAATTGTCCCACTCATCGTGGGGAGCTTTGGGAAAGATCCATTGCATGTTCCTTTCTCTTCCTTCCTGCATGGAAAATGCTTTTCCTTGATACAGTGGTCCTGTACATATTAAAGTGAGCCTAATAGGCCCCATGGAGCTAGACTTTACATGCATGCTTGTAGGAGAAAATTGTCCCACACCACGTGGGGATGAAAATAGTCCAATTAACTACCCAAATTATTGGAGGACCAAATGTGCAAAAAAATAATATATAGAAATAGGGTACAGACGTAGAGGTCCAGTAATTGAGTCCATTTTTAACTTAATTTAGGTCTAGGTTTGGGCCCATCAGAATAAAAATCTAATCATAGATCGGAGCCCATAACATTACACATATATAGAAACCTAAATATTCAATTCTACCACGAAATATTATACACATGTATACAACTACACTAAGTATGGGTGATTTTTACAAACATGTATACGAAGGAAAAGTTGAGCCCGTGTGGCCCACTTGGATGGATGCCAATCATCATAGACTCATGTCATAAAGATTGTGAGTGGATTGGATTGATAATACTAGCCACTTGTATCCCAAATACTTTTTTTTATTATTTTTTTTGCCCCAGCCAAGGGGGTGGGACCCAACAAAGAGCCCAATTACACGGTAAGAAAGCTTATACAAGTGGAAAGGGAGCTTGCACATATGGAAAGAAAAATCCACACAAGTAGAAAGAGAGCCCACACAATTCGAATCCTGAACAACTAAGTGAGAATTGTCACTCCTTATCATTTGGGTAAAGAACCATTCTGGATCTTGATTAAAGTTAGAGTGGGACCACTTAGTGAGGAGAGGGAGGGAGAGGGAGAGAGAGAGAGAAGAGTAGGCATCTCTTCATTCATTACCTATAAAAAGGACAAAAAATGATAATTTTCATCTTCATTCATTACCTATAAAAAAAGACAAAAGGTTGACAATTATTTCTCTTTAAAGCTGAATAGTGGTTAGAAAGCAGTTGCACAAAAAAGCTTAATTGTCTCTTTCTTTGAGCCACATCAGAAATTATTAGGCCCCATTTACTACTTCAAAAGACATGCCCAAAGGACATGTCAACTTTTTATCTCTCTTTGAATCAATGGTTGCATCTCTTTAAAAAAAAAAGAAACACCCCTTTTATATCTTTAAATCATTTCTCCCCTAAAACTCTCCATCACACCACCTCTGGACATTTCTTTTCCACACATCTCCCACCTAACCTAACCTCCCTCTCTGTGTCCATTTATTCTAACTTCAAGATGAATAAGACCTAGACGAGGTAAATGCAGTGTATAATCTATAAGGCACGAGATCATAATGTGTTTATAACAAAACTGAGCAAGAGGCAACTTCGTTTTATATGTTTCATATAAATGAATTTATATGAAAGAAATATTAATTTTAGTATATTATATATGGGTTCTTCGATAGCAACAATGCAGTTCGGTGGAGTTGATTTCATGAAAACTCTTCTTCTTTAGATATGGATTTTTGCGCGCTTCGAATTGATTGGCGGTTTCTTGGAATAGGGATGGATGGTTTGTGATGTTCTTGTTGAATTACTGTGTTGTGGAGTCCATGACAGAAATGAAGTGAGATGATTTTTTTTTTTCTTTTTTTTTTTTTACAGCTATGGTTGGCTGTGTGTGTTATCTCCCAAATAGGATAAATCTTGGGGCTTTGATATATTAATCCACTTTAAAGCTGGTTTTCTCAGTTAGTACATCCCCTAACCTAGTCTCACTTGCAAGGATTTTCTCAGTTAGTATATCCCCTAACCTACCCTCTCATTCCCCCAATGTACATATAAATTTATACTCAATGAAGATCAATGGATTTAGACTTTTATGACCCATAATCTAAATTAAATGGCAGTGGGGAGTGGCCATGGGGCTAGATTAATGAGCCTAGCTACGGTGGCAATAGTGCGATATGAAAATTTGAAGAGATACGACGAAAATGGGAAACTATATGGATCGGTGATTCGAATCATCGTAGCCATTTAGTACTTACCATAGCATCTACCTAATAAAAAATATGCCTTGAAATAGGGCCCTGCTGATTGCTTTCTTGCAAATTTTTGTGAATAAATAAGAAAGTTGGCCCTCCATAAAGACGGTTAGGATTAGTGTTTTAAAGTTCTACTTTAATTGTGATTATACTATTAATTGTATGCTAATATTTATTTACAATTCATTTAAATATTTATAAAAAAATATATATATATAATTATTTTTTTTTTTATCATGACCCGCGTTGGGCCTAGGTCTTTCGCACTAGTAATATTACTAGAGTCACTTGACTTTAGTTAACAAATTTTTTTATTTTACTTTTTTGATGGGGTCCGAGTGTAAAAAGTAAAAACCCATCAACTTTCTACAACTCATTAAATTCATTTTTTACAAACATGAAAAGCGGTATTTCATGGAAAAAAGGACACATCTGACTAACATTTCTTGGGTTCTATCATTTTGGAAAGTTTCGCCTTAAAATGCGGCATAAAAGCCATAATATTATGGGGATGATCCCATGATACCCAGCAATAATATTGTAATACATGGGTTTTATTAGCCTCTATAACATTCATTGTTATAATGATATATGAGATTTATCAATTTTTGTACCAACTTTCTCCAATCAATAAGCAATTAAATTTTTTTATGGTACATGAAAAGTGGTATTTTGTGGAAAAATTTACATTTTTTAGCCTAATTTCTCTGGTTCTATCTTTGTAGAAAGTATTACCCTGAAATACTACAGAAAAGCCATATTATCATGAGGTCCTAGGCAATAGAACCCTAACGTTCTATTTCTATGCGCCCCACCAATCTCTTGCTTATATATTCTGCAACAACCACTAAGACCAAAGCAGTCCAAGACATTAGATCTTTCTTTCTCAAGGAATAGCCAGTCTCTTTCTCCCAATTTCACCTTGGTGATTATCTTGCAAGTGAAAAAACGGAAGGAGAGGTGAAAAGAAAAAGTGAACAAAAAGAATATAAGGTAGGGTTTTTTTTTTTTTTTTACTTTTTAAATGATAATTTGGGATCCTGGGCGAAAAGTAAAAAAAAAAAAAATATTGACAAGAGTCAAGCGACTCTAGTGAATTTGAGTCATGAAAATGGAAAATTCGGATTTATGGAGGATTAATATGTCAAAACCCCTAAAGTTTTTCTTTTTATCACGTACATGTGAAGATTGTGAGTGGATTTGTAAGATCCCGACCCCCAGTTCTTTTGTTTAGTATTGTTTTAATCGTGGTTTAGCTTTTTAAGCGAGATTTGATTTAGTTTGACCCTGTTTTTGAGTTTGATTGGATTTTTCCATAGCCGTGAAGACTGTTGACTTTGGTTTGACCGGGTCCATATGATATGTATTTTTATGAGAAATTACTTTTCATTTCTAGAAATTCTGGATTTGGTGTATTTTGACTCATTTTATGAAGTTTAACAACTTTCATGTTTTGACCATTTTGATTTGATGATCAGAAAATGCGTTTTTTGAGGAAAAGGGCAAAATCGACTTTTCACACTAAATCTGTCCATGAATTTCGAAAATTTCAGAAATTGGGGAAAATATACTTTTTGGAAAGTAGAAATTTCACTGATCGTTTTTGTCTTCTTCGTCGTTTTCATTCGGGGCCCGCAAATGTCACTTTCTGCCTTGTGAAGACCGGGGCCCACAAGACTTCTCTTATAAGAAGGGGAACCCATCTTCTTCTCCTTCATTTCGTTTCCAGCAACTTTTGGCTGAGGGAGAGGGCTCCTTCTTTTCCCTTTCCAGCCATCTCTCTCTCCTTTTTGCAAGCTCCCTTCTTGTGTGCCAAGTGAAGGTTTAATCTCACCTTCTTCTTCCTCATCTCTCAAGCATTCCAAAGACCCCATTTTCAAGAACTTTGAGCTAGGAGAGACCTCTCATCCAAGCTTTCCTTCCTTGTTTGAGCTATCAAAGGTTAGCAATGGTTTCCTTTCATGAGATCCTTGTTTTTCAAACCATTTGGAGTATTTTCCTCATTTATGCAAAGGGTTTTCATGGAGTTTTGAGAATGATTGAATGTTAGGGTTTCTCTTAGTTTGTTTTGGGGTTTTTGTAGGTGGAAGACCTTGGACCTTAGAGAATTGTGTTTGGAATGGTTTTGTGAATCTCTTGACCCAAGGCAAGTAAACAATCAACTAATTTGATGGTTATGTTTAATATGAATGATTTTATGTTATGGTATTCTATTTCTTGTTCTCCTTTTTATGGATTTAGTCTTCTAATGATTTGAACAATGTTTATGTATACTTCACTTAAGATTTGGGTTCTTGTTAGAATATAAGTCTTTACTCTTTCATTGATTTCTTTTGGTTTAACTCTTTATACTCCCCAAAATCTAGAATCTTGTTGAATGAAGAGAGCTTGTTCTTATATGATTGATTGGGGTTAATTGGAATGATTTTGTGAATTTGTGTTTTAATGCAATTAAAATAGAAGAGGAGCCCAAATACTTGTGGAAATCTTGTGAGAAGGGATGAAGGAAAAAGAAAAATCAGAAAATGAAAGGAAAGGTGCAATTCTGCACATGGATCGGACTGGGACAGAGCCCAGTCCGCTCGAGTGACCCAGTGGGCCGCTCGAGCGGACCAGGCTCTGGATGGGCCTCGCTCGAGCGAGCCCAGGGTCGCTCGAGCGGACCCAGCCCAGTTCTGGGCCCTTTTCAGGGCCTGGTTTGAGGGGCTGTTTCAATGACTTTTAAGCCTGTTTTAAGTCAGTTTTTGGGCCTGTTCTTGGGGTTCTTTGGGCTTGTTTCTTGGGCTATTCAAGTCAGCTTTTGGGCCATTTCAAGACCTGATGTTGGGTCATTTTAGGGCCAGATATTGGGCTGATTTAAAGTCTGTTTTGTGGGCCTGTTCAAAGTTAGTTTTGGGCTGATTTAAAACCTGTTTTGTGGGCCATTCAAGGTTAGCTTTTGGGCTGTTTTGAAACTTGTTTTGTGAGCCATTCAAAATTAGTTTTGGGCTGTTTTTAAGGGCTGTTTGGGCCATGGTTAAAGGGCTGCTTGGAAATAAATAAGTAGACTGTTTTGGGCTTGGGATAAGGCTAGTTGTGGGCCTGTTTTAAAGAGTTTGGATTTACTTGTGATGCTTGGAATTTGTGAAATGGGAATGGGAATAATGTGAGAATGAGTGTATGTGAAATTACCCGGGAATCGTTCGAGTCTCAATGCGCACTTTATCATTTAAATGTTGTGGATTTTCATTGGCATCAAACATATTCTATTAATAATCAATGTTTAAAGGTTAAATGTGCATTGAGATGGTTCCTTAGTAAATCATTAAGTCATTCTCCACTATCCATTCCATTTCAAGTCAGAAAATGTATTTGTATTTGTATTCGTATTCTTCGGTAAACAAATTTAAATAGCATCGGTGATTTGCTATAAAATCATGTTGTTTTCCATGTTCGAAAGGATTGATCGTATGATTTTATACAAATCACTTTGATGCGTATTTGAGCGGTTTACCCTGGATATTCGTATGTTCTCTCCGAATTGATTTGAAAGGAGATTGGAGTGGATTGTCACATTCGGGATTTCTTCGATGAGACTATTATTTTGATAAGACTAGTATTTTGAAAATAAAACCTCAAGGCAAGACGGGGCCAGAGCTTTGTAGTGTGAGCCCCTGAGCCAAAGGGATTAGTATTATGGTTTGATTTGTATCGGTTCGAGTTTTGAAAACTAAAGGCACCACTAGGCTTAGGTCACCTTGTCGGGCTGATCACCCGGCTTGGGATCTTTAATTTGTCCGCCAGCTGCAGCTTGGATTCTGTCTGTACCGACCATGGCAACGGTTTCTATCTGCCGGTCCCATTTGTATGGCTACGGTTCTGATTTTTGATCTGCCGGTCCCATTTGTATGGCTACGGTTCTGATCCTATTTCCGGTACCACGTTTAGTGGCTTCGGCTCTGTCTGCTCTTGTTACTTCGGTAATAGGAGAATATAGCTATGTGTGGTCGCCAATGTTTTATCTGCATATTACTTTATTTTATGATTCTTGTTGTTTATACTCTTTATGCTTTGATTTGGTTAATGTTTACGATATCGATCATTTATCATATTGTCGCTATTATTCAGGATTTGAAATGTATTTCCGATTATTAAATGTTCTATGTAGGCTGCTACGTTTTCAAGATATTTATGTTCAGAGTCTGTTCATTTATTCGCCTTGATATTTATGTTCGGTCTTTCGATCGTTTTAGCATGATTTATTGTTATTATTGTTTAGACTCTTTAAATGGATTTACAATGATTTCATAAGGTTTTACGAATGACCTTTTATTTCATATTACTTGTTTATTTGCTTGCCAGACCGTCGTGTCTGACCCTATTTGTTTGGTGCCAGTTTCCTCTCTTTCTGTTTTTAGGTGTTTGATCGGAGGAGGCGGTGGGACCGCCGGTCTGACGTGAGAGGCTGCCCATTGATATCATCTAGATGTCAAGTTTGGCACCGGAGTTCGTATCAAATCATTGGGGGTAGTATTTCTGTGTAGTTGGATATATTTTTGTATGGCTTTGTTAGCCTTTTTCTTGGGTTGTAATTAAGACACTTGTTAATTGTAATCTGAATATGTGGGAAATAGATAGTCTTGTTACTACCAGCTCAGTGTGCTCTGATTTATGACTTGTGCCAGTCTTATTATGTGATGGCTTTATGATATTGGTGGCGTGTGACACGGAACCCGATGGCCACGGATTCCGAGTCGTAACACCATGTTTAGCTTCCGCGAAAATATACTCTGATTGTGATGGAATTTGATTATCCTCATTCACGCGGATCTTGGAAAATATAACAAAAGTTTCAAATTATCCCAAAATTTCGCACTCCGGGATCGGATCACTGCAGGGCCCGGTTTCGGGGTGTGACAGGATTAGTTGGATTGGCAATATCAATTCCACACACTCACACATGGTCAGACATTTTTTCGATAATTTTAATTATTTCATACTCAATTAGGTGGGTTCGGGTTAATGCTGGTTCTTTATGGTCTATTATTTGAAGTTTTTGGTACGGGTTAATGCTGGTTAATGAGAGTGTCTAGTCTATTTAAAAATCAACTATTCTCCCGGATACGTGAAGTCCTTGCCTCAGGCTTAATTTTGACTAGGCAAGTGGTTCCAAAAAGAGAGCGTGAGTCCGAAACTGCAACCTTCAATTCTTGAGTCGTGGTCCTAGCCCATTGCGCTACCCCTTGGGACTTATGATGTCGGGAATTCAAAAGACATGATGTGATGACTTGCCCTTTGGCATCTCAAATTGCATAGTTTTTCTTGTTACAATTCCAAGTTCCAATCACCTAAAGAGTCTCAAATGTCTTTTGAAATTCTTAGAATTCCAATCTCATTTGCTTTTGCAATTGCAAATTCTCCATCTAAGAGGAGGATTTAGGAACTCTAACTCAGGAGATAGCTTTCGGAGAAATTCGAGGGGGGTTTCTTTCTGATAGGAATTTGGCGTATTGGGAAATTCATGATATGATGTGATGGCTTGTTCCTTGATATTTACAAATGTCATGTTTATTCACTAGAATCTCAAAATTCTATTTACAAATGATCTTTGGAATTCTTGGAATTCCGATTCCTTTTTCCTTTATTTTCTTTTGTAATTTCTGGATGCTCAAGTAGAATTCCTGAATGCTCCTCTGTATTCGAGCATCCAAAAACTCTATGAAAAAGCAAAAGCGCTCGTTTTTTAAAATCCTACCAAAGCAATTGATACCTTTTTACATGGTTGAGAATTTGAGATTCTCGTAAATAAACATGATATTTGCAAATACAAAGGAGGATAAAATGTTACGGTCTTAAGTTGTTATAAGATTTAATTTGACGCGTTCCATCAATCCTAGGGCTTCTGGCGTATTGGTTAAGTCCATAACAATAAAGCTATCATATCATGTCAAAAAAGGGAAAAAAAAAAAACCAACACCTTAAATTATTGTTATAAGTTCCAAGTAAAGAAACAGGCCATTAGTTTCGATCATGTGGGTCAGGGCAAGTGAACTCGGCCCACTTGACTCACTAGCCCAGGTCAAGCAAACTATGAGCCTAACCCGAGTCCAACCAACCTGTTTTGATCCCAAATCCCACTCCCACGTGAAGGTGCCTTGATAGAGTGCCCCCACAATCCACTGGGACCCACTTAGTGGGAAGATTAGGTGAGTGAGGTAGAGTTAAAAGACTTCAAAAAAACTAGACATGAATGGAAGACTCAAATGACAATGGAAGGTAAAAAAAGAGTACAAATCCCTTTCATTTCATTTACTATATCACAATTTCAGTATGAATGGAAGCCTCAAAAGACTACTCCTTTCTTGGCTGCTATTAAAGCACCGATCTTTTCTGCTTCGTTTGTCTCCGGCTCTGGTTTCTAGCCTTCTATAGCAGCAATGCAGTCCGGTGGAGGTGATTTCATGAAAACTCCCTTTCTTCTTCTTCTTCTTCTTCTTCTTCTTCTTCTTCTCTCTTGATTCTGACTTAAGTACGCTTCGAATTGATTGGTGGGGTTTTTATTTTGATGGAATAGGGAATTAGGGATAGTTTGTGGCGTTCTCGTTAATTTACTGTGTTGGGGTATGATTATTTGGTTAGATTTTACGGCTATGGTAGGCTGTGTGTGTTCTTGTACTACCAAAACTAAGCTTGAAGGGTTCGAATTCTGTTTGTTGTTGCAGTGTTTATGGCACCAACTAGGATAAATTTCTTTTCTTTCCTGCTCTGAATTATAAGGTTGGGTTTTGAGTTGGAACTGAAATAGTGCTTCTTGAGATTAGATTGCTAGGAACTGCTGAATTCCTGCTTTTTTTATTTTTTTGCATTTGGTAGTTCAAAAGTTCATTGGGTGGATTTTTTTTTTCCTGCCAAATCTCAGCTCGTGCTGTTTGAGGTTCGACGTGAAACATAACCACTTGAATTTTTTTTGTTCCCCCCCTGTTTGTAATTTATATAGGATGTCGGGATTTTTGCGTTTTGTCAACTGTGTAGGAGTTGGATTTTGGTTGGGTTAGAATTTAGATTGCTGATAAGATTAAAAGAAAGTTAAGAAGCCCCAGTCAAAAATCCTGTTATCAGTCAGGTCAATGCAGTGGGTTGAATGTGTCTTTCTCTAATTACAATAGTAATTAAATAGTAAAATGTTAGAGAAGCCCGTGAATTTCTGTTTTGCTAGGAAACTCAGTAATAGATATCTCATACCAAAGTTGAAAATTTTAAACCAACTGGGCGAATAAATTGGTGTATATAAGAATAAGAACAAAAGAAGTTGGTGTGAATGAATAAGAAGAAGAATGGATTGTGTGAATTCACCTTATTTTATTAGTTTTTATCACGACAAAGTCCATTACTATGTATAGCTATGAAGACCTTGCACATGGCAATGGATAGTGTGCCCAAGTATTCTAGCATCCCCCTTCAAGCTGGAGAGCAAAGATGTCAATCATAAATAACAAGTAGCTCTTGATATTAGTTTATTCCTATTGCCTTAGTAACTACAAATCTGCCTTTCCATTTGATCCATAGCCCCATGTTCGGAAGAACCTGATTTTTAATTCATCAAAGAAGACACTTAAAAATGCAGGATTGTAGTTTTCTGTCTTGATGAACCAGCATCTAAACATAAGTGATCTTTATGGTTGCCTCCACAAGCAGCTGAAATAGAACAATGACATGACTCTCTTTGCCGTGCTTGAATATAAGAACATGGAGAAATCCAGTAGCAGCTAGTAATAATAGGCTCTTCATATGACCATGAACTTGGTGTTCCATAAGAAAAATGATTTGATCTAACTAATAGTTCGAAGAGTACTTGAAATCGATGAACCGTCATGACTCATGAACGCTGCCTCAAATAGACATTGTGAGAATTATTTTGGATGTCCATCTTCTGAAACTCAGAAAGATGTCCCAAGTTTTTCACTAAGTTCCAAAAACTTTCATAGTCGAATGGGTCTGAGTAGAAGTTTAAATGGTTGTAGAAAGGAAAGAAATCACTAGAGATACCTTATTTTGCCTCCGGTACCATTTGATGAATCTTAATATTTGACTCCTTACACTTGTTCGATACCATGTATATATAATTTTTGTGAACCTATAGTCTTATAGTGCTAAACACAAATGGTGATGATGGTTTTGATTGAATGTGTAATCTCATTTTGACTATGTAGAGAAGTTTGACGATCCACAATTGCATCCTAATTCCTAATGCAAAGAAACCATGTTTTAGTGTTCTGAATCATTGATCTAATTCACGAAAGAAAGAAGAGAGCGCATTTAAATATCTATCTACCATAACCTTTGAACCTGTGGTTTTTTCTTTTTTGGTTTGGACCTGCATAAAATAACACATGTTGGATTTTTATATACGGCTATTTCTTGTACCTGCAAGGGTTCTGTATATTGTGTAATTATTTTTCTTATAAAACTTTAATATGTTATTTGGTTATTATATGCTGAAAGCTGCTTTTACGTCTAATCAAATAACCTCAGGTGATTTTGCGGTTAAAAAATAGGTATGAAGGTAATGGCCACCAAACAACTTTTTCTTCTAAAAAGCTGCTTTGAATGAGCAACTTCTAATAAGCTACGTTTTGAGAAGCACTTTTGGCTTTTAAAAAGCCCACCTAAACACACCCTTAATGTATTGGGCACCTTTTGCATTTTGTATCCATCATTTGCTTTCTTAAACAAATGTGCAATGATTAGTAATGCAACTTTGCTTCATGTTTGTCATTTTCTTATTTAAATGATATGTAGTGGTTAATGGCTGTAGCTTCCAAGTTCCAAATCAGACAAGTGATGCTAGGTAAATTGCTTTTGACCATCTTGTTCATTGCTTACAGGGTTTGATATTAACGAGCTGCGCCGAGAAGCTCAAAAGCGTTGGCTGAAGCCTTCAGAACTGCTCTTTATTTTGCAGAATTTTGATGACGACCAACTCATTCATGAACCCCCTCAAAACCCAACAAGTATCATTTAATGTTATTGCATTACTACGACTACATCTCTTTACCATTTTTCCAAATCTTAACTCAAAAATTAGTCTAGTGGTTGAGTCAACTTGACTGTAAAGAATTTCATGCTTAGTCACCTTATTTTTCTAGTCTCTTAGCAGATTCCTTTCAACCAATTAAAATTGTCAACGAATTTTTTGTATTTCTTTTTCTTTTTCTTGAAACTTTGTTGACATAGGGGATATCATTTAATTTTGCTTGACATTTTTCCCAATGTTTTCTACTTTCCTATTTTAATAAAGCATATTTACATTATATTGTTTATATATTTTTGAACTCTTATCTTAATAAATTATCATGCTTGTCATATTTAATTATGTGGTTCAGACACTTGTTGGTCCTAACTCATAGTTCACATTAAGTGTCTGTAGCTTGCTGACCATCTAGGTTTGTTGCAGGTGGTTCTTTGTTCCTCCTCAACCGCAAAGTCCTCCGTCATTACCGTAAAGATGGTCATAGCTGGCGCAAAAAAAAGAACGGAAGGACTGTTGGGGAAGCGCATGAGCATTTGAAGGTTTGTTGAAGATCAGTATTCCATAACGGAAATTATCTGTGCTCTGCCATTCAAATTTAAGTAGAGGTCATATTTCTTGTTTTTAATGATGTTCAAATGACATGAATTTGAGTCCTTTATTCAATTACCTTTTCAATTTGTTGTTTTTGTTCAGTTGTTTTGTGAGTACACTATTATTTGTTATTCAATTGAAAAGTGGATAATGGTTGTGTCAGTGCCAATTCATAGAAGGTTTGGCGTCTTTGAGGGTATGGACTGATCACAGTGGGCCTCATTGTACAGGATGAGAATTATTAATTCTTATATCTTTACCTTTACGCGCCTTTTTTCTAATCTCATACATGGGACCACCTATGATTGATCTTATCCGTTCTCACACACACACCCCCACCTCTACTTTCCATGAACTAGCACTAGTCCTAATTTGACACCAATCAAACTAGAATGTAATTTTGGATCTAATAGAAAAATCTGCACTATATAAAGCCAACAGACTTGAGGCACTAAAATTAAGGGATAGGATCATCTAGGGATTGATATTTGGCCTGGCACTGATCAATTGTAATTTAAATTCAATAGATCTTAAGAAGAAGCTGAAAAACGAAAAAAAAGGGAAAAATTGAGGAAAAAAGGGAGAAAGTGAAAAGGCGGATAACGAAGAAGTATATTAATAAAGTTTATCGGAATTACAAGGACCCCAAGTTTCTGAAATTACAAAATAGTCCCTGTTGCTTCTGAACTTTACAAAACTGTCCCTGTACGTCTCCCAACATGATCCACATTAAGAAATGCCTGTTCCCCTACCCAAAGATCCACATTAAAGCGAGTTAATTCATGAAATACTTGCAAAGGATAAAAATAAGCGAAGATCCCACCACTGGTTGTTGTGAAATTTGCTAAAGGATACCACCACCAGTGGTTGTAAAATTTTGAAGGTGCAGGCAGTCAATTCCAAACACTCGATTGTCTAGTGAGTTTTTTATTATTATTTTTTTTGGCAAATATGAACCTCTTCTATTGATTTTCTATTTATAAACCTCTCTTCTTCTTGCTTTCCTCTTTAAGATTGAAATGCTTTTCCTTTTGTATAGTGACTTCCTCCTGTTTAAAGTAATAATTTTGTTTTTATAATGATATCTATTATAAAAAAAAAAAAATTTCCCTTTTTAAAAAGTGCACTCTTTCCTTTGTCATGTTCAAATGAATTTCTTTGAATTGCAGCCTCTCAAAAACTCTGAATCCACTGAACTGAATCTCGAATTGTTCATATGAGATTTGGTGGTACATAGAGCGAATCAGGTTACTTTGATCTTTCCATCCCTTTACCCCCCATGATGGTCATGCATCTAGGTGGGCCCTGCAATTAGGTGTGCATCTAGCCTATGTTGTGGGACACATGCACCTGATCAGTGATCACCATTATCTATATGCAGGAGTTTTAAAAAATGACTGATGCATGCTAATCATCCGGAGGGTGGGGTGTAGGGGATGGAAACCTGGGTGCGTGCGAAATTGGGGACCATCATATTAATTTAACCCTTGGTTTATGGGCCTCAAAATTGGACAATTTTAGTTATTAGATGAACTGCCTGCTTTATTTATTGATTATTCTTATATTATTTTCACACAATTAATCCAGTGGTGTGCAGAACTTGTTTGATTGTCAAATTGGGATGAGTTCAGCTTTGTGGGCCCCTTGCCCCACCCCACACATGAATTGGCACTTACCCTATTGACACATCCAGTTGTTGCTACTGTTGGTTTGAATTGTCCATTTTATATATGTTTTACTGTTGATCTTTGTGACCTCACAATCCATATCAATAATGATCTAATTATGTTGATTTATGGGGCATCCATTATCCATGGATGGACCCTCCCATCTCCCATTCTCTTGTATGCAAATTTCTCATGTGAACAAAACTCATGTATGTTTGTACACACACACTTTTATGATGTGGCATCTTTACCATATGTTCTTTATGACCAGGTTGGCAATACTGATACTTTGAATTGTTATTATGCTCATGGAGATCAGAATCCTAATTTTCAGAGGCGAATTTATTGGATGCTGGATCCGTAAGTGTCATCGAATTATGTAGAATTGCATGGAATCAATAATATTTAACATTCAAATCAATATATATGTTTATAGCTGGAGCCCTTGAAAATAGCCTTTGGTGTAGTGACTGCACTATAATCTAATTGAAACCCCAAATATTTTTGTCTTGTATGATCATTAAAAAACTGCCTAAGTTATGTCGCCTCATCGCCTCAATGGGTTTCACTCTATGGCAATTTTATTTGGACTAAATCAACAATGTTCTGACTGTTTAATGTTTTAGTGGTACTCAATTAATTATCAGAATCTTAGTTGGGCCAAATCAACTAGCTTTATAATTCCAGCTTATAGAATTATATCGTCTTCTGTGCAAGTACTTGTGGTCTCTGGCAGCCCCACTTGTGCATGAATGATTCCAAAAAAAAAAGAAAAAAAGAAAAAAAAAGAAAAAAAAAGAAAAGAAAAAGAAGAAGCATATATTTATGTACTTTTGTCATTGTTACCCTCTTATCAGTATTTTCAAATGTCATGTGGTCACAGAAAGTTTTGTGTTGCAGGGCATGTGGTGATATTGCTCTCGTTCACTATAGACAAGTCACCGAGGTGTGTTACTATCTTGCTGTTTCCTGTTTATGTGGATTTGCAAGGCATATTGTTGTTGTTGTTGGTGGTGCTGCTTTTGTTCTTCATTCGTGTTCCTGTCAACTTTCACTGTCCAAAACTATAAAAAGAAAGTGCATTAATCTTTTTTCTTTTATTGGCAACAGACATTAAAGTGCATCGATCTTTTTTCTTTTATTGGCAACAGACATAACTTCATAGACCACCCGCAACCTCAAGGTTGCATTGATCTTAAATTACTTGACTTAATTAAATGTCTTCCTTTTGCAATTAATCTTGATCCTTTGGTCCCTGAAGGTGGCAGCTGGTTGATTTGAAGACATTGTTACTTATTTCAGTTAAAACTGTCCCACTTTGAAATGGGAGAACTTCCTTTAAAATGAACATTTTTATGATCTTGAAACTTTCAGTCACACTTGGATGGATTTGTCTCTTGTCAAAGTGATCAGACATCTCTGCTATATAGAATACATCTGCTATAGATACGTATACTCAGTTGGGAATGCTATCTAAGGAGATTACGAAAGATGCAAGAGTTTCACATGGTAATATATAAGATAAGCACATGTTATGGTAGACTGTCCACACACCACAGGTGTTAGTGGGTTACAAATGGTAAAATACTAGTAATATGGTGCATAATTACTCTCTTATGTTTCTGACGACTCAAGCTCATCATGCTTTAAGCGTGAGCATTTAAAAATTGTCCTGCAATAGCTGAAACTAGAGATGGAATAATTTTTAGTGAAGAAGTTGGCCAGGTGATTTGGTTCCCCATCTTGAAGGGTACTATTTTATGAATATCTTTTTTTGCGGGTGTTTCTTGGTCAGTTTCGTTGGAAAGGAATTGAAAAATGTTTAAAGATAAGCTACAAACTGCAAAATAGGTAGTGAATAAAGCAAAAATGTGGGCGATTTCTTGGGTTATAACCACAAAAGAATTTGCTGGTCTCTTCCTTTATTATCTATGGAGATGTTGGTAGAGTGTTGGCCTCAATAATTGAGGATGATGCTTGGTAATTTGTCTTCTGATCTCTTGCTTTGTAAATTCTTTTTTAGTTTCTTAATAAAATTGTCTGTTACTGTTTGGAAAAAAAAAGCTAGTCAGCTGATTCTGAAGAGATGGAGCAAGAGTGCCTCGTTGAGTAAGGGTGCTATAGAACAAAATGACAATCTATTTCAGTATGCTTGGTATATTCCTGAAAGATGTTAATGCAATACTGCTTCATTTGTATCTTGTATGCCAAGCAGTCTGGAGAATATCATTAACACTTTACTGCCGTCATCATGATGAAGCATCCTTGCAGACTGGCCCAGGCTACTCCTTGCAGACCAGCTGCATGAAGATATATTTTTTTTTATAATTGCATTGAGTGGTGGATCCATCTTTACATACTGCACTGAAGAAAATACCTGTTTCATAAATGCAAACAGCTGAGCAAACAATGCTGATCTCAATATTTGAGAGGAATGATTTGAGTTTTTAGGTTGTTCTCAAATATTTGAGGAATGAATGCTGATTCGAACATTCTCTGTGATTCTTAGTTGCTGGAAGTGATATTTGTCAATGTTACTAGCCAGTAATCCCAAAACCAATTGGTGACAGGAAACTGCACAAACAACTACTTAACACCCCCCCTCGGGCGGTGTCCCGCCCGGATCCGAAGCACACGCCCGCACAAGACTATAACGCGGCATGGGGCCTTTTTGCCCTGCGCATTTTGCGCCCGCACAAACACACAACGCGGCATGGGGCATTTCTGCCCTGCGTGGTTTCGAACTCGAGACCTCAGGCTCTGATACCATGTCAATGTTACTAGCCAGTAATCCCAAAACCAATTGGTGACAGGAAACTGCACAAACAACTACTTAACAATATTCTCATATGCCATGGTTTTTAATTTTTTTATGTTAAAGCCATTCCATTTATTCCCCTTTGGTTGGTAAGCCATGTCAAATTTCCACAGTGGAAGCTTCTCACTATTGCAACCTTGAGGTTGTGGGTTCAATTCATGTTACCAATAAAAAAAAGAAAAATCAAAATTTCATTGTTGTCTGAATATATATATATATATATGGGGATATTCTGTGCATCATTCCCTCACCATATGGTGAGGGACCAACTTAATGGGGCCCACGTAGGGCCCCACTAATCATGGGACTTGGGGGGATGGAAAGAGACATCTTAGATGGACCATATATCAAGTTTGGGGTCAATCCCATGCCTCTTACCCATTCATTCGTGGCCCACAAATTTAACGACTTTATATTAAAGAAAAAAATTTAACCTTCGATCCAACGGTCCAATCAATTTGGATAGGTGAAAACTTGATGGATCTAGTGTACTTTTAGGGGTTTTATGTATGTAGATGGTTCGGATGTATCATAAAGTCAGCCCCACTATGTTGTCCCTCACCACAATATGGTGAGGGATGGATGCACATGAATATTTTTCATATATTTATATGTGTGTGTGTGTGTGTATATATATATATATATGGAAAATATTCAAGTGCATCCATCCCTCACCATTTTTGGTGAGGAACACCCCCCTTTGGAAAGTATCAAGTACAAAAAGGGGAGTCCTATGTACTTGACACTCCCCTTTTGTACTTGATTCTTTCCAAAGGTGGGTGTCCCTCATCAAAAATGGTGAGGGATGGATGCACTTGAATACTCCCCTATATATATATAAATTTTTATGGAGTTGTTAAGATACAGTGTGCATAGATGTCTGTTACTACAAAATCAAATAGGTTTTTGTTCATGTTATCCAGGAGCATGCCAAAAGAGTGGAATAGCCATCTTTTTCGTATCCTGTCATTATGACTTCTTTTGTCAGAGAATACAGTGGTCTCTTTTCTCCATTACCATTTATCATTGCTTATCTTTTTGTTGTCATTATTGTAGCTTCACAGTCTATTGCTGTTATTAAACATTTTGATTATGAATTTGATGGCATTTGTGTCATGCAGGGTAGATACATTGTTGGACCAAACTTGTTGACAGATTCCAACTCCACTTCCAGCCAGATTGCCAGATTTTGTGATGCTCAGAATCCTGATTCATCTGGAATCAGCGAACTGGCTGACCCATATCAGAATTCAGTTAGCTCACACTGCATGGACAAAGTTAGTTCTAAGTTAACTGTAGGGAATTTAGGAGATATTGGTATTTCATCTGAGCCAGAGGTTACTCCAGCATTACCGAGGTTTACAGAACAGTTAAGTTTGGATGGTGAGCATAGTTATTTAGCAGAAAAGCTTCCATGCTGCAGCCGGAACGAGAACTTTCAAGAGCCCGCAGTTTTTGGTTCCAAAAGAGCAGTATCTGCTCAAGATAACTTAATAAATCATCCACTTCAACTGCAATTTGAGCAGCATGATCAATTATTAGATATAGACAATGGTATGCAAGATGACATGAAGAGCTTGCTTTTGCTTCCTAGTTCCGGTTGCTCTCATTTGTTAAATCATCTGATTTTTCTATAGTTATATGAAGTGTTAACCGAATCCAATAACTTCTTGATATAACTTTCTTCCTTACAAATGTGAAAGATAATGTCTGTCTTTATCGGTAAAATTGATGATGTACATGCAGAAACATGGGATTGTCTTACATATATTCACGCAGAACCTGATTCAAAATCCTAGAATGTATAACATTTCAACCACCCCATCAGTTTGCTGCTCTGTAAATATAGGTATTGTCCATTAGAAGAAACGGATATTCTGTCTCTTTTAGTCATTATCATTTATCATCATGATCATCAAAGCCTTATCCCAACTATGTTGGGGCTAGCTACATGAATTTTGTTTCTTCATTCTAGTTAATCCTAGCCAAATCCTTAGATAGATTGCACTTCTTCTGATCTATTTTTACTACTTCCACCCATTTCCTCTTCGTCCTACCCCTTTTCCTTGAGGGGCCATATACCTGCATATTAAAACTTTTTCTCACCGGCGCTATTGCTTGCCTGCGTTTGACATGTCCAAACCATCTCAAATGAGACTCTCTTAATTTATCACCTATTGACGCAACCTCTCAATGCTCTAAATGAGCTCATTTCTGATTCTATTGTTCCTAGTTTGACCACACATCCGTCTTAATATCATCATCCCTTAACAATCATTTTTTTGCATGTGTTATTTCCGATTGGCTTACATTCTCCTTCATAGGTCATAGCTTGTTTAGTTTTTGTAGTTGTAAAATTTTTCCTTTAATCTTGTTAGCATGTACCTATAACAAAGCTTTCTAGAAGCAAATCTTCACTTCATGGATCAAAAAGTGGCTGCTACGTAGTGTGGTGACCACTATATTGGGTCTAGCGGCCAAGATTGCTACACTAAATAGTATTTAGCACCACTCACATCCGTAGCAGCCGCTACGCCCGCTACGGGCCACGACGGAGTGAGACAGACTGGTACTTTCCAAAATTTCTTAAAATGCATAACGGGGCTTATTTCTTTTCTCTCTCCAAATAACATTTCAACACAACTCTTTTACCCTTCTATGCACATGATCTCGCCGAATTGCAGCTGACACAAAAAGTTCCTTTCAAGGGCTCTTCTCTAGGTATATCCTAGCGGACACCTCCTTTGGTAGCAGTATTCTTTTCTCTACACTCAACAAAAATAGGATGCATGACAGACCCATGGTCCCCCACGGGTCGACCAGCCAAGGGGCCCGGTCCATCTATCACGTCCCAGTCTTTTGGGCGCAACCCACCCATCAATTAGATATTTTATTTTATTTAGGTTTTTAATTATGTTTTCAGTTATTTTAGTTGGATGTTTTAATCCTGGCCATCAATGTGTTTCGATGGTAAAGATTAGTTTTAGGTTTTTATTTTCCTACATGATAATGTAATGCCTCATTTTGACTTTAGACAATGATTAATGAAATTCTATCAAGTGATTTTGGAGTTCCCGAGTTCTCTCTTCTTCCTCACCTGTGATGGGGATTTTGGCGTGAGGCCAATTCTTAGGCGAAAGCTTGACCTACACCCCCACCCTCCATCTCTAGTCCCTCCATTTCTACCCGCCCCGCATCAAAATACATTGTTTGCTTTAACGAAAGTTAATTTTTTATTTGGTTTGAACTTTAAACTTTATCTAAGCATTATTTTATTATTTATATGTCCTTTGTTATTAGCAGTTGTACTAAATTGCTTATTTGAGCTATGAATTTAGAAATGCATAATAGAATCTAACTTAGTATAGCTAACCAGCATGAATACATGGGAAAAATTAGATCAATATTGTTTTTTATTTATTTATAATCATTCAATGATAAAGAACTTTAATGCACTGAAGGAACCCTACACCCCTTAGTTAGTATAGGAAAAAAGCATCAAATTCCAACATTTTCCAATATTCTAGGTTTTTTGGATATATATTTTTTAAAATTTTTGGACAACTTTTTCGATTCACACTGTTATGCCGCTACGCCCACCACACCTACTATTTTGATCCTTGCTTCACTTCAACCATCTAGCTCTTATCCTTTGTTTGACATCCTCCTCAATCTCTTCATCCTTACTAATTATAGAGCCAAGGTATCGGAAGGAATTTGTAGTAACTCTTGTGCTTCAATTCTCATAGAAATTATATCTCTTTGTACATCCCCGTTAAAGTTGCAATTCGTATATTCTGCCTTTGTACGACTTATTTTAAAGCCTCTCGTCATCTCTTAAGTTTTGCATTCATTCCATCTCTCGATTCATCCACCAACACTATATCATATGGAAATAGCATATATCAACGTACCTCCTCTTGAATATGAGCAGTTAACTTGTCTATAATAAGTGCAAAAAGATCTCTGTCTCCTCTTGGTATTTGGAGAAAATCACTCTGAGAGGATAGTCCAGTTGAGCTTCCTTATCTCATTAAGTGTGTCAATCTCCATCTTTTTTTTTTTTTTTTTGATAGAAGATAAAATTTTCTTATACCAAAAAACAGGACAAAAACAAGAGACAACGAGAACTACAACGAACAAGGGAAAACACTAGAAATTATATATCAAAGGAAATAGTAGTGCGAAAAACTCGTTCCCTAGCCAGACCATCCGCCATATTATTAGCCTCTCTAAAAATATGATAGAAAGAAGCACCCAACAGACTTGAAATATCTTGCACCTCCTCCACCTAATCCGCTAGCCTCTAAGGATGAATAGCTCTTCCAGAACCCCATTGGATAGAAGAAAAAGAATCACCTTCAAGGATAGGATTAAGACCTCCAATTCTACGTAGCTCACAACACCAAGTTAGAAGAGCAAACAACTCTGCTTCACTTGCATCAGAAGAATCCACTGGCCCATAAATGTTTCTAATAATGATTCCATTCCAATCTTTGATGACGCTACCAATACCTCCTCGTCAAACACTTTGAACAAAACTACCATCAAAGTTCAACTTTAAAATACCAGGAGGGGGGTGGTTCCAAACTGTTCTTTGACAATTCTACAACGCCAACTTCCTTTTAAAAAAGCTGCCCAAGACCGATTAAGGTCTTCCAAAGAGATACCAATAAAGTCCTTACTATTATATACCCATTCCAACACAGTCCAAAAGATGGACTCAACAACTTCCTCAACAGATTTGCTTTTGTTTATAAACACTCTTCTATTCCTCTCCAGCCACAGTTTCCAAACTGTAGTATAAGCAACTGACTTCCACAAAATATTGCCACAAACAAACTTACTTCGTAAACGCCATTGAAGAAAAAGATCTTCCACATTCTTAGGCATCACCCAACTCATGTCAAAGAAATTTAACATAGCCATCCAAACTTTATAAGCAAATTGACAATGAATTAACAAATGATGTGCCGTTTCCTCATCCTTTAAAAACATAGGGCATCAATTTACTAAAAAATGCTTCATTCGTGGAACCCAGCCCAACAAAAAACCAAAACTCTTGGCGGAACATAGGGATCCAAAATGATTGCTAACCTTTCCCTCAACCTGAACTGTCAGCCAAAACATTATAAAAAGAGTTGACTAGAAACTGACCTTTTACAGCAGGTTTCCAAATCATTTCATCATCTCTGCCAACTGACACAGAGACCTTATCAAGAATGCCAAGCAAAGTAGCAAAATCAGAAATTTCGATGTCAGTCAAGTTTCTTAGAAAAGAAAAATTCCAAATTACACCTCCACCATAACCACAGAAATTTTCAGCAGCAAAAGTCTCTTGCCTCCGATCCACCAAAAACAAGTTTGGAAATTGATTTTTCAATACAAATTGCCCACACCACTCATCATGCCAAAATTTAATACGATGACCATTACGAACCCTGTAGCAAATCCAAGAAGCAAAATCCTCTAAAACAGAAATAACAGATCTCCATAACCTGAAACCATGTAATCCTGGTTTGGAATACACGAACCTTCATTACCCAACTTATATTTACACAATAAAAGCTGCCTCCAAAAACCCTTGGCTTGGAACCCCCAACATAAGGTAAACGTTGTTTACTCCCTTAACTTTTAATAATCGCTACATTTTCCAAATATGAACACTAGTGTAGTGCTGGATCAAGTTTCAGTTTTCTTGAGTTTATCTTCCCAACATAACCAATTGAGAATGTAGCTGTTGTCCAGTTGAAGGAATGAATATATTCTATATATCCTCTTGGAATTTGGAGAAAATTGCTTTTAATCATTATTAAGTTTTTGAAATATGACAATAATTGTACCTTGTATCAAGTTTCAGTTCCGTTGATTTTATCTTCCCAATGTAGTTAATTAATCAATATAGGAAATGTGCATTTTAAGTAATGAATGTGCTCCGTCTCCTCTTGGTTTTTGGAAAAAATCACTCTGGAGAGTAATTTTGTTGAAATCTTTTGGTGTAGAAATGAAGTGGTATAGCCCTTAAGAGCTTTTCTGTCAAAGTTTTAGGACTCATTACGTTCATGTGTCTGCTGCCTGGGATTTAGCTGAACTTCATATTGAACTGCTTATATTCATGACCGCTTCTTTTCCATCGTTGCTGCATCCATATGCAAAATTGTTACTTATAGGATACTTTAGAATATTATTTCAATGATGAGCCAAGGACCCAATTAAGTACTTTGGTTGATCTGATCTCTTTAGAAATGAAATCATTCAGGTTTGTCCGATATGCAAGCTATGGTCTCTTTACGATAAAAATTGTGTTACTTAGCTGGCTGTAGCCATTCCTTTACCTGGTTCTCACTCATTTTATGGAGGGAGCTTATGTTTTGTTACTAGATCGTACTTTGACAGGACTTTTGTAACTTTGAACTTACTAGTTATTGTTTCCCTTTTTCTTATTGTGAACACTGGAAACCTTTCTTCTGTGCATGAAAACAACTGGAAACTGCGCTTCATTACTCTTAAAGTTGATACTGCGAATCAGCAGCATAGTCAACCAGCGGACCAGGTATTTTCAATTGAAAGGAAAGAATCTCCATCTTGGGAAGAAATGCTGGAATATTACTCAAGTTCAACTGGGACTGATATTCAGGAGAAAAATTCTGATCAAGTGAGGCAGGAAGAGTTTCCTGATTCGGATTTTATGTTTATAGGAGGCTCTCAAGCTAAAGATATGACTTCACATGTAAGTGCTAGGATTCCACCGAATACTATTTTTTTATTTATTTTTTGGTCATCATCTTAAATTTTAATTATAAAGATTCACTCCGGTTCAACTCTAGTGTTGTTGATGATTCACTCCGGTTCAACTCGTGTTGTTGATGTCCACATAAATGGACCTGGACGTTGATGGGAATTGGATCCAATGGGCCTGGACCAAATACACCCATGTAACTGTTTGTACTTATCAGTTATCTCTAAGGTTAGTTTTAGATATTTATTGGATTATCCCCTTTGTTGTAATCTCTCTTGATAAGGCTTGTCCAGCCTAACTGTATCATACGGAACCTTATATAATGAAGGATCATGTGGTCTCAATTATACCGCAACAATTTCCAAACTCTGCATCCTTTTTTCCTCGTTTAAAGTTCTGCCTATGGTGCTCAACCTCATGAAAGTTATTCTGTATATATTTTTGGATTGGCAGTGAATTTATAATAATAAAAAATGCATATGAAAACAAAATTTACAAATGGGAAAGGTTGGTGAGCTGCAAGATGAAACTGGTTTCAAATCTTGAGGCCTAAATCCTGAATAGTAACGTGTCGCAAAATCACAAGTTACAAAGCTATACGCTCCAAACTTCATATTCTCTTGCCCCTTCAGCCCTCTCTTTCTTTCCCAAATGGCCCACGAGAGTTGATTTCAATTCTATGATGTACTATTTACCTTTATTTCATCGATTAAGTAATCCTTGTCATAACTATGTAATTTGTTGTCATACTGAACGGCAAATTTTGTACAGGATGGTCTCCTAGAATCTCCGGAAAGGTCAAAAGTCTCTTATGCTCAAGCTGAACAGCCAGAACATTTGTCGTTCCACTGGCTAGATCACAGAGTAAATGATGTGGACTATATGATTGATACTCATCAAATGTCTGAGAATAATTTTTTACAACTTTCCACAGATGAAGATATTCTGCTAGACTCTAGAAACTCTACAAATGAAGTATTTCAAGAAATAGAAAAATCGACCTTTTCTGCATGCTCATATGGAACAAGTACTCTTGATGCCCACTCTGGTGTGGGGATGCTCTCAAAAACAAATAGCACTGATTGGATGGATACTAGGCATGTGCCATTTGATAATCATAAATATTGTTCTGAGTACTCAATATTTGATCCAGATAGTCTCGTGGGAAATCCTCTTGGGCTAGATTCAAGTTTGACTGTGTCTCAAATGCAACGTTTCAGCATTCGTGAAATATCCCCAGAATGGGCATATACAACTGGAAACACGAAGGTATGTTCCATGAAATTGATCTGATAGATGCTTCCTTCTTCTATTTAAATTAATGTATTCTTATTTACTCATTGTTAAGGTTGGACAACTTTATGACATTTTTAGTTTATAGCAAGTTGGTGGCTTGGTGTGCACCCGACTAAATGGCTTAAAAATCAACACAGTTGAATTATCTGACCCATCAATGGGAAATGATATCTGTTATTTAAAAGTTGATACTCAATAGATCTAGCAATAGTAATTGTCTATGATACCCAGATACTTCAAAATAGCCAACATATCATGTAGTATCGTATCCGATATTTCACTTTTTATGTGTAAAGTCCATGTCCCTGCTGTACCCATGGTGTGTCCCTGCCATATCCATGCAGCTAGGCATCATAGGTCATTGTATGTTTCAAATGGCCTTTTTGAAGATCCAAAGCGGATGTTTAACGTTTTCTAATTGTTGTGATATTTGGGTAGTAACATTTTGTGATGCAGTCTGGGAATTTCTGTGTCCAACTGCTGATTCAAACAGCAACTTGAAGCCCAAAACTCCTACAAAACAATAATCCAGCGGCTGAAGACAAAGGAAAATTACTTGCAAACACATGCTACCAAAAAAAAAAAAAAAAAAGTAGATCAAAGAAAAAACTTCTCGACATTAGAAAAACTTCACACTTTTTAGAAAACAGCTAGGGACTTATTTGTAATTTTATAATAATTATGGAAAACTGTGGTAAGGAGGTTTTTTTTTTTTTTAATTTCTGATAACAGTAAATGATATAAATAAAGTGTTAGGGCTAGTCATAATTAGGGTTAGAATACTAGTTCATGGTTCTCTCTAAACTCTTTGTCTGACTCTAAAGCTTCAATCTTCTTCTTTAACTTCTTCCTTAATCTTTTAGGTTTCTACCTTTTTTTTTTTGTAAATAAAAAAGTTTCAACTCGGTATGAGAGCAAACGATCCAACATTTTTGTTCTCTTTCTTCTTCGTCCTTTATTTATTTATTTTTTCCTTCAATTTTGTCACCCTTAAAAAACCCATCCATTGTCGTCATCATCGTGGTCGAAGCCTTGTTCCTGTAGAAGATAATGGACTTATGCTAACAGGCCCTAGGCCCAGCCCAATCAGGTTTTATCCCATGTAAAATATCCCACGTGTGGGTCTAGGATAAGCCTTATACAGGCTGTTACATTGATTTTCTTCTATGTACAGAGATAGGATATTCTTTAGATATTCTTTATTCCTTAATTCTTGATTGTAATTGATTGTAATTACTACTGATTACTAGCATGTGATTAGAGTAAATTGTTTATAAATGGTTGGTCGATCCTCCTTTGAGGAATCAACTTTTCCTCCAATCTTCTCTCTCTCATTTTGCTCTTTACATTCTTACATGGTATCAGAGCTACTGATTCAGTCATTCTCCCTGACTTGGATCTTCTTCCTGGAGTGTCTGATCATCCCTGATAGTGTCTGATTGTGTCTGATCGTCCCTGATCAAGACGTGGCCCACTTCAGATCGTCTTCAACATATCTCTCGATCACCTCCATCTTGGTCGACCAACATTACTGGTATTTATGGACATTTTTCTGGAATTTTTCTCCCATCAGAGGTGAGTGTTCCAGCAACATTTGTGATACTTTTATTTCTTGCCACTGATTTCATCAAGACCGTCCAAATTTGTGGATTTTGATCCGATTTGAGTGAAACTTTGGCCTGGAGTTGCGAAAATAACTTGTCTTTCCACTCCATACCTCTGATCGGGCCACAATCAGCTAACCAGATCTCACAAGGAGATCGGTTCACTGTCGACCTGTGTCGACTTTCATTTTTTTCACACTGTTTGCGGCTGCTGTTCTCTGTTTCCACTATGGTCCACATATGATGATCACAAAATCACTAATAGTCATTCCCAACTTGGTCGACTAGCATTTCTGGGAATTGTGGTGATTTTTCTGGATTTATTTCATCCCCTTTAAAGGCACTTTCAACCTCTTCTTCAACTCACGATATTTCTCAAAGTAATTTCATCTCCACCGTCCAGAATTGTGGATCCTTATCCAAATCTCATCAGATTTGGTCTGAAGGAAGACAATTAAGTCTGGCAATCAGATCTTACACTTAATCTGCATTTTAATCCCTCTGTGGGCCCCATGTGTTCATCCAGACACAAAACTACAGGTCGTCTGGGCTGTTTTGTGTTTCTGTGAACATCTGATTCATATCAGATTTTGCTACTGCTGCTTCTCTGCCATCCTGCTGCTGCTGTTGATTTACTATACAGCTCCTGAGAGACTCACGGATCAAGGATCTGTAATCTTGGCTTTAACCAGAAAGGTGATCTGTGGTTATTGGAAACAGAAAGTCTTCTGTCATGATATGATAAATAGTGATCCACTATTATTGACTTATTGCTGTGCTATCTGAGCTCTTGGGGTTATTTAGAAGCCTGATCTTGCATCTCTGTCTGCAATAATTGATTCTGTGCTGTGTTACTTGCATCTTTGCTGATTCTTCTTCTTCTTCCTGCTGAACTATTATCAATGGAAAAATACGATATTATTCCCGTTAAATTTAATGGGAATAATTATATGGCCTGGTCTTTTCATCTAAAGAATTTTGTTGCAGGCCAAGGTATGTTTGGTTATCTCGATGGATCGATAACTAAACCTACTGCCAGCACTACTGACACAAAAGCATTACCCACCTGGTCCAAAGAAAATGCTAAGGTCATCACATGGATTCTTAACTCCATTGACCCTTCTCTTGCAATTGCTCTTCAAGCATATACTGCCGCATCTGATATGTGGAGTCATCTTAAGAATATTTATCATCAAACAAATAAAGCTCGCAAATTTCAACTAGATAATGAAATTGCAAAATTTAGTCAAGGTGATAAATCTGTGCAAGCATACTTCAATGGATTTCTCACATTATGGACTGAGAGGGATGCTATGATTGTTCAAACTGTTTCTGCTGGGTTTCTGTCTGAGGCTCTTAAATTACAAGAAGAAACCCACATTAGCCAGTTCCTTATGAATCTCAGACCTGAATTCGAATCTGTTCGGTCGGCTCTCATGAATCGAGAAGTAACAGCAAACCTGGACACATGCTTCCAAGAAGTTCTTCGCGAAGAACTTCGCCTAAACTCTCAGCGTGCAATTCTTGAAGAACCACAGGCATCCTTAGCTTCTCTTCAGACTGAGTCTGCACTTCTGGCAACCCCCAATCAGAAGCCTACACAATGCTATGAGTGTAAAGGCTTCGGTCATTTGGCCAAGAATTGTCGAAAGAAATTGGTGTGCAGATATTGCAAACGCTCTGGTCATCTTATTGATGATTGTCGCAGCTTACAGCGAAAGAATGGACCCCAGCAGAAGCAAAGTCCTTCCACCAGGTCACGACCAGCTGCATTCCAAGTTCAAGCATCTCTGCCTGACACAGGAAGCGTTTCTTCTGGGGCTGTATCCATGACTCCAGCCCAGATTCAAGAACTGATTCAGAGCACGGTGACTTCTGCATATGCATCCATGGGTTTTAATGGTGGTCGGTATCAAACTCAATCTCCTCTAGCATTTCCTGCTTTTCATTCTTCAATCTCTAGGTCTTCCTCCATTACCCCATCTACCTGGTTTCTAGATTCAGGAGCATCAAACCACATGACTTCTGTGGAACATAGCTTTACAGCCTCTCAACCTTACCTTGGCAAAGATAAAATAACTACTGCTAATGGAGACCAATTACTCATTTCTGGAATTGGTACCATTACTTTATCTAGTGTCTCTGGCCAGTCCCTCCATCTATCCAATGTCTATTTTGTTCCAAAATTATCAGCCAATTTACTTTCAGTCGGACAACTTATTGATGATGGATACCATATTAACTTTTCTTCCACTGGTTGTGTCATACAGGAGCGGCAAACTGGGAAAGTGATCGTGACGGGGAGTAAACATGGTCGACTTTTTCTGCTGGACATTGGACATCATTCCCTATTTTCTTCTTCTTCTCCTAATTTCAATAAATTGTGGACTATCTGGCATAGTCGTCTTGGTCATGTAAACAATGCTTATTTACTTTCCTTATTTAAAATTGGTTGTTTAGAACCCACTATTGATAATAAAATGATGTCCTCTTTCCTTCAATCAAAATGTGCAACTTGTTGTTTGAGTAAGAGTCATATTTTGCCATTTCCCATTCATCGTTCTCGTGCGTTAACATCTTTTGATATCATTCACACTGATGTTTGGGGAATTGCACCCACATTAAGTCGGACAGGGTTTAAGTATTATGTGACCTTCATTGATGATCATTCTCGATTCACTTGGATTTATTTCATGCGCTTCAAATCTGAAGTCTTTTCTCTTTTCCAAAAGTTTTATAATATGGTTCACACACAATTTCAAAAGGATATAAAAATTCTTAGGTCTGACTCCGGTGGAGAATACATGTCCCATGATTTTTCTACCTTCCTTTCTGATAAAGGAATTCTTCACCAAAAATCTTGCCCGCATACTCCACAGCAAAATGGTGTTGCGGAAAGAAAGAACAGACATATTCTTGAAACTGTTCGTTCTCTCCTCCTTGCATCCTTAGTTCCTCCCACCTTTTGGTGTGATGCTGCACAGACTGCTGTATATCTCCTCAATCGTCATCCTAGCTCCGTTCTAGGAAAGACTACTCCATATGAAGCTCTCTTTGGTAATACTCCTTCATATTCTCACTTGCGTGTTTTTGGTTGTTTATGCTTTGTCCATCTTCCACCTACAGAACGCACTAAGTTGTCACCTCAAGCTGCCAAATGTCTCTTTCTAGGTTACAGTACTGAACACAAGGGATTTCTATGCTATGATCAATCTGAGAAACGCATGCGAATATTTGGTAATGTAATCTTCTTAGAACACATTCCTTTCTTCTCTTTGCGTTTGGATACACATCCTGTTGCTGTCTCTTATCTGCCATAATTTCCTGCGACTACTTCTCCACCACCACCTATCACCAAAGTCTATGTCCGACGGAACAAGGTTCCTCCTGTGGGGTCTCCTTCTCCTGATCATCTCCCAATACTGCCTCCTACACCCTCAGGTATTAATACTTCCTCCACCGATAGTGTTATACCCTTGCGACGCTCTAGTCGTCCTTCTGTTGCTCCTGACAGATATGGCTTCCCTGCTCTTTTCACTTCTTTGGATAGTGCTCCTATTCCCACCTCTTATTCACAGGCTTCGAAGATTACATATTGGCAGGATGCTATGACTCAGGAGTTACTTGCTCTTGAAGCAAACAACACATGGGACTTGGTACCGACTCCTGAACGCACTTCTGTGATTGGCAGTAAATGGATCTACTCTATAAAGGTGAACTCTGATGGGAGTCTTGACCGCTACAAAGCCAGATTGGTGGCACAAGGTTACAAGCAGGAGTATGGCATTGACTATGAAGAGACATTTGCACCAGTGGCTAAAATGACCACTGTTCGCACCCTCCTTCGTGTAGCTGCAGCACGTAACTGGCCCCTATGGCAAATGGATGTCAAAAACGCCTTTCTTCATGGCGATTTACATGAAACTGTTTATTTAAAACCCCCTCCGGGTTATGCTTGTCCTCCAAACCATGTTTGTAAATTGAGGAAAGCTCTTTATGGACTTAAGCAGGCTCCCAGGGCTTGGTTTGATAAATTTCGGGCAGCTATCCTTCAAGCTGGATTTCGCCAGAGTCACTCTGATAGTTCCCTCTTCCTCCGATGGACATCAAAAGGCTACACATTTCTCTTAGTCTATGTTGATGATATGATTATCAGTGGCAATGATAGTGCCGGTATTACAGATCTAAAACGTCATCTCACTCGCCACTTCAGAATGAAGGATCTTGGTCCTCTCACCTACTTTCTAGGGCTGGAGTTCATGCGTAGCAAATCTGGCATTCGGATTCATCAGTGGAAATATGCTAAAGATTTAATAACTTCGGCACAACTTGATGATGCTCACACTTTTGATACTCCTATGGAATTGAACAGCAAGATCCGTAGGGATGATGGCCAGCCCCTAGATGATCCTTCTGTTTTTCGGCGAATAGTAGGTAGTTTGCTCTACTTAACTATGACCCGACCAGATATTTCTCATGCCGTTCATACGGTTAGCCAGTTTGTGAGCAATCCTCACAAACCTCACCTTGCTGCTGCCTTGCGCATACTCCGCTATGTCAAAGGCACCCTTAACCATGGTCTCTTCTACTCTTCGGGCGCTTCTCTGCACTTATCAGCTTATTCGGATGCTGACTGGGCTGGTTGCCCAGATTCTCGGCGCTCTACCACTGGCTGGTGTATGTTTCTTGGGGACTCCTTGATTTCGTGGAAATGTAAGAAGCAAACCACCGTCTCTAAATCTTCTGCTGAGGCTGAATATCGGGCCATGTCATCTGCGAGTGCTGAAATCATCTGGCTACGCCGTCTTCTCTGTGAATTCGGTGTCATCATTGGTAGATCTACACCTCTTCATGGGGACAACACCAGTGCTACGAGAATTGCAAACAATCCGGTCTTTCATGAAAGAACGAAGCACATTGAGATTGATTGCCACTTCATCCGTCAGCATGTTGTTACGGAGAAGATCACTTTGCCTCATGTCTCTACTCTTAACCAGTTGGCGGATATCTTCACAAAAGCCCTCCCCAAAACGCGTCATCATGATCTCACTAACAAATTGATGTTTTCTGCCTTACCACATCAATTTGAGGGGGAGTGTAGAAGATAATGGACTTATGCTAACAGGCCCTAGGCCCAGCCCAATCAGGTTTTATCCCATGTAAAATATCCCACGTGTGGGTCTAGGATAAGCCTTATACAGGCTGTTACATTGATTTTCTTCTATGTATAGAGATAGGATATTCTTTAGATATTCTTTATTCCTTAATTCTTGATTGTAATTGATTGTAATTACTACTGATTACTAGCATGTGATTAGAGTAAATTGTTTATAAATGGTTGGTCGATCCTCCTTTGAGGAATCAACTTTTCCTCCAATCTTCTCTCTCTCATTTTGCTCTTTACATTCTTACAGTTCCCACTATGTGGGGGTCGGCTACATGATTGTTTCTCCATTCCTATCTTTCCTAAGCTAAATCGTTGGATACGCTACACTTCTTTATATCTATCCTTGCTACTTCCATCCATGTTCTTTTCGTCCTACCCTTTCTCCTTGGTGGGCCATCAACCTGCATAGAAAGATTTTCCTTAACGACATTATTGTTGGCCTTTTTGGACATGTCCAAACCATTTCAGATGAGTTTTTCTTAATTTATCATCTATTGATGCTATCCCTAAATACTCCCGAACAAGGATGAAAATAGCGGTAGCGGCGGGCGTAGCGGCCCGCCGCCAAACTGCTACAAAGCGGGCGATACGTAGCGTAGCGGGGATACGTAGCGGCGTAGCGGTGCGATTTGAGAAAATTGCCTAAAAAATCTGAAAAAATTCCAGAAAATCCAGAAAATTGTAAAATGGAACTATGAAGTTATGAAGTGATCAATAATCAACATTCAACACCAATTTAAAAATGACAGAGTAGAGAGTTAGTGAAGGAAATAGGAATACCTTAGTCACCAGCACAATGAGGGTTCTTTATAAAATAATTTAATTAAGACCAATTTGAAATCTAGTAGTAATAGGTAACTATATCTTTACTACTATACAATTTCAAACATAATTAAACATGTTTAATATCTTATTTAACAAGTTATGATAATAATAGACATCCAAGCACAAAAATGGAAAGACAACCAGCAAAAGAGTCTTAGCTATCATGGTCAAGTATGATCCTTTTGTCTTCTTGATTGCTACTTTCTCAAAAACATGCGCTTCGCAGAGGGGGTCCGGGGGTATCCCCCGGCGGGGGATCGGGGGCAGCGCCCTCGAAAAAAGAAAAAAAAAAGGGATACGTAGCGGCTGCCACACTTTGTAGCGGCCGCTACGGGCCGCCACGGATGCGACGGCCGATATTTCGGCCGTGGCGTGGCGGTATCCCCCGCCACGGCCTATATATCGGCCGCCACGTTACGTGTAACGTGGCGGCCGCTTTTTTCATCCATGCTCCCGAAATGGCTCATTTTTATTTCTACCTTTCCTAGTTTTACCACATATCCATCTTGATATTTTTATCTTTGCTACATTCATTTTGTGCATGTGTTTCTTCTTTATTGGCCAACATTTTTCTCCATGGGTCATTACTGGTCTAATTGTTGTCCTTTAAAATTCTTCTTTCAATCTTGTTGGCATACGCTAGTTACAAAGTACTCTAGAAGGAAGTCTCCATTCCAACTATCCTGCTCTTATCCTAAGTTTGACATCTGTCTCAATCTCTCCATCTTTACTTATTATTGAGCCTAGGTATCAGAATGAATTTTAGTCTTTAAAACCTTTCTAGAACCCTCAAAACTAACCCCAAGATATCTCCCACTCATAATTATATATATCCCTATAATTTTTCATTAAATCTGCACCCTTTTTAACCCTAACTTGACTAAAGAAACCAACCCTAATTTTATACCTGAAACTTTTTCTAATTTTATTCTTTAGGAACTACACCGTGAAGATCTGAGTGTTGCAGTCTACCAAAAAGCCTTTGAAATAGTGCTAATGTATGCCTTTCTTGAAAAGGGGAGTGCTGAGAGACAACTAAAGACTCTTAATTAATTATGGACAACTTTGGTGAGAAGGTGTTTTTGTAATTTATGAAATTATAAATAATATAATGAGGTCTGGTCTTAATTAGGGTTGGATGACCAGTCCTCATGGATCTATCT
This sequence comes from Litsea cubeba, assembly GCA_012931725.1. Taxonomy (NCBI): domain Eukaryota; kingdom Viridiplantae; phylum Streptophyta; class Magnoliopsida; order Laurales; family Lauraceae; genus Litsea; species Litsea cubeba. The sequence continues at coordinate 16,423,411 of CM022946.1, forward strand.
AAATTCTCTCTGCTAAAACCCGAATCTTCTTCTTTAATTGCTGGTATGCTCCAAACAACCTAGAAACAAGTTACTAGTATGCACACAATTAAAAACTCGCAAGCGCACAAGATCACTATGTAGTGTAGTGAATTGTAAATACGAGGTCGATCCCATGAAGACTTGTGATAAAATAATGTCAAAATTAACTAAAAATCAGAATATTAAAACAAACAATTGAATGATGAAAAGTGGAATTAAACTATAAAAAACAGTAATTTAAAGTATCAAAAGCTAATTGGAAAGTAACCTAAAAACAACTAGTATGAGAATTGAAAAACAGTAATAATGAATGAATGAACTAGGATTTCATCTACTCCTCTAACCAATCCTATGGATTTCCATTATTATTTTTTAATCAAAATCCAGATTTTATTAGTGACATCTGTCAACCTAGACCATGGCATATGCGTCTATATTATTATTCTCCTAAACCTAATTCATGAGTGGCATACTACATGAATTGCTCATTATGATGCAAAAACTAAGCATGGCATATGTCCTAGTCAAAACGAACATATTGCATAAAAACAATGGGAAAGATAAATGCATGAGTCTAAGCATGGCATATACTTAGATTATTCATGGTTCTAAACCCTAGATGCATAACATCAAGATCAATCAAAATTAAGTTAGCTACTCTTAAAATTAATTGAACATCACATGGTTGGCATGGCATATACACAACTCATCAATTAATAACATGGTTTAGAATCTCAACCAACAAAACTGAAATCTGAATTAAAAGACGTCAAAAGAGACTGCATAGAACTAGGCTAGGGTTTCAATTACACCCTAGCCCTAAAAAAAATTCGCTACTCATGTCTTTAATGAAAAATAACATAGAAAAGAGAGGTTCATGATAAAAACTCTAAAAGAGGATGAAGATGAAGTGATTGGCCAGCAGCTTTTTCCCTTTATTCCTCCTCCAAAAGCTCTCCAAAGATGGCTTCAAAGGTGGCTCCAAAGGTGCTGTACGGCTACTGTATTAGGGCTGGAATTATGGCTGGGATTTGGATGGGATTCTGGAATGAATAGTGGCTGGAATTACTGTTCACGTGCCTGGGATATGAATGGGATGATGATGGCTGGTTTTTGATGGATAATGGTGGCTGGAATTGTTAAAGTGTAAACTTGTATGATAATAGACTCAGCCCACTTGTATGATAATAGGCCCAGCCCAACTGTATATATGGGATCTAGTCAGAAGATAACTACGAATATACTAGGATGTCTTTCCATTCTTAGAGATCTAATTAGATCTTGATTCCATGATTTGTAGTGATTTGTAGCCTAAACTTAGGCAATGTAAAGTCTATATAAAGAAGAGAAATCCAAGAAGATGGATCATCGAATGAGAATACATTTTCACAGAATTCTATTCTCTCTCTTGTTTAAGTATTATTTCAATATGCCTGCAACTGACATGGTATCAGAGCCTGAAGTCTAGGAGATCTTCTTCCTTCTTCATTCTGAGAGAGTTCTAAAGCTTCGTTTCTTCTCTTCCGAGTCTATTCCTGCCATCTGATCGTCTGTGATCATCCCTGATCACATCTGATCAGACGTGGCCCACTTTTTGATCATCATCATCATCACAGCAGAAGCAGCCCACAGTATTCGTCTTGTTATTCTCATAATTATGAAGATTTTTTCATGATTTTTGGATCATCAGAAGTAGGGTTTCCAACCCATTTTGTGATATTTCAGTTTTGACGGACAGTTTCCATCACAGCCGTTCATCTTTGTGGATCTTGCTCCGTTTTGCATAGGATTATTCCCCTGGGTTGCAGAAAAACATTGTTCTTCCATCCCCAACACCTGATCCAGTGCCTGATCATCTAAGCTGGGCCCACGTGGAAATCGATCCACTGACGACAGGGACGATTTCGGCCAACACGTCACTGTTTCGCTCACTTACAACTGTGGCCCATCTGCGATCATCATGGATCATCAAATAACAACTACAGCAGTGGTCGACTGGGATTTCTAAGAATTCTGGTGCTTTTTTCTGGATTTTTCAATCATTTTTGAGGTATTTTCCAGCCACTTCTTCATCTGTCGACTGAGATTTTCTGTATCAAATAGTTTTCATCACAGCCGTCCAGTTTTTTGGATTTTCATCCAAATCTCATCAGATTTTGGCCTGAAGGAAGAATTTTTGGACTTCTTCCAGATATTCTTATCTGATCTATGATTAGATCGGATTCTGGGGTCCACGCACAGATTCTACACCTGATATTAAGGTCGTCTGGGCATTTTTTTTGCAATTTTTGTTGCTTTCTGTTGCTGAACTGATTAACAGACTCATCTTCTGCTATTGTGAACCATCGTGGCACATCTGTATCAGTGGAATCAATTGTATCAATCCAGTTGACTGGTGGTTATTCATTATGGAGAAAGGAGATATTAAATTGATCAAGTTTAATGGTAAAAATTATACCACTTGGGCTTTTCAATTTCAAATTTACCTTAAGGGTAAAGAACTCTGGGGACATATTGATGACTCAGATCCCAGACCTACTGATGACAAGCTCCTTGCTCAATGGGAAGTTAAAGATTGGCAGATCATGACATGGATATTGGGGTCCGTCGAGGCTCAGTTTATCCTGAACCTTCGCCCTTACAGGACTGCCAAAGAAATGTGGCTTTATTTAAAGAAGATATATTTGCAAGAAAATTCTGCTCGCAGGTTTCATTTAGAACATGAAATCTCGCAGTTTGTTCAAGGGACCTTGTCAATACAGGATTACTACTCTCAGTTTACAAGTTTGTGGACTGATTACTCTGAGCTTATTTATGTTGACCTCCCTGCTGCTGCCTTAGCATCTATTCAAGGGATACATCAGACGAGTCAGCGAGATCAGTTTCTAATGAAATTACGACCACAATTTGAAACTGTCCGCTCAAATTTAATGAGCCGGGTGCCATCTCCTTCACTTGAATCATGTCTTGGCGAACTTCTTAGAGAGGAACAACGCTTGATGACTCAGACGGCACTTACACAGAATGCTCCTCAAGTTACTTCTATCGATGTTGCTTATGTTGCCAGGGGTAAGCCTCCAGCCCGGGACATGAGCAAGGTCAAATGTTTTTGCTGCCATAAAATGGGACATGTTTCCACTCAGTGCAACCAGAAGTTTTGTTCCTACTGCAAAACCAAAGGTCATGTTCTTCCAGAATGCCGGACGAGACCTCAAAATCGGGCACCGCAACAGAGAGCATACTCTGCACATATTCCTGAAGCTTCTTCACCAGTCATGCCTGCACCACATACTGAAAGTTCTTCTTCTACCCTCACTCCTGAAATGGTCCAGCAAATGATCATAAATGCTTTCTCTGCACTTGGCTTATCAGGTAAACCAAAATCTTCGGTTTCTACCTGGTATATTGATTCAGGGGCCTCCAATCACATGACACACTCTCCTGCCAATCTGACTCATATTAGAGAGTATGATGGAGACCTCTGCATCAATACTGCTGATGGTGGTAATATACCAATTTCTGCTGTTGGACAGGTCCCTCACTCCTTACCTTTGCATAATGTTTTTCTTTCCCCTCGCTTAACCACAAATTTGTTATCAGTTGGTCAACTTGTTGATAGTGATTGCTCCATCTTGTTTTCTCGCGCTGGTTGTGTTGTGCAGGATGGGCGACTGTTTCCCCTTCAGATTCCGTCAAAACAACATCTTCCTTCAGAGTCTGCTTTGTTTTCCCATTCTAGTCATAATAAATGCCAGTTGTGGCATAATCGTTTAGGACATCCTAATTCCAAAACTTTGATGTTTTTATTAAATTCTGGTTTAATTAATGATAATAAAGTTTCTTTTCAGGATGTTTCTTTTAATTGTGATAGTTGCAAGATGGGGAAAGGGAAAACCCTTCCTTTTCCTCTTCATGATTCTTTAGCAATGAAATGTTTTGATATTGTTCATAGTGATGTGTGGGGTATTGCACCTGTTATCTCTCATTCTCATTATAAATACTTTGTTACATTCATTGATGATTATAGTCGTTTTACGTGGATTTATTTTTTGCATGCTAAGCCTGATGTTTTCTCGGTTTTTTAAAGTTTTCTCATCTTATGTTGAAAATCAATTTTCCACCACCATTAAAATTCTTCGGTCTGATTCAGGAGGGGAGTATGTTTCTAAGGACTTCCAAACATTTTTACAATCCAAAGGCATTATCTCTCAGCGATCTTGTCCTTACACCCCTCAACAAAATGGTGTGTCTGAGCGAAAAAACAGACATCTCTTGGATATTGCTCGATCACTTTTGTTAGCATCTTCTGTTCCAACTAGGTTTTGGCCTGAAGCTCTCTCAACCGCTGTGCATGTCATAAATCGGCTACCTTCATCTAAATTAAACAATCAGACACCGTTTTATAGACTTTTTCAAAAGAATCCACTCTATGATCATCTTCGTCCTTTTGGGTGTGTTTGCTTTGTGCTTCTTCCTCCCACTGAGCGCACTAAGTTAACAGCTCAATCCTCCATTTGTGCTTTTCTTGGTTATGCTCTTAATCAAAAAGGCTATATCTGTTATGATTCAAAAGCCAACAGAATTCGAGTATCTCGCAATGTCGTGTTTTTTGAAAAACAATATTTTTTTCAGAGACATGGTGATTCGAATGACTCAGTCTCGTTCTCCTTTTTACCATCATTTTCAGATACAATGCCTTCACCTGTTACTCGTTTCAAGCCGAGTTTTGTGTATAAACGACGGAATGTTACAGGTGTTCCTGCCTCTGGGTCTCTCGCTACGCCTACCCTGACTACAACTGATCCTGAACCTGATCCACCTCCGGAGCCTTCTGCACCTGATCCACCTCCGGAGCCTTCTGCTCCTGATCCTGCATCTAATCCAACACCGGAGCCTCTTGCTCTTCGCCGATCTATTCGCCACACAAAACCACCTGATCGATATGGATTTACTCATGCTTCTTTATTAACCACTTTGTCTTCTATTTCTATCCCTAACTCGTACTCTCAGGCAGTGCAGCATGATTGTTGGATAAAGGCTATGCAGGAAGAAATTACAGCTCTTCAAACAAATCATACATGGGACATTGTTACCTGTCCTTCATCTGTCAAACCCATTGGATGCAAGTGGGTATACTCCGTAAAATTGAAGTCTGATGGATCCTTGGATCGCTATAAAGCCCGTCTAGTCGCACTTGGAAACAGGCAGGAGTATGGTATAGACTATGAGGAGACTTTTGCTCCGGTGGCCAAAATGACAACTGTCCGTACAGTTCTCGCAATAGCTGCCTCTCAGTCATGGCCTCTATACCAGATGGATGTGAAGAATGCATTTCTTCATGGGGATCTTAAAGAAGAAGTGTACATGCGCCTCCCTAATGGCATTCCTTCTTCTTCCAAGACCGATGTCGCTCGTTTAAGACGCTCCTTATATGGCCTTAAACAAGCACCCCGAGCCTGGTTCGACAAGTTCCGAACCACTCTCCTTCAGCTTTCTTTTATACAGAGCCCGTATGATCCTTCGATGTTCACACTTCATTCATCCCGAGGATCCACAATTCTCCTTGTGTATGTAGATGATATCATTATTACTGGCCCTCACAGTGATATGATTCGACAAATACAGGCCTCTCTGCAAGATAAGTTTCACATGAAGGATTTGGGACCTTTAAATTATTTCTTGGGTTTGGAAGTTCATCAATCAAAGAAAGGCTTGTTTCTTCATCAGCACAAATATGCTACTGACCTAGTAGATCTCGCCGATCTCGGTGATTCTAGCCCAGTTGACACCCCATTGGAAGTAAATGCCAAGCTTCGGCAACAAGACGGCGATCTCCTTCCTGATCCTACATTCTATCGCCGTTTGGTTGGTAGCCTTGTTTACCTAACCATTACTCGACCAGATCTCTCTTATGCTGTTAATCTGGTCAGTCAGTTTATGACAGCCCCGCGGCATCATCATTTGGTGGCAGTCAAACGGATTATTCGATATATCCTTGGTACCTCTACCCGCGGCTTATTTTTTCTAGTTGGCACACCACTTACTCTCACTGCTTATTCTGACGCGAATTGGGCTGGCTGTCCGGACACACGCCGTTCTACCACAGGATGGTGTGTTTACTTGGGAGACGCCTTGATATCCTGGAAATGTAAAAAGCAAGATAAAGTTTCCAAATCTTCCACGGAATCAGAATACCGGGCCATGTCCTCCGCTTGTTCTGAGATCCTATGGCTCCGTGGTTTGCTCTCAGAGCTTGGATTCTCCCAAACTCAATTGACTCCTCTTCATGCTGACAACACAAGTGCCATTCGAATCGCTGAAAATCCTGTGTTTCATGAGCGGACCAAGCATATCGAAGTGGACTGTCACTTCATTCGGGACGAGTATGATCGCAAAGTCATTTCTCTTCCTCATATTTCCACTGAGTTCCAGCTTGCTGATATCTTTACCAAAGGTCTTCCACGGCCGCGGCATGAATTCCTGGTTCGCAAATTGTTGCTGGTTGATTCTCCGCATCAATTTGAGGGGGGGTGTTAAAGTGTAAACTTGTATGATAATAGACTCAGCCCACTTGTATGATAATAGGCCCAGCCCAACTGTATATATGGGATCTAGTCAGAAGATAACTACGAATATACTAGGATGTCTTTCCATTCTTAGAGATCTAATTAGATCTTGATTCCATGATTTGTAGTGATTTGTAGCCTAAACTTAGGCAATGTAAAGTCTATATAAAGAAGAGAAATCCAAGAAGATGGATCATCGAATGAGAATACATTTTCACAGAATTCTATTCTCTCTCGTTTAAGTATTATTTCAATATGCCTGCAACTGACAGGAATTACTATTCACGTCCATTCCCTTGTATGCTATTTATAAGTCTTGCAACAGCCCCTTTTAGCAAGTAGTTCCCTTGTAGAAATAGATCTTCGACCTTCGTTATAATTAGGAAACCTAATTAGATTGAATAAGGAGTCTTCTTTCTTGTTTTAGCAAGCTTTCTAAATCTGGTCCCACTTGTATCTTCTAGAAACTTATTCACATGGACCCACAAATCTGAGATTAATTGCAAGGAATTAAATCTAAACTTTTGACATAAAAGTGGGCCCTATTTCTTAGACTTCTAACTTGACTTGAATAAGACTTGCTTTAACTTTCCTTGTTTTTCTCCATTCTTGAACTCCACTTCTAACTTGAATAAGACTTCTAATTTTTGAAATTCTTCTATTTGTAATAGATGTGGACCCCCCTTGGGCGTGTAACCCTAGATTGGGTTTCTTTTTTTTTTCTTATTTCTTTCTTTTGCTCTTCTTCTTTGATTAGAATTTCTTTCTCTAGTTCTTTCCATCTTTGATTTGAATTGTAAGTTGTCCAAATAATTAGAAAGTCTTCTTGAAATCTGGAATATCTTGAATGGGACCCACCATGGTCTTTCTTTGGGATTCACGCCCATCATCCTCTTCATTAATTCCTCTCTTTTTGCTCCTTTTGACCTTAGCATAAAAATTAACAAAACTATGTAGAATCAAATAAAATAACTATGACTAGTACAAGATGAATAAAATATTAGGGCTTAGATTGCAAACAATTAAGCACTTATCAATTGCTGCTGCTTCTTTTTTTTTTTTTTTTTTTTCATCTTTTAGGTTCTTTTACCTAATTTTGATGTGGATCAGAAGTTTCAATTCAGACATCCCTAGAGGTAAAAAACTTGGAAAGGAAGATTTTAAGGCTATGGTGCAACAAAAGCTCTTGAAGTTGAAGAGTTGCAAGTGTAAGAAATCATATCCCAACCCAAAAGGTTAAGCTGATAGGTGGAAGGCCCATACAGGTATATTAAGACATGTCAAGCCTATTACTTAGGCGATGTGGGATGTAAGACTTTCCAACACTCCCCCTCACTTGCAGGCCCAACAGATTTCATGGACAGGCTTGTCACGTGGGCTACACAAGAACAACGGGATCGAAACCCGCTCTGATACCATGTAAGAAATCATATACCAACCCAAAAGCTTAAGCTGATAGGTGGAAGGCCCATACAGGTATATTAAGACATGTCAAGCCTATTACTTAGGCGACGTGAGATGTGAGACTTTCCAACAGCAAGAAGATAATTGAAGTTGACGTCTCATACATCAGAGAAATTGGTTAAATAAGTTGCCTTGCAATAGGGAAGTGGGTTGAGTCTTGAAGAAGAAGTAAGAGGACTTGAAACATCACTTAACAATGCTTTCTTTTGATCAAACAAAAAGACAGCATTGCCCTCATTCTTTCTCACAATTTTTTGCTTTTTGCAAGAGACTAAAATTGAGTACGGATTGGATATGACAAAAATGCCCATGAAAAACTTAAAAAATTCCTCTCTATGCGGAAAGGAAACAAAAAGTTGAGGGGGTGCAATTGCCCCACATGAAGAAAACAAAGGTCGAGGGAGGCAATTGCCCCCTCCCAACGCCTCTCCGTCTGCCCCTTCTCAAATGTTTACCTATGTAGTATGTATGTCCATGATTCATTGTAACAAACTAACAATCACCATTTGGTTTTGACAATTTGTAGGTCCATGCTTGTCGCAACCACGAGTTTGCAGGTTTTAGTCATGAGAGAGAGAGAGAGAGAGAGAGAGAGAGAGAGAGAGAGAGAGATTCTCAAAAACTCACCATTTAAAAAGGGGAGATTTTTTGCCTCTTTTGACGTGTCCAATAAAATAATGCCACCTCACATTGTGCATGCCACCTCATATTGTGCAAATTAAGTATAAGCCGTTTGGGAAACTCATATCTTCTTCCTTCCGGCTCATCTTCACATATATCCTTTCTTCCCTCAAACAAACACATGCCCGAAACTCCAACTTAGGGCCCACATGATGATAATTTGAACCATTCATCTTGAATCCTATCCCCCACTAGGGTTTTATCCTCAAACTTCAATTCATTATGAGTGGGTCCTACCATCCAATTGAGCACATGACACAAAAATTGATCATGGCACATCAGTGGCATGTGTTGCATCTTCCTATGTAGTAGCTGCGACAAATAATCTGGACTCTTGTGAAGTGATAATCTCCCATGTGGGGCCTAGGGATTTCTTAAAATATAAGGGCTTTATGCATATCGTGAGATGAAGCGGTAAGTGTCTCATGTCCTAGTGTTAAAGGAGGGAAAGGATTCGTTAGGAAAGGATTCGTTTCTTTTTCCAGAGAGAAAGTTGGCATTTAAATGCTACAACTTCTCTTCCTAAAAACTAGCATAGGAGATAAATATGAGAAAATCAAGGAGAATGACTCACGTTCATTGTCAAATACAATGGGGCTAGCGCTCCTCTTATATATATATTCTTAGTTAAATAAAAAAAATTATATAATGGGTCCTAAGTAACATGGATCCAAGCTGCCACCTTCCATCCCTGCATTGACACCTGCCCCACTTTGATTGGATACTTGTGAAAAACATGAATAAAATTGTGTTTCTCCTAAAAGTGGGGCCCAGTTGAAAATTAAAATTAACTTATTAATATATCATTATCACAGTGTTTTCATCATGGTTTTCTTCAATTCATTGTTAAGATCTCTTTCTTTGGATAAGAGCTCAAGCCTCTTATAGCTAAACAGGGTTGTGCCACAACAGGAATGGTTCAGACCTTCTGAATGTGAATTCCACATGTAGAGATTTGAATTGACCTTATTTGAACACCCTGTGTGGTATGTATAGACTCACGTGGAACTTATTATCTTAGAAATCTTATTAATTTTTGTAGATCTCATTATTACTATTTTGGTAAAGTAGTTTCAGACTTTCTGTAGTTACCAATTCCTCCTTTCAGGCCTAACCCATAGCAGTACCTTATTAAATTTTTTTTTTTGATCGGTAACTGAAACTTTCATTAAGGAGAGAAAACAAAACGACAAACAACAATTAAGCTCATGTTTTTGGCTCACGTTAAATAATATCAAACTTGAATGACCGTATCTTTATTGGATATGGTCTTATTGATGGTAATGTATTCTCTGAACACCTACAATTTTTCTTCCTAAAATACTAATCCCTGGGCTGCAGGTTATTATTACTGGGGACTTTCTTTGTGATTCTTCAGACAGTACATGGGCCTGCATGTTTGGTGAGACTGAAGTTCATGCAGAAGTTATTCAGACTGGTGTCCTTCGCTGCCGTGCCCCTCCACATGTTGCTGGAAAGGTGAATTTTTGTGTCACAGCTGGCAACAGGGAATCCTGCAGTGAAGTAAGGGAGTTTGAATATTGTGCCCTGCCAGAAAGCCCTGGTTTTGACAATAAATCACCACAGGCAGATACGACAAGCAAGAGCTCAGAAGAGTTGCATTTGCTTGTAAGATTTGTGGAAATGCTTTTCTTTGGATATGATAATGTCTCTGATCAGAAAGAAGATAGTTCTAAATCAGAAAGCCAACCTTCAGGAAATTCTAAATTGGATAGTAATTCATGGAGACAAACTATACAGGCACTCTCAGTTGGCAGGGATATTCCATCTTGTATGAAAATTATGGATTGGCTGCTACAAGAACTTATCAAGGATAAGTTGCAACACTGGCTGTCATCCAAATGCCAGGAAGATGAAGGCACTATCTGCCCTTTGTCCAAGAAAGAGCAAGGGGTAATACACATGGTTGCTGGTTTAGGCTATGAGTGGGCTTTAAATTCTGTTATTAATTCTGGTGTTGGCATTAATTTCCGTGATGGAAATGGATGGACCGCCCTTCACTGGGCTGCACGTTTTGGAAGGTAATTAAAATTTATGACTTGGACATCATGTTAAATGGTGTTTTTGTTTCCTGGTTGGTTGTGCTAGATTGACTACTGCATAGTTTTTAATGAGGATATGGACACTGTTTTAAGCATTTGCTTGCTCTAGCAAAGTGTTCATGCCGGTGCCACATTGGGGTAATCCAAATTGTTCATATGGTAGGTTTCTTGTGGGGATGGTAGATACCCTGAGATCTCTCCTGTTGAATGATCCTGTCAATTTGGGTCATCCCTAAACTGTTGATTTATATACTTTTAATCCTCATAATATGGATGGGGTATTCTATTTGGGGAAGTATTTGAGTGTGGTCCATTACATGAGGCTGTGCACCTAGTCAGCAGCTTATATGATCGAAAGGTTTGCTCCATCTGTACTGTATTGCTGGGTTTGCCTTTCATCAGTCATAATGGATTATCATTGATATTATAGAATTGATACTGTAGATTTCTTATGGTGAAGATAATGTAAAACTGACGCAAATATTGTCTGTCACAGGGAAAAAATGGTCGCTGCACTTGTAGCAGCTGGTGCATCTGCTGTGGCAGTGACAGATGCCACATCACAAGATCCAGTGGGTAAAAACCCTGCTTCTATTGCTGCTTCTAATGGACACAGAGGACTTGCTGGATATCTGTCAGAGGTGGCACTAACAAGCCACCTTTCGTTGCTCACACTGGAGGAAAGTGAGATTTCTAAAGGATCTGCTGCTGTTGAGGCAGAAAGGGCCATGGAAAGCATAGCAGAAAGGACTGAAAATATACATGTTGGTGAGGTTGAGGATGACCTGTCACTGAAAGATTCTTTGGCGGCAGCTCGAAATGCAGCTCAAGCTGCCGCTCGCATACAAGCTGCTTTTCGTGCTCATTCATTCAGAAAGAAGCGACTTCGAGAACTTATGAGCTATGATGAGAATGGTTGGACTCTAGAGGATATTAATGGGCTTTCAGCTGCTATGAAGTTTCAATGGGCCTGTCATAAGCTTCAGAATGTCAAGTTAAATAAAGCTGCTCTGTCCATCCAAAAGAAATATCGTGGATGGAAAAGGCGCAGAGAATTCCTAAGATTTCAAAAAAATGTGGTGAAGATACAGGTACGTTCACCTTCACAAAGACACAGATGTAATCCATACGTGATGATCTATGGTACATGTGTAGAAAATTTAGAAGCAGGCGTGTTTTAGCTGTATTAGTGATGATCTATGGTACTTGTGTAGAAAATTTAGAAGCAGGCATTTTTTAGGCTTTTAGCTGTATTAGTTTAACTTTTTGATTCATTCCCTCTACCATACCAATAGAGAAAAAATTAGAAATCAAGTTGGTGTAGAATACACGTGGAAGAGTTGAAAGATGTAATTACGTAAAGGGGAGTGCTATTGGCACCGCAAAATTTTCTCTCCCCATTGCACTAGAAGACAAAAAAAAACAATTTTTCCTAAACTACCCCTCCCCTCCTCCCTCCTCCCTCCTCCTCCTCCTCCCTCTCTCCTCTTCCCTTCCTCTCCCACCCTCCACCCTCTTCCCTCATCTCCCCCCAACCCCCACCCCCCAAGTCTCCGGCGGGGAGGGAGCCCCGGCCGGCTCTCTCCCTCTTTCTTCCTCCCTCCCCTTCCATTTTCTTTCTCTCCCTCCCCCGCCCCCTCCCCCTCCCAGTCGCCGGCGGGAGGGGGATCGGGCTGCTGCAGGCGGGCGGAAACCAGTCCGCCCGCAGCAGCCCGATCCCCCTCCCGCCGGCGACTGGGAGGGGGAGGGGGAGTGGGGGGGTAGGGGAGGGAAGGAGAGGGAGCAGAGAGAAAGAAAATGGAAGGGGAGGGAGGAAGAAAGAGGGAGAGGGGGAGGGAGACCGGCCGGAGCTCCCTCCCCGCCGGAGACTTTTTTGGGGTGGGGGGTGGGCGGGGGGGGCGGCGGCGATGAGGGTGGAGGATGGGAGAGGAAGGGTTATTTTTTTTTTTGCGGTGGGAAGAGAGATTTTCGTGGTGCCAATAGAGCCCCTCTTACGTAAAAGGTGAAATCTCAATTATGTGATGATTAACATTTGTATTTGTCTAATGTTTTTGCGATATTCTTTATCACAAATTTTCACAAGACTATTAAATGATTAGCTTAGCTGAGACAGTGGATTAGACGGTAAACAAATAATGAGGTTAAAAATTGAAGATTTGTTGGTGTGAAGAAGAAGATATACAGTAGAAGCTAAGTGCTGGAAATTGGTAAAGATGATGGACTACATGGTTCATTCGTGTGAAGAAGAAGATATACAGTAGAAGCTAAGTGCTGGTAATTGGTAAAGATGATGGACTACATGGTTCATTCATCTAGAGAGAGAGAGAGAGAGAGAGAGGAGAGAGAGGCGAGAGAGAGAGAGAAGAGAGAGAGAGAGAGAGAGAGAGAGAGAGAGAGAGAGAGAGAGAGAGAGTCCGAGGGCTGGGATCACTACCTAAATAGCTTCTTTCTTCGAACAAAATCTCATAGAGATAAAAATTACAAGTTTACAACTATATTATATTACAAAGTCTTTAATTATTAATATCTTTAGGTACAGTGCTCGTAGTGCTCCTAGTAAGTCGCAACTAGACAGCTACTGAGCAGCAACTAGACAATTGGTTGGTCTGTTTGGATCGAGTGGAATGCTAGAGTATTCAGTGGGTCTTCGATTGATGTGCTCTCATTGGTGTTTGTGCTTTGTGGGTATAGCAAAGTGGGTTTCTGTTAGGAATGAGTTTGATAATCTAAAGATTAATGGAATCTTTCAAAAATGGGAAGCCACTCTTCATAGTGGGAGTTTTAAGGAGAGTATAATGGCGGTGTGGGTCCCACGTTCAGGGGCTGTTTTGAAGTTAAATGTTGATGGGGCTGTTAGGGGAAAGCTGGGGCCAACAGATGTTGGAAGGGTGCTTCATAAAAAGCTTGGGGTGTTGTTGGTTTTGTTCTCAAAGAAATTTCGGCTTCATGTCTAATGAGGTGGAGGTAGTGGCGATTTTAGCAGCCCTTAGGATTTTTTTCTTCGGCTTCTTTTCGAGTTCCTCTGATAGTCGAAAGTGAAATAGTGATTCTCTTAATGCTATTTCTTGGATGTTTTTTTTCTTTGTTGCCTTGGAGGTTTTAGTTTTGATTCAATGAGATTAAATCATTACTATCTTCGATCCAAGTTACGTTTAAACATGTAGGGTAGGCGTCGGGCGACCAATAATTTTGCGAACGCGTTAGAGAATCAAGGAGTGGATATTTCTTCGGATTTGCTTGCTTTCACTATGTAATTTTTGTGTTTTTTTTTTTTTTTTGTCTTCTTTGGTATGTCCACGTCATAAGTTTTTGGTATATCTCCTTTATAGCACTGTTTTACCCATCTTTGTGATAGGGTGCTTTGTTATGATTGTATTCCCTTTCTTATCAATATAATTCATCTATACCATATAAAAAAAACCCAAGAACTCCCTTGTGCTACTCATGTCATGAGTCAGGACAGCCATATCTACAACACAAATCGCATCTCTATGAAGACAATATTCATAACGAGAAAGATCTACAGTACCATCATTATGTGGAGGTTTGGAGTTTGAATCTCCACACTAGCATTATTTTTTTTACATTTAAAAAAGAAAGGGCAATATATGTAAAGAAGCCTTTTCCCATGTTCAGGTCAATTTTAGCTGGCTGGTTACATTAAGTTGCTTCAAATCCAGAAATAAGTATGTCGGCTGGGCTGCCTCTAGTATTCCTGCAAAACCTTATCTGCTTGTGTAGATCAGAACCCTTAGCCTTCAAATGCTTCTCCTGTAAAACCATCATTTCTTTTTATGTAATGTTGTGATAAACTGTTCAAATGCGGATTTAGTAAGGCCTCTTTCTCAATGCTGTGGGAATTAGGAGTTACAGCAATGCTCAAGGTCAGAGGAAAGCTAATTTGAGCAGAATCCTCTTTAACAAGATTTTGAAGCCGCATTCATGTTATTGGTTACTGAATTTTGTGCAAAGCAATTGCTGAAGCTCATTTGGGCACTTTCACTTAGTGTTGATTGTTTCTGGATTTGGATTAAACTGATTTAATCAATCCTCCAAACCCGGACTTAATTTGAGTTTGCGCCTGGACCAATCTGACCCACATTAATCTTGGATCAACCTTCTTTTTATTTACATCAATTTCCTATAATGTAAAATCTATTTGGATTGGTCAAATAGTCTCCTGAATACTGATACCTTGATGGGTTCATTTTTGCTCTTATATTGGGATGGTTTGTTGATACTAAATTTCTCGTGGGAAACTCCATCAAATCTTTAGATCTAGGATGCATTTGTTTTGCCCAAATTGCAATTGATTTTAATGTTTTGGTAGAATGGATGATTATTTGTATGGCTTTGCATTTTTCACTTTGGATTGCCTGATATCTATAAATCACATTGAATGCGAAAGTGTTTTTCCAACCATTTCAACCAAAATCATTACTGTTGACTCCGATAATGATGTGGAGCAGAGAAGAAAGCAGTAATCACACAATGTGGCCTAAATTTCTGAACACCCAAACTCAATAGTGCAATGAATTTATCCAGTTTGACATAACACTCGAATAACCTGGAATTTAGTGCACACCTCTCAATCCTCTAACGTTCTAGTATTCTCAGTGATCACGACATTGGTGCTCCTCTCTTGGGAGATAAAAGTCAAATGCTTGTACAAGCTAATCTTTTCTTCGGCTTTGCAATCAGTAATATAAAAGCCCAATTGGCAGGTCCACTTATGTAGCCAATGCTGACGGAGATTGTTCTTTGGATCTGATATATATTACTGCTTTACTATTGCAAGGGGATCAATTTTTCGAAGTTATTTCTTTCATCATGCTGCATGAATGTTATCTACAAAAATCATCTCCGCTGACATTTGAAAGCATTAAAAGTACTAGACAACATATATGCAAAATTTACATTTTTTCAATATTTCAATGTTAATATTTTTGGCAGGCGCATGTGAGAGGCCATCAGGTTAGAAAGAGATTTAAGGAGCTTCTATGGACTGTGAGTATTCTAGAGAAGGTCATACTCAGATGGCGTCGGAAAGGAGTTGGATTACGGGGATTTCGAGGTGATCTAGAATCCATTGATGAAGCTGAAGACGATGACATCATCAAGGTTTTCCAAAAGCAGAAAGTGCATGGAGTTATTGAGGAAGCTGTATCAAGGGTGCTGTCCATGGTTGAATGTCACGACGCACGACATCAATATCGTCGCATACTTGAACGTTACCGGCAAGCTAAGGTAATGTAACTCATTATGCAAAAACTGGACAATTGAAGACTTAAAGGTAATTTTTTCCCCCAAATGAAGGTCAAAGTTATAAATGCTGTCTTCTGAGTGCCTGGCAATGGGACAGTCCAGAAAACAATTTGGGCAGTCTTACCAGTTCCATGAGAGTCGATCTTTCTGGAATGATAGTAGATGGCTGAAGAAAAGTTCAGTTTCCATTTTCCATATTTTTCTAGAAAATCTTCGCTTAAACAATTAAGCTTTTTTCAATTAATGGAACCTTTTAGGTAAGTCAGACAACCATAGGCCGACTGGATGAAAATGACCTGGATTGCTCTCAACTGTGTCCTAGCTAGATAGCCTACTTTAAACCTGTTACCAAACTGTGAACCTCAAGATAGTTTGCTACGGTGGCATTAAACTTATAATTCAGGCAATCTAATATGCTTGTTTTACATCCTGTCCAAATTAGCGAGGCAATGCATCTTTCAGCCAGCCAGCATAAATGGAGACCCAGTTGAATGCCATTCTCAAGTATACTGTGAATTGTTTGACAAAATTTGGGAAAAGCCATGAAATCATTTTTGAATAGGTAAACCACTTGCTTCTATAAGTGTGAAAACATATTATTGAAAATATGCTTTCCAGGCATATCCAAACTCCAAACTAATTTACATAAGTTTGTGCATATGTGTTGAAATTCTGACATCAATAACCAGTATCCATTAAAAAAAAAAGTGTATCTGATACTTCGTATCCCTAAGGACGCGTTTGGGCTTTGCGGTGCCATGGAAAATTAATACAGAAATATTTTTCATATAAAATATTAATGTTAAAAAGAGCATGCACTAACTAATAAGTTGAAATTTAGCCCATTCTGAATTTGAGGGAAAATGAAAGTAAAAAAAGGAGCAGCACTCATGCTCTGCTGCTGATTGCTGTTTGCCTATGTTTCATCCTGCTCTTGTAGGTTATGGCTTAAAAAAAGGTAAACATATGAATGTCTCTGATGGTACATTGAGCCCATAAAGCAGAATTGTTATGTTACTGTCCTTTCTTTTTTCTTTCAAAATCCAAATGGGCCTTATGCTATATAAACCAAAAATCAAGAAGCATCTCGTGAGAAACCAAACCTTTCTTGAGTCTTGACATGGGACTTTGCCCAGTTAGAGTAGGCTTGACACAAATGTACATGTTTTACCTCATCTAACTGTTGGGTGAAATTGTAACCAATCATTTTTTTTTTTTTTTTTGAATGGCAAATTGTAACCAATCGTCTCGTCAGCAATTTATTTTCTTGGGAAATTATTGGGAAGACTTCTAATTCCTGAGGTTTCATGGGATATTTTAGAAAAAAAATCTCTTTCTAGGTATAAAATAGTCATAAATCATTTAACATACAAAAAAATTAAAGATATGCATTAAATTATGCTACACCAATTCTTTGAAATAAGCAATGTATAGCCTGTCAACATTGGTTTTTGTGTTGGATACTATGGCACATGGTCAGACTCAATAGTAATTTAATAATTGTTTCATGGTTAATGAAACATTGTAAGATATTACAGTGATAATTACTTGATTGTTTAGTGCAATATCTTGTATTTAAGTTATTTGTCATATTTGTCATATTATTTTTCAGTAAAATATAGGAACTTTTTTCATCAATTTACACTGTGCTGGGTATGTGATTCTATGTTTTTTCGGATTTATCTTGTTCGATTCCTTCAACACTGTGCTCTATTTTTATTTCCAGGCTGAAAGGGTTCACACCACCAGTGAGACAGCATCAAGTTCACAAGCAAATGAACATATTATGGAAAATGATGGTTGTGACATGTATCATTTAGGATAGGCTTTCATTCTTGTCCAATATGTACAGAACTAGCTTGTTGTTGGAGATGAGTGCCAGCTTTCAGCAACCTGTATATATTTCTGGTGTTTTGAACTTGCAAATATCATACCCTTCCATGTTGTAGTTTTGTTGTAAATCTTGGGAAAATCTTCCATATAGTACTTGCAGGTCTGGCGTGTTGATGAGAAGAACAGTGCTATGAGATGTCTTGAATTCAAGTTCAGTGTTTTATCTTACTCCATATGGCTTGATGATCTCTCTAGCAACGAGAAAAGACGAAAGAGTAGTGGCAGTATTGTACAATGCTTGTATGAGATTATGGCAGTTTTTCATTTTGAATATGTAGCTATTGGAATAACACTCTTCATTGAAAGACTGGCTGCTACAGAGGCATCAGGCAAATTGCAGTTGTGCATTCCTTTATCTTCCTTGGTCTTCTATGTTGTTGCTATGGGATTGATTCTCTCTCTTCAATGAACTGTTATATAAGAAAAATGCGGTGAATATTTTTATGGGGCCGTCTTGTTCAAATTGCTAAAGTTTTTTTTTTTTTTTTTTTTCCTTTTTCATGGTAAGAAAGTTGTTGTAATTTCGATTTTTAGTAGATGTCCTCTTTGTTTTTTTGTTTAGATGGAATTATTAGTGTCGTGTGCTGCTAACTTTCATAGGGAAAGAAAGAGTTGTCTACTGTGATGTTCAGATACGTCATGGATACGGCGAGGACACGCCATAGATACGGCAGGGATACAAATTTTACACATAAAAAGTGAAGTATTGGACACGATACTGACACGATGCATTACCTATTTTAAAGTATCCGTGCATCATAGGTTGTCTCCACATGTTTAAGTTGTTTATATTCTGTTTCCAAACTACCCAAATGGGCTATAGTTTTTGTAATGTGATTCATAAGACATCGATCAAACCTGTTAAACAGGAGTAGTAGTCAACTTGCTTTTGATAGGTGGCAAAATTTTCACCAAGAAAGCTCTCTTTTATGGATCCATTAATTCAGCACGGACATTTTGATAGGTTTGGACAAATTTAAAAAAAAAAAAAATGTTGTTCAATTACATATTAATCAAAACTTCCATATTTTAAGGCTATATAACTCCCATGTATTAATTAAATTAGTGCAGGGCTCAAAACTTTAGGTTAGCTGGAATAATATTAACCACAAGATTAGACCCTAAAAAATGGCTAAAATGTGTTGGAGGAAACTGTGCATGATCACTGAAAAATGTGGTCCATTGTGTGTAGAAAATAAATGTATTAATAAATAAATAAATTATTATTAGTCCTGTTATCATGTTTTTCTCTGATTCAAAGGTTGGCCTCAATTTTTTTTTATCTCCTATGAGATACCTCTTATCATCAATCCAACCACATTACACTAACTAATGTCACAATGAAGTAACACACCATAATTTAACACTTAGAACTGAATTATACTCAATTGCATTGAACATAAGAAAAAATTATTAATTTCAATTGGATGGATCCCTCTGGGCTCTGGGCGTGTAAGGAAGAAATTAAAGTGGAGTTTCACGGACACGCCACGTAGCGTAATTTTGGCTGTTTGTTGAGACACGTCACACATGTGTCTGTTGTTGTTTTTAATCTTCCAATAATGCAAACAATGAATGTGTTTTCTCTGCCTGGTGCTGGTGCTGCTGCTGCTGCTGCTGGTGTTGGTGTTGTGGGTAGGGGGATTTTTGTGTGTGTGTGTGTTTTTGAATAGATAGATAGATGGAGGCGAGAGGTAACGCGCGCACGGAGGTGGTGCATGGAGCCGAGCTCCTTCATTTGGCAATCCAGAAACTCAGACAAGAAGAAGAAGAGGAAGAAGAAGATGAGGAGAAGAGGAACAAGATTTTCACTTCAACACAAGAAGAGGAAGAGGAAGACAGACGCCTTCTCTCCAGATTACTTTCCCAGGTTAGGATCATCAGATCTCATACGCTTCATTCTTCTCCCCTTCCTTCCTGATGATCTACTGTTTATTAGCTTCTAGTTACACCCTTCCTAATGGTTAGTGCAGTATTTGTTTGGATGATTAGGCCCCCCCACACATCCAAATTTCTCTTTGTTTTATTTGGAGACCTGAAGATGGAGCCAGCTTAATTAAGTCAAAATGGCTTCTATATCTATTGAAAAAACACTGACAAGATGTGGGTTTCATCCTTTGGAGATGGGGTTTTCATGATATGAGTAGGTAGCCTCTTAAGCTTATAAATGACATTAATGACAATGTTAAGTATTGTTTTATGATAATCCCTCCACTAGCCCTCATAACCAATGTTTTAATTCTCATGGCATTCCAATTCTGCCAAGTGTGATACAATCATACAAAGTATGATAGGCCTTCTACCAAAAAAAAAAAGGTATGATAGGCCTAAAAATGCATAAATCATCATCATAATCATTCCTTTGGCCTGTAGGAATTGGGAGGGTAGGAGTGCCAGAGATCCAATGATCCTTAAAAATATCGATCCGGGGTCCATACCTACCACCCAATGAATCCTATCTATTATCTATTATAAAGTGGCGATACTTGAGCAGACTTTCCACACCATAGAATCAGGGGGTCTGGGTTGGCATTGAGAGAGGTCAATATGGCGTAAGTAGTGTTCAGAGAGCAGATGGGAGTCTGGTAAAATCGCCAGATCATATGGGGCATAAAAGCCTGTGATCATTGGTTGTAGTTAGGGATACCCAATCCACCTTCAGAAATAGGTTTAGTCACAGTGCCAAGCGAGAGGTCATAGACACCAATGTCTGCAGGACCAGCCAGCCCAAAGAAAGCCCGAACTAAATTGTCTAAGTAAGTTGGGAAGAGATGTGGAGGGGCAGTGTCTTGTGTGGCAGCCAGTAATTGGGAATAGTTGTGTGAGCTGATTGCAGGAGTATGCGGCGGCCTACAGAGGCTACAAGTCACCACTTTTCCACGTAGATGAGAGATAGGGGACCATGGGGAGAGAGCTGTTCTAAGCAATGGTAGTGGATGTGTTAGGAATTTGTAGCATGAAGTTGGCCTCATGCGTGTAGGGGCGCAGCTTGTTAAATGAGATCAAGAGTTGGGGCTATTTTAAGCCTCTTAAGTTGACTGAATCCAATTGAAAAAACGAAGAGAAACACTAAAACTTTTAAAAACTATTAACTGCTCATCTTGTTTTCTTAAAGCCAAGGTGTAAATGGTGAGTATGCCTCCTGATGGGGAGCATGAGGCAAACACTTCATCTGGGCTGTAACCCGCGCCTAAAACTTGTGTTTGTAAGGTGTTTTTGGACTGTAGAAAGGATCAACACTTTAGCTTGCTTTTAAAAGCACTACCCATGAGTTTTACCAGTCAGTCTTCTCTCACCTTGCAACTTGGAGAGAATTTGGAGTGGTTTGAAGCCGCTTACCTCTTATGTTGGAAGCTTGCACTCAACTCACACACTCCATCTGTGGTTTTAGGTATGCAGAAAAATTCATTTTCATTTAGATCATTGTCAGTCATGCTTCCA
Organism: Litsea cubeba; assembly: GCA_012931725.1. Lineage (NCBI taxonomy): Eukaryota > Viridiplantae > Streptophyta > Magnoliopsida > Laurales > Lauraceae > Litsea > Litsea cubeba. The sequence goes on from CM022946.1 coordinate 16,444,805, forward strand.
CAGTGCAAAATCTTCCAAGTTATGACAAAACATGATTAAGAGGAGGGCCCTCTGCATCAGTTTACATTGGTATTAATCACAAACCTGGGCTTCCACTTGTACAACTCAAGGATCAAAGAATGACTCACTGACTTACTGGTTTGAAGCATTCTTCTATATCATTTCTCATTGTGAACTATAGATGCATTTGGCATCAGCTTTGCTCACGTTTTTTTCAGTGACTTTCACTAAAAAAATGAGTATCTTTCTGTTGGTTATAAGTTGTTTAATCAAAGTGTTCAAGTCCATGGATCCCATGATATAATTTTTTTTTTTATTATTTCAAACTTATATCAGGAAAAAGAAAACTCGATGTAGAACTTAGATGGGTATCATGTTCCTATCTTTCTGCATAGTGTTCTGTCTTAACTGCCTTCCTCTGAATCCTTTTGCTTTTGATGGAAGAACATCATCTAAATAGAAAATATGAATTTTGATGGAAGACATTATCTAAAAAAAAAAAAAAAGTGACAGCCTGTTTTGGGTCTTAGTGACTCGTAATTTTCAAGTATCTGCTGACTGTTCCTAATAACCGAGAATATTAGATTGCAAACTAATTCCATTTTATGGGGATGATATCTTGTCTTGGTCTTGTTGGAGTTCCAAATTCCTGGAAATCAGTTTAGTTTTGTGAATCTTCTTTTTGTGGATCTTGCTTACGTTCTTGTGGCGATCATGATATGGTTGGTTGGAATGCCACCAGGATGGCTTAGACGAAGCTGTGTTAACACAACAACATTCATACTCTGGCCCACTCAACTGAATCATGATTCAAATCTAAACCTCAGTTCTGCATGATTTGGAGACTCACAAATATCAACAATTTTTAAATATCATGACCATGAAATGGTAATTTCTTGTTCATATCTCTATATTTTCAAAATATCATAAATTTTGAAAATATTGCAAGAAAGATTGCATTTTGACATCAGAATAAAATGGTAAATATTATAGATTTTTTAACACGAGTTTATAATGTTTGCTTCTTTCTGAAGTACAATACTACAATTGGCACTGATCGTTGACTCGTGAACTTTTGTGATTGTTCCCTCGCTTCTAGTCCTTAAGATCATCAAACTTCAGTAAAAGCAGTTATTTTCATGTTTTTCCAATGTACTAGCATGATCTTTAATAAGAAATAATAAGATTTTTAGCTCAACTTTGCCCAAGTCAAAAAATGGGTCCGCCAGGATCAGATCCAAGTCACAAGTTTTGCATTTATTGATTATGATTACTAAGTAGAAGGAACCCATTTATCTTCTATCCTATAGTATAGTTATGCCCACATCAAAGCTGGCCTTCTAGTGCTACTTTTTGTTTGCCTTCATTTTTTTTTTCTTTCACCCAGTCCATAATGTTCTCTGTCTAAATTGGTTTTTTTCTCGTTTCAGTTTTATATGGTTAGAATCTTTTGACCAGTTCTGTTATTGGCATGTTTTGCCCGTGATTAGTGGGATGGAATAGACCATTATTGGACCTCCCAGAGTCCGAAGATTTGGTAGTTGTTAACAATCACTAGGAACTTGGCTGCATGAATAATCAGATTAGTTATGATGTCTACATTCTTATTACTTGAAGCTTAATTTTTCTAATGACACACTTGAAATGACTGAACTATATCTAGCAACCTCAATGCCATGTGACAGTTGGAGTCGAGAAAGGACAACATTGACCAATCTGAACCTTCAACTGAAACGAAGGCACTGATATCTTCAGGCCCTGTAGGAGCTAGCACAAAAGATGAGAAAGGTAGTGAAGGTGCAGACATTGGAATGGAAGAGATTGTAAAAGAGCTTAGAGTGATAAGAAAGCAGAATACTGTTACGCATTGGCTGCTATCAGTCCTGATTGTGATCACTGCTGTTTGGCAGATGTCTGAGGTTTCACTTCTGCTGTATCTGAAAGACACAGTGAAAAATCCATTTAAAGCCATTGGGGGTTTTATTACAGGTTCATTGGGCCGTTCAAATGAGTCCGATGCAACGAAATCCAATTCGTCTTCAAAGCAGCATCAGATTGGAAGTATCCCGCTGCCACACCAGATCAAAATGTCTGAGCTACTTAGTATGGAAATTTCATCTTTGGGTTTGAATGGTCAGAGGCAGGACTGACAGGTTGCCCCTCCAGTTGTTGCAATTGTAGATAACTTTTCCTGTTGTTCGGAACTGGGATGATGGTCTTTTTCCTTATCTGAATGTATTGTTGCGATGGTCTGTATTTGCTGTTATTCATTAATTAGTAAATGAACTCAGTTGGCTTTAGTCTCCAGAACCAAATTGAGTCTCTCTCTGTCTGTTTTTTTTTTTCTTTTTTGGTAGTACTCTCTCTGTCTGATTGGCTGAAGTGTGGGAGAAGAGTTTGTTTGGGTTGGATCTGAATCAGGTGTAGTCCACTTTCAGGTGGGCTTACCTGCAGCTTTGGCTCCGAATTAGTTTTCAGTGCTGGTGAGTGCTAAAAAATTTCCAGTGGCATCAGGCTCAGAAAGCTTGACCAAGCCTTACTGGACTCATTCTATGTGAATTCTTTGGACAGTTTGTAGACAGACTGTAAATAACCCAGTTTACACTTAAATGATGGTTCATGCATTTGGGTGATGGTTGCACTTACGTTACAGCTTTTTTGTTCTTGGCTGGGGCCAATGATTGGGAATCAGAATTACAGGTAACTTGATTATTTACAGGGCAGATGGATTCCAAGGAACCTAATAGGCATCTTTAAATCGCGTCTAATAAGAATGGGATGAAATAAATGTCTTCAATCCAAGTGCTAATAGCCTAATATTCCTAGGGGACCCCATGTTTGCCAGTATTGAAGAAGTGCAGTGCTAATATTCCTAGGGGACCCCATGTTTGCCAGTATTGAAGAAGTGCAGGCGTCTGTGCTGATAAGTGGTAAACCGAGGAAATTCTCTGATCAGATCTTGGCTTTCTTAGTACATTCACCCATTAATTGTGAACCATTGTTGAGTTGTTTTCTGTTTCCAAAACTCGATCTCGATTAGTATTATCGCTGCTTCTACTATTGTCCCTAGTAACTAAAATGGTGCTTAGCTGTGTAGTATTATGATGATAATTGATTTATCTAGTCCTAGACCCTGATTCACCGCCTTCTACAGGGGTGACTCAACCCATTTTTGATAATTTTTTTCTAATCTTCGACCCATGTGAACTACTGAGTACTGACTCTATGACTTTGTGGGCACGTTTGTGTAAACTTTGTTTTTCTCTTCTTTGTTTCCCATGTATTTTGCTTTGTATCTCTTTTCTTAGTTCAGTGTATTGCCAATTCGTTCTAGAAAATCTTAAAAACCTTCAAAATCTTATTTATTTAATTGTAAAAGAGGAGACAAAAGTGTCACCCACCTAGAAAAACTGTTAGTGAACGGCATAAGAATTTATATAAACAGGGCTTTGCCATTCTGGTTCAATCGTGTCGATAGAAAAATCTTAAACCATCCGACTTATCTATTTCTTCGTTGACCTTGCATTTGATGGTCATCAATTGGACGGTTGAGAGGTCATTTAGTGCTGTCATGGGAAGAGTTCCCACATGTTTTGCTTTGTACTAAACAGAGGGTCAGAGGCCTTGCTTCTAAGTTCCATTGAAGAGTAAGAGAGAAGTCTGTGACTGTCTCTGTCTACTAAGTATTTGCTTTCATTACTTCACATTCTTTGATGTTAAATCCATTTTTTATCATATAGAACAGTGCCTAGTGGTTACTGCTTAGTGACTAGATCCGCCTCATTATATTCTAATTATAATTTGAAAGTCAATGTATGAATTGGAATGTAAATGGGTCAGGTTCTGGTCGAGCCCAGGGTGAACCTCGACTCGCCCTCAGATGAAATGATGGTTGTGGACCCAACACTTCTGTTAAGTCAGGAAAACACTTGCATTAAGAAAAGGATGATGCACTAGTGTCATTTTCTTCAAACGATTCTAAGAAACCATTTCTCTATACACTTGTATCTCTATCAATCATCAGTCAATCCATTTTTCTAGTCTAGAAAACCCAATAAAAAATTACGTACAAGATCCTCTCTTCTTGGAAGATTCTGCTAAGACTAAAAAAGAACCCATTTTCTTATGTAGTTGCAGCTTCATTCTCTTCAAAATGAAGATCTTGTTCTTCCTGCATTAGTATCATCTTCAATCTCAAATAGTATCTGATAAACAAAACCAATCGAGGCCTATCTATCTTCAATAAAGATGGCAAAATTCATTCTCAAACCATCCTCATTTTTATCCATTCTACTACTACTCACGTCCTCCCTACTTCAGTTTTCCTATTTCTCTTCTGCAACTCATCGACCCATAAAGACCATAGTAGTCCTTGTGATGGAAAATCATTCTTTCGATCACATGCTTCGATGGATGAAGAAATCCATCAACCCAGGAATCAATGGTGTCATCGGTGTAGCTTTTAAGACCTGTTGGAAACTTCTCCATTCCATCTCAGAAATCATGTTTGCGTTGTGACAAAGTTTTACATTGACTATTAACCTTTACCTACCTAACACAGCCTTCCTCCTTTATAAGGCTTGGGACTCGCTATAAAACTTTTGTTAGTAGAAGTTTCACATGTGACGCCCCTGAGTCCCACATTGACTATAGAGAGGAAAGTGAATGAGATTATATATAGATCTCACACCCTTACCTTGCATGAGGCCTTTTGATGGGTTGAGGCCCATCAGAAATAAAACTGTGAGGCCAGTGGGCAAAAGCGAAAATATCATGCATGTGTGTAGGGTAAGGCGTTACAAATGGTATCGGAGCGGGTGGAATGTGACGCCCCGGAGTCACACATCTACTATAGAGAGGAAAGTGAATGAGATTATATGTAATCTCACACCCCATCAGAAATAAAATCGTGAGGCCAATGGGCCAAAGCGGACAGCGTTACAAACACACTGGCGAAATTTAAAGTTCTGCTTCAAATTGAAAAAAAAATTGAGTTAGGCCTTTTTTTTTTATAGGCAACGAATAAAATATATTAAGAAAGGAAAGAGATTACAAAGAAGCCCTGGCCAAAGGGCACTAAGGTATAAAAGCATTATACCACAAAATAAGTTGCATAGTGAAAGCTAAGAAGTTAGAAGACCTATCAACCCCTTGCTTAGCTAAAGAGTCAGCAAAACCATTTGCTGCCCTCCCCACATGAATAAAGCTCACTTGAATCGAAGACGATAGAGCTCTAACTCATTCAAATAGAACTGAAATTTCTAAGGAAACATTGCTAAAGAAGATACCCAAGAAATAGCATTAATAGAATCACTTTCAACCACTAGTCTAGAACGAGAAGAGGTTGAAGTGAAAATCCGGATAGCTTCTAAAATAGCAACAACCTCGGCCTCATTAGACTCCATGCAACCCACATGCTTTGAGAACAAAGCCAACACAATGCCTTCACTAATGTGAAGCACCCCACCAATACCCGCCGTCCCCGGTTTTCCCCTAGCTATCCCATCCACATTGAACTTGAGCATACCTTCAGAAGGAGGAGTCCAGGAAAACACTTTTCTCATTTTCTTAATCCCACAAAGTAGAGAGGCTTCCTAATTATGCAACACACCATCAACTCTTAGACTATCAAACTCAGACTTAAAAGCGGCCCATTTGGCAATTCGTGTCACCATCAATAACGTCAAGTCTACCACCGACGACGAAGACCTTTTAAACACACTACATTTGTCAATCTCACTTACTATTTGAACACAATACCTCTGCTTTACTGCTACTTTTGTCCACTCAAATTGGCCTCAACACCTGTTCATTGTTTTGTGTTTTAAGAGAAAAATGACTATTCTACCAAAAAAAAGCAAGAGAGAGAGAGAGAGAGAGAGAGAGAGTAATGTCTGTTTCTTATCATTTGTTAGAGAGAGAGAGAGTAATGTCTGTTTCTTATCATTTGTTTTAATTGTCAAGATTACATTCTTCCTGCAGTGATCAGCAGTCCAGCCGGGCCAACCGCAAGCTCAGAATTTGGGCACTCTTCAATACCTGCAACCATAAAGAAGATATTCAATCTTTCCTCTAATTTCCTGACTCACAGGGATGCTTGGGCTAGGACATTTGAGCAAGTTGTGGGTGAGCTAACATCGCCAAGAACAGATTGCCCAGGTATAATCACCTCCCAGAATAAGAGTATAGATTAGTTGGTGCTTGAATATACAACAAATTGCAAGTATTTTGGATGTAGTGAATTTATGATGCTATCGGATCAGTCTTGTCAATCTGAGACATGCATTTGGGCTGATGGAGATCCAGAAAATTGATCGGATGGGCCAAGCCTTCGATACAACAACCCCCAAATAGGCTCTGCTTTGATTCACACATTTAAGGTTCAGAAATACTGGCTGAAGAGACCATACTATGGTCAATCCCAATCAGGGTTTTTTTTGGGGGCCATGGGTGGTAGACTCGAAGCCCAAGGCCCCACCTGGATTATTCAAACTCGGTTGCCCTGTAATCAGGTTACTGGCAACTCAGATGACTTGTAACTGGTCATAGAAAAGAACAGAACAACTTGCAACTTAAGTGACTTACCCTAACACATAATAGTCATTTATGCACTTATTGAGTTACCTGGTCCTGGTTCAGGAAGACCAAAACAGGACTGCAAGGAGATTGTTTATCCCAGCATCTGAGAGAAAGATAATTCACTTTGATTCAAAACTGAGGCTGGTAAATAGTAGTTTTGTATTTAATTAATACAATAAAAAGATGATGTAATTTGGTTTGTTTTGTGTTCTTTTTGGTATAATATTTTTATACCATTGTGCCCCCTTTTTTCTCGTGTGAGGGCTCGTTGTTTTTTGACACTCTTCCTTTAATATATTTCATTGTTACCAATCAAAAAAATAAAATGTAAACACTTCACATAAGTTTAATCTTCTTCTCCAACCATAAAATATGCATACAAAGATTGACCTTGACATGAATGTGTTATTATTATTATTATTTTTTTTGTAACATGGGAACCCGCGACCCTCCTTCAGTTGATCATTGGTAAATCCACGGATACATAGAACCACCCACTTGATAGGAATGTGTTATTTTTGCTGTGTTAAAGAGGTGCTTCCTGATGCCATTCCTCTAAGAACCACAAAAGCGAACGAACACCATGGGCTATCGGAGTTCCAAAGAGAGTTGGTCCATTTGGCCTCTGTTCTCAATGGGGACCATTTCCTAACCAGCTTCCCAGATGAGATCAGCAAGAAGATGAGCGTCAAACAGGCCCACGCCTACGTGAAGGGCACCGTCTCGAGGTTCACGCAGGCAAGCCAAGAAGCAATCAAGTTGGGTGCAGATGAGTCTGCCATTGTAGGCATGAGATCCTCTCTCACTACTAGAACCACATTCCCTTAATACTCTTTCCATGTTCATGCACACAGTTTGTCTTCAGGCCTATCAGACTTACCATATAACAGTTTCAGCTAGTGATTGTAACAGAGTGTCATGAAACCTTACATTAATTAGTCTTTTGGTAAAAGAGTGTTACAGTGACTAGAAATCAGATTGTCAATCAGCGGGGTTAAAACATAATATCAAATGACCCACAAACTGAAAATGACCCACAACACAGTATCAAATTATCAATGGATCAAATAACAGTACATTTAAAATACCCCAAGATCTATCAAAATTACAGAACCAAATACGACAGAAATGCAAGCAAATACACATCCCAGAAGCGAACCAATTTAATCTTGGAAAAGCTACTGAACAGATCAATTAGAGATGCACTTAATAGACATGTTCGTCTAAGTCATCCCCTGGCTCAGCCTCTTAACCGAGTCAACTCAGTCCGACTCACTGGGTGGAATCAATTAAGGCTCTTTGTTTTTTAAGCGTCTTGCAATGATTCAAAACGTGCCATCCTATCCAATGCAGTTAACTGAACCACTCGAGTCACAGCGAAGGGTCGGTCCACTACCACGAAACACTAGAGTGCACTAGTGAAGTAGAACCCGTGAAAATGAGATAGAATCTTCCTCCAAATTTTCATATAGAAAGTCAAGTCTTTGAATAATATTTTAAATGAATTAAATCCAAGTTGGGAATGTATTGACAAACTTGCAACATTTGCAGCATTGGCTAGGAATCAGTTTTCAGAGCTGGTGACTATTGCAGGTGCAGAAAAATATGACCCACAATAATCGGGGTGCCTTACAGGACTTATCCAAATGAAGAAGGTGACATGCTGCCTCAAAGCCTGAAAGGGAAGAGCAAACGGTCAGAGGACCCTGGCCTGAGCGGCGCAAGGCTCTCCGATGCCTAAGTCAGTAGGTGAACTGGAACAAAGAAAGGAGAGGAAGAAGAGAGGCAGAGTAACGACTCTCAAGTATGGGTTGCGTACCTTGCATGTGAAATGAGGTTCTATTTATAGAGAATTGGACGATATCTTGGATGATATTTTGGCATGGGTCCCGTGATTTGATAGGGAGTCATCATCAGCCCACAAAGTAATAAAAGCGGTCCATTCCAGCCCACTTTGCATTTAATGCCAGTCGGATCAGCCCACATCGCATTTAATATGCGTCATGTTGGGCCAGATCATGTTGGACGCCTTTGGCGGTAGAGGTACCATCGGATCCACCCTCGGGCCTTGTCCTGATTTGGCCTCAGCCGCTAGATGCCGCCCTGTCAGTGATCCGGCGAAGATTGTGGACGGCTGGATGTCGCATCTGTCTCACTGGCTCGCGCCCCTATTCCTCCACGTGTCTGATGGCGTAGCGGGCGAAGGGCGCGAGTGGGGATTCTCTCTTGCTTCGGCTTTCGTCCCGGCTCCTTTGGCTGAGGTCAAGCTTTTAGCCGAGGTGGGCACCTGGGTTGCCGAGCTCAGCGCTAGCGGCCAGGACCTGCTTGACTTCGGCTGAGGCTTCTGTCCTGGCAGCCGAGGTGAGTCTGGTGCCACGTGGATGGCACGCGGATGGCACGTGAGAATGCTTAGTCCCATTTGATGGCCGTGATTAGCGTAATCCTGGAGTTTTGGAAATCTCCCCACACAACTATAATTTAGAAAGGAGCCTTACTGCACATAACTCACTGTATACTTAAAATAATGGTCCGTGCATTTGGATGATAGTAGTTAATTTAGAGTTTTGGGTTCTTAATCGTGACCAATTACAGTTAATCAGAATCATAGGCAACTTGATTACTGGGCATATGAATTCCAAGGATCCCAGCAGGGCCCAGGAAATTCATTGATAATGTCTAAGCCATCTGGGTATGTTTGCCCATTAAATGTAGGCCACTGTTAAGTTTTCTATTTCCAAATCTCAATTAGTATTATTATTGCTATTGCTTTTGTGAAGCTTCAGTTACTAAGTTGGGTTCTTAGCTGTCTTAGTATGATGAAGATGATGGTGATTGATGTGAACATGAGAGGGCAGGGCAGGAGGGATGTAGACAAAATGGGTTCACATGCATTTGTATGCATGCATATTTAGATTTCAAGCAATTGTAGAATTCTTTTAATGCATTAGACAAGGGGCCAAGCCCATAGAATTGCAACCAGACTGTTGGGAGATTCATGGAATTTCTTTCTTCTGTGATCTTTTTCATAAAATATCTCTTTGGAATCAACTGCGTCAAACAACTTGTATGACACATGGATCCTCCTTGCAATTTCCAGAAACAATTCTCATAAGTGTGGGGCTATCAACAGTCTGACCTATGTTGGTTTAGGCCTGGATATTGAACTCATGAGCTGGGCCTAAATCAAATTTTCAGCATTTTGGATTAGGCTAGTGATAGTGCTTCTTGTTCCATCACTTTCTGATGATGGGATTCGACAGTCATGTTGGTGGTCCAATCTTGGCTCTTTATAGGGAAGGCCCAGGAAGATGCTGGCTCACGTTATGCTTAGCCCAGCCTGTAATTTGAAAACTGGGTGCGGCTTCTGTGAGCATAGAACAACAGGGCTCAAAACTGCTCTATGCTTTTAGCACACCTGAAAATCAAGCTTTTCCCAACACATGCAAAGAAATTGAACCCGCACATGTGGGGAGTCGCACATGCAAGGAGAGAGAACTCGCACATGCAAGGAGTGAGGGAAGACCAGGGTCGATCCCTAGTTATGAGGATGAAAGGCAGAATTGTCAATCAACTGAGCAACTCCTAATGTTGATTTGGTGTCGAGTTTGAACTCGAGCAATAATGGCCAGGCTGTTGTCCTTGGAAAAAATGGGAACTATATGATTGGGAGGTACGTTTTTTGAGGGACTCAAAGTCTGACCAAATTCTAGCATGGTGATAAAACCGATGAGTATTCAATTTCACATGATCTATTGAGAGGTTCACAGTGGGATGTCAAATTTGGGCTGGTGGCAACTAGGGAGGGTTGGGGATAGCCAGGCCATCTCTCATTTCTCATCTGCACATGCTAGCTGATGTTGGGGTTCAGGTATTACTGGTGCATCCTATCAACCTTCCATGGCCTGTTACTGAGCTTGAGGACAGACTTTTACTCAAGAGAGCAGAGTCCCCAGGTTGGGCTACTCATCATCATCATTATTGATGCTCTACTCTTTTACTTGTGATCATTTCAGGGATTCTGCTTCTGCGTCACTATTTACTTTATATAGAGGTTTTTAGATATTAATCCTCCTTAAATATAGTATTTCCAATTTAATGACCGAAATTCACGTAATGTCACCGGAGTCGTTTAACTATTTTCTTTTTAACTTTTTTTTGTCATATCCCATCATATCATCCGATGATATATATTATGAGATTTATCATCTATATAATGAGGGAGCTCAGTTTTTGAATTCCTCATATTTTGGACCCTTGGATTTATGTATATAAACCTTAGGGATATTTTGGACCCTTGGATTTAAGAGGGGAATGAAAAAAAAAGGGGCTAAAAGTTAGAGAAATTTATAAGTTTTTACCATCCCCATCAAAAGCATGTTCACATCTTGGTTTGTACGGCGCAAAAAGGGGTAGCAAGTTTGAGTTATTTATAGGTATTGCCGTCTCTTCTTCATTTAAAAGAAGCAAGACTGTTTACTTTCTGCCATTGATCAAAAATATGTCCAAGTAAAAAAAAAAAAATCTTTTGTAAGGGAGCTAAGTTTTTGAATTCCCCATATTTTGGACCCTTGGATTTATGTACATAAATCTTAAGGCTGAGATTAAGAGGAAAGGGGTTGAGGGGTTTAAGGGGGTTTGAGAGTCCAGAGATCTGGGACACTACTTCCCCAGATCCCTGGACTCTTTCTCCCTTATCTGGGCGACGGGTCAAGGAGTCTGGGCCAGGTCCGGGGTTAGGTTCAGGTTAGATGAGTTTGGGTTGGATTTGGATTCGGATTGATTTGGGCTAGAGTTTGATGGGTTGGATTGTGTCAGGTTCAGGTCAGGTTTGACGGATTCAGTTAAGGGCCCAATCAGAGTCTGGATTAGAGGTTTGGGGCCCAAAAGGTGGGCTGCAGTGGGGTCCAGTCTGGGCAATAATCATTGGGACCCAGGTTTCACAGATTTTGATCCGCCCGTCGGATTTCAAAGTTCTATATATGGATGGAAAGCCATGGATGCGTAGATCGCGATGAGCTAACTTTTGGGGTGATCAGGGGTCTAGAAGTGATAGGTGATTTTTTCAGGTGGGCACCCCGGGGTGCGGGACCTGTTATTATGATTTTTGATCCGCCCGTCTGATCTCGAAGTTTTATATATGGACGAAAAACCCTAAACCAACATATTGCAATGAGCCAGTTCCTAGGGCAATCAGAGGTCCATGAATAATAGGTGATCTTTGACTCATGACTTAATCAGGATATCGTTAAATAGGGTGGACCGAATTACCCCTCATAGGGTGCCAAAATTCAGATTAGTTATGAGGTGGTCAAAAGAAAAGTAATTAGATTTAGTTGTGCTCAGAACGTGGTGCGCTGTGCCTTCAGGTATGAGCGATCACTAGTTTTTTATATCGTACACTTTTTGTAAGCAGCAAGTGAATTCGTTTTTTACAGAACACGAAAAATAATATTTGGTGAAAAGTAAATATACATCTCGCCATCATTTCTCAGGTTTTATCATTTAGAAAGACTTTTCCCTAAGATGTTGCATAAAAGCCATGACAGAATGAAACAGTCTCATGATATCATGAGATTTATCAGTTTCTGTTCCTATTATATCATGGGAACTAGGATCAAAAAAGTTTTTTTTTAAAAAATGTTGACCAGAGTCAAGCGACTCTAACAACATTATCTAAATTTCAGTCATGAAATTGAAAAAATCATGCCAAATCTATCATGGTAGTTATTTTCCCACACGGGTCTTGGCCTCTAGGGAACATTATCCTATAATTTATAACTATTGACCTGTCATAGAAATTCCTATCAATTGTAGGATGATCATAGTGGCATATAGATATAAAAGGAGAGGTTTTGGATGATCTGAGTCATTAATTACAATGGGCGATTAAAAAAAAAAAGCAAAGCCCTAATGCATCAAGCTTGACTGTCTAATTAAGCACAACTCAAGGTTCAGGTTCAAAGGGGTGGAGAAAATAACATTTTCTCTTGTGAAATAAATTTCAGTATAAGACCAATAGTTAATCATTTAATAAATTTTTTTTTAAGTTTTAAAGTGTTTTTTTAGTATAGTTTTCTCCATTCAAATTTAAACAATGTAAAGAATAATTTCCAAGAAAAAATGATTAATATCCACAAGAGGATCCTTCAATCCTAGCATTCTTTCCATGTCTCCACCTAATGGGGATCACTTTATGTGAGTGTGCGTTATCTCCTTGCATGAGCGGGTTTTTCTCCCTGTATAAACGGGACCATGGACCCCAACACTCTTTGGCTGGTTGAAAAAAGGGACAATATCTATAGTGCAGGGACTCAGGGAATGTGGATATAATGCGGTTTGGTTAGTATGAAATCTATGACATTTTCTTTCAGGTGTATCATTTTTTTTTTTCCAGCTAGAATCTTTCAGGTATATCATGTAAGTATGTAACAGGTGATATTCCTTATAGTACGTAAAAGTGATTCCACTTAGCCAAGGCATGTGAGGGGTGACCCACCAAAGGCACCCAAAATCTCTTTCAAGATTTCAGCCCACTGAAAATGACAAAAAGGTACTTACTAAACCCCACTGCATTAATGAAGTGGAATGATTCTAGATCTAGCCCACTTTGAGCACCACAACTTCGTTTTGCGGTGCTATCTCAATCAGTGGACATTTTATTTGTGAAAGTTAGGATGACAGGAGGCCCTAAATAAGCAATCTTGGTTAATTGGCATCAACAGTTGTATGTAAACATATGTACTATGGCTATTCATTGCCTCTTAAGCCATGTTAAATCATACTAAATTAATTTAGGACACCTTTGTGCAGCACCAAATCAGCGTAAAAGTAGCAGGATCTCCATCTAGTTTTCAGCCCTTAATATTATTTTTTATCTTCTTTTGGTGCGACTGTATTCTCGGTGAAAATTTTGTATATCTTTTTATATAAATATTTTTTTAGAAGAGAGGATTTTTAAATCCGACCTGTCTGTCAAAGCTCTTTTAAAATAATGATCCAGTGGGCTAGCCAGCTCAAACCATAGAATGGACCCTTTGAGCTCGCAAACAGTGACTTGCAGCATTAGTTCTTGGTGGGAACACTCAATGAAGGTGGGCACGCATTGAATGGTTCAAGCCTTCTTTTTAGAGGCCTACAAAATGATGAAGAGCTATACCAACACTCATTTCATTTGCGGGCCACTGATCAAGCACAAATCATTCGAGTAAGCGATGGTTGCGGTAGAAAACCAATCAATCAAACTAAAGTGGGGTACCATGCATGATTTTCAATATATATGAATAGGGAACTATATGGATTTATAGTCATTATTGTCATGCATCATCATAGCTTTACTCATTATTTTGGTCCATTTTATTGTGCCATACTCATAGAAGTAAACCACCTCTAACCATAGATCCCATCTTAGTTTATACAACAGTGGTCTTTCTCTCTCTCAAAGTGCAAATAATTTACATGAAGTTGTGTTAAGGAAATGAACTCAAGGGACCGACAGTGGCAAGAAAGAGAGAAGATTAATCTAATATCATTTGGGTCCAAAATCAAACAGGTCTATTCCTAAATAAATGTATGGCGAGCCCACGTCCTACTAGCCACAATTTTAGTAAATTGACACCTAACTTATAATCTCTCTCTCTCTCTGAAGCCCTAACAAAGAACAGTTATTAGTTACTTCAACATGTGTGATATTAATTCTACCAAAAAAAATTACAGCACATTCACTCGTGCTCCGCACGGTTGCATTATAAAATAAAAATTCTTATATTAATAAAGTTACGTAGAGTACCTCTTTCCATTCATTAAGTAGGTTGCATAAATGAAAATAAAAAAAACTGGACACAAAGGGAGTAGAAGATATGGGGTGGAGCAAGAGACTTAAAGTAAAGAGTAGTGGGTGTTTTGATGAAATTAGGATATGAGTGGATAGTTATATGGAGAGAATGTAAAACATCTTAAATATGAGTGGGTAGATATACAGAGAGAATGTGAAATATTTTAATAAAGTAGATTTAACTATGTGAAACATTTTAATAAAGAAGATTTAACTATCAGTTAAAATTATAATTTATGGTCAAAATTAAATTTAAAACCTTCTAACTTTATATATTATAATTTATAAACCAACTAAGTAAAAGTCATTGTCTTTTAGTTATTCCTTCATACATGGTGGTTCATGTGAAACATGGGAATTGCTTGATTCAAGCGGAAAACAGTTACAGAATGACCTTTTCTTTTAGCATATTATATTACACACTTTTCTAATGCAATATAAAATTTATACAAGTCATGAAATCTCTACCATTCATCTAGCCCACTGTATGGTGGATGGCTCACTTGTCTTTGCTTAAAGATCATTCTAATGGGCCAATCCTAACTTATCAATTGGAGGGAGAAAGCATATCAATTGAGAGGTGGGGTTTTTGGTGGGCCATGAGTCGGTGGCTTGGATTGATTCATGTGAGTCGGTGGCAATTGCCAAAGTCTACCAAGACTTCAGGTTGAGGCCAAAAAGAAAGACTCAAGGATGAAAATAAATGAATAAATGTATAAATTATATGATGGATGTTGGAAAACTACCTGACCAAATCAATAGGATAGAGAAAGTGGCCCCCACTTGTCATTGACACCGATTCACCATCCTATAGAGAATGACTCCTTCCACTTCCATTTTTATCTAATCTTTGACCCATGTGAATCACTGTCTCTGACTTCCAAGTACAGAGACTGTCACATGCGGTCTGAACTCTGAAGATGAATGAGGGTTATAAAACAATATATGTGCATATATTCCATCAGATTAGTTTTAGGTGCCGTTTGTTTGTTTCCATTTACCTATGTAATTAAAACACATGTGTTTTTGTTATACATATCTCACATTTGTTATGTGTGAATCTAATTCATATGTATAAAACTCACATATAAATGGTAGGAAAATCAACTCAAAAAGTTCTCTTCATTTTTACATCTCAGTAGGGATGAAAAGGATTCACATGGTACTGTTATTATGCAGAGCTACAGTACCGGACGTCCATATAAGCAGCACCGTGTTTTTTAATTTTTTTTTTCAATCTTGTGGGCCCCAAAACCATAATCTACACCGGTAATCATCTTCAGGAGGTCCAACACGGCTCACACATCAAAATTCAGCCGTTGGATCATCCTAGGTTGTAAGAAATTTGGAAAAAATTACAGACTGTTAGATCTGCATTCTTGGTTTCTGTGGGGCCCCTTTGAAAGATCCGAACCGCTGATTAGCTCTAATATGCCGAGA
Organism: Litsea cubeba; assembly: GCA_012931725.1. NCBI lineage: Eukaryota > Viridiplantae > Streptophyta > Magnoliopsida > Laurales > Lauraceae > Litsea > Litsea cubeba. The sequence goes on from CM022946.1 coordinate 16,460,655, forward strand.
ACAGCTAGACCCCCAAGTTTCGAATCATGATTCCTCATGATCTGTGAGAAACTTAGGAAAAACATTATAACCGTTGATGCCCATTAGATGTACTTTAAATTCACATGTGCAGGTTGGTGAAATTGACAGACATTGGAATCTGAATCTCATGTGAGTATGTTGCACATGTAATTGATTCACACGTGAAGCATTTACTCATGTGAATCATTTTCACACAAAACAAACGACTCCTATATTTTGATGTATTAGCTTCAAAGGTTAATTAATTGTCTTTTACATTTTGATATATTAAAATAGAGAGTATTCCTATGCATCTATCCCTCACCATAGGGTGATGGACACTTCCCTTTTTGGAAAGTTTCAAGTACATAGAAAGTATTTCTATGTACTTAAAAAGTCAATTTTGTACTTAAAACTTCCTAAAAAGGAGAGTGTCCCTCACCCTATGGTGATGGATAGATGCACTTGAATATTTTCCTATTAAAAGTATATAGATTTTAATGACCTAAATTACTAAAGTTATATTTATATTTGAGAGCTTTAGTCGATGATGTACAAAAAATGGTCTCAATTATGCATTTAAAAGAAGATTTTGAAGCCCTTCTATCTAGGATTGTAAACGGGTCGGCTCCGGTCTGGGTCCATAGTGGACCCGAAACGGAAACTGTTAAGGAGAAGGTGGAACCGGATTCGGACCCGGAATCGTTTCGAAACTAGTTTCTTGGCGTCGGAACCGGAACTAGAACCATATGTGAGACGGATCCGGATCCGGGTCTAGATAGAGAATGATATTAAAAAATATGGCTTTTAAGAGAAATTTTTGAAAATTGAGGTAATATATCGGGTCTCAAGTCCACGGGTCCGAACCAAGGTAGAACCGAAAGCGGGCCCATTTACTTATCGATGCCTAAATAAGGACCCAGACCCTATTTTTAATGAGTCGAAATCTTTAAATAATCGAAGAATCGAGAACCCATTTACATTCCGACTTCTATCCAATTAAAAACCGTTCACTCTGCATCTTATTTAGTCACCGTCATGGAATGCCTTCCAACATAGCCTGTCCCCTTTTTGCTTTTATTGAAGAGTAAGAAAGATGTCGATCTCTTTCAACTAATGCATTTGCTTTCACTACTTTATATTCTTTGCTCTTAAATCCACTTTTTTTTATCAGATGGAACAGTGCTTAGTCACTGCTTAATGACTAGAAAAGCATCATCATATTCTTATCATCAAAATCCGAAAGTGTAGGTATGATTAAGGATGTAAATGGGTCGGGTCCAGGTCGGGTCCACAGTTTTTCCCAAGCATGCTAAAATTGGTATAAATTATTAGAATATATATATATATATAACAACTTCTAGAGGGAAATTTCTTTGTTTCCAATTTTTAGTATTTCTATTGATCATAAATAATTTTTTTTTCACAATAATTCTTCAATTATACCCATGAAAATTGTCACAGATTTGGTTCTCGGGAAATTATTCTCTCAGAAAGTGTTTGGATATGGGATTTTTCTCTAGTTTGGATATTTTTGGATTTGGGATATTTCTCCTAGACATAAACAAGAACATGAAATCATGAATGTTGTTTTAAATAATAAACACAATATTTGTGCCACAACCCCAGAATTATATCATCACCTTTTCAGGCTTTCACACTGAGACAATAATTATGGCATAAAAAAAGGTTGTGACCCGGCATACCATCCGAATAAAAGGATCCCCCTGATAGTCATAATCTCAAGGATTGGCACACATCCGAATGGACTGAACCGTTGGATCGAGGGTTGAATATTTTTTTGAATATGAAGCCATTAAATTTGTGCGCCACGGATGAAGGGGTTAGGGGCATGAGTTTGGGGTCAAACTTGATACTTGAGGTGGTCTCACATAGATCTTTTCATCCCCCTTGATCCCATCTCCAAATAGGACCCACAATTGAGCCCCACAAAAAGTTCTCATATAATATGTGAGAACTAGTTCTCACGTGAATATTACCCTTTAAGTATGGATAATATTCAAGTGAGAACTAGTTCTCACCTATTATATGAGAACTTTTTTATGGGGTCCAACTAGTAACCCATCTAAACATAGCAACCAATAGGGAACCCCCTGATAGTCATAATCCCAAGGATTGGCACACATTCAAATGGACTGAACCGTTGGATTGAGGGTTGAATATTTTTTTGAATATGAAGCCATTAAACTTGTGAGCCACGGATGAAGGGGTTAGGGGCATGAGTTTGGGGTCAAACTTGATACTTGAGGTGGTCTCACATAGATCTTTTCATCCCCCTTGATCCCATCTCCAAATAGGACCCACAATTGGGCCCCACAAAAGTTCTCATATAATATGTGAGAACTAGTTCTCACATGAATATTACCCATTGGGTATTTCCCACGTAATAGTTTATGCGATATCTCCTCAGAACACACTATGCAATACACTAGTGTCAATATCTCTAAGAAGAAATATGTTTGCCAACACACTCATGTTCTATTATACATGATATCTGTAAATGCCAAGTGCTTCACATTGGACAGACATGACACTTGTATCTGTAATTGATACTATACCATACTTGGCATATAAGTTTAAAACGACCTAGTTTTCAAGTCCATTGTTTCATATAATTTTTCTAATTTTTTACTTAAAAAAAAACATGTTAGAGAGGAACACAAATAATGATGCTTTCCTTAATTTAGAAATATCCTAAAAAAAAGAAAGAACCATGACAGACAGCCATATTCATATCCTGTGCCCTAGAATTTCAAAACTAAAGTGTGGTATACCATTGCTGTATCAGTGCCCATATCCATATATACATCTGCTTGCCATGACTCATGGTTGAGTGGTGTCGCATTTTAGTTTCACGCGTGATATGAAAAAGGATTTTCCAAGAAACCAAAATCAATACACTGTTATAAAAGAGAGAGACCAAGAGAAAGAAGATTAGAGGGAGAAGAGAGAGCCTTTCTGATATCTCATTAACTGTGTCTAAATACATAGGGAGAGAGCCTATTTATAGGCAAAGTAAACTAAAAAGGAGGAACCCTAATTCTAACCCTATCTTATCACAAGTGGGCATCCACCCAAGATCCATATCTTATAACACTCCCCCTTGGATGACCATCATTTAATGACAGTTGCCTCATTAAAAACCTTGCTAAGGAAAACCCAGTGGGAAAAACCAAAGCGAAGGGAAAAAGAGTACAACATTCTTCAAGATCATTGAAATGGTGTTGGACGTGCATAATGCTGCCTCGTTAAAACCTTAACTAGGAAAACCCAGTGGGATAAAACCTAGGAAAGGAAAAAGAGTACAGCGCACAAATGTCCTGGGAAGCATACTTCAGGATGCTCCCTGATAAACTGCTCCCCCTGATGATTGCAACCATTTACATAGTTTGATGATGAACTCTTCGCATGCCAATCTCATATACAAACTTCTGGAATACTGATTTTGGCAAAGATTTGGTAAATAGATCAGCCAGGTTGTTACTCGAACAAACTTGTTTGACTTCAATTTCATTGTTCTTCTGAAGTTCATGAGTGAAGAAGAACTTTGGTGCTATATGCTTAGTCTTGTCTCCTTTAATAAAACCTTCTCGAATTTGTTTTATGCATGCTTCATTATCTTCATAGATAACATTTGGGATACCTGCAATAGAAGGTAATTGACAAGAACTACGAACATGCTGAATCAAGGATCTTAGCCATACACATTCCCTACTGGCTTCATAAAGAGCCAAAATCTCAGCATGGTTAGAGGAGGTAGCTACCAGAGTCTGTTTAGTAGAACGCCAAGAAATGGCGGCATTACCATTTAGAAACACATAACCTGTCTGTGATCGACCCTTATGAGGATCAGAGAGATAACCTGAATCTGCATATCCTGTAAAACTGGAATCTATAGGATTATAAGAATAAAATATTCCTAAATCAGTTGTTCCACGCAAATATCGTAGGATATGTTTAATACCAACCCAGTGCCTTTGAGTTGGTGCGGAGCTATATCTGGCAAGTAGATTCACAGAAAATGCAATATCCGGTCTAGTGCATTGTGCTAAGTACATCAGGGCTCCAATAGCACTTAAGTATGGTACTTCTTGACCCAAAACTTTTTCATTTTTTTCAATAGGACGGTATGGATCTTTCTGTGTATCAAGAGACCGGACGACCATGGGTGTGCTTAATGGGTGTGCTTTGTCCATACCAAATCGTTTTAAAACCTTATCGGTATAATTAGATTGATGGACCAACATCCCATTAGAATTTCTCTCGATTTGCAACCCGAGACAGAATCTTGTTTTTCCAAGGTCTTTCATTTCAAATTCTTTCTTTAAACAATCAGCAGTTTCTTCGAGCTCTTCTGGAGTCCCTACCAAATTGATATCATCCACATAAACTGCTAATATTGCAAATCCCTTCATGAATTTCTTTATAAATAGACACGGGCAAATAGGATCGTTTGCATACCCCTTTTTAGACAAGTATTCACTAAGACGATTGTACCACATTCTTCCGGATTGCTTCAGGCCGTACAATGATCGCCTCAATTGGATTGAGTATGTACTCCTTGGCTTTGCTTCAGGCAAAGGAAATCCTTCCGGGATTTTCATGTAAATTCTAGTGTCTAAGTCCCCATATAAGTAAGCAGTTACAACATCCATGAGTCGCATTTCTAGATTTTGAGAAACTGCTAAACTTATCAGATATCTAAAAGTTGTTGTATCTATGACAGGGGAGTATGTTTCCTCATAATCAATCCCAGGTTTCTGCAGGAAACCTTGTGCCACTAATCGTGCCTTATATCTGGTAATTTCATTCATTTCATTCCGTTTTCTTACAAACACCCACTTGTAACCTACATGGTTAACATCTTTTGGGGTTTGTACTATAGGTCCGAACACACCACGTTTATTGAGAGACTCTAACTCTGCTTTGATGGCACTTTCCCATTTTGGCCAATCATTTCTTTGTCGACATTCATTTATAGAACGTGGTTCTGTGTCCCAATCATCATCATCATTTACCTTTGATATTTGTGTAGCTATCGCATATGCAAATGCGTCATCGATGACAATATCATTTCTATTCCATCTCTCTTTTGAATAATTGTAAAATATAGAGATCTCTTCATTATCCGGTACCGGTGCCTCTTCAGGGGCTTCCAAAGTCTCATCAGGGACTTCCATTATTCTAGAGAGAACGGATTTTGTCATAACCTCTTCAGGAGCGTTACGTGCCTCTTCGGGAGGAACCTCTTCAAGAGTGTTACGTGCCTCTTCGGGAGGACATGATGATGATTGCTCATTTCTCCTTTTCCGCGGAGCTGAGTCCTTTGAACCTATAGGTCTGCCACGCTTCTGGCGTATTGCAGATTCTTTTGCGGTTGTATTTTGACTTTGTCCTACAGGGACATTAATCCTGGCAGGTGTATTCATAGCGGGCACATGTGATTTTGTCACCTTTGCTGCATCGTTAAATGCATTAGGTAATCTGTTTGCAATTTCTTGTAAGTGCACAATTCTCCGGACTTCATTTTCACATTGTGAAGTTCGTGGATCCAAATGAGACAGAGTGGAAGTATTCCATGTTAATTCTCGCCGTTCTTCAGGAACAGGTCGTTCTACAGGAACTATGTTATCTCCCCCTAACGGCGGGAATATTGTCTCATGGAATTGACAATCTGGAAAACGAGCAGTGAAGACATCTCCTGTCATTGGTTCTAGATATCGAATAATTGAGGGAGAGGCATAACCTACATAGATTCCCAATCTACGTTGTGGTCCCATCTTAGTACGCTTAGGAGGTGGGATTGGGACTTGAACTGCACAACCAAACTTGCGCAAGTGAGAGATATTGGGTTGATGTCCGGATGTAAGTTGTGCAGGAGAAAATTGATGATAGGCTGTGGGTCGAAGTCGAATTAACATTGAAGCATGCAACACAGCATGTCCCCATGCACTAACTGACAATTTGGATTGCATCAGCAGAGTCCTAGAAATGAGTTGGATGCGCTTAATCATGGATTCAGCTAAGCCATTCTGGGTGTGGACATGGGGGACAGGATGTTCGACAACAATTCCTATAGATGAACAAAAATCATCAAAAACCTGTGATGTAAATTCTCCTGCATTGTCAAGTCTTATAGACTTAATGGGAGAATCAGGGAAATGAGCCCTAAGTTTGATTATTTGAGTTAATAGACGGGCAAATGCTATGTTCCTAGTTGAAAGTAGGCAAACATCAGACCAACGGGTGGAGGCATCAATCAAAACCATAAAATATCTAAAAGGTCCACTAGGGGGATTTATGGGTCCACAAATGTCACCTTGTATCCTTTGCAGAAAGGATGGGGATTCGTATGCAACTTTAGCAAAAGAAGGTCGGGTGATCAATTTTCCTTGTGAACACGGTGTACATAAGTACCCACTAGGTAGGGTCAATTGATGGTTCTCTAAAGAATGCACAAAGGAGTTATCTACAATTTTTCTCAACATAGTAGCCCCAGGGTGACCTAACCTATCATGCCAGAGCTGTAAAGTCTTCGGATCACTAAGCTTCGGGCTTAGTTTAAGCTTCGGGCTTAACTTTGTTGTTTTGCTCATAACCGAATGTGATTCAACATTTAAGATTGTCATGTAATATAACCCTGAGGAGAGTGCACTTAATTTTTCTAGTATTTGCTTCTGGCTTCCAATACTAGTAACAATGCATAAGAATTCCTTGTTACCTTCACTTACAGTCTCAATGTGGTACCCATTCATTCTGATGTCTTTGAAACTAATCAAGTTTCTTCGGGAACTATTTGAGAACAAAGCATCTTTAATGAATAAGTGGGTACCATTAGGTAACATTATGTGGGCTCTTCCGGAGCCTTCAATTATTTGCACAGGCCCAGCTATGGTTGATACCTTTCGTGGAATAAACATCAATTCTGAGAAAAATTTCTGATTTTTCAGAATGGTGTGTGTTGTGGCACTATCTACCAAACAAAGATTGTCCTCAGTTCCATGATCCATACCTTAAACAAAATAATAAAACAATATAACTATGCAATCATATGATAAAATTGAAATAATTAGGACATGAAATAAATAAATAAAAAGAAGTTTAAGCAACATGCATCTCAAAAGAATAAAAAATTGCTCCCCCTTCCTCTGCCTCTGTTTGAGCTAAAACTGGCATTTTCTTCAGGAACTGCCAAAGATCCAGTTGGTCTGGAGTTATGATTTTTCATCAGTACTATGCAATTTTGTTCAGCAACTAGGAGACAGGAAATAAGTTCTGAATATTTGGAGAAACGTCTTTCTCGATACTGCTGCTGCAGGAGCACGTTCGAGGCATGAAAAGTTGATAACGTTTTCTCCAACATCTGCTCTTCTGAAACCTTTTCACCACAAAGTCTTAATCGGGAAACAATATTGAAAAGAGCAGAGTTGTATTCAGATACGGTTTTATAATCCTGCAACCTCAGATTTAACCAGTCATTCTGGGCAGCTGGTAGTATGACCATCTTCTGGTGATCATATCTATCCTTCAGGGATTTCCATAGGCCTGCTGGGTCTTCTTCAGTAAGGTATTCATGTTTGAGATCTTCATGTATGTGATGACGCAGGATGATGAGGGCTAATGCCTTTTCCTCTGGGGACATCTTGTTACCTTCCTTTATAGTCTCTCCTAGTTTCTTGGATTGCAAGTGGATTTTAGCATCCAATTGCCAAGATAAATAATTGTCCCCATTTATGTTAAGTGCTTTAAAGTCAATTTTAGCCAAATTTGACATCTTGCAAGAACTGTAATATGAAATATATATGAAGTTATCAGTGTGCATATAATGATAAAAAAAATATTAACATCAAAAGTAATTAAGAAAGGAATTTAAACATGGAAAAATAAAAATTTAACATGTTCTCATATTTGAGAATCAGAACTGCTGGTTCTGTCAAGACTTCAGGCTTGATTTAGAACTTCAGGTTCATAATACATGAAATTAGAACTTCAGGTTCTGTCAAATCTTCAGGTTTGGGGTAGAACGTCTGGTTCTAACAAGTGATCAGAACTTCTAGTTCTATCAAAAACTTCAGGTTTAATTTCATGGCTTTATAATTTATATGGATTGTTGAATAAAAAACTTCAGGTTTTGATTTATTAATACGAATCTTCAGGTTCATATCATTATTCCAACTTCTACTGGTCCATGAATATGTGAACTTCAGGTTCACTTTTAGAACTTCTGGTTCTCTTTCTTTTTTCTTTTTCTTTTTTTTTTTATAATCAATTTATAGCATTAATAAATTTAAATAAAAAAATCGTGCAAGATAATGAATAGTAACCAAACACTATAATGACAGTAAAATAAATATCATAAATTAATTTTATGTATTCTAATATGTTGGATTTGAACTATGGTTTGGATACTACTTACTGTATTTAAAGAAAAATATTACTCTTTTCTGAAATCCACGCTGGGAAGGATTTTGCGATGGAAATCCGCGCTGGGAAGGAATCCGCCCAGGGAATCTGCGATGGAAATCCGCACTGGGAAGGAATCTGGGATGGGAATCCGCGCTAGGAAGGAATCTGCACAGGGAATCCGCGATGAAAATCCGCGCAGGGAAGGAGTTTGCGATGAAAATCCACGCAGGGAATGATTTCTTCTCTTTGGGCAAGAAGACCTGGTTTTCTTCCTTCTCTTAGAGCTTCGTGCTGATAACGTGTTATAAAAGAGAGAGACCAAGAGAAAGAAGATTAGAGGGAGAAGAGAGAGCCTTTCTGATATCTCATTAACTGTGTCTAAATACATAGGGAGAGAGCCTATTTATAGGCAAAGTAAACTAAAAAGGAGGAACCCTAATTCTAACCCTATCTTATCACAAGTGGGCATCCACCCAAGATCCATATCTTATAACATACACTTGGTTTCTTAGTTTTGAAAAGGCCCCAAGAACCTCTGTGGTCAAGATGTCATTGATAGTCTATACACAAGGGGCCACAGCTTGGAAGGTCTAGATCATCTTTACACAGTTTGGCTTGGTGGATGGTTTGGCCACGTTCAAAGAATCACAGGTATTCAGTTGCAAAATGGAGAAAAACCAGAGCAGTAGTTTTAATTGCTCTCTTCAGTTACTTTTCTTTAACAGAACAGTGCATGAAACAGAAGGCAAAAATAACAGAAATAAACAAAACCCTTCTTGAACAACATTACAAAGGGAAAAAAAGAACAGAGAGCTTTATATCTCTCTGCATCCACAGGTTCTTAGAACAAACCACTCTTCTTTTCCTTTTCAATAATTGTACCACTGCCACCTCTCTCTTATCTTTTCTTCCAAAGATCTGCAGACCCACAAGACAAAATTTCTATTTTTCTCCAACTGTTGTTGTCTTAGCACCACATCTTTTGAGGAGAGGGGAGAAAAACCCATCTGTCCAAGAAAAGAATAATCTTCTACTCTTCTTCTTCTGCTGCTGCTGCTTTTTTTTTTTTTTTCTCTCTTATTATTCATAGAGATTGGAAGTCTGCATGATTTTAAAACTACAATCTCTCCTGCAACCAGATAACAGAGAAGAACCCATTTCTGTATACAGTAGTATCTCTATCAACATCAGTCATTCCAAATCTTTCTACTTTTCAAAACCCCATTACAGAGAATCAGAAGGAACCCATTTCATACACTAGTCTCTATCAATGATCACTAAACCCATCGTTCTAGCCCCAAAAGAACCCATTTTTGTAGCTCCATTCTCTTCAAAATGAAGATCTGTTTGTTCCTACTTCCTGCATTAGTTGTATCTTCAATCTCAAATAGTCTCTAATAAACAGAACTTGTCAAAGCTTATATATCTTCACCAAATATGGCAAAGTTCATATCAAGACCATCCCCATTTCTCTCCATTCTACTGCTACTCACTTCATCCCTTCTTCAATTGTCCTATTTCTCTTCTGCAACTCAGCAACCCATCAAAACTGTAGTAGTCCTTGTGCTGGAAAATCGTTCTTTCGATCATATGCTTGGATGGATGAAGAAATCCCTCAACCCAACAATCAATGGTGTCACAGGTACTGAATGCAACCTTCAGTTCCCTCAAAACCCACAATCTCCATCCATCTGCGTCTCTGATGATGCGCAGTTTGTGGACCCTGATCCAGGCCACTCCTTTGAAGCTGTGGAACAACAGGTCTTTGGATCTGGTCCTATCCCTTCCATGACTGGTTTTGTCCAACAAGCTCTGACCATCTCTCCTAACCTCTCACAAACAGTCATGAAAGGCTTCAGGCCTGAATCCATACCAGCCTTCGCCTCCCTTGTCGGAGAATTCGCCGTTTTTGATCGCTGGTTCTCTTCAATTCCCGGCCCCACGCAGCCTAACAGACTCTTTGTCTACTCTGCAACTTCCCATGGATCCACAAGCCATGTAAAGAAGCTGCTTGCAAAAGGGTACCCACAAAAGACCATCTTTGATTCCCTCCATGAGAATGGATTGGATTTTGGTATCTACTATCAGAACATACCAACCACACTCTTCTATAGGAATATGAGGAAATTGAAGTACATTTTCAAATTCCATCAGTTTGATTTGAAATTCAAGAAGCATGCTAGGAGTGGGAGTCTGCCCAGTTTGACTGTGATTGAGCCAAGGTACTTTGATTTGAAGGGGTTCCCTGCCAATGATGACCACCCATCTCATGATGTTGCAAATGGGCAGAATCTTGTGAAGGAGGTGTACGAGGCATTGAGGTCTAGTCCTCAATGGAATGAGACCCTTTTGATCATAACTTACGATGAGCATGGCGGCTTCTTTGATCATGTCACCACCCCCTTCACCAATGTGCCTAGTCCTGATGGGAACACAGGCCCTGCCCCATCCTTCTTCAAGTTTGATAGGCTCGGAGTGCGGGTCCCAACAATCATGGTCTCTCCTTGGATTAAGAAGGGAACAGGTGAAATTCAAGCTCTCTTCCTCCGCTCTTACAGTTGTGATAGTATTGTAGTTTATTATCTGTGGGTAACAAGGTCTAGTGACCCGACTGAGTAAACTCAATCAAAGTTGGCACTGGTGCGAGTTGCCAATTCTACTGATACACAAAACTCATATTTGTCCACATGACTCGAAATTTTTTGGGGCAAATTTTCTTGAGTCATTTGATTATGTTCCTTGCAGCTTCCTACTTTTGATTGTTGTTGATTGTTGTTAGAATGTTCATATTTGACAAGGTTTAATGACTCCGCCGAGTCAACTCACCGCTGTTGGCGCCAGTGCCTCTTCTGTACAAATTAAAAATTGTGTACTGAAACAACAATCTTGCTGATATTTATTCATATCGGTTGCTCATTTCGGGCAGCTGCAAGAAGTTTTATGAAGCAGAAAGCATATGTTGTGTCGTGTGAATTTATAGAAAAATAATTCATACATAAAATGTTGGATAGTATTGTGTTTTTCACTTTTTTTAGTTTCCATTAGAACCCCATTTTAGATGTAAGTGCTTCTTTTCATTCCTTTACAAATGGACTTCAAAGGATGGTGTCCAATTCCGCAAGCAATTTCATCACTCACCTGCTTAACATCCATAACTAGTTCTTAATCTTGCTGATTTAGGCATGCTAAAACAAGAATTGGAGTATAATTCCATCTCTGCACTTGTTTTTTGCTTTTTAGAAATTGGTTTCTGGAAGATGTTGGGGTGTGGTTCCATTAGATGGGAAATGTGGTTGGTGGCAGGCTTCCAAAGGTGGAAAATGAGAAGGCCACCCTCAAGTGATGGTCCTCTCTCCCTATTGAATGCATAGGTCCCCAGTGGTACAAAAAATTGGAAGTCCAGAGCTGCTACATTGGTGCTCAATGAAGTATTGGTTTTGGTACTTGCATTGCTCTGATGGTTTTCTTATGGTTGATATTACTTGTATGAAAATTTAAAACCAGTCTGACCATCCTTCAATTCAGAACTGGGAGTGTTTGGATGTACCTGAGATCATGACTTGTCGGAGCAAATTCCTATTGGATTCAAAAAACAGCTAAAACATGAGAAGTTAAATGCTTTCACTATATTTCTGCTTCAAATTGTTGAGACAGAATTGAATAAGACTGTTTCCATCGCTCTTATCACTAGAACAGCATACATCTCTGCTTTGTTTTCTACTTTTCTCCACCCAAACAGGCCTCAATAACCGTTCATTGTTTACTTGGTAATGTTTGGTATTGATAATGTATGAATGGAATTTTCTGCTTTTCATAAATGGCAGTTTTTTTTATCATGCATTTATTAAGTATGTTAATATGACATTCTTCTGCAGTGATCAGCAGTCCAAATGGGCCAACCACAAGCTCCGAATTCGAGCACTCTTCAATACCTGCAACCATAAGGAAGATGTTCAACCTCTCCTCTAATTTCCTGACTCACAGGGATGCTTGGGCTGGAACATTTGAGCAAATTGTGAGTGAGCTAACGTCGCCAAGAACAGATTGCCCAGGTATATATATCATCTCCCCAGAGAGTAGTAGTATAGATTAGTTGGTGCTTGGGCGTACAAGAACTTCTAAATACTTTTGAAGTGAGTTTATGGTTTTTTCTTTAGGATGATTATTCTTGATCTGAGTCATTCATTTGGGCTGATGGTGTTCCTAAAATTGATCTTATGGGCCAAACCTTCGATACAACATCCCCCAAAAGGCTCTGCTTTGGTTCACATCCTTTCAAGGTTCAGAAATCCTGGGAAGGGACCATACTCAATGGTCCTAGCAATCAGGATTTTATTTTTGGACCATGGGCAGCGGACTATAAATGCCCAAGGCCTCACTCAGTCCTTGGAACTCGGTTGTCCTGTAATCAGGTTATCAGTAATTTAGATGACCTGTAATTGGTCGGGGCAAAGAATAAATCAATTGCAACTTGTATATGAGTTACAAAAACACAGTTGTCATTATGCTTAAACTATGTTGCCTGCTATTGCTTTACCAGGACCAAAACAGGGCTACTAGGAGACTGCTTATCCTAGCATCTGAGTGGCACATAATTCACATTGGCTTTTCAAATTGAGGCTGTTAATGGTCATTTTATATTTGATTATACACTAGAATGGCATAAAACTTGGCCAAGTTTAATCTTCTTCTCTGATTATAAAATATACATATACATAGATAAAGCTTGACATAAGTGTGCTGTTTGTGTTGTGTTGTTAAAGAGGTGCTGCCTGATGCCACTCCTCTGAGAACCACAGAAGCAAAAGAAGACGGCGGGCTGTCGGAGTTCCAAAGTGAGTTAGTCCATTTGGCTGCTGTTCTCAACGGGGACCATTTCCTAAGCAGCTTTCCAGATGAGATCAGCAAGAAGATGAGTGTTAAGCAGGCCCATGCCTACGTGAAGGGTGCTGTCTCAAGGTTCATGCGGGCAAGCAAAGAAGCTATCATGTTGGGTGCAGATGAGTCTGCCATTGTAGACATGAGATCCTCTCTCACTACCAGAACCACACTCCCTTGATACTCTTCCCATGTTCATGCATACAGTTTGTCTTCAGGCCTATCTTATACTTACCATATAACAGTTTCAGCCAGTGATCGTTGTAGTGTCATGAAACCAAACATTAAAAAAGTCTTTTGGTAAATAGTGTTGCAGTGACTACTTATGTGACTTGCTACTGCCATCCTTGCTATTGTACTGCCAATTACCAGTTGCATTCTCCCCCTCGGACCATGCCAAGGCCTGTTTAGGTTTTATCAGGGCCGATAACTCAGGCACAAGTACATCATCCTGCTGTTATGGTCCACTTGGTAGCAGAATTAGAAAAAACAAAGATCCAGATTGTTGGCCAGTTGAGTCAATTTTCCCCCTGGCAGCAGAAATTTCAAAAGTAAAATCCACCAATACAATCGAAGCTTCCAATATGATAGATTATTTCTCTTCCTGAATTTGAAAAAAGATTAGTTCTTTTGAGTAAATCTTTCCCTCATACTTGTCAAGTAGACAAATTCCATTTCAACTCATTCTGCGACCAAAGATTCCTTACAATCTAGTCACTGCCCAGCCTGTTGGGTCTAGAAGAGTATAAAGTTTTGTTTATGCAAGTCTGTACAACTTTGGCGACATGTTTTAAATTGTTGGTATGATGGGCAGCGGACAGTCAACAGACTGGAAAATAAAAACGACCATCTGTCTTCTTTCTAGTCAATGCTGATTGTAGCTGTATATCTTAACTTATGATGCCCGGATACGTCGCCCGGGCCCGGATACGTCATGGATACTGCAAAGACACGTGATGGATACGACAGGGACACATATTTTATACATAAAAAGTGAAGTATCGGATACAATACACACGATACGATGCCCATTTTGAAATATCCGTGCATCATAGATCTTAACCACCTATTTCAGGTACCAAGTTAAAAGATTACTGTTCTCCCATAGAGACTTTCTGTGCGAGTGCCATCTCTGGTGGTGCTCATTATATTAACATATTAGAAAACTATGACAACCAATCCCAAGCCCGGATAAAGAGGGTTGCATAAGATTGACAGCCCCAGCAAAACTTTTGTTACATCTATAACATGGGAATTCTGAGACACTGTTCTGTGATTATGCTAGAGCACTCCGAGGATTTGAACTGGATAGACTGGAATGAAAAAAGCAGAATTTCATGTAGCTAATCTCAACATAGTTGTTACAAGGCTTTGATGATGATATTTACAAAATGAAAAAAATTGGAGATCGAAATTGTTCATCAAAAAAGGGCATGTACACCTTCACTCATATAGGTACAGTGACTCTCTTGGGTGTGTGTGTGGCATGTGAAACCAGTTTTCAGAAAACACTTCAAATGAAACCCCCAAATGCAAGAAACGAGTTTCGACTGAACTTGATAAAAATAAAATAAAAACAGGTCCTTCGTTGAAGGAAGGTCCAGGAAAAAAAAAATGCAAATGGAAAGAAATGAGGAAGTGCAGATCCCAACTGGAAACCCTGGAAGCTCATACATAAACTACAGCAATGTATATAGAATATATAAACAGAGCTGAACACATGAACTTCAAACAAACATCCATCTCCTGAATTTAGAGTAGAAATTTGTTTATAGACTGTCAATCCACGCAACCAACTGAAAGGAATATTTGATAGTTCAACTGGAAGAAACAAGCATGCAAACAAACAACTAACAGCCCTCATCCCTTCATGATGACAGTGAAAAGGTCCATGAAATTCCAATCCAGATATACTTTGTTGGGTTCCAAGAGTTCTCCTAGGCATAGTTCAACCGAAATATGTCGTTCAACACATAGAAGCTTCCTTGCGGTGTCGGCATCAAATGGAACATCTACAATCAAGAAAGAAAGTCATTTGTAAGCATCAAGACAAAGATGAAAAATAAAATGTAAAGATTCATTCTAATTTACAACTGGAATGTAAAAAAATAAAAATAAAAATGAATATGCACACAAGCGCGTGTGCAATAGCAGTTCAGATCTGCTGAGTGCCTACTCTAATTGTGAGCGCAAGCCTCCGTAGGGCCCACTTACGGTTGGGATCACCCAACAGATAGGCGCAGGTTTAAGTAGGAGTGAGGGAGGGAGGATTTTTGAGGCAGGAGTGGATGGCCTAGATCTACTGGATCATGTGGTTGCTCAGGCCTTCAATTACTTGGATCAATTTAATCAATCAAATGGTCTTTTGATCCATCTCAATCAGGGCTCAATCGAGAAAAAGGACTTGAACGAATCATAATTTGGATGGTCAAGATGGACTTAAAATGAAATTAATAAGGATCAAAATCAGTCCCTTAATGGTCCATTTCCACCATCCAATCAAGAAAATTGGGCCCAAATAGGCCCAGCAGCTCCTGACACGATGGACAACAGGTCCTTAGATTCAGACCAGTTAAACCAGGCCCAGATCAGGCCAAGACCTTCAGATGGTTCCACAGGGCCATCCAGTGGGCCCCATAGGCTCAGACGTGCAGACGGTACCAACAACCTGCAAGGCAAGTAGTTTCACATTCAGAAGTTCTCCCTCTTTGGTTCGACTTCTTTCCTAATTAAGATGGAATGAGGACTCCTAAGACTTAAATAACTGCTGGATAGTTACATTTGATCAAAATTACAGGTGAGTTGTACTTATATTCTAAGCGTGCAAGAGACTTTCTTCTTTGCATCGACATTTCTAGTTCAGTGACTTTCTGTACTTGTAGTAGGATTATAGGCTAGTTTCCAATGGATGGCTGAGATATAGGCTAGATTTAGGGTTTCTATGATTTGCAACAACATATATGTGTGTGTGCCTTGTATGGAACCTCCTATAGTATATTCTCAGCTATTTCTTTCATATATTTAATAAAAAGTTGCTTTCTTGGTGCATTGAGGTGGCACTCTCTAGGCAATGTTGCTCAGCAAATCGAATCGGCTACAGGTTGTACAATTGCACACATATACATGCATATCCACAAAAATATTAACTGTCTGCAATGGTAGTATGGTCTGGCCAATGTTAAGGCCACCTCACTAACCTAGGACGCCAGGACCCAACTTCCCACTTGCACCCTATATAACCCAAACCCGCTCAGCCCAAAACAATAATAATAAGAAGAAGAAGGGGGGAAATCATCATTTCATCTCCGAATTGCCACAGCACAAATTTGTCACTCATCCAACTGTTGCTCTTCGTTGGATTAAAATTCAGACAAATGATGCCCTTTAAAACCATTAAACTCGAGGGATATATCATCCTTTAAAACCATTAAACTCTGAGGGCCATATCCCCCTATATCCCTCATCCCGCTACCACCCACCCCCCACTCCGACCCCATGCCATGCCACAAAAAAGAGAAGAAGAGAAAAACACTACAAATGGTCTGATGTGTGGACAGTTCTCACCACTCCTCACCAGAATAAAGCTCTGTCTGTTTGTGTGTTCAAGACATCTAAATACATCGCAGACAACATAGAAGATTTTCATTACAATAAAATATACAGGCAACAAAAAAAAAAAGGTACAAATATTTGTTAAAGTAGGCATATATTAGAAAAGATGTAGAATCATTAAGCATGCAATATTTTATTTCCTTCTATTTTTCCTGCTGGAATTCAAGTGTGATGCAGAAATATCCTTGCTGGGTTTCACTTAATTACATGTAAAGTTCAAGATAACTTAAACAGAGAAACATGAAATACCACAGGCAACAGAATAGATAAAAGCCAAGACCACATGCATATTGAAGCATTTACACAGAAACACACATGATTTTACCAACTGATAAAAACATTTTTCTTAGTGGAAAAAAATTATAAACAATACATAAGGTGAGACAAATAAAGGCCATCCAGAGACATGGTGGACCCACAACCTGATTCCATTAGAAGAAAGGTAATGGAGGGGGAAGCATATAAAATTTAAATAAAACCATTTTAAAAGAAAACGACAACAGCAACATCAACAACAACAGAGGACTACAAAAAAAATTGAGTTGAAAAAGATAGAGAGGCATAAGTAGCATAACCACGTAAGTCGAACTCCAGTTCCATGCAATGACTTCAGCTGCAAATTGTATTTTCAAGCTGAAATTCATGAGGGAAGAGCAAAATATGTTTGCTGAACTCTAAACGAAAAAACATTTTTGATCGGTCTTTCATGTATCTGTCAAACTGGCTGAATTATCTACATTGACACCAATATAACAAATCAGTAATCCCTAAAGATCGACATATCATATCAACCAACATTTTGAATTATGGTTGTGACAGAGCCAAATGTGTTATCGTTTAGTTTAGTTAAAGCAAGAGAAAGGGAAGCATTTCACTTAGGAGAGGTTCCACAGTGTTTTAAGGATGGCGAACAGTACCCTAATCAAGTCGGTTCTGGGATGTTGTGAACTATCAACAGGCTGGATATTGAGATTGATCAGGCAGTAACTAATGGGCACTAGCTCATTCACACACTGGATTTTGAGATGTGGGTCATAGTTAGGTTTATTGATTAAAGGCTGCCGGCCAGGGAAATTTTGGGTCTACTATGCATGCTTTTGGATGGCAGATGGGTATGATGATTGAAGGGTTTTTAGGGCCAGACTGGGCTGGTATCAAGTAGATGATTTTAGGGACGCTTCTTGTAAAGAATTTGGGTGTGGTGTGGATACAGACAATGCTATGGTTGAGTGGGGCAGGGTTTTGGAGAAGTTGATTTTGTTTTCAATAAAAGGATTTATTAGGTCCAGGGATGGTGGACTTCATCGGAGTGATAATGTTGGGATTTGGGAAAGGGGATCAAATAGGACAGGTTGTGAAATGTTTTAATGGCTGGATTTGGACAGATCTCTTGTAGATTTTAGTGGTAAAAAACTGAACAGATCACTAGGATAGGAGAGAGAGAGAGAGAGAGAGAGAGAGAGAGAGAGAGAGAGAGAGAGAGAGAGAGAGAGAGCGAGAGAGAGAGAGAGAGAGCGCTAAAAAAAGAGAGGAGAAAAGGGTGAGTGCAGGTGGAGATGAGAAAAGGGTTAGTGGGGAGAGGGTATAAGATGCTCCTATTCAGTGGAGTGCGGTTGAAACAGGATAGGCTTTCTCTAAATGGATGGATCCTAAGACTCAATAAGGGGTTTTATGTGACATTGTGACCTCACTCGATCGTTGCAAACATCTCTGGTAGATTTTAGTGGTAAAAAAACTGAACAGATCACTAGGATTGGACCAAGATTTTAGCAGAGAGATATAGAGAGCTAAAAAAACAGAGGAGAAAAGGGTGATTTCCGTTATCTTGGCTCGATACTTCGTAAGGATGGGGAGATTGGTGAAGATGCTGAACGTAGGATAAAAGCGGAATGGTTAAAGTGGAAACTTGCTTCTGGAGTGCTCTATGATCGACGAATGCCAACAAGATTGAAGGGAGAATTTTACAAAATAGTCATTAGACCAGCTATTACCGATGGAGCATAATGTTGTCCAATCAAGAAGTAGGATATGCATAAAATGGATGTAGCAGAGATGAGAATGTTGAGGTGGATGAGTGATAAAAATAGGCCTAAAAAAAGTTAGAAATGAGCATTTTCGAGAGCATTTAGGGGTAACATCAAAAGGGGATAAAATTACAGAAACCCATTAGAGATAGTTTGGACATGTCCATAGTTTAAAATCGCGGAAAAATTGCACTATTGGCCAACCCCAAAAACCGATACGATATCTGTATTGGCCTTGGTCTTGGTTCATGGTCTGTCGTGGTCGTCGCAGCGTGGTTTTTTTTTTACTCAAAAGTAATTTGAGAAAATATCCAAAAAATCCAAAATATTACAAAATGATGGAAAAAAATATTTTTTTCATTAGTAACAACTATAAATCAAATTATCATTCCTCCCTAAGTCATGACATCTTACATCACTGTCTTATTTGAAACAGTATAAATTTTTTTTACAATCAAATAGATTTATATACTAGAATAAGTTAGAATATCACAAACTTTATAAAATGCAACCATAATTAGGATTTATGAGCTATTTCTAAACAAATCTTTAAAAGATTTGGAAAAAACACAAAATACTAACCTTGGTAGAGTCGTATGTGATTTTTCCAGACCAAATCCTAAAAAAAATAGGTGTTTTTGATGGCTTGAAAGGTGTTGGAAGTGAAATAAAAGGAAGAAGAGCTGCTGGAAGCCTAAGAATGTGTTTGGAAGGGGGTGAAACCGAGTATAAGATGAGAAAAGAGGGATAAAAGAGGGGTTACATTTAGTCGGCCGAGAATTTGGATTTCTCGGCCGATACATCAGTTGAGACCAATATTTTGATGTCTTAGCCGATAACTACCAGAGAATCTGGGGATAATTTGTTGTCCTGGTACCGAGACCAAGTCACACTAAATTATTGTATCGGTCTCAGCCGATACGAACCGTTATCGGCCAAGATTTTAGACCAAGGGCATGTCCAACGCAAGCCGGCAACAATGCCGGTAAGAAAAATTTTGGCTATGCAGATTGATGGCCCACCAAGGGGAAGGGGTAGGCCGAAGAAGACGTAGATGAAAGTAGTAAAATTAAATTTGAAGAGTGCAACTTATCTGAGGATTTAGATCACGATAAATCGGAATGGAGAAACAAAACCCATGTAGCCGACCCCAATATAGTTAGGACAAGGCTTTGATGAGGAGGAGGCGGAGAAAAGGGGTGAGTGGGGGTGGAAAGGAGAAAAGGGTTAGTGCGGGTGTGTATAAGATGCTCCTATCGAGTGGGGTACAGGTTGAAGCAGGATAACAGGAAAAGTCTAAGTGAATCTACCTCGCTCTAAAACCAAACAAATGTAAAATTTGGACCTCCAGGTGACACTTCAGGCTTTCTCTAAATGAATAGATCCTAAAATACTCGACTAGGGTTTTTTACACGACCTTGCTCGAGATCGTCACAAACAAGTAGATAAAACCCAATGGGGATTGACCACAAGCTTACTCATATAACCCTTACAGGTCCATAAGAGCAATGAAAAATAAATCACACAAGAAGAATTTTATTGCATTAATTGATGAATGTCCAGTGAGGAACCCAATACACTTACTTATAGGCCCAATGCATTTATTTATAGGCAGGACCCTTCCGTGAATAAGAAATCCTCCCTTAATCACGTTTTCTAATTCTAACTAATTACATTAAAGTTGAATATAGAAACTTCTAATCGAACCAAATCAAATGAAATCTAAAAAATGAAGGATCCTTAAATCAGAATCTCAATACCCTGGACCCAAATGGATCCAGCCATGGGCAGGTCCAGTGGATCTGGGCCTAGCTCATCCTACACCACATTGTCAAGCCATGCAAAATGAAGAATGAAGGATGGAAAAATTGGCTCTAACTTTTTAAAGTTGGGCCCGAAAGCTACCAAAATTGAACTCATATAGGAACATGGTTGTACCCACTATTGGGGCCGTGGTCGTGGAGAACGAATGAACTGATAGGATCAAGTTGGACATCCTCTTGTGCAAACAAAGCCATCAGTTGACCATAAAAATTACATCTACAGTAGCAGCAACCACAAGAAAAAAACATTGTCATTAATGAATAAATTCAGGAATTTTAACTCAATGCAGCCGTCTAGAAAGGAGACCTCAACCAACTCCACTTTACATGCATTTCTAAGAAGTCTATCATCATATGACTGTTAGAAAGGTCACTTCCGTTGTATGTTTCCATTAAAAATGAAAGAAGAAAAAAAGGGTTAGTCGATGTTTCACATCACATGCTAGTATCACTGGTAATGGAACCATACCTTTTAACTTATTTTATTTCTATTTCTCATGCTCCAAATTTTCCAACCAATCTATTAACACCACGCATCTCACTTTTATCATCGAATTGTTCAAAATTCCATTTCCCAGACATCATAGAGTTCAAGACCTGGGGAAAGGGAATGTGATCGGTGGTGGGCTTGAACACGGGCTGTACTACAAAACTCTTCTTGTACATCAGCCTACATATCTCATTTGAATATGGATCAATAGCAGATCTTCATTAAGATAATCTCCTCCGATTGCCTTATTTGAACTATTCAGTAATTCACTGAATAGTTCATTACTATACCTGTTACCAAAAATGACCAATGTTGCCACTTTCTTGATCTGCAACAACATTGTACCTGTCTGTCTGTGACCAACCATTAAGAGACTTGTATAGATAGGGAACCGTTTCACTTCTTCATTTCCCATAGAGTGTCTCCTCGGTGATCCACCATTAAGAGGCTTGTAGAGATACGGAACCTTGTCGCTTCTTCATTTCCTGTAGAGCGTCTCCTCTATGGCCAACCATTAAGAGGCTAACTTCACTACAAGCCTACGGGTCTTGCGGACTACTACCATGAAGGGCTTTGACAGCTTCGATCGCCAGTTTAGGGCCAAAGAAAATTTAAAGTTTTTTCTTTCAGTCTTGGTGGTGGTGGTGGATGGGGTGAGGTAGGGTGGCCACCCACTCCCCCTGGTTTCACCCTTGAACACGGTGATTTTCCCTTCCTGAAAAGGAACAAATCCATAACACCCTTTCTACCTCTTTGACCTGATCTAGCAATGAACAAATTCACTGCTCACTGGAAGAGGAAACCACAGATCTCAACCTTTGCACAGAAACATTTTCCAGAAGACTGCAAACAAACAGCATTAAAAGATCCTCCCATCTCACAATCCTCCTTGATCTCCCATTCTTCCTCCTTTCTTATCTTGATAGAAAGTCCACTCTGCAGATTCTCCCATCTCACTCCTCTCACTATGAAAAGGTGCACAGTGTGAAGATGTGACACTTCAAATTCCATCATTGTCCCACGAAAAGTGCTTTCCCCGGTCTTCTAACAACGTTTGGTGGAAGGAAACAGATTTGTCAAAAGATACAGAAGAGGATGGTTGTACATCTCTTAGTAGAGGAGCTGGAGATTGGCAGAGATGGAGGGTCGCTAAAACCCCATGTCATTTGGGGACGTCGATAAGAAGAGATAGGAAGGCTTGTTCCTCTGCTATTACCAAAAGGAAAAAAGGAGATGCTGCGTTTGAAACTTAGCAGAAGTGAATGTCGACCAATGCAAAAGAGCACAGACCTGTGTTGTTCTTGAGATTCCAATGGGTCGGAGGTGGCAGCAGAACTGCAGAAGGTGCAGTTGGAGGTGTTGAGGTGGCCAAGGGTGTTATTGAGGAGTTGATTCAGCTAAGGATATTGGCCAATATTTAGCAAAGTGCGCCAAGATTTTGGTGCAGCAGGCATGAATGCCGCAAGCTGGCTCCTGAGGAATGTTTTGGGTTGCTGAGTTTTTCTGAACTAGGCCCATTGACCAAGCCCCACAGACTGGTCTTGTTTCTGAGTACAGAAATTTCATAGAGTCTGTTTTGTTTTTTTTTTCCTTGGTAGACAGACCAAGCGGCCATAACCATGGCGCTGGTTCAAATCACAGTTACAGGACAGTGTCAATTGGTAAGCAGCAGACATATAGGAGGGGAAAAAATTGGGATCACTTCCTTCAAATCATCAATCGATTGCTAAAACAGAAGGAAAGATAGGAGGGGGAAAAAATGTGAAATAATCCCCTCCCCCTCCGTCTTCTCCACCTTTACTCCCAATCCAAACAAATGGAAAATGACCCATAACCAATGGAACGCAATACTAATGATTCAAATGAAATCCCGCTTAAAAGACTCCAAGATCTATGAAAAATCAAAGAGCCAAATCGAACAGAAACATAAGGAAACACACATCCCAGATGCAAACAGATTGAATCTTGGAAGAACAACAAATAGCAGTAATCAGAGATGCATATATAGACATGTCCATCTAAGCCCTGTGAAAATACCTAACTGAACTTGATGAAAAGGAGAAAATGCAGAGATCATCCAATCGACCCCAGAATCGACCAACACCGCCAAAAACCCAATGACTCGAATAAAAGTCCCAAACTAAAAGAAAAACCCAGGATCTACCAAAACCCCACAACCAAATCGAACCCAAACACAACAAAAACACCCAACCCAACTACAAACACATCGAATCTCGCAAACAGATCGAATCTTATAGAAAACCAACAAATAAAAAACACCCCAGTAATCAGAACAGGCATATAAACATGTAGCGAAGTTGATAGCGAAAACACCTGACTGAACTTGAGGGCGTGCTGCTCTCCGGCTAGCTGGAGATTGCCGGAGACGAAGACGAGCATCCCGCCGGCGGGGCCGGAGGGCTGGCAGTCGACGGTGGAGATTTTGTGCTGGCACTGGTGGAAGGGGAGGGAGGTGAGCTTAGCGACGATGCTCTGCGAGCCCTGGATCTTCTGCCCCTCGAACGTCAGCATCGAAGCCTCTTGGTAGAGGTTCGCGAGGTTCCCTCGGTTGCTGTCGAAGGTCGAGTAGTAGTGCTCTACAAACGCCTTTGCTACTGCGTCTGGATCCATCTCTCTAGCTCTCTTTCTTCTTCTTGTTGTTGTTGTTGTCTCTCTGAAGAAGATCTTCTCTCTCTATCTATCTATGTATCTATATATTATATGGAAAGAAGAAGGTGAAGAGGAGGAAAACAAACAAACATGGGGAGAAGAAGAGACAGAGAGGGGTTTTATTGCTAAAAGATTTTTCATTTGTGCCCTTTCTTGCTCTTGTGATTGTGATGATCTGGACCTTGCATTTAGTGGGTCATGATCTGTGTCCCAAAGTATGAAAAATAAAATTTACATCTAATCACTTTTTTTCGAACCTACAACCTTCGGGTGCAAATTATGCCGTTGTTGTAGGACAACTGAGCTACCACTTTATTTAGGGTTTACCGTTTTAGAGAACCATCTCGCCTCTATTGGGGTCAAGTATTTTGATTGTTGGTCATTTGATGACTTTTGATTGTTGATGAGAAATATAGTGTTTTAATTTAGTCCTGTTGGGATTTGGTTTGGGGCATTTTTAACTATTGAGTTTGAGGTGATTTAATGGAGATTCATATGCTCAGTTTAATTTATTTCAAGTTGGAGCTAAGAAAATTTATATCCCTTTATAGTAATATAAATGACTTTGTAGGCGTTTTTAGTTTAATAATCTAAATGACTTTCAGGTGTTTTTAGTTTAATATAAATGACCTTATTTGTATGTGAATTTCTCAAAAATTAGATAGGGCTAGATCTAATGTACAAAACAGTTGAGAATTATTGGCCAAGTTTCTCTCTAGTTGGAATTAAGTCCACCATTGGCTAATAGGGGTAAGAAGTATATGACTTTACTCCCCTTTTTCTTTTCTGAACTCAAATTGGAGGAGATAATAAGGTATTGCTTAGTTGATTGGCAACCACACGTATTCGCATATCACTCCGGTGTCCTGGATTTGATGTCACTCTTTCTACTTGTGTGAACTATATTGGTCCAGTACCCAAGGCCAAGGTTATAAAAAAAAAAAAAAATACTTCCCACTTATGTGAGCTCTATTGGCCTAGTTTCCTATGCTGCGGTTAAAAAAAATACTGTGATTGGGGAGAAACTTGGCCTATACGAGGTACCATGATTTTGAATAATTCGAATTCCCTTGTCTAGAGATCCTCAGTGGTTTCAGATTCTATCCTAGTCATGCCTGTGACAGACATCAACAAATTATGCCAACAAGGACCAATACAAACCTATACAGGTCAATCCATTACCTTTTTCAGTTGAATATGTAATCACACTAACACCCTTTAATATGAATCAGTTCCACTGGGCAAAACATAAAATTCTCTCAAGACCCATAAAATTTCAAATTTTTTTTTTTAAAACTCATGGTATCTCCTGCATAGACCAGCGTAAGAGCATTTGGCCGTGAGCATAAGGGACACTAGATTCTAGATTTTAGACAACTGAGAACTAGTCTTTAGGGACACATACAAACCCTCCTATCCAGATGTATTAGGAAAAAAAAAAAAAAAAAAAGTAGCTTTATGAGGCGCAGATGAGCCAACTTAGCCACCACTCTTGGTTAAAAAACTTTTATTATCTAAAGGACCATTTCGATGCTGAGAAGAAAGGTTCTCAAGTCAAATTTATAGTGTACATAGTTTCCTCAGCCTTCTTTTCTTCCCCAGTTTTCTTCACATCCAAATGCACTCTCATACGTCCCACCTTTCTTTTATAATATTTAAAGGTTTTACTTGCGTGCAAAACTCTCTTATTAGGAATCAATCATTAATAAAGAAAAATCACTATTGGCTACCAATATGCTATCAGTTTTTCTTTTCCAAACGGCACAAAACATGCATTCCAATTGAAGGGCCAAAATCATCTGAACGAGACAGTTTACAGGTTGGATGGTCCTGATTAGTCCCCACCAGAAACTGCTTGGATGGGCCCATGACCAGACACAATATTCGAAAATACAATAAAAGATAACCCTTTTTTTAATTTTTATTTTGTGACACAACTTTCCAAGTTGATTGATTCTACACTGCTGTCATGGACCCTTACAACTAAAGCCAGATGCGATTTCCAAATTCCAACCCAGCAATGATAGTTGCAAATACAAGTCAAGTGAACAAATGTGGAATAAGAGGGTCTCCAAAACAGTGCCGCCAGTTTGTATGAGCCATGAGGGGCACAACCTGAATTCTGTGTTGCCATCATTAACGCTTTAAAACCAAGACATGTGAGAATGAGGCTGCTGGTGGGCAATGACATCTTGCAATAGGTTTGTGATGTACCATTAAAACCAAGACATGTGAGAATGAGGCTGCTGGTGGGCAATGACATCTTGCAATAGGTTTGTGATGTACCAGTCATCTTTCTCTCTCTCTCTCCTCTCTCTAGGAGAGGAAGAGGAATTTTTTTTCTTTTTTTTTTTGCTAATCGGGGGCTAGGAAGCCTAGCCTGAGATTCCAATACTTGGTGGGATTCGATGCTGAGACCTCCGGATAGTTACGGAGTGCCCCAACCAACTACTCTACCAAGCATTGGTAAGAGGACTTGAACTTATGCACCCTCCCCCATTAGACTCGCAGATGTTTCATCATGATTGGACCAGCGGTTAAACTGATCCGGACCACAATATCCAGTAAAAAAGGACCTCTATTTCAGGTTTCCAAAACATTTTGATCAGAAAAAAAAAAACACTAGAGTAGGGATCAACTACATCAGAACACTCAGGCAAAGGGCCTCAAGCTAGAACATTTGAACCATGAAAAATGTATATAATCATGAGACACTAATCCAATGAAATAATTTCATCTGATTGGAATCTTAATATGACCCATCATAGTGATTGGACGGTTGATTTTGATAAATGTTACAAACTGATAAACCAAGAACCGAATCTTCTTTCTTCGATCAGCAAGCAATCTGATCGTGTGGCCCTCTCGAGATCGAAATAACCCCGATCTCGTCCTCCGTTTTTTTTTAAAAAAAACAGAGATTGATTTCAATTGTTGAGATCCAATCCGTCGATCATCCACGCACAATTCAATCCTAAAAACCCTAGGCTCTGATCTATTGGAGGAGATTGAAGCAAATGGAGATGGAGATGGAGTTTGGAGATTTTGAGAAGCTAGAGTTCCTGTTGAGAATCTTTTACAAATCTAGGAATTTGGAAGAGAAGCAGTAGAGGAAGGAAGGGATTAGTGAGAAATCCATGAAGGATTGTTTTGGGAAAAGAGAGGGATTTCGAAGGTATTTTTGTGACTGCTTTCTCTCTGGGGGAGAAGAAGGAGGAGAAGGGTTGTTTTTGAAAGCAGAGATCGAGATAAGTTAAGAATGAGAGAGAATACAATATTTGAAATTTTAAATTTCAAAATTGAAAAGGCAAATTAGTCCAAAAAAATGGGATCAAGTAAACCAAATAAAATCTTTACTTCCACGGGAGGCTGAATAATCTACTATAAGGACCTTTTCACTAATTTTGCCCATCTCATCTTAAAATCAGCATACTTTTAAATGGGTGCACCAATTCAGACCTACCCACTAAGAAGGCACAGTCTAAAAAGAAAGTCATGTAGACATCCACCTGAGAAAATTTAGGTGTAAGACCCACCAACCTGGCAAATATATGGGACAATGAAATGGAATAGCTGGTTTTGATTACTAGTTTGTGGGCCCCACTCTACTTTTGTCCCCCTCTGATCAAAAGTCCATATTATAATGAGACCTCTCTCTTGCTCTCATCATCTTATCTTATTCACATGCATAATAAGACCCATCACCTTTACCAAAAAAAAATAATAATAATAATAACCATCACATTATTGCCCCCGTGAGATTACCATATGATGCAAAATACATATTTAACTCTTACAAAATCTAATAGTTCAGACCGTCCCATTCTTTGGTTATAGACTTATAGGACCCATCTTTGTTTGATCAAACTCACACATACCCGCAATGTCCATCAATACCTAGATAATTACCAAAACTTAAATCATCATCATTTATATATACAACTTTGAATTAATGAGGTATGAAATTTTTAGTTACATTTTCTAGACATTATCAACCAAACCGTGCACATCATTATGAGCGAGATTTGGACTGATTTCTCTACGGAGGGTGGCATGCGATATGAGTAAATTTTTTTTTTTTTTTATAACGGAGGGTGGGCATGCGATGGGTTACTTTGATCGATCAAGTTGGCCCCAGATGGGTTAAATCAAGCAGTTCAGCACCAAACGGATGGCAGCATACAATAATTTTGTCACCATATAAACGCACAAACATCAGTATCCAGGCATAAGCTAGAACACTAGATTCATATCACACCTCTGCAGCCAAACAACCCCATCTCTAAAGAGCACCTTTGCCATTTGGATATTATCATATCAGAAATCAAATTACAATGGCTTAGTTCATCACCAAGCACAAGACTCAAATACAATGGCACTCTGAATTAATAGGCATGAAATCATCCCCCGTCAGAATAGGAAACTTGTTCTAAATTTCATACCGAACAAGGACTCTGCCATGTGGATATATCAGTAATAAGCTCTCGCAGTTGATCTATGAGAAGCTTGAGATATTTGTTCTTATTTGCAAGTTCCTGCATTCATAAAATGACAAGTCAATCAGTAGGTCTCACATGGATAGTTAATATATTTATTTCTGCATAAACAGATTTACCACAGTAAAAATAAGCAGTGTAGATTAAATTAATGCAAGAAACATGTCTAAAAATAATCCTCTCTCTGATTTAAGGACAAAACATATCTTCTTCATTCATCATCATCATTAAGGCCAGGCCTTATCAAATCTACCAGCAACTATGGAATCATTTTCAACAACTATCCTAGCCTGTGGCTTGTTTCAGATAAAAGGAGAAGATAAAAGTTCTGAACCTGGCTTTCACACAGAAAGCAAAGAGAAAAAAAGCTTCCATAGAAATTTATAGTGGAATTAGCAAAAATCTCCCAAGATCTCTTATGGCCCAAGGTCTTAAAATGCATTTATATAGTTCTCAAGCAATGACACCTAGTTTAGATCCTAGTCTAAGTTGTTCCTTTTATTCTCTAAAAAGGCTTAATTGTTGATTTAAATAAGAGTACTAGATAGATATAATGAAGAAATGAGGAAGAAAAGGAATAGAAGAAGAAAGGAACTGTTGTTCTAATTAGGGTTAGACAACAGCGAATCCTTTTGTTTTATTAAGAGGCTCATGAATATTATGTATATTAACACAAAAGACCCCACTTATAACTGAAACTACATAGCAGCCCTAAGAATCATAATAAATCAATATAAGCCCTTCTACTAATTGTATTTTCTACAGTCTTCAATCTATGACAAATAAATGTCCTTCCTG
Organism: Litsea cubeba; assembly: GCA_012931725.1. Taxonomy (NCBI): domain Eukaryota; kingdom Viridiplantae; phylum Streptophyta; class Magnoliopsida; order Laurales; family Lauraceae; genus Litsea; species Litsea cubeba. The sequence continues at coordinate 16,489,873 of CM022946.1, forward strand.
TAGACCATTGGGCATTGAGATAGTTAATAAAATAGGAATCCTCATCAAACAAGGAAAAAAATAAATAGAAAGAATTTTCTAAAGGAAGCAACGCTTAATTTGTGACCGTCAATATTCCAGGACTTGGCAAACTTTTTGAGGTTTGTGGAAGCAAAGCATTCACAAAATCCATTTTATTCAGTCACCAGGGATTTTCTAAAATGGGCCCTACTTGGATCTCTTCACACGAAAGGTCATGAATGCGACAAATCCACAAATCTCATTGCAAGATATAAGGTACGTAACAATGTTATAAAAAAAATAATAAGAGGTAACAATAAAAAAAAATAAAGAAAAGGAGCATGCAAAGGAATGGAGAGCCACAACAGAAATTTGGACACACAATTAACATACCATTTATTTGCTACTTGATAGATGAAAATTACAAATATATGTATGCACTGCATATTCTTTTTTGTTGTATATATCTGCACTATATAGCGGGAAAATATTCAAGTGCATCCATCCCTCACCATTTTTGGTGAGGGACACCCTCCTTTGAAAAGTGTCAAGTACAATGACACTCCCCTTTTTGTACTTGACACTTTCCAAAAGGGGGTGTCTCTTACCAAAAATAGTGAGGGATGGATGCACTTGAATACTTCCCCTATATAGGGTGTCAACATTTTGGCATACAACACATGGCTATAAGTTGGAAAAATCCTACCATATGCTCTCAGGCACCTTAAAATAACATAAAGATGAGATGAAACAGTCAAACAGGCTTATATAGATGAAACAGCAAAACAGGCTCATATAACACCGCAGCAGCATTGTGCACCAATTGTTCTTACAAAAAGTCTACATGGACTAACTCATGGAGTTAGTCCATGGTTCTGTCCATGAGTTAGTCCATGTAGCAGGACTCTTGTTCTTATTGGGGGAGATCTTCTTGTTTGTATTATACATTACCTTCCTTAAATCAGCTGCATGTTGCTCCAATCTTTCAACTTCAGCTTGATCAGCTTTGGAATCCAAAGCAACAACTGCAGAACCTGTGTCGTGTGGTTTTCCCTATATTAGGGTAAAGAGCTTGTTAAACAACCTATTAACAGGTCAAAGAAATAAAATATTTATTACTAATAAATAGCATATAATATTATTAGTAAATTATAATATGAAGCCATTGATAAGAAAGGCAACATATGGTGTAAAACACCATAGTCATTGTCAAAATTTTCTATGGGTAAATGCAGCAAATTGCCCCTCTGGATTCCAATCCAACATCTAAAAGTAGCTGGGATGTTGTGTGAGAGCCATGACCCTCTTGCCCAAAACAGAACATTAGTCTTTATTAGGGCCTTTTGTTCTTCTTTATTAGACATCCTTCCGTTACATCTAAAGTTTATGCTTTCTAAACATCATTTTCATAATTTACTTTGCACATCATTCTTGAGGCTGAAAGAGAGTCAAAGCAACAAAAAATTGGGTGGCATCTATCCATGGACCCAACAATTTTACAACATTGAAGAGAGTTGGAGGTTAGGTACGTAGATTAGTTGACATTGCTTTAAACCAAATAACTAAACATTGTGAAGGATGCTTTTAATAGTAAGATTTGAATATTTTCCTTGGGTTATCTCCCTCCATCCCTCCCTCAATGACTTTCTTTTCTATTGTTTCTTTTCGAGTTCTGTACAGTTCTCTTTTTGCTATTGACACAAATCGTCTACTTCAATATTCCTCCTGATTTCCCTATCTTCCCATCAATCCCTGCATTTTATGAGCTGATTTCAAAACTGCAACTGAATCTCATTTATCTGATTAATTATCTCTACTATTTAGGGTCCTTTTGCCTCATTCCTACAGAATGCCTAGAAATCTACAATACCTGGATACTTCAAAATAAAACAACAAAACATATTGTGACATATCCGATACTTCATTTGTTATGTGTAAGATCCATATCCTTGTTGTATAAATGGCGTGCCCCTTCTATATCCATTTTGTATTTGGGCATCATAGCTAAGGAATTCACAGGGAAGGGGGATTTATCAAAGGGACAATTAAAAGGTAAAGATTGAAGGCACAAGGGTGGAGATCTAGAGGAGACCATCAAACCCTCGAGAAAACATTACATAGGGTGAAGGGTGGTACTGGTCAATCAATTCCCATAGAAGAACAGAGGGAGGGCAGATTTTTAAAGCATCTACTAGTAAGCCATGGAAGAAGGTCCAGAATGTCCCAATCAATATGAACTTCTAACCATCCACATCCAAGACACAGCCCACATCAATGTCATGAAACCACTGTCAATCTTAATACTTGGTACCAGATTTTGCAAAAATTGTGAAACAAGAAAGATCTCATCAAATCTAAGAATCCTAAGTATTCTATCTCAAAACATATAAAAATTTATTCCTTTTCATCTTTTAATGAGGTTTTCATTGTTAATTCTGAGAAAGCCCTAAAATTTTCAGTTTCTTCCTTAAAATCTTCAAACCCAAGAAACTGTGAGAACAAGATTGATGACACATCAGGAACCTACAAACATAAACAAAGAAAAGAACAATCCAATTCTACATTCCTTAAGCATGAACCACAAAAATAAAAGAAATGAATTGCAACATTCAAATGCAGAACCTTTAAAATTTTCACCTTTAGAGAATTAGGAATCTCAGTAAGAACTGCCCTTAAGGCAGCAACCGCATTTTTATAACGCAGGCGGGCGTCTTCGAGCACTCCGCCGCCCATTTCCATGTGATGCGATGGATCCGAAGCATCTGCAGTGCCGTTGGCCGCCTGAGTGGCGACGGCGGCCGTAGACCAGAGAGCGGGATTGCAGAGCTCGTCGTTCATGGCCGAAAGGATCTGAAATGCGGCTCCAATTGTCTCTTCTAAGTGATTTTGCCCCTCTAAAGAAAGTTCCTGAATGATCTTGGCGTTCATGAGGCCTTTCTCTTCCATCAAGACCAAATAAACCCTAATTCCTGATTCTTCAAAACCCTAATCTTGGAGTGTTGCTTTCATTTAAAACCCTTGCTCTTCTAATCTACAACGAAAACGAAACTCTAATTCAAAAGCCTGCAACAGAACCCTAGTTTTCAGAATCCTGCTGTAGAGCCCTAATTCAAACATTTGGCGTAACCTAGTGGCATGTTAGTGGGCCCTCATATATATATATATATATATATATTTGCGGATTAGTTAAGATCAAGCCTTTTTTTTTTCTTTTTTTTTTGAAAAAAAAACAATTAAGATGGGGGAAAAATGACTCTGGGTGAAAACACTTTGTAATGATAGTAAAGGATAATTGAATAACCTAACATTTCATGATATTATAAAACAATTAAATATGTAAATTTCACGAAAAAAAAAGAAGAAAATTTCATGATACTGGGGACAATATCATATTCAATGATACCGTGGAATGGAGATAAATCTTTCAAGAAATTTAAAAAAAAATTGATGGGAAGCTTATTGACTGTAAGGAGTATTTGGGATTCCGTCGTTTTTTCTTAACTATAATAGTTTATTTTCTCTTAAATATTCTTAAAATCAAATTCATTTGATATTATTGGGGGTCAGTCATCATCAAAGCTTTCTCCCAGTTATGTTGGGATAAGTAAATTATGTTTTTTTCCATTTTGATATATTTGGACCCAAAACACAAAGTTGCGCTTCTTCAAATACATTTTGCTACTTTCATTCACATTCCCTTCGGTCTTGTGCAAAGTGGTTAGCCTGCATTAAATATATTCAAACTATCTTTAAAAAGTCAATTAATGTATCACCAATTGATGCTACTCTTAATATCATTGTCTTTGCTAAAATGCAGGGCCGGCTTGAGACAACTTGAGGCCTAAAGCGAAAATCTTAAATGAGGCATTTTCTATTTTGTAATTGTAGGTGCAGAAAAATATGACCCACAATAATCGGGGTGCCTTACATGACTTATCCAAATGAAGAAGATAATCCGTTGCCTCAAAGCCTGAAAGGGAAGAGCAAATGGTCAGAGGACCCTGGCCTGAGCGGCTCAAGGCTCTCCGATGCCTAAGTCAGTAAGTGAACTGGAACAAAGGAAGGAGAGGAAGAAGAGAGGCAGAGTAACGACTCTCAAGTAAGGGTTGCGTACCTTGCATGTGAAATGAGGTTCTATTTATAGAAAATTAGATGATATCTTGGATGATATTTTGGCGTGGGTCCCATGATTTGATAGGGAAGTCTTTATCAGCCCACAAAGCAATAAATGCGGTCTATTCCAGCCCACTTTGCATTTAATGCCAGTCAGATAAGCCCACATCGCATTTAATATGCTTCATGTTGGGCCTGATCATGTTTGACGCCTTTGGCGGTAGAGGTACCATCGGATCCACCCTCGGACCTTGCCCTGATTTAGCTTCCGCCGCTGGATGCCGCCCTGTCGGTGATCTGGCGAAGATTGTGGATGGCTGGATGTCGCATCTGTCTCACTGGCTCGTGCCCCTATTCCTCCACGTGTCCGATGGCGTGGCGGGCGAATGGCGCGAGTGGAGATTCTCTCTTGCTTCGGCTTTTGTCCTGGCTCCTTTGGCCGAGGTCAAGCTTTTAGCCAAGGTGGGCACCTGGGTAGCCGAGCTCGGCGCTAGCGGCCAGGACCTGTCTGACTTCGGCTGAGGCCTCTGCCCTGGTAGTCGAGGTGAGTCTGGTGCCACGCGGATGGCACGTGAGGCACGTGAGAATGCTTAATCCCATTTGATGGTCGTGATTAACGTAATCTTGGAGCTTTGAAAATCTCCCCACACAGTAATATTATTATAAATATTTTATTTAAAATCCAATTTTCTCGCTTTTTGTGATGCAAAATTACTAATTAAGTTTTTATATTCAAGTTTTTACATTACCCTCTCTCATTGCTCTCTCTCATTAAATCATCTATTCTTTTTTTTTTTTAAGTTTTGAGTACCCGGATTCGTATTTTCTAGTAGACATATTTATTATTTATAAATTATAACTAATAATATTTACAAATAAAATAAATACTAACTATAATAAACAAAGAGTATGAGGAATTTAAAAAAATCTAAAAGCACAGAACAATAGAACCTGATTTAACAATTTATCAGTGTTGGTCACAAAGATTATAGAACCTGGAAAAAAAATTATATTTATGTTAGTGAGTCATGGTTAACTTATATTATCAAAACTATATTATAAAAATAAGTATCACATAAGAACAAAAAGAAGAGGGGAAGAAATAATATATAAAATACATACCTTTTGGCTTTCAATGAGAACAAAACAAGTTCCTTTTGGAGTCCAAGTTGCAGTGATAGTCTGATAGAAGGAGAATAGAGTCTGGAGAAAAAAAAACCTCTTGAATTGAAGGGATTCAATAAGAACACAAAGGAGATTGTTCTCTTTGGATTGCAAGCAGATGCAAGAAAAAAAAAAAAAATCTATAAAGAGGAAGAATTTTAGAACTCAAAATGAATTCATTACTTGTTGTAATTGCAAGGTTTTCTTTTTTATGTTTTTAATGGCTACAACTTTTCTCATGTTTTTGGAATGTGAAAAGGTATAAACCGTGTGAAGCCATGAAGGAGTGGTTCGTTGGGTTTTTTTGGGATGTAGAACGGTCTACAACTTTTCTCATGTTTTGGAATGTGAAAAGTTTAATTTTTTTTGGAATATGAATCGTTTAAAATGGGGCCTTATTTTTTGGGATTTGTTATGAGGCCTTTTTTAATGTCAACGTTTAAAATGGGGCCTTTTTTGTGGGATTTGTTATGAGACCTTTTGGAATGTCAACGTTTTAAAATGGGGCCTTATTTTTTGGAATTTGTTATGAGGCCTTCTTTTTTGGGAGAAACAAGCTAACTTTATTATTATTATTTTTTTTTTTTTGAAGTTGAGAACATTGGGGGCCTAAAATTTTGGGGCCTAAAGCAAGGGCTTTTATTGCCTTATGCTTAAGCCGGCCCTGCTAAAATGATTTTGCAACTTCACTAAGTATTCAATGATGATATAACTGTAGTTACTTGTTAATTCAACATTTTATTTTCTGAAAATATAACTGTAGTTATATAAGTTTTCCCGGATGGATTGGATAAGTATTCCATGATGATAATGATATACTGTGATTACAAGTTTAAATGGAAATTCAGATGTCTTATTTGAAGATGTGCGTAGCTACAAGCTACAAGTTTTTTCTTATTTGAAGATGTCTCCAACATGAGTCCTCTTGGGAATTTTTGTCTGTATCAATGTAGATGTCTGTCTTTATCAATCTTTTATGGTTTGATTGGCCATCTAAATTCTGCAGTGGAAGAATTTTTGCTCAATGAATGTGAGGACTGAGGAGCCGTTTGGCTATCTTTCATCATATATGCCATGAATCAAAAAATGGGTAAAACTTTTGGATCCCTGAGGATTTAGACCAGACCATTGATTTATACCCCAGAATCAAATTTGATCCTAGTACTTAATCCATTCATACTTGGTATTTTCAGGTAAGTTCGAATGATGTTTGGGTAAAAAGCACTAATTCATGTTTGATAAGTCCTTGAAAATGCACATTTTCATGGTTATTTTTGGTAAGTTTAAGGACTTTTCAAGCCAAAGAGTCTCATTTTGTGTAATATTATGATTTTATGCATTTTTTTATCCGTTGTAGTACATTCATGCATAATTTGCTCAAAAATAATTATTTTTGCATCAAATCATGAAACCTGCCATTTTTAATTTTATTTATGGAAAGATTTTTTCAAACGTGTTTTTCTCATGAAATTAATTAATCATCAGGTGCATTCATTGATCATTTCATGAGAGATGGGCCCGCAGTCATGCAATTGTGAATTAACAGTAAATTTGTCTTTTCACATGAAATTCATTTTTTTTTTTTGCTTGCAGGAAATGAAAAGGATCCCACACATGCACATGTGTAGGTCACACATGTGGGGCGTCCAAGAGGGGGGGTCCACTTTCTTTGCACAAAATCCCAAGTTCATTTTGAAGATAATTCAAGATAATCAAAGAAAATTCATGAATGGTCAAATCAAGAAAGAAGATTTCCAAAGAGATAAAAGTGGAAAGAATCTACACATATTGGGTATTCAATTTTCTTTTGATTCTAACTTAGAGATTGTCACCTCATGTATCTCTCATAAATGTCAAGTCAAAGGAAGATAGAAAGGAGAAAAGAAAGGAGAAGACTTACCAAGTGAAGAAGATTCTTGCAACAAAAGGGACTAGGAAGAAAGAATATGGCAGCTCATACCCTATTTAAAGAAGGCCTTGGACATCCACTCCCTTTTATAAAGGAAAAGACCCCCTCACTAGTATAATTCCTCCACCATTCTACCCATCTCTTTTCTCTACCATAGCGCATCTCTTTTAAAGAAGGACTTTTCTCTACCATAGCGCATCTCTTTTAAAGAAGGCTTGTCCCAACTTGATGCTTCAACTAGAGAGGTTCCTTTCATCCTAGTAAGTAATTTTTTTTTTGAATTTTAATTCTCCATCTTTTATGTAAAAACATTGCATATTAGTAAAAGTGTGATTCTTTTTAATTATTCTTTTACTTATGTGATTAATGCTTGAATTGTGTTTCCTTTGTTGTTGTTCTTGAATTGACAACCCAAGATCCTACGAGCATGAAATAAGTAATTATGAACCCGGTTTGAGAATAAAAAAAAAGAGCACACTTATCACATATTTATTTTTATTGCAATTCCCACACATTTACATTTATTGAAAAATCCACACATTTGTTTTTTTTGTTAATGCCACACATTTAATTTTATGCAATCCACACATTTTTTTTTATGCACTACACATTTAAATTCAAGCACTTGTTGTTTTCTTTTCTTCTTATATGTTTATGTGAATTTTTTATGCATAGTTTATAGTTGGAATTAATTAGCATTGCATGAATATTCATACTGGTGGAGTTTAGAGTTTAGATTTGTTTAAGTTGCTGGAATCGGAGTTTTAAATTAAATAAGCAAGAAAAGTCAGAGATTTGAGTTAATAATTTCGGCCAAATATTTTTTGAAAATTCGGATCCTAACATAAAGTGCACAATTCAGCACATTATTGTAGGAATTTCAAGACAGATTTTGTGTGAAAAGTTTGCGATTAGAAACCTGATCAAAATACATTATTTGTTTATGAAACTTGGGGAAATTAAAGTTTAATCACTGTTTTCAAACCCCAGAATTTCAAGCAGAAATAATTTTGGAAAGATGGTAAACCAGTGGCTCAAACATGGCTGGTCATACCCACCTGTGTGCAGAATTTCTGCACTTTTTTTCTTCAGGTCATGTTCATAAACTTATATCTCATTCGTTTTAAATCGTTTCCCACTTCCATTTTTTTTTATTTGATTCATGCATCATTGTAGTTCAAAATCCAGCCATTAAACTCAATTTTAAGTTGCATTAGATTAGGAAAAATCATGCATAAAAAACAGTCATGCATACTAGTTTTCTAGACTTATAATTTTCTAACATCTCATGGCATACATTGCATTACTAACTTTCTAACTTTAGGATTAGTTTCTATTTTTGTGTTTTTGATTGTTAAGATGATTTCCAGAAATAAAAGATTTTTCTAAGTTTTGTTAATTAAAGATTTTAACTTAGAAAGTTTCTTGTTAAGCATGTTCTGATTGATTTGGTTTCTAACTTAGGTCTATTTTGTTTCTAATTTAGCTTCTTAGTTTTATTTTTGGCTTGTTTCTAATTTGTATGTTCTTCTGTAGCAACTTGTGATTCATTTTAGATTTAGGATTTTTTATTTTTGAAATGTATTTAATCTTAATTTAAAGTATGAATGATGAATGTACTTTTTTAGATTTTAGGCTAAAATTAGATTTTATTTAGGCCATGTGACAAAGTTGGGAAGCCTTATTTTTAAAGCTTCCTGTGGATCGACCTGATCTCACCAGTTTTATTACTACAGTCGCACCATACACTTGGGGTCCGATCAATGTTCACCATCAACATCAAAGTCTTACCCCCATCTATCTATCTGGGTTCATCAGAAACCATTCAAACCATTCATAGAACATGGCCTTGGATAGAACATTGGAGTCTCAAACAAAGCAAAAAATGAACAACCATATGCTTTCAAACAACCAGTGTTACTCATTACCAACCATCCAAATCATGATTCCATTATAGATGAGGCACATATGCAAATTGAGCAACCATAATCACAACTTTTAGTTGATTTTGAATGGCCTATTCCAACCATCCTTCCGGTGGTTTTTCAATCAGGCAGTTAGGACTCTATTTAGTAATTAATAGAGTGTGATTAACTTAAACAAACATAATGAATCCCTACAACATGGCATTCCATTCCAAGTTCATGAGTGACATTCTCCACCACCTTTATGCTTCTGTACATACAAGGAATGATCTACTCATTCTGTTCTAATCACACGCTAACTACTCATCAGTCATGAATTGGTTACAAGGCACATCTTGCTTTCAGGCAACAGTGATAATGCTCCCTCCCTTCGAATCAAGATCGCCACTTTTGAAGCTCGACGTGGCCTGAAACGCCGAGTGTCTTGAAGGTGATAGGTGATTGGAGGATGTCGGCGGTGATGGTGAGAGCTCAAGGGACAGCCCTGGGGTCTCGATTTTTTCCTCCATCGCAGAATCAGAATTCAGATTCAGATTTAAAGTTCTTGGTGTTTGAGTAGCTGCAGGAGGGGTGGGGAGTAATGGTGTTGGCCGTAAGATCTTTGGTGCGGTTGGTGAATTGGGCTGTTGTTGAAGGGATAAATTCTCCATAGTAGGCCCAAGAGTTGCTTGAAAAGCTGTCACAGGAGCGTTGTTTGTGTTCTCCATGGCATTCTCCTCTTCCACTTGCAAACCCATGAACTGAAAAAACCACAAATAGATTTTCCAACAATTCAGCAACAACTTTTCTATGTATCCACTAAATATTTTATAAAAGATCCTCTAGGGGTATTAATCATTTTCCTATGGTTTACATAAGATAAAAGGTATTGATCCAAGGAGTGAAGGGTCAAAAAAAAAACATATAGAAGTGACCATCAGTTTTTTCTCTTCCAGTGGTAAGATTCTCTCATCGTCTACCCAATGGAAGAAGTTAATCCAAGAGCTGTGGAAGAACTTGATGGCCTTCACTTTTGGCCATACACTCCTTTCCCCATTATCTTCCACCTTGGATAATCTCCAACACCGTCCCATTTCTATGCAGATGACATGAAAATGTTGAATTTCCCCTTGGGGTTGTTTGGATCTATGTAGATTAGGTGACTAACACTTGGTTCACAAAAAAGTTGGGTATTCAAGCACTTGGATTTCTCTACTTATGTGTGAGCAGAATCACCATGTAACTTGGCTGCAACAAAAAATTTGCAACTCAAATACCCCACATAAAAGCTAGGAATTCATATGAGACATGTCGGATACTCTAGGCATGTTCAAGCAACAGTACTTTACTTACCTGGCTGTAACTCTCTAGTTACAATTACCTGAGTTCCAGGTAATCAGATTTACCAGGTAACAAGAATTACAGGGATCCAAAAGGACGCTTACCAACTACTTAATCATTGAAACACAAGGGTTGTAACGTACAACTACTAATAAAATTTCAAGAACTAATAATAAAATCAGTTGAAAGATAGAGAGACAAAAGAAGTTGTGCTTAGTATATAAAAATACTATTTTCCTTACAGTCTCTGTAGTGATATCAAAGAGGCTAGATCTACGACGTCTTCTGTGGAGGTTACTCCGCCGAAGAAAGTATTTCTGGGCATGACTTGCAACCTGGGTCGGTGTACGGGTCTTTACAAAGTTTCTGGATATACCTCTCCAATCCCCTTTCCCAACCTTCTGTATGCCCAACAGGAAAAGCTTGTGTTCTTCCTCTGTCCATGGAACTCCTGAGAAGACACAATGAAGTACATACCATATTAACCATTTTTCAATTGAGATAACCTGAAAATGATTCTCAGATAGGCAATTACTTATAGTGCCCTAAAAACGTTTTGAAAAATGTGTTACTATAGAAGAACATGGAAGTACATTCATTAAAGAGCCAGCAGCATATAGGTAGAAAAGTTCAAATTCATGAACAAAGATCAAAACATTACTTGATACAATTCGACGTTGTTAAGTTGTATACACTGAAATGCCTGTAATAATTCAAAATGAGCTGAAATTAAGGGTATTTCAATGGAGTTTTTGTTCTCTCCATTTATCTAAATAGCCCCTCTAAAAATATGGGTGCCAAGGCTCTTCAATAAAAATTTAAAGATGATTTGGATGAGTTGCAATTTGTTTCAACATTTTGTCATGGAAGCCACAACTCTCTCTAGATTCAAGATGTTATAAAACATATATGTGAAGGAAGGGGTCCATCATTTGTCAATGAGATAAATTCCATATTTGCAAGGTGTTAGACAAAAGAGACAAAAGAGAGAATTGTGAAAAATTGGTCAGAACTAGCAAGACTTTTTTTAGACAACCTACCTGCTGAGCCCATCAAATTCATGGTATACATTGAGCTAATCTAATTGTAATTACCAAGTTAAGGGTTCAACCAATATTCAGATAGATAGATATATCTTGAGCGTTGACCCAAGATCAACGGTCAAGATATGATCATCATCATCAGACTATGAACAAAAAAAAAAAAACCATGAGACTGGGACCCCCTTATCAGTAGAGGCACACCTTGGATGGACATCCCTTGTCCTAAAAGTCACTATCACGTGGACTGTACGTGCACATCGTATTTAGGTTCCAGACCATTTGACCCTCTCTTTTTTTTTAATTTGGTGCACCGGCCCACGTGATGGGTTGAGGCCTGGTGGACCAGATTTTACAAAGGACCGAACTCTCTAAAATCTCGTTCTCAGAATCTCGCGTAAAATACCGCGAGATTTTAAGCCATTCTGATATTTTCCTTTCCTGTTAATGAGAATATTTCCAAATTAAAAATGAATCAAATAGATAAATAAATTATAAATATAAATTCACAAAAAAAATTGGAAATTGGAATGCAAAGTATTGGGGCCCATCGTGTGCCCCCCACATTCTTCTTATTATTATTAGTCTTCGACAAACAACACTAATCTCCTAAATGACACCCGCTAAATCCACACAAACGCAGACAAAGCACGTTTGAAGACTCAATTAAATTGATCTAGGCCGTGGAAATTTAGATGTATAAATTATATTTCACAATGGGACCCACATCAAATTTGGTTCCGTCCCAAACACGTGTACCGAAATGAGACGTGCACGATGTAAGGACTAAAATGGAAATGCAAACCTAGAAAAAAAATGCAAAAACAACAAAATATAGAGGAGTGAGATGTTACAAATACATCATCCATCAAAATCTCACAAAATATCAAGATATTTTAAAAAATGGAGCGGTCCTCATTTGTTTGGGTCCAAACGAGGGGGTGACACATGGGAGGAGGAGGTTTTTTTTCTTTTTTTTTTATTGGAGGAGATGGGGGAACCGGATCCCCTGTTTGGTCCACCAAACAGGGGGTCACATGCAGGGGGGCGGGTGAGGGGGCGGGTGCAAGAGAAAGTATCTCTCTCTCTCTCATCCGCCCCCTTCCGGTTCCTCATTTAGGAGAGTGTGTGGGACGCACCGAATTAACATTCCTTGCGTGATAGACGGTGAGAGAGTTGAAAAATCACAATTTGAGAGATATTAAAGTAAACATATCACGGTATTTTCAAACATCCGCGATATTTTGGAGACTGGCCCAGATTCAAATCAAGGGTGGTACCCACTCCAATCCAATGGTTCAGATCAAAGACCCGCTTGCCATAACTTACAGGAGTGGGTTCGTGCGTGCGAGAGAGAGGGGGGAGAGAGAGAGGGTGTGCGAGCACCGGTTGTACCTCTTTTGCGCTCGCGATTTCTAGCAGAAGCGGCGTGGACGACGTCATCGGACGCGTAACCAGAGGCCACGTCAGCATGGGGGGGAGGATGGTCGAACTGGGAGAGGTTGTTCATGCTCGCGCTCTTCTGAAAGTGGGCCGGGGCCGGGGCCGGAGCCGGAGCCTGCTTGACTCGAACGCCGAAGAGCATGAACCCCCCGTCGCTCGCCTCGCACGTGCGCGAGTTATGCCCGTTGTTGCCGCACTGCGAGCAGTTGCGCGCCATCTGCATCTAATCTATCTAACCACAGATGGAGGAATCTTCCAATCTCTCCTCTTCTCTTCTCTTCTCTTCTCTTTTTATCCTCCTCCTTTTAGTGAATGAGTGTGAGAGAGAGAGAGAGAGAGAGAGAGAGAGAGAGGGGAGAGGGAATGGAAAATGGGGTTGGAGATGGATGTTTGGATGATATAAGAGTGTGTGTGGTTAATGGGAAATGGAAGGCATTGGGGGTAGGCTCATCTCCTTTTTCTATAAGACTCCTGGCATGTGGGTAATATTAAAAAAAAAAAAGTACATGATATTGGAGAGAGAAAGAGGAATCATTCATTGGTGGGGAAGTTTCTTTCCATGGTTAATGTATCAGGTTGAATCCCATGTGCGTCTATCACAAATGGAAAACTTGTCTTTTAATTTTGTCTCCACTCTTTTGTAAATATTCTTAAAGAATGTTTAGCCAAAATAAAAAATAAAAAATAAAAAACTTTTGAAGACAATAATGTTTAATCGATTAATACTCTTTTCATTGTTATCTTAGTAGTGAGATGCCTCACTCTCCATGTAATCAAACATGGATCAATCTTTGGTTTTGTAGTCTTCATGGTTAAAGAGAAAAAAAAAATGATTATGTTTTCCCTCTTAAATTGCAAATGAACCTAATAGAATTGTTTTGGCTGTCTTATTATTATTGTCCATGCAATAAACAATCAAAATGTAAGTGAAGGTTTAGAGTAAGTAATACTTAGTACCAATGGATTGGGTTTCATTAGAGATAAGACAAACCACTTGTTAGAATTTTATCTATCCCTTTGTGGGTCCTATGGTGAATGAATAAACTACATCTTGATAATACTCCTACAAAAGGAAAAAAAAATCACAACCTTCCAACTAACGAATTAATATTAATCTCCAAACTCTCAAACCATCAGCCCCGTAATGGAGGGATGGTTAGATTATATTACAATGAACTCTTGTGAACTTTCATGGACAGATGAGGTTTGTTGTTGTTGTGTGGAGGACGCACATAACATGAGAGTGGAGTGGAGGCCCACTTCCTAGTGAAAGAGAAAGAGTGGAGGAGACAGAGGGAGGAGCCTCCACCGTCGGCTTCGCATATTCGCTTCTCTTTTTTAATAAAATAAAAGATTTGCTTGTCCGGACTCCTCCCCACTCCTTTCTATTATCTCTTTGTGGGTGTGGTTCAAAAAGATAAGGGTGGTGGGCCCCACATAAGCCTCCTTATCAATCAAACCCTTCCTTTCTTCTGAATGGTGCTCCTAATTTCTCTCTCATTTTATTTTTTTCTTTTTTCTTTTTATCTTCGTTCAAAGTTGCAATTGCACGTGTGCACACGTGTTGTATTTCTTTATATACGGGCTCTCTCTTGAGTTCTAGCTTTCTTGAATAAGTTATCAAAAAATAAAGAAAAAAAAGGCTCATATCGAGTTTGAATTGATGTGGTAATAATGGAGAGACCAAAACAATCGAGAAAAGTACTCTTGATTGCCTTCTTCACCTATTTCCCTTCTCAAAAACTCTACTAATAGTCACAAGATTACACTTTTAGAAAACCCTAGAAGAAAACACCCTTCCTTTTCTTCTGAATTGGTTGACAAGAAGAGCTAAAGGAGGAAACCCCTTTAACAAAGAGTAATGTTTCATATTTCTCATGCACTCCACTGAGGATTTTGTATTCCTAATCATCTAAGCTACAAGCAAAGGACCTCTAGACTCACTCCCTTGAATGAGTTGGATAAATGTGCTAATGAAGACCCAAATTTATAACTCCCATCATCACTTCAAATAAGGTGATTTTGCTATCACCATACATACAACACAGTTGTATCAGTCTTGCTTATAGGTTTTTGGCTCTGCCAGTACAGGTCTGGTACCAATATTTGAACCCTTTGATCTTGTGTATGCGCTTTATTAGAAGATGGATTCATATCATAAATGTATAAGATGTTAATCAATGTTTTAAATCATTGTACTTGAACAATATGGGGTTGCTTAGTTGGTTGGCAACCTCGGTTGTCACCTGGCTACCCAGGGATTGATCCGTTGTTCTGCCACTCTTCCCACGTTTGTAGGCTTTTCTTTCCACATGTGTGAGCTACTTTGGGTCCCTGCCTCTTTGGCTGGAGTACCAAAAAATAATAATAAGAAGAAGAACCATTGTGAACTATTCTCTTGAACTTCCCGACTGTTTACATGAAAGGCCAATGCATGATTATATAGTTTAATAATTCTTTCTTTCAGCTTAAAATAAAATTACATCATCCTTACCACCAAAATGACTGATATATATATCAATTTTCTTTTAGTCAATAATAGTTTAATGTATTCCATACCTCCTGACCATAATTGATGAATTCACGTGTTGCATGTATTATACTTGTACCTCACCAAACTTTTAAAAAAAGAAAAAGAAGACTATCAAACATATACAAATCCAATGATGTTGTTGAATCAGGATGCCGGTCATTGACAGAGACCATCGGGCTAGTGACACCAATTGGATGTTAATGTAGTCACCATAAACTCACATTTTCAGCTGATTTGCCCTTTTTAACCCAGTTGTTGGATGTAATCTTGTCTTAGATCTAGTTACCTCAAATGAAACAGGTGACCAGATGATCAAGTTCTTCTTCATGGCTTGTCCAGACTACCAGGCTCCTAACTAAGTAACAAACACAGGTAGTTTTATGAGTTTCAACTTTTGAGTGACTTTTCAAACTTGTATTCGAATTCATAGGGATTTGGCTGATCAATAATCAACAGAAAAAATATTAGATTCAGAAGAGAAATCCAAGATTTTTCTCCTAACCCAGGCAAATCTGCCTGAGCATTTCTTCCCAAACGGGAGATGTGGGAGCATGTCTCATTCAATGATGAGGCCCACCATTAAGGCCCATATTTCTGCATCAAAACAAAGAAGCCATTTCAACAAAGCATGATGTATGAAGGATGGGCAGAAAGATTTAACTGGATTGAATTGGATTGGAATTTTATGGCTTTTGCAATGCTCTGCTGCTACTGATCTATAAGCTTCATCTCAGACCAGATACAATGCGCTTCAAGATATGATTTGTCATTTTTATTAAACGTATTATTTACAATGATGTGGTACCCCACTGTTACAGATGAACACACGTATTAAGACAGTATATATACTACACAAATGAGAAATTTGACAATGCCAATCTCTATACACTCGTACCAGAAAAAAATGAATTCTCCTCGAGTTCCTAAATGTTACTTCAAAGGATTGAAGGAATTGGCAGGAGCATCATCAAATGTGAGACAAGTCAATGGATATCCTCCTCTGCTTTCTAGTCAGGCAGCAATGCTAAAATAAGCTCTTTACACATTCATTCAGATTTCTAGCCGCTGAACCAAGATGCAGGCGAAGTCCAATTGATGAGATGATGAAAGGCAAAGGTGGGTCTTCCATCCGCTTTAAAAGCAAATGATGTCAAACCATCACAACTTGAGCGCAGCCCACTCGCTTGCTATCCTGATCGGTATGCAACAGGCAAACAGTGTCCTGAAAGAACAACAAACAAAACAGTTGCAGATCACTAACCTTCCCAATTGAGAGCCAGAGGGGGCATGTTTACAGTTAGAATGCTCCTAAAGCAGAAGCTATTTCGAAATTTTGCTACAATGGTATGATTATCTAATCACCCTCCGTTGTAAAATAAAAAAAATGGTATCATTATCTAATCCACTGTGTTTTCAGGGTGGCGAATTATGGAACCCATCATGTCACCTTTCCAATACCAATCAACCGGGATCATGATTGTGTCAGATTTCAGACAAGCCTAGAGGGGTTTCCGGTTATTATACCAGTCCCAAAACACACAGCAGAGCAGGTGTCAAATGTCAATACATTTCTGCTGAAATCTTTGAATTGTATGAGCTTTCGACTTAAGTATCCACATCCATCCTAGAGATTTCCAATGCTCACTCCATTAATGAAGAAAGTAGAAACAGAAAGAATCTTTTGCTTCATATATAGCCAGGGCTGGCTAGTGAGCTATTATCTACATGCATAATAACCAAGTGAGTAGAAATATGTCTAAACATACAACAGCACCTCATAAGGACAATATTACATATGAACAATCATTACTAAACCTTCAAACATGTGCAGGACAAAGCATATGTAAATATGCATGCATGGTTGTTTATTTTACAGGTGGATGAGATAAATGGAAACGCATCCCAGTGTATGTAACATGCATCTGTATATATTTTACGTGCAATATGAAGATATATAGATGACTAGTAGTGTCTTAAACCTCTAGAATGTGTGATTATGTGAGTTGTTAATTTATTGATGGCCCCAAGCTTCATTGATCTGAATGATAGGCAGGCAACCCCACCATGGATGGGAACATTCAGAAAGTAGAAGATTGGGATATCAGTTATTTATCATCTTTAAGTATGCTTACTGTCTATATGAAGGCCCCAATTAAAGGTTTAATGCTGGAAAGTAGGAAGCTAACTAATTATCATCCTAAGTAGATGTTGGCATGTTCAAAGGACTGTCGACAATGGGCCCCTCAGGCAAGGAATTTTTGGTATTAGTAAATGTACAATTTCCTGAGGCTCGAGACAAAAGATAGCTATGAATGAATATCCCTTGTGCAGTTGAGAAAACTTACTCTCCATAGCAACTCAGAACCACGTTAAACATCCCGATGCTGCACTGGAGAACCACATCCCTTGCTATCATCTCTAGTGTCCACAAGCCCACTTTGAATGCTCTATTGGGACTCTGAAGCCACTGATTTGAAAAAACGTGCTACTTCCCTGTACAGCTGTTCTGCTTCAAATGGTTTTGATACATAACCATCCATCCCACACCTCAAACACTCCTCATGAGTTGCCTGAATTACATCAGCTGTCATGGCCAGTATGGGTATGTGCCAATGCGTAATATTTCTGTACGCATCTACTGATACTTCTCCAAGCAGGATAGAATTGTTAAATTCACGTTCCATATCTCGTATTATTCTAGTAGCTTCAAACCTGTGAGAATTTCAGCAGCACACAATGTTCAGAAAAACAGTCAGTAAAGATGGGTTTGGATGCATACCAAAGTGCTGATGGATTGAATATTAACACATAATTGTGTTTGAGTGAGCCTGGAACTTTAGGACTCTATTAGATTGGATCTGAATTTTTCTGACATTCTAAAACCACCATCTCCTAAAGAGGCAAATAATGGAAGACAGGTGAACTTCCATTCAATCATAATATCAAAACCAAATGCAACTTGGAATACATCCAACCTCACCCTTATACATACATTGTAGAACACACCAATCCATTTTTCTTTTTTGGAGAAACATAAAGAAGATTAGTACATACCCATCCATTTCCGGCATTTGAATATCCATGAAGCAAGCATCGAAGTAGTGGGGTGGCTTAAGCATTGTGATCGCCTTTTTCCCACTTTCGGCACAAGTTACTTGGGCCCCATACTTCTTCAAAGCCCCAGCGGCTACTTTTTGATTCACTAAATTATCATCCACCACTAGAATCTGCTTCCCATGCAGAAGGTGACGCAGAGACAGCGGGCGCTCTCCATTTCTACAGTTACCCTTGTTCCCGACACCCATGGCCCGCTGCAGTGACGCAGCCATCATACTGGCTCTGAGTGGCTTCATGATTACTGTAGGACTAGCAGCGCTGATCTTGTACAAGCAAACAGAATTTTCCAGAAGAAATAGTTTTGGACAGTCAGGCCGGTCATCCTTCCTGAACTTGTTAGCAAGAAGGGATGAGAGACTGACATCCTTAATCCAGGCTTCGTTTTCGACAATTACAATGTTGGTGGTAACTTCAGACCCAGTGCTTATGAAAGAGAATGCTTGATTTAATTCAGTGACCATCTCGACATGAATTCCAAGTCTTTGCAGATGGTACTTGGTCACCTTGGCACGGACCGGTCTAGGGTCCACCACCAATGCTGTCATCCCTCGAAATTCTGACGATAGGGAATCCGACTGACATTTTATCTTCTGGTGTTGCTGGTTTTTGTACTCGTTTGAATCGGCACAGCCATCTGTAAAGATGGCTGTGAATGTAAAAGTTGACCCAATCTGAGGCTCGCTGACGAATCCAATCTCCCCATTCATGAGACCCACCAAGCATTTGCTGATGCTCAGTCCAATACCTGTGCCCCCATGGATACGCGAAATGGAGGGGCCAACTTGCATAAATGGGGTGAAAACTCGAGATTGGGCTTCTCGAGGGATGCCCACACCAGTATCCTCAACAGATATGATTAGATTGATGAGCTCGGAGGAAGTAGGTGAGAAAGATGGCTGAAAGAGGGGTCCATCTCGATTGAACACCTTGAAGCTTTCCCAGCTGCGTCGTTTATCAACCACAGGCAAGCCACTCAAGGTCTTCAGTGGGGAAGTTTCTGTTTCAACTTCAATTGGCGCCAATACTTCCTTGAGGAGATGAACGGTGACAAAGATATGCCCTTTTTCCGTGAACTACAATACATGAAGAAACATAAAATGCTTGTACAGAATCATAATCCAAGCCATTCATTTTTTTTTTCCTTACTTTGTACAGAGAATGATTAAATAAAGGAACCTCTGATGTTGAATCTAACAAAACATCATTTCATTGCTCAGCCAAGCAACTGTACAGTGAGACACATTTCAAGAACCAGTCTAGTCTACTAAATCTGTTGGACAGCACACCGAATAGCCATGACCCCGAAAAAGTTATTATTGGGCCATTTTTTAACTGTCCATTTGGTTCCAACTTCTGTGGCCAGCAGATGGATGCATTAATTTATGAAATGGTCTGTGTTCCATGAAATTGACAAAGCATATGGACATTGTAGCGATTCATTCATGATGTTGCCCTACCAGATGAATTGCCTCATTTCATAAAAATGGACTCTCCTACACAATTTGCTTTTTAAACCAATACCGCAACTCATGGATTGTCCGATAACAAGGGTATCTGGTTGACAACGAAACAAAAACTTACTTTGATTGAATTTCCCATGAGATTTGTGATGATTTGCCGAAATCTTCCTGGATCGCCAATTAGAATTTCTGGTACTTGATCAGAGATGTACACCGCCAACTACTCTTCCCAATAGAAGTTTACGAATTCCACAAGTCAAGATAACAAAAACAATGAATTAAACTTCGATAACGCAATATGACAATGAATTTAATGAATAATAAAACATTGAAACTTATTACTTACCTCTATCCTTTTGTCTTGAGCCTTTCCCGAGAAAAGAGACAAAACGTCATCCAAAACTGCCCGCAAATTGAACCGTACAGCCTCGAGCTCAAGCTTTCCAGATTCGATCTTTGCCTGATCCAAGACCTCATTTATAAGTGACACCAGAGCCTTTCCACTGGCCTGGGCAGTTCTCACATAATCCTGTTGTGTTATATCCAGGTCTGTATCCATAAGCATCTGCAGCATGCCTGACATTGGTATAAAACACTTATGAGATGAGGATCACTTCAATAGTGGTTCCTCCAAATACAAGAACTCCATTATGACTTAAGATGTCACCTAAACCTTGAATGGGTAGAGTAATTCTGTCAGAAAAGATGGTTGGGAGGCAACAAAATCAGAAACCACAGAAGGTGGTTTTGAACTGTTTCCCATAAGGCAGTAAATGGACCCAGATTACCCAATTACCCAAAAGATCCAAAAATTCAGGTCTGGACCCTCTTTGGAACCAATTGACAGGGTTCTGTAACGACCCAGGCCCGTTGTCCACATGATATTGTCCGCTTTGGCTCATGGGGTTTCAACCCAATCTTGCTGCACGGTTTTAAAAGGCCTCATGTGGGGTTAAGGACAGGTCACGCACTATAAGCCCAGGCTCAGTACTTGGATATTTCCAATGTGGGACTTGGACAAAGTTTCACGGTGCTAACTGAAACACTCTACCCTTCCCCTGCAGATTCCCCTTTCTTGGCTCACAGGAGCACTTGACCTAGTCTTAATTCAAGGGATTATCCAGGCGGATTGGGGTCTCACGGGTCTTTACTTGGATACCATTTACTAGGGATGCCCGACTAACCTACCCCACCTAGTACCAACCTGACCCATGGCGGGTGCAGGAAATGTAAAACTAAACCAACCCACGAGAGGTACAGGTTTGGTTGGTTTGTACTAGTCATCCCATACTAATTTTCTTTTAAAAAGCATTGAACCTTTCAATATAAAAAACACTAACTTGTATACACAATTCATTAATGCATATGCAACTTAGTCATAGACGGGGCTTTGTAACAGACAAAATCTCCCCAAATCCGACTTAGGTCAACATATATGAACTCATAGCTGCCCCAAACCCAAGAAAACCAATACCAAACATGCTCCTAATAGGGGCAGGTTAGTAAGGGTCATCCATTTGGCCAAAGCCATTGTCATCCCGACTGTTCGCCCAAATGTTCAAAATATATATTCCCACTTCTGTAATACAAAAATATTATACATATATTTCGGTATGGGTCAAGTCCAATTGAATACATGGGTGTTGGGTCCAGATGCCACCAGTAGCCTAACTGAGCCCAACCTTGGTTAACAGCCTTATTTGCCAATTTTCCTAACCCAAAACAAAAATCAGTGGTCAAGCTGATTTTGATTATGGGCAGTAAAGGCAGGAACTAATGTGGTTTCCAATTTTCTTTCTGCTCCAAATTCACAGAAAAATGGATGATTCCATGCTAAAAAATCACAGTGCAAGCAATTTAGGGCCCACAACCTAAAACAATTAATTAGCTGGGTAAAAGAATCAAGTATAGTTTGTCTATATAGAACTGTGCTGCTCACACTCTTGATTCAGTTTTTACACTTAAATTGAAAAATTGGGCAATAATATCATGCTTGTTTCAGAGTGCCCACAGTACATATGTTTTAACTTCTCGAACTGACATCTTTCAACTAATAAGAAAGAATAATGACAGGATAATTTGAGCCGAGTTTTTTTATCACTCACCAAGAACACCATTCATAGGAGTCCTGATCTCATGGGAAACAGTAGCAAGGAACTACAGAAGATGAAATAGCTTGGTTAAAATAAAGTTACAGACTGAAAACGGAAATAGAGAGTAAAAACTTTAAGGCAGTACAATTCTATTTACCGTTAGGATCAAACCTACATAAAGATTATCTTCGGGTGTGTTCAAGTGAACCCTAGATTAAAAGTGGACTGAGTACTTTGGCTGACTAAATGGTTATAGACTCTGTTGTGCTTGATGTAGTGAGAAAATTTGACAACATAGTAGGTGGGGAGCACCTTTTTTCCCACTTTACCACTGTAAGTCATTCTAAAAAATGTTAGTTTAGGGCAAAATCAGACAACTAGTATTCTGCCTGATCTGATTTTTGCTTTCCACAATACCCCTAAAATGCACGACAGGATGGATAACCATCCACTCTGCCAACATATTCAAGATGACTTCAATATGGCATACACTCAAAACACACCATCATACAAGGGAAATATTAACTTATGAAAAGCATAGATCAAATACCTGTGATTTTGCAACATCTGCTACTTCGGCCCGTTTTTTGAGCTCCATCATCTTACGATAATCATCCTCCACTTTTGTTATGCGATTCATTGTTGCATAAAATATATACCCAATCAACAAAGCAATCACGAGAACTCCAAACGACGACAATATCTCCAGCCATGGCAATGGTGGCTTATGCTTAAATCTGTTACACGAACAGTTAACTTAGAGTACACTCATTTCTTTGTCATCAATCATGAAACCTATGCCTAGAACTATTCAAAAGAATAAAGAAGAGCTTCGGTTTGGTGCCCTGGTCAAGTAGATCTCATATTCTTCAACCAATGAGTCCAGAGGCAAGCAACCATTGCATAAAGAATATTGTATACCAATGTAAAGGAGAGGTTAACATATTTATTACCTGCAACGCATTTCGTGCTTTCTAAATGGGTCCCCGAAATTCAGGGGGCTGATGTGGCATATACCGTTGTTGGATACATTAAAACCGTACATGCTAATTGGGTCTGAAGCATTCGTTGTGTCATACACGTTCACAACAATCGTTTGTTTGCTTGCAAGTTGGTGAAGTAACTTTTCCACCAGTGATTCTATATCAAAAATTCCACCCAAGTACCTGCTCCATCATGGTTACACTGAGATCATTCTTAACTAATTTAAAGCTTGAATGAAACATTCAATCATATCCTTAGACTTAATTCATTGCATGACATCTATCTGAATGAGAACAGCAAATGTTCAATCAGATCATTTGATCTACAAGATAACAACACAAACTCTAAATTGGCACCAACTATTTGGATCCAAACCATTCCTGGTCCCTAAATGCGAGATATCTCAATAATCTCTCCCATTCAATTATCCCAATTATACAAGTGTTTTTTCTTCCTTAAATTGTGTATCACTAGCTATAAATGCCCATTTGCAACTCACTACCATATAGCTAGAATCATCCAAAAAAATAGATAATGAGAATGACTCATCCACCCAAAACACAAACGCCCCCACCCCCCACCCTCTCCCGCATTTGGTGGGCCAGCCTTATGCCATATCTGGTAAAATAACAAAGAATATGCCAATTTTTAATCATTAAGCATAATATTAAATCACTACATGATTTGAGTTACAGAAAATTAAGAGGGCAGTAAGCAGCATACTTACCCATCAGTTGCTTGGATACGCTCATTTGGCGTTGCGTTTGATGGAAGTTCCGACTTGTAGACAGCAAATGTCAGAATAACACCAAGACGTTTTGATTTCAGTAGCCTGAAAGGAGGACTGAGCACCCCCTTTCCTGATGCTCTGGCTCGCAAGACATTATCACGATCTTCCTGTAGAACAGCATATCGTGAAGTCTAAAGTTCATAAGCTCAATATGTGCAAAACAACTGTATAAAGTAACAGTCAAAAGAATATCAATGTAGCATTGCCAGCGGTTAGCTTTTCTACGCCAAGTGTTAGGTTTTCTTTCAGATGCTACCCGAAAGGAAACCCTTAGTCCTTTGGGCGAAAATGAAAATGCAATAATAGAAAACAACTTGCTGCAAATTCTATTCTAATGCTACCTCAAAGGCATGCTAACACAATGGGAAGCAACCCGGCCAAAATACCACCATAAATGCTGATGGATCCAAATCCAAACAGACCCAAAGATAGCTGAGTCTATCATACTCTAAGAAATTGGCAGAACACATTAGTACAAGTTTGATTGCTTATATGTCTTTTCCCTTTACTCATAGGTAAGTGTGAAGTTCAAACTTCTGATCAGAGAGTTATTCAAATGAGGCGGTCAGTAGACTCAGTACTAACAAAAAGGCTTATTTAATTCTGCTACTGATGATGATGGTGATGATGACAACAACTGGATGCAACAAAACAATTTACGTTGAATTTATTTAGTACATTGAGAGATCATTACCAAATATTTTTTGTGTGTGTGGTGGGTTGGGGGGGCGAGAGAGAGAGAGAGAGAGAGAGAGAGAGAGAGAGAGTAAATGCAATTTATTTTGAATTGATTAGTAAATTGAGAGATCAGTACCAATTGGGGGGATAGATACCCACCTAGAAGCATTACATTAATCAACATATCGCGACTTACATGTGATTAGCAGATCTATGATCTTGTAAGACATTACACAAGGAAATTAATGGTGTGTTTGGATGTACCCAATTGAAATCAGCTTGATAATTTATTCTGCTTTGTTCGTTTGGGAGACAAAGAAACGAGATATTACATTCCAGATTTTTCCCCACGTTCCCCCCATATAAACACCTCGACCAATTATTCAATTGTTTGTAATTTGTAATATACAATGCATCCAAATGCACCCAAAATCAAAATCAGTCACATACTTTAAGGATGGCAAATTGATGTTTGTAAATTGGGTTGTGATAATGCTTAGAAAGGTTTTTTCCAACTTTAAGCCATGATTGTGACAATTGCTTTTCTAACTCTTGATAAGAGCATTACTTCACTCAAACCCAGCTTAGTCACAGAGGCACAGACACATGCAAATCCCCTAAAAGAAAAGAAAAGAAAAATAACACTTTGTCCTGTTTAGAGAACAAGATCCTCATGAGCAAGGGCACCTTTGGAGCCCAAAGTTTGGCCAGACAGGTACGATACTGTTCTGTCTAAATTGATATTATGTTCCTTTCCAGGTCCAAAAAGGGGTCAAAGAATGGGATCCTGCATAATATTCACATTCCCTGCCACCCCAAACACAGATGCGAAAAAAAAAAAAATGATTGCTTTCACGGTTTCACCACAAGATTTGCCTCACAGTAGATTTGGGGTACATCCACATGCAACCTACAACTTAACTAAAACTTAAGCTAACAAGAAAGATGAAGACACCAATAGGGAATTTTCACCTTTCCAGACAACATATCGAAAGAGACCACATGCTTAACAGTGTCCTGTGCAAAGATAACAGGAGCATATTCATCTTGAATGGGAGATGGTGCATAAGTTTCAGCGGCAAAGTCATCCTCCCGAACAGGGGATTGTTCTTGGGTATCCATCTGTTTGATAGTCCACCCCTGCTGCTTCTCAAATTGCTCTCTTTCTGAGTGAAGCACCCGCACGGCATATGCCACACCACTCGTCAGTGGCCTCTCAAAAGCAGTTCTCTCCGTATATCTAGCAAAAGTCATCTGTAGGTATGGCAAGTTAGTCCGCAATATGGTAAATCAGGGACAAAGCATTTGATCCATACTATTCAGTTAAATAAGCTCAATAAAAAATTGAAAAAAAAAAAAACACTCCATATTAGGCAAAATAAAGACACAATTGCATCTACCCCATATATCACAAGGTCAGAATATTTCAGCACAATGGACGGATAACCATTCTACTATGTGATTGAGGGCAGCGTGGCAATCAGAAACCAGATTAGTTGGATGTTGTTCAGTTTTTCCACCACAGAGAATTAGAAGAACCAGCCACCAATAAGGATTTAGGTTGAAGAGTCAGAAGAACAGTATTTCACCTAATGTGATTGCTAAATTCTACAAAGCCATGATATCCAAAAGGCCCCAGTTGCAGAGTGGCATAAATTACAATCCATCTACCAAGATATTCAAACTCACTGTGAGTTTGAGAACATCCAATTACAGCCTTGATCCTGTCATTTCCAAAACACAAACTAATTTCACTAGCTTCCAGCAATTGGGCATATGGAGAAGGTCAAATCAATAACTTGAGAGGAAAAATAAGATCATACTGCTGATTAATTCAAATTTCCCAGAACACGAGAACTACCCAATCAAACAGGCACTTGCAACACAACTTAAAAAAAATATGCATCAAAAGCACTTCAATTTGTATGACAAATGAAAAAAGAAGAATACAAAAAAGGAAAACAAAATAAACAACATCAAAACAAAGGGAAATTGAAGTACCTGATCAATGGCAGATGGGTTCTTGGCATGGTGAAAGGTTGAAACCAAGATGGACAGAGCTTGAACATGATTCATGCTCACATTAAATTGGTCTTGCAGCATCCTAGCGCGCTCGTCACACATGCTTGCAAGTGTCTCTTTCCTCTTTTCAACCGTTAGGGAATTCAAATACCAAAAAATTGACAAAGATCCCAAGATCGAAGCGAGCATCCATGCAACCAACACATTCCGCCACCAGGTCTTCCTGACCTTCTTCGACCCCATATACTGATAGTAATGGTAGATCCTCCATCCTCTTCCAAACAATTTCTCCCACAATTTGAACCAAATCTTCATCCTATCACTGAGAAAATCAGCCTTCTGCTCCATTACTTCACCATCAATAAACCAAATCATGTGGATCTCGGAGAATATCCAACAGCATATCATCAAAATGAGACACCCCACCTTCAAATCAGAACTAAATACATTAATACAACTTAGCAGAAGACAGTGCAAACTACAAACATAGTTATATACAATTTCCATGTAAAATTACCATAAAATCTTCAGGAGTAGCCTGACCATAACCTCAACCCATAACCCAAAACCCCCCAGAATAAGAAAAACCTCAAAAAGTTCCCAGCTTGTTTCATTTAAAAATGGAAGAAAAGCAACCTGTTTTTGTATTTTTCTTTTCTAATCTACAAAACTTCAAGCAAGGTGAGAACCACCCAAAACACCAAAAACCAGAAAACGAGAAACCCTCTCAACAGAGAGACTAAAAACCAATGAAACAAAAAACGCAAATAAGAAAAGCAGCTCTGATACCTAGTTTCTTAAAAGTCTCTGAATTTTCTGAGAAATACTCAAGAACATCCTAAAATCAGAAAGAAAGAAACATGAAACCCCATTAACTATAAACACTGAAGAAAGAACAGTACCCTAGAAATCTTCTCCCTTTCTCAAATCTTTTAAGTAAATTTCCAAGAAAAACCCATCAACAGCACTAGTGATCTACACCTCCAAACCCCACAAGAGATCCAAACCCCCAACAGAAGGAGAGGGAAAAAAAAAAAGGAATCTTCTTTCCAGGTGGGTCTTCCAGAACTACAAAATCCAAGCCATTCAAATAAAGAAACAAAGTCCAAGAAAACCCCAACAAAGATTCAATTTTTAAGCTATCAAATCACAAACCTAGCATAAAAGAAGAGGAACCCAAGAAAGAATCTGTCAGAAATCTCAGTTTCCTAAGCTTTTAAGACCCCCCCACCCCCAGAAATCAAACCGGAAGCAAAATCATGAAAACAGGCATGTGGATGTTAGATGCTGTGCTCTGCTGCAATAGAAATAGCAGTACAAGAAGGATGAGGAGGAGAAGAAGAAGAAGCAAGGTATTAAGAAGTCTGGTGGATTTATGGGCTCTGTGAAAGCAGATTCTGTAAAACCAAATGATGGGAATTTGGTGGGGGAGAAATGTCTGGTGGCATAGGCCATTATCTACTACCCCAAATGATAAAATACTGGAAAGAGACGAGGGGTGTTGTGATAAAATGACATAAAATAAAGGGGCAAAAGGGGAATCTCTCCACTCAGCAGAGGCCACTGCTTTTTGGAGTGTTCCCATCACATCAACCAACCAGTGTCCAACTTCTACACGCTAACGAAGAGCTGTTCTTGCAGAACTGGCCAATGTTGACGAAATTGCCCCCTCTTGTGACCTGATATTTCAGGAAAGGCCAACAGGCTTGTCGGGTCTTTTGCTGCAAGTGCCCATCCTCTCCGGCAATTTTACTGAAAAGGGCTTGGCTTTGGCAGGATCTGGTGCACCTCGGGTGGATGTTTTTAAATGGATAAGTTTGGTTGTAACTTGGAAGTCTTGCATACATACAGGATACAGCACAAGGACAATTATAGTTGCTGCCTGCAGTAGCCTTATCTCTGTCAGTAGCGTTGATGTTAAATTACAGTCCAACAATCAAGAACTTAGAAATTCTAAAAACTCATTAGGCCAAAGGATATTTTAGAAGGTTGGCATTCAACTTTGTAACAACCAAACATAGAATTCCAAATACTTGACAGAATTTGACACAAGCATAAATCTCCAATACCCATAATTCTGATAAAAATCACCTCTGAACAAACTAGCTCCTATTGTAAATTTTACTATACAAATAAATGATCTGATAGGCAAAAGTCCTATTCTGGCCATTTGGAAAGAGGAGTGTGGGGAAGATGACAGGAAATATAAGCACCTAGGAGATGATTGATCGGAGGAGATATAACTATAAGCACCCAAAAATCATTGTCATTTTTGTCTAAGACACCCAAAAGAAAATCATCAAAATCAAATAGGCAAAGATTGTCCAAGCAGATATGGATTCCAAGTTTGGAAGTCATCTTCTGTGAGGCCCAATTTTGGGCAGTGTGGATTGCATAATGTATACATGGCACATGTATGGATGAGAGTCATGAGACCATAAATTTCTGTGTTTTTTTTTTTCGAGCGAGACAAACATGGAAGGATATGGCTCCGCTGAAGTACCTCATTTAATACATGAGGAGATAAGTGAAGATTGGTAGGAGTATGAAATTCATGTGCATCACAAAATAAACCTACGCGTGTACTGGAAAGAAATTAATTCAAAGGATCAATCTACGGCCCCATTATTTATGGGGCACATACCAAAAACAGTCACACAGATGAAACCATTTTTCAGCTACATAAATGGAAGATGTTGAAAGCTCAAAACCAAAGAAAAAGAAATATTCATTGATCAGTGAGCCTCAATCGTCCAATAAATCTGATTTTTCATCTTCAAACCAAGGGATGGTGGATGTCTTGGGTTGGGGACTGTTTAGATTGAAGTTTCTTGCACAATTGCCACCTATTCAAGGATGCGCTTGCACATGAAAGTCCCATACTCTTGCGGAGTAGCAAATAATCTCTCATGGGCAAAGTAGATGTACCAGCAGTTCAATAAAAATTGGAGCAATCAAGTGTTCCAATCATTGTTGTAGGCAACACATTTTCTGGTTTGTGTTCAAAAACTCTTTCTAATCGCTTGAAAAGGATGAGGGACATCACAACTATGAATTCCCAAGAGGTGGCCCACTCATCAAGTGGTCTACATCCAACCTCACATGAATGGGCCATGATCAGCGGGTTTAGTATCATTTAGTGCACTATAGCTACATTGTAAGATACTCATTCATCCCTAGGATCTTTGTCCTCTGCATAAGGCAATTATCTTGAGTGATCATAGCCAATGATCTGGGCAAGAGAAGAATCAAGGATGGTGGGATGATCTTAGTCTTCAAGAATTAAGAGGGAGTGATGGCTTAAGATCAGCAAGATTTTACACTTGCCCATGTAAGATTGCGGCCTACCAAATCAATGGTCTTGATCACCCTAGTAACTAACTTTAGCCTTCAAGTAATGGGGGTGATACTGTCCATTCAGCACCCATCTCTAGCTAGGCTGGCAACCACCTATCTTTAACCTTTAAAGGGCCCATCTGTTCGGCAAAGACTAAAGAGCTTTGGACTCTCTCCTTTCTTTTGTTTGCTTCTATGGGATATGCCTAAGTTGAGGGGTTCTTTATTTCACTCTATATGCAGTTGTCATTCAACTTTAAAAACCACACATTTATAAAGTGAAATGATCCATTAGAAAACAAAGGCAGTGGTAACAACCCATGAATGCCACTACTGTTGGATCATGATTGGATACTACAAGTCATGGCTCCACTGCAAAGCCTTTTCTAACTAGACAAAGGTATGGTGGGGCCCCACTTGATATCATCATCTGATCAAGGTCAGATAGTGATGAGACTCATGCATGTTTCCCCACAAATTGGTTTCTCTTTAGTAAATCCTTATTCTTGTAACAAAAGAAGGACTATAGTCTAAAATCTCCTGTAAACTCAGACAACCAACACAATTATAAGGTTGAATGACTCTCATTTTATGGTTTTCCATTACTAAATTCTTGCTCTTGTTGTTGCAGTAAAAGAAGGGTTTAGTCCAAAGTCTCCTATGTGAAACAACCAACACAATTATAGGTTAAATGTCTCTTTCTCTAGTAGGGACCCATGTTGGCCTACTCCAACTATAAATGGTGAGATAATTAACTGCGCTGTCAATTATGTCACTTTGAGAGCCCTTTAAGGTGGAAAAAGGAAATATATATAATGAAATAATGTGTCAAAAGTGATGTCAATGATAAAAATCCGTACTCATTCCATTAAGATTGCTCAAAGAGAGTGGGCTGCAGTTTGCAAGTAATCCTTGTGGCATATGATCACCATTTGTACCCTCCTTTGCAGACTACCTAGAATATGCAAGGTAATTCATGGTAGGATGTGGATGAAAAGGTCTCATTGCGAAATAAGCATTGGAAAAAACATCAACTGTCATACTAACATTTGATTTAATGGTCTAAGAGTTTAACAAAATTTATATCTTTTTTCTTCGAGTTCAATCCAACTTTAGATATAGATTGGATGAGTGTCAAACTATGAGAGGAAGGAGAGGAGGGTAGTATATATGTTGAGGGGTTTAGATGATTACAATACTCTTTAATTAGATGTGGTTATAGGTGCATTAGAAAGAGAAATTTGGTGAAGATTGATGTATGATGATTAAAGTTGGAAACATGTGCTACAATCAATCGTCCTAATCACTAACGATGAGATAATCTACTCAAGATAATTATCTTAATATAATACTTTATTGATGTACTATACTAGTACGATCCTCTCCCCTCAAAACAGTATTTTGCATGATTGACTCCGATAGTTATTTGATTACTTTAATATGCGAAAAAGAAATAAAAAGGTGCTCACAGGATGAAAGTTATTATTCAAGCTAGCATCTTATTATTATCTCAAAGGATACAAACAAAGAGCATGTTTGCTCTATGTAATTGAATACCTAATATTGCAGTTTTATGAGTGGTTAAAAAATAAAAAACTAAAGTTGAATATCCCCGTTTGGTAACTTGACTAGTAAAGTCATCCTAAACATCACATGAAAAGCACTTTTTCTCAAAACTCCCTCCAACTTTTCCAACAAAAAGTCAAAAAGTAACCACATTTATTAACTAAGAGACAAAAAAAAACTCCATTTCTCATACCAAAAGTCAACAATATTCCATCCCATACAACTAAAAATAAAATACCATCATAACCCACTACATATTTTATTCATACTTTTCATTTCACTTCACTCCACTTAACTTTAATAGTAAAATGCCAAACGGGCATGAAGAACCATCAAATAATCTATCATTTGACAGATTTTGAATCAAGAAAAAGACGAGAAATAAATACTCAGCCACCATTCTATTAAATTCAATATCTAGAAATGTCAAGATTTCATCTACATCTCGATTTTATATCATTCACCTCTAACCTATTTAATAACCGTTTCCTTAATTTTATTTTACCGTAAAATTTAATTTATTCAGGTCGTATATATTTTATACAAATGAAAAGTAAACTAAAAAAAATGCATTGCTTTATCTTTTTCCTCTTTTTACCAAAGACATATCCATGGTGGATTCCATTGATGAATTGATCCCATAAACACATAATAGCGTCAACTTCCTTTCCAATGAAAAAAAAAAAAAAATTTAACTTACCCAAAACTGGCATAGGACACCCAAATTGCAGACACCAACTTGAACCAGCAAGAAACAAAAGCCGAAGAAAAAGACAAATGGCAAGGGTCCGACTCCGACACATAAAGAAAACGAGGGGGTGGGAGAGGTTTTTATAAATATCAATAGTTATCTGATGTCTAAAATTGTAATTATCCTCAAGCCCCAAGGGCCTTTCTGCCAATAAAGCAAACCAGTGGCAATCTCGTTTATCTGCAAAAGGATAAGGTATATTTACAGTTAAGCCCCTGCATTTAATACATACACCCGCCGCGTAGTACCTTTTGCACTGTTTTCACGGGAAAACGACGAAGGAAAAGCTCGTATGCGACAAAAGAGCAGGGGGTGAGAATGTAAAAACCGAGGGGTAAAAATGTGAGATCTCAATGAGAGGCTCGTCGTGACATGATTAGCCCATCACGAGCCATCCCGCTTCGGTGTCTTCCCGCGGAGAAAGCGACCTGCCACGTCATCAGGACTTGCGAATGGGAAGCTGACACGTGGAGGATTCTGAGCATATGGCAGTGGAAATCAAGAAGGCCTGGAGACGATGATCTTAGTGGACACGTGTCGGACAGGGGTAGACAGACGTCGATAAAGAGTAAAAAAGAAAGGCAGTGGCGGAATCTTGTCCGTAACGGATCGGGCGTGTCGGATGGAAGGGTTCTAATGCTCTTATGCTTTCCCAAGCGTGCGGAAAACAAAATGTTAGATTTTGTCAAATAAAATACACCAAAGTTAGAAATATTCCATTCTCTCTCTCTCTCTCTCCCCCTCCCTCTCCCTCTCTTTGGATTTTTTTTTTAAAGAGTGTGGTTTGATTAATCAAATACAATATCCCTACTTTGATGAGATGATTATTTTAGTAACTATGATGAAATCTGATCCTATCTTTTATACGGAAGAGGACATTTGGCATGCCTGTGGGGCTTATTGGACGCATCAAATATATTGAGGATTTGTAGCTGGACCACTGCTGATGTTGAAATCTATGGAATATTTCTAATCATCAATATAATTGGAAGAGCTGAGTATAACAATTTAAATCTTAGTTTTTCATAAAATTAGAATATTGGACTGGACAAATAACAACTCTAAGTAGGATTTGATGAAACAACAAAGATGTTTTAAAACCAACAAAAAAGTAATATTTAAAATGAAATTAAATTTGCTAGATTTTTTACAGCGTGTAATCAATCCTTATAATTCTCTATTAATCTTTTAATGTCTAAGATAGTTCCTCATCTTGGACGAATTTATTTAGGACACAACTTTCAAATTAATTATAATTAAAGGCTATAATCTTTATTAAATATTTTATATGTTTTTACGTATGGATTTTTTGTGTTTTTAGAGGAATTTGCTTTTACGATGGTCAATATGGTAATGCAACTAAGTGAGGACGTTACCTTTGTTTGGAGCAACTTATTCATCATTCATGTAATGCATCACTATATATGTTAGCAATTGACCAAATTTTACTTTGATTGAAGTGATGTGCAATGTTGGATTGATTAAATGCATATTGTTCAGATTTGGGTAAGAAAGATATGATCAACTCAATCCTATACACAATCAGATGAATTATATTACTCTAATTGAAGTGAGACTAGAGTTAATTTTATGAAAATTGGTGGCACGTGATATATATGAGCAAGCAAATATGATTGTACATTGTTAAATCATGTAGTTAGCTAACAAGAGCATAAAATCATTTTTTTCTTATTTTGTTGAGATATTTTTCCATTAGTCATGAATTCTTAAAATCCTTCTATATATATATATATGTTCCCGAAATAAAATCTTGATTTTCAAGATTTGACTCTGGATCAACTACAACACAAACCGATACTTCTTGCCAATATTATTAAATGCTAATAAATATTAGCTGCATAATTTTATTTCTTAATCAAAAAATGAGAGGCCATTCCATCTGTCATCTAATGCATTGCACATCAGCTAGCTGATATTTGCAACCATGTAGGGTATGGTTATTTGGCATAAAGCAGAAGTACGTTATGAGATACGATCAAAATATACTTTTCTCTGTGTGTTTAGTACTCACTGATAGAAGAGATAGATTACACAACTCCATGAAAAACTCACATGTCCAACATCTTTTCCTCGGGACCTCAAAATCCCTATAAATGTAGATTTTACTTGGCACTTTTTAACCATGTATGTAATAACAAAAGGTTTTCGTACCAAACAGTTAATTTACATGTATATAAGAAAAAAAAAAGTATTTGTATAATTACATATATATATAAGTAAACTTAGTAATTAATCTCAAGAGGTTGGCCGAGTGATCAGGACCACGGTTCCTTCTTCTTTCGGAGCTAGATGTCATAGTATCGACCCCCGGTTACCCCCTCTATAGGAACCGAAGGTTGAGTTCTCCATCTTCTGGAGCTAGAGGTATTGATATTGACCTCCGGTTCCTCCCTCTTCAGGAATCGAATGTTGAGTTCTCCATCTTCCGAAGTTAGAGGTCTTGGTTTCTCCCTCTTCAGGAATCAAATGTTGAGTCTACTTGTACTAGGGCCTAGGATTTTACACGGCTTCTCCCTAGGCCCGGAGGGAATAGTTCAGCCCAAAGAGTTGGAAACCCTTCGTTAGCAAAAAAAAAAACTTAGTAATTTAGAAACCCTCTTAAAAAAAATTAGTAATTATGATTAGGGTTGTGTACTCCCAAGTGACATAAAAAGTGGTAGAGAAAATGATAAAAAGTAACATACGGTCCGACCAAGTCATTATCCATGTAAGTTTCTTTCCTTGTAAAATAAAATGGTGATAATGTGATGGAATACCATCATTTATTTATTTTATATATAAAAAATAGTAAAGCAAATGCACTATGCAAAAGCATGTTAGGTGGTTGTTTTTTATTTCAAGAGAGTTATTAAGCCTACGTACCACTTTTATCTTCCTATAAACTAAACTATATATATATATGAAATGGACGTCAACATCTCTAGTGAGTAAACAGATGCGTGCCTTTGCTGCCTTTGTTTTCTTTTTTTTACTTCTTTTTTTGAAGTTTGCTTGTGGTTCTCTCAATTGGTGTAAAGCATTTTATTTGTTGAAATTGTTACCAGAGTCCCGGAATGTATGCATGCAGAGAGGACCCACAGATCAAACTATGGGCAGTCGGGGGTTGAGAATATGGAGCCACCCAATCCTTATATTCTCCATTCTTGATCCTGGTGGAAATGGTTCATGGTTTCCAACTGAATTCTGAAGTTGTGGATTTGAGTCATGTTACCAATGAAGACAAGGTCTAGCATTTCACAATTTAAGCTGACAATAAAATCAGATAATG
Organism: Litsea cubeba; assembly: GCA_012931725.1. NCBI lineage: Eukaryota > Viridiplantae > Streptophyta > Magnoliopsida > Laurales > Lauraceae > Litsea > Litsea cubeba. The sequence goes on from CM022946.1 coordinate 16,525,406, forward strand.
AAGTCGAGATACACCGATATTGTTGGCAGAATTGGCAATAAACTTCTTTCCTTTGGATGATGCTATCCATTATAGGAGCTGATACTGATACTCGGGACTCAACCCTAATCCAACCCTTTTTTTTAACCAGATGAAAATGTGGAGCCAAACACATAATTATTTTGTTAGGAACTGCCACATTCAAGTATATTGAACATTGTATTGATGGAGAGCATCTCACTATTTTGTTTTTATATTTAAATCTTGTGTGTGTAAAGCATAATAATTCATGTTTTTCCTTTCCCCTTTCATCTCTCTAGGTAGGATTTCAGGTAGAAACCCATAGTTTTAGTGGAAAAGAGAGGTGTGATTTTTATTTTATTTTATTTTAGTGAAACTCGTTCTTCTCACCATGTTGTTATCCACCTACTACGTTGGTTGGAATAGTAGTTTTTCTTTTCCTTTTGGAGAAGGTTGTTTCTTTCTTCACTATTATTTTTCCATTTTGGAGTTGGCCCAAATCAAGATCTCTCTTGAGAAGGACCTATGTCTGTGGGTCGATCCATATGTTGTACGTGATTTAATTAACTACATTTAGGTCTTGAAGCTAGAGTTAATCATGTGTTCTGACATGTGTCAATTTTATGAGAGGCTTCTTGTGATAAAAATATGTAAGAAGGTACCCTATCAGTATCCTAAGGTAGATGGTATGGAAGAATCAATACCCATTTCCTTTCTGGTGATGAAGGGATCTTACAACTCACTTTTATTATTTCTTTCTTAATTATATATATACTTGTTTTATAAAGGTTTGGAGAATGCAGCAATCACTAGGATTTGCTTAATCCTCCTTTCTTGAAAGGAAGAACATAAATTTTTTTTTTCACACATGAATACTCTGTGATTACATGCAAAGATAAAAGTAGTTTTTAATTTCTCCCCGTAAATACTTACACACACACCCTACCCAAGTCCTTCGATATCAATTACAACAATCAATAATTGATCCTTAATTATTTTTAGGAAAGGGGGAGGTGCATTGCCATTGAGCTACCAGCAAATTGAGAAATTAAAAGTAATTCTCTTCCATGATTTTCTATGAAACTCTTTCATGTAACTAATTCCATCTAAGATTTCTAGTACTTGCCTGAATGAAGGGGGATGATTTTTTAGTTGTAATTAGTTCTTATTTTAACTAACAATCTTAAAGTCTCGGATCTGATGGAATGTAAGCTAATGCCTACCCTCTTCTTTAATTAGTTCATGGGTCCAATAGGCCCCACCAAATGACCCCATATTTCTTAGACATAAATAGGTATATACCTAGTGTTTTGTAAGTTGAAAACTCTTATTAGCACACCTCATTAGAGCACTTATTTTCTCTCTAATTTGTATTGCATTGACTAATTTCATAGTTGAAATCTTTTACTAATAGACGTTTCCATGTTGTCACCACTTGTTGATTCACATGAGACTGACTGACCTTTTGTGTCGTTAAAGCCCTTCTTATTATTCACAGTCTCAACATCCCATGAAAAAATATGATCTCCAAAGTGTCATACACGGTTAGATTGATTAATATATATAAACACATTAAAGAAAATGTACGGTAACATTTAATTTAACTTTCATGCCTTCATCAATCCAATAATACCATCACTCCAGCTAAAGTAAAACTTGACGCCTTCATCAATCCAATAATATTATCACTCCAACTAAAGTAAAACTTGACCCACAAAATCGAAAATGTTGTGGGAGTTTGGAGTGAATGACTTGAATCTGAACTCCACCCATTTGTCAATTGGCTGGAAAATAGACCAGCCAAACCCAACCCACTAACAAGAAAGAGTCAACCCAACCCTAATTACCGAGTCTGGTTGAGTTGGTGAATTGTGAATTGGGTCAGGAATTGCCATGGCCACCCATATCTCACATGGGCATCCCCAGTGGGTTTGGTGAGAGGGACCATGATTAATAATAACTCAAGGAAACCTAATAGAGGGCAGGTTGGTAGCACTACCAGCCACCTTAAATGGTGGTCCACATAAAGGCTGGGACAGATATTATGTGTACGATGATTGGAACTTGGGAACTGCTCATGCATGCCTCAAAAGGCTACAGTCTAAAAACAACTCCAAAGACCATAACTAATCCTGACCATTCGAATTAATGGCCCATAAACACATGCATCAAAAGCAATATGAGCAGCAATCAGCTTGAATTGTTTCCCACCATGGCCCATCCACAGTGAGGCCTACGGCCATGAATTACAAATGGATACATCATAATTTGTTCACAAATGGTATGCATATATAAATATACTCACACATATTGATATCAATTTTTTTTTTTAGGACTTGTGTGTAGTGTGCAAAAGTGGATGTGTGAGTACTTACCAGAGCAAAATACAAACAAAATTTTTAATAGCATTATGCAACATGTGATTTGCATATAATGTGGCTAGCTATTTAAAACAAATATTATAAAAACTGAAGAAAAAATAGTTTTATATTAAATAAAATCTAATATGATGAACTGAAAAATTATATTTGAAATAGGAAGAAATATTATAAAATCTTCGAGATAGATATATATACCCCTTGAATAAAATTGTAGATACATGTTGAAAAAACATAAAACAACAATTTGATAGCATACCAGTCAACTAGGGTTTCATTGGTTCATAAGCTAGCTCGAGCCGAGGCTCATTTAGTTTGACCCTAATCGAGGTGGACTTAATTTATTAGAGTCCTGGCTTGAACTTGCCCTAACATTTTAAATTAATATCAGCCCAAGGTCGCGTCCCAGTTCAACTCCTTAATGCAATACAATTGGAATCCTAGGCATGCCATATTCCCTTGTTGGAGAGCTCTTTGTTTCTCTCACCTCATCCGAAGTCTACTTCCCTCCACCAAGAGCAGCATCACCTCACCCGAGGGAGGGATCCATTCCCCTATAACTGGGTATCAAAAAAAAAAAAAAAGAGTAAATAAATATCCAACTCTATTATCCAAAACCCTTACACATATACGCATTCTAAAAAATTATTGTCCTCAAATCTTCAAAGAAAATTATATAATTTCCAAACGTATCTGTAGGGGTGCCCATGGGCTGCGCTTGATATATAATATGGGTCATTTAATATATCAGCTAAGTTTGTATTAAGTGATAGAAAGCCCAAAGCCAAGCATAGCCCGGCCTGAATAAGGGGTGCTTGTAATTTAGTGATAACTTATCCAAACAATCTTTGAAAAAACTACAAACATGATAAAAAGCCCGGTTCAACCATACTTAACTGATTAAGTGAGCATGCTTGGTCTTGAGATTGACGAACTGCATTGGGCTCGGCCCAAATAAGGGCCTATGTTTCTAAAGTCCGAAGATAAGCCTCTGCTGACCCCACCCAGCCCTAAACACCCCTACATATTTGTATATAGGATTATTTTAATGCTTTTCGATTGTTCTCATAATATATATAGAAAAATAAGAAACATCAAACATATATTTTTTTTTTCCAACTCTCATCTGAATTATACTCAAATGTATTTGATGTATAGCAAAAGACAAAGTAGGCTTAAGACATTAAGATTAGAAAATGGACAAAAGAAAAGGAAAGCCCCTGCCGTTCTCACAAGTCACAACCTTGTTTGCAAAGACAACACATACTTATGTCATTCTCTCCAGACTCCCACCTAATGACCTTTTTTTAATCAATGAAAGAACTCGTCAGAGATTACGTAGAGACATCCAAACGCGAGGAAGAAGAACTCTTACTCCTCCTTGACGTCAACTAAAGAGGAACCCAAGGAATAAAAGAAATTAAAGGTGCCACTTTGGTATCTTTTTCCTTGTGGTGTATTGTATTTGTGTCCAAATCCATCATGTTCCCACTTAAAGTCTCATATGAGATTTATATTAGTTTTCCATATGCATACTAAGACTAACGGTTCAAATTGTGGGTCTCACTTTGATTGCCAATTTAGGGCAAAAATGTCAGGGATATGATCCATTGACAATAATATGATGCATGGATCAGTATTTGGATTAAATTCCTAAGATTCTATCATTTCTATTAAGGTGGCAAGTCCACTTCTTTTTTTTTTTTTTTTTCCTTTTTTTTTTTTTTTTAAATTTGACTTATTAAAATTGATTTAAAAAAACGTTTGAGTGCTTTAGACTGTTTGAAAAAAATTTATGAGAATGTAATTAATTTTAATATTTTTTACCTTTGTTTTTGAAAAAAATAACAACAACAACCAAAAAAAAAAAAAAAAAAACTTCTCAAATAGACATGACCATTCAATTTTGCGAGATGAACATTGACATTTGATCAGTACAATAGAGAAAAATAAAAAAAAGCAATAATCATCCAACCATATCCAACTTTTGGGCCTTCCCCATCAAATAATGTGGTGATTAGATGCCTCCAATCCACTATACACTGTTGTATTATTCGTTAAACCATCTTTAATTTTTCTTAATTTTTAACCTTATTGCACTTGGTGCCAAGATGCCGGCCAAAGAAATGGCACTGTCACAAGTGGCACTCGACTGACTTTCATTACAAAAGGTGACGTGGAAGGATCTGACCCGGAGGAAATTGAGGACCATGTGATCAAATGGCCAATCTTTGTCTTAATTGGGGTCACATTAAAATACTAAGGAAAACAAGTTTCATGAGTTTTCCTTTTTTGGTATCCTTCTTATGATATGCTATGGAAGACGTACTTCATTATTATTTAAATGTAAACAGTGATGCTTCCATGTGATAGGTTTGTAGGCCAAGGGTCCTTTATCATGTTATTTTATTAGATTGGAACCACACCAAAGAATGGGGGGCTTAAAAGAAGAAAGAGGATGGATGATTGGTTGTTTGCATTCAAAGAACAATGATAATTTTTTTTATATTGAATTTACACAGTACTGATTCTTTTAATTGTGTAAAGGATGATTGCTAACAGTATTTGATCTTGGGATTAGTGACCTTGTCTAAATTAAAGTTCATTAATTGGTCTAGATCCAATTAATACTCATGTTGGTTTTGGCTCTGATAGGTCCAGACAATAGGTTTAACTGTTGGTATTCGGCCTATATGACCAGGTAGCAAGAAAACTAATACTTATTAGATATTATTTTAACCAAAAGAAAGAAGAAAAAAAATATATATATATATATAGGTTTTGATGATGCCAAAAATGGGTTTCGGACACCACCGGTCAGATAATTAATGCTATGCAGTAAATGAAGAGAGATGAGAGATTATAGTGGTTCGGTCAAGATGACCTACGTCCACTTCATAAAGGCAGAGATTGCCTGTGGTGTTTTACTTCCTCAATGATTATTACAAACTAGAGGAATACAAGCGTCGAAGTGAATAGAGAGAGATCCGTCCTCCCGCAAGTGCTGGTGGAAGTCCTTGATTTATAGTCCTCCCCTAACAGATGGGGACGACTCTTCAGCAACGTTCGTCCTTGGAGCCCTCGAACTGCCATCGCGCTGGACGAGGCAGGTGCGATATTTCTCCGCAGGACCTGGTAGGAGCGGGATTGCTTCCGAAGCAACGTAGATGCCTGCCTTGACTTGGTCACTCCGTGGATCTGGACCTGGGCTTCCCTGGTGGATTTGGATCTGGCTCATCATATTCTAGGCCACTTGGGCCTGACTCATCATTTGCCCCCAATGCCCTGCGCACAAAGAAGCTTTGAAAGGGGGGCATTTTGAGAAGAAGGAGATGAGCCTAAAACTTGCCAAAAGAATGCCCCAGACCCAAAGTTGGAGCAGAGGACGAGGTACCAAGCGGCCGATCTGCAGTTTGCATTGCAGGCAGAGAGGAGGTGGTTGCGCCAACAGACGAAGCAGGCAACAGGAGGCTGGGCGCCCGGAAGAGGCCTGGGCGGTCGACAGGCAGTCTGGGCCCCAGGAGCAAAGGTGCCAGGGAGCTGGGCGCCAGGGTGCTAGAGTGCTGGGCGCCAAGGTGCTAGGGTGCTGGGCGCCAGCAGGGAGCTGGGGTGCCAGGAGGATCTTTAGTATCTAGGAGCAGTTGAGGCCCGATTGTTGACATTCAATCTGAAAAGAGAGGCAGACTTCTTGCCTGCTTGAGAGCAGTGCAGAGACGAAGCGTTTTTTGCAACCCGCGAGAGGGCCGCTAAGCTGGATATTTAGACTGCCTGTTTGAGAACAGTACAGAGGCAGGTCACCACGTAGGGCGATCCGCGAGATGATTCATCCAAATGGAACATCCAAGAGAGAGAAAATCATCCCAAGAGAATGAGAAGAGTGTGCAAGTAGCTGTAATGATGGGTGCGCCAAACTGATGATGGGCGAGGGGGCGGCCATGGGCGCCATGGGCGAGGAGGCTGCCATGGGCGCCATGGGCGAGGCTGCTGCTGTGGGCGCCATGGGCGAGGAGGCTGCCATGGGCGCCATGGGCGAGGAGGCTGCCATGGGCGCCATGGGCGAGGCTGCTGCTGTGGGCGCCATGGGCGAGGAGGCTGCCGTGGGCGCCATGGGCGAGGAGGCTGCCGTGGGCGCCATGGGCGAGGCTGCTGCTGTGGGCGCCATGGGCGAGGAGGCTGCCATGGGCGCCATGGGCGAGGATGCTGCCATGGGCGCCATGGGCGAGGTCCCCCCTTGGGCGAGGTGATGCCCCCTTGGGCGAGCAGCCGAGGTGAGGTCGAGGTGAGGTCCCCCCCCTGGGCGAGCAGCCGAGGTGAGGTCCCCCCCTTGGGCGAGTAGCCGAGGTGAGGTCCTCCCTTGGGCGAGCAGCCGAGGTGAGGTCGAGGTGAGGTCCCCCCTTGGGCGAGCAGCCGAGGTGAGGTCGAGGTGAGGTCCCCCCTTGGGCGAGCAGCCGAGGTGAGGTCCCCCCTTGGGCGAGCAGCCGAGGTGAGGTCCCCCATTGGGCGAGCAGCCGAGGTGAGGTCCTCCCTTGGGCGAGCAGCCGAGGTGAGGTCGAGGTGAGGTCCCCCCTTGGGCGAGCAGCCGAGGTGAGGTCCTCCCTTTGTTGAGCAGAGGACTTGGGCGCCCGGGGGAGTCCGATCCCGTGGCGGACGTGTATTCCCTTTTTTTTTTTTTTTTTTTTTTCGGGGGCGCTGCCCCCTGGGCCCCCGCGAGCTGACCGGTCAGCTCGACCCCCGCCGGGGGACACCCCCGGACCCCCTCTGCGTAGCGCCTGATATATCCCTTAGCACATGTAAATTCCAAGGCTCTGCCCCTCGGTAACTTCTGATGGGTCATCCCAAAAGAAGAAATGAGAGAGCTTCTCAGGCTGAGGAGAGGGCTGCGCCAGCTAGGAGAGGGCTGTGCCAGCTGGAAGAGCTTCTGAGGCTAATCTTTCCGCGGCCCGCGAGAGGGCGACCAGGCTTGAGACCGAATTCTTAGTAGCTTAAGAGAGGGCAGCCAGGGCAGAGGCTGAGCTTGTGAAGGACCTTGAGAGGGCTTCGCTCAGTGAGGCTGAGCTTCTGAAGACCCTTGAGAGGGCTCACTGAGCTTCTGAAGACCCTTGCGAGGGCTTCGCTCGGTGAGGTGAGCTTCTGAAGACCCTTGAAAGGGCTCACTGAGCTTCTGAAGACCCTTGCGAGGGCTTCGCTCGGTGAGGTGAGCTTCTGAAGACCCTTGAAAGGGCTCACTGAGCTTCTGAAGACCCTTGAGAGGGCTTCGCTCGGTGAGGTGAGCTTCTGAAGACCCTTGAGAGGGCTCACTGAGCTTCTGAAGACCCTTGAGAGGGCTTCGCTCGGTGAGGTGAGCTTCTGAAGACCCACGAGAGGGCTTCGCTCAATGAGGCTGAGCTTCCGAAGACCCGCGAGAGGGCTCCGCTCAGTGAGGTGAGCTTCTGAAGACCCGCGAGAGGGCTTCGCTCAATGAGGCTGAGCTTCCGAAGACCCGCGAGAGGGCTCCGCTCAGTGAGGTGAGCTTCTGAAGACCCGCGAGAGGGCTTCGCTCAATGAGGCTGAGCTTGTACAGACCCATGAGAGGGTGATGCTCAGAGAGACCGTTGTGGAGACAATGACTGGGGCGGTACATGAGAGAACTGCTTTCCCAGATATTGTCCTCATAGGCTTCGTGCTGACTGAGGGGCTTGATGATTGTAGTGGCAGCTCTTATATATGATGTCGATGGTGATGTGCTCCTCGACCTTGGGCGCGCCATGGTGATGGGCGCCCGGTGAGGCGCTTCTCGCCATGGAGCATGCCTCGGCCAAACTGATGATGTCTATGGTGATGTCGAGGACAACTTTAAGAGGTTGTCCTGACTGATAATGACTCATAGGATGGCCTTGCTGATGCTTTTATTGCTGCGGGGTCATCTTGTATCTGGAGCAGAAATGTGCCCAACAACGGCATTGAGAGGATGGGCGCCCTGGGGAACTCCCTGGGCGCCGCCATGAGGATGGGCCCCCAGATGGGGAGCTCCCTGGCGCGCCCAGCTGAGGATGGGCGCCCAGTTGGGGAGGTCCCGGGCGTGGAGCGCTTGATGGGGAGCTCCCTGGCGCGCCCAGTTGAGGATGGGCGCCCAGTTGGGGAGGTCCCGGGCGTGGAGCGCTTGATGGGGAGCTCCCTGGCGCGCCCAGTTGAGGATGGGCGCCCAGTTGGGGAGGTCCCGGGCGTGGAGCGCTTGATGGGGAGCTCCCTGGCGCGCCCAGCTGAGGATGGGCGCCCAGATGGGGAGGTCCCAGCCGTGGAGCTCTTGGAAGTCCCTGGCGTGATGCTCCCTGTGGTGCTCCTCCAAATTGTGCTCCACCTTGCCTTGCCAGCACGAGTTGTAATATCTGCTGGTTTTGGGCGGCTACCAGCTGTTACATGGTCTCCAACATCTGCTGAGGAGTGGGAGCAGGAGCATTCGGGGTAGGAGTGAGGTTACCCTCGCCCTCTGCCCGTCTTGTCGATCTAGTGGTGATCAACATAATTTTGAAAAAATGATGAGAACTTTTGTTCGTTTCCCACAGACGGCGCCAAACTGATGATGCCAAAAATGGGTTTCGGACACCACCGGTCAGATAATTAATGCTATGCAGTAAATGAAGAGAGATGAGAGATTATAGTGGTTCGGTCAAGATGACCTACGTCCACTTCATAAAGGCAGAGATTGCCTGTGGTGTTTTACTTCCTCAATGATTATTACAAACTAGAGGAATACAAGCGTCGAAGTGAATAGAGAGAGATCCGTCCTCCCGCAAGTGCTGGTGGAAGTCCTTGATTTATAGTCCTCCCCTAACAGATGGGGACGACTCTTCAGCAACGTTCGTCCTTGGAGCCCTCGAACTGCCATCGCGCTGGACGAGGCAGGTGCGATATTTCTCCGCAGGACCTGGTAGGAGCGGGATTGCTTCCGAAGCAACGTAGATGCCTGCCTTGACTTGGTCACTCCGTGGATCTGGACCTGGGCTTCCCTGGTGGATTTGGATCTGGCTCATCATATTCTAGGCCACTTGGGCCTGACTCATCAGGTTTGATGAACTTGGGATAAAAAATACTTATTCAACCATGCTTATGTTAAGTGGGACCATTTGCGCATCGATATCTAAGGTGACTGATGATCTTGGATTCCGGTTAAAGTGGAGACTAGCTTATAAAGTACTTTGTAATTGGAGCCATCAAGGTGGTGGCTTAGTTGGGTTGAGCCTTGGGCTGTCTTGAGTTGTGTTGGACTCCCACCCTTTGTGTTATTTGGGTACTATGTGTACAGCCATGTATGTATCTTAAAGAAAATAATCCTTGCTCATCAGAATCGGGTAACTCTCGAGCTGGAGGCCAAAGGTCCAAAGGCCGGATTGGCAAAAAATACCCTATGTCATAAAAGAAAATACTTTGTGATCGGCTGATTCCAACAAGGTTGGAGGAAGAACTTTAAAAGATAGTCATTAGACTGGCTATTACTTATGAGCAAAACGTTAGGAAAAAAAATAATAGAATGAGATTTCAGTGCATGCTGTAGCATTTAGGAACACATAAATAGATGATAAATTTAAAAAAGACTCGTCTAATATAATTTGGACAAGGCCAAGTCCAACGCCGGGTCAACAAAAGTACCGAAATAAAAAAATTAAAAAAAGAGAGAAGCTTTATGTAAAGTTGATAGCTCCTAAAAAAAAAAAAGAAAAGAAAAGAAGGGAAGGCCAAAAAGATCGAACATGGTGAAAATAGTAGAAATCGATTCCAATTATAACCCATCTAAGGATTTGTCCCAAAAAAGATTAAAATGAAGAAATAAAATTTATGTAGCTAACTCAAACATGATTGGGACAAGATTTTAATAAAAATATTTTATTAAAAATCTCCATTTGTAATTAAAAATAAAAAAACAGATCTAAAGAAGATGACTACATAAGATGAGTAGGCACACTCAGTGTCACTCCTGAACTTTCCTATGAAAATGATTTCCCCTGGAACAGAAAATTTGAAAAAAGAATACTTTGGCCACAAAAAAATATTTATTTATTTATTTATTTTCATTTCCTCATGTGCATTATATGTGAGTGGGAATGGAAAGAGCCAGGGAGGCTGTAACCGACCAAACATAGGATAATACTAATAGTAGCAAACATATGCTCCATCTCCTTCACCTACAACCAAACTTAAAAAGCATTGGTTCTGGTCATTTTCCATCCAACCTAATTACTTGACTTTTGTTAGGCCAAAGTACACTTATACTAGCAAAAGCCCAAAAAGAAAGCTCCCCTTTTTACCTGTCTATTTCTTGTGGACCCCCATCTCAATTGTTCCTATCCATAAGCATCCAGGTGCACTATATAACCTAGTGGACATAAAATACCATCTACATTGTAGGCCCCATCATTAGGAGTGCCTATGGGTTGGGTCAGGGTGGGTTAACCCTCTTATGATAATGGGTAAGGCCCAATCTAAAGCGGACCCATGCATTTTATTAACAAATTGAAAATGTCAGCCCAACCCTAAATGCATGGGTGGGCCGGGGTTAGTATGGTCCAATCTGAAACGGAGCTGTTTCTTAATCGAGTTGAAAATCTCGGTCCAACCCGAGTTGAACCCACTAAATTCATGGGTAGGTTTGGGTGAGGTTGGTGGATTGAAGTAGAATAAGTCAGTTTGGGTCAGGCTGGGTGAGTTCTGGTTGTCGGCTCCTACTAACTTTTCATTTCAGAGCCCTCATTTTCATCATGTTTATTGAATCGGATTCTCTTTATATCCATCCATTTGATAGCCTCATCAGTTTGTACAATCTATATATATATATATATATATATGATCTGGGGGCCACATCTCATTATCTGTGGTTGGGCCAGTGATTTGGATGGTCAGGATCGATATACATGTGTACAGTGGATCTCATCTATGATGCCTGCTACATGGTGCTTGGTAATTCACATGTTGGCATGGTTTAAAATCTCGGTATCGGTCGCGGTATCGGCCGGGCCGAAAAACCGATACGTCGCGGATATCGTCGCGGATATCGGTCCGTCGCGGTCGTCGCGGTGTGAATTTTTTTTTAATCCAAAAAAATCCGCAAAAATATTCAAAAAATCCAGAATATTAGAAAATGTTGGAAAACAATATTTTTTTTCATTAGTAACAACAATAAATCAAAATCTCGGTCACCTTAAGTTATGAGTCCTGTCTGTATCGCTGTTCGCTTTATTCTCCAGTATTTTATATAATGCAACCATTATTGATGCTCATGATCAATAGGATGAAATATCATAAATCTGACATAATGCAACCACAATTTTTGGCAAAAACTCATACTTTTTTATTCCAAAAGTATAGATCTATTTTAAACTAACACATTATCAATGCATTTGAACACTAATGTGAAAAAATGTAACTGATTTCAAGAAAAGCCCCAAATTTTGGAAATAAAAAAATATAGATCTATACTTTAAAATACTAGATCTAGGGAAAAATAAGTGAGTAACATCGAATCTAACTCAATATAAAGCCTTTTCGTTCATGAATTAGCATATTAACAATCTTTACTACTATATCATTACAAACATAATTAAATAGGTTTAATATCATATCTAGTAGTTTATGATAATAATTGACATCCAAGCACAAAAAAAAAGAAAGACAATCAAAAGAGTCCTAGCTATCATGGTCAAGTAGATCATTTTGTCTTCTTGAATTTAGATTGCCACTTATCTAAAACATGCGCTTCGCAGAGGGGGTCCGGGGGTATCCCCCGGCGGGGGTCGAGCTGACCGGTCAGCTCGCGGGGGTCCAGGGGGCAGCGCCCCCGGCGGGGGATCGGGGGCAGCGCCCCCGAAAAAAAAAAAAAAAAAAAAAAAAAAAGATCGGCCGATATTTTGAAAATATCGGCCGATATATCGCCACGGCCGATATTTTCAAAATATCGGCCGATATATAGCGATTTTTTGGCGATTTTTTCCCCCGTATCGCCGCTACCGATATCTCGCTGAGATATCGGCGCGGTACCGGCCGGTACCGGTACGTATCGGCCGGTACGTACCGGTACCGGCCGAGATTTTCAACCATGCATGTTGGCTATATATATGTGGTTCCCAATCTGATTACTAAGATCTATGGTTAGGCCTGGTGATGGTCCACTGTGGCCCAGCAAGATCCATCCCTGACCAAACAGAGATGAAGCCCTGTCCTGATGTGAGGCTGATAAGATGGGCCTGGCCCATTTATAACTATAATTGTCTATCAGGTCAACCCAATAAACAAACTGCTTTAAGCTTAACTCACTGGGACAGTTTTTGATAACTTGTTCTGAAATCATTTGACTCAATCTGGATCAGTAAAGTTATCTAGTCAAACAAATTTAGCTGAGTACCTCTGAGTTACTGGGCTTGCTCACCTTCTGGGCTGTGTCTATCTCTACCTTGGTACCATAAGACCCGCAACAAACACTTCGACCAACCCTTGCATACCCTGGCCCTATAATGATTTGGATCCAAAAATTGAGCCAGGATGCAATCTGTTGTGCCTGTTGGACAATCTGGATCCAGTGGTACTTGATTTTATTTGGAGAGAACCAGGCCCACTAGTAGCCTCATCTTTAAGCTACCTAAAAGATCTCTAAAATATAGATCCTTTACCTCAAGTGGGAAAAAGCCCAAGAGTTAGATGATAACTGAAATTGTTTGGGCATTTCCATTGTTTCCACAAAATGGAAATAACCAAAGAACTGGGGTAATAAGAGAGGGAGAAAATGGCTTTCCAAATGCAATTTTTCATGAAAATATGCTTTTCTTTCAGAAGAAAATTTCCATATAAATTCAAGCATCTGAATCTGAATGCAGCGCGTAAGTTGATTTTATGGAAATGGAAATGGAAATGGAAATATCCAAAGAAGTAAAGTGAACATTTATATGAAAATATACCTTAATTTTTTTTTTCAGGAAACAAAAACATGCATTTCCATGGCATATACTCAACTGGACCTGGCCCATTTATCCAGATTTTCTGTGCCTGGTTCAATGACATCTCTCACCTCTATCACCTCTATGACCATTTCTGTCTTTTCATCCAACAAAGAAAGACCACATTTTTTTGATCTTCTATCAAGAATCAGATAACTCTTTATCTATCAGCCAAAAAAGTTGAAAAAATGATTCTGAGTAGTCTTCTCATCCCTACATTTACTTCCATCTCTTGCTCCAAGCATTCAAATCCTCCAACCTCACATTTTCAAATTCCTACGGCTAGTTCACAGAAATCCCACATCAAGATCCTTCTTCTATCTAATCTTGCTTCCGTAGCTTTTGCTCTCACTCTGAATTCTCCTCTCCCATCTCTAGCCATCCCTTCTCTCAACTCCGGGACTTCTCTCCTTCCTCCAACCACTCCATTCTCACAATCTCAGGACTTGCAGATTGGATTGGAAAATGGGTATTTTCTATAATCCTCTCTTCTCTATTGGGGTGCTCTGAAATGCAATATTTTTTATGGTTCTGTTCTTTCATAGATTGGCTGAGAATGATTCTATATGCTGCAATAATACTCTCTTCTTTAATGGGTTACTCTGAAATGCCCAAAATTTTTTTTTTTTATGGGTATTTACTATAGGCCTCTTTTATCTAATGGAATCGGGTGCTCTAAAATGCCCAATTTTTTAATGGTTCTATTCTTGCATAGATTGTCTGAGAATGATTTTATATGCTTCAATAATCCTCTCTTTTCTAATGGGTACTCGATTTTTGCAATTTTGTTGCCTGGAGATTGGAATGCACATTTTGAATTTTTGATGGCTCTCTTCTTCCATAAGATCAGAAGTGATTATACAAATACCCAGTTTTGATGTTTCTTTTCTTGCAAAGACAGGCTAATAGGTAGTTGCTTTTCAGGAAAATCAGGCCATGTCCATCGACTAATCCAGGCTGTGTGTCCACGAATCCAAAGTCATCGTCTTTTGCATTTCCATGGGAGATTCCAGAGAGTTTCGCGGAAAATGCGATTCAGGTGAAGGTGATGGAATTTTGTTTATGATTTTGGGAATTGGATGTTTTGGGACCAAAATGATCTGAATTGTAGTTGTTTGTTTTTGTTTTTCCACAGAAGTTACAGGATGCAATATTGAAGACACAGAAGAATGCGAAAATTCAAGTAATAGAAGATACTGCAGATGGTAAGTAATCCAATTCAATGAAACTTGTACTGAAGGTGCTTAAATTGTTTGCCTTAGTATCTTAAATGCTTGAATTATTGCACTTCGTAGAAAAAATGTACACTGACTTTCATGTACCTTGAAAGGATAATAAATACAGGACAGTAGACTGCCAATTATGTTATTATGTAAATGCGAGTCTTTGCCTCATATTTAATGCTTTGCAGAATTGCTGCAACATTATGATATTGAGCTGATAATTTAGCTGCAGAATTTTGTTGACTATTATGCATATTGACAATCTAACATGAGCAACTATATAACCCAGGCAACCTTCAGTGATCTAGCCCATGATCCAGTAAATCCTACCATGCCCTGATCAATTGCCTGTTAATGATGGAGACAATGAGTTTGCAAAGGTTGGGTTATAGAGATCAGTGCCATCATCATCATCATCATCATCATCGGTTGGAACCATTTCCCATCAAATGCAGAATAGGCTGAGTGCTGCTTCAAAGTAGACTCAAGCTCTAATTTGGTTGTTTTTTATTTTAAAAAAGTTCAATGACCAGCTGCCATTTTGGTTTTTGAAACTAACCATCCTATTCTGGGGTTGGGACTGGCGTATGATGAGGTATGACACGTAGCAGAGAAATAATAGGTGCGGGACAATCGAATAGGAATTGTTTATAACACATACAAGGGTATATGCTCCCCTAGTGTTTTCTTGGAGAAGTGGATACCAAGTAAAAGACCATCAAATGAGAGGGTTATCCTTGAAGGCAGTCAAATGAAGGATAATTGGGCCATCGAGAATGGACCATCAATAGGGGCAACTGAAATGAACCATCATTAATCCATTCATGCATGTCCCTCATTAAATCATAAAGATATTCAGATTACGAACATCAGTTGGGAAACAAAAGATGTATATTAAAGCCAAAATAGGGCCTTGCCAACCTTGTAGCACCAATTCTATCTCAGTCCCGGCCTGTTGAGACCCCAAATAGTAAAAGTTCCATTTTTAACTCTTCTGTCCGTATATAATAATCATCATCATCATCATCATTATTTTTATATCAGTAAGTAACTATTTATTTAAGAAAGACCAGTACACACCCTGCAATACACCCCATACAATCCCAATTACAAGGAACTGCATTCAGCTGTACAACATCTAAACAAAACATCAGGACTGACCATACCAGCTGGGGCCATATTGTCCAGACATGAACTCACCGGAAAGAAATGTGCAGAACATATCCAAACATATTTCTATTGAAAATATATGGAAAACCGTTACACTGGTAGTTAGAGAGAGGTCATGAGCATTTTTTTTATTTTTTTTAATGTTAGGCTAAATTCCTCCCCACCTAGTGGGAAAAGGCTTGGTTTGGTTAGGCTAAATTCCTGAGCAGTTATTATTATCTGTTCCATGCCGGAGTTTCCATGATTTTGTTTCCAAGTCTCCTGGCTCCACTTTTCCTTTAAGTTCGAAGTGAATTGATTATATGACACATGCAGATCGAGTGGTATGCTTTCTACAGATCATTTACAGATCTCAAGCAATACTTTTGCTACCGTATGTTCATCTTGCTTAGTGCAAGTGCACCCAAATCTTCATCCATGTATTGATGGTGTGTCTCCGTCCTGTTCTTTCCCACATTCCCATTTTCATTGCTTTGAGTTTCATAAGAATATGTGTTTCTAGTTTTGTTTGTTGTATGGTTATGTATACCTCCTGTTATGGCATGATACTATTTTTTCGGGATGCGGTTACAATGGATCTACTACTTGATCTTTGTCGCATCAGATATGGTGAAGCAGCATGTGGTATTATTTTTCTCATTGGTCTATTAGCAGAGTGCATTTCCTAATTCAAACAAGCCAAATCTCAACTAATATGCTTCTTGACTCTGTTACCTGCATTCCGGGCCCTTTCCAGTATGAAAATCTGCTTTATATGCACTTCTTACCTGAAGATACACACACATTCAGATAAAATGCTGGAAGCCTTGGGATGACACTTTAGCCACACAGAGAAAGTGATACATTGGAAATGTGAGGAATGTAATTCAGTGAAAATCTTTGTTTTACAGTAGGTGGTATGGATCCAGATTGGATGCAAATGGATGCTGATTAAACCATCCATTTGGAGGCCTGAGGATAAAAGTATATCCAAGTTGGGTGGTTTTTGATCCCTGTCCATCCATGGTCGGGTTCACTAGGCAGGTGGATGTGAGGAATGTAATTCAGTGAAAATCTTTGTTTCACAGTAGGAGTAGGTGGTATGGTAGAACATGTCTATTGATATATGGATCCAGATTGGATGCGAATGGATGCTGACTAAACCATCCATTTGGAGGCCTGAGAATAAAAGTATATCCAAGTTGGGTGGTTTTTTATCCCTGTCCATCCATGGTCAGGTTCGCTAGGTAGGTGGATGGTCCAGAAAACTAGTTTGTAGACTAATGCCTCTTGGACTATTTTAACTACTTTATGATTTACAACCACGAATAGCTATACCCTTGCCTGGAATTAGGAATTTAGGGATTTTACTCTACTACGTATCTCACATTTTCTATATTGAGGTCAACGTCCACCCTCGCTCCTGAGCGGTCATAATTGCGGTCGAGCCCGAGCCCTCACCATTAAACCATTGTTCTGCTGTTTCCTATCACCAATTGGTTTTGGGATAAGTGGTAGCTCAATGGGCTGTAAGATCCTACAAGTGGTATCAGAGCCTGGTAGGTCGGGTGTTTGAGTCACGGGACACGCGTTTTGCAAGTTGCGCAGCAGGAGTCGCGACGGGTGTGCCGTTGAGGGAGGGATTGTAGAGGTCAACATCCACCCTCACTCCTAAGCGGTCATAATTGTGGTCTCGCCCTCGCCCTCATCATAAAACCATTGTTCTGTTGTTTCCTATCACCAATTGGTTTTGGGATAAGTGGTAGCTCAATGGGGTGTAAGATCCTACATCCTATCATAACCAACACATTCCCACTCACAATGCATGTGCATTTTCCATCCAATCAGGTCAATCAGGCAAATTTCATCGTGGTTTTGTAACTGTTGAACTTCAAATTGTCACATTCATATTCCATCTAAAAAATGTATTTGCATAAAATAATGTAAAACCATTTCAAAGCTACACTGAATTGAGGTTTTATAACCGTTGAACTTCAAGTTGTCACTTTCATATTCCATCTAAAATATGTATTTACATAAAATAATGTAAAACCATTTCAAAGCTACACTGAATTGAAGTGCTACGAGCACGAAGGAATAGGGGAGACCCATGGTGAATTGGAATGAAGTAGTGAGAAACAACATTTTAGATTTTCTAAGATCAGAGTATTTGTTCTAAATAGGGTTGGGTGGAGAACTTACGAAGAAGGCCTGCCCAAATAGATTGGATGATGCTTTAATCATGACAGTGCTGATAATGATGATATTGTTGTTGTTGATGACGATGATAAAAAAACAAGTGTGATCTAGTTGATTCTCAAATTGACCATAGATTGCAGAGTCCTGAATTGAAATGGAAAATGTAAAGAAGGGTGAGCAATGGTGCACATTTTAACGCTCAAACCCAAGGCTTATGATTGTCCTGATTCCCTTTGCATTTCCCAGATTATATTTATATGAATATACATATTAGGGAAGTTGGGATTGTTTAAGATAAGATTACATATAAGTTTAGATTATGATAGATTGCGATAGGTAAAGACTGGACAAGGATATATATCCTTCATATGTTAGTTTCCTTTCCTTCATCCTTCACTGTACTATATATATATATATATTATTTGCCCAGTGGAATAGACATTATGGGTTAGAATATATGATCTTTGAAGTTTTCAAGGTATCAGAGCCATGACCGGCTTCGATCGTGCGCGCTGATCATCCATGGTCTCGGCTCTTGTGGCAATTACACCTATTTTTGGAATAAGCATTACAC
This sequence comes from Litsea cubeba, assembly GCA_012931725.1. NCBI lineage: Eukaryota > Viridiplantae > Streptophyta > Magnoliopsida > Laurales > Lauraceae > Litsea > Litsea cubeba. Next base: position 16,543,890 of record CM022946.1, read on the forward strand.
CACCTTCATTATCATGTTTCCCATCTTCCATCTTCTGTTTCATTCACTAGCATAAGTTTCTTATTTAAATAAAAGCTCTATCTTCTTATATTCATCTAGTAATTTCCATCACGATCTCATCATTTCTTTTCTCCAATCCTCTCCATCGAGAGATTTTTTCATCAAGCCACACAATCCTACTTCATATGCTTCCGGGAGAGATTGTGCCAGATTTGATCTAGTGGGCCTTTGATTTCAAAAGGATTAAAATGAGCGGGATGCGGTAGCGATGGACTCCACATATTGGCTATCACTAGCACAACACAATGGACATTTTACCTGCAATATATTAACCATTAATTTCAAGAGATTAATGGGTTATATTCAATTTTACCAATCATGTGATCCTTAAGAGGACCAGGCGAGTGTGAGAGGGTGACAGAGAATGAAAAATGTAGACGTCAGGAAGGTTGACGTTGTTTAGAATAAATTAGAGATAAATTTAGATCGTGTTTGATTGCAATAGGATCTATGGAGATGGTTATTGGATTGTGATAGCAACAGGTTTGTGAAATGTAATCTCTGAAATTTTTAATATTCACAATAGATCCAACCCTCTGAGATTTGGAATCTTGTGCATGAGCCCATGTGTAGACAGTAGAATGATACATACAGATGCGAAAGTAGATGAAGGTTTTTTAGGACCCACTAGAATGAATTATAAGTTCTAATTTAACCAATTAATGCAGCGGAAATAAACCAATCAGACAGAACTATCAAATAAATCTACCAAGCAATCACCACAAGTAGGCAGACACAAATTTTACGTGGAAACCCTTTCCGGGAGAAAAACCACGAACCAGAAATCAAGAGTTCACGAACAGTTTACAAGATATACTCACAGGCTCCTTTACCTTAGTCTGTACCTCGACCTAAGGACCGTAGTTGTTCTTGCACAGAATCCACTAACACGACTTCCACCGTGCACCATTCTCCTTACTTGATCTCCTCGCACCTTGTCCACCAAGATAATCAATCTTCTACAAGAGAGTAGAAGCAACAAAACCTTCTAGAGCAGCCCTTCAGAACGATCTCTCAATGGCTCTAGAGAAACAAGAGAATCTCTCTTAGAATATTCTAACCTCAGATCAAGAGAGAATTAACTTCTTGTGTGTTCTTTGGGTTGAGAGAAACACCCAATAAATAGCCTTAATTTCGTGCATAAGTTTTCTAATCATAATCCACTCAGAATAGCACTCATCTTCAAACACTATCATAGAGTCCGGATCAGACTCTTCTTTCCCGTCCAAGCTCGCTATAGCGAGCATGAGTCTTGCTATAGCGAGACATCATACTGTCTCGTACTGTGTTGGCCATCCGATTTTTTTTCCTGTCATCTTGTCAACATCAACTTTTGGCCTGCTAAAATAATATTCTAACAGTAGAGTTAACAAAACTCTCATGCAAAAGGATTACATATTACCACTACTGCCACTGTGAGTAGAGCACCGGTTAGGCACTTCACAATAGGAAAGTAGGTCCTGGGTTCAAGTTCATGAGGACAATGTATTAGGACCGTTTTCTTTCTGAACCATAAATGTCATGAAGCAACAATAGAAGGACAAATTATCAATCACCTATATATGAATGTACTATCTATGCACCACCCAAGAGGATGTTACAGTTTGTTTAGTCCAAGGTATCCGTACAGATATGGGCCATCTTTCATGATTTGGAGCATGGTCTTTTGATGCAACCAAGACACTCCTAGCCACCTGATAGTTGACTCACAGAAGGATGGTTAAGAAGAAAACATGGCCATCTTGCAGTGGTTTAGGGGACTCCAAACTGTTCATCTTGTAAGACCTGTGTGTGATCTTTGCAGTCAAGGCTTCTCCCGCCATGGAACTGTACCCCTGTGATAATTGTCTCACAAATGGATGGTCACTAGAAACATAGGGAATCGCATGTGCATGGAGCTGTTTACTGCATGAGCTCTTTGCTGCAATTCCTGTATCCAACACAATGGATTATCTGGAGTGGACTAGCGAAAGTTGTGTTCTATCTTTGTGGAATGTGCATCATTCCATTGTAAAATCCCCTATAATTTTAATGTATCATTTCCAATTTCTTAGATATAATCATGTGAATTGTTCCCCTCATTTATTTTGCATTGTGGAAGGGAGGGAAGCGCTGTAGTTTTCAATGACATTTGCTAAATCAGTTCTGTCATAGTATTGTGATCTGTTGATTGGTTTGTGCTTACCAAGTATACTATGTATCAGGCAAATATCTGCAAGCAGAAGTGGACGGAGGCTTTGGTCGTGATGTGCTAGAGTTTTTGGTGAAAAAAGATGTAGTTGTGTACAGATCTATGGCCACAAAAGTTACTTATGTCTATCCTTTTACCACAGCTTTAGGTGATTCTAAGGGGCAGCAGGAGCGGATGAAGAAAATCCTACAAGAGTTGGGTTGGTATGAGCCCAGTTTCGAGTACATGGACTAATCAATTATTTCCTCTTAGCATGAGGTGGTTGATTTATTTCAGAATTTTCATGTTGGTTCCTTAATCCATTGATCAATCATCAATTTCAGTATAATTTCTTTCAAACTAGCTTCATGTCTAGAGGTATAATAGTATGCTCAACCATTCTAAGGGTGAGCATTTCTGTACAGGTGGGGGCCATGTTTCAGAACAGACAATGAAACAAAAGTTCCGCTGTCGACAGCAGGATATATTATTATCTTCTTAATATTAATTTATGAGCCATTGTTATGTGGGACTACAAGGATACTATTTGCAGCATTGTGCATTTGGTCAGTCTCTCCATATGAACAATATAGACTGTCAAAAGATGGGTCCCTTCTGTACGGACTCTTGGTTTCGAAGGATTACACATATAAAATTGGTCATATATCATTCAATACCCTTTGTTTATTAAATCATTCCAAAAACTTACTATTGAACAATGCTATACTCAAATTGGAGAAAAAAATGTCTTCAATCTGAGTGATCATCTCCATTTGAATGCTACACTGCTTTGATTTATGCACAATATTTGGGTATTGCAATTCAAGATTTGGATATTAAAATCTTCTAAAATCTCTAACAGATATGATACAATAAGAAATACGAGCAAGCAAATCTCATCTTCTAGTATGACAGTCCTTTCAAGTTACAACTGTAGTATCTCAGAGTGGTCATTATCAATGCATTATGTCTTTGATGTATAAATGTTAAGAAGATGCACTTTGATACACTCCAAATAGCTTGTGGCCTGAATAGTTTCCTGGGATTGAAGGTTATCTGTTCCAGACTTCCTCACTAAGTTAGGCTGTGCAAGGGCGGACCCAGGAAATTCAACTTGGGGGGGCTCTATGTAAAAGAAATATGGGGAAAGGGACAAATGTAAACGAAAAATGTATAATAATTCTTAGAATCTGCATTTTTTTTTTTTTTACTTTTTCATGGTTGGTGGGGGCTTCAGCCCCCAGAACCCTGCACCTGGGTCCGCCCCTGGCTGTGTGAAAACTGAAAATGCATTGGAGAGGGATACTATTTATCATTAATTTGGTTTTAGAATGAAAAAATTGAAAGAAAAAAAAAAACACAGAATTTCATGGAATGTGGAATGATTTTCATGTCATCCTAAAACAGATTGGAACGCATAACAATCAATGAAAGAGTAAATCCAATTGCACTGTTATGAAAAATGGGAGCAGTGGTGAAAAATTAAACTTGGGGTATACGACATGAGCCCCATGTAAGTCGCAGTTGTTTTGTTCTTTGTTATGTAGTAGTTAACATGAGCCCCATGTAAGTCGCAATTGTTTTGTTCTTTGTTATGTAGTAGTTAATGTAACTTGAGTGCAAGGCAAGTAAATTCCCACGGATCCAAATGGGGTGCAAAAACATTAGGATGCCATGCATATCTTTGGACAAGAAGCTTGGAATTCATTTACATGTAACATATTTGTTTCTCTTCATTAACCCTAAAATAACAGCAGGATAAACATTGCCATGGATATATAGTAATATGCTTACAAACCCCAATAAAATTTAAGACCCCTAATTATGCAGATGATCCCTTAGCTTAAACAGAGAAAACCATATTTCAGCTTCTTAGCATAGCTTGTCAATGGATACTGGATAGGAGAGAAATGGTCTAGCAGAACCCTTTAAATACATCTGATCATCCCATTGGATAGAAAGTGCACAGCAGGGATACTACCTTGTTCAGATCTCATAACTGACTATCAAAAGCCTACAAAATGGAATAGTCCTTTATTTTTTATTTTTCTTACGACATGGTTTCCCCATGGTATATATCCGACGCGACTATTCCCCAGGCACATGCACAAAACCCACACACACATGCACGATTGCATCATCACCACATAAGTCTGGGGTGGAATTCAAGCACATGACGTGGAGCGGACCCACACCTTATGCAAGCCACCCAACTCCCAGGTCAAACAATGGAAAATTTTATATGGAGATGATTGCTCACATTGGATTCTAGAGTTCTGTTCCCTATTGACAAGTTCTAGGGTTTTTAATTTATAGCACCCCTACATGAAACAATGGAGCTTTGCAAATGCTGCGCCCACTGTGAAAGTGGGGCCCATAAGGTTGATGGGGTCAGTCCAACCACATAAAGGGCCATTGTGAGCAGGCCCATCAATGAATGTGGCTCGGAAGGAAGGCCCAGCATTCCTATTCCTCCTCCCATCAACATAAAAAGAGCACGTGTTTGAAAGATTGGCATGTGGATAAGGGACTGACGGCATGTGGGGCCCACCTGCCGTGGACGGCTGCACGTCAGGATCCGATCAGCCACTAAACAACAAGCGTGTCCAGTTAGCGAAAGCGGCGCTTTGCGACCGGACGCTGCCTCTTCAAATGCCCCTCTCATCCTACAATTTTACGGAAATACCCAACGGTCGTTATCGGGTGGGTCCTTTTTTTCTGATTTAGGTCGGTGAGGGTGGCCGACCAAATGTCCATTTTTTTATTTTTGCAAAGTTAAGTCCCTGTTAGGGTTGATCGCTAATGAGGAAAATTTATCATTACAGCCGTATTTTATGGGATTCTGATAGCGTTTAAACCCTTAACTACTATTTAATGTTTCGGAATGGACACCACTTCTCTGCATTCAAATCCTCTACCATCCGAAAGTCCCAACACCACCAAGTTATCACCTGGAGCGTCTATTGAAATTTGAAGTGGACACATCTAAATTACAACGAGGACCAAATGTTGAATTGCTCATGCGATTTCTACCGGATCCTCTCTAGCTATCAAACTCGATTGATTTTATGTAAAAAATATAATAATAAAACTAACTAATATGATTTACACATGACCTCCTTCCAAGTGAAATTTACTGACGATGAGCAATTTGGACTTCGGAGTGGGCTACACTGGTTGATTTGATAGTGCGGACCCTCAATTGCTTGCCCCAGTATCAGGCCCTGGTCCTTTTGTGATTTCCGAATTTCGAAGATCAAGGGCCAGCTTGGCCCACACTATTGATGTAGATGAAAATACAAGTGGGCCCCATATGTATGGAACTGGGGCAATATAGCACTTGAGCACATGCCCTGATAATAAAAATGTTTGAAATAGAGAGCATGATCCGCGTGGGCTTTAACATTAATGGAACAAAATTGACTACTCTTAAAAAAGCACAGACAGTTGTGTTAGAACATCTCATTGGTTTTTAGAATCTTTAAATGACCAATTGTGTTCTTTTAATTTGAATTGACTTTGTCGTTGAAGATTTCTATGATCCTGTTGGTGAACTATTATATTAATTTTTCACATCTTTTGAAATCTTTTCTAGAGAATTTTATATTATTGTGTTCTGAGAGCCTTTTTATTTGTAAAGTTGCTGTTTTTTTTTTTTAAACACATACAATCTCACTCATTGGAAAAAATTGTAAAATCATTCACATTCAATATGTGGAATAATTCTAATTTCATACTTGGTGTGTGAGAGAAAATAGCAAGAGAATGGTGAGGGGTTTGTGCAGGAGCTTCATGGGGAGATAACTGGATGATGAACTGCAGAAGTTCTATTCCATTGATTTGATAAACCCACTCAAGAAATAAGATCCTCCATAGTGGACTTGATTTTGGCTCAAAGTGTAGATTTTAGAGAAGTATGAATTTGTGAATTCGCAAAAAAGAAAGCTCACACCTGTGCAAACGTGAGAAATTTGAAATGAATTTATGAATTTAAATTTTAAATAAGGTCTTAATTTTTTACCTTATTTTAGAAAAGGACACAAATTCAAAACTTATCAAATCAGTTCCTATGTTTTTCAATAAGTTCTCAATTAAGGACATCCAACCATTTAAACGTATTTTCTGACAACTGTTTCCCTCAATATTTTAAAAATACCCAAATTACCATTCATTTAAATCCATGACATGATTTCTGCAGCCGATCGTTGTGGGAACATTAGTTGTCCTTGATCACCATGAGGACATTGATAAAAGAAATAAGGAGAACATAGAGGGAGTGAATGAGAGATTTATTTCAATGAAGGGTGATTTGAGTATTTAAAGAAAATTGAGAAAAAAATTATCGGAAAATAACTTTAAATAAACGGATGTCTTTAATTGAGAACTTCTTGGAAAATATAGGGACTAATTTGAAAAGTTTTAAGACTTATGTCCTTTTCTTAGATTTTTCATTTTATTTTTTTTCTTCGTACACAATTGTTGGTGTCCATTGAGGCCACGTGTTAGCTCACTTTTGGCCCCCTTCAACAGTTACTACCTACCCCATTTCCCAATTTAATTGAAAGACTCTACTCTCCACTCATCTATTCAAAATAATTTTTTAAGAGATATTGCCCTGTACAACTACTGAGCTGTAGAAGTTTAAGTATTTCCTATATTACAGTTTTTGTGATATTCTAGGGCCATGCGCGCAAGGGCGGAATGAGGATATAGGATTTTTGAGGGGTTGGGAAAAATAAAATTATTGGGGGCATGTGTAGAAATTACTTTAGATTTTAAAATATCTGAAGGTCCTTTTTGTAATTTAGGGGGCAGTTCTACCCCTGGCAGTGCGATATCAGACGTAATATCACATCTTTATTGTACCAACATCTCTAGCGAAAATATTTAGACTGTGGTTGTTGCAAGGCAAAAATCAAATCTGCCTGTTCACGCAGTCAATATCCCAAAGATTTACTCTTCAATAATGGCCATCACAAGTTGAACACTACAAAATATTTTTTGTTCTTTCACTATCATCTCCTGCTAAGGATACATTTCATTAATGGGTTTTGTTTCCCCAAGAGGGAGTTCCACATGCCAGCTGTGCGGGATTTATGGTCTCGACTTTTAATTAGTGGAGATTTTATAAAAAGCGGGAATTAAAAATCTCACACCCATCCAAATCTGGTTTGAAAATTTTTATAACTAAAAGGACTCTAACTACAGGTCATATTCCATATCATCCTGTAAGGGCAGCTCCCAGGTGACTCCTGTGGGTCATAAAATGAATGGTGATAGAAATTGTCTATTCAGTACATCTTTCTAAGAATTGGATAAATCTGTAACCTGAAATTACAATTAGAACTTATTGTATTCTGGTTCACCAAACACAATTTTTGGTGTGGCCTACCTTCTTAGTGGTTATAAGCAGAAACACCATGGCCCAAAGAATGGGTCAGAAATGGAATCAAAGGTCTCACATACCATTGATGTTTTTCTAATAAAATAAGAACTAGAACAGAGGTTTGCATATGCCAATTGGAACCAATTGAGAATTTAAAAAAAAAATGTTAAAATGCACCAAAAACATGTTAAAGTTTGTCTCTATTTTCCAAGTAGTGATTAATTAGTAAATAATAATATTATAAGATTGGAAAAAGAAGACAACAATGTCATAGAGTAGGGTCCATTTCCATTTTATCACTATCTTCTCTCAAAACCTTCTGATATTATAATAACCACAGATACAAAACTTTCCATCATTAGGAGATGGACACTTCTCTTTAGCCATTATATTTTATGTATCCACTTGGGTCCTATGTCAGTCCCAAGAAAGCAAAACTTCTATGGCAACTCAACTAGGGAATATGGAATTTGTGATCAGTGTTTATAGAATATGCTTATGTTAACAAAAGAATTAGAAAAAAAAGAAAAAGATTTAGAAACAAGTAGATTATTTAAGATATCTCAAGAGATCATATAATTGAAGAGTAATTAAGTGGAGAAAGTTGCACACTACAAGATTTGAACTGTGAATAGTTTTTTTCACATTTTTTTTTCCACCTTTAGTTGGTCAAAATTAATAAGATGCAAGGAGCTTGTTTAGTTGCATGAAACCGAATTTTTAAGAATTCTAAGAAATGCATTCCTATCAAATTGATAAAAATTGAAAAACAAAGGTTAAAGACCTGCCCATAGCCTGCAAATAATTTTTTCCTTCCTTTGAAATGTGCTTGTTTCATACGGTTGAACACTTAGGACTGCATTTTTGTAAGTGGTTGAAAATAAAGAGTCAAAGTTGAACATTAAAAAATATCATCAATTAACCTTTTCTTTAATAAAAATTAAATCAAAGGAAGATGAGAAATGCACTCATCACCCTAGTAATTCAATACCTTAAAAAGTTAAGTTCCTATCTACATCTTCGAATTATATCTTTCGTCCTTCACCTCTTTAATAATTATTTTGTAAAACTCATTTTACCTTAAATCCTATATATTTTATATGCTAATGTACAAACCCTTTATGAAAAAAATGAATACTTAGCCATTATCCAGTGAATGAAACCTCAAGAATGTCATCAATGGCCAGATTTGGTTTTTTAACCTTTTTCTTAATGGTCATCTCAGAGCTCAATTACTTGCCACTGTCTTATTCTAATTATGAAAAAAATATAGAATGCCATATGAAGCACATGCAGTATAGACATGGTAAAAGGAGTCAACATGGCCCACATCACATCAACCACACATGAATTACCACTACCTACCTTGGAGGAACACTGGGAGTGTGGCTGGCACATTGTCCACCTTTTTCTTTCCTGGAAAGTAGAAAGTTAGAAAAAGTGATCTAAGAAGACATGAGCCAAGATTTACTATTGGCCATGATCTTTTGTTGCCATGACCCACCCTGATGGGCCCCAGCTAATTTAGTGGCTTCCACAGCAATATTAGTGGACTATAAAAAGAGTCCAAAGACCACCAAACTTGAAGTGTGACCTCTCTTGTCCTTTCTAATGTGAGGACTGGGCCCAACATATGTTCCCTGACATTCATGTTTTTGTGAGTACAACAGGTTTCTTTCTCATTATCACTTGTCATTGTAAAACAAAAAAATCTACATGGACTAGTCCATGGACTAACCCTATGATATCTATGGGAATATCATGTGATATTCCCATAGATATCATAGGGTTAGTCCATGGACTAACTCAATGAGTTAGTCCATGTAGCATAACTCATTGTAAAATCAAGCAACCACTATTCATGTGCTTCCTTTTATAAAAAAAAAAAGCTATTCATGTGCCACGTGACCCAAATTGTAAAACTAATGATCCGATTCAAGTCTAGTATGCTAGTTTCTCATGTATTGTGACAGTCTAACTAGCCTTGGCTCTCAAGTAAGAACGGTTTTTTTTTTTTTTTTTGAAAGCATGTATGACGGTTAAAAATGGGCTAGGTGTGAGAAAAACAAAATTTTCAAGTAGACCTAGTTCAATACCTGGGCTCAAATGAACCGTTCTACATGGACGGATTTTTTCTGTCCGAATCCTTGTCAGATCCGAGCTGGACCTTGGATCTCATTTTCTCATTTTCAAAATGAGATCCAATGGTCCAGCTCGGATCTGGCAAGGATCCGGGCAGAAAAAGTCTGTCCATTTAGACTTTTTGGGCTCAAATTAGCTTTTTTTTTTTTCAGCCATGCTACATGGCCTGAAATTCTTGGCTTGAATCCCAGCGAGATCCCAGCTTTTCATGCCAAGAATTTCGGGCCGTTTAGACTTTTTGTCATTTTTTTTTCCACTAGACACAGCTCTATGTCTAGGGCATGTTTGTATATTCAGTTGGGAAGCATTTCCACTCAAACTCACACACACATCCATGGCCCACATCTTAAGATCATGTTTGGCAATCAAATTTTTGGAAAAAAGATTTTCACTTCCCACAAAAATGTGGAAACCTACATTTGGAAATTGAAAATGCCTAATAATTTAGATCAATAGAAATTTTTTTTTAAAGATCTTTTAGGTCTGAACTCCCTCAATAGGATTTGAAAAATCTCGTTTTTTGCAAATTTGTGCACCAAAATCAATTTTTCTCAGCTATATACATTAATACACATCAATATCAATATGAAATCATTAACTATACAAATTCTTAGTGAGGAATTCTCATTCCAAGGGCAATGAAAAATCTTCAACTTTGCGGATCCCTTACGTGTTATTCAAGATTTCCTATTTAGTACAAACAAAAAAAGACCATAACAAACTATGAATCAGTGGTGCCCGGAGATTGAATGAGTTTTTTTTTTTTTTTTTTCTAGCATAAAAAAAGATCATAACAAACTACGGAACAATGTTGCCCTTAGAACATCTTCAATAGATATGTTGTTTTGGAGATGTCAAATTATATTTGAAGGCTTATGTGGTAATTTGGAGATTTGGAACTTGGCATCTCCAAAGTATGAACTCCAACTAGTATGTTAAATTTACTTTTTTTAGTATATTTTTGTTTTCTTATGGGACCCATATCATAAAAGGAAAAAAAAGTTGTTGCGTTCTTGTGGGGCCTCATTGTATAAAATAATTTGATATAAGAGAAGGCATGTGCCCTTTTTATACTTCAAATTTGGCATATCCATCATTCATGTCAAATGCCAAATTACATATGGAATGGCTGTTAGAAACATGCTGCATGTTAATTTTGGCCATTGAAGTGGCCATGTGGCAATTGACATAGCTGTTAGAGATGCTCTAAATGCCACATTTAAGGGAATTTTTACACGCAATATCCATAAGAGAATTGAAATCCTCTTAGTCGGTTCTGAATTGTACATGAGATCTGACACCATATCCAGAAACATTCCCCATATCACACATATCCCAGTGACAATGTGCCTCAAGCTGACTATTTTGTTTCTGCTTCAAAGAAGAATATCAAGGGCAGAATAGCAGGGATACATGGGATACATGAGAAAAGACGAGAGCCCGGAAAACAAAACAGAAACAAATGCCGCTACAAACTAAGTACACATTATATTTATAAGCAAAACTCCAACTACAGCGCCAACACACTCAGGTTTAGACATTGGATGGTGTTCACATCTTAATATCCCATCCATGTTTAGGGATCTTAGTATCACATGCATGTTTGGGTTGAGACAATACATTTAGCTAATTCACCTGGAATAAAAGTGTGTAAGTCTGAAAGCACTGAATTGGATTTGATCATAAGTTCATCCCTCAAATCTCCCCACCTCAGCTGAGGCCTACGTGGATGTAAGACAATCAATATGGGCCGGAGATATATAGATCTTCATGTGAACTAATTAAAGTCTAAAAATAGGCATATTAGGTTGAGCAAATGATCCTAGTCCTTAATTTTAAGTCACAATACAAATCATGTCAAAGAATCAACCTTTCATCTAAATGGAAGTGTCTTCACCCGTATTTGGAAATTATGTTAATGTTGTTTTCCTTTCTCGACTGCAGTGTGAAAGTGTCTACTACAGGTAGGAGGAAAATTTTGGGCAATCCAACTAATTAATCTGGGTTTTCAATCCCAGGACTTATCTACAATGTCTTCTATTGCAGCACTCAGTGTGTCATGTCCGAATTCATTTGTTCCTTTTCTAGTTAATTTGTCATTTGTACTGAATGATAGGATTTTTTTTTTCTATTTTTTTTGGGATCACTCATCACCTTTGGTCAGATTTGGTTGTGACTTTCACCGTTTTCCATATGGATAAAAGTTATAGATTTTTCTTGTAGTGAGTTTGTGCATGTACGGAATTATAGATTTTGACCCGAGTTGGATTTAAGGTAAATTCATATTTGGGCGCTTCCTAAAATTCTTTAATATCAATCAAGGGTATCAATCTTTGATGACAATTTGAAAATTTTCCCAAGGGGATTAATTCCTTTTTTATTTTTATTTTTTATGAAACAAGTCTTTGAGTTGCTCTACTATATCATTACTGTATCATACATCTATGTTATATATACATTCAATACACTATAAGTCACACAATTAGACATTTTTTTTGTCTAGATCTAGATATGGACCCAATTTACAATCTTGTTTGAAAAAAAGATAGTCTATTATCGATTGTTTCGAATCTAGTCATTTAGCTAGGTACTGTGTGATCACATGTCCATTGACATCATTAGTCTCGAGAGCCAATTTGTAAGGATGAAAGCAGGTCCATGGTGGACATAGATCTAGACCTGAATAAATATCTAAAAATTAAAAAGAACTAATTTTTGTGTAAAAATGTAAAGAACCCTAGACCTTTTGCATCCATTTATTTCCTTGGAATACATATAAGAATTCTGAAAAATGTATTTCTAAAATCGGCTAAAATTAAAACAATAAAGGTAAATATTCATAAACGGCTATCAAACAAACTCTCCTTTAATGATAAATGAATTACAGGAAGATGATAAACGAAAACCCAGCCATCAATCTGATAAATCATTTTTCATCGTCTCTTAATTTATTTTCAATTAAATGAGAGATTATTTGAAAGTCATTTATGGATATTCACCACTTTCCTTAAACATTTCTTAAAATTCTTATTTATTCAATTCCATAATACAAACAAGTTTAAAAAGTAATAAAAAAAAAAGAGCATCTGTAATGTGTACAAGGGATTTTTGTAAGGTGTGTTTTATATAAAAGAAAAATAATATGATATTAAGAAAATGTACATTTTAAAATCCAGTCCTACCAACCTGACAAATCTTTAATATGGGTCCAAATCTAGATACCCATCGGGTCAAAGGTTCACCCAACCCAATGACAGCCGCGTACATACCAGATTTGGCACAAGGTTTTGGTCTGTGGAAGACTCACATGAGGTATAACATTTAAATTAAATACACAAATGGACCGGATCCCTATCCAAAATGTTTGGACATGTCCCTTAAAACAAGAATAGGTCTCAACTTAGTACACCCCGGGGGATTATTTAAATTGTTCGAAGTTTGTGAGTGAGGGGTTCTCAATGACCACTATAGGACATAGGACCTACAATGGGCCATGATCGCTTTTACCCTAAAATGACCCTCAAGAGAACTTTATAATAAAACCTACTTATAATTTTAATACTTACGTACCTATATATATATATATAAAATATTAATATGCATGTCTCTCACTGTATTACGGTGAGGGAAAAATAGTACGGCCAATTTTATACTCCATTCAAATCTTCCCCACACACAAGACTCTTTGAATTACGTTAGGTTTTTCAAGTTTTTATCGATCTAAATTGACCGGATCGTTGGATAGAGGGTCGGGTTTTTCCTTTAATATAAAATTGTTGAACTTTTGAGTCATTCATGAAGGGGTTAGAGTCATGAGTTAACCCTAAACTTGATATCTCAACCGATCAAAATGTCTCTTTCCATCCTTCAATCCAATGATTAGTGGGGCCCTATATGGTTTTGAAGTAGAAATGACTAGGCCCACTTGAAAGCATGCTATCCATAAGTATGAAAACTTTAAAAAAATTAGGTAATTTTTATCACAATTTTTTACATGAATCTAAAATGTTGAAAACTCATAAACATGATGTGATGGTTGTTTCCTTTGCAAATCCTCTGCCGAGCGGAAGGATTCAAGAATTCCGCTAAGAAAATTTACAAATTCTACAAATTTGAATTTCCTTGACTAATGCTAGCTAAAGAAAAAGGTCCTTATAGATATCAAATCTTAGTCAATAGATAAAGTCTAATAACAACTGCCAAATTTTGATTAATCCGAATACCTACCGAAGTAATTTCCCTCACAGTACTCCAACCGGAGATGTAGATTGCATTCAATGGTACCGCAGACTTCCAACCGATATGCACGTTGGCTGTTTTTACCCGCCAAAAATCACAGTTGCACTTTCATACGATGTAGGGCATTTTAGTAGTTTTAAGAGCTTTCAAGGCACTTTCAATATCAAACCGATGATAAAAATCCAACTAGAGAAGTAGGAGGCAATTTGTTGAGCTTCTCATCATCTTCTTCAAAACTGCTCCTCTTTGAACAGATAAAAGAAGCAGAGATCTTTCAGTTCCGGCCTGTAATAATTCTTCATCTGCAGTTGCTCTATTTGGATAATCTCATATAAAAGAAAAAGACCCATCTGTTCTTCCCTCGTTTACTTCAGAAGATTTCATACAATTCCAATCAGAAAAACACTTCAATTTCTTTCAATAGTCTCTTGGAAATTTACATAGAAGGAAAAGAACCCATCTCTGATTATTTCATTTTCTTCAAAAGAAAACAATACCTTTCAATTCCAATCAGAAAAACTTCACTTTCTAGTTTCTATCATCTCTGTTGGAGTTTCACATAAAAAAAAAAAAAACCATCTCTTCTTCTTTCATTTTCTTCAAGAGAAAAATAAGATCTTTCTATTCCAATCAGAAAAACTCCACTTTCTATCCTCTCTGTTTGAATTTTACATAGAAGGGAAAAAAAAAAAAACCCGTCTCTTTTTCCTCATTTTCTTCCATAAAAACCAAACTATTCTTAGGAGTTTTCTCTGAAATAACAATCTAAAGGGCTTGAGTCAATCTCTCTCTTTCTTAAATGTTTTTTCCATAACTTTTACATACACATCACTCCGGATAGAGATAGAGATAGAGATAGAGAGAGATAAAGCAAGAATAGAGAGGAAGACAACGCTCTGTGTGTTTCGAAACTGTGATCTTTTCCAACTGGGTTTTCTTGAATCTCATTTTGTAAGGAAAAATGGGTCGATTCAAGGAGAGATTTAGGTCGTTCATCAACAATAGATGGTTGGTTTTTGTGGCGGCTATGTGGATGCAATCCTGCGCTGGAATTGGTTACCTGTTTGGAAGCATATCACCAGTAATTAAGAGCTCCCTCAACTACAATCAGCGTCAGATTGCACGTTTGGGTGTGGCAAAGGATCTCGGGGACAGTATCGGGTTTCTTGCGGGTACTCTCTGCGAGGTGCTGCCCATATGGGCAGCCCTGCTCATTGGTGCCTTGCAGAATTTGGTTGGATATGGTTGGGTTTGGCTGATTGTAACAGGCAGAGCTCCGGTGTTGCCTTTGTGGGCGGTGAGTCAGTTTTGATCTTTTCCTGATGGGTTTACTGATTCTGGTGAGATTTCATGAACTGGGTTTTGTTCTCCAGTGATTTTGATTTGTTCTAATATGATTTGGATGGTTTTAATGAGTCTGGGACCTGTTTTGCTCTACTGTTTACTATGGAAAGTAGTGTTTCTGCAAATGAGATTTGATGCTGTTTAAGCCTTTGATAGTTTGGTGGATTTTGATGAAATGATGTTTCTGTTTCAAGTTTCACTTCCTCTTCTTTTTTTCCCCTTCTTTTTTTATGACTAGAGTTGGTTCTTTTGTATTACTTTTATCTAGGTTTCTGCTGCTTTGCATTATTTGGATGTTATTGCATTTGTGTTGTGACTTGATTGATTAGTGAATTAGTAATAAGTAGGCTTCAGGTGAATTGGGTTTTTCTTTTTCATTTTGTTGAAAATCTGGAAGATTGAGTATTGGATGAAATTTTGTTTATCGATCAAATCGTTCTTACCTGTTCCCTTTTAAAAACAACCTAACAAGCCAAAACTTCCCAGCATTCCCAACTGCACCCTGAAGTCGATATCTTGTGTTTTCTTCTTTCTTACAGAAAAACAGCTAGATTGTCTCATTATCTGCGTTTCTTATCATCTTATTGAATGTTGGGGTGCAGATGTGCGTTCTTATATTTGTTGGAACAAACGGAGAGACCTACTTCAATACTGGCGCACTTGTTTCATGTGTCCAGAATTTCCCTAAAAGCCGGGGTCCTGTAGTGGGGATATTGAAGGGGTTTGCTGGTTTGGGTGGTGCGATCTTGACTCAAGTGTATGCAGTCATAAATACACCTGATCATGCGGCACTCATCTTCATGGTTGCTGTTGGGCCGTCAATGGTGATTATTGCTCTAATGTTCATCGTCAGACCCGTTGGAGGCCACAGACAAGTGCATCCATCCGATGGTTCAAGTTTCACATTCATTTATAGTGTATGCTTGCTTCTAGCAGCCTACTTGATGGGCGTTATGCTTCTCGAGGATCTAGTCGATTTGAGCTATACAGTGATTACATTATTCACTGCTTTGCTATTCCTTATTCTATTGCTTCCCATTATCATTCCTGTTCTATTGAGCTTTCATTCGGACCCAAGTTCTCCTGTTGAAGAGAGTCTTTTGCCAGAGCCTGAGAAACAAGAGCCAGCCAAATTGCCTCATCCAACAGATATAAATGAGGTTATATTAAGTGAAGTCGAAGATGAAAAGCCTAGGGAAGTAGACCTGCTCCCAGCATCAGAGAGGCAAAAGCGAATTGCACAGTTACAAGCAAGACTATTTACGGCGGCAGCTGAAGGAGCTGTGAGAGTTAAGAGGAGGAGAGGCCCACATAGAGGGGAGGACTTCACTTTGATGCAAGCACTGATCAAGGCAGACTTTTGGCTTCTCTTTTTCTCTCTTTTACTGGGTTCTGGATCTGGTTTAACTGTCATTGATAATCTGGGTCAGATGAGTGAGTCTTTTGGATACGACAATACTCACATATTTGTATCAATGATCAGCATTTGGAATTTTCTTGGCCGGATTGGCGGGGGCTATTTCTCTGAGATAATTGTGAGGTATGATCACCATTTAACCATCCTTGGTAGAATGCCTTTTCTTTTAATTTTTTTATTTATTAGTATGTACTGCCTATTACAATTGGTTTGAATGTTTTGGAGAATGGATGGTCATCTTTTACCTGGGATGCAGAACTTAGAAATCTTGTCATCTATGATACAATTTTATCTAGTCTGATATCCAATTTCCGCAACCAATTCAAGTGACAGCAGGATTGTCACTCATCTCCTTCTTAATGTTTGGCATTCCTAATATCTTGAGAAGACAGGAATCTTTTCCATCCAAACAAATCATGGAAATGTTTCGTGCCTGACTGAAAACCAATTGAACGTTGATTTGGAGAGGAACAAATGGAAGTTGCATGCATGATTTCCTCTTCCATTCTTCCTCAAAACATTGAACATAACAGAGAATGATCTGTTCGTTTTTCCCCCTTTTTTGGATGATGTGGGTATCACCGAGGTCTTTGGGGGGGGGGGGGGGGGGGGGGGGGGCACGTTCTAAACCCACAGAAACGCACGACAGGCAAACCTGGGGTGGTTTTGAACATGCCATGGGGAGCAAACCCACGCCTTGTGCTACTCCACCAACTCCCAGGTGGCAGTTTAGCTTTTGACTTGGGTTAAATGCACAGAGCACTTAAACTTTCATTCATTTTTTACTTTTTCTTGACTTAAGTCATCTTCTCAACCATCAAATTGGCCTTGTGTCCTTTCATTCATGGAAGTGCATCTTTTTATGTTAAACTGTTACAATGCCTTAGGGACATCATATTACTTATCCGTTTGTTTCCAAGAGTACTACATCTTTTACCCCTTCTGATCTCACAATTTTGCCTCACAGGGACTACGCATATCCAAGACCAATCACCTTGGCTGTTGCCCAGGTTGTGATGGCTATTGGGCATTTCTTTTTTGCGATGGGGTGGCCAGGAGAAATGTATATTGGAACTCTATTGATTGGGCTAGGATATGGGGCCCATTGGGCAATCGCGCCAGCTGCTGCCTCTGAGCTATTTGGTTTGAAGAACTTTGGAGCCTTATACAATTTCCTCACGATGGCCAACCCCGCAGGTTCACTAGTCTTCTCGGGTTTAATTGCCAGCACTATATATGATCGCGAAGCAGAGAAACAAGCTCACCAACACCTGCACCACCAAGTCTCTAAGTCTGGGATCTTAGGAATTCTTGGTGGAGCATTGGGTGTGGACGAGCCTCTGAAATGCAAGGGCTCAATCTGCTTTTTCCTAACCTCTTTAATTATGTCAGCATTTTGCATTATCGCAGTTGTCTTGAGCATGATTCTAGTGCGTAGGACCAAGATCGTCTACACCCATCTTTATGGAAAATCCCACGCTTGAGTTATTTCTAAGGAAGAAGAACAGCTTCAATGAATATTTTCATAGTTGGTCATTTCTCTCTGTATCTATGAGAAGATCTTGATGTGGATGGCTTTATTTGGGTCATACACCAGCCTTTTCTGCAGTTATTCCTTGAAAGTAGTTCGGAACAGTTCCACCATCTCTTGTGTCCATCATTTTGGGATATTCTTTGCCAAGAGAGAAAACTTCTGGCGGTAAATAGCTTCCCAATAGACCGCAGAAACATCAATTCCAATTGAGTGTTTCTGTTTAATTCATGTTTAAAGATGTCATTCGGTGCTATCTTTACCCATGTCATTTCTTTTCTTGTTTGGGTGTTGTATATTTTTATTCCTGTTACTTTGTTGGGCCAATGTGAGTTTTGTGATTATATGTTTGAGGATACTCTTTGCAGGATATGTTTATCCATGGATAGTCATAAATCATTTGATGATTATGATTCTTTCTTCTGTTATAGCAACTCCTCTTTCGAGCTTGTATCCAGCTTCTTTTCAAAATTTTTTTTTTCTGTAGTGTTGTTGAATTTCATGTCAAGTCAGTGAGGGTTACATACTAAGCATCCTTCTGTATTGCATTTCATATATATTATTGCTGTTTCTGCGCTTCTTCTGTTCATAAATGATTTCACCACCATGTTGATTAAGACATTGGAGTTTGAGATATAACCACAGCACCACATGAATGGTCATAGTCGTACAATTCAGAATTTTTATCTGAATATGACTAGGTTGGAAGATCCCAACTCTCCCATCGATGGTCTTGCAAGACAAGAAGTTGGATGGTAGGTGCTTCCAATTTAGAAGACATTCCACTTTTACAGAATGGATTGCATCTAGATTATTGACACTACACATTCTGATGCAGAAAGGCCTTCAAAGTATCACACCTGGCTACTGCATTGATTTTTATTATTAGATACTATATTTATTTTCAGAATTCAAACAGCGAATGTGTCAGTGTCATTTGATAGTATATTTATTGATAAAAATGGGACTATTCATGTTTTTTAACAGCAATAGAAACATTCTCTTCTGGGAAGGATTGAGGTATCAAAATCAAAAGTTAGGTAAATAATGTATTTTGTAATAATGAAAATTGAAAACCCAGACTTTTATTGTTTGGTTTTGGACATTTCAATATTCCAGAAGCTTATAATTCTCAAATGTTCATCACTGAAATGCCTTTGTAGCCAATGATGTGGGTATTGCTATTGATATGTAGGTCAGAAAGGAATCAGTTGGATTGGTTCCATGAATGACTGATTAGTAGACCAAGAGACCAAAGGTGTGATTCAATTTCTCTTTCAGTCATGCCTAAGCATTTTCAGAATGCTAGTGACCATGCACCTTGCCAATATGGAGCACATATGCATGATATAACTTCTGGGTCCACCAACTGAAGGTCTAGAGCCTTGAAATTGTACAAAATCATGCAGCATATGGTTCTGGCCAACCTGATGTGCCACTGTGATTCTTTTGGGGAGATTGCATTAATGGTAGGGGCGCTTCTGATGAATGAACCGGATTTTGTTGTAGCTGGGCTTCGAAGCCATAATCTCCTAGCTGTTAATGAACTCTGAAGTGTTCATGATTTTGATTGTCCTAGTCTAAGCATCATTAAGAGCATTTATCCCATCAGAGTGTGGAGAATCTATCAGTGAGTTCATCTCCAATAGGAAAAGCCCTGAAAGTCTATAAATAGAAAAGATAACCTCACTGAGGTTTACATTTGGAGCTATCCAATCCATAGACCTGGGACTACTGAAACTTAAAAAAAAGAAGAAAAATTAAGTGGCAATAATAACAACAATTGCAAACCTACCAAGATGTTTCAAAAAAAGGAGGGGACCTTCCACTAGAAAGGTATATTACCTCAGATATTATTTAACAAAAGGACAGTTTTGTTGTGTGTGAGGGGCCCAGAGATGCGCAGGTAGTTTGTTAAATCATGGGAGTGGTCCAATCACTTCCACTAGGGAATTGTTAGCCAATAGCCACTGGTTCTTTTCATGCTCATGTTGCTGTCCTTTTCCTCGTCTATGGAGGCATGCTTGGTGTCTTCCTGATGGTTTTTAATGAATGGAGAATAGATTGCATGGGTAACTTTTTAGGTTGTTTGGAAGATTGGATATAGTTAGAAAGGAGTGACCTCCAGTTAAAGCAGTGCATGTGGGTCACCTTTCAAAGATTTTTAATGGTTGGTGCGATCCTTTAACTCGTTTAAGTGAGCTACATACACAATTGGATTAAGAAAAAGGTGATTGAATTTGCAATAAATATTTTTTTACAGTAAATTGCAGTTTTTCATAGAGTTTATTTACAAATGCACTAACAGACCTTTTCAATGCCAAAACACCAACCCAGAACATTATAAACTGCTCCACGTAGTGTATTTATATTTGTACATAAATACACGAATTTGACTAATGAGAGTGAATTGGTTAAAATGTGTCCAGGACTTGGGTTACATAGAACATAATTGGTGCAGCAGATGGGTTAGTGAAGTACTTGAAGAGTCATTATTTAGATGGAAGGAAACTAATCATGAAAGATTTCCATGTGATTAGAAGGACACTAGCCGTCCTAACTGCCACAACATGAATTCTCTTCATCATGATTATAGTCCACTTAGGGCCGATTTGGTCAAAGGAATTCGGAGAATGCTCGTCTCACTGGAAGTTTAATTCTTCAAATGTTGTCACCCAAATGACTAGATTTCACATTCATGAATATGGAATTCCCACAACTCCAAGAGCTAAAAGTAACTTTTTGGGAGGGATTTTCAGAATTCTAGCATTTAAATGGATAATTTCAAATGCTCTCAACACACTTTCTAACACAACGTCAGGAATTCCCAACAATAATTCAATGTGACTAATAACTCAACACTGCCTTGATAAGCAACACTACTTGGAAGGAGAAAATGGAAATTCTACAAATGAATACATGTGACATTTCACACTTTTGAGTCCTTCCAGTGTCACGATAAGCAGATTAAGAGAGGTTGTTCAATCACACATGTTACAACCAAAATCAAAACGACTGATGTCTACACAGTTTGAGTTTGAGTTGACATATCCAACTAGATCAATAGCAGACCAAATACTGGGACCATACATGTTACGTACCCTTAATGCTCATCCCAACACAAACAAGCCCCATTACTGCGGTTTGCAAATGGGTAAGGTAAATCAACCCTCACCCAATGCGGGTCAACCCGCATCAATATAGGTCAACCATCAACCCATTTAAACCAACCTGTCTATCCCAAGTTGTAGAAGCTTGGCCAAAGCCTAATCCATTTCAAATATTAAGGCTATTTTTTAGTTTGTTGCACCAAGAAAGCCCAACGCAAGCTTGGCTCATTAAATTTTAAATATAAAATCAACTATTCTAAATACCAAAATATCAAATCACCAAACTAACAAAATGGGTTTAGATATCTGGGTCAACCCAACCTATTTAAAACATGGAGTCTGGCTTCCATGGAGTCGTTTTTTACAAGAGTCTCCACCAAATACCAAAATATTGAATGGAGTCTGGTTTTTCAGGGAGTTTGATTCAATACCAAAATATTGAATTACCAGATGATTGGCATCTTTTTTTCCAAGATGTTTCTACATTCCCAGAGGTAGAAAAACATGGAGTCTGGTTTGCATTGCGAGTCCTACTTGCAGAAAGTTCTTATTCATGATAGTAATAGCAACACAAATCCGAAAGTGCTGTTGTATGGTTCTGTCGTTCTAATGACCTCAGCAATCGCCAATACGATGTTAAAATTAATATATGGTCCAGCATTAGCCACCAGTTCAACTGTCTTTAAGCTTGCCCAGGTTAGTAGGTCCTGTTGAATTAAGCTCTCATAATGTTTTGCAGATTTCCTATTCCTACATTTCACACACACACACACACTCTCTCTCTACCCTTAAATAATTTCAAACATAAATTTTGAAAAGGGATTGGTTAAAACAAGAGAAAACAGCAAATACTTAGTAAATGGAGTCTATGAACATTTTTCGTTAGTCCTTTTTTTTTTTTTTGCAGTGGTAGCTAAACTGGTAAAAAGGGCTCAAAGTCCTCGAGGAGATATTTCGCTATTAGTGCCAAAATAATAATGTAAGGAAAAATAGATTACGTTAATCAAAAAACGATAAACAGAAAGTTCAGCTGATTTTATTTTACTGAGGGTGTTGGATCTAAACTCAGAATTTTTCAAATGAAGAGAGTGGCCTAATTCACTGGTGACATTTGAGCTTGAAGCTGTCATCTTTTCCAACCTTTACTGGGAAGCTTGTGCAGTCCACAGACATTACATGTTAAGAACATTGGCGAAAAGCCTTTCCAATGAAGCAGTACTTTTGAAATGAGGCATCTTTGACTGGATGGAAGAACAATTGATTCAGTTTCTTTTAAGATGAGTAATTACAATAGATCCGGGTTCTATGAAGATGAGTCACAGCCAATGGCTATACAAAATATATGAGAACAAGTGGTGAATGTCGGACACTAAGCACAATAAGCAGTCAAAGGGAAACTAATAAGGTGCTCATTGGAAAATTGCAAGAGGAATTTTTGGTTCCTATGTACATTTTTTTTTTTTTATGGAGAAAAGTCCCAACAAATTAAAAAAGATCTGATGTTGCAGGCTTCAAACACTCGTTTTAAAACAATAACATATTTCCAACTATCTACTCTTAAAAACAAGCTCAAAAAATTGTTTTCCAATTTTCACATCTGCATATGTATCATGAAACAACAAGTTTAAAACATAATAAATAATTGAATGTTTAAATAATTGAAAGATATTTCAATTGATTAAAGCATAAAAGTGAGATTGAGCCAATCAAAGAACACTGTAAAATTTCATGAGATTGAGCCAATCAAAGAACACTGTAAAATTTCTATGAACCCCCCCCCCCCCCCCCCCCCCCCCCCCTATTCTGCATAATTGTTATTATGACAACAATTACACAGGTAAAGAGATATTTTGTTAATAAGGATAAATAGAACACAAAAACTTGGAACATAAACCATACAAGAGGAAGTTCATCAACCCCCAGCAAATCATGTACTCAATACCCATCACCAATAAACTTTCGTTGGTTAGATTTGTTGCCATACCATTTTGGTACATTGTCATTGGCTACAACCTGTTACTAAACAGCTCATCTCAAGCCGTTCACAGCCCATCAACCTATCTTCTCTCTAGGGGTGGACCCAAGCACAACCACGCGTGTGCGGTCGCACCTGTTAAACAACTGTGCGCTTAAAAAAATCCAATAAAAATTGTGGATACATCCTCAAAATCCACATGAAAAATCCTCGATTTGCCCCAAAATCAAACTAAAACCTGGGTCCGCCACTGCAGTTCTCTCCAAAGGCTACCACCCATCTGCTCTACGCACAGCCAGCTCCTGACTGACCTATCAGCCCCTGGATCTTCTTCAAATTTTCTCTTATGCAACCAACTCTGACTGAACCAGTTGCAAACATTCTAGCCATCACAACTCAAAAGTCAAAACTCAACAATCTCACCCAAGATATACAGTTCTCAATACATCCCCATTCATACACCCATCCGAACAGAAATGAAACCGCCATACCCTTTCTAAATCTCAATCTCCTCACTAACAGCAACTGTTCTTTTTTGTTGTTGATCATATTCATGATGAAGTCGGATGTTACAAGGTAAAAGAAGAATAAATGGTTTATAGCAGTTTTCAAGTCAGGCATATAGTTGCAAGGAAATCAATTTACATGAAAAAATGTTGCAAACACGCACCCCCTAAAAGAAAAAACTTTCATTGATGATTTTTTTTTTTTTATCATAGATATCTTTGTACAAGTAAATTTTGCAGTAACTTGAACATCCCTTCTGTAGTAGTGCATTTCTATTGGAGAAGAGGTCTTGGTGTAATTGGCATTCTCATTATATGATAAACTCACTAGATAAATTCACTAGCTGATAAATACAATGTGTTGTGTTTCTCCATACTGAAATCCTTGTGGCACAAATTTAAAAGGGAACTGTTTGCTCATTTCAATGGAGAAAAATGAAAAAAGTCCTCTCACAATCAGATGAATGAGCCAATGATAACAAGACCTGGGCGTGTGATTATCACTTTCTCTGTTGTCCATGCAAACTCCCAATTGTTTACATCAGCGAATGTCGCTACTGTCAAGTGTCAAACAATAATTTCAAGACATATCTTCTATTCCTCATCAGATTCTGAATCAAAATCTGTAGCAATCTCTTCAGAGTCTTCATCCTCCATTTCATCATCTTCTTCTGAATCCTGATCCACTCCATCCCCCTTATCATCACCCATATTATCTTTTGCATAGATCAACTCTTGCAAACCTTTGCCCCGATACATAACCCCTGTCCTCATCACATAGTAAAACTTCTCTCTGATCCGCGCAAGGGGGTGTGCTTCTACCAACTTCGCCCGCCGGTACCCCTCCTTAAGAACCACTGACGTCGTCTTACACTTCAAAGAAAGGTAAAATATCCCTGGATACCTAGTAAAGATCCTTGTAAACTTATGGGGCAGATTCAGTTCCTCCCTCAAGTGCCTGAGATAGTTCCTCTTCGTCTTCTTATGAATTGTCAAGCTCAGAATTTCATGTAACACCCCCACAACACGCTTCTCCATCAGATCGCTAAGCGGTTCAATCTCCGACGAATCTTCATAAGGTGAAATGTAGGGGAGCTTCTGGAATTCATCCATCCAGGCAATCACCTTCTTCTGCGCCCCATAACCCCTTGGAAAGTTCATGGGGAACGCCAAGAACCCGCCTTTCTTAAAATTCCTATAATGGGAGGAACCAGAACCAATTCCACCATCTGGGTCACCCTTCTCGAAGTTCTTCTGCAACTGGGACACGGCTAATTCCTCATCCCAGCGCGCGAGGCTCAAGCAGGGGAGCCCGTCATGGCGTTTAACGGCCCGGAACCGATCTGGGTACTTGGGAATCCAGTCTTTTATGAAATTATCAGGAAGACCCAGATCCCATTTGAGGGGGATGAGGGCCTGGAAGGGGATTTGTCTGGTTTGGGACATCATAAGGAGGCGTGTGAGCCTCTCGACTGAATCCGATTCATGGGTGTCATGAATGGACTGTTCTTGATTGTGTAAGAGGAGAGCAGTGTCTGTGAGCTTGAAGCAGGGGAGATTGGAGTATTGGGGATGGGGGAATTCGTGGAAGAGAGTGGGGTACCTGCGAAGGAAGCGGAGGACGGGGACGGTGAGGCCGAGGAGCTTCTTCTTATCGGAGAGGAATCTGGAGGAGAGGAATCCATGGGAGCTGCGATGAATGGCATCTTTGAGGAGGCAGGCGGCTTTGAGATCGGTCTCTGTGTCGATGATGTGGTCGAGACCTCTGTTCTTCACCCATTTGAGACGTACCTTTGCAATGGAACGCGTTTGGGAATGGAAGCCATGAGAGGAAGGAGGAGGAGGAGGAGAAGAGACGGTTTTAAGCAGCAGGGATCTGAGACCTCTTGCTCCCATCTCTCTAAGTACGGTTTTGGGTTTTTGGACTTTGGAAGAAAGAGGGAGGTTTTTTTCAGAGGTAAAGGGTTTTGGGAGTTCAAGTTTTTAGACCTGACCGGACTTAAACCTAGACCCAAATATGAACCCGGTTTGACCTATGGAAGCAACCCAGATTCAATGTCAAGTGGACATTGAGAAGTATTCATAGCTGTATTTTTTTAAGGTAAAAATACATTATCAAACAATTTTTTTTTCATGTAGCATTACAATTTTATGGAATTTTTTTTCTTGTAGCATTAAAACATGCGACTGGGACACGACAAAGGGGATGACATTTATCTTGAACGGCCCGAATCATCAATATGTGAGTTCCACAAGGAAATCTATAATCGGATTCCCATGTAATATGATTAGGGATCCAGACTGCAGCCCTGCAGGTGTAAGGAGTGGAAGTGGCACCTATTTATCGAAAATCATTGTTCGCTCAAAATGAATGCCCTTCTTGCTACATGCAAGACATTCTCCAATTTTACCTCAATAAGGGTTGTCGGTAAGATTGATCAAATGATGGAAAATATGATTGTTCTATATAATTAAGAGAGCTGCTAAATGCATACTAAGTTTTTTTTTCCACACTTACCATTTTTCAAAAAAACATTATTATCAATATACCCCTGTAGAAAATCACCAAACTACCTCCCTCCCTCTCCCTGCCCGCCTCTCCCTCTTTCTCTCTCCCTTCCACCTCTCTCTCTCTCCTCTCTCTCTCTCTCTCTCTCTCTCTCTCTCTCCGGTGGTGGTGGCTTGGGTGGGGTTAGTTTATGTCATGGCTCTAATACCACTTGTTGTGCGCGTCTGCGCGGAAGCGTGAATTACCGCGATCGAACGACCAAATCAACCACACAAAGAAAGAGAAAATTACATGTAGAGAATTTATGTGGTTCGGCAAACTTGCCTAGGTCCACGGGAAAGAGACTCGTCTTTCCTCTAGCCCCACGTGATTCGGAAGACTCCGACAACCATGGGAGAGAGGGCTCTCACATCTCTAACTTTTTTCACAGAGTCTAGGGTTACATATTACATAAATATATAATATTCACTTTCTTACCTTTCAAGAAAGCCCCAATATAAAGACCATAATACCACTAATTCTAAACTTGGTCATTGGTCAACCCAATCAACCAAACCGGTCAACCCGAAATACAAGACATAAACCCAACAATTTAGGTATTATTGGAGGTGTGCAGAGAAAATCTCGAAATTCCCACACTTACCACACTTCAATGGTGGGTGTAGAGAGAAAGGGAGTGTGGAAAGAAAAAAAACTAGTTTGCATTTAGCAGCTCTCTATAATTAATGCATAACATTGTTATAATTACATTTTTGACCAAATGCTCAATTTGACATCCACCAGAGACAAATACTACCGACATTAGTATTGTTTTTTGTATGGATAGTGGTGAGATAAAGACTATCAGGTCAATCAGGTTACAAGGAAACGTGAGAGTTGTACGGGATGCAAAAGTTTAGGAACTACATTTTGCCAAATTCTTATCATATTCTTCATTGAAACTTGCTTGATATAGAGTAGAGGGGATGATAAAGGGTGGGACAAATTATACCCCACTCAATCGTCCTCCCATTAACATTAGTGACAAGTTCTACTGTTGAAGTTTGATATGATTCTCGCAAAGGTAGAAACTTCCTCAGGAAAGCTTGATTCCACAAAAATCTTTCAATTAAAGAGACTAAATACTTGTCACTTTTTTTTTTCCGATAATATAAGATCTCGACCCACGATCTCAAGATTGCAACAATGAACACCTTCCATTATGTCAAGGGCTCTTGTGAACACCTCTCACTTGAAATTTAATAATTATATATATATATATCAATGATCTATGACTATGACTATGACTATGACTGTAGTTCAACTTGTTAGTGACATGGCTGAGTGAGAAAATTTGTGAGTTTGAGCCCCTATTGTTGTTGGGAAAAAAATAAATTTAATGAGTAAACTATCTATTGCCAGTTCTTAGCATAAGAGAGGCCCAAGAGAAATGAACGTTCTCTTTTTAATAAATGCCTGTCCATTTTAAGTAATAGAAAGGGTATGGAGTGACTATTGAGAACTATAGGAATAGCCTTGTTGTTAACTATCCCATTTCTTACCAACTATATATTTAGAGCTTGATTGTAGCTCCTCTCCCTTGCATGTATAGGTGGTATTCTCCTTAGCTTGTGATGAGATTCACTCACGTGTCAGTTATGTCTCTCATGAGTCTAGCCCCTTGACCGGTAAAAAAACCTTCCTAAAATATCCTTTTTATTCAAATGGCACTGATCTATTGAAAATGGCCCATATGTATATCAATTGGGGATAAGAACTGTGGGGTGGATTTTTTTAATGAGAAATTAACCTGTGTTATCATGCATATTCAGCATATAGCAAAAGTATAATATAAGCAATTGTGCTAGGGTTTGGTTTGATGATTTTGCAAATGCAACTAATTAACAATGTGGCCATAGAAGTGGGAAATACCTAAAATTGGATGTGATTAAGAAAACAATGGGACAAAAGAAATCAACATTTACTCTGATTTTATTTGTGAGGGCATTTGTCTTTTGAGTTTATTTATTGTGAGGGCGTCTGTCTTTTGAGTTTTGAGTTTATTTAAGGGTAAATTAGCCAACAGTCTCTGAGTACGGTCTTCTAAAGCATCAAGGACAACAACTTCTTATCTAATGTCTCTAATCCAGACAACTGCATATATTTTGGAAAAAGGTCCCTAATACGCCACATCATATATTTTCATGACTAATTTGCCCCTGTCAACCCTCATTCCTAGGCCAAATTTTCTCTTATTTTCTGTTATCCCAGAGAACTCATTCCTTTTTCTTCTCTCTCATTTTCCATTTTCCGTTCCTTTCCATGGTTATGGAGTATCGTTGCAGAGCACCTTTCGTCGCGACCATGCCATGACTTCCGATTCTCTCTCTTTCATTTCTTCAAAGATAGAAACGGTTTTGAAATCATTCTCTCTCTACAACTGATTTGAAAGAGAGGAGTTTGTTCTTTTGCTTGTTTTCCCTCTCTCTCTTTTCTCGATTGGATCATGGTCATCAATTGTTCTTGTTTTGGATTTCAATTTTTATTAGAATCTGATTTTCCGTATTCTGACTTTTAGTGTCGCCGAGCTCAGATAAATTTTCCAGAAACTCTGATAAAGTGGATAAAAAATCAAATAAATTTGTCAAAACTCAGATAAATTTATCTGAGTTTTCGGCAAACTTACCTGAATTTCTGGCAAAACTCAAATAAATTTATCTGAGTTTTCGGCAAACTTACCTGAACTTCTGGCAAAACTCAGATAAATTTATATGAGTTTTGACAAATTTATCTGAGTTGGTAAGATAATCAACTACTTTAGTAGGCCCTGAATGCAAGGCCTGCCCAACCACTAACAAGTCTGGACTGGAAGGGATTTCCACATTGTGGTGCCTCCCTGATGATCATGACCATCAAAGCAGGGCTGTCAAATAGACGGTGGATATGGGAAAAAAGGGTCGGTGGTCCAAATTGGAGGGGCAAAATCTGGTGGTACCACTACTCTGCCAATATTTGGAAAGTCACCACAATTTGACTGACGACCCAAGATAAGAGATTGTAATTGGGAATTGAAAAGAACACGTGGGGCCCACTATCAGAAGGTCATGACCGTTAACTTCATGAACCAAGCTCAGCTATGGGTTAAGGTCTCATGGAGGTCCCAAGTGGAGAGCAAAGGATAAATCACATCAAAAATGCATGTTCATGTTAAAAAGAAAAGAAAATGAAAGGGTCTAATGTTTCCAAAGAATGGTGTATGCAACTGCAAGTGCATACACTGTGATCGTGATCTATCTGATCAGTAGCGTGGACAGGCTGGAGTACTGAAAAGTGGGTCCAATGTTGTAGCTGTTGTGTCTACAAATAAACCAACATGCAAAATTCAGATAAATTTATCTAATTTGTCTGAGGTATGCTTTTGCTGACGTGAACATGGGCTTTTTTGTCTTATCACTATCTTATTTTTATAAGAGGACTCTCGTCTCCACAATAAATATCGTGGACCTTAGGCTATAAAAGTAAATGATGAAGGACCTACAGCCAAAAGCCCCTTTATTTAATCTCCCTATTGGTTCATTGAAGGTTTTTTTTTAGGACCCACTAGAATAAATTACTAGTTCTAATTTAACCAATCAATGCAGCGGAAATAAACCAATCAAACAATATAGAACTAGCTATCTACCAATTACACACCACAAGAAGGCAGACACAAATTTTATCGTGGAAACCCTTTCCGGGAGTAAAACCACGAAGCAGAAATCAAGAGTTCACGAACAGTTTACAAGATATACTCACAAGATTCTGTACCTCAGTCTGTACCTCGACCTCAGGACTGTAGTTGTTCTTGCACAGAATCCACTAACACGACTTCCACCGTGCACCGTTCTCCTTACTTGATCTCCTCGCACCTTGTCCACCAAGATGATCAATCTTCTACAAGAGAGTAGAAGTAACAAAAACCTTCTAGAGCAGTCCTTCAGAACAATCTCTCAATGGCTCTAGAGAAACAAGAAAATCTCTCTTAGGATATCTCTAATCTCAGATCAAGAGAGAATTAACTTCTTGTGTGTCTTGTGTGTCTTCTTTGGGTTGAGAGAATCACCCAATATATAGGCCCAAATTCGTGCATAAGTATTCTACTTAGACTCCAATCAGAATAGCACTTAGCATCAAACACTATCATAGAGTCCGGATCAGACTCTTCTTTCCCGTCCAAGCTCGCTATAGCGAGCTTGTGTCTCGCTCTGCCATTGGGCAGAATTGGCTCTTGCCAATAATATTCTAACAATCTCCCCCTTTTGGCAATTCTTGGACAAAATCCCCTAGAAAAATACAATTTGATCTACCCAAAATTAAAACCCAAAATACATTGAATTTTAAAATAAAAAAAATTCAGCACTGTAGATCTTGTATTGCCTTTGCTTGTTTGAACTTTCAGATCTTGAATTGTCTTGCCTTGTAAAGCTCCCCCTAGCTCCATTCTTCTCCCCCTATTTTTGTCCATAATTGACAAACAAATATTATCATGCAGCTTCTGTCAACCTGGATGCAGTAGCTCCCCCTCAGAAAGATCTTCGTAGCAGCACTGGGGTGGGGGCTTGATCTTGCAGATCAGGGGTGATGAAGCTTAGGCACACACACTTGTAAATTTAAATATTTCAGCAAAGTGTGTACCAATACAGAAGAGAGGTATTCTTTCTTGACCCAGACAGCTTTGATATTCTTCTTTTTCAGCTCAGCCCTCTGCGTTTTCCATTGCTTCTGACTCGGTAAACTTCGCAGCTTGTTGCAATGGGGTCGAATGTGTCCTTGAATTCCACAATGATGACAAGTGGGGGTTCGTTCAGGACGTAACACACTCTGCTTCTTTGGAGCTGTCTTTGCAATACTAACAACCGGATTAGTAAAAACTGAATTTTTAACAAAATAATTTTTACCTTTGGCATTTGAAGTGGATGCTCCATCAGCGTAGCCAATACCATGTTTATCAGTGTTTGCCTTTTGACTGCATAGGATGTCATCTAATTTTCTCGATCCAGTGTTCATCCTATTCAATGAAGCTTTAGCAGTGTCTAACTCAGATAGAACCATATTGAGTCTTCCATTCAGATCAGAATTCTCTGCTTTCAAAGTCTTCATATCAGAATCAAGTAAGTCACACTTTTGTGATTCTGCAGTCAATCTGTCAGCCAACTTGTTATTTTCATCCTCTAAGTTTTGTACTTTTGCAAGCGCTTCTGCAAGTTCAGTTTTCAGGGAGGAATTCTGCTCTTCAGACTCTTTCCACTTTTTGGCCACTTTTTCATTCATCTTCAACATCTTCATGGTCTTTGCAAACAAAATCTGATATTCAGCTTGCCAATCATGTTCTGTTTCTGACTCACTATCATCATGATCAATCATCTCATCAGAAGAAACTTGTGGAGTAACAGAATCAGAAGTTGCCATGAATGCGATGAATTTTTCTTTGCTAGCTTCAGGCTTCTCAGACTCAGATTTTTTCAAATTAAAAGCCCTTTTCTTTGGTTTTCTATTACCACAATCACTAACAATGTGCCCATAACCTTGACACTTATAGCACTTAATCCCTTTAGAAGATTTCTTCTTTACAACAGATTTAGGGATTTGGGTAGAAGTGCCTTCGCGGTAGATATCCATTCGTGTAATTATGGATCAACACAATAAAATAGTGTAACCCGCTCTGATACCACGTGAGGGTTTTTTTTTAGGACCCACTAGAATGAATTACTAGTTATAATTTAACCAATCAATGCAGCGGAAATAAACCAATCAAACAATATAGAACTAACTATCTACCAATCACACACCACAAGAAGGCAGACACAAATTTTACCGTGGAAACCCTTTACGGGAGTAAAATCACGAACCAGAAATCAAGAGTTCACGAACAGTTTACAAGATATACTCACAAGCTCCTGTACCTCAGTCTGTACCTCGACCTCAGGACTGTAGTTGTTCTTGCACAGAATCCACTAATACGACTTCCACCGTGTACCGTTCTCCTTACTTGATCTCCTCGCACCTTGTCCACCAAGATGATCAATCTTCTACAAGAGAGTAGAAGCAACAAAAACCTTCTAAAGCAGTCCTTCAGAACAATCTCTCAATGACTCTAGAGAAACAAGAAAATCTCTCTTAGGATATCTCTAATCTCAGATTAAGAGAGAATTAACTTCTAGTGTGTCTTCTTTGGGTTGAGAGAATCACCCAATATATAGGCCCAAATTCGTGCATAAGTATTCTACTTAGACTCCAATCAGAATAGCACTTAGCATCAAACACTATCATAGAGTCCGGATCAGACTCTTCTTTTCCGTCCAAGCTCGCTATAGCGAGGTTGTGTCTCGTTATAGCGAGACACCATTCTGCCATTGAACAGAATTGGCTCTTGCCAATAATATTCTAACAATCATCATTTCAACCACCAGCATCGGACAATCACTGCATCATCATCATTATAGCCTTGGGCATCTAATGCCCACACATAAAGGGTATTTGAACAGGATAAGGGTTGGCTTTTACGTATGAAAAATTTAACTCTGCATCTCCCTTTCATATCCTTTCAGCGAACCTTCTTTCTCTTTCACAAGTCCATTTCACCAATGTCACATTCTTCCACAACTAAATATCTACATCTCTGAAGGATACCACACTGGATAAGATTCTTGCAATTTGCTGCATGAGAATATGATGCATCTTATCCACTCTTCCTCTCTTTTCAGATTAGAGCCCTACTTCCTAAAACAAGAACCACCCATTTCAAATTCAAACTCTTCCAAGTTGCCACTTCTCTTCAACCCAATCCTAACACCCCTTTCTTACCAAAAGCCCAAGGAAAAAAAAAAAGACAAACAAACCAATTAGTCTTTTTAAACAAGAAAATCTATAATCACCTAGAAACCAATTGCCACTTTCACAGAAAAAGGTGCTGTTTCAGGCTTCTATCAACAAAAAGACCTCAGAGTCAAGCACCTATTTCAGAAAATGCACAGATAGCACAACCAACCATTTAAAATTCAACCTCCTACTCATTAGTCCTTGCTCATCTGATACAAGCACCCTTTTTCAGTGACAGGTTGGTAGCTACCGAAATCCTACTAGGTTCCATTCGATTCTAAAGTCTCCAACTTTACCAAGCAATCTCAGCATCCAACACCCATTCACCAAAAAACCAACCGAACGAAGATAATCACCCATTTCAACAATCCTCCTCTTCTCCTTCATTAGAGTGAATTACCCATTTCTTCATTTCATCAAAACCAGAGAAAACATAAGCATTTGCTCCCATTCAACTTTCCACTCTATCATCAGATTCAAGCACCCATTTCTACGTACTTTTTTTTTTCAGATCTCTCCCCGTCTTCTCAGATTGAAAGGACATAGCAAAAGGACCCAGAATTAAAATATACTTTCTGTTGAAGGAGTGGTAAAAGAAAGCCATGGAAAATCAGCAATCCCAATCCTACACACAACAGCCTCCCTTCCACCACCTTCTGCAACAGCAGCAGCAGCAGCTCCAAATGTTCTGGAACTACCAGCGCCAGGAGATTGAACAGGTGAACGACTTCAAGAACCACCAACTCCCACTTGCCCGCATCAAGAAGATCATGAAAGCCGACGAAGATGTCAGGATGATATCTGCTGAGGCCCCCGTTCTCTTTGCCAAGGCCTGTGAGCTCTTCATACTTGAGCTCACAATCCGGTCATGGCTCCACGCTGAAGAGAACAAGCGCAGGACCCTGCAGAAGAATGACATTGCAGCAGCCATCACCAGGACAGACATCTTTGATTTCTTGGTGGACATTGTCCCCAGAGATGAGATCAAGGATGAAGGGGGAGTTGGGCTGGTGGGGCCCAGCAGTGGGGTGCCTTATTACTACCCACCGATCTGTCAGCCGAGTCCCGGCATGATGATTGGGCGGCCTGCAGTTCCGGGGATCGACCCCATGTATGTTCAGCGCCAGCAGCAGCAGGGCTGGCAGCCAATGTGGCAGCCTGGTATGGCGGATGATGGAACATATGGAGGCGGCGGAGGAGATGAGCAGAGCTTTGATGGGCAGCCTTATGGTGGTCATGCTCCAGGTACTTAGTTTTATTTGAATGTGAAGATTTTATGTTTTATTTCTTGTAATGTGATTAGAAAGATTGATGTTGTTGCTTTTATTTGAAACTTCTGTTAATTAACTGCTATGGTGTTTGATTTGTAGTACTATCTTGTTATTTGATGACGAAGATGGATGTTGTCGCTTTGTAGATGGAGCTTAATGATAATGGGATGGACTGTGGTTTGCAGTTTCTTGCCTCCTTACATTTTATCAGTCACAAACGAATACGTCTGAGTGATTGCTTGTCTTCAATGTTATTAGTATAAGCTAAAAACCCCAGATCTATGGGATGAGGCTACTAAGGGGATGATGTTGATTATGACTATAATCTATATCTAGCTGGTTCTAATACATAGACTTGATTCAACATTGTTGAAAACTTTGAATCTAGGTCCCTTTAATATCTAAAATTGTTTCAAAGAGTCGAGACTTCATTAATTGATCATTGAATATATGAGTTGATCCGTAGTTATTTGAGTCAAACTAATTCAGTTGCATATCAAGTTGGGTTGGGAAAGGGTCTAGAGGGGATGGGTTATCTTGGATGGTTTGAGTCACTGAATCTCACTAGAAGCAGTGAAACAGTTTCTTGTGCTGGAGGGGATCGAAGTTCGTGCTGAACATGACCCTGATTTAAATACAAGTTGTCGACATTAATTGTAGAGTGTGTAAATGGTGTTTAGTGTGGTGTTCATGAGATGAACTCATGAGCATCTGAATATGGTTTTGGCTGGATGAGGGCTGTCCCTCTTCCATTCTGTTAGGTAAATGGGCTTAAAACATGAACTTGACCCAACTCTATCTTAACCCAAAATTAGGTTATTGCGCCCAAGCCTAACCCAGCTTGAACTGCGAAGAACAGCACAAATTTGCTATGGGTCCAAAGTCGGCCCAACCCAACCCAAATTTTACTTGATTCAGAGATGCATAAAATCCTCTTTTATAGTTTGTTAAGGATTAGGAAAATATTATCAGTTACGTGGGTGTTTGAAATCTTGCCTTAAAACTAATGGAAAAATTAAAGGTATATGGACAAGTCAGGTCAACTTTTGCTCAGCACAAGCTTAACTCATTGCCTTCTTTAATCAGAAGAAACCAATACACAAAGCATGGGTTCTTTTTTACCTATGCATGTTGGAACCTCTGATAATCACCCTGAAAATAGGAAGAAACTGATCTGAGGCGTGCTCTCTTTGGATGAAGAGATTCGATACGGATCGATTAGCAAAACAAAAGATAAAGAGGAGTGCATATTCAGCTGAAAATTGCTCTGTTTCTTTAAACACTGTTATGTTATTTATAGATTGTCTTGCTCTCTTCATCAAAATGAATCTCCTCCCCGTTATTTCCAAAAATTAAGCTAATCTCTGGCACCAGTGATCGATGTTGGAAACGATCCATTCCTTACTTTATTATGAGGGAAGACGTCAGGCATCTTCCAATGTCTTTAAACTTTCTACCCATGAAACAGGTTTGGCATAATCTCATAATTCATGACTGTTTTGCATCTGTTCCTTTCTAACTTGGACAAAAAATGTTGGAATGCAGCTCCGGTTAAAATAATGTTGTCTGGGCAAGCATTCATTCGGGTGGCACTACACATTTGTTTATTTTACTGATCTGCTAGAGAGTTTTAACTAATCTTTACTGCCCATTAGTCTCAGATGAATTGTATCTGATTTGAAGATGGCAGGCCCGAAAAGTGGCTTGACAACAGGCCTGGACCGTTGGATCTCATTTTGAAATGAGATCACTTTTCGGGGCCTGGCATCAGGTCATGTAGCACGTCTCTTGAAGATGGACCTATGTTTCTAAATGGTTGTGCTCACTACTTCGATGCGGCACATGTGTGCCTATGGTTGTTCAAAATTGATATCTGGATTGCCTGTAGGGATGGAAATGGGTCAGGTCTGGCCAAGAACTCAACTGGATCTATCCCTGAAAGTACTATGTACAAGTCCATTTTACACCCCATTGTTTTAGGTCCAACTGTAGATCCCCTAGACTTGTGGAATCAAATGCTGTGATGATCCACCTGACTGATTTTTTTGCTTTACTCAGACTTGAATGTTATAATAAATAATGTATCTTGGAAGTGGCTGTAGCTCAGATGTTTAGGAGGGGTGCGAGTGTTTCACTTCATTCTGTGTATGTATATGCTAGGGGTGGAAATTCCTGATTTTACCTGTGAACCCACAGTAATTCAATGTTTAGGTTGACATTTTTCCCCCGATTAAATTGAGTTGGGTTGGGTTGAGCTTGTTCGTTTTCTTTTTTTTTGATCGGACCACCTATTATAGGTGAGACCTGATATGGATATTAGGATTGAGACCTGGATCTGAGCTGGACCTAATTAAGTATAGGTCTGGGCCTAGGTTAGAGTCAACCTGCATGAAGCCTAATTGCTTGGGCGAAACATTCCAAAATGGGTTGAGTCCTCTAAGAGAGAAGTTTCTGTTTTCAAACTGGAACCTATTATCCAACAAAGTCCATGATGGCACTCACCCTAATATGACACTCATCTGACTGATGTCATTCCTTTTTTTTTTTTTTTTGGTATTATCAAGTTTCCTTATCTAAACATTCCTACCAAAACCTCGAAGTCGAACCTTCCTATTGAGATTTGAACTAATGACCGGTTGTGTCTGATACCATATCTAGTTTCCTTAGCTAACCATCTTTACCAAAACCTTGAAGCATTCGTAGAGGCTGCATAAATACTTTTTAATACCCCACTCGATTAAAAAAAATATAATACCGATGCCGAGGTTTTAATGTGATGTTTCTTTCTCCCCCTCTCCCTATAATATCCATGTATTCAGGTGGGTCCCACTAGAGGCTCCGGTCCAAGATTTTCATCTGGGATTTGGGGCTGGACACGAGATTTTCACGTGAGTTTTAGAATCGGGCAAAATTGTCATGTGGGTTTTAGAAGTAGCTAGACCAGGTCCAGTGGAAGCGACTGCCCCCAAAAGGTTGTATGTAGGTCTGCCTCAGTCCCACAGAAAGAATCACCTGATAGACATCCCTCATGGGACTAAAATGAGCAACTGACCATGTGGGACACACCTGTTTCACCATTCACCCCTTTAACGCCCACTCCACTGTGAATTGACACCCAGCCCATTTTGAGACTACTCATTCGGACTGTATACAGAGTCAACTTTTAGGTCGAGATTTTTTTTATCAAGTTCACAGTTCACACCCTTGATTTTGAAACCTTAATTAAACTAAGGTATAAGTGACCTGATGGTCTACACACCTGTGTCATAAGTAGGCTTTTCTATCCCCTTACCCACGGTTCCACGAAACCCCAACTCAGTTGAGCCATTTCCTCAGAACAACCCTCGTTCAGTATAGCCATAGGCATGTGCAAATGTAGCAAATTTGGTATTAGAGCCGACCTCCACCTCTCGGGTTCGAGTCACGGAAATACCTATCTAGAGTAGAGTAATAGCTGTCCAGAAAAAAAAAAAAAAAAAAAAAAGGAAAGGAGAAAATGACTACCTACCGCCAAAGTGAGAGCCGCCGCGGAGAGGGTTATCTGGAGCAAGGTATCAGCCATCCCAAGAGGAGAAAATGGCTACCTTCCGCCGAGGACGTTAGCTGCGGAAGCGTGGTGGTCTGTTACGGTTCTAAATAGTTATAAAATTTAATTTAACACTTTCCATCAGTCCTAGAGCTTTTAGCATATTGGTGAGGTACATATAGGGGTGTCAATCTAGGCCGGGCTGCCCAAGCCCAGCCCTACCATGGCTCGAAAAAAAATGTACCTGGGCCCGTTGACTAGGTCAACGGGTGGCCCGGTCCGGCCCGTGACCAAACCTAGGCCGTGCTGGGCCTGGGCCTGGGAGCCCGGCCCGGCCCGCCCAACAGCTATCACCCCCCCCCCCCCCCCACCCACCCACCAAAAATAATAATAATAATAATAATAATCGGCCATATTGTATTTTTTACATTTTAAACACCACCCCCCCCCCCCCCCCCCAAAACAGCTATAAACAATCAAGTGTGTGTGTGTGTGTGTGTGTGTGGGTGGGGGGGGGGGGGGGTGTATTAGTGTCTTTTGATCATTCTTTACCATTTTACCACTTGCATGTTAGGTGAAAGTGTGATAAGAAAGGATCACTGTTAGGTGGTCCAAAAACTACCCTGCTCAGATGGTGATGGTGAGTGATTATAGCAATTTGATGAGTCAAGCCCAATCCGGATCGCGGTAATGAGTCAGGTCCAAGTGACCCGGTCCGTCTAGGATCGTGGGTCAGGCCAGAATAGCTCCGTTGAGATCCGGGTTTTGTTAAACGAATCCTCGTCACCTCAGGCTCCAAGTCATCGCGACGAAGTCCTCCCCTCACCTGCACTTACCAAGTCTCACGGAGAAGATCTCACCTGCCTTCCACCTGACTCGTTCCTCGAGGAAACGACTGAGGCTCCAAAGAGACGTTGAACTGATCGCATCCCCACCTGGTTGGGAAAGGTTATAAATAGAGTCCTCTCATCACTTGAGAAGGGGGTGTTTTTTCCTACTTTCTCATACATGTAGCTCTCTACATTAATCAAACATCACCATTTTGAAGTGGACGTAGGTCACGCTTGACCGAACCACTATAAATCTCTCATCTCTCTTCATTTACTGCACAGCATTAATTATCTGACCGGTGGTGTCCGAATTTACCTTTTTTGGCATCATCACAATTAATTCAGGTCAAGCATATGCTGAATTATCTTGTGGGTTTTGTCATATAGTGGGCCACACTTTGGAGGCAATTGTTTTCACATCGTTTTCTTTTCTTCTCTTTTGATATTTACACCTATGTATGTGAGTACTCTCTCTGCATTTGAGAGCTTGAACATTTTTGCTTGTAGACGTGTGTGTGTTCCACCCCCTTGGACTAGTTCTTGTTGGCTCCTGGAGCAGTAACAGGTTTATAGTTTCACTTAATAGTTTAAGCAAACTGCCAGACTCATGTTAGTCAATCCCTAAAAAGAGGTTTATGACCTTGGCCCATCCTTTAAACCCAAACCGTCTTGTAGACTCAGGTGCACTTTCTAAGTAGGTGCTTCCCTCCCATTTAGGTCCATTTGAGAAGCATTCTATTCACGGAGGTGAGTTGTATGTACATGTA
The DNA here is from genome assembly GCA_012931725.1 of Litsea cubeba. Taxonomy (NCBI): domain Eukaryota; kingdom Viridiplantae; phylum Streptophyta; class Magnoliopsida; order Laurales; family Lauraceae; genus Litsea; species Litsea cubeba. The sequence goes on from CM022946.1 coordinate 16,583,510, forward strand.
GCTCTTAATTTTGAGTCTCAAAATATAATGATTTTTAAGTGCATTCATATTGTTTTTTATGCTGTTGTTAATAAATGTGTAGGAATGGCTTTGATTTCTTGAAGGGGATGCAAAAGGGCCCTGTGAAATAGAAGTTGTTTATATGGGAATAATAAAATTATGTGTTTCAAATTTATTAATCTTACGCTGGATTGTTTTCAACTTGGGCCCAATTTTGAAGACAATCAGTGGGATCATTAGTGTTATTCTACTGGTTTATCTCTTTAAAATTTTTTATTTTAATGAAAATGGTCCAAGTTTAAAAATATTAAAAACTCAAAAAAAAAATGGGCAGCCCGCGGGCGGCACGGCCCAGGCCCGTCTGGGGCCCGGCCCAGCATGGCACGACCAGGGCTGTGCTGGGCGGCCCCAGGATAATTGGACCCGGCCCGGCACAGCCCGTAATTTATCACGGGCCGGGGCCCAGTTTCAGTGGGTCGTGCCGTGCCGATTTACATCTCTAGGTACATAACATAACCAAACTCCACTGCATCTTTTTTTATAAAGTAAAGTAGCAACGGTGGATATTCAAGAAACTGATTCAGAGTATTGGCTGATACCCAGTTCCCACCTGTGTCGCCAATGAGTAGTACTATATGGACAAACTTTTTGGCCAGAATTTTGGACGACCCCTATGGTTTCCCTTGAATATCAAACCATAGGGGTTGTCCAAAATTCTGACCAAAAAGTTTGCGCATGTAGACTTTTTGGTCGCCAATATGCATCAAAAGTGATACAAGCCAATAGGAATTATTACTATACTACCTACTCAACTAAAAGGAAATTGCACTCTACACCAACATGCATTAAACAATGGTGAGAAGTGGGGTGTTTTCCCAAACAATTAAATGTTTACTATTACCTTTTCGAACCTTGACTCTATCAAGTTGTATTAATATAACAATGTTAGAAAATGAAGAGAGAAAATAGGTTTTTTTCTAGAAGAAATCTAGGGTGCATGCGTTTGGCATCGTGCCATTTGGATGTTCCCATGTTCCCACGAGATAAGGGTGTAGAAATATGTTTGGTATGTGTAAATGATTGTTCCGAATTTTATTCTCATGGAAATGAATCTCAAAATCTTAACCCGCCAGCATAAGAAAGTTTGAACAAAAAAACTTTATTCTTTTAAAAAATAACTTATTGGCACAAATGTTTCTTTCTTATCTATTGCCTTTTAAAGAATATCATTTGATGATTCTAAATCCTCTTACTTATCATAAATGTAGGCCGGCCCCACGTTCACAATCCCAAAGGATGTGGCCCCACTCTATAATTCCTAGAGGTGGGTCACATGGTCACAATCACAAAAGGTGGACTCCTATTATAATTTTATAATAGTGGGACCACATTATAAATCATTTATAAAGGTAGGCATCATGTTGTAATTTCTCTAGGTGAATCCCGTGTCCACAATCACATTTTTATGGTGGCCCCATGTTCGGATTTCTAAATGTGGGTACCACTTTGTAATTTTTTAAAAGTGGGTCATGTGTTCACAATTAATAAAAAGTATGGCCCCACATTATAATTCCTATAAAGGTGGGCCCACATTGTAGATTTTATAAATGTGCTACCCCCATGTTCTAATTTTTAAAGGTGGGCACCACATTCTAATTTCTAAAGGTAGACCATGTGTCTACAAATACAAAAAATGTGGCTTCATTTTGTAATTCATAAATATGGGTCATATGGTCTCGTTTACAAAAGGTGGACCCACATTGTAAATCCTATGAATGTGAGCCCATATTCTAATTTCTAAAAGTGGATCTTATATTTACATTTACAAAAAGTTGGCCCACATTATAATTCCTATAAAGGTGGGCCCACATTATAAATCCAATGGATATGGGTTCCATATATGTTCTAATTTTTAAAGGCGGGTACCATGTTGTAACTTCTACAAGTGGATCCTATATATGATAATAATAGTACTGCAAACAATAAAAGGTGGGGTCCCACTTTGTAATTCATATGTTTGCGCCTGGAGCAAAACTTTTATAATGTTACTAAATAAGTTTCGTACAACATATTTTTTGTAGAATAACTTAATATAATGTTGCTAAACAAGTTCCGCAGGGTATACACTCGGCACAACCCGATCTCAACATAACCTAGTCCGAGCAAAAGATTGAGAGCAACACGAGAACGATACCAAACATGCCCGTAGCCTCCAACCAACATAAGTGCTAGCCAAAATTGAATTTATTGTTTTTCAAAATAAATAAATAAAAATTGTTGTAACCTTGATATATATTGTCACACCATTCTCTATCAGCTTAAGCTAGAGTAAGCGGTTGTGAACATGGTTTCAAAGCGGGAGGTCAAGTGTTTGAATCATCAGAGTTGTTGTGCCTTGATTCCACCACGGAGGGTGGGATTCCCTTTCGGAGCCCCTGTATTCTCCCATGGAGAGTGTTACATATTTTATCTTCCTTTAATAAATAGAGATCGAACGTCATTAAAATCAAAATTGGCTTCGATTGAATGTCTTGGTTGTAAGGTTGGGGAAGAATTTGAAGAATCTGGAAACAAGCTGTGTGATATCAGCTTAAGCTTTTAGTTAGAGTAAGTGATTGTTTTTTTTTTTTTGATCGGTAACAATAACTTATATTAAAAGATAATAGAGTACAAACAAAGAGTACAAGAAGAAAAGAAAAAAAAAGGGGGAAAGAAATACATAGGTACAAGAGTAATGTACCCCTTCGCACCACAACTACGTAACAAAACCCTCCCAAGGGAAAACTCTCTCAACACCTTGCTTGGCTAAAGCATCCGCCATACTGTTTGATGACCTACTCTTATGCTGAAAACTAACATTAATGGAGGTGGATAATACCCGAATTTCATTGAAGAGAAACTGAAATTTCCATGGATAAGCTTTTTGTTTCGAAACCCAACTCACTGCATTAGAAGAATCACTCTCCATAATAAGATTGCCTTGGTAATACCTCAAAAAACATCGAAGAGACTCCAGAATAGCTAAAACCTCAGCTTCATTAGAGTCACAAACCCCCACATATTTGGAGAACATAAATAAAACGTCCCCATTGCAATTTCGAAGCACCCCTCCAATACCCGCTGGTCCAGGCTTCCCTCTTGCGGCTCCATCAACATTGAACTTAACAAACCAATAGGAGGAGGAGACCAAAGAATAGATTTTCTTACTTTGACTGGACCACACCCCATACATGATTCCCAATTAATAAGAATGTCATGAAGACAAAAATTAGAGAATTCCTTTCTACCCAAAGCCCACTTCGAGATCGTTAAAGTGATCTTATAAATCAAATCCGCAGAAGTTGAGGAGGACCCCCTAAAAATTCTATCATTTCTTTCCTTCCAAATGGACCACAAAATAGCAAATGGAGTTATCTTCCAAAGAATACGTCCGCATCCAACAAAACAACCTCCCAACCAAGACTCTGCCGCATCAGCAATGGTCCCAGGACAGCACCAATCTACACCACACCTACTAATAAATGGCCCCAGACACTGGAAGTAAACTCACAATGAAGAAGAAGATGGTTCACCGACTCCAACTCCTTATGACACATCACACAAGTGTCATTGATGGTGGATGATGTCAATCCTCTTCTCCTCAAGTTATCCGTTGTTGAGATCTTAGATGTCACTGCTAACCAACAAAATGCCTCCACTCGGGGAGGAACCAAACCCGTCCAAACAAAGGAAGAAGGAGCTCTAGGGAGATGGTTCCCCTCCAAAGCTGAGTAGAAGGCTTTCACCGAGAATTCTCCGGATATGGATTGCTTCGAAATCCTAAAATCGTTAGAATCCCTGCACAAAAAAAACGTTAGAGAGAAGACTCAACAACTCCCCATACTGGACATCCTCAGACAAACGAAGACTTCTTCTGAATGTTACACCCCACAAAGTACAACTATCCCTCACCTCATAACAATCTTTAACAACAGACTCTTTATTGGACACTACTCTAAAGACCCTTGGAAACAAATCTGATAAGGGACCCACCCCAACCCAATCATCCAACCATAGAGTAAGTGATTGTTAACGAAAGGTTTCATTAACAGATGGCTAGCAAATCTATTCTTAAATGAGATATCACCATTCGCATGCAGTAAGAAAGTAAACTTCTTCTTATCAATGCATACCACAAGTTTGAATTTGTATTCTTTTTGCCAAAGGTTATCAGACACCAAAATGTCCTATCGAAGAAGAACCAAATCCAAAAACATACTGTACATTTCAGCTTCACCCAAAATGCAACAAAATTAACCAGATTTGGGGAGCATCAGCCCAAACTCATTAGAGAAGTATTATGTAAGCAACCATTCCACCACAACATGCGAGCAAACATTGGAAGAAGATGAAGGCAGATACCATGCATCCATCCCAATCAAACGAAGAAAAAAAAATAAAAGAAATTACCATATATAAGATTCGGTCATGCTTAAAATATAATTACATATTTCATTTTCCTTTAATAAATAGAGCACATTGTGAATTTGGAAGACTCACCCCAATCTCTTCTACCTCGCACAAATCGAAATTGGCTTGGATCTAATGGCTTGGTTGTGAGACTGGGGAAGAATTTGAAGAACCTGGAAACAAACTGTGTGGCCAGTTGCTTCGCCTTCAAGCTATGGTGGACGTACATCCCCCTCTTGGTCGCAGCTCCTCATGCTGGCCGAGAAGCTGCAGAAACAGAATTAAAAAAAAAAATGAAAACCAGAATCCTAGCAAACAAAAATAGATATAAAAAAAAAAACCAAGATTGGTTCTCATACCTCGAATTTGTCTTTTGCCCTTGTTGAATAACTGGCTGGATTTGTCTGAACCGTTCTCGCGAGCTTAATGGTGGTGCAGGAGGGATTTATGTTAATCCGCCTCTTACTAACTTTAAATGTTCCTTCTGAAAATGGATTGTAAAGTCCCACATTGCTCCTGTGAGTGTTCGGAGATTGAGATATATGTGTGAACTCCTCCTTATTTAGTATAACGCGTTTTGGGTACTTGGGAGCTCAGAAACAAAGTTGGTCACTGATACTCAAAGACCCCCCCGGCCCGAACTTAAAAGCAAGTATCTCAGGCGGTGGCTCGAGCTCAACACGACCATGAATCAGAGCTATGTTGCAGCTTTCAATATCTACCAGCAGTAACCTTCGGGGCCCATATATATAGAACTTTTTCAATCTATTCAAATCAATTAATCCCAAGTACTTGAGATTAGGAAATCCTCCAGATACAAGACTCATTTGCTTCCCCAGATAAGCATCATTCATCAACCTGAGTTTAGCTAGATTGGGCAATTCAGCAAGGAAGACAAATGGGTCCTCCTTTAACCGACTACCATCCAAGATGAGCTCGCAGAGGCAGCCCTGGAAGCTCAGCCATTGAGGTAAATTCTTCATACGCCCACGCAATTTCAGCTTTTCAAGGTAACGGGGAGGCGAGGATGTTTCTAACTGAAGTTCTTCATCATCTGAGTCAGCATCTAAACTCAAAGAGCGAAGGTGTTGCATCTTACTGATAGAAGCACATAGTTGTATCGAACATGCACTGTCGAGAAGAATGATGCATAATTTCCTCATCTGAGTCAAGTAGCCCAATTGTTCTACCAACATTTCATCAGGCCACACACAATATAATGTTTGTAGTTGTGCTAAATTACTCATCGTTATTGATCCTAGATCAATAGGATTTGTATTTAGAAGAAGATGCCTCAGTTTAACCATTGCTCCAATATCGGGAAGGCTTTCCACAAATGTTCCTCTAATGTCCAATGTTTGTAGATTGCACAACCTTCCCAACGAAGGTGGAAGAATTTGAACAGTTGACTGCTTCAGGCTCAAATACCTCAAGTGGATTAGGCGGCCCACTTCATCTGGCAAACTCTCAATCTTACAGCTTTCTAGATCCAACACCCTCAATAATCTTAAATTGACCAAACTCGGCTGGAAGGAGGATGCAGTAAACTCCTGCTCAATGAACATGAGGAGAGTTCTAGGATTTAACTCACCTATGTTTGGAGTTGCAAGCTCATTTTTTTGAATGGCTAGGCGGCGCGCTGTGACAATTTCATTTTGGTTCGTCAAAACTGCACCAAAATCCTCCTCCTTAAAAAGGTTTATCGCTATGTCCCGCACTAGGTCATGCATCATACAGGCTTTGAGCTGCAACGTACCGGGATCAACGACAGGTTGGAGCATGCTCCTCTGTATGAGCTGTACAACATATTCACCTGCAACCTCTTCTAATGTCTTTTTTGGATTCTCTTTGATGAATCCTTCAGCTATCCATAGGCGAATCAATTTCTTTCTCTTAATAGAGTAGTCCTCGGGGAAGAGACCGCAATACAAGAAGCAATATTTGAGATGACTGGGTAAGTAGTAGTAACTAGTTAACAATACCTGATTTAATCTTGCAAGACCTCGATTATGGTTTGATTCCCAATCAAGGTTTTGGAGCACATCATTCCATTCGGATGGAAGAGTGCTCCTTTTGTTGGACATGAGGCCCCCGATCGCCACAATGGCAAGTGGTAGCCCTTTGCATCTTTTGACCATGGATTTTGCTACATCAACCAAGACTGGCGGACAGCTTCCTTGAAGGTAGTTGTTTCTGAATGCTTTTTTGCAGAAAAGGTCCCAAGCTAATTCAAAAGGCAATGGCTTCAGCTCATGCTTGAAACATGTCTCGTCAACAGGATAAGCTACGTCCTCATTACGAGTCGTGAAGATAATTATGCGCCTACCTGTTAAAAAAAATAATAATCAAATGATTTATTTTCAAACGGTCATGTGACCAGGTCTTATTTGTTAATGTGGGCAGGTTTTTTAATTGTTTGTTTAAATGATTTGTTTTGAGCTCTACTCAGGTTTAAAGATAAATCTTTCCAATAGCCTAATGGTGGGGGTTGGGTTGATGGATAAAGAGATTCAGACTTTAGCATTAAAATTTCACTGCAAATTTGGTAAATTGCCTCTCCTATATCTGGGTTTGCCTATTGGGGGCAAAGTGAGATCTCAAGAGGAGTGGAATTCAATGGTAGAGAATTTCAAGAGAAACTTGTCTATGTGGAAAAGAAATTATCTTTCCTTAGGAGGAAGAATCTCCTTAATCAAAGCTTCCATTTCTAATTTGCCGGTCTATTATATGTCCTTGTTGCGTATGTCGGTGGCGGTCAAGGAGAAGTTGAACCACTTAAGGAGGGATTTTCTGTGGGGAGAGAGGAGTGACAAAAGGAAGTTGCATCTTGTTAGGTGTGAGGATGTGGTCACAGCACGTGCAGTTGTTGTTTCATCCCCATCTGCCCCCGGGACGCGTGCCAGAAAGCAGAGGTTTTTGCAAGGTATGTGATGTGCATGGGACTGAGATATGTTTGATATACATGGCATTTGTACCAAGTGAGAAATTATAGAAAATCGTGTAGCTCGCATGCCACGGGCCCCACATCAGATCAAGCAGGGCTGATGCCAATAGAAAATACAATCTCACTTAATGTAAGACATGACCTGGTCCCACTAATAAGACTCCCAATAGGACTAATGAATGTGGGTTTCTTAGCGAATAAGTCTTTAGTAAGTGTGACTCTTTGGGACTTGTCTATATAAGATAAGGGAGCCCTAGGGTTGGTATCATTCCATCTCACAGGACGGACAAGAGGCGAAGAGATCTGCGGAGCTTCCCAATCATCGGAACGCACATTGATCTTCGGCAGCGTGTCGGAGTCTCCGCATCCAAATCCATCAGTCAAGCCTAAGGTCGCTGGCGGATTAGGGTTGTGCAACTTGGAATTTAAAAATTGGGCTCTTTTGGCTAACTGGTGGTGGAGATTTGGGGATGAAAGGGAGGCTTTATGGAGGAGAGTTATTAGGGTTAAATATGGAGAAGATATTAGGGTTGGGAGCCTAGTAGAGTTCCTAGTCATCGTTTGTCGAGTCTGTGGGGTAATATTTTGAGGTTTGGAGATCCGTCTTTCGCGAGGGAGAGTTATTTAGGAGGGGGATTGGTTTCAAAGTGGGGGAGGGAAGTCGTGTTCGTTTTTGGGTTGATCATTGGGTGGGCTGGATCTATTGTCCTTATCTTTTCCTAAATTGTTCAGATTGGTGGTCAACAAGTGGGCCTTGGTCAAAGACTGCTATGTGGGTGAGGGGGGCTTTGGGTCTTAGGATGTATCCTTTAGGAGGGTCTTTCGTTCATCTGAAGAGTCTGAGTTCGGGTCTTTGAAAAATCTTCTTTCTAACATTTTCTTTTGTAGGGATATTGTTGATTCTCGCATTTGGATGCCTTGCTCATCCAGTGCCTTTTCTTGTAAGTCATTCTACAAGGAATTGGAGGGCTTTTCAAGTTTCAAAGCTTCAGGTTCTTTGGGTTGGTTAGGCTTGGCTCCTCGTAGGGTGGAGGCTTTCATATGGCTGGCTTTATTTGAAAAAGTTTATATGGCAGACAACCTCAGAAGAAGATAACTGACTACAGTGGCTATTTCAGACATATGTGTGTTGTGTGGGAAAGGACAGTGAGGCGGTAGACCATTTCTTTGTGCATTGCAAGTTCTCTTATTCTTTGTGGTATAGGTTTCTAGCACGGTGTAGTGTTCATTGTAGCTTCCCAAGGTCGTTGGTTGGGTTAGTCGAAGCGTGGAGGTTTTAATCTTTTTTTTTTTTGTAGTGGTTTGATTCTCTAGAGGCTTATCCCTTTTGCTATTTTGTGGTCCGTGTAGAAAGAAATGAACAATAGAATTTTTAGAGGGTCTTTAGTGGCCGTGGAAGATTTAGAGCAATTGGTGGTGGTTCAAATTGAACAATGGGCTTCCTTCAAGAAAGGGTTTGACACTTCAAAAGTTTATGGTGTGTTGCATAACTAGGAGGCTTCCTTATATTGTGGGGTAAAGAGGGTGAAAAAGGTGGTGCATTGGGTTCTTCCCAATGTAGGGGTATTGAAGTTTAATGTGGATGGGGCAACTAAAGCAAAGCCAGGGTTGGCGGGTATTGGTGGGGTGCTTTGTGGTAGTAGAGGGCTTGTGTTGGTAATGTTTTTTAAGCATGTTGGGACTATGGAGTCTAATGAGGCGGAGGTGTTGCAAGCAGTTCGAATTTTTGCCTCTTCCTCATTTCATTCAAGATTAGAGGTGGAAAGCGATTCTCTTAATGCTATTTCGTGGGTATCCTCTTCGGCTGTCATTTCTTGGAGATTCCAATTTTACCTTAATGAGAGTAGAGCTTTAACGTCCTCGATTCAAGTAAAGTTTTAAAATATTGGGAGGTCGGCAAATGGTTTCGCTGATTCTTTAGCTCACCAAGGGGGTGGATAGGTCTTCTAATTTGGTGCCTTTCACTATGTGATGTTTCTCTGTTTTTTTTTTATTTTCCTTTTCTTCTTTGTGGTATAATTCTTTTATACCACCGTGCTAGGTTTTTGTTTGTTTGGTGGGCTTCTTGTATCTAGCTTTCCTATTTAATATAATTTATCGTTACTGATAATATATATAGAGAGAGAGAGTTGCGCTACAAAACTCCCTGGGCGTTTTTCTAAAAAAAAAAAAACACCCTTCTTTTATCCAATGAAAGTGTGACACGTGTCATCAGTGATATACATATCTGATTCTCTCTCCTAAATATTTTCGTACAAAGTTGGATATCTTAAAATATTAACAAATCATTGGCTATTAAATAGGGGCATAAACTTTCCTTTTGAGATAAGAGAGTTTTTGAGAATTTTCAATATATATATATACAGGGCCGGCCCAAGGGGCAGGCGGGAGAGGCCGCCGCCTTGGGCCCCCAATAATTACAATAATTTTAGGGCCCCATATTATTTTATGTATTTGTATATATATGTGTAAATATTTAGTCTAATATGTAAATTGAAAGGCCCAAATTAATAACATATGTGTGTAAATATTTAGCCCAATAAATAAATTAAAAGGCCCAATTTAGCCCACCTTATTTAAAATAATCATTATTTAAAAAGCCAAACTTAAGGCCCACCACCATACCACCATAAGATAAAGACTTTAAAAGTCAAACATGGGCCCACCACCAAAAGATAAGATCACCAAACTTTTCAGCTTTCCTCATTTTTCGTGAGCATCATAAAAACTTGATTATACAATTGTTTTCAGTAATACTTTTTTATTTTTATTTTTTGTTATAGGTTTATTAGCCTTATTTTTTGGAAGGGAATGTTGGTGTGTGAATTGTAGGCTTTTGGCCAGGGTGGGTAGTTTAATAGAACTACATTGTGCTTGATCCTTGGGATTAAATATAGCCTCCCTTGGTATGTAGGCAGTCCTAAAGTTATCTGGATGCAGCATTTTTTTGTAATAAAAAATATTAATTTTTTGTTAGAAAATTATAATGAATTAATTTTTTTTTAAAAATTGTATAAGGGCCCCATTTTTTAGAGGTCACTTTGGGCCCCCTAAACGTCGGGGCCGGCCCTGTATATATATATCATTTCTATTTATTGAATTAGTAAATTTTATTGTGAGTGTGTGATACTGCAGTTAGCAACAGCTAAAATAGCCACCTGTTGAACTCAACATTCAATAGAAAGAGTCAGCAACCAACATTACCTTCACGCGCGCGCGGCAATGCATATTTTACACCCTCCCAGGCCTCAAGAGACCATATGTCATCGAGGATGAGAAGGTACCCTTTTCCTTGCAAGTGGTTGAAGATGTTCTCCCGTAAATCTGACTCATTCATCTCTCCAGCCTCTCGACTTCTACAAAACTCCTTTAGCATTTCGTTTAAGAGATCCTTGGTCTGGAAGGATTCAGACACAGAGATCCAAGCATGACACTTGATATCTTCTTTAAACTTATTGCTTATGTTCTTGTACAATTTTTTGGCAAGTGTGGTCTTGCCCAACCCACCCATCCCGACAATGGAAATGACAATGCGATGTTCTTTATTTTCCTCTACCACCGACAGAAGTTTCTCCACAATGTCGCCAGTTCCTACGATGTCCTCTTCTTCAATGAAAGGAGCAGCCACTCCAGGATCTCCATGTCCGCCATCGGGAGTGCTTGAGCTTGTTGGTTCTTTGATATCTTGGAGATTGTATCGTCCTCTTCTTTCAGACACCTCTTTTACGCCACTTCGAATCCTTTGGATCTGGGCACGGAATTGACGCCTAACCATCAAGCGCTTGATGAAGCAAATATGAAAGGCTACACAATGCATGACTGATTCGTCTCGAAGATGGCGCTGCATCTTCCTTTCGATCATGAACGAGTCGATGGCATCTTCGGCAGCAAAGACCAAGTGTCTCACTTGGCCAACCCAAACCTCTACATCTTTATCTCGGCGTCTTTTTCTATCGGCATCTATTAAGCAAGCTTCCATGGATTCATGCTCAGCTTTAATCCATTCAAGATCGTCGTGCACTCCGTATAGGAGCTTCAGCTCTTGGGTGAGTAGCCCTCCTAATGTTTGTACGAAAAAGGAGACTACTGTATCAGCCATTGCCAATCTTTCTATTGCTTATTAATTAGGACTTGAACAAGTATGTATATTGGTATCATGCATGCAGCTATATGGGAGACTAAATTTATATGTCGCTGTTTTATGAAATACTTGCCTTCATCAGTGATATCACCTCCTCAAAATGCTTTGCTTTGTTCATATCAAGCACATTCCTTTATTCCCTCTCCTTCTATTGTGCTTTGCTTTGCTTATTCACTGCATCTGAGCACATTCCTTTACTCTCTCTCCTTCCATTGTGCTTTACTTTGCTTATTCACTGAAGGGAAAACGTCAAGCATCCTCCATTGTCTCCAAACTTTCCACCCTTGAAACAGGTTTGGCATAATCTTATAATCTATGATTTTTTTTTGTCATCTATACCATTCTAACTTTGGGAAAAATTTAAGAATGTGGCCCCGGTGAAAAAGATGTTGTGGGCAAGCATACATTCGGGTGGCACCACGTACATTCGTTTATTTTACCGTGATCTGCTGGAGTGTTTTCATTAATCTTTACTGCTCTTTATATAAAATAAACTGTGTCTGCTCTGATGATGGAAGTATGTGTCTCAACTCTCAATAGCTGTGCTCGCAACTTGGATGTGGCACGTATATGGGGTATGTTTATTCCAAATAAGTCTTAATTTGGATTGCCTGTGGATGAAAATGGGTAGGTTAGGTCCAAAACCTAATTGGATATTTCCTTTAAAGTATAACGTATATGTTTACACAATCTCAAGGGGTAGCTCAGTTGGCCTAGAACCACGGTTTGCACCAGAGTTCGTAGGTTCAAAACTGCACTACCACACTGGGACTACAAGGAGGTTTATCCCCCCACCCACCCCCCACTGGGACTACAAGGAGGTTTATCCCCCCCCCCCCCCCCCACTTTATGTGCTCACTATCACTTAATTCTCCTCCTCTCTCCTAGCCTCCTTCTCCCTCGTTGAAGAGCCTGATATATATGCTGCTTTGGTCAAGCTCCAACTCCATCCATCTCTCTTTTGCTGCTGCTTGGGAGCTCATCAAATCTCGAAGCCTCCCGTGTGTTTGGTCCAAGTTTAATTTTCCTGGAACAATCTCCTTAAGCCTTCCATAGCTTGTTTTGCATGGAAGTTGTTCCACAATGAACTCCCCACCAATGCATGGGCCCAATCTATTGGAGTTCATTTGGCTTCTTCTTGCTATCTCTGTGGCACTAACCAAGAATCAGCATACTACATGTTCTTCCTCTGCCCCTTCGCCTCCTCCTTTTGGGACTGACTTGAGGTTAAAGGGAAGTTTCGGTTTCTCCCCGGTAGCTCTATCTCCTCCAAATGGGATTCCTTCTCGGCCAACTCCTGCTCAAGAGCAAAGAAGGGTCTGGGTGCCATCTTCAGCATTTGGAAGGTAAGGAATCAGGCTGTCTTCAATAATAAAATCCCCTCTCTGGACTCAGCTATCAATTTATTTTTGGAGGATGCTTCTCTCTCTTAGCCAAATGAGTTTCCCTTTTTCCAGAGTTTCTTTAGACTCTTTCTTCATTCTCTGTAATCAGCTCTATCCTAATTTAAGATAGAGCTCTGTTTCTTTTTTCTTTCTTTGTTGTATTTTCTTGTCCTTGTGTTGCCTCCTTTGGTTGTTGTTTTTCCTTTGCTTATAATTCAATTGCAATTCAGCAAAAAAAAAAAAATTGTGTGAGTTTGTATGATTTACTTTTATCGCATTTAGATAATCATCATGGATCATTCTGTACCTGCATCTGCATCATCATCTTGACCTGACCCATGGACCTTCGCCCATGCGACCCATTGCATGCATTTATATCCAAGTGAAGGGTACCATGGATAAATTAATAATAACTGTAAAAAAGGAAAAAAGAATATATATGTTTTTATGTATTAACTGATAGTTAATTAATATAATCATGATTTTATTGTTAGCACCTACACCCATTTATCTCCTGATCATCACTAGTTAATAATAAATAAATAGTCTTAGCCCCATCCAAAGTGGTCTACTGGTCTCGAATAGGTAACAATATTAACCCTGCCCCCACTTAAGACGCTATCAATAGCAACTACTGGATCTAGCTACCTATAGTATTTGACATCTTACTTGGGGATTTTTCCTCCATCATTATGTGGGGCCCAACTTGGAGTTCCAATGGACTGCATGCCTTGTAGAAGGGTTGAATTGATAATTATCACTGTGGAACTTATATAAGAATAGGATGAGGACTCTTTGGAAGGCCCACTTGATGGACGGTGCATGTAGAGAACCCACTTTATTCCCACTAAAGTGTCCAACGTGTTGCATATATAGGCTGACTAGTTGTCTTAATTTCTTTGTATCCTTTAGTGGGGCCCATGGGGAGAGCTATAGTCAAGCATATATGGTCAAGGGTACGTAGTCTGAGTTGGCCTCATCTCTTATAAGAGTCCTTGGTATATTTGGATAGGTTGGGCAATGGGAATATTAGACTAGCAAGTACTTAGTGTCCCTTTGGTATTGGAAACCAATGCATTATTTAAACGTACACCCCCTCTCTCACGTACCAGCTAGCTAGGATATCCTCTACACTCTATTGTATTCAATCAGTTTAGGGTAACAGAGAGAGAGGAAAAGAAGGAGATCGAGCAAAGAGGAGTGGGATCGTCTGGGGCAAAGTATCATCTTCACCATCTCACCTTCATCAATTTTGCATCTAGGAAGTCAGGTAAGTGGATAAATTACACACCCCACATACAAGTTTTTCTTAACTTGTCGCCTTTGTAAACTAGAACTCTTGTACATGGTTATTTTATTGGATCAAACAATGCCTCCAGACTATTATGGATCTACCATGTATATATTGTAAGATCTAATATGGTTTGCAATATAAATTAAACCTTTGGATCTTGATCTATGCATTAACAATGGATAATCTAATAATACTAGAAGCGTACCTTGCGCCATGATCTTGATGATGAGCGGATCTCCTTTTGCGAATAGGGTTTTCTCCTATCTCCCTTATCACCGACTCCAATATGTGTGAAGTCTCTTTTGAGTTCTTGTCAGTTAATGGGTACTTTTCAGATCTCGTTGGTTAAGAGAGAGGACCGGAAAATCATATATATATAGATAAGCCCTAGAGAGATTTTTTCCAATCAAAGAAATCTAATAAAGATCATAAGTTTTCTTAATTCCCTCAAATTAGTAAACAAGAGTCCTATATGATTGGGCTTACTAAAATTTAATCCAAGATAAACTTATTAAAACTAAAAAACTAAAAAAGGGGAAAGTAACTAAAAATTAGTAGGCTTAAACCGTGGGTCCCAACAATGTTGCACATGTGGTCATGAGGACCACTCATGTCTAACTATCTCCCACTTGGTCTAAATGACCACACATATGTGATCTCCCACTTGGTCAAGACGAGCATATAAAAGCAATCCACCTTTTATGATATAATTTTGAAAAATATTTAGTTGAAAAAAAAAAATTGTTTTGACTCAACTTGGATTCAACTAAATTTAAAAATTCCGACGAGTGGTCACTCATTTGTAAAAACAGCCCAATCAATCTTGTTTATGCTAATTCTTGTATACTGTAACTAAATGAAACCAATAATGCGAACCATGGCGGTCAAACATCAATTTTGTGACATAATTCCTTCCACGTACCACAACATTAGTAATTCCATTTAGTCAAGTAATAAATCGAGGAAAATAATAGGAGTGGACTAAAATTCCTATTTATTGGTCTAACTGAAATTTATCTTGCTTTTCAATAATGAAGTAATTGTGCACAATAAAAAATAAGCAAGAGAACATAATCATTATTAATGACTATTGATCAACAAAAAATGTCTAATTAAATAGCATAAATCCATTCAACCACATACATTAAGGTAACACAATGAGACCCATTTCTCTAACATGATCATTATAGGCCTCAGCCGGTAATGCTTTGGTCATAGGATCTGCAATCATGAGCTTTGTACTGATTTGCTCTATAGACACTAAACCATCCCGAACCTTCTCTTTAACGGCAAGATATTTTATCTGAAAGTGTTTTGCAACGCTAGAACTCTTGTCGTTGTTAGAGAAGCGAACAGATGAGGTATTATCACAATAAATTTTCAGCGGCTTAGAAATGGAATCCATGATCTGAAGCCCTAAAATAAAGTTTCGCAGCCATATAGCTTGATTAGTGGCCTCAAAGCATGCCACAAATTCTGCTTGAAATGTGGAAGAAGCAGTTGTAGTCTGTTTAACACTTTTCCACGAAACAGCCCCACCAACAAGGAGAAAAATGTATCCTGATGTAGATCTCCTCGTGTCGAGGCACCCAGCAAAATCTGAGTCTGAATAACCAATCACTTCCAAGTGATCAGATTTTTTATAAGTGAGTATATGTTCTTTAGTCCCTTGTAAATATCGCATGACTTTCTTTGCTGCTTTCCAATGTACCATGCCAGGGTTAGACTGATACCTTCCTAGCATGCTAACTGCAAAAATGATGTCTGGATGGGTACAAGTCTGAGCATATAAAAGACTTCCTACAACGGAAGCATATGGAATATCTTGCATCTGTTTTCTCTCGATGTCATTTCTTGGAAATTGATCTTTGGAGAATATATCACCTCTTGATATAGGTGTTTTTCCTTCAGAACAATTCTGCATATTGAATCTTTCAAGAACTCTATTGATATAGGCTTTCTGTGAAAGTCCTAGTATTCCTCGAGATCTGTTTCTAATAATCTCGATTCCAAGTACAAAGGATGCTTCACCCATATCTTTCATTTCAAAATTCTCTGTGAGGTATTCTTTTGTTTCATGTAGTAGGCCATGATCACTACTAGCAAGTAGGATGTCATCTACATATAGGACTAAAATAATGAACTTGCTCCCACTGATCTTCAAGTATATACATTGATCAACAATGTTTTCCTTAAACCCGAAGGAGGTAATGGTATCATGGAACTTAATATACCATTGCCTTGAAGCTTGTTTAAGCCCATATATAGATTTCTTTAATCTACAAACTAGTTTTTCTTTGCCCCCTTTCCTCAAATCCTTCTGGTTGTTTCATATATACCTCTTCAGATAAATTCCCATTTAAGAACGCTGTTTTCACATCCATTTGATGTAACTCTAAATTAAAATGAGCTACTAATACCATTATGATTCGAAAAGAGTCTTTCGAAGAAACTGGTGAAAATGTCTCTTTATAATCAATATTTTGCCTTTGAGTAAATCCCTTAGCTACAAGTCTGACCTTAAATCGTTCGATTTTTCCCTTTGAGTCTCGCTTGGTCTTAAAGATCCATTTACATCCTATAGTTGCAGACCCTTGAGGCAATTCGATGAGATCCCAGACTTTATTTATTGACATGGATTTTAACTCTTCTTGCATGGCATCAATCCATTTATTCGAATCATCTCCTTTAATGGCTTGTGAAAATGTTACCGGATCTTCTTTAACACCTATATCAAAATCAGATTCTTGAAGATAAACAATATAGTCATCCGATATAGCAGACCTCTTAGATCTGTCAGATCTTCTTAAAGCTTCTGGTTCCGCTAAATTTTGATTCGGATGAATAATATCTTCAATCATATCATTATGAGTGACATTCTCATCCAGTGGTGCATCTAGTATGATAGGTTGTATTTCCATCGTATCGTTGTGAACGAAGTCATTTGGAATACCAACTCTAACCATTTCAATCGATACTTGAATAGGTATCCGATGTTCTTCAAATACCACATTTCATGGTGCATTGCTCCCACTAATGTCATCATTTTCTATGAATCTGGCATTTCCGGTTTCAACAATTTTAGTGGTATGAGTAGGACAGTAAAATCTAAAACCTTTGGACCGTTCAGGTTATCCAATAAAATACCCACTGATAGTCTTAGGGTCTAATTTTCTCTCTTGTGGGTTATAAATTCTAGCTTCCGCTGGACAACCCCAAACATGCAGATGTCCTAAACTTGGCTTCTTACCTATCCATAACTCGTAAGGAGTTTTAGGAACTGCCTTAGTAGGTACACGGTTTAGGATATATGCAGCTGTTTTTAGGGCTTCTCCCCACATAGAGTCAGGTAATTTAGAATTACTTAATATACTTCTTACCATTTCCATAAGCGTTCTATTACGTCTTTAAGCCACACCATTTTGATGTGGGGAGCCAGGCAATGTATATTCAGCACGAATGCCATGGCTTTCCAGGAATTTAGCAAATGGGCCAGGATTTTGACCCGATTCATCATACCTCCCATAATACTCTCCACCCTTATCAGATCTCACAACCTTTATTTTTCTGTCTAACTGTTTTTCAACTTCAGTTTTATAAATTTCAAAGGCTTTCAAAGATTCTGATTTCTCATATAACAGGTAGACATATCCATATCTTGTGAAATCATCAATAAAGGTGATAAAGTATTTTTGACCACTATAACACGGTGTAGGAAAATAACCACAAATATCTGTATGGATTAATTGAAGTGGTTCAAAATGTCTTGTGGCTTTATTTTTATTAACATATTTTGTCTGCTTGCCTTTTATGCAGTCTATAGAGACACCAAAATCAGTAAAATCTAGGGCTCGTAATACCCCATCATTTACTTATCTTTTTAATCTCTCTTGAGAGATGTGTCCTAGCCTTTTATGCCACAAAATCGAGGAATTTTCATTCAATATTCCTCTCTTAACACCAACCTTTATAACATTATTATCATGCAAGGTAAGTAAGGAACTAGCAAAATATGGATCCAGATTCAATTTATAAAGACCATCACATAAAATACCACCGCCAATTAAAACTTTATTCTTATAAATACTCAAAGTACTTTGTCCAAAAGAGAAGGTATAACCTTCCAAATCAAGTCTAGATAAAGAAATTAAATTTCTACTTATTGTAGGAACATAAAAAGTGGTATTTAGGTCCAACTGGAATCCGGAATCTAGATTCAGTCTGCAAGTCCCCACAGCTTTCACATCAGCCTCCAGCCGGTTGCCCATCAAAATTTTTCTTTGTTCATTACTTGGACTCCTGCTTGAGTGAAAGCCCTGCATGGATTTTGCCACATGAACAGTGGCACCAGAATCAATCCACCAAATATTTGAAGGCACATCTAAAGATTTATTTCATAACAAACAAAAGAATTATATATACCTCTATATTCAAACCATTTCTGTCTCTTCAAGCAATCTTTCTTCAGATGTCCATTTTTGCGGCAGAAGAAGCACCTTGGTTCACTACCGTTCTTCCCGACTTGATCAGTAGAAGCAGGTTTCTTGCCTTTCTTTTTCATATAGGTGAGACCTGATATGGATATTAGGATTGAGACCTGGATCTGAGCTGGACCTAATTAAGTATAGGTCTGGGCCTAGGTTAGAGTCAACCTGCATGAAGCCTAATTGCTTGGGCGAAACATTCCAAAATGGGTTGAGTCCTCTAAGAGAGAAGTTTCTGTTTTCAAACTGGAACCTATTATCCAACAAAGCCCATGATGGCACTCACCCTAATATGACACTCATCTGACTGATGTCATTTCTTTTTTTTCTTTTTCTATTATCAAGTTTCCTTATCTAAACATTCCTACCAAAACCTTGAAGTCGAACCTTCCTATTGAGATTTGAACTAATGACCGGTTGTGTCTGATACCATATCTAGTTTCCTTAGTTAACCATTTTTACCAAAACATTGAGGCATTAGTAGAGGCCGCATAAATACTTTTTAATACCCCACTCAATTAAAAATATATAATACAGATGCCTAGGTTTTAATGTGATTTTTCTTTCTCCCCCTCTCCCTATAATATCCATGTATTCATGTGGGTCCCACTAGAGGCCGGTCCAAGATTTTCATGTGGGATTTGGAGCTGGACACGAGATTTTCACGTGAGTTTTGGAACCGGGCAAAATTTTCATGTAGGTTTTAAAAGTAGTTAGACCAGGTCCAATGGAAGCAACTGCCCCCAAAAGGTTGTATGTAGGTCTGCCCCGGTCCCACAGAAAGAATCACCTGATAGACATCCCTCATGGGACTAAAATGAGCAACTGATCATGTGGGACACACCTATTTCACCATTCACCCCTTTAACGCCCACTCCACTGTGAATGACACCCAGCCCATTTTGAGACTACTCATTCGGACTGTATCCAGAGTCAACTTTTAGGTCGAGATTTTTTTTTATCAAGTTCACAGTTTACACCCTTGATTTTCAAACCTTAATTAAACTAAGGTATAAGTGACCTGATGGTCTACACACCTGTGTCATAAGTAGGCTTTTCTATCCCCTTACCCACGGTTCCCCGAAACCCCAACTCAGTTGAGCCATTTCCTCAGAACAACCCTCGTTCAGTATAGCCATAGGCATGTGCAACTGTAGCAAATTTGGTATTAGAGCCGACCTCCACGTCTCGGGTTCGAGTCACGGAAATAGCTATCTAGAGTAGAGTAATAGCTGTCCAGAAAGGAAAAAAAAGGAAAGGAGGAAATGGCTACCTACAGCCAGAGTGAGAGCCGCCGCGGAGAGGGTTACCTGGAGCAAGGTATGAGCCATCCCAAGAGGAGAAAATGGCTACCTTCCGCCGAGGACGTTAGCTGCGGAAGCGTGGTGGTCTGTTACGGTTCTAAATAGTTATAAAATTTAATTTAACACTTTCCATCAGTCCTAGAGCTTTTAGCATATTGGTGAGGTACATATAGGGGTGTCAATCTGGGCCGGGCTGCCCAAGCCCAGCCCGGGCACGGCTCGAAAAAAACGTGCCAGGGCCGTGCTTGGGCCCGTTGACTAGGTCAACAGGCGGCCTGGTCCGGCCCGTGACCAAACCTAGGCCGTGCTGGGCCTGGGCCTCGGAGCCCACGGACGACACGGCCGGGCCTGAAGCCCGGCCCAGGCACGGCCCGGCCCGGCCCGCCCAACAGCTATATTTTTTAATTCCCCCACCCCCCCAAAAAAAAAAAAAAAAAAACTGGCATATTGTATTTTTTACATTTTTAACCCCCCTCCAACAGCTATAAACGGTTAAAGGGGGGGGGGGGGGGGGGGCATTAGTGTCTTTTGATCATTCTTTACTATTTTACCACTTTACCACTTGCATGTTAGGTGTAAGTGTGATAAGAAAGGATCACTGTTAGGTGGTCCAAAAACTACCCTGCTCAGATGGTGATGGTGAGTGATTATAGCAATTAATTCAGGTCAAGCATATGCTGAATTATCTTGTGGGTTGTCATATAGTGGGCCACACTTTGGAGGCAATTGTTTTCACATCGTTTTCTTTTCTTCTCTTTTGATATTTACACCTATGTATGTGAGTACTCTCTCTGCATTTGAGAGCTTGAACATTTTTGCTTGTAGACGTGTGTGTGTTCCACGCCCTTGGACTAGTTCTTGTTGGCTCCTGGAGCAGTAACAGGTTTATAGTTTCACTTAATAGTTTAAGCAAACTGCCAGACTCATGTTAGTCAATCCCTAAAAAGAGGTTTATGACCTTGGCCTATCCTTTAAACCCAAACCGTCTTGTAGACTCAGGTGCACTTTCTAAGTAGGTGCTTCCCTCCCATTTAGGTCCATTTGAGAAGCATTCTATTCACGGAGGTGAGTTGTATGTACATGTAGCTCTTAATTTTGAGTCTCAAAATATAATGATTTTTAAGTGCATTCATATTGTTTTTTATGCTGTTGTTAATAAATGTGTAGGTGAGTTTGAATGGCTTTGATTTCTTGAAGGGGATGTAAAAGGGCCTGTGAAATAGAAGTTGTTTATATGGGAATAATAAAATTATGTGTTTCAAATTTATTAATCTTACGCTGGATTGTTTTCAACTTGGGCCCAATTTTGAAGACAATCAGTGGGATCATTAGTGTTATTCTACTGGTTTATCTCTTTTAATTTTTTTATTTTAATGAAAATGGTCCAAGTTTAAAAATATTAAAAACTCAAAAAAAAAAAAAGGCAGCCCGCGGGCGGCACGGCCTAGGCCCGACTGGGGCCCGGCCCAGCACGGCACGACCAGGGCTGTGCTGGGCGGCCCTCAGGATAATTGGGCCGGGCCCAGTTTCAGTGGGTCGTGCCGTGCCGATTGACATCTCAACGTACATAACATAACCAAACTCCACTGCATCTTTTTTTATAAAGTAAAGTAGCAACAGTATATTGGATATTCAAGAAACCGATTCAGAGTATTGGCTGATACCCAGTTCCCACCTGTGTCGCCAATGAGTAGTGCTATATGGACAAACTTTTTAACCAGAATTTTGGACAACCCCTATGGTTTCCCTTGAATATCAAACCATAGGGGTTGTCCAAAATTCTGGCCAAAAAGTTTGCCCATGTAGACTTTTTGGTCACCAATATACATCAAAAGTGATACAAGCCAATAGGAATTATTACTATACTACCTACTCAACTAAAAGGAAATTGCACTCTACACCAACATGCATTAAACAATGGTGAGAAGTGGGGTGTTTTCCCAAACAATTAAATGTTTACTATTACCTTTTCGAACCTTGACTCTATCAAGTTGTATTAATATAACAATGCCAGAAAATGAACAGAGAAAATAGGTTTTTTTTAGAAGAAACCTAGGGTGCGTTTGGCATCGTGCCATTTGGATGTTCCCATGTTCTCATGAGATAAGGGTGTAGAAATATGTTTGATATGTGTAAATGATTGTTCCGAATTTTATTCTCATGTGAATGAATCTCAAAATCTTAACCCGCCAGCATAAGAAAGTTTGAACAAAAAAACTTTATTCTTTCAAAAAACAACTTGCTGGCACAAATATTTCTTTCTTAGCCTTTTAAAGAATATCCTTTGATGATTCTAAATCCTCTTACTTATAATAAATGTAGGCCGGCCCCACGTTCACAATCCCAAAGGATATGGCCCCACTTTATAATTCCTAGAGGTGGGTTACATGGTCACAATCACAAAAGGTGGACCCTATTATAATTTTATAATAGTGGGACCACATTATAAATCATTTATAAAGGTAGGCATCATGTTGTAATTTCTCTAGGTGGGTCCCGTATCCACAATCACATTTTAATGGTGGCCCCATGTTCGGATTTCTAAATATGGGTACCACTTTGTAATTTTTTAAAAGTGAGTCATGTGTTCACAATTAACAAAAAGTATGGCCCCACATTATAATTCCTATAAAGGTGGGCCCACATTGTAGATTTTATAAATGTGCTACCCCCATGTTCTAATTTTTAAAGGTGGGCACCACATTCTAATTTCTAAATGTGGACCATGTGTCTACAATTACAAAAAATATGGCTTCACTTTGTAATTCATAAATATGGGCCACATGATCTCGTTTACAAAAGGTGGACCCACATTGTAAATCCTATGAATGTGAGCCCATATTTTAATTTCTAAAGGTGGATCTTATATTTACATTTACAAAAAGTTGGCCCACATTATAATTCCTATAAAGGTGGGCCCACATTATAAATCCAATGGATATGGGTTCCATATATGTTCTACTTTTAAAGGCGGGTACCATGTTGTAACTTCTACAAGTGGGTCCTATATATATATGATAATAATAGTACTGCAAACAATAAAAGGTGGGGTCCCACTAATGTATAATTCCTATGTTTGCTCCTGGGAGCAAAACTTTTATAATGTTACCAAATAAGTTTCGTACAACATATTTTTTGTAGAATAACTTAATATAATGTTGCTAAACAAGTTCCGTAGGGTATAGACTCGGCACAACCCGATTTCAGCACAATCTAGTCCGAGCAAAAGATTGAGAGCAACATGAGAACGATACCAAACAAGCCCCTAGCCTCCAACCAACGGAAGTGCTAGCCAAAATTGAATTTATTGTTTTTCAAAATAAATAAATAAAAATTGTTGTAACCTTGATATATATTGTCACACCATTCTCTATCAGCTTAAGCTAGAGTAAGCGGTTGTAAACATGGTATCAAAGCGGGAGGTCAAGTGTTTGAATCATCGGAGTTGTTGTGCCTTGATTCCACCACGGAGGGTGGGATTCCCTTTCGGAGCCCCTGTATTCTCCCATGGAGAGTGTTACATATTTTATCTTCCTTTAATAAATAGAGATCGAACGTCATTAAAATCGAAATTGGCTTCGATTGAATGTCTTGGTTGTAAGGTTGGGGAAGAATTTGAAGAATCTGGAAACAAGCTGTGCGATATCAGCTTAAGCTTTTAGTTAGAGTAAGTGATTGTTAACGAAAGGTTTCATAACAGATGGCTAGCAAATCTATTCTTAAATGAGATATCACCATTCGCATGCAGTAAGAAAGTAAACTTCTTCTTATCAATGCATACCACAAGTTTGAATTTGTATTCTTTTTGCCAAAGGTTATCAGACACCAAAATGTCCTATCGAAGAAGAACCAAATCCAAAAACATACTGTACATTTCAGCTTCACCCAAAATGCAACAAAATTAACCAGATTTGGGGAGCATCAGCCCAAACTCATTAGAGAAGTATTCTGTAAGCAACCATTCCACCACAACATGCGAGCAAACATTGGAAGAAGATGAAGGCAGATACCATGCATCCATCCCAATCAAACGAAGAAAAAAAAATAAAAGAAATTACCATATATAAGATTCGGTCATGCTTAAAATATCATTACATATTTCATTTTCCTTTAATAAATAGAGCACATTGTGAATTTGGAAGACTCACCCCAATCTCTTCTACCTCGCACAAATCGAAATTGGCTTGGATCTAATGGCTTGGTTGTGAGACTGGGGAAGAATTTGAAGAACCTGAGAACAAACTGTGTGGCCAGTTGCTTCGCCTTCAAGCTATGGTGGACGTACATCCCCCTCATGGTCGCAGCTCCTCATGCTGGCCAAGAAGCTGCAGAAACAGAATTAAAAAAACATGAAAACCAGAATCCTAGCAAACAAAAATAGATATAAAAAAAAAAACCCAAGATTGGTTCTCATACCTCGAATTTGTCTTTTGCCCTTGTTGAATAGCTGGCTGGATTTGTCTGAACTGTTCTCGTGAGCTTAATGGTGGTGCAGGAGGGATTTATGTTAATCCGCCTCTTACTAACTTTAAATGTTCCTTCTGAAAATGGATTGTAAAGTCCCACATTGCTCCTGTGAGTGTTCGGAGATTGAGATATATGTGTGAACTCCTCCTTATTTAGTATAACGCGTTTTGGGTACTTGGGAGCTCAGAATCAAAGTTGGTCACTGATACTCAAAGACCCCTTCGGCCCGAACTTAAAAGCAAGTATCTCAGGCGGTGACTTGAGCTCAGCACGAAAATGATTCAGAGCTAAGTTCCAGATTTCAATATCTACCAGCAGTAACCTTCGGGGCCCATATATATAGAACTTTTTCAATCTATTCAAATAAACTAATCCCAAGTACTTGAGATTAGGAAATCCTCCAGATACAAGACTCATTTGCTTCCCCAGATAAGCATCATTCATCAACCTGAGTCTAGCTAGATTGGGCAATTCAGCAAGGAAGACAAATGGGTCCTCCTTTAACCGACTACCATCCAAGATGAGCTCGCAGAGGCAGCCCAGGAAGCTCAGCCATTGAGGTAAATTCTTCATACGCCCACGCAATTTCAGCTTTTCAAGGTAACGGGGAGGCGAGGATGTTTCTAACTGAAGTTCTTCATCATCTGAGTCAGCATCTAAACTCAAAGAGCGAAGGTGTTGCATCTTACTGATAGAAGCACATAGTTGTATCGAACATGCACTGTCGAGAAGAATGATGCATAATTTCCTCATCTGAGTCAAGTAGCCCAATTGTTCTACCAACATTTCATCAGGCCACACACAATATAATGTTTGTAGTTGTGCTAAATTACTCATCGTTATTGATCCTAGATCAATAGGATTTGTATTTAGAAGAAGATGCCTCAGTTTAACCATTGCTCCAATATCGGGAAGGCTTTCCACAGATGTTCCTCTAATGTCCAATGTTTGTAGATTGCACAACCTTCCCAACGAAGGTGGAAGAATTTGAACAGTTGACTGCTTCAGGCTCAAATACCTCAAGTGGATTAGGCCGCCCACTTCATCTGGCAAACTCTCAATCTTACAGCTTTCTAGATCCAACACCCTCAATAATCTTAAATTGACCAAACTCGGCTGGAAGGAGGATGCAGTAAACTCCTGCTCAATGAACATGAGGAGAGTTCTAGGATTTAACTCACCTATGTTTGGAGTTGCAAGCTCATTTTTTTGAATGGCTAGGCGGCGCGCTGTGACAATTTTATTTTGGTTCGTCAAAACTGCACCAAAATCCTCCTCCTTAAAAAGGTTTATCGCTATGTCCCGCACTAGGTCATGCATCATACAGGCTTTGAGCTGCAACGTACCGGGATCAACGACAGGTTGGAGCATGCTCCTCTGTATGAGCTGTACAACATATTCACCTGCAACCTCTTCTAATGTCTTTTTTGGATTCTCTTTGATGAATCCTTCAGCTATCCATAGGCGAATCAATTTCTTTCTCTTAATAGAGTAGTCCTCGGGGAAGAGACCGCAATACAAGAAGCAATATTTGAGATGACTGGGTAAGTAGTAGTAACTAGTTAACAAGACCTGATTTAATCTTGCAAGACCTCGATTATGGTTTGATTCCCAATCAAGGTTTTGGAGCACATCATTCCATTCGGATGGAAGAGTGCTCCTTTTGTTGGACATGAGGCCCCCGATCGCCACAATGGCAAGTGGTAGCCCTTTGCATCTTTTGACCATGGATTTTGCTACATCAACCAAGACTGGCGGACAGCTTCCTTGAAGGTAGTTGTTTCTGAATGCTTTTTTGCAGAAAAGGTCCCAAGCTAATTTAAAAGGCAATGGCTTCAGCTCATGCTTGAAACATGTCTCGTCAACAGGATAGGCTACGTTCTCATTACGAGTCGTGAAGATAATTATGCGCCTACCTGTTAAAAAAAATAATCAAATGATTTGTTTTCAAACGGTCATGTGACCAGGTCTTATTTGTTAAGTGGGCAGGTTTTTTAATTGTTTGTTTAAATTATTTGTTTTGAGCTCTTCTCGGGTTTAAAGATAAATCTTTCCAATAGCCTAATGGTGGGGGTTGGGCTGACGGATGAAGAGATTCAGACTTTAGCATCAAAATTTCACTACAAATTTGGTAAATTGCCTCTGCTATATTTGAGTTTGCCTATTGGGGGCAAAGTGAGATCTCAAGAGGAGTGGAATCCAATGGTAGAGAATTTCAAGAGAAACTTATCTATGTGGAAAAGAAATTATCTTTCCTTAGGAGGAAGAATCTCCTTAATCAAAGCTTCCATTTCTAATTTGCCGGTCTATTATATGTCATTGTTGCGTATGCCGATGGCGGTCAAGGAGAAGTTGGACCACTTAAGGAGGGATTTTCTGTGGGGAGGGAGGAGTGACAAAAGGAAGTTGCATCTTATTAGGTGTGAGGATGTGGTCACAGCACGTGCAGTTGTTGTTTCATCCCCATCTGCCCTCGGGACGCGTGCCAGAATGCATAGGTTTTTGTAAGTTATGTGATGTGCATGGGACTGAGATATGTTTGATGTACATGGCATTTGTGCCAAGTGAGAAATTGTAGAAAATCGTGTGGCCCGCATGCCACGGGTCCCACATCAGATCAAGCAGGGCTGATGCCAATAGAAAATACAATCTCACTTAATGTAAGACTTGATCTAGTCCCACTAATAAGACTTTCAATAGGATTAATGGATATGGGTTTCTTTGCGAAGAAGTCTTTAGTAAGTGTGACTCTTTGGGACTTGTCTATATAAGATAAGGGAGCCCTAGGGTTGGTATCATTCCATCTCACAAGACGGACAAGAGGCGAAGAGATCCGCGGAGCTTCCCAATCGTCAGAACGCACATTGATCTTCGGCCGCATGTCGGAGTCTCCGCATCCAAATCCATCAGTCGAGCCTAAGGTCCCTAGCGGATTAGGGTTGTGCAACTTGGAATTTAAAAATTTGGCTCTTTTGGCTAACTGGTGGTGGAGATTTGGGGATGAAATGGAGGCTTTATGGAGGAGAGTTATTAGGGTTAAATATGGAGAAGATATTAGGGTTGGGAGCCTAGTAGAGTTCCTAGTCATCGTTTGTCGAGTCTGTGGGGTAATATTTTGAGGTTTGGAGATCCGTCTTTCGCGGGGGAGAGTTATTTAGGAGGGGGATTGGTTTCAAAGTAGGGGAAGGAAGTCGTATTCGTTTTTGGGTTGATCATTGGGTGGGACTGGATCTATTGTCCTTATCTTTTCCTAGATTGTTCAGATTGGTGGTCAACAAGTGGGCCTTGGTCAAAGACTGCTATGTGGGTGAGGGGGGCTTTGGGTCTTAGGATGTATCCTTCAGGAGGGTCTTTCGTTCATCTGAAGAGTCTGAGTTCGGGTCTTTGAAAGATCTCCTTTCTAACATTTTCTTTTGTAGGGATATTGTCGATTCTCGCATTTGGATGCCTTGCTCATCCAGTGCCTTTTCTTGTAAGTCATTCTACAAGGAATTGGAGGGCTTTCCAAGTTTCAAAGCTTCAAGTTCTTTGGGTTGGTTAGGCTTGGCTCCTCGTAGGGTGGAGGCTTTCATATGGCTGGCTTTATTTGAAAAAGTTTCTATTGCAGACAACCTCAGAAGAAGATGACTGACTACAGTGGCTATTTCAGACATATGTGTGTTGTTTGGGAAAGGACAATGAGACGGTAGACCATTTCTTTGTGCATTTCAAGTTCTCTTATTCTTTGTAGTGTAGGTTTCTAGCACGGTGTAGTGTTCATTGTAGCTTCCCAAGGTCGTTGGGTTGGGTTAGTCGAAGTGTGGAGGTTTTAATCTTTTTTTTTTTTTGTAGGGGTTTGATTCTCTAGAAGCTTATCCCTTTTGCTATTTTGTGGTCCGCGTGGAAAGAAATGAACAATAGAATTTTTAGAGGGTCTTTAGTGCCCGTGGAAGATTTAGAGCAATTAGTGGTGGTTCAAATTGAACAATAGGCTTCCTTCAAGAAAGGGTTTGATACTTCAAAAGTTTATGGTGTGTTGCATAACTAGGAGGCTTCCTTATATTGTGGGGGTAAAGAGGGTGAAAAAGGTGGTGCATTGGGTTCTTCCCAATGTAAGGGTATTGAAGTTTAATGTGGATGGAGCAACTAAAGAAAAGCTAAGGTTGGCGGGTATTGGTGGGGTGCTTCGCGGTAGTGGAGGGCTTGTGTTGGTAATGTTTTTTAAGCATGTTGGGACTATGGAGTCTAATGAGGCGGAGGTATTGGAAGCAGTTCAAATTTTTGCCTCTTCCTCATTTCATTCAAGATTAGAGGTGGAAAGTGATTCTCTTAATGCTATTTCGTGAGTATCCTCTTCGGCTGTAATTTCATAGAGATTCAATTTTTACCTTAATGAGATTGGAGCTTTAGCGTCCTCGATTCAAGTGAAGTTTCAAAATATTGGGAGGTCGGCAAATGATTTTGTTGATTCTTTAGCTAACCAAGGGGGTGGATAAGTCTTCTAATCTATGTGATGTTTCTCCATTTTTTTTATTTTCCTTTTCTTTTTTGTGGTATAATTCTTTTATACCACCGTGCTAGTTTTTGTTTGTTTGGTGGGCTTCTTGTATCTAGCTTTTCCATTTAATATAATTTATCGTTACTGATAATATATATATATAGAGAGAGAGAGAGTTGCGCTACAAAACTCCCTGGGCATTTTTCTAAAAGAAAAAACACCCCTCTTTTAGCCAATGAAAGTGTGACACGTACGTGTCATCAGTGATACACATATATGATTCTCTCTCCTAAATATTTTCGTTCAAAGTTGGCTATCTTAAAATACTAACAAGTCATTGGCTATTAAATAGGGGCATAAACTTCCCTTTTGAGATAAAAGAGTTTTTGAGAATTTTCCATATATATATATATATATCATTTCTATTTATTGAATTAGTAAATTTTATTGTGAGTGTGTGATACTGCAGTTAGCAACAGCTAATAGCCACCTGTTGAACTCAACATTCAATGGAAAGAGTCAGCAACCAACATTACCTTCACGCGCGCGCGGCAATGCATATTTTACACCCTCCCAGGCATCAAGAGACCATATGTCATCAAGGATGAGAAGGTACCCTTTTCCTTGCAAGTGGTTGAAGATGTTCTCCCGTAAATCTGACTCATTCATCTCTCCAGCCTCTCGACTTCTACAAAACTCTTTTAGCAATATTTCCTTTAAGAGATCCTTGGTCTGGAAGGATTCAGACACAGAGATCCAAGCATGACACTTGATATCTTCTTTAAACTTATTGCTTATGTTCTTGTACAATTTTTTGGCAAGTGTGGTCTTGCCCAACCCACCCATCCCGACAATGGAAATGACAATGCGATGTTCTTTATTTTCCTCTACCACCGACAGAAGTTTCTCCACAATGTCGCCAGTTCCTACGATGTCCTCTTCTTCAATGAAAGGAGCAGCCACTCCAGGATCTCCATGTCCGCCATCGGGAGTGCTTGAGCTTGTTGGTTCTTTGATATCTTGGAGATTGTATCGTCCTCTTCTTTCAGACACCTCTTTTACGCCACTTCGAATCCTTTGGATCTGGGCACGGAATTGACGCCTAACCATCAAGCGCTTGATGAAGCAAATATGAAAGGCTACACAATGCATGACTGATTCGTCTCGAAGATGGCGCTGCATCTTCCTTTCGATCATGAACGAGTCGATGGCATCTTCGGCAGCAAAGACCAAGTGTCTCACTTGGCCAACCCAAACCTCTACATCTTTATCTCGGCGTCTTTTTCTATCGGCATCTATTAAGCAAGCTTCCATGGATTCATGCTCAGCTTTAATCCATTCAAGATCGTCGTGCACTCCGTATAGGAGCTTCAGCTCTTGGGTGAGTAGCCCTCCTAATGTTTGTACGAAAAAGGAGACTACTGTATCAGCCATTGCCAATCTTTCTATTGCTTATTAATTAGGACTTGAACAAGTATGTATATTGGTATCATGCATGCAGCTATATGGGAGACTAAATTTATATGTCGCTGTTTTATGAAATACTTGCCTTCATCAGTGATATCACCTCCTCAAAATGCTTTGCTTTGTTCATATCAAGCACATTCCTTTATTCCCTCTCCTTCTATTGTGCTTTGCTTTGCTTATTCACTGCATCTGAGCACATTCCTTTACTCTCTCTCCTTCCATTGTGCTTTACTTTGCTTATTCACTGAAGGGAAAACGTCAAGCATCCTCCATTGTCTCCAAACTTTCCACCCTTGAAACAGGTTTGGCATAATCTTATAATCTATGATTTTTTTTGTCATCTATACCATTCTAACTGTGGGAAAATTTTAAGAATGTGGCCCCGGTGAAAAAAATGTTGTGGACAAGCATACATTCGGGTGGCACCACGTACATTTGTTTATTTTACCGTGATCTGCTGGAGTGTTTTCATTATTCTTTACTGCTCTTTATATAAAATAAACTGTGTCTGCTCTGATGATGGAAGTATGTGTCTCAACTCTCAATAGCTGTGCTCACAACTTGGATGTGGCACGTATATGGGGTATGTTTATTCCAAATAAGTCTTAATTTGGATTGCCTGTGGATGAAAATGGGTAGGTTAGGTCCAAAACCTAATTGGATATATCCTTTAAAGTATATCGTACATGTTTACATAATTCCAAGGGGTAGCTCAGTTGGCCTAGGACTACGGTTTGCACCAGAGTTCGTCAAAACTGCACTACCACACTAGGGCTACAAGGAGTTTATCCTGCCCTCCGATAACGAAAAAAAAAAAGTCCATGCTTACACCCGCTGATTAGTTCCATGTGTACACCCCAAGACTAGTGGACCCAAATGCCTGACTCAGACGAATGTTAAGAAATAACGTATCTTGGAAGTAGTCCTGGCCTATAACCCATCTGATTAGGGAATGAGTACTTGAGTTCAGCCGCCTGTGAAATGTATATGTTACTCAAGTGAATCAACCCGACCCAAAAAGACCACCAGTTCAGGGTTCAAGCTGACTATATATTTTGAACTGATTAAATAGGTTGTTTTTGGGTTGGGTCCATTCTCGCCATACAACCTGTCAACCTGACCCAATTGTGACTGCAAACCCGACCCAAATTGTTCTGGTAATTAAGAGTGTGGATAGACATTCTCATACCGATTCATATATATATGGAGAAGGTTTGGTTTGAGACTGACTATATATAAGGACCCATCCCAGATCACCCACATGACTTGATTTTGACCATATTGTTGATCTCGAGTGGACCCCACTTTATGTGCTCACTATCACTTAATTCTCCTCCTCTCTCCTAGCCTCCTTCTCCCTCTTTGAAGAGCTTGATGTGCTACTTTGGTCAAGCTCCAACTCCATCCATCTCTCTTTTGTTGCTGCTTGGGAGCTCATCAGATCTCGAAGCCTCCCCTGTGTTTGGTCCAAGTTTAATTGCCTGGAACAATCTCCTTAAGCCTTCCATAGCTTGTTTTGCATGGAAGTTGTTCCACAACGAACTCCCCACCAATGCATGGGCCCAATCTATATATTGGAGTTCATTTGGCTTCTTCTTGCTATCTCTGTGGCACTAACCAAGAATTAATCAGCATACTACATGTTCTTCCTCTGCCCCTTCGCCTCCTCCTTTTGGGACTGCTATCTCTGTGGCGCTAACCAAGAATTAATCAGCATACTACATGTTCTTCCTCTGCCCCTTCGCCTCCTCCTTTTGGGACTGACTTGAGGTTAAAGGGAAGTTTCGGTTTCTCCCCGGTAGCTCTGTCTCCTCCAAATGGGATTTTTTCTCGGCCAACTCCTGCTCAAGAGCAAAGAAGGGTCTGGGTGCCATCTTCAGCATTTGGAAGGTAAGGAATCAGGCTCTTCAATAATAAAATCCCCTCTCTAGACTCAGCTATCAATTTATTTTTGGAGGATGCTTCTCTCTCTTAGCCAAATGAGTTTCCCTTTTTCCAGAGTTTCTTTAGACTCTTTCTTCATTCTCTGTAATCAGCTCTATCCTAATTTAAGATAGAGCTCTGTTTCTTTTTTCTTTCTTTGTTGTATTTTCTTGTCCTTGTGTTGCCTCCTTTGGTTGTTGTTTTCCCTTTGCTTATAATTCAATTGCAATTCAGCAAAAAAAAAAAATTGTGTGAGTTTGTATGATTTACTTTTATCGCATTTAGATAATCATCATGGTTCATTCTGTACTTGCATCATCATCTTGACCTGACCCATGGACCTTCGCCCATGCGACCCATTGCATGCATTTATATCCAAGTGAAGGGTAGGTACCATGGATAAATTAATAATAACTGTAAAAAAGGCAAAAAGAATATATATGATTTTATGTATTAACTGATAGTTAATTAATATAATCATGATTTTATTGTTAGCACCTACACCCATTTATCTCCTGATCATCACTAGTTAATAATAAATAAATAGTCTTAGCTCCATCCAAAGTGGTCTACTGGTCTCGAATAGGTAACAATATTAACCCTGCCCCCACTTAAGACGCTATCAATAGCAACTACTGGATCTAGCTACCTATAGTATTTAACATCTTACTTGGGGATTTTTCCTCCATCATTATGTGGGGCCCAACTTGGAGTTCTTGTAGAAGGGTTGAATTGATAATGATCACTATGAAACTTATATAAGAATAGGATGAGGACTCTTTGGAAGGCCCACTTGATGGACGATGGATGTAGAGAACCCACTGTATTCCCACTAAAGTGTCCAACGTGTTGCATATATAGGCTGACTAGTTGTCTTAATTTCTTTGTATCCTTTAGTGGGGCCCATGGGGAGAGCTATAGTCAAGCATATATGGTCAAGGGTACGTAGTCTGAGTTGGCCTCATCTCTTATAAGAGTCCTTGGTATATTTGGATAGGTTGGGCAATGGGAATATTAGACTAGCAAGTAATTAGAATGCATTATTTAAACGTACACCCCCTCTCTCACGTACCAGCTAGGGAAATCCTCTACAACTCTATTGTATTCAATCAGTTTAGGGTAAGAGAGAGAGAGAGGAAAAGAAGGAGATCGAGCAAGAGGAGTGGGATTGTCTGGGGGCAAATTATCATCTTCACCATCTCACCTTCATCAATTTTGCATCTAGGAAGTCAGGTAAGTGGATAAGTTACACACCCCACATACAAGTTTTTCTTAACTTGTCGTCTTTTATAAACTAGAACTCTGTACAAGCTAGGTTATTTTATTGGATCAAACAAACAATGCCTCCAAACTATTCTGGTTCTACCATGTATGTATTGGGACTATTGATGACCATGGGTGATCCTCGAATCCACGGCGTAGGGTTTGGTTAAATACGTACCATCGAGTTTTGATTTTCAGTCTTGAACGTGTAGTTTTGACGGCTACAAATTAGGCTCCTTGTGTTTTAGGCTTCTGTTCTTATTTCCTTTTGTGATCCCTGTGGCATTGATGGTTTAGATTATGTTCCTTTTGCCTGTCACACTTAATCAGTCATACCCGATGTCTCGGCATGTGTTTGTTTTCCTGTCTTTGGTAAATTGAAACATGTATGACTGTTAGACGTCCTTGTAGCTACCCATAATCTCCTTGAGATCATGTGATAAGAACCTTGCGCCAAAATTTTCCATCATGATGTTAGACCTTTGGATTGATAAATGAACTGATAATAGTGTTTGTGGAACTTTGTTCGTAAATTGTTGTGAATAGAATATCAATATTTCTTTACGACATCATGAATTCATTTGATGATATGTTTACAAAAGAGAGCCCTGGTCTATTTGGTATCCGCAATGATTGAACGGGTAACACTAATCTAACGACTAGGGCACTGACTACTGCATTGGGCACTGTGAAGTTGGTACTAGCAGTTGCGCCAAAATCTGTGTGGAAACTGTGAAGTTGGTACTAGCAGTTGCATGCACCCAGGATTTAAAATAGCTTTGGAAAGTTAACTATGTCTAATGAATTTGAATAGTAAGGAGATAAATATAAGGTTTGCTTGGATTCTTGAATGCATGGGTTGTAATTCCAAACTGGTTGGACATGATCCCTAAACTGGTGAATAGAATTCTTTAATCTTGATTTATCATGATCTTATCACCATTGATGTTGTTCGACGTTGCATCGACTTGTTGTATGATTGGTGGCAATCTTTTTACTTGGTATTGGTCTTAGACTAGTAAATTGACTCACTCACCTTGTTTTGATTATTTATGAATTAAAGTATTGCTTTTGTCTTAAATTCTAAAAAATCGGTCTTAACACATGTTTAGGTCCCAATAACAATATTCCTAACAGATTTTCAAACCAAGTGATTAATCTAGGAATTAACTCTAATTCAGATTAAAAATAATCAACCACAAAGAGACAATAACACACGATGTATACATGGAAAATCCTACTCGGAAAAAAACTATGAGCCCTATCGTATAGGCCAACAGACAACCAAGTACTAAAATAAATTGAAAGTTACAAGAAAGAACTCACAACCCTTTTCCAGTTGCAACTCAATTGCCAACTGCCCGCCGTACATCTTCACCAAAAAACCGGCATTAACAAAGGCTTAGGTCCCAATAACAATATTCCTATAAGATTTCCAAACCAAGTGATTAATTTAGGAATCAACCCTAATTCAGATTAAAAGCAATCAACCACGAAGAGACAATAACGCACGATGTATACGTGGAAAACCCTACACGGAAAAACAACCACGGGCATTATCGTGTAGGCCAACAGACAACCAAGCACTAAAATAAATTGAAAGTTACAAAAAAGGACTCACAACCCTTTCCCACTTGTAACTCAACATAAGGACTGCACTATCTTGCTGACTGCTCGTCATACACCTTTATCGTGCTTGAAACAACCACCTAAAGGCCCATTTCAAGATGTCTCTACTTCAGAAGAGCAGATGGAACAAGAAACAAAAGCACTTCTCTTCAATACAAAACCATAGAGAAGATTTGTGAGAGATCCATCATCACCCAAGGCTTCTAGCTGCTGTGCTGAAGATCAAGCTTTCGTTTCTCAAATTCTATAATTCCTAGATTAATCACTTGATTTGGAAATATGTTAAGAATATTGTTATTGGGACCTAAGCCTGTGTCAAGACCGGTTTTCAAATTCTATACTTGTTGTTTGGGTTTGTTTTCATTGTATCTTATTGTTTGAGAAGGAAATACATGCACATTAATGTAACTTATCTACTTACTATATTGGGACTCACCCAATCTGTTTTGGTGGACAGACGAGGAGGTATCTGTAAAGGGTGATGGTGATGGTGCGGGAAACAAGAACTGAGTGATTGACTAATTAGAGAAGACGGAGTATCCAAATAGCCATACTGAATTAGTCGGTTTATTATTTAGATCCTAGAAATTATTTGAAAACTTGTATTAGGAGCCTTGGAGCTAAACTCACTTTTCACATTATTAGTTCTTTGTTTAATTTTAAATATTATAGTTTTTGCTCTGCTTACCATGGAATGATTTTTATTATTAAAAAAAAATCTGCGTCATTTGACCCTTACATATGAGCTAAGTGGAATCGTCGCGCTGCTAGATCTGAGGATCCAAAGATCTCGGATTTCACACTATACATCTTATCCACAGTATTCAACCTGACCCAAGCACACCAAATCAAATATAATCCATCCAAAGCCTCTAATGGCTGGATCCGGCCGAGCCGGATCAAATTAGGCATATACAATAGTGTCTAGGTCTAATTTAGGTTCAACCTGTGTACACCCCTAATTGCTTGGAGCAAACATTTCAAGATGGATTGGTCCTTTTATTTAATAGAGATAGGGAGAGACTTCTCTTTTCTTCCAAACTGGCCCTCTTAAGATCCATCAAAACTCCATCATGGACACGCACTAACATGGAATCTCAGCCACTTAGCATTAGATTAAAAATTCATAATACTGATGCCTAGTTGTCAACGTGATATTTCCATCTCTCCCACCCACTATAACTGCCACTTATTATTTCAGCTGGGAATATAGAAAGAGCCACACAATAGACATCACTCATGGGACTAAAATGTGGGACCCGCCTAAGGTCCCATTATCCCCTAAACACCCACTCCATTGTCAATCGACTACTACCAGCTCATTTTGACACTCATTCAGACCTTATCTTTCTTTCTTTCCTTTTTTTTTTTTCTCTCTATGGTAGAGAGAGGTTCCAAATCCTTTAGGCTGGACTAATCCCTTCAGGCTGAAAGTCCAAATTTATGGACTACTAGAATGGATTACTACTAGTTCTCAATGCACAGCGGAAATAAACAATCAGACGAACTAGCAATTAAATCTACCAAGCAATCACCACAAGAAGGCAGACACAAAATATAGCGTGGAAACCCTATCCAGAGAGAAAAACCACGAATCAGAAATCAAGAGTTCACGAACAGTTACAAGATATACTCACTAGCTCCTGTACCTCAGTCTGTACCTCGACCTCGGGACTATAGTTATTCTTGCAAAGAATCCACTGACACGAAATCCACGTGCCCCGTTCTCCTTACTTGATCTCCTCACACCTTGCAAGCACAAGATGAACAATCTTCTCCTTCAAAAAGCAGAAGCAGCAACAACCTTCTAGAGCAGCCTTCAGAACGATCTCTCATTGGCTCTAGAGAATAAACTCTCTCTTATGATCTCTCTGACTTAGATTAATGAGAGTGGTGGTGATGTCCATAGGGTTGAGAGTAACACCATATATATAGCTCTAAATTCGTGTCTAATACTTAGAACACAAGTAGGACTCAAACTGGGAAAACAGAGTCTTAAAAGGAAACAGTTTCGTGCAAAAAGGAGACTTTCCCAAAATTCTGCGCACTGTTCGCTCGAGCGAACTCTTCAACCGCTTGAGCGGATGAGGCTCTGTCTCGCGGTCGCTCGAGCGAAGGTGAGTGCGCTCGAGCGGACTCCTTGTTGGATGAGATACGGAAATTCAGAACTCTTTTCTTCCAGCTTTCTTCTTCTAAATCATTCAGGATTTTCTTCTTGGAATTCTTCCATCTTCTATCTTCGGGGTTCTTTTCTAAATAAAACATACAACACAAAGACTCCTAAAGTTTTGTCCAACATGAATTAGCCAATACAAAAATACCTAACACAGGCCCAAAGGGAAGCCGGATAAACACCCCTATGGCCCCCTAGGTAGTAGCACTAGTGGACTCAACTTTCGATTATTGAAGAAGGGAGAACCGAGGGTCGATACCAAGACCTCTAGCTCCGGAAGAGGAAGGACCGTGGTCCTAACCACTCGGCCAACCTAATTCAGACCTTATCCGAAGTCAACTTTTAGGTTGAGAATTTTGATCAAATTCACACCCTTGGTTCTGAAACAGTGATATCTTGACCATTAAAAATCCTTTCCGGTTGATCCTCTCAGTGACCCACACTGCCACACTGCCACTTAGATCATTACCATTTTTTAACCTGCATTGCACCTGTTACAAAGTTGCAAATTCCTGTTTATGTGTAACCAATTACAAGTAGAAATTCATGGAGAAAAAAAAGACAGGTGTGTTTCTTCTGCAATATATATCCATGGCCCTTCCATCCCAACATATATAAACTGTTTGCGATTTCTCTCATTTGTACTGGTACAAACTTGTTACATATCAAACGGAACAAACACTTCCTCACTTGCATTTTATTTCCGACCTCTTCATTTCACCCAACAATTCAAGTTTTATTCTCTACTTACAGTTGCCAAACAAACACAATGCTTGTAATGTCCTCCTATCTCATGAATTGAAGGCTGTGCAGTCTCTTCTAATCTCTCCCTGGCGACCTGTCTTCACTCCCACCCTTCCCAGCTTTTTCATCGCCGCTGTGAAGGCCGCCACGAAGTTCCCCGGGCTGGTGGCAAAGTCAGTGACAGTGGGTTGCGACGCAGGGTCTAAAAACAGCACCTCATCAGAAGTGAACAGCCCTTCGCGATTGATGAGATTCTTGTAGTACATGTTGTCAAAGGTGTTTGGAGTGTTTGGGTCCATGTTGATTGCAATGGTGGGGTCCACATTGCGAGGGCAGGCCAACATGAGCTGCTGCGCGTATGAGGAATTCAGTGAAGGGTCGACGGGGGAGGTGGCGCTGAAGGAGTACAGGCGGTTGGCGAAGCGGTTGCAGTGGGAGAAGCCGACGGTGTGGGCGCCGGAGAGCGCAATCATGTCAGTCTGGGTGAGGTTGTGCTTGCCGAAGATTGAATTTAGAGAGTCTAGATTGAAGGTGGGCTCCGGGAGGTTGCCGGCGACTAGGGATGCCTGAGAGATGAGGCCGTCGCGGCGGCCCAGCTCCACACTGAATTCTGGGCCTCCAGACTGGGCCCAAGTTAAAAACAAATGACAAGAAAAGGTAGAGGTTATCATTTAGTGATTATGAAGCAAATGACATTTGGTAAAAGCTACTTATGGTATAAGAGCCAATGAGAGCCACTTTGTGGGGACTACATGAATGCATGCCGGCCGCGCGGGGGGGGGGGGGGGGGTTTGGGTTTGGAGATGTGACTGGGGCATTTCATGGATTGGGACTGGGGAATTTCATGGATGATTGGTTTCTTTTAGGGCACGTTTGTGTACACACCCTTTCCGCGGAAAGGGGAAATTGCCACGTCAGCAAATTCCATAGAAATGAAAACCTTGGAAAAAGATTTCCGTAGAAATTAGAAATTTATGTTTGGTGCAAAAAAATTTCCTCGTTGAATTGGTGCTAATGTTGTTTGGTGCGGCTGTGGAATCCTTATAGAAAATGAAATTTTCTTATTTGGTGAAATAACTTTTTGAAGAAAAATAACATAGCATGTATATTATTTATTCAACATTAAATAATAATTTATTTAAAGAAATAAAAAAATGAAAGAGTTGAAGAGTTTTGGGTTGAAATGGACAAGAGTGAGGAAAAGTGGAAGGAGTTTTCCGAGGAAATCCATTTCCCATACCCCCCCATAGGAAACCCATTTCCACAATTATCAAGGAAAATGCTGACGAGGCAGGAAAACGATTCCATGGAATTGTTCCGCACCAAACGCCTGAAAACTGAGTTTTCCGCGGAAAACCACACACTTTTCCCTTTTCCGCGGAAAAGCGGGTGTACACAAACAAGCCCTTAAAGACAAGCAAGTAGAAAAGTTGGTCATTTTGAAAATTGGACTGAAATTGAAACATACAGGAATTGAAATGGGATGTGCCCCTATTGTTGTGGATGTTGATTGATTGACGGCCTATGTATAATGGTTAAGAAAGAAGGGGGGAGTATTCAAGTGCATCCATCCCTCACCATTTTGATGAGGGACACTCCCCTTTTGGGAAGTGTCAAGTACAAAAAGAGGAGTCTTATGTACTTGACACTCCCCTTTTTGTACTTGACAGTTTCCAAAAGGGGAGTGTCCCTCACCAAAATGGTGAGGGATGGATGCACTTGAATATTTTCTAAGAAAGAAATCCATCAAAGATCCACACATTCAAAACAAATGAGGCCACACGAAAGAGGGTATTTGATTCTAGGCCTTTTTGGGCTACACTTATCCTAAACAGGGTTTTGCACTTGGGTTGATTTGGCAAGGCCAAAGCTTGTTTACAAGAAGACAATTTAGTTACTAGGCCTTATATTCAAGCCTAGACGATATCTCATGTACTTGAAAATGAGAATCAGGCCAGAAAAATTGGGCCCTTTTGCGTATAATTTGAAGTGTTGTGTTGTGCTGGGCAATCTAATTGAGCAATGAAAAGACAGATCCAAGGGAAGTGGATCACAACCCGGGGCAGCAGTACAGTTATGAACCTGTTCTTGCCCAAGGAACTTGAAGGGGCATTGAACTGAAAAAGTCAGTTGGGTCTAACTCAATTGTTCGTACTCAGTTGACTCGGTGCCCTTTTCGAGTTGACTGGGCCAGGTCTGGGAAAGTCCAATTGAGTTTCTGACACTTGTATCATGGATAATATTAGAATTAGAATGGCTGGTGTGTTCCTTACCAGAAAAACAACATCTCTTGCTGCTATGGCCAAGATGTCAGCACAAGAGACCACCCCAGGACATTGAGCTTCCACTGCTAGTTTGGCCCTGACGACTGTGTCGAACCCATCTCCGGCGAGTGATAGATTATCTGGTGCATCCTTTTCTGCATCTCCATTTGGCGATTGGATCATGATCGAGGCATCACAGCCCTGCAAAACAATATAGAAATCAAAACCACTTGATTAATTATGGATGCAACTGATCAGGTCAGGTTAATCAGTTTGAATGGTATATTAATATATTATAGTAAATCAAGTCATGAATGTTTGTTCGCATTAAAGTAAGGAATTCAATACATAGGTGTTTTATTTTTATTTTTTTGAGTGGTTAAAACTAAAGACTAGATATTCATTTCTCATCTTTCTTTGGCTCTATTTTCATAAGAAGAAAGGTTATTTGATTCTCACTTTTTTAAAACTCACTTTTGATCTACATTTTTAACCGCTTCAAAATAATTGTTTCTTATTTAGTTTAATGCAAACAAGTGGGCTCTTAATCCCGATTGGAACTAGTAGATGAAGATTTAGTGTAGGCTCAAAACCAATTCTAGTTAGGCCTGACTATTTAAAGTATGTTTATAAGCCTTGCAGGGGCCAACTCAAACACTCAATCGAGTTGACTCAGTTCTAATGATTTTCGA
Organism: Litsea cubeba; assembly: GCA_012931725.1. Classification (NCBI taxonomy): domain Eukaryota; kingdom Viridiplantae; phylum Streptophyta; class Magnoliopsida; order Laurales; family Lauraceae; genus Litsea; species Litsea cubeba. The sequence continues at coordinate 16,624,610 of CM022946.1, forward strand.
ATCTTTAGTTTACCTTCTCGAGTTGACCACGATGTGTCTCTGGGTCAATAATATTTAAAAACTGGTTCCGGCTCACCGTGTCAATTATCCTAATAACTGAGTGAGTATTTATCCTAAATTTGCTCATCTAAAAATATTGTTGATTATTCAATCTAAGGTCATTAAATAGATAGTAGTAAAATCAGACTTTGCCATTTATCTCTACCCGCCCATTTCATCATTGTAGATTGGTAAGTTACTAACTCAAATCAATCTAATTTTAATTGATTGTAAATCTACTGACTATCTTTATACCCGATGGGCCCAGAGGCCCAAAGACATGCCTCATGTGAGCTTTTTTATTTTATTTTTTACAAAGTAGTTGTATTCCCTAATACTATTCCAAATTGTAGCCCTCCAACTTCAAAAGCTCCAAAACTTCAAAAAACAAAAGAAAGAAAACATGCAGAAGAATTAATGGTGTGTTGATTACCTCGACGAAGCAGTCATGGAAGAAGAGACGAAGAGTTGCGGGGACTGTGACGAACGTTATGCTCAGCTTTGCCGAGACAGTCTGCCTCACTATGGCTTCCACATTGGGACAGCTAAATCTGTAGAAATTCTCTGCTAACTGCCCATCTCCTCTCCTCAAAGCCATCAACACCATCACCCAAAACAACCCTTTCCATATCTCCATCTTCCTCACTCTATTTCCCTCGCTACCCCACAATCTCCTCCTCTTCTTCTTCTTCTTTCTCACCTGTTGAGGAATATGCATAGAGGAAACTATTTATGATAGATAACAGATGCAAAAAGAATTAGATAATGGAGGAAGTCATATGAGAGAGTAGGAAACTATTTATGATAGATAACAGATGCAACAAGAATTAGATAATGGAGGAAGTCATATGTGAGAGAGAGAGAGAGAGAGAGGGAGGGGGACGGGGAGGTGCATGGAATTTGGTGCTTTTTTTTTTGGGTGGGTTAGGTTACACAAGGATGCGCGTTTGCCACACCACAATTCACTAGATAGTTGCAAGGAGCAAGTCATCCACTTATGGGGCTATAAATGGGTCGAGTCAAAACTAAACCCGAATCCGGTTATATTGGTTTGATCTCCAAGGTTAATGGGTCCTTAGAAAGATATAGGTATTGCTAGAAGTGTGCTATAACTGTATATGGTTGTGACCATAATTGCGATTTGAGTTGGGTAAATTATCAGAATCTTTTTAGGTCTGCGGTGTCTTGGACCTGGATGCTAATATGATCAACTTGGGTCAAAACTTGGATCTGCGCCCGAACTTTGTGGGTTAAACCAGTATGATCTTGAGTCCAACCTGACCCATTTATAGTGGTATCCAGTATCCACCATACACATGGTACTCCATCCAGATCATCTATCTGATTTTGGACCTTTGATGACAAATCATTTTAATCATCTATATCTATTTGTTGCCGTCCTTCGATCAGTGTGATTTGTTCCACTGTCCACCACAATGTGGTGTTTAAGATTTAGACAACAAATTACTTTCAACAAGTTCAGTCTGGACCTCACTTTTATGCATTTGGGTTGCATTCAAAGGATTCGGCCCATGCTTGGGTTGATTTTCTGCCTTAAACTAGCTATACTGGGCATGGGCCTAACCCTATCTATTCAAAAGGCCCAGCAAATTCTTATCCCCTGCCTGACATGTTCTTAGTCAATGGTAGGCCGCGCCAATTGCAGATGACCCGGCATGAATATTTGGCCAATCACAGATGGGCCGAGTTCGTGTGCAGTGAAGACTGGATGATGATGATCATGATGATGACAAATGAGCTGAGCTCGGACACACACTTCAGCCCATGAACTGTGATTTCTCATAGTTTAGTGGACTGTGGCAGACGCAGACTGTAGTATGGCACTTGGTTCTTTCATGTCTGGATACCCCCTTGTTCTATTGGGTTTACCCTCCAAGCAAAGCCACATTACTTCACTATATGTGGTTGGGTATCAATCCTTGTCTTGTGTGCGTTGGTCCAATGGGCTGTTGCTATGCCACCATTTAACTTGCTTGTTCCCTTTGTTTATTCACTAATATATAGTATAATCCAAAGTCCAAATTGCAGATGGAGATGGAGATGGAGATGGAGATGGAGATGGGTCTTCCCTTTGAAATGGTATTCAGAGATGGTTTTGAGACAGTTTTTCATATGTTATTATTAGAGAGGCAAGTTGATTTCTTTGGATGGGAATTTGCGTGCACATAAGGACTACTGTGGATTAGATTCCCATGTCAGTCTACCACCATGGTTTATTTAATAACCACCGTCATAAGATATGGTTTTAGGCAGCTGTCCATTGAAGTGGATTCTCTTCATGATTAGATCAGGGTGTGTGCACCACGAGACCATTCTGCATTATGTGAATTTCCATTTCCCAATTATGCATTCCATCTCTCGTAGAAAATCAAAATTTTTTTAATTTTATTAACGAAAATTAATTCATTTATTTTATTTTGTGCTAAAAAGTTTCACACCAAACAATGTAAGCGTGGTTGCATTGAAAGTTAGAATAATTTCTCTCTACTGTAGAATCCCTTCATTGCACAAATGTACTCCAAACTCCAAAGCAATGTTGGTAACAAGTGATGAAAATGCATATGTATGAAGATTTTATACGCTCCTCCTTCAGCTCCTCCTTCAGCTGAGGATTTCCACATCCTATGGAGTTTGAGTGGGAGAATCCTCAAAAATGAGGATTTGATCAGATGGCTCAATTCGTCTTAATTTGCAATATTCAGACTTAGGTTTTTCACTACTTTGTGAGAAGTGAAAATATTCTTCCTAGAAATTTGGTCTCAAAAATGGGACATAAGAATTAAGAAAGTCTTGCTATTTACTAGCAGATTAGTTGCACATATTTTAAGCAAAAAAAAAAAAAAAAAAAGAAGACAATGACATGATGAAATAGTGGCTGGTAATTTAAAACTTCTACAATTCTACAGGCGCAGAATGATTTGATCTCAAGTTTTAGGCCCTGTTTCTTTAGTGGAATTTCTGTCAGGAATTCACTATGTCTAGGAATTCCTGGACATGATGTGACAGGCTGTCCCCTAAAATTTCTAAATTCCATATTTCTTTATAAGCATTTCTGAATTCCAACCACATGAAAGGTTTTTTTTTAACCTTTGGGAATCCAGAAATTCCACTCCTTATGCATTTTTGTGGAATTCCTGGATGCTCAAGCCCAAAGGGGCATCCAGAAATTCCACTTTGTCTTGGAATTCTCTCCTAACAAAAATTCCTGAAATTCCAGCAAAGAAACATGCCCTTAATGTGTGGCATACCAACATTAGAGCACAGCCCACTAAGTCGTGTACAAAGGAAAGTGACTTTCTAACAAATGGGTATAGTTTTTCCAGTTATATATTGGGAAACAAATGAGGGCGTTTGGGTACACAAAACTCATGGAAGTAGATACTTTCATATTTTAATTTAAAGGTGTTGATTGGCCCTCTTTTTCCATTTCTTCTCAAAAGGCTGTTGTCGGTGACAATATGATATTCCCACCTTCTGAAATTCCACTGTACAAGTGGAGAAATACATTTCCCCATATTGATGAAGTAGAGAAACATAATTCCTGAACTTTACTAGAAATCACTATTTTTATTTTCATCTATTTCCTTCAAATGTCATTGAATTCTACCCAAAAAAAAGAAAATGTCAAATGTCATAGAATTCTCATCCTCTCTGGCAATCTCTCTTACCGTGTAGGCCTAGAAAACGTGTAGAGTCCACATCAGGAGTACGGTGGAGCCCACTGCTCGGATTGATGTATGCTTCAGGATGATCCTATTTCATGGTTGGTGGATTTTTTTAGTACCAAAGCTTAATAAAATCATCCACATTTTCAATGAGCAAAAAAGTTTCCCTATGATCATTTGACAATCATGATGCTCTTGTCACGGTAGAAAGAGATGTTTGTTATTACCTTACGTTTTGAATTTGAACATGCACCTTTTCTCATTCGAGCTCCTTTTCTTCATTCAAGGTCTACTTTCTGGACCAAAGGGTTAGACGCTGCGATTTCAACAAGGAAAAAAAAAATGGGCTAGGTTATTATAAATGTGGGGACCACCTCAAGATTTAAAAATAAAAGAAATAGTTTTTTTTTCTTACCTCATAAAAAGGACTTCTAAAAGGGAGAATATATATGATCTTTTAAATGGTGAAGTGATTACTACAATACAATTGGAAACATCTATCTAGAAGTGGAATGGGTCAGGCTGGGTTGGTTTCTTGATGGGTGGGCTTAGTTGTCATATAGGCTAACGCAGATATAAGGAGGGAGTTGGTAGAGTGGTAAGTCATGCATTTGCTCCCTACATCTTGTATTTGAAACTATCTCAGATTTACTTTATGTGCATTTGTGTGAATTTAGCGGGTGCCCACCCGGATGGATTAATCGTTTTGAGTCAAAGATGTCAGTGATACCCACATCATAAAAAAATAAAAATAAAATCTAATATTTTCAAGTCAATTGAGACTTGAGAGCCAGATTGGCAGGGTTGACGTGGAATAAGGCTGGTCATGACATGTTTAGGTTAGGCAGCGGTTACATTAGGCTGCTAATTACGTACGCAACGGAATATTTCTCCAATTACAAATAAAGAAACCTACTTTTTAACTTTTACAATAAGCACTTAATTGCTTCTCTCAAGTCTTGATCAAACACCTTAACAGGTAGAAAAGGTCGTCTTTGACCAGTTTAAATCAAATGCAAGGGTAAATAACTAAATATGATAGACCATTCATCTTGAGTTAATTTAAACAAGGTTAACACCGCAAAATTAATCTAAAACAAGTCTAAATTAATATAAGAGTAGTTTTGTGTTATTACAACAATATATGTTGGATTTTATCAACACGTCATTGGCCATGACCGCTTGTAATTGATTGAGATTGTCGCGCAGGAGTTGGTTAGTTGTAAAAAAAAAAAGAAACTAGAAAAGAAAGTTTTACTTGTAATTATAAAAAAAAATATAGGTTATGCATAAAAATGTTATTATTAGTTGCATTGGATGATCAAGAGAATCTACGGGTTAACTCATTTTTAAAATAGATTAGACTCATAGCCGATGTAATCAACTTGTCCTCGCCTGCATAACAGCCATTTTTTCTTTTCCTTTTTACTTTTTTCTTGTCGAGACAGCCCCGCCCCAATGGCAAGGTTGTCTCATCTCACACCGTATGCAAGTTGCAGCACGGGTTAAAAGTGGAAAACTTTCTTCTCCTATGAGTACCAAGAAAGAGAAAAGAAAGATCCCAAGATGAAACACTTCAAAACCCCTAGCCTTATGCTGCTTCCATTCTCCTCTTCTTTTCTCAAAAATCTAAAAACCTTGGATTCTTGATATCTAGGGCTACTTGAGGGCTTCATTGATATGGATTAGTGGTTTGCCAAATATCACCCTAATCTGATCATCTTGACCTTGATCTTTAATTATAGAGTTTCTAAGTTTTGCCGGTTTAAAAGTGTATTTTATTGTGAATTAATCTAACAAATGATTAATTATGATTAAATGGATTGAGTCATAGTGCAAAGGATTTGTAGCCTTAATATTGTGATATATAGAGTTTGTTAGCTCATTCACTTTTTTCAAACCTGAATTATGGGCCAAACAATGAATTAGGTTGGGAGTAACATCTTGGATTAGTTTCAAAACCTTTGTTGGATCTTCATTGGACTTTTAATGGATCTTCATCTATTTACATTTTTCTTCTATTTACTTGTCAGTTTGGATTATGTCCAGAAATCAGTTAAAAACAAAAAGATTAATCTACACCCTTCATCTTTCTTTCCTCTATCGCTTATGGATGTGAACCATCTAAATACCAATTGGCAACCGTGCGAGTTCTTGAGACAGGTCATTTAAACTGAACTACAGGCCCAGCCCAATCCCTACTTATTTCACACAAAAGGGCACATACATTTTGCGAAAGGCCAGGCCCGCAGGGAGGTAACTTTCAGGTCGATGGGCTGGAGGTCTATGTAGTAGGCCCAATAACAAAAGAGATGGGCTCTCATACCAAGAAAATGAGGGGCTTGGAGAAAACTCGGGCTCGACCCACTTGGCCCAAACAGCTCCAAGGACACATTTAACAGGAACCGTGAATTGGGTTAGGCCACTAGGCTAACAATGCTTTGGTTGGGCCTTTGTAATTGGGTTTGGCCCAATTTTTGGAGCTTGATACGATGACCCCCCTGGTCAGCGACGAGGCCTAGGGTAGGCTAGGCCTGGTGCCCATAGTAGATATTCCCTGATGCCCCCTTAGTCCTATCATCGGCCTCCCAAAGAATGAAGACCGAAGTAAAATGGGCTGGCAGCCCCGGCCCAGACTCAGGCATAGTAAAACTTAAAGACCAAGTGCAGCCCAAACCATGTTGGGGCCTGGTTTTAAAAAAGCTTATGCAGCCCATAAGCAGCCTACTGCACAGAGCTTATGTTAATGGAGTTTGCTTGTTGATGTGTAATCAACTGGTGCTACCAGAAAACAGAAAATAAATTCATGCTAAAAAAAACTGGGACTTTCAAGTCTTGAATGATAAACAACTTATTTTGTTGAGTCATGATCTACTATTTTGGAGTGGAGATTGTTATATGGCCATGTAGACATAATAAAGTGTTTTTATATATGGACCTGGTAGCCATGTTGGTAATATTGAAATGTTTCTATGAGAATAATAAGCCATGTAGGTTTCAACTGCTGCTAAAATCAATTATCTCATTAGCAATAAAAAGAATGGGATGGAATGGATTTACATTAGTGCATGCATTTCTCAACGCAAAAGAGCAAGAGAACATCAGCCTTCTTCCATGGCAGGTATATAGGCACTTGTTCCATTCAGGTTGCAGAAAAGCTATGGCTGGCACTTGTTTCAATGCTAATCATTCGGAATGAACCATGGTATCCTGATCAATAAAAAGTCGTCTCTAACACCTTTAGGTGGAATTCCAAATCCATCTTTTTTATGGAGGAGTTGAAATTCCAACAAATGGTATAGAGAGTGGAATTCTAATAATTCCAAAAGGTTTTTTGGGTGGTTGTAATTTGAAACTTTAATAAAAGAAATACAACATTTCAAATGTCAGGGGACAAGATGTCACATTATGTCGCATCATGTCCAAAAAAACTCCAACCTCCCAAATTCTAGTCATAAATTCCAGCAAAGAAATCACATCTTGTTCACATAAAATTGAATTCTTAGAAAATATGAGAAAAGCCTCTATCAACGGTTCAACTCAATAAACCCACCATCAAAAGGCCCATTCCAACAGCCAACACCCATTATCAAACTCATGACATTCAACATCCAGAAAAGAATTGTACTTGTGATTCATGGGTTTGCTTTGACATTCAACTGTATTTACTATTTATCCAAAAATGGATTCATGGGTTTGCATTGATGCAAAATGAGTTGTTTAATCTAGCATCCTTTTGATCCAGCATCCTTATAAGTACTGATGGTTGAGACTTTTGGTTTGCCCTATCAGTTCTATTCACGTTTTGCCATTCTTAACCACCTGTATGTGACCTGTGAACACAATCCCATTTGATTGGTTACAACATCCATGTAAATCAGCTAGAAAATCCCCTCCCAACAGGCACACTCATGTAAGTCAGTTACAACAATTCCAACTCTCAAATGGGCACATTCATGTAGGTCAGTTACAACATCCACAACCCTTGTAAACTTTCACGTAAATCAGATACAACATCCCAAATTTTATTCAGTTACAACATCCCTATTGACTAAACAATTGCATAATCAAACCATTTGAGTCCACATGGGCCACAAGAAAATCTTGTGTATACATCTTTAAGTCCCAAACCATTGAATCCACATTTCTTCAGTAATTTTGTCATCAGCATCATCATCACATGACCTGCAACAGAACAAAAAAAGAAAAAAAAAGCATCTAGAAGTGAAGAGAAAACATCAATACAGGTTGTATCAATGGCATGTGTAGTAAAACCACGAACAAATCTTTTTGATTGAATGCTTTTCAGATTGGTAATGGTAAAACTACAAGTTATATACAACACCCAAATCCAACAAACCAAGTTTAGCGTGGCCAACTAGTTGAACAAACCAGAGAGGTGAGGTGTAACTGACAGAAGCTCCATAACAATAGCTTTGTTGTTGACTGAAGTCAGGCTCTCTCCAACAGACATATACCAGTTGAGATTTTGAAATTTCAGTACCCCATAAAACATGATAGATATAATCACATAGAAAGGATATAGATATAAGCCCAGTTCCCTGCTTACAGATGGAAGATTTGAACATGCAAAACTATAGATGGGACCAGAGAACATGTTTACATATGAAAGATTTGAACCTATATTAAAATGTTTTAAGCATTAATCAATTAAAATGCAAGTAATTAGATTCTTTAGGGATTATGGTAGAGCCAAATAAGATTAGTGTTTGGGTTTAGGGTTTAGGGAGTTTAGGAATTAGGGATTTGGGTTCATGAATTAGTGACCTGGGATTGTGAATAAGGTTTAGGTTGAGAGAAAGAGAGGGTTTCAACCAGAGAGAGACAATGTGAGAGAGCTATGAGAAAAACACAATATCATTCAAGGTTGGAAAACTCAGACTCGGACTCAATTTGTCCAATGCAAAAAATTTGACTCGGATAGAGTTAATGCGGTGACTCAAAAATGTCATGTCTTTTTTCAATTAACTTTGAAATGGATTAAATGCTTATAAAAATAAATATATATTTATTTACATGCATTTATGATAATAAATTCAAATTAATAAATTTACATGTACAAGGAAAATGTTATATTAATAAAATAAATAAAAATACTATATATTACATAATTTATTAGTCCAAGCATTGAATATAAAATATAAAATATAAGTTTCAAATTACATTCCAACATCTTTTTTTAATTGTTAGCTCGTGCATATTTGCGTAAAAATAAATATAAATAGTTTAAAACTAGATCTACCTATCAAATGGTTCTGATGTAAATGACTTACTAAATTGACCTGTAATTTGCTTGGTCTTTTGTCAAAACGAGATGACTCCATATAGTCAATAGTCATCTCGTTTTTCAATCATGACAGGATTTTGCTTGAAAGAGAGAGATGATCGTGGAAGAAGATAAAGAGAGGAAAAGAGAGTTTTCCCCTTTTGACAAGATAATGGAGGCCGATTTTATGATCCATCCAAACCGATCCACGTACATAGGACCTCCTGAATTACAATAGATCAATCGAGTTTTCGCTAAATTGAAAGGACTGGGTCGTCGCATTCGAGGTCAATTTCTTTTACCATAAAGTTGTTAAATTTGTGGGATATGAATGAAGTGGTCAGAGCCATATAGGATTGAACTGAAACTGATACGTGGACCCCCAAACTCGATGCCAACCTGCAATGGAACCCACATGGTGGGGGCCAAGGGTAACATTCTTAGTTTTCCTTTCGCTTCTCCCGCCAAACGTAACACCGAGCCAAAACCGAAAACCCTCGTCCTTCAAACCCAAAATCGAAATCGAAAAGAAGAGGGAAGAAGGGAAAGGGCAAAATGCGCAGAAGGCTCCGTCTTCCCAGTTCTTCCGAGGAAGACGACGATCACCAAACCCTCCAAACCCTAATCTCCCGAAACCCTCCAAACCCTAACCCTAGCTCTGCAAATCCCAATCCCCCTCTCGAGATCTCCGATGACGATTTTATCGACGCCTCTGATGTCATCTCTCCTCCCTCTTCCTCCCCTCCGGCAGCTCGAAGCTCCTCTGACCCCGTCTGTCCAGTCGACGACTTCCTCCGGAATCTCGGTCTCCGGCTCCGCCGGGAGTGGCTGGACTCCTGCTTCTCCGGCCTGTCGACCTCCCACCCCGGCTTCGCCGGCCTGGATGTTGCAGGGAAGGCGAAGCTTTGCTTCTCCCAGTTTCTCTTCTCAGACATGAACTTCTCCGGCTCCGGCGTCCTTCCGGCGGACGTGCACGCCATGCACGGCGTCGAGCTCGCCGGGCCTTTCGTCTTGCAGGTGCGCTGGTCTTCTTTTTTTAGGGTTTTGAAGATAGTTTCTTGGGTTATTGTGTAATGTGTTGGCTCTAGTCCACTGTACTTGTGGGTGTGTGGTTAGTTGATCATGACTGTCCATTTGGTGGAGTCCAAAATGAGGGCTTTCCCAGTAGATGATCCTAGTTTTACTATTCATGGGGTTTTTCCAGATTCGAATTGGGCGGTTGGCCTTTTTCGGTTTTAGCATTTTACTGTAGGTGAACATTTTTTTTTAACTGCATGTGATAATGCTTGTAGCCATCCTTACTGTTGGATTGATCATGTATAGAAAGTATAGATATATCCATGCTGGTGGCCAGGATATGGACAATCCTTATTCACAAATGGCATTGGCTGTCAATTTTCATTGGTAGATTCTGATTGCCAGTGGGATTTCTCTTCAGAAAATATAAAATGCTAAAAATAACTAAATGACACTTCAAACTCAACACTGCCCATTTTCATGCCTCCAATAAGATGATGTGTAGATTTTTGATGTATGATGGTCTGCGTGAGGAAGAGATGGGACCGGACTGTATGGTGCCGAGTGTGGTAAAAGAATGCTGTTTTTGTTGCTTAAGTTTTTTTGGTAGCCTCTGTTTGGATCCTTGAAACTTGGTTGCCCTGCACATCATCTACCTGTAAATATTTACTTTTAACTCTGTTTTCATGTACTTAACTACTTATTACAATACAGAACTTAAGGTAACTCAGTTATCCAGACAACAATGTACTTGTTGCCAAATAATGTTTTTGGAATTTTTAATAGAAACTAGTGGGAGGGGGTTCTTTAAGATTTATTGCTAGAAAGGGAGGTTTCTCCATAAGTAACTTTCTTTTGTTGGGTTCCTGCAAATAGCAAAATACAAAATCAAACAAGATCATCTTCAAAGCATTGGATTTTTAAGATTTTATTCATTTGCCAACAGCACCTTTGTTTGAGCTACTGAGAAATATTTCTTGGTTGATGTGTTCCAAGTTCTAACTCCACTAAGTCAGTGGTTTTACTGAACGTTTGGGCAACATATCCTTCAGGTTGATGAAATAGTTAATATCAGTGTACCTCTCCGGGAGAGGTATCATGACGCGTCTGCTGGGTTGAAGAGGTGCCTCAAATTGTCAATGACTGATGGTGCTCAACATGTAATTGGCATGGAATACAGGCCTGTTAGCTGTCTTGAAGCTCTTGCTCCTGCTGGTTTAAAGGTAAGCTTCAGACTTGATTTTCATTGTGTTATGGATCAGAATATGAATTAATTATTGGTTTTGTGCTGCAAGCCTACATCTAACCGAAACTGATTGGATTTGATTGAATCTTAACTCGGATTGATTTTCATCGTGTTATGGATCAGAATATGAATCAATTATCGTTTTTGTGCTACAAGCCCACAACTACTTGAAACTGACTGGATTTCATTGAATCTCAACAAAACTGTGAACAAAGCCCAGGGAATCATACAATTTACAGCTAATGATTTCCTGGTTTCTAACTGGGCTACTCCCCTCTATGGATGGCCCTGCCTGTAACTTTGACTTTTGAACAGGAAGGAACTATTTCCTAGTTGGTCTGATGTTGGAAATGTTACTTTGTATGAGAACATGTGATAATACTTGCTGTCTTCTGACTGACTTATTTTCTGCAATGGACTTTATTTTTACACGAAATCATGGATAAAATAAAGGTAAATGCCTTAAAAATTAACTCTGAAAGAGAGACCCTTATGGATCTTGAATATTGCCTCCTTCCCATCAAACATTTGGAAAAATGTTTCTGTGATCAATGCTTTTATCCTTTGATCTATGAGTGTGAGGCTGAATAAAAAATGACGGCTAATACTGGGAAGAAATGGAAGAAAAAAATAGCCGCAAACCATTTCATTAACATAACCAGAATGGGAAGACACTATAATTAACTTAAGATGGGTATCCAATAATAGAGTTGAAATATCTAAATGCTTATAGTTACAACCATGCGGTTGTGGGTTCGAGTCATGCAACCTATAAGAAAAAAATCTAAATGCTCTTATAAGGAGGGTTACAAATGATCACTACGTAACATTCTTTTCCACATAATCCACAGTATAGTTTCTAATTTTCATCCTTTAATATTCAGTGAAATTCTTAAAATTTGACTTTACTTGTTTCCTAGCATTGGAATTTGATTGAAATGGGGGCAAAGAGAGGTTTCACTCCTATGTTGTGCTTTATCTTGTCTCAATTGAATTGTCCTGGTGTTTTTGTCGCTCATCGAGTACTGTTTGTCATAAGAAGAGTGTCCAAAATGTTAACAGTTTTGATTGAAATGACCATTGATTCAGCCAAAACATGCAAAAGACAATATATCTTTATCTCTGACCAGTATTTTGACATATTCGCCATTACCACTACTATATCTGATTTGGAACCTTTCAGCTATTTGAGATTTTAAATGAGTCGAGGAACTGTTACTTTCCTTGATCTTTGTAAGAAGATTTATTTGTTGCCTTCTTCCCTCAAATTTTCAGATAAAGTCATTCAAATTGGAATAAATCAAAATCTAGAAAACCAACTATAACAATGTTGATGTTATCACCATCACTATCATTATCATATCTGAGTATATATATTTTTTGGTAGAAGTCACTAATGTGAACATTGAAGTTAGTTTTTCACGTATAAAAACATGAGCAGGTTGGTTTTCATGTTGTTCAGTTTCATGCATTCCAGATGTAGATTGGTTGTGAGATGTCATAGGGTGTGGCTGATAGCTTTGAATCCTAGACATTGGTTTGTTCTACAAAAATAATTTTCTTTCAGATATCTTTGCATTCATTTTCATTGTTTTAGGATTTTTCAGATCGTCTACTTATTCATGGAGAAATATATTTGATATGTGAAATTGTAAAGTTTCATATTCATCAGATTTCAGGCATTCTTGGTCTCATCTAGTAGTTGGGAGTGTGGGACTTCCATCCTTCTCGTTGTGTTTAACATGGAAAGTTCCTCCTTTTAGCCTTAAATTATATAAAGTGTGACTTTAGAGCTAGCCTCTTGCTACTATGTAGGTTTGTATTCGTAATGTACATATACGGCGTGGCCTTTTAATGCTTGTACCTGAAGTTTTGGAGGTTCTAGGAGGATTAGTTGAAGAGTTGGATGCAGCACGGCAGAGGCTTGTCCAAGAAGTGAATAAGCCACCAAGGGGTAAAAGGTATATGTAAAGATTTATTAAGTCTATTGTAGCAGTTTCAGAATAATCAGCTTATTGTGTCCCATCTGTTAATGTCGTATGCTATCTGCGATTTTATCTTTTACATTTCATGTTGGATTTTCGAGTTCATGTTTCAAAATGAAAATAATAGTGGAATCTTCAATATCTAACTGCAGGACTTTCTTAAACATGTTGAAGAGAAATGAAATATTTAGTCTTAGCATTTTTAATAACTGGTAAAAAATTATGATTCTGGCAGATTTTGTGATCTCTGATAAAAACTGCTTTGTCCTTACAATTTTTTTTCTTTCCTTTTTCAGAATGTTGGTTTGTAGATAATTGAGAAATAATACAACTGCAGCAAGATTCTCAATCCACAGATCTTTCCGATAGGGCCAAACAAACAAAATCATAGCATTCTTTTTTTGTTTTTCATCATCATCATCGTCATCAAAACGAGCTACATGAATTTAGTTCCCTCATTCTAGTCTATCTTGGCCAAATTCTTGGATGAGTTGGCTTTCTTGAGATCTATCCTTTCTACTACCATCAATGTTCTCTTGGCCTTACCCTTTTCTTTGACGGGCCGTCAAACTCCATAGAAAAACTTTTCTTCATTGAAGCTGTTGTTGGTGTGCGTTGGACATCCAAACCATCTCAAATGAGTCTCGCTTAAATTATCACCTATTGATGATGCCCCTGAATATTCCCAAATGCCCTCATTTCTGATTCAATCTTTCCTAGTTTTACCTGATTGCCGACAATCTGCTTTTATAAGTCAAAATTTTTTACAAGACAGGGACTGGCCAGCTATTAGGGTGGGGGGGTGTGCTACTCTTTTTTTCCCCCTTTATTTCTTATTTTTAACAAAAAGATACAAACTTATTGTTTGTGATACAATTTCAGATACAAACTGGTTCAATCCCTTCAATGATTTGCCATATGGCTTTGAATTTTATGACAATGGCGAGTGGCTTGGCTAGTTGTGTTTATTGTTGTTTTTCATGTATGATGCGATGCACTTGGCAATCTACTGCATGTTGAAGTCATGTTCCACTTGAAAAAAGTCATGGCTCATGAGTAAGGAAGGAGTATACCTTCTTATTTTTGGACCAGATTTGGTACAAAGTCAATGATGACAATGGTAGAATAAGGGTATCATGATGGTGGTGGCGGGGCCGTGATGACGATGATGGCAATTGTGCATAAATCTTTTTACTTGCAAGTGGAAATGCAAAAGTGGGTCTTTGATTCCTCCACTATGTTATCATTCAAAGTATACTCTCAACCAAATTCAGACATTATTATTGGTTGTATACCATATTAATTGTTGGTGCATGATAATGAAAAGCTCAATTCGAATGTATTTCGGTTCTGGGCAAAGTTCAGCTGTTTCTGCTGTTATGGTCTTTTCAGTTGATTGATTGATGAACTAATTTTTAAACAATAGAATCCTTACTGATTTAAAAATAAATAAATTAATCATTCAGATTAGGTCAAAATCTCATGCTTTTTTCCTTCTTTGTTATACATACATTTCACTCTGTTTGGTCCTTTCCTGACCAGAAGAAGAAATGGGGAGGTTCCTTCTTTGGTCACTAGAGCTCGACATGCTGCTTGGCCAACTAATATTGCTAATGATGCTCAAGTGAATACTTCAATGTCAAGCGGTGCAAATTTGTCTCATCGTTTGGGCCAAGGTATATTGTCCATTTTCTTGTATATTTAACTTATTCTTAAAAGCATGCTGATTTCTGTGTCGATGGATTGCTTTCTATGAGGAGACCATACAATGCAAGCTTCAAGAGAATTGATAGTTTGTCTGGGGAAAGTTATCTGTACAAGTGTGGCATTTATTTATTCAGATTGTGCATCTGATGGGACCCACCATGTATGGGTGAAATCATAATGTTTGATCTCTTACCACAGTAACTTATGAGCCAGATAATTTACTATGACGGAGTAAACTTTTCAAATAATGATCATGATATTAAATATCGAAATCTGAATAGCATATTATACGGTACCCCTTGTTTCCTAGATCTCAAGAAATTTAGCATTATGCATGCTTCCTATATATTTATCCAGGCTTTAGAGGTTCTTGTGCTTCTTGTCTCAATTTATTTTTCAGTATGTATTGTTCATGTCCCCTGTTTTACAGTTGCTTCTTCGACCACACCTGTCACCAATGTCATTGGAAGAACTAGAGAAGGGTCGGCCACTTCCAATAGTGGGTTGGATGCTGAAGTTAACATGACATCCTCAAATGCTGCTGTCACTTTGTCTGCATCTCCTGCTGATGCTGGTGAAATAAACATTGGCAGTTTTGCTGCTCCCAGCAATGCTCCAGATGCTCACCTATCATCCTCAAATACGATGTTGAGTGTCGCCACTATGGCTTTTCCACGTGATGATGCTGGAGGAAAAATCACGGAAGTATGTGCTCCTACCCGCCAAAGACCAAATGCTGAAGATAACTGTGCATCAAGTACTGCCTTCAATGTTGATTATTTGGCTACATCTGGTAATGGTGCTGGAGAAAGAGCTAGAGAAGGGTTTCCTTCTCCCGTTACTGGACTACGTTCTTATAATATCCCTTTATTAGATACTGCTTTGGATGAGGGTACATTGGATACACCTAGCAGTGATACTGGAGGAGCAAGTGGAAAAGGGCTTCCTGCATCCAGTAATAGACTTGATGTTGAAGCTAATCCATCAGCTTCTGACTTGGATGCGAATGAAATCCACAAGGTTGAAGAAGTGGAACACCCACTCATTCTAAGTGGAGACAAAGAAATCCCTTTTACCTATTTGGCTTGTTTGTTGGCAAAATGGACTGCAAGTAAGGACCCAGTACCAGCTGTTCATGGAAAAATAAAGGTATTCTGTTGATATTTTTATGTTGTATGGCTGCATGGTCTAGGACTTGGTAATATGGTCCTAAAGTAGAGGGCGATTTTAGTAGTCCAATATTCCCTGATTCTGCTTTCCAGTTGTTTGAATGAAAAACAAACAAACAAAGTTTGCTGTCATAAGCCTTATTTTACAATGATCCTGGCACTGCCGATAATTTTATCTGTATTGAGCTAACTGACATCATTAGTCATATTAAAAAATAACCAGTTCAAGCCAAGGAAGTTCATTTAATTAATTAAATCTTGTTTTTTTTGCAGTGTTTTTTGACTGGGGTTAAGCAATTCCAATTCAAGCAACGAAGTACGTATGATCTCCACGTTTATGTTGATGATGGAAGTCTCATTTCCGAGGTCCTTATTGAGCACAAAGTGAGTTTACATACAGAATTGTGGATTTGTCTGAGCTTTCTGTGACCAAATCGAGTTGGTTTTAGTAATTTAGTCACATTATGAGTTCAATAATTTTCAGGTTGTGCAGAATGGAATAGGGCATTCTCCTGAGGATGTTACTGCTGCTCTTTCTTCATCAGACAAGAAAATTGTGACCAACATGAAGGAGATCATGAAGCGATATCAGCTGTTTTTGGCAAATTTTGAGGTAGTCTTCCTCTCCCATTTGAAAGAATTGTTCTATGTGATTTCATTGTTTCTGCAGAATTCATTTCCGGCTGTATAGCCTTAATATGTACATTCTTGGAATTTAAATGCCTTTATTTTCTAAAATATAAAAGGGCAAAATTCATGTTAACTGAAAACCATTAGTTCTGATCAACTCATGACTCCAATGGTCTGCAATGAGTAAAATTGCGATATTCTTGAATATATGAATCTGGAACATACGAACATTTTCATGAACATAGACTTTAAATCACGAGTTGTTACACTATGGATTTTTTAATATGAAATGGTGTCATACAGTTCATTGGGTGTAAAAAAATAAAAAGAAAAAAAGAAAAAAAGAAAAAAAAGAATTATCCTTGCAATTACAAATTGACAGCCTAACACTACTGTTTTGGAGATCTTGGCATTTTTTTTGGAGAAGGTTGATCTTGACACAAAACATGTCAGTTTTGGGCTTTTGAGTTTCATCCACACAGCCAAAACTTCACTAGTTATTTGATAAAATAAATGATAACGATAAAGATGATGACGACGACAGCGACAATGATAGTTTTCTGTCCTGGTGGGTTGACTAGGAACCCGACTCGGCCGAGTCAACCCTCCGCTTACACTAAAGTATCCTCAATATCTAAAATTTATATATCCAAGTCTACTCCATACTTTGCCAATATATTTGCCTCCCTTTAGACATGGGCAAACTGAAAAGATGATTATTATTGATAATTCTGTCCTCTCTCCCTTAAAAAATAAATCAAGCCTCCATTGACACTTTTCTTATTTTACCGATTTGAAGGTGTTCTTTGAATCTCCTTTAATAATGACCTTAAAGCCCAGAAAACATATTTGTTGCAATCACTTATGCTTAAATAATAGCTAAAACTGGTGCCTTGTTCAATTTTTCACTGCCCACCAACCAGGAAAGATACTAGTGTCTCTTTGCATTCTTGTACCACCTTGCCCATACATGCAGTCTAAGTTTCCCTTGAGCCACTCTGGGCACCTTAAATTTAACCAATCCCTCCTCTGGAGGCGTCCACTTTTTTTCCCTTCTTGAACCACTCATTGCCCAATATCACAATTGATCTGTTGCTCTAACCATTGAGTGCGAACTGTGCCCATTTTTGTTGTTTGATTTTTCATTTGTAGGCTGCTTATGGAAAAGTTGGGGCAATTAGCTTAATTCTGTTCATGGCCTATTCTGCAACACCCATGAATGAAAAGGATTGCACCTTTCAATAAGTGGGACTCTCAATATGTAAGAAAAAGGTCTTCTTTTGTCACATCCCAGTCCCGAATCACCCTGGCCTAGGGTAATCCCCGAGGTGAAACACAGTACTCCTGTGTGATTGTATCTGTCGCGAATTGAATACAAACACATGAAGGAGGATAGCTAATCCACTCGTGAGTCAAAACTCACTAAAACCATTAATCAACAGTTAAATGTAGCGGAAGCTGAAAATTTTCTTTCACAAAATGAATATCAAGTCCCTGTGCTATCCATTTACAATGTTCAAGTTGATACAAAGAGAATTATACATTATAAACATTGATTTATAAAACCAAACCAAACCAAACCAAGCCTTTTCCCACTAGGTGGGGTCGGCTATATGGATTTGACGGCGCCAATCAAATCTGTTTAGGGCCATGTCCTCCGTTAGATCCATGTAGGCAAGATCATGTTTAAATAAACATTGATTTATACAAAAGAAAATCTATAGAGATATATTATGTACCAATACCAAAAGTATAACAAAATGGATAGAAGTTGGTGTGACCCGTACAAAAAGAAGTCAGTCACACTTCTAACTATAAGTCCTCAAAATATTTGGCGCTCTCCGAGTCGAGGAGTCTCTACATGGGCCCTACTTCAGGCCACTCCTCTAATCCTGAAGGTACCTATTGGGTAACCTCCGATCCCTCCTGGCCCTCTGCAAGGCCGGGAGTTGCATCTGCGCCTGTGACACCAAGTGTAGCATCTCAATCCAACAATATAGCAAGTATAGGCAGTAAACGGGATATACACATAACTTTTCAGGGAAATTAAATGATAAGAATAATAAAATGACAATTGTATTAACTGAGTAAAATCGTACTTTTGAAATCTAAATGAATAATAAATATATCTATACAAACTGGCAACTACATTGAGCTTATTCTCTCAATGAAATCAAATCAAATCTAGTTGGGATGTCACCAACTGCCCGGCCAAAGGCTAGCTGGCTATCCGGTTCTGGAATTTCGGTGTTCCAGACGACATACTGCAGTAGTCTCAGTAATACGAATCAATTAACCCCGTTGAGTATTCAAATTTCTGTAGTGCCATTTTCAAATGAATCAAATAAAAATCGAAATTGAGTAGTTTATATGTTTATTCACAAATCAAATCGAGTAGGATCTCATATACTCAAATATTTGTTCAATTCAATTCTTATATCAAATATTGAATAATTGTATAACAATTGAATAACAAATTGGAAAGGTGGGTGATAAGATCAAATATTGCAAACAATATGGCTGTTTTATCAATTTAAGTTTGTATGAACAAAATCTTCAACTTCAATGTATAATACAATATTTAAAGAAATTAAACGATTACTAACTTATTTAATTATTCACATATCTTATTATCATCCAATACAAGATAAATTAAGAGAATCAACATATTACTATTTACTTGGTGCCACTTAATATTAAAATACATTGAATCTCTAAATTAATCTTCATGGCATAATAATTAGGCTATAGATTTCCATTGGGCTAATTAATAAGGTTAAAGGTTCCACTTAAAAAGATATAAAGTTTAAGGAAACCTAAATTCTTATGGAAAAAGGGATGTGCACCCTAATTATCCATTAAGGGATGATTAGGATGGTTTAGCAAGGGCTAAGAGTGATAATTTCACTCTAAAAATGGATTAAAAGAAGCCCAATAAAGTGCTTCAGGTTTGCTCGAGCGGACCCCATCCAGAGAGCTCTTCGCTCGGGCGACCACCCTTGGTCGCTCGAGCTTGGGTCCAGGTCCCGGGTTCGCTCGAGCGAACTGTCCAGAATTCCCATTTTCAGGATTCTCATGTGTTCTTCCCTTCCATCCTTCTTCTTCACTTCCTCCTAATACAAATACATAGATGGAGTCTCCTACTCCCTTCCACAACATATAACTCTTCTAATCCATTTATCAAATGAAAATCATATATTCATTAAGAAGAAATAATCATTAAAATTTGAGCATCATGAGTAATGAAGTATCATTAAGATGTAAATCCAATTTAATGTCTATACTTGCCTCAATGCAAGCTTTACAAGCCTTCTCCACTAATCTCTAGCTTAAATGATGAAAACCCCCAAATATATCAAATCCTAACATTTGAAAAACCATGGAATATTGATGAGAATGCTATACATGTATGAAAATGGGTCTATTTGACCCTAATGCAACTCAAAAATCTAAATGAAGGAGTTTGTCACTTATCTCTAGTAGAGGATTTTGAATTTGAGGAAAGATAGGAGATGGTAGAGAGTGTGCTCTTGCCACAAAGATGAAGGAGAGATGAAGGTGGGCTCAACCTCTAGCTCCTAAGGCACATGTAACAATCTCTTGATGATTTGGGAGAAGAGGGGAGATGAAGAGAAGAGAAGGAGAGTAGTAGTAGAGAGTATGGGAGAAATGAAAGAAGAGATGACTTATCTCTTATAAAGGGATAAGGTAGCCCAATTTGCAAATGAGTCCATTAAATTAGGATATTTCCATATCAAGTCAAATGAGGGTCTACAATCTCAACAGTTGGTCAAACGAAGTCAAGTCAAATACAAAAGTTGGCATGCTCGACGAGATACATGCGTTGGTGGCAAAATGACGTGCAAATAATGCAATTTACGAAAATCAATAATTACTAAAAGGCCCTTAATTCTACTAAACCGAGTTAAATTGGCCTCAATTCATCTATTCAAGGTTCAAGGCTCAACCTACTCAACTCAAACATATGAATTAACACTAATTTACCATAATTATTAGCCAAAACTCGATTAATTAGTACTAAACATGCTTAATTAGGATCGGAGTGTAACATCTTTACTTTTTGATGATCATTTGCCTGGGTCTTGGTCTTGGGCCTTTATTCCCAATCTTGGAATGATGATTTCAATCCCCTTAAAGCATGCAATTGCTACCCTATTGCGTATCTGCGTATCAATAATATACAATCTTGATACACATTTGGTGCTTCTAAGGACTATTCTGAAGGATAGTCTTGAAGGAACTTGTGGTCTAGTACATCGATCTTTTTGCAGCTCCTAAACTGTTAGTTCCCTTTTTATAGTAGCATCATATGCACGGCCTCTAAATTTTAGAATTTTTGGAAATTTTAATCTTATGTTTGATATGATCATTGCATTGTATTAACTGATGCCAGAACTCATCATCTTGGATCTATTCTTCGGTTGCTAATGTAATTGTTCTGTATTCTACCATTTTGTGTTTGTGGTTCACTTTCTTCCAGGGTACAATGCTCGTGGAGATAAGTAAACGTTCCCCTCTTCCTGTTGCTCTTGAGATGAGCCAAGGCTGTTCACCATCTGATGCATGGATGCTCCTCCGAAGACTGAGAGTCCTCACTGCTCCTCAAACCCCAAAGGGCATCCATTCTTCTCCCATCAACATATCCCCTTGATTTGAAGGATTGATTGCGTTCCCTATCTGGATGACTGAGAAAATGAAGAACAAAATCTAAATGGATTACAACATCATCATCTTTGCCTTGTCCCATCTATCACAAAGACTCACATATTTGAGTTAAGTCTATTGATATATTAGTTTGCATCCATTGAAAAGGGTTTTTCATTGTCAACAATGAATCCAAGGGTCGAAAATATCAAAAAATTTATTTTCTTGAAGTTGCAGCTGTTTCAGTTCCTAAGGTGCGGGTTTGATTCATCATGCAAGGTAACAGTGCACTCTTAGTGTCTGGAGGGAGCAACACCAAAAATTTGTTCTATCCCATAGTGACACTGGCATTTTTCGGTTAGTATTATTGCAAAATCTTTTTGAGGATTTGCAGAAGAATATGGTTAAGCTGAAGTCAAAAGACCAGATACTTGGCATATAAGGAAGTTGCAATCTGAAAATGTTATCTAAATTCATACAATGAACTGATGGTGTCGGGGATGAATCTTCTATGGAGTGTCAACTGCATCAGATCTTTTCTCTTGGTATCCGTGATTGAACTGTTGGCTGCCAGGCTTACTTCCAGGAGGTGCTTGTCTTGCCCATTGGTGAGTGCTTCCTTGGTTTATTTTTGGTCCTGAGTTTCAGGAAAATATTTAGATAATTTTTTAGTGTTTCTTCAAGAATAGTTCAGAGTGGTGACAACCAGATGATTGCCATTTGGATCATTTGTCTGGTTGAAAGCACTGTGAAGTATGAACTGCCAAGATCTATATCTAATTCCTTCTTTTTTCTTCTGTGTTTTTCCTTTTAAGGTAGGACATTCAGAGAGAGAGAGAGAGAGGGCACATCAAATGAAAGCCATTGGGACCATTGGAGATGGCAATACCAAAGAAAAGCCGTTTGGACTATTTGGACCACTGTGAGATGCCGGACCATCTCTCCGATTGTTCTTTTAATGTGGAACATTCAGAAAGGGCAGCACCAAATGAACGCCATGTGTACCATTTGAGATGCCAGGATCCTCCCTTGGATTCTTCATTGGGAGCCACTTTGAGATGCCAGGATCCGCTCTTCTTGGGTACCCACTGTGAGATGCCAGGATCCTCTCATGGTTCCTTTTCTTCTTAGGTTCTTCCTCTAAATAAGATGAACCATTCAGAGAGGTCCAAACTATTTGAATAATCTCATCCATGCTACACTTGGGATCTTGATGACAATTATTTGCTTTGGTTTTTGCAGGTTATAGCCAAGCTCTGAAGTATAATTGAGTGCGATGGATGGCCCTGAGCTTTTTCGATGTGCTTCAGATGAGCATACTCAGGTTAGTAGCTATTTGTCTAGATCTGAGGGGCAGATGGTTTGGGGTGCCAACTTCAAAAGACACCCATCGGAGGTGGATGGTCAGTTTTTGGAGTTGCTGTCTCTTGGATAGTGTTTTCATTCTGGAGAAGAGGTTTGACAGAAGGGTCTGGGTGGGGATGACTGTGGCAGCTATTCAATGGCTTTGATCTTTTCAGCTATGGTGGGCATTCTGTCTAAATCGTCTTCCGTTGCTGGAATTTGGAATTCTACAGCTTCCCTGATGGTGATGGCTTTTGGCTGGTTGCCTCTGGCTGACAATGGATAACCTCCCTAAAGGTAGGATGATTATTGTGAATGGGTGTCCTTTGTGTCTCGAGGAAGTAGAATCAGTGGGTCATCTCTTGCCGCAAGCCTGTGGGTATGTGTTTTGGGTTGGTTTGAATGCAGTCGGGTTATGCTGGTCACTCTTCGTCAATTGTTTGAAGCATGAAGAATGGGGGTGGGGTTGGTCAGGGGTAGAATTATGTGGCATGTGTCCTTCCTAGCTGTCATTTTGGTTATTTGGATGGAGAGGAATAAGTGGTGTTGTGAAGGCACCCAACAAAGGGAAGAAGCTCTGATTAACAATGTGAAACTTTTGGTAGCCTCTTGGGTCTGTATTTTTCCTGCTTTCCGAGTTGGATGGAATCTATTTTGAGGAGTTGGCTTGTGCTATTAATTAGTTAGTTTGTTGCACTTAATGCTTACACATTTTGGATGTATTGGTTAGCAACTTGAGAGCCATTACATCATAGCTAAAAGTGAGTCTAATCATGCTATTCATTGGGCTTTCACCTCTTCTAAAGTGCCTTGGTGACGTCATGGACAAGGTGGTTGAGTTGGGTAGAAAGCTGGAGGCCTCCTTTAGTCTTGTGTATCGAAGTGCTAATACTAGGGAGGGTGTTCGTTTTGGTTGTCCTTGCTCTGGTTCTCTTTCCTTTTGCTTTGTAGCTTGTCGGCAATCAGTATGTCTCATGCTCCCTAGTTTTTTAATACTAATTTTAGAAATTTAGTTACCATTATAATAATAATAAAGGAAAAAAAAACACGATTGTGGATTATCTATGGAAAGCTCAATACTGGTAACGACTTGTAAATAACATTGATAAAAAATGCAGCTGCCATATCCATAATTCTAAGTTGGAAATTACTTTTTAAGTTTTGATTATTCTTTAAAAAAAGATAAAAAAGAGAGGAAAGAGTGGAGCTTGTGTGAGTAGTATGAACAGACATGCAAGAAGAAAAGCCCATACACATGGAAAATGTGGCATATTTAGGGTTAGAACCCTGAATAGCTATGTGAGATCTGCCGCTTTTTATAACTTCACAGTGGCCTAGATCTCACATTTTTGTGTAGAACTCATAATTGTTTGATTACTGAGTTTCGTCAAGATGATTTGGGGAACACTGGGTTTGGTTCCATATGAATCTCCTGTTCATTAGTATGATTACCCATGTGAAATTTTGCAAATGAAATTGACTCTTCATAGTAGTTTTTATGGTCTTACATTTGTCGGAAGTTTTAGTTTCTTATTATTATCATTACTTTTTAATTTTTAATGGGGGAGTTCTAGAGTTGAACTTTTTTATAGCTGAAACCAAACTAGAACTATGTGACAAAAGGGTCGATATCATAAGATTTCATGAATTATTATTAAATATTCATTCTAATACAAACTGTAGCATTTCTGAAATCCGGGCCTGTTTGTTTGCAATTGAGTGAAGCGAAAGGGTAGTGGAAGTGCCTTAACATTAGGAAATTCTACTTTCATGTGTTTCGATGGCACTAAGGGAATAAGATGAAAAAACATGGATTCCTCTTTTACTCCTTTTCACTCTCTCTCTCTCTCTTCAGAGTTACTCCCACAGTATGTAACCTTTTACTCTTTCCTCTTCATATAAAATATTTTATCATTTTTACTTTACACCAACCATTCAAAAACAGAGAAAGAAACCCAAGTCTTACTTTAACCATATGCCCAGCTCTTGCCTCTTGGTCCGTGACTTCAAAACCTACAGTATAGTCCATGATGTAGGTCTTATCAATTATCACAACATCCATTTCATATTGTTCTGGATCAATGTAGATACCAATGGGTACGATTGTTCATTTTGAAGAAAACTCTTGCGGCAAGAGAGGTCTCTCTCTAATCTAGTTTTTAAATTGAGTAATCCTAGCAAAAATGTAGGCTAGAACTTGCAACGTTCTCGTTTGACCTGTATAATTTTTACAGACTGCTTCACATATTTTATAGGGGCGTTTGGCCGGAGGTCCCTCAAGATTGGTTTTTATTGCATACGGTCCATGATTTATTTTTGAAAAGCCAAAGGTCCCTTCTACCATTTTATATACTTGAAAAGTCAATAATGCCCTCTTAATTTCTTAGCTTGTTATTAAAAAAATGCTAAGCTTAAAATCGCGGAAACTTGCCAATGAAGGAATGAAGTGAGAAATTAGGGATTTTGATGAGCAAGGGCAAGGAGAAGAAGAAAAGTTGATCACAGAAGGAGATTAACCTCTGAGAGTTGCAAGCGTTTGTATCATCTTCAAAGAAACAATTTCGTCGTCGATTTAGTGGTTGTAGAAGTGATTTGTTAGATTTCGAGCCCTACAAAATACAAAATCTAGAGCAGTCGATGCATCTCCTCATACAAACGGTTAACAGTTGGTCATTACAAGACAAGTAAGTTGAGATTTTATCACAAATTCAAATAAATTGTTCAAAAATCAGATAAATTTGTACAAAACTCAGATAAATTTGTCCAGAACTTAGATAAATTTGTATAAAACTCAGATAAATTTATTCCATAACTCAGATAAATTTATCTGAGTTAACAAAAGATGAATTTATCTGAGTTTGTCACATAAACTCAGATAAATTTATACTGCATGTCATGATTGGATAGATGTACACAAAAATACTCAAGATATAAGAAACATAAAATGAAAACAATACGATGATGCATTGCAAGAAGCTCTTCTTTCATTGAAATATGAGAATTCTCAACAGAACTTCTCCTTGTTCACCCAGATTGAAAAAACGAGAAGAAAGAATATTGTGAGATATAGATCAAAATCTAAATCATCTTAACCCTATTTCTTTAATTCGGATTGCAGATGATCTAATAAACTAGAAATACTCACAATACGCTATCTACACAAAAATGATCCGGAATAATAGAACTATAAAGATGTACACGAAAAATGAAAAAAATTAATTCATAAACTAGAAGGTCGCAGAATCTGTCCCTCACGCCTACAACAAATGCATATAATTTCTTTTAGAAAGGAGATTTTTTACGCATATCACTATCGATTGCCATTACCATTTGAAAACTCAAAACTTAATCTACAAAGAATTAAGGGGCAAATCAGTCATTAAGGATCGTGCTTATGCACTTAAAATTAGGGCTAAAAATGCTCGATCAGTCATGACAAAATGTGATCTGGCGTCCTTAGGGACCTTTGTTTGAAATGTGTCCAGTTGCATGGACAAGAGGCCTTAACCGAAAATCTTGTGAATTGGAGGCCTTAAAGGACAATATCTACTAGCGAGGAGAAATCTAGATTTTCTTTCAGCGACCGAGGTAAATGGAAAACATTCCCTTTCACTCTGAAAGAATTGCTATCTTACATGTGGTCCTTGTTGACCTTCCCATCTACAATGATGGGATTGCTCTCTCATTGTCATTGAATTCATCTGTGGGGTCTTATGCTTATTGCCAGAGCCTTTGATTGATTCATGCAACTTGAATTTCGCATCACATGAAGTCAAACAAAACTTGTAGAGAAAGGTAAAGCATGCAAACCATTATCATTATAAGAGTTTATATAAACAATCCACAATCACAACAATAGAATGTACTAATTGACAAACTCAAGGTTTATCCCTCTCAAATACTGTATAAAATCTGTCATATATAGAAATCAAATTCCTTCTCATTTTAAGAGAACAGGGAACCTCAAGATTACACCTTTCTTCCCATGTTTAAAATGGTTGATTCCGAATTGGTTGATCCTGATTGTACTGCAGAAGATTATCTATTCAGATGAATGCTGAATTGTCCAACTTAGCCATGGTAAATTGGTTCGGTTTCTTTTCAGGTGATTGGATTGAGGCTGGGTAGAACATACTAGCCCCAAACATATCCAAGATTTTCTTGCTTAGAGCATTTCCTTGAGGATTGCCTGGTTCCGTCATGTAAAATGTGCGCGAATACCAGTCCAGCACCTCAGGGGCAAGAAACGTTACCAAATGCAAAGCCCTGTACCATGATGGCCATGTAACATATCTCTCTCCCTTGCAAGCGCTATCCACAATTGCCTTTGCACACTTCTCTGTATTCCCTATTGGCAATGGACCAATGATGACCTGCTCATGGACATTGACAACGACAATCACCCAACTGTAAGTAGTATCTATATATAAATTGAACAAGGATGATAAATTTTGTTGATGAAAACTGATAAAACCGTTTTGTTATTACTCCTTACATCTCTGGCTTCTTCATCTACATTGATTTGACCTTCCTTGAGCATGAGTTTGCCTTTGGTCAGCTCTGATTCTACATACCCAGGGGTTGCTATGGTTACTTTGATATCTGGACTAAGTTCAGTTCTCAGAGTCTCAAAGAACCTGAGCGCTGCTGCCTTACTAGCCTGCAATCATCGCAGAGAATTAGAATCTGAGAAAAGAGAGTAGAATCAAATAAGGTGCTGCTTTGGCAAGTCTTCTTTTTGTGTCTATTTGACTTGAAATTGACTCAATAGCTATTTGAGTTCTTTAGACAGTTTGACAAAGTTTATTTGGATGTCTGCAATAGGCTTTAAGACCTATTGCCTCCTTTTCAAATGAAAGTCAACTTTTTAAAATAAGCTTGAATGTCAAAATCAATCAGACACTTCACAAAATTTTTTTTTTTTGACAAGTTTAATTTTATAACTTTTATAATGTCCAATTTGCTTGTACTACTTTTACTATATTTTTGTCCATCTAACTTTGATCTTTTTTCTAATTAAATCTGATATACGAAATAATCTATTTGCTAATAGGTTTAATTAAAATAGATCTATTTCAAATAGATCTTTTGAATCAGCTCTATTTCAAGGGGGAAGACTTGCCAAACTGGCTTTCTAATAAAATAAAGAAAACACTGCTGATGTTGAACACTGCTGATGTTGTGTCTTGGAAATCTTTCTCACACTGTAAAAGCTCAGTCTAGAGATGGGAAACCGTCCAGCTATTGATGCAGTTACTACAATGTTTCCCCTGCTCTTTCGGAGGTGAGGGATTGCATAGTAGGTTGGATATACGCCACCCCAGAAATTCACATCCTGCCATTGGGATTCAAAAATCACACCTTGCATATTCAAGTATATATAGATTCATGGGAGGAGAAAAGTAAAAAGAGTTAAAAAATAAAAAGTCACCCTACCATCACTTGCTTGAAACTGGTAATGTCAGTTACTTCTTCAAACAAACAGGATGATGCGATTCCAGCATTAGCTACCACATGATTCACTGCAATAGAACAATCACCAGTTAAAAACCTTGGTGAGAGTTAGGACTTAGATTCATCCAAAGTTGCTACCCCTTACACTGTCCAAAGTGGCTAACCGCTTTATCGACCGCCTTTTTACAGTCTTCTGGCTTTGTTACATCGGCCGGTGCTACAATGACGTCGGGGGACCCCAGGCGTAGAGAATTCTCAGCAACTCGCCGCAGTTCATGTTCTCTCCTCGCGACAAGTACTAGAGAGGCTCCTCGCTTAGCATACTGATAAGCCATTTGCTGAAAATTACGACAATAGTGGCATTAGATGATTAATAGGGAAGTTTATTAGAGAATGGCAAGGAAACAGTACTAATCATCATCAATTGTTCACAACTATGTATGTTCTGCTGTTCTTGACAATCCCGGGTCAAGTCTTAAGATTGGTTAACGTCCTAGCATGATCTCGGAGTAATTTTTTAGAATTCGTGATTTAGATCGATGTGACAAAAGTTTTATGCCGGCTGTCAATCTGATACAATCCCGGGTCAAGTCTTAAGATAGGTTAACGTCCTAGCATGATCACAGAGTGATTTAGATTGATGTGACAAAAGTTTTATGCTGGCCGTCAATCTGACACAATCCTTATCCTTTTATCTGGCTATTGGCACTAAAAGTGACAAAAGTTTAAGAGCAAAAGTTAAGAGCAAAAGTTTAAGAGCAAGGAAACCGTTTAGCTATGAGTATCTGGTGCTCACATGTGAGATTTACACTAACCTCTCCAATGCCGGATGAAGCACCGGTGATGAGAGCGACTTTGCCTGTCATATTTTCGCTGAAGAAGATAAGGAGAAGGGTGTGGAAGAGCCTGTAGATGAGTAATGGTGGCAAGGAAAGGAGTAGTAGTAGGATGACTAGAGGAGGAAAGAAAAGGGTGAAGACCATGTGACTAAGGTTCACAAATTCCATGCCTGCTGCTGTGTTATCAACATTTTGGACACTTGAGAGGGTGTTTTATATGAGCGTCTGGCACCATGCTCAATTTACCACTTGGTGGTCCTACCCGTCCATGTGGTGTGGTTCGTACTGTGGTTAGCCGAACAGCATTTATTGGTCAGTCCTTCATTACCAATTTCTTCATGTCTGTGGTCGGCAGCAGTAACTAAATGGGACTGGGAGTGATTTCTTTGCTAGATGATGCCCTGGCACTTAAAACTCCTGTTCATGGTACACGTCAATTCTGGACTGTTGATTGGTGATTGATGGGGCCCATTTTTTGAGGTTCTAATCTTCACCGTTAAATAGGTTGTTGGGCTTGTCTGATAAACAGTGATAATGGGCGGTGTTGTGTATCCGGGATTTTACTAATCATCATTGATGAGGAATATGTAAAAGAGAGAAACTTGACACAAGGAGTGCTACCAAATATCATTAGTCGACATTTCTGATTTTTTTTTTAAGTGGGATCAAAAGTGTATATGTAGGGTCCACATTTCAATATGGAAGTTGTGGCTCATCCTAATAAGTTATAGTAGGTTTGAGCTCACCTCTAAATAAAGAGATATCAACGGTTGGATTGAAGTAAAACTTGATTCTTCAGTTCAATTGGAGGTGTATTTGTTGTGAGATTGGACATACCAGTGATTGCCATTGAAGTACGTGGATGATAAGGATCTCTTCCCTTCATTCGTGGGGCACATGATGCTTACATGACAACACACAACACATGCTTGCATTCAAGTCGATACAGAACTCTTTTTAGGATTTGGTCTCAGCTGAACTTGGGGGCACCGATCACTGACCATTTCTCCTCCTGCGGCTAATCTACTTGATTGTCAAAAGCCTATATATATATATATATTATCCTTCATGACCATGCCCAATCCATTTAATTGGACGCATGGCTTACTTATCCAAAAGTCTTCAATACATGGCCCATAACTATGCATGAACCATGATCTACATCTAACATTTTAATTGAGTCAACGGTAAGCGAGGTAAAGGTATGAGCCAAACTCGAACCTAACCAACAGTACTTGGGTTTAAACTGTCCACCTCAATTTTCGAACCTAACCAACAGTACTTGGGTTTAAAGTGTCCACCTCAATTTTCATGTGGGGATGGGGGCTGAGTACAGAAGAGTAGCTGAGGATGTGTCCTGTGAAGCGTGAATATATGGATTGATTATTACGTGGTGAGTTGACAAGAGCCTGCAGTGGAGTTCTGGGTTGCTGAATTGTTTCAATCACAAGATTCAGAGTTTAGAAAGATAAAACGAAGGGTCTCTTATGCAATTGGTAAGAGGCATCTTTTCTTATATGGGGACTGTACGTTATATGAATCTGGGCTGGCTGCACCTTCCCTTGTCGGAGAGCATCCCACTTCATCCAAGGTCTACTACCGTCATTAATTAGGGCTAGAGACTTTAAAAAGAAAATGCTAAATTACTTTTCAAAGAGGCTATCAGACCTTTTAGGTGGACCTTACCTTCCTTCACACGAGGGCATCTCACCGCGGAAGGTCTATTCCCCTCATCAGAGGGCTAGGGACTTTAAAAAGAAAATGCTAAATTACTGTTAAAAAAGGCCTATTAGAAATTTGAAATTCTCTGACATGGAGGAATTTCTAAATGATTTCTTATACCCGAGCATCCAAAAACCCCACTAAAAAGCAAAGTGGTTGGAATTCTTAAAGTTTTTAAAGTTATTTGAGACCTTTTATGTGACTGAAACTTTGAAATACTTGCAAGAGACATGACATTTATAGTGTCCAAATAACCTAAACATGGTAAACTTTCGTCAGAAATTCTATGAAATAAACGGGCCCTAAGAGCATGTTTGTATAACAACTTTTCCACCGTAAAGTTTTCCCCTTAATTGTTGCAATCATTTTGCAGGGGCAGCACAGTTTTTTTGTAATGATGTAGAAAATTGTTTCCAACGGAGATGGGCGAAGGCTTCACTTTTTGTCCTAAGTTCTTTCTTAGCTCATTGCAATTGGTTCTGCAGTTGACACCCATGCAAGAGACTAATTAACCACAGATTTACATACATGTTATTAGAAGTGTGGGGTGGTTTGTGCAAATGCTAGGGGATATGACAAAAATTACTTCTTTGTATTTATTTTAATTACAATATTTATCTTTTGTTGTTTGAGACAATAAAATAAGATTTAATATTGATAACCATTAAGTGCAAAATAAAATTCACTTTCAAAGCTATATTTATCTTACAACAAATTTTGTGGTTTACAAAGACCTTGTTGGAAAGACAACCTTTTTAAGATGTGTGATTGTTGATCAACTAATGGTTATAAATATATTGGAGAGTGTTAATGCCTCTCTATCAAGGAAGGTAGCCAAGGATAACACATGCTGATAATAGAGCTTGTGTTGTTCTCAAGGACAATGTCTTAATTTTCTAATGCTGGTTTTAAAGCGGTCGATATATGGGAGAACTTCTTATGGCCTTTTGATGACTCTAATGGGGTCTATTATTTGTGTAGCTGCTTCCCCAAGTTCAAAGGTCACTGAAGCGGACCAATCCTCTATGCACTCATAAAAGCTTGGGATAATTAATGGCTAAACTAGAGTTTGCATTTTGTCAGATTTCAAGGAGGTGGTTGATGTCTTGAAGGGTAGTGTTAATTGTGCTATGAACCCGATTGTTTTAAATATTAGGGCACAGTGTCATAGTTGTCAATTTCCTTTCGGTCATCATTTCATTCCAGCATCTAAGATGAAATATTTTGATATTTCAGAAATTCGGCAAAAATTCTCAAAGTAACTTTTTGGAATAATAAAAATTTAAATATATATACATATATATAAAAAATAAAAAAATAGAAAAAAATATAAATGATGTCGTTTTCTTGATATGAATATTGAGAAAAAAATTAAAAAAAATGTGAAAATTGTGCTATAAACCGAAATGGACCGAAATGACCGGAATCCAAACTGAATTTTTTGTGGCCCATTCCATTTCGGCTGGAGGACCGGAACAAAAAACTCCGGCCATTCCGGCCGAAATGAAATGGAATTGACAACTATGCCCAGTGCTCTTCTTTTATGTCTATTTGTCTTACTTATATACCTAGATATTCAAATGAGGAAGCTCACCTTCTAGCTTGAGTTACTTGTTGAATCAAGACAATTATTGGGAAGGGATGGTTTTGTTTGAGGGGTTGGGGTTTTCTGTTTTGGATTCTCACTTAATTTACTTGCACTCATGGTGTTCTTCTTTTTTAATCTAATGAAATTCTCTTTACCAATAGAAAAATATAATTGTTATTATAAGCACCATCCCAAGAATCAAGCCCTATACAGCATGGGGATGCTCTTTCCATGTGTGCGGGCTCTTTTTTTTTATTGGGGATAATTAGGGAAAACATGCACATCAATTACAACCAATCAACCATAAGCAATCATACGACACACATATTTACGTGGTTCGGCAAACTCGCTTATGTCCATGGAGCCATAAGGATTTTACTATGGTACAATTAGGCAACTTATATCCAGGATTCCAAACCTTCTAATACATAGCCTACTCTCTCCCCGCAGATCTCAATCATGCTCTCTGTTAGGTTTTAGAAAGTTGGTTAATTCATTGGTTATGGACAAAATCGGGTCTCTTACAATTGTAATTTTATTTAGAATGGACTGCTCGGAATTAGAAGCAAAGAAGAACACAAATACTGGAACTGAAGATGTCAGCAATGTATTTCGGTCGTTCTGGGAACTGACTGAATTCGCTCGAGCGAACCCCTCACAGAGACCTCATCGCTCGACCTTTGTTTCTCTACGCTCTAGCTATCTTATTTCTGAAGCAAATGTCTGAAGACAGAGACGAGTTCGCTCGAGCGAACCTGGGCGGATTTTAGCTTCATAAGGAAACTTCTTCATATTTTCTCTTAAGAAGGCAAGTTTTATTCCAATCTCTTTAGAACTCTTGACAAAAATTCAAGGCTTATTTATAGCCTTTATCTCTCTATTCGAAAGCACTTCTCATCAAGATTAAACCCTAGAGAAGATTTTGAGAGATCCATCTTTCCCCCAAGGCTTCTAGTTGCCGTGCTGAAGATCAAGCTTTGGTTTTAGTTCCATTCTACTCTCTTGAAGTAGAGACACCCTGAAGACGACTTTGAGGTGTTCGTTCAAGCACGATTGAAGGTGAACGACGAGCTATCGACAAGATCAAAGCAGTCATTAGGTTGAGTTAACAACTGGGAAGGGTTGTAAGTGTCTCTTGTAACTTTCGTTTTAGATAATGCTTGGTTGTCTGTTGGCCTAGACAGTAAGGCCCGTGGTTTTTTTCCGAGTAGGGTTTCCAAGTATAATTCGTGTGTCCTTCTCGTTGTATGGTTTGATTGATTTTAATTGGATCTTAAGATTAATTATTACTTTAATCACTTGTGGATTGATATTAATAGAGATCTAGTTATTGGGACCTCAGTCTGTGTTAAGGCCGATTTTTTCACTCTCACAACCTCTCCCTTTAAAAACTCCTGACACTATGGGAGAGCGAGCTCGCACCTCTCTCATATAGTCTAGGGCTACATATTACATTAATATATAATCTCTATTTTTTTGGTCTTAAAAAAAGGCCTGATGCAATGACCAAAATACTCATGACCCTGAACATAGCTAGTCATTGGCTAACTCAATGAACTAGCCTGGTCAAACCGGAATACAAGACACAAACCCAACATCTTCCCACATGTGTTGGGTTATCATTCCCACTTCGTGGGCTTTCTCTTCTCATTTATGTGGTCTTCTCTCCTTCCTACACCGTGAATTTCTTTTTTCCACTTTAATGAGATCTCTTGGGTTCGAGCTCCCAAGGTTGGGGTAAAATAAGCATCATGCACACTTCACAAAGTGCACTGGATCTGCAAAATGAATCATGAGTGGGGCACACTTCACAAAGTGCACTGGATCTGCAAAATGAATCATGAGGTGTGTCAGATGAGAAAGCATACCTTCTATTTATCGGTGGCCAAACATTGCAGAAACTGGATCAAATGCCACGTGCAATGTGCATGCTGTATCTTGAGACCCACACGATAGATAAGATCATAAAATAATATTAAAGAAGCCTAGAGGACATTTATTTATGATTTTCTTAAAGAGTATGTTGTACTGTACATATTTATTATTTTTTCATTTAAACTTAACTTGTATTTTGTGGTTTTTTCTCAATTATTTGTTGAAAAAAGAAACCCAAAATTTGATTACATCTTCACACTTATTTAAGAAGACATTTGTGATAATATGATGGTTGTGGCAGCTTCACGCCTGCACCTGCACCCCTTTCGAATCTGTTTATTGAGAGAGAGAGAGAGAGAGAGAGAGAGAGAGATGAATATATGACATGGATGGGAAGGCTGGCAAAGGCCTTTCTCAAATCCTTAAATTGCGTGTGTAAAGACCTTTCTCATAACTGCATGGCCTTTCTCAAATCCTTACTTCACCTAGAGAGAGAGATGAATATATGACATGGATGGGAAGGCTGGCAAAGGCCTTTCTCAAATCCTTAAATTGCGTGAGTACATGGATGGGAAGGCTGGCAAAGGCCTTTCTCAAATCCTTAAATTGCGTGTGTAAAGACCTTTCTCATAACTGCATGGACTTTCTCAAATCCTTACTTCACCTAATTAATGCCCATAAACTCTGCAATGAATGTGATTGAATATTGTAGCAGTCGACTAAGATATTGTCATGGAAAGATAGTGCAGGATGGATATGGACTATGGACTATGGACTATGGAGTATTGGAGGATGGCCTCCAAGGAAAGGCCATGGGCGAGGCATACAGTGCGACTCTGCCCGCTGGAATCACAAAATTTCTTGTGCAGGAATGTCCCACATGGTGACCGTTTGATCTCACAGTCAAAGAGGGGTGTGTACCACACAACAAAGAGTACTGAATATTTTTAATCATATATTCAATTTTATAGTGGGACAACTGCCGTTTTAAGTAAAATCAAGTGAAGTTAAAGCCCACTTTGAGGATGGATAGGGCATAAATTTGAGCAGTTTCATTTACAATAAGTGAGTCGTGAGACCCACCATTCAGTTTCACATTCTGATCATGGAAAGTGTGAGTGAGACATTTGAGAGAAATGGTGGCACTCTGCAGTCACTTGCAGAAGTTATATTTTCATTATTTACATGAGTCATTTTAAATGGTGTCCTCTCAATCATCCATGCCTACGACATGCACGTAGCCCATCATATCTAACTGATCAACAATCTTCATTTATCAACTATGGATGAATTGGTTTCCATGTGAATAATTTGGCATGGGTCTTCTACTTCAGCTAGGTGAGATGCAACTCTTTTTTTTTTAGTGCTAAATCAAAGAGAAAACAACTATTTTGGGTGATCGAAATTCATTATAGCGAGTTCTATCATTTTCGTATTTTAACTACATCGGTAAGGTTTTGAGAAATTATGTGTTGAAAAATATAGGGGTATTTTGAAACTTAGCATTTTTCTTTACATAGTACTAGAAAAATCCACAAAAATGAATTTACTTTTCAATGATTAAAAATAAATCAATAAATGTGAAATATCAATGGCTGAGTACTATAGATTAATCCCTTACAGCATAATCTTGGCTCCATACACCCCATTAACCTATAATCGATCTGAGAGATTAATGTTTGTTAAATGCATCACTTTCTTTGAATTTTATTCTAACAACATAAGTGTCAAATCTGGGCTCATAATGATTAAAATATGGATAAGTGTCAAATCTGGGCTCACGACAATTCACGAAATAGAAGGGTGAGCCTTGTGGTAATTAGATTGCAAGGATCTCATGTGTGGTCAATTTTTTATTGGTTAAAGTCAAGATTTGAAATTAAAATGGATCGGGTGTGGATAGGGATAGCAAAGGGGTCGGTTGCGGGGTGTGTTTGGGGATAACCCATCCAAACCTGATCTGCCCCGTTTGAACAGGGTCAAGTCAAATTTAAAGTTTAGAAAATTTAAAATATATAAATGCATGAAAAATAGTATGGTAGAATTCAAATACACAATCTTATCTTCAAAAAATGCTTTAAGTTATTGCCCCAACAACATTTGCACCATATAAATTTTGTTTATACTTTTAGTAATAAATAAATAAATAAATGAACAAATATATATATATATATATTAATCTATAGAAATATTCATGCGCATCTTTCCCTCACTATATTGTGATGAGGGAAAATATAGTGGGACTGACTTTATGATCCATCCAAACCATCCACACACGGGACCTACTGAATTAGACTAGATCTATTAAGTTTTCATATACAAACAAGGCGGGGCAGTATACATCAACAAAACCCAAAACCGCCCCATTTAAAAAAAAAAAAAAACCAATACCAAACCCGCCCCTAATAGTAGTGGGACAAGGTGGGTCCCCATTTAAACCCGACCCATTACTATCCCTAGATGTGGGTCAAGACAGGGATTATTCCATCCACCACTCTTAATTGGCAGGTGTAAGGTTAGCTTTTTTTTTTTTTTTTTACCCTTTTTCTTAATGGTAAGATATTGTATTAAAAAGGTTAGCTCATGGTAATGATTCGCAAGTTGAAAATTTTCAACTCCATTCTTCTCCTCACTTAATGCAGGGCCCTGTATTGGCAGGTTGGTAGGTGTCTTACTTACACCTTTAATTCCCCTGAGTTCCTAGCAATTAATTGTAAAATTAGTTGCAATAAAGGATTATAAAAAAATCTGGTTTACTAAGGTCATGATTATGATATTAATTCATTTTCATCAAAGTAGAGCGTATTTGATGACTGTTAATGGATCTTCACTTTCCTCTTTTTATTTTTCATTAGGATTTTTTTTTTTGTAAAAAAAGAAAAAAGATTGGGAACTCTAACTCATGCACTCTCGCTTGCATTATCTTCCTTACCAGCTAAGGGACAAGTGGAGACTTATCTTGAATCTTTACCTTTATTTCTTTATATCCAATTTTATAAGGAATACATTTCTTGTAATTCTTGGACTGCCTGTTGGCTTGAAGGAATTTCTGTGGAAACTTTCACTTGTTGTTGATCCCTGAGCAATATTCCTTGCTGCATTTGAACTTCTTTGATAAATTAATAAAAAATTCAAAATCTAGCCTTCTTAATTGACATTTTGGCCTTTGAAAAATCAACAAATTCTAGCTTCATAAATGCTGGCGGATAGCATTGGCAGAATTTCTAATTCTCTCCCCTAATCTGATAATTCTTGCAAACAAACAGGCAGAAACCTCAAATGCTCCACAACGGGAACTTTACATTGTTGTTGAAAAACCTCAACCACATGAAATTCCTGTGAGAAATTTCTTCAAACAAACTCCCTCTAAAAACTCATAGAAATTTAATTTCATGCAAGCAAACAAAGCAGTAGGGAATAAGTGGAACCGATGAATCTCAAAGGATGATTTAGTTATGGGTGTTTTAAATAGTGGGACCTTTTCTCTTGTACCTTTTAAATAGCTAGCAGGTAATATTGTGTATGTGTTTGGTGGGTGAAGTCACAATACTTTTGTACATTTTCTTCCCTCATTGTAATTTCATTGTTTAATGAATGAATGTTTTTGTTACC
This sequence comes from Litsea cubeba, assembly GCA_012931725.1. NCBI lineage: Eukaryota > Viridiplantae > Streptophyta > Magnoliopsida > Laurales > Lauraceae > Litsea > Litsea cubeba. Next base: position 16,662,475 of record CM022946.1, read on the forward strand.
GATAAAAAGAAATAATTAGTGAGACCTTTTGAAGCAAGTCACGGTCTAGCTCTGGGTTGGGCTATGGTTGACCCAAATCACGACCTGATTAGTGTTTTGTATACTGTGTACCTATGGTCTACTAGGATCTAAACCCCTGAACAGGGTAACATAGTCTGGTCATGTATTGGACCCAAACTGGACCTGATTCAGCTGTATGCAGACACGGTCAGAAGTGGGCCCAACTCTAAGCCCAAGTACATTACTGAATATCCCAAAATTTTAATTTTTTTATTTATTATAATTTAATCTAATAGGTGATTGATACCTTTATGTAATTTCACAGATAATATACACCATGCTATATTTTATAAGTAGGTTGTTAAACACATGGGTCAGAAGAAAGGTTCATACCCTTCTTCTTTATTTTATTTATTTTATTTCTTGGATCTGGTCCTTTCGTTATCCAGGCAGTCAAAGGTTTTGATGGAAGAAGTGGGTGTAAAATATTGGACTATGTAATAATTTCAATCTATCATTTAAGGGTCTCAAAGCTTGACGAATCGAGAAAGCCTTTCAAAAAATCTTTAAAAAAAGTTCTGAAGTTTTGGCCCGGTATTCAAAAAAGTTGAACGAATCAATTACATTAAAAAGGACTCTCAGTTTTAAAAGCCACTTTTAATTATGCCCTTGCCATTAAATTACAAACAAATGCTATTGATATCTTCACCTCTTACCAAACGACACCCATCTTCCCTAATTAAACCATCTGCACTTTACCAAAAAAAAAAAGAACACCCATCTGTATATTGACTTCCATCACCCTCAACACCTCTATTTTTCAATATCTTCCAATAAAAAAATAAAAAAAACCTTAAAATCCATATCAAGCTTCTTCATCTTCATTATTAGGACTATGACATCCAAAGGTGGATTTTGGCTAATCCTTCGTAGGCTTGCAATTGGGTACTAGTTATCTGAATATCTGAAATATCTGCTTCTAAATATAGTGGGTATATGAGACCTATTAATTGGAGAGATCCTGGTTTCGACAGGATTAGGGGATGAGTAAGGCCAATTTTAATTTGAGTAAAGCCAATTCTAGTCGTAGATGATAAAGAAGACAAGGCACATGCTATGGGGCCCATTTATTTTGAAATGGTAGTAAGATGTGAAGTGTAGCATTAAATTTGTGAAAGCAAAAAAACTCTTATCTCGAAATGGGTTTATCAACTTGTCATAAGAAGTAATGGTGAATTTGGTCAATTTGCGTGCATCTTGTTTTGTGCGCTCTTGTAGTATTTATTCTTTCCATATTGTCGGTTGATGGTCCTGTCTGGGTGTTGGTTCATTGGCATAGGACATGGATAACCCTACATATTTATTTTGCGGGGGTGGGATTAGTCCTATCGGACAAAATAAGGGTTCTGATACAAAATTATTTGGTGCACTATTGAATATGTTTTTAGAGTTTGAGAAGAAAAATGAAGGGTTGAAAAAGTTTTACTCCTACCTATTATGTATGATTTGGTATTTTTTCTTTGCAAATTATAATCCGTTAAGAATTAGGCTGTTATCCTGTCACAAGGTGTGTTTAGTATTTCGAATATAATTCCATCATGGGTTGGGTAATGGACAGGGCAGATGTTAGTTGGGGCATATGTGGGTTTTGCCCCAACTCATACCAAACCTAGTACGAAGGGGTAAACTCTGGAAATTCTCCTTGAGGTGCTCTATTTAAAAAAAAAACATCGGGGGAATGGGCAAATAAAAACATATTAATTTTTAGAATTCTAGCTAGTGGGGTTATAAGGATTTGGGTGGAGGCTTCAGGCCCATATAGTTATACTTGGCCCCCCTGCTAGTACGACTCCATCCCCAGTTGATTGTCAAAATTGAATTTTAAAAAATTTTTTAAATATATAATTATTATAGGGAGACCAAGGAACATTGGAAGGAGGAAGTCATTTTGTATCTTTAGCTACATTAATATGCACCTCCAAAAGTGGGTGGTAGAAAGACCTATGAATTACCCTCCTCTCATTCCTCTCAATGAAAGTCGACCTATGAATTGCCCTTCTCTCCTTCCTCTCAATGATTGTCATGGTTTTAGAAAATGCCTGCATACACTCACACATGGGATTACTCTGCATTATTCACACCTAATTTAGGGGTGAATCTAAACCATGTCTAACCGGATTATATGGGAATCATGGGGTTGGGAAATCGCACCAATCTCATATAGTCTGCTACAAAAACTGCTGGGCAAGGTGTTGGAAAAATAACAGCCTATTGGACTCGGCCACCCCAAAACTCCTTCGAGCTAATTTTGATGGTTCCTTCCAATATTAAAGAGGCATAGGTTTTTAATTAAGTTGTTAGTGATCTAGTCCCATTTATGTATAAATTCAGATGATTTTCAATGATGGCAGCCACAGGCCCGCAGTGATTTTATCTCAATCTCTCTTGGCTTCTCACGCACATAGAAGTATGGGTTATCCTATTCTCAAACTAGCCTAATTTATCAGCTGGGGTGCTTCAGTCCTTCGCTATGCAAGCCTGCGTTACTTCCATCATAATGCTCCACTTGAGTTGAATCCTCCGCCACACATTCCAGGGGGTCCATCCCTGCACCTAAGGTGAGCTGGACTGCCGTTCACCACTTGGGCTCTCCCGTGCTTGTCGGATATTAATAATGTACTTGTATTAGCTGGTCTGCTGGTCAATTTTGTTTTGTTTTGTTATTTTATTACTAGAGTCCGGATCCTGCGAAACTTTATCCAATGGTGATCTTGAGTGGACCTGTCACGATCCGCCACGTCGCCGCGGACAACCTGCACATGCCAAGGTAGGGGCTACCCACACTGATGTGCTAGACTGCGATCCGTCCACTCACAATCACCATGGGTAAAACCCCTAAGAGGATCCCAATTCTTATTACCAACCAAGAGAGAAGAAAGAAAAAATCTTTATACCTGAGGCTAATAAGGAAGCCCGAAGGCATCGACATGACTCATATTTTCTTAAAATTGCTGCTTCTCCAAGGTTACAATCTACACAACACTTGCTCTCTAGATTTATTAGACCTCCATGTAGGGGTGTTTATAGGCCGGGATAGCCCGCTTTAGGCCGGGCTTGGATATGTAATTAGTAGGGCTGCACAGAACTGGACCGCAGACCGGACCAGACCACAAAACCGGACCGGACCGGATTTGCGGTCTTAGCGGTCCAAATCCGGTCCGGTCCGGACCTTTTGTGGTCCGGTCTGGACCGGACCGGACCGCATTTCTTAAAATAATAATTTTTTTTTCATATAAATGAGCCCATGAGGCATGAGCCCAACACCCATTTGTAAAACCCATCATTCATTCATTTGACATTTGTCCACTTTTTAGATGTGAGGTGAAAATGAAAAAAAAAAAAAAAAAACGAAAAAAAAAGTGAAAAAAAATGAAAAAAATAAATAAATGGAAACCGGTCCGGACCACTTTAAGTGGTCCATCCGGACCGGTTTGGACCGGACCGTATAAGTAGTCCGATCCGGTTCTTCATTTTAGGCCGGACCGGAAATCCGGTCTGACCGGATTCCGGTCCGAAATCCGGTTGATCACCCCTAGTAATTAGGACTCGTTTAATAATTGTGCCAGACTTGGATTAAATAAAATAAGACCCAAAGCTCAGTCCGACCCGTCCGACCCGTATAAAGAGTGCATGTAATTTAATTTAACTAAGACAAAAATTTGCTAGAAATCCTACGAAATTGATCAAAAGCCCAGTTGACTAAATGAGCAGGCACTTTTATGCCCCATTCCGGGCTTAGGCTGGGCCAGGTCCTCATTTCTAAAGCCGGGCCTGGATATGCCTCAGCACTGCCAGGCCCAACCCGGCCCGCGAACACCCCTACCTCCATTATGCAAATTCGCAACCAAGGGATAGGGACCGAAAACTCTTATCCATCTTCGGAAACAGTCATTAGGATTCTTAACCAAAACAAATTTCTTTAAAATGAGACTTGCCAGTCTTTACAAGCTTGTGTGCAATGGGAAAAAATTTTAGTATACTGAAAATCACATGCGCATGGTCACGAGTGTTAAGAGGATAGTATAGGCCCAGACCCATCTATGAAGTGGGTATGGGAGATAAGAGGATATAGTCTAGGCCCAAACCCATGTATGATATGTTGAAGTGGGTATGGGTTTAATTTGTTGCAACCAACAATACCCAGTCAACATATCATACATATAGGTCTGGGCCTAGACTATCCTCTATCAACGAGGACTCCTTAATAATATTGTGAAAAAAAAAAATTAATGATGGTTATGTAAAGATGAGTTCTGCTTAGATTAGATTGGATTTGGATTATATTATAAATAGTTGATCAGAATCTTTGTTAGGCCAAAAAGTCAAGCTGATAAGACATATCAACAAGACATTGTCAGGCATACAAACAGATTATACAATCTGTGAGACAGTGTGATGTCTCGCTATAGCGAGAACGGCGCAGCAATTGTAGTTCGTTCATAACTCTTTTAAAGAGTTGCAAAAAGACTTCCTTCCTGATGAGATTATTTCTAGGAGTCTTAAGCACGAACTTAGGCCTATTTATTGGGTTTTTCTCTCAACCCAAAGAAGACACACAAGAAGTTAATTATCTCTCTTAATCTGAGATTAGTATATCCTAAGAGAGATTTTCTTGCCTCTCTAGAGCCATTGAGAGATTGTTCTGAAGGGCTGCGCCAGAAGGTTTTGTTGCTTCTACTCTCTTGTAGAAGATTAATCATCTTGGTGGACAAGGTGCGAGGGGATTAAGTAAAGAGAACGGTGCACGGTGGAAGCCGTGTTAGTGGATTCTGTGCAAGAACAACTACAGTCCTGAGGTCGAGGTACAGACTGAGGTACAGGAGCTTGTGAGTATATCTTGTGAACTGTTCGTGAACTCTTGATTTCTGGTTCGTGGTTATTCTCCCGGAAAGGGTTTCCACGGTAAAATTTGTGTCTGTCTTCTTGTGGTGTGTGAATGGTAGATAGCTAGTTCTATATTGTTTGATTGGTTTATTTCCGCTGCATTGATTGGTTAAATTAGAACTAGTAATTCATTCTAGTGGGTCCTAAAAAACCTTCACGTGGTATCAGAGCGGGTTACACTATTTTATTGTGTTGATCCATAATTGCTAGAATGGATATCTACCGCGAAGGCACTTCAACCAATAAGCCTCCTCTGTTGTATGGTAGCAATTATGCTTATTGGAAAGCCAGGATGATTGCCTTCTTGAGAGCCATAGATCTGAAAGTTTGGAAATCTGTTGAGAATGGCTATTCCTTGCCCACTATTACTGCTGATGGGGTAACTGGTCCCAAACCTGAAGATAAGTGGACTAAGGAAGAAGAGTTGGCTGCCACTTGTAACTCTAGGGCTTTGAATGCTATTTATAATGGAGTTAATATGTTTGAGTTTCGTAGAATTTCTACATGTACTACTGCAAAAGAAGCTTGGGATATTCTACAGACTGTACATGAAGGGACTGACACTGTCAAACAGTCGAAACTTCAGAAATTGTATACAGCCTTCGAAACCATAAAGATGGAAGATGATGAAATTTTAAATGATTTTAATTCGAAGCTGAATGCAATTGTGAATGATACCTTTACTTTGGGAGAACCAATTCCTGAAAACAGAATTGTTAAAAAGATTTTGAGGTCTCTCCCAGAAAGGTTTGATGGAAAGGTTGTGGCCATAGAGGAAAATAAAAATTTGAATACACTCAAAGTTGATGAGTTGGTTGGCAACCTACAAACTTTTGAAGCAAACTTTAGGCATATTGGGACGACAAAATCTCAAGGTATTGCTTTGAAAGCATTTAAGGAATCATTCAAGAAAGCGTCCAATGAATCATATAAGAAAGCTGCAAGTGATTCAGTTTCTGATTCAGAGGAAATTGATCTCCAAGTTGCTGTACAATTCATGAAGCAATTTAAGCTTTTTATGAAGGGACAGAACACCAATGTGAAGATCCCTAAAAATTCTGGAAAGAAGAAATCTTTTAAAGGGATTCAATGTTATGAGTGTCGAGGCTATGGACACATTGCTAATGATTGCGGAAATAAAAAATCTCAAAAGAAGGCCTTGAATACTACTTGGGAAGATGACACTTCTGATGAGAATGATGAAAATCCTGAGTCTGACAAGTTTGACACTGGCAAGGGGAAGTTTATTACTTTTATGGCAACTTGTAGTTTTGTTGCTTCCCATGTTTCTTCTGAAGTTGAGACTGATCACGATATTGAGTCAGAGGAAGAACCAGATTGGAAAGGTGAATATGAAACACTTTTCAAGAAAACCATGAAGATGGTTAAAGTGAATGAAAAAGTTGCTATTAATTGGCAAATGTCTGAAGAGCAGAATTCCTCCTTGAAAGCTGAACTTGCAGATTCACTTGCAAAAGTACAAAAATTGGAGGATGAAAATAACAAGTTGGTTGACAGATTGACTGCAGAATCACAAAAGTGTGACTTACTTGATTCTGATATAAAAACTTTGAAAGCAGAGAATTCTGATCTGAATGGAAGACTCAAGATGGTTCTATCTGAGTTAGACACTGCTAAAGCTTCATTGAATAGGAAGAACACTGGATCGAGAAAATTAGATGACATCCTGTGCAGTCAAAAGGCAAACACTGATAAACATGGTATTGGCTATGCTGATGGAGCATCCACTTCAAATGCCAAAGGTAAAAATTGTTTTGTTAAAATTCAGTTTTTACTAATCTGGTTGTTAGTATTGCAAAGACAGCTCCAAAGAAGCAGAATGTGTTATGTCCTGAACGAATCCCCACTTGTCATCATTGTGGAATTAAAGGACACATTCAACCCCATTGCAACAAGCTGCGAAGTTTACCGAATCAGAAGCAATGGAAAACACAGAAGGCTGAGCTGAAAAAGAAGAATACCAAAGCTGTCTGGGTCAAGAAAGAAGACCTCTCTTCTGTATTGGTACACACTTTGCTGAAATATTTAAATTTACAAGTGTGTGTGCCTAAGCTTCATCACCCCTGATCTGCAAGATCAAGCCCCCACCCCAGTGCTGATACAAAGATCATACTGAGGGGGAGTCAATATTGAGGGAGAGTTACTGCATCCAGGTTGACAGAAGCTGCATGATAATATTTGTTTGTCAATTATGGACAAAAATAAGGGGAGAAGAATGGAGCTAGGGGGAGCTATACAAGCCAAGCCAATTCAAGAGCTACATGTTCAAGCAAAGGGAATACATGATCTACATCTACAGAGCTGATTTTTTTTTTAAATTCAATGTATTTTGGGTTTTACTTTTGGGTAGATCGAATTGTATTTTTTCTAGGGATTTTGTCCAAGAATTGCCAAAAGGGGGAGATTGTTAGGCCAAAAAGTCAAGCTGATAAGACATATCAACAAGACATTGTCAGGCATACAAACAGATTATACAATCTGTGAGACAGTGTGATGTCTCGCTATAGCGAGAACGGCGCAGCAATTGTAGTTCGTTCATAACTCTTTTAAAGAGTTGCAAAAAGACTTCCTTCCTGATGAGATTATTTCTAGGAGTCTTAAGCACGAACTTAGGCCTATTTATTGGGTTTTTCTCTCAACCCAAAGAAGACACACAAGAAGTTAATTATCTCTCTTGATCTGAGATTAGTATATCCTAAGAGAGATTTTCTTGTTTCTCTAGAGCGATTGAGAGATTGTTCTGAAGGGCTGCTCTAGAAGGTTTTGTTGCTTCTACTCTCTTGTAGAAGATTGATCATCTTGGTGGACAAGGTGCGAGGAGATCAAGTAAGGAGAACGGTGCACGGTGGAAGCCGTGTTAGTGGATTCTGTGCAAGAACAACTACAGTCCTGAGGTCGAGGTACAGACTGAGGTACAGGAGCTTGTGAGTATATCTTGTAAACTGTTCGTGAACTCTTGATTTCTGGTTCGTGGTTTTTTCTCCCGGAAAGGGTTTCCACGGTAAAATTTGTGTCTGTCTTCTTGTGGTGTGTGAATGGTAGATAGCTAGTTCTATATTGTTTGATTGGTTTATTTTCGCTGCATTGATTGGTTAAATTAGAACTAGTAATTCATTCTAGTGGGTCCTAAAAAAACCTTCAATCTTGAATTATTAGGAAGTTTCCTCCTCCGTTGTAGGTGGGCCACAATACATTATTTTGAGTTTCAACTTTCATATTTCCTTCATACTCTCCCTCTTAGGGCCCAGCGACAAATACACGTTTATATTTGACCATGATTAGATTATATTCAAATTATATTAAGCTAGCTAGTGTTATTATTTAGTAAGGTTTCCTATTTACTATATGCTTAGGTTTTCTATTAGATTAAATTTCCTAGTTTGGGTCAGTACTATTCTTATTGTTGATATCCACTAACTATTGGTACTTGTTAGTAACATTATCACACAGGCTTTGAGAATACATGGTCCATAATTTTGCATACTAGTAGTATAAGAACCAACATCAAACATTAAATTTGTCCAAAGCCACATATATACAATACGCAGTTTCTTTTCTCACGTTCCTTTTATTCTAGCCTCATGACTCCTAAATCTAGATACCAAACGCCTGTACAATACCAAGGTCTATACAGTCTTCTTATTTGGAAATAGCTAGCACTCTACATGAACAACAAAACACACACACACAAAACACACAACGACTACACATCCTCCTCAATCTCTCTTAACTTCTGGTGATTGAATTGTATCGGGGTAGAGGTACTTCTTGGCTCCAATGGCATCCAAGATCTTCTTGATGGTCGCATCCCTTTGAGAAGTTCCGGGCTCTGTCACTAACATAATTCGGTAGAACCATTCCAGCAACTCAGGTGCAAACACCTTGTACAGGAACAGCCACCCGAACCAGGAAGGCTCGGTCACATACCTATCCCCCCTACATGCGCTGTTCACGATCGCCTTTGCGCACTCCTCGGCGTTTGTGACTGGATATACTCCAATCTGAACCTGTTCCAATCAACAATTCCATTTTACTTCATTAGCCAAAGCAGCAAGACACTTGGAAGGCTCACTGAGCCCAAAATTTAGGCTAGTTTGGTCAAGTACTCGGTTACACTTGGCTAGACTCAATTGCATTTGAGAACTAGTTGACCTACTAAATTGAGTGATTTGGGTGAGTCGAATGAGTTTTGAAACTATGGTTGATATGAGGTATGAATTGATAGTAATGATACACTCATTAGCAAATATACCAAGAGAGATGCACTACAAATGTTGATAGTCCTTCACAAGATTCTAATGGGCCAAACATAAGTTGCTAAAAGATTGTGGACCACAAGTATTTCATCAAATAACCAAAGATACAGTTCCAACAATTATTAAGCCACGAGTTAACGTTGATGTAATTTTTATGCATGTGGTCATGCACATGTGCTAAATTAGCAGGGGTCATGATTTTGGGTTTAGTATAATATAATCACTTAGCTGCTAAAACATATATAATATGGTTTAAACAAAGAAAGGGAAATATTAGATTTCTGATGCTTACATCTCTAATTTCCTGATCTACCAGCATCTCGCCTTCCTTGGACAGAAATTTCCCTTTGAACATCTCCGACTCAGTCCAACCAGGAGTCGCAATCGTTATTTTGACATCAGAGCCGAATTCAATTCTTAATGTCTCATAGAAACTTATGAGAGCAGCTTTACTTGCCTGGTGAAAATAATCCAAAGAATAAAATGCCATGAGAAAAATAGAACAGTAGCAAGAGATTGAATAAAATGTTCGATTACATTGTAAAAGCTCATTCGCGGCACAGGGAGCCATCCAGCTGCTGAAGAATTCACCACAATCTTGCCTCTGCTTCTTTTGAGGTGAGGAAGAGCAAAATGAGTAGGGTAAACAGAACCCCAATAGTTCACACCCTACAACATCCATTAAAACTCAACAGTCACGTTCTCAAGTATTAAGGAAAAAAAAAAAACTGTATGGTTCATTTGAATTCATTGAAAATGATATCCGTGGCTAAAATCATCATTAAATCCTTGTCCCAAGTACATTGGACCTTGTTTCTCCATTTCAGAATTCATGTTGGAGTTGCGACAACTTTTACATTGCCTGTCAACCCACTTGATGCACAACCCCCATATATCCGGGCCTGACAGAAACAATCCTATCTAAGGCCCAGATCTGTATCCAAATTTCTAATGAATCCAAAAATAGATATGGTTCCTCTGATAATTCAGGAGCCCATTAACATCCTCACATAGCTTGTTGCTGGATTACCATAACAGGGGTGAATTTGGTTATATCAGTGGCCTCTTCGAACATGCACACACTTGCGATTCCTGCGTTATTCACCAGATGATTCACTGCCAAAACAGTATCAGAACATCAGTCGATTATGCTAACTCTAAATATATACACTGAGAAATTTGTTTGCAAGTGGGCCGGGCCGGGCTGGGCTGGGCAATCTATTAGTCACCTTAATTTGGAAGAGTTTAATGCACATATGTGGATCTAGCTGCTGTACTAGTGTCTTTTGACTGAATCAAAGAGACGATACTTAGGTCTAAATTTATATAAAAAAAATTCTAAAAAAGAGATCTTCTTGGAACTTGAGTTAGCTTTCTTCGGCAGAGTCAACCGAATCATGACTGGGTTAACCCAAGAGTGGTCAAAACAGGTCTACACAGAACATGGTGCTTTACATTCGAGGAAAGTAAAATTTCCTCTAAAGATAGTGACGTTAAACAGTTTGGGTTTCACTGACTCGGACTCCAGACTAGATGAATAGAACTCGTTTATAAGTTCGTCTTTGTAACCGAGCAGTCATGTTTCTGCGGAGCCAGTCAACTCGACCGATGTCAACTGAACTATACTGATTGTAGCCATAAGAAATATGGTCGTTCATGTGGACCGGCCCAACCCAATCCAACCTAACAACAAACAGTGGTCACAGTTCAAACACAGGCCTGGATATAGAGCTTAATAACCCGTCCAACAAGTGGAGAGCAACGTAGGTGGGTCGGGTCGGGTCGGGTATCCATATATTCCTAATAGCTATGTAATATGTGACTCTTATATGTTGAAAAAGTTTACACCTGGCATCTAGGACCCGTACCCGAACCAATTATCAATCGGGTAATATAATCGGGGTATTCCGGGTTGGGTCCTATGGGTTATCGGAGGCCCATTGATATCCAACCCATTTGAGAGAGAGCTCTTGCACCAGCCACTTACGTTTCCCAAAGTGTTCCACTGCCTGCTCCACGAACCGCTTGCACTCGTCGGCTTTGGCAACGTCGGCTAGAATAACAAGCACGTCCGGCGAGCCGAGCTCACGAGCCCTCTCCCCAACCTCTTGCAGGCTCTTCTCGCTACTCGCGACAAGTGCTAGAAATGCGCCTTTCTTCGCATATTGGTAGGCTAATTGCTACAAGGCCAGATCCAAAAAAGGATAAAAAGACATCAGTTCAATGGGGATAGGGAAAGTTCAGAGAGATTTGGAGATTAGAGCAGACCTCGCCGATGCCGGAGGAAGAGTCGGTGATGAGAACAACCTTTCCATTCATGTCCTCGATGAAGAGGGCACGAAGGAAGAAGAGGACGAGCTTGAAGCAATACAAGGTAGGTAGGCAGAGAAAGAGACTGAAAATGGTGAAGGGGGGAACTGCAATGTTCAAAAACTTATGAATTACGTCCATTGCTATTGTTTGAGAGAGAGAGAGAGAGAGAGAGAGAGTTGTTTTCTTATATATATGACTACGAGAAACAGGAAAACGAGAGAGAGAGAAAGAATAGGGTGATCGAGTGATTGGAGTGTTTAGTTTTAAGGAAAAGAGAGAACAACAATAAGAAGTTGAGTTGACGGCAAGGACAGGCGAGGAAGATAAGGAGGAGAGGGTGAGTTGCATGGGGAAGAGGACACGTAAAAATGCCGGATGGGTACGTGTCCTTGGATTTGGCAATGGAGGGTGGCGATGTTTCTACTTCTTTCCTACTCCCAACGTGTGGCATACGTGCATGAGTCGATCTCTACCGTGCAGAGAGAGGTCATTGCTCTTTGTGAATGGAATATCCTGAACGTACAATTGAGACAACTGACTGTGAGCGGTTCGATTATCGAATCTTATCTGCCACTCTAGTTATTCTGCTCTGATTTATAATGTGTTGGTGGTCATTTCATGTCATTGCTTTATTAGTTTAGATTACTACTACATATCCCGTTTGCTTGACCTAGAGAAATCCTGAGTTAAAAGGAATGGAACTCTACCGGGGGAAGGGGTTCAACCATCTATTGAAAATTTAAACAGCACGTTAGTAGAAACTGTAAGTGCCTAAAAATTAAGGACTTTAATGCAAGGGTTAGGATCTCTGATTCAGATGATTTGGATGAAGTTTGCTGTGGCTCCGACTGGACCTGAAAAGGAAGAGAGGGAAGAAGCGTCAAAGGACCCTGGCTGCAAGCAGCGCAAGGCTCTCCGATGCTTAAGTTAGTGCAATGAACGAGCAGGGGAGAAGGAGGGGAAATTGCAGAGTGATAGTGTATGATGGGTTGCGTACCTTTGGATGGAAGTGGATGTGCTATTTATAGGCGATGGGGTTGACCTTTGTGGGCGAGTTCCAAGACTGGGCCGGCCACTCGAGTGGCTACGTCCACTCAGCCCATAATGCATTAAATGCTGGCCCACGCTTCATTAAATGCTAGGCTTGCTGGGTCAGGCGGCGGTGCTGACTTTTGGGCCAGGTCCCATCAGGCCTGGCCTGGAGCCATGCCCTGGGGGCGCACGTGTCCTGTACGCGCCGTTTTGTCAGTAATAATAAGCTGCAGGGCATGCCTTGGCATGCGCCGTTGTACTGTCGCTGGTCCCATCAGTCTCCGTCAGATCCGCGCTGCCGGGGTCGGGTAAGTCAAGTCTTCGAGAGCTCCCGCCTCGGCGAATGCCGCGGTCCTTCAGCCGCGGTCACCTTTGGCCCAGGGGAGGCGTAATCACTCTGTCCGGATGACTGGGCTAGTGCTGATCTCGGCTTAGTGAAAACACCCCCACACAATTGCCCCCCAGTCTTCCGAGCTCTTAAGGGTGTCACAACTCTTTGAGGTCGGAAGGCTGACATGCTTCGCCGAGATGCAATATGCCGTGGTGCCCAGATGACTTCCTGTCCGGGCTCGGGGGAGCCCAAACGTCTCCTGGCTTTCGGAATTCTACCGCCGTTTCGGTAGCTGGCGCCTTTACTCCTATCCGCTGTTGCTTCCGTACCCGAGGCATTAAATGGCGCACGAGAAACGAGCTGGCGCTTCCACGTGCCTCTCCCTATTTGGCTGGCCCGTCTTTTCACGGCGGCGCGCGCAGTGAAAAGACGCGCCCTTCTTGAAATTCGAAGAGGCGCCATGATTAGGCGCCTATTTTCTGGCTATAAGTAGGGGCTTGCCCCTTCTTCTTTCCCTTTTACTTGCATTCTGCCTCTCTTTCCTTCCCTTCTTCTTCCTTTCGCTTTCGGAGCCCTCGTCCTTCCTTTCTTGCCTTCATCTCTGCCGAAGGAGGCTGTTGCGCAGAGAATCTCTAGGCTTCACTGCCAGGACTCCGTTCTGCATCTTGACCACCTTGTAAGTCTCCTTCTTCCTCTCCCTGTTTCGTTCTGCTTTCTGCCTAGTCTAGGGTTTTCCCCGTTCAGGGTTTTTCCTGTTTTTAGGGTTTCTTCCTTCTCCTTAGTATACTTCCGGCGCTTTCGCCTGAGGGATGGGTATCTATAGCCATTGGATTGAGTCTGAGAGGGGCCTAGCTGACCTTAGGGCTAGGTATGGTATACCTGAAGGAGTCCAGGTCATGGCGGCTACAGTCATATCTTATGCCCTTGGGGATTTTTGCGATGGCTGGATGCCGTTTCCCCTGGTTGCCGTGATCGAGGGCGGGGTTAGGTTTCCCCTCCGCCCTCTGCTTAGGGATTGTCTCCGAGCATGGCACATCTGCCCCTGCCAACTGATGCCCAACAGCTTCAAAATTATAATGGGTACGGACGCGCTCAATACAATACTGGGCATCAGTCTCGGCGTCCACGATATCGAGGAGGCCTATGATATCTGCAAGTCCGGAAAGGACATGTACTACCTTCGCGTCAAGTCGGGGCGGAGGCCCTTCGTGCAGGCCTTAGAAGATTCCAATAAGTATGCCGGGGACGATCGCCTAATGGTCACTGGCGGTTGGGAGTTCGGTGAAGACGAGCCCATCTCGGCAAGAAATTTCAGGATCCCTCGTCACTACGGCACCCCTCCAAGTAATTAAACCCTGAGTTCATCCTCTTACTTTTCGTCCCCTTTCCTACTTGCCGATCTGATATCTTTGGTTTGCTCTGCAGACGCTCGTCAGAGGAGAGCTGCCGCTTTCCGAGAAGGCTGGGAGCCGAATAGAGCTTGGATCCGAACTTTAGAGAGTTACCACGGCCACGGTGACAGGTCCGCGTGGAAGCTGCTGGGATACGAGCCCAGGTACCGCGGCTACCGGGAAAGGAAGGTGATTGCTCATCGCAGGCAAGCCGCGGCGGAGGTAGAGGGAGAGACCAGGGCGGACGAGGACCGGACCGCGGCGGACCGTTCTGCGACCAACTCTGAGGCGTCCACCTCGGGGTCCGAAGACAACGCCGAGACGATCGGTAGGGTCATCCTGTCAGATTCAGAGTCTGAGGGAGAAATGGACCGGACCCGTCCGAAGCCCGTCCTACGAAACCTGAAGGCCGTCCCAGTGACCGGCAAGGGTCAGGGCGCGCCTTCTTCTTCCCGCGCTCCCGCGCAGACGAGCGCGCCCTCGTCGTCTGCCGTGCCCCCGCCTTCCAGTACGCCGCTCGCCGCGACCGGGAGCGGGACGCCTGGTCCGTCCACCATCGTAGCCACGCAGGGGGACGACCAAGCCCGCAAGAGGGCCCGGGTGGAGAGCTCGGCGGGTGAATCGTCCGGGCCTGTCATGGGAACGCGGGTTCACCCCGCTCCATGGAAGCCGAGCTTGATGGTCCAGCCCGGGAGGCCGCTGTCGGTGGAGGATCGCCTCTCGGGGGGACCGTCCGTGGTTGCCTGCTTGGGGAGCGCCTGCGCCCTGCCGCGGGACATGGAAAACCATGACAAAATGGACGACATCTCCCTCCTGGCCGCGCAGATGAAGGCCAACCTGAGTGTAAGTCTGGTTTTGTACTTCAATATTTACTATTTGGTTATGGCTTCCGCTCTTTGGTGAATAACCTGCTTGGTTGTCTCCTGCTTTCTTGTAGAGCGTCCAGATGGCTCAGATTTCGGTGTCTCGTATCCAGAAGTGCCACGCCGAGGTGAAAAGACTCCAGGCTGTATGCGAACAGCAAAGGAAAGACCTGGAGGAGGCGAAGGTGAAGGTGTCTGAATACGAGGACACGCACCGATCCCTTTTTGCCGAACTTGACAAGCTCAAGTCGGCTTTTGATCTGACAAAAAGGAGGGAGGCCGAGCTGGAGAGGACGATCGCGGGGCTGGACAGCCAAAAGGCTGATCTAGAGCTCACTCTTCAAGCCGAAGTCAAACTCGCCTTCCAGGATGGCGTCGACGCAGCGGGCGATGAGTACGCTGCGCAAGTCAACGACATTCGGGTCTCGGCTTGGGAGATGGGCTGGAGGGCGGCTCTGGTCAAGATGGGCGTCTCCTGCGACCATCCGACCTATGCCAGGCCGGATGAGTATCCTTGCTCGGATGTCGTCGAAGGTGCAGAGACGGGCCCCGGTGCCCAGCCGACACCGGAGCTTCCCTCCGCATTGCCGGAGGCGTCTGCCGCAGTCGAGAACCCCGTCGCGGCATCCGCACCCGAAGCTCCTCCTGCCGCGTGAAGTCGGCCTGCTGTTATCCCTTTTGTTTGTTGCTTTTGATGTATCTTTTCTTTTGACGCATCGCGTCCTTTTATGTAAAAAAGGCGCTTTTTGAATGAAAGAACCTGTCTATGTCTTATCTGTTTGATTTGCTTGTTTTGAATGGCCGAGACCACTCTTTGTGGGCTATTAATTTTTAGCCGAAGAATCGAGCGCTATAGCGGGCGAGTGATATTAGCTTGGTGAGTGTCGCGGCAATTTAATGTGTAAGGCGATTCCCTTGGTTTGTGAACAGTGATCGAGCTGGCCATCCGGTACGTAGCCGAGATAAGCTTTGTTGCCCGAGTGGAGATTCCCCCCTGGCTCGCCACCAGGGGCCGTGCTGGCTATCTGGCGCGTAGCCGAGATGCGCACGAAATGGAGGTGCCACCCTGGCTCGTCACCCGGGGCCGTGCTGGCTATCTGGCGCGTAGCCGAGATGCGCACCAAATGGAGATGCCCCCTGGCTCGTCACCAGGGGCCGTGCTGGCAATCTGGCGCGTAGCCGAGATGCGCACGAAATGGAGATGCCCCCTGGCTCGTCACCAGGGGCCGTGCTGGCTATCTGGCGCGTAGCCGAGATGCGCACGAAATGGAGATGCCCCCCTGGCTCGTCACCAGGGGCCGTGCTGTCAATCTGGCGCGTAGCCGAGATGCGCACGAGATGGAGATGTCCCCCTGGCTCGTCACCAGGGGCCGTGCTGGGGAGTCGTTGTTGTTGATTTAGAACACAGACAGACTTTTTCTTGAGAGAAAATGAACTTCATTGATTTTGCGTAAACGGAATACATTCAAAAGTAAAATTTCTTCAGATGCGACGCGTTCCATGGCCGCGGCAGCAGTTTCCCGTCCATATCTTCAAGCTTATAAGCGGACCGCCCCGCGGTCGAGACTACCTTGAACGGACCGCGCCAGTTTGGGGCTAACTTGCCCTGATTCGGATCCTTATCTGCGGGCAGTGCCTTCTTCAGGACCAGTTCTCCGATGGAAAACTTCCTTTCCCGCACTTTTTGATTGTAATCCCTTGCCAGTCGTTGCTGATAGGCTGCCAAACGGATGGAAGCGGCTTCTCTGCGTTCTTCAGCCAGGTCCAGTCCCAGGGTGAGGTTTTTATCGTTCTGGGCCTGGTCAAAGAGTTCAGATCTGAGGGTTGGGAGACCGATCTCGAGAGGGATCACGGCTTCCATTCCGTATGCCAAGGAAAAAGGAGTTTCTGAGGTGGAGCGTCGCGGAGTGGTCCTGTAGGCCCACAACACGCTGGGCAGCTCCTCTACCCACCTTCCTTTGGCCCCATCAAGTCTTTTCTTGAGCCCATCCAAGACCACCTTGTTGGAGATTTCGGCCTGACCATTGCTCTGGGGGTAGGCCGGAGTCGAGTAGTGGTTTCTTATGCCGAGCTCCTTGCAAAAGTTCTTGAAGAGGCTGGAGTCAAATTGGGTCCCGTTGTCCGAGACCAAGACACGAGGGATGCCGAACCTCGTGACGATGCTCTTCCATACGAAGTTCTTGGAGTCCCGCTCTGTGATGGAAGATAGTGCTTCTGCCTCGATCCACTTTGTGAAATAGTCGATGGCCACTATCAGCCACCTTTTATTCCCCGGAACTCGGTGGAGAGGACCCACGATGTCCAGCCCCCACTGTGCAAAAGGCCATGGACTGGAGAGCGGGCTCAAATCCTGTGCGGGTTGATGGAGGTTGTGCGAGAATTTCTGGCACTTTTCGCACTTCATAGCGTACATCTGTGCGTCCTTTTGCATGTATGGCCACCAGTATCCTTGGCTTATAGCCCGGTATGCTAGTGACCTTCCTCCGATGTGACTTCCGCAGATGCCTTCATGTATTTCGTAAAGGAAGTCTTCAACTCGACTTGGGTGGACGCACTGGAGGTAGGGGCCCGTGAAGGATTTCCTGTACAGCTTTCCTTCTGGAGAGAGCCAGAACCGGGCTGCCCGGAGCCTGATCT
Source organism: Litsea cubeba (assembly GCA_012931725.1). NCBI lineage: Eukaryota > Viridiplantae > Streptophyta > Magnoliopsida > Laurales > Lauraceae > Litsea > Litsea cubeba. The sequence continues at coordinate 16,680,263 of CM022946.1, forward strand.
TGTGAGCTTGCGCTCTGTCCTCGGGGAGTTGGTCGTCTTTGAGGTATGCGATGATGGGATCCATCCAACTGGGCCCGAGGTCGGCACACAGGACTTACCGTGGTGGGCTGAGCTCTATGCTTGGTGATGTTAGCGAGCCAACTTCTATAGTTCTCTTTTTTCCAGCCTCGACGGCGGAGGCTAAGTTGGCGAGTGCGTCGGCGTGCGAGTTAGAGTCTCTGCCGATTTGTTTGATCTCTACTTCCGGGAATTGGGAGAGGAGTTTTTTGGCGAGGGCTAAATAGGCTGCCATTCTATCGTCGCGAGCCTGATAATCTCCAGTGAGCTGGCTCGTCACCAACTGCGAGTCACTGTAGATTACCAGCTGTTGAGCTCCGAGAACCTTTGCACTATTCAGCCCTGCCAGCAATGCTTCATACTCTGCCTCGTTATTTGACGCCCGGAAGTCGAGAGTCAGTGCTTGCTCAATTACTAGCCCTTCCGGAGACTGGAGGACTATGCCGACACTGGCCCTTCTAGAGGTGGAAGACCCGTCAACGAAGACCTTCCAAGCCGAATCTCGGGAGGCGTCCCGAGATAGCTCGTAATCAGTCTCCGGGACAAGGCCATCCTGCCCCTTGCCCCCCAGTGCGGGGTCGAGTGGGCTCGGCGCCGAACTCGGAGGAGTGAACTCGACGATGAAGTCTGCCAAAATCTGTGCCTTGATCGCCGTCCGGGGCTGGTAATGGATATCGTACTGCCCTAGCTCCACGGCCCATCTCGAAATTCGCCCAGAGAAGTCGGCCTTTCGGAAGACGGACTTGAGTTGGTGCTCCGTAACCACCACTATCTTGTGGGCCTGAAAATAGTGCGAGAGCTTCCGAGAGGCATTGACGAGGGCCAGTGCGAGTTTCTCCATTGGCAAATATCTGGTTTCGGCGTCGAGGAAGGTTTCGCTGGTATAATAGATGGGCTTTTGCTGTCCTTCATCTTCTCTGACCAGGACTGAGCTCACCGCGTGGCTGGAGACCGCCAAGTATAGGTACAATGTTTCGCCTTTCTTCGGGGTTGATAAGAGCGGAGGCGAGGCCAAATAGGCTTTGAGTTCCTGGAGGGCCGAGTCGCATTCTGGGGTCCACTCAAATCTCAGGTTCTTTCGCAGCAATTGGAAGAAAGGGCGACATTTGTCTGAAGACTTGCTGATGAAGCGGTTGAGGGCGGCGGCCATGCCGGTGAGCCTCTGCACCTGCTTTGTCGTTGCCGGGCTCTGAATTCCCAGGATCGCGGAGATCTGGTCCGGGTTTGCTTCGATACCGCGTCGCGTGACGAGGCTCCCTAAAAATTTGCCGGACCCGACCCCGAAGGCGCATTTGGAGGCGTTCAGCTTCAGCCCGAACTTCCGAAGAACTTCAAAAACTTGCCCGAGATCCGCCAGATGGTTGAGAGACTGGGTGGATTTGACGACCATGTCGTCGATGTATACCTCGACTGTCTTGCCGAGGTGCTCCTGGAACATTTTGGTGACCAGCCTCTGATAGGTTGCACCCGCATTTTTGAGGCCGAATGGCATCACCTTATAGCAGTAGGTTCCCCTAGGAGTGATGAATGCCGTTTTCTCCTGATCCGGCTCGTACATGGGTATCTGGTGATAACCGCGGTAAGCGTCGAGAAAGCTCATCCTTTCGTGACCGGCGGTGGCGTCAATCATCTGGTCGATTTTCGGTAGAGGGAAGCAGTCTTTGGGACATGCTCTGTTGAGATCAGTGAAGTCGACGCAGACCCTCCATTTTCCGGTCTTCTTCTTCACCACCACGGTGTTTGCCAGCCACTTTGGGTATTGGACCTCCCTGATGGCGCTTGCTTCAAGCGGTTTTTCCACCTCTTCGACCACGGCTGCAGACTGGTCGATTCCGGACCTTCTTGCCTTTTGAACCACTGGCTTGGCCTGGGGGTCTACATTTAGCCTGTGGCTCATAACTTCTGGGTTTACGCCTGGCATTTCCTGCGGGGTCCAGGCGAAGACATCTCTGCTCTGTAATAGGAAACTGAGCAGCTCGGATCGCTCCTGCTCGGCGAGCTGGCTCCCAAGAAGGAAGTACCTCTCTGGATCACTGGGGTCGATCCTGACCTCGGTGAGGTCCTCGATACTCTTTTCTCCTGGATCACGGCCGACCCTCTCTAGCTCTGCTTCGAGCTCTGCCATGTGCACTTGCTTTGGCTCTTCCTCGCCGGACACCACGGCCATCATGCAACGTTTGGCCATCTGCTGGTCCCCATTGACCGTGACCACCTCGACTCCGCCATCCCTTTCCAAAGGGAACTTGAGCTTTTGATGGTAGGAGGAGGGGACGGCTTCTATCTGGTGCAGCCAGCTCCGCCCTACGATGGCATTGTAGGGAGATGGGGTGTCCACTACGAGGAAGTCGGCCACCACTGACGTGCCACCTACTCGAACTTCGAGGGAAACTCTCCCTTTGGGGTACACGGGCTTGGCGTTGAACCCTATCAGGGGGGTCCGCGCCTCCTGGAGGTCTTCTTCCGTTAGCCCCATCCTGGTGAAGCAGTCGAAGTAGAGGATCTCGGATGAACTGCCGGAGTCGACGAGGATCCTTTGCACCTTGCAACTCCCCAACTTTAGGGTCATGATCAGTGGGTCATTGTGAGGGAGTTGGACCCCTTTCAGGTCCTCGTCTGAGAACCAGATCTTCGGCCTTTCTTTGCGGGCCTTCTTAGGGGACGGCCCGAGATCGGCCGACATGACCTGCTTCCCATGGGAGGCCCTCCTGGCCTCGGCGCGGGCTTGACTGCTGCTCTGCTTGGTAGGGGCCAGGTGGATGACGCTTATGAGCCTCTCTGACCCGTCGCTGTCGTGATTCTCTTCAGTTCGGCGCCGAGGTCGGTCGTTGCTCCCGCTGCCCGCTGCCTTGCAGAACTCCTTCAGGTGCCCGTCCTTGACGAGCCTTTCGAGATGGTCCTTGAGACAGTAGCAATCATTGGTGTTATGCCCGTTCTGCTTGTGAAAAGCGCAGAACCTGTCTTGATCTCTCTTGGAGTTGTCGCCCAGCAAGGGGCGCGGCCATTTGAAGTATGGTTTTCCCTGGATCTTTTCCAGGATTTGGTGAATCGGTTCTGTAAAAACCGTGTTGACTCTCTCACGCGAACGGTAGGATGGTTTGTGTCTCTTGCCTCCTCCCGAGGTGCGAGCCCAGGACGAGGCCCGGTCGCCCGAGCGATGTTCTCGGCTCGCTTCATCTCTACGGGAGGTCTTCCTTTCTTCGTCTGCGGACCGGTCCTCATGCCTGGATCGGTCTTCCTGCCGCGATCGGCCATCCTGCCGAGATCGGCCTCCCTGCCGAGATCGGCCCTTGGAGACGCCGAAACTTTCGTTGGCGCGCGCCTCGTCCTCCTCTTGCTCGATATATTTATTTACCCTCGTCATGAGGGCTGTGACGGAGGGCACAGGATTTCGGACGAGCTCTCTCCTGAGCTCGCACCCTGGCAGGAGGGCGTGCTTGAAAGATCTGATTGCCACGTCCTCGGAGGAGTTGTCAATCTCGCTGTATACTGTCCAGAACCTCTTTGCGAACTGAGTGACGCTTTCGCTCCACCTCATCCTGAGGGCCATGAGGTCGCTGTCAGTCTTCGGGATGACCCGGTGCGCCTGGAACTTTCCCAGGAAGGAGTCCCGCAACTGGGGCCAGCTCGAAATCGACCCCTCTGGGAGCCCACAGAACCACTTGAGGGGGAGATCCCCCAAGCTGGAAGAGAAAACTCGGCAGTTGAGGTGCCCGACGTCACCCCAGACGGACAGCTTCTGGGTGAAATGCCGGAGGTGTGCTGATGGGTCCGAGGCTCCGTCATAGAGGACGAACCTCGGGACACTGAACTTCTTCGGGAGGGGGTACTCGATTATTTCTCTGGTGAAGGGTGACGAGTCGAGGCCAGCGAAGTCGGGGAGGTCCAGCTGGCTTTGGGCGAGCCCTGCCTCCTTTAGGGTGTTCTGGAGGGCCTGCTTGACCAGGCGGTTGATCAGAGCCTGCTGGTCCGCCGCCTCCGATCTCGGCATTGACCCCCTGTCTTCGTGGTCATGGTAAGAACTTCCGACGTGACTTCGCTCCCGACTCTTATCGTTCAGGTGGTCTCTCAAGTCTTTGCCGGTGACGGGATCCTTCCTGCCTATGGGATCACCGCCCCCGGGGGCTACTCCCTTTTCTCGGAGCTGCTGCCTGAGCTGGCGGATGAGATCATCTTTCTCCTGGAGGGCGAGATTCTGGGCCCTGATTGCGGCCTGAGCGGGGTCGGCTTTGTTGCCGCCGCGGTCCGAGTGGCGCCCGGATCGATGTGACCCCTCCGCAGCCGGGGCCTTGTCCTTCGGGAAGCGCTCCTGAAGGGGAGCGTTCAGCCGCGGTGGGCCCCCCAGCTCTAGCGGGGACGACGCGGACTCGGTGTGGTAGCTTTCTACCTCTGCGGCCTCCCTTGACGCGTAGGGCAATGGTCCAGGGAGAACCAGCGGCCCTGGGGGGAGGGACTTCGGGTGCCCTGCGCCTCTCTTGTTTCTCGGAGCCATTGGTGATTGAAAAGAATTTTGGGAAAGGTTTTGAGGTATGGGTTAGTACTTCCCCACAGACGGCGCCAATTGTAAGTGCCTAAAAATTAAGGACTTTAATGCAAGGATTAGGATCTCTGATTCAGATGATTTGGATGAAGTTTGCTGTGGCTCCGACTGGACCTGAAAAGGAAGAGAGGGAAGAAGCGTCAAAGGACCCTGGCTGCAGGCAGCGCAAGGCTCTCCGATGCTTAAGTTAGTGCAATGAACGAGCAGGGGAGAAGGAGAGGAAATTGCAGAGTGATAGTGTGTATGATGGGTTGCGTACCTTTGGATGGAAGTGGATGTGCTATTTATAGGCGATGGGGTTGACCTTTGTGGGCGAGTTCCAAGACTGGGCCGGCCACTCGAGTGGCTACGTCCACTCAGCCCATAATGCATTAAATGCTGGCCCATGCTTCATTAAATGCTAGGCTTGCTGGGTCAGGCGGCGGTGCTGACTTTTGGGCCAGGTCCCATCAGGCCTGGCCTGGAGCCATGCCTTGGGGGCGCACGTGTCCTGTACGCGCCGTTTTGTCAGTAATAATAAGCTGCAGGGCATGCCTTGGCATGCGCCGTTGTACTGTCGCTGGTCCCATCAGTCTCCGTCAGATCCGCGCTGCAGGGGTCGGGTAAGTCAAGTCTTCGAGAGCTCCCGCCTCGGCGAATGCCGCGGTCCTTCAGCCGCGGTCACCTTTGGCCCAGGGGAGGCGTAATCACTCTGTCCGGATGCCTGGGCTAGTGCTGATCTCGGCTTAGTGAAAACACCCCCACACAGAAACAAAAAAGAAGAGAAAAAGAAGAAAGAAGAAAAAGGAAAAAGGAAAAGCCACTCAAATTAAAAGCCTTCCTAGTAGATGGAGTATGCCCTAATCTTATCCCAATGGGTGTTGGATCAACTCTTGGTGGGGTATAATTTGGAAATACAACATACATGAGTAGGGTGTTTTTTCTAAGCAGATAGGGTTTTTAATAGATGAGCTAGCCTTCTGTACACTTACTCCTTCAACTCAAGATTTCTCCAACTCTTGGTTCACTTTAAATGGATATAAGCATTTGTGCTCCTTTGCCTTCTATTTGTTTGCATAAAATGCATATGAATTCTTTTTTGGTAAAAAAAGAATTTCATTAAAAGCGACAGACGGAAATATAAGGTTAGTAGGGAGAGATATAAGGTGGAGATATAGATGAGACCAAAACTTTCTTAAGTATTGAATTACCAGGATAATGGCCAGATATTCATTTCCCATATTCACTTTGTTGAAATTCCATTGTATTAAGATCTTCAAGTCAGGCCAAATAAAAAATTAGAACCGTTCAAAACCGTTTCAAATCCCTTTAAGAAACAAATAGATTTTTATGGAATTCTTAATTACTCATAATAAAGTGGGTTTAGTGTAACGCGCAGCAATAACAATAAGATGACACAAGTTTCTCACATGGGTGTACTGTAATATAGTAAAAAATATAAGATGAAACAACTTTTCTTAGATTTAATTTGCTAGTGGCTAAGGTAATTCGGGGGCACAAATAATAATCAATACAAAAGAATAAAAAAAATCCAATAAATAGAGGTTCAGGGCACAAATCTACACACAAAAAATAGAAGAAGAAGAAAGAAATCACTAGGGTGGTGAAAATTTATGAATTATACAGAAGTAAGTGTGACATATATACATAACTGTTTTTTGGTCGAATTAGGGCAAGTAGTGTTCAGACTATTCAAACCTCTTTCCTATGTGCTATTCTCTTCTCCATCATATATTTCAGTGGTACGTATATGCATTGCTTTTGATCCTCTTTTCATATGTTTATTTAGAACGCACGCTGGAGTTCCAAATTATATACACTTTTTTTTGTTCCCCGTTCCTTGTGAGCATGTGCCTTAAAATTCTCCGAGCCCCATCATTGAACCATGAAAGTTCATATCCTGTCATATAATATATACTTGTCCTTCTTCTACGATAGTTCGTACTTCCTTTACATTGCTCCTTTCATTTCTCCTTTGGATAATATAATATAAAAATTAATCAGGTGAGAATTATTTTCACGGTTCAAACCGTGAGAATTATTGGTGGGGTCCACCTCTCACCCAATCCAAACCTTACAACGGACAGGGACCCCTTGATAGTCACACGACACAAGATTTGGCACCAATCTGGATGAACTGGACCGTTGGATCCACTATATACCCAGATGGATGGATTGGGCTTATCGGCTATGGATGAATAGGTTAGGAGTATTGAACTGGGGCCAAACATGATAGTACTTTGGGTGATCTCATATAGATTTTTCAATTTCCACCCGTCTCATCCCAAAATTGGATCCCCATTGGGCCCCACAAAAAGTTCTCACAGTGACTTCGTAAAAACAATTCTCTCTTGATCAAATTCTGATATAATATAATATAGAATAATACAATACATTGTATAAAGCAGGCTGGTGGTCACTACAAGAAAATACATTTTTAGCGTCGAACTTATACCGGCGGCCGCCGAAATGTGATGGTATAAGACACTTATACCGGCAGCCAAGTCTGACCCCCGTTGTAACTCAATTTTTAAGTTACTTTTAACGGCGACCACCACTGTGACTGTGGGTAAAGCTATCAATCCAATGGCGCCAAACCTTGGCGCGAAAATTTTTATTTTTACCGTCGCATAAATAGGGGCGGCCAATATTTTTGAGGGTAATATGAGTTTTTAGCGTCCATAAAGTGATGGGTGACGGTAAAAAGCAGTTTTTAACGGAGCCCATAAGTGACTGCCGCTGAAAACATATGCTGTGAAGTCCCGAAGTGCGCGCCCTCGCTCTAATAGTATCCCTAAATCGCCCTCGCTCATCCCTCTATTCGTCTCCCTGCTCACTCCATCCCCAACCCTCTCTCGCTCTCTCCCATCTTCATCTCACTAAAATTCCAGCAAAGAGGAAAAAAAAGGCAAAGAAGCGGCAGCCACCAGCTGTTTCTCTTCATCTGTAAAGAAAGAAGTAGAGAGAAACCTTGATCTGGTTTCTCTTCATCTGCAACCGCTCCTCGTCCATTTCTCCCTTTCCTCTTTCTCTCTCTCAGAAGCGAAGTGGCGACGACGCCATCACTTGCTACCTTCATCGCGATCTCCATCTTCCTCGAAGCGGCAGCCACCAGCGTCTCTACCCTGCCATCCCCAAAATCCAAACTGGTCTGTCTCCCTCTCCACCTCTCTTCCTTTCTCTTCCTCTTCTTCTTTGTTTTCATTTGTTTTAAGATCTGGATCTAGGTTTTAAAGGGTTTGTTCTGGTTTCTGGTTTTGGCATCTGGGTTTTGTTGGGTTTGATTTGAACCTATTTCTATTCTGGGTTTGTATTCATTTGTTTGTATGCCTGTTGTCATTTGTTTTGAAGATCTGGATATGGGTTTTGATGGTTGTGTTTGATTCTGCATTTCTTTTTTCCTTCAATTAGGGTCTGTAGTTTTGCTATTTGTGTTTAACCAGAAGTCCATGTCATCATCACTGTTCAACCCCAAAGGAGAGATGATTCCACCCAAGGAGTTGGGTGAGTAGGGGAGCTGTAGTTGTGGGTCACCTGCATTTGCTGCAAAATACTCAACCATGGAATCTTCTGATTTCTCTATAGACAATGCCTCGGACCATAGATTCTCATCCTCTTTCATGCCAGAGTTCAAGTGATCAATCGTTCTGTTCGACAATGAATCGGTCACTGAGGAGGAATCATCACTAGATGATTGTTGTTGGGGTGATAAGGGTATGTAGACACCAGAATTTTGGAATGTGTGATGGGTAGAGAGATCTGTGGGTTTGGAGTCAATTTCCACATGAACATTGCATTCTGCTGTTTCCATGAATGGAAGGTTTTGATCATCTATTATTACTTGTGATTTATTCAATGTCACACTCAATTGTGGTTGTCCGACAGATGGAAAGGACTCAAAGACAGCATTATTTGTGTGAGGGTGGTGTCCATCTAGCTGTTTTTTTTTTCTTTTTTGTTCTTAAATTATAAATCCTGAACTAAAAGAAATGCAGAGGCCCAACAGATTTTAAGAAAAGGAGATAGAAGCTGGTCAATCATATTCAACGGTCTGATCACTGATGGTGGGCCCCATTTGTGTAAGGATATCAGGTTATCCACCTTGTCCTGAGGCAAATGGTCGATTATTTGTCATGGAACAAAGAAGAAACTGGAAGAAGAAAAGAAGTACTTATTCTCTTGTAATATTAAGTATATATATAGTGCATGCGGTTGATTGACAGCTAATCCATAGCAAATTGAAGCTCATCTATTGACCCCTTGTGACACACGAGGGGTGTGATTTGGTGGTCTACCAAACTGCCTAACTCAGATGGTCCCCCCCACCCCCCACACCACTCCACACCACTTTTGGGTTATGGCCTGGCTCATGGTGGGCCCCACCCCTGGCTCACCTGAACCCATCACATTCAGCTAAAGAGTTTTGAGTTTGTCTTTTTGGGAAGACCCTGGCTGATTCAGCTGCCCTCAACTCGATCTGTCCACTTGGGCCTATGGATGCCCCCATACAGTTGATATATTAGAAATAAATATAATTATTCTTTTACCTTTTCTTTTTCATTTTTCGAAATGCAACTGTGTAGTTTTGTTGTTCTATAATCTTTCTCTACAGTGGTTGCTAATTCTCCACGCACGTGCTTATGGCATCATTGGACCATTATCATAATGAAAATGTGTCTAGATTCTGTTCCTGAAAAATATGTGCAGGCTAATGATTCGATGACCCACAAGTCAAGATTGTATGTAACCAATGAGCAATTAAAAATTATCTGTTCAGATTTTGTATTTGTCATGTCTTTTTGGTTTGTGAGTCTGGAGATTTATTTTGTGGATGTACAGCTGGGTGGACCACCTGATGCATCATGCACCCGTGGACACAAAATTGTGTAGAGAGATGATGTAGATTATCAAAAGTTTTGTTTTATGCAAAGCTGTAGAAAATCACTCCATGTAATGGATGTCTTATACTTTGAACGGTAGCATCAGTGCAATTTAATCTCTTTTCTTTCTTTAGTTTTTTTCTTTTCATCAAGTGTTTTATGTATGTTTGTGCCTATGGATGCACTGATACTTTGGAAATGATGGTTCTGTGGATCTACTCAAGTCCAATTGGACTTGGAGATGCACTTCATTTATTTCTACAAATTGTGTTGCAGACTATGATGTATTCATATAGTTTATTTGTACCATGAAAAGGATTTTTCATATTGTTTGTGACAATTTGATCTCATTTTTATCAAGAAGTTGCTATTTATGTCATGAAGATTATTTGTACCATGACAAGGTTGTTGACATCCTCATAAAATAGAAAAAACCATTTATCACTCCATACAAGATTCCCTATTAATAAATATGTAATGAAGACAAAAAAGAGAGAATTCCTTCTATTGGTAAAGACCTTCTATTTATGTTTGTTAGTTGTAAATGAGGTTTTCTTTTATCAATTTTTTTTATGTAATTATATGTCATGGGCTTACTGGTTTTTTCTGTGTGGCTTTCTTTTCGTACATATGTCCAAATTCTAAGTTAAGTTATCTAGTAAATGTCTCTTTGAACTGTTTACTTGTTTCTTAATGTTGGGTCTCTATTCCTTTCGCTTGTTTCATTGAAGTGCTGTGTAAACCGGTCCATTTTGAGAAAGTTATGTCCAATCCTATTGAGGTGTAGAATAGTATCGAATTGTATGGAAATCTTTTACTCCCAAGTATGCTTTAACATGGTATCAAGACATACTTGGGAGTAAAAGATTTCCTTATGAAGATTACTAGTGGCTTGGGTTAGGGTTTTAAACTAGTTTAAGTGAGATTTGCTTTAATTTGAATTTTGACTATAAGTGTATCAACTTACATGAATGAAGCATTGATGACTGATCTAAGGTTATAGTCCTCTAAATATGTTCTTAAAGTTTCCACAAGGGTGTTGGAAGCCTGCTTGGTTTGTGTTGAATCATACTTTTGAGGATTGAATGTGTTTTGGGCTAGTCAAACACTGAGTTTGACTTGCCTCTTTTGTTACTAAGATTTTCATTGTCTTAGTAGTGATCAAATTTTTAGCGGATTTTAGCTAAGAAAAATTGTTGAGTGTTATTGTAGTGTTATTATAGGCGATCAAATTTTGTTAAAATATTCTCTTGCAGTGTGAATGTAAAATCCTACTATAAACTCACATCACATGCCTTTTGTGACCATCTGTTTTTTGTCGGTAGGTGACGGCTTGAACCGGATATTAAGATGGATAAAAGTTGGATGCATAAGTCAAGATCGAGCCCTGAGTATCTAAATGGTGTTATAGAGTTCCTAAATTTTGCATTTGACCATGCAACAGATGATGACAAGATCCTGTGTCCATGCATTAAATGTTGCAACAAGTATTATAAAAATAGAGAAGATGTGCATGGTGACTTATTATGGAATGGGATAATGCAGAGATACATCAATTGGACGAGCCATGGGGAGGATATGTTTGGAGGTGAATATATTAGTGATGAGTCTGAGGAGGGCGATGATATGCATGAAATGTTACAGGATGCATTCGGAATGCCAAACTTAGATGGTGGGGGAGATAATGAATCACCGGAAGAAAGCATTCCGGATGTGCCCAACTTGGAAGCGCAGAAATTTTACAAACTTTTAAAGGATGCCGAGAATGAACTATACCCGGGTTGCACTAAATTCTCAAAACTTTCTTTCATTGTACGGTTATTTCACTTGAAGTGTCTTAACGGATGGAGTAACAAATCATTCGACATGTTACTTGAGTTATTAAAAGAGGCATTTCCTGTTGGTGAAATGTTGCCCAAGAACTACTATGAATCAAAAAAGATACTTCGGGATCTTGGCCTCCACTACATAAAAATAGATGCTTGCCCAAATGACTGTATGCTGTATTGGAAGGAATATGAGAATACGAATGAATGTACCATATGTGGTGAGTCTAGGTGGAAATCGTCTACTACTAAACAGGCTGTAACTTCGTCTACAAAAGATAAGAAGATAGCTGCAAAGATTTTGCGTTATTTTCCATTGAAACCGAGGCTTCAGAGGTTATTTATGTCCTCAAAAACAGCTGAGTACATGAGATGGCATGATCAGGGCCGCATGAAGGACGAGGTGTTGAGGCATCCTGCAGACTCTGAGGCATGGTCAACTTTAGACGATGAATTCCCGATGTTCGGTTCGGAGCCTCGTAATGTTAGACTTGGTTTAGCGAGCGATGGTTTCAATCCTTTTAATACCATGAGTATTGCTCACAGCACATGGCCGGTCATACTCATTCCATACAACTTGCCGCCATGGATGTGTATGAAGCAATCATTTTTCATGTTGTCATTGCTTATTCCTGGCCCTAAGTCTCCTGGGAACGACATCGATGTTTACATGCAACCATTGATAGAGGAGTTGAAGGAATTGTGGACAGATGGAGTTGAGACATACGATGCCTCTTCAAAACAGAATTTCCAGATGCATGCAGCAGTCTTATGGACTATTAGTGATTTTCCCGCATATGCTAACTTATCAGGATGGAGCACTAAAGGGGAAAAAGCATGTCCCTCTTGCAACAAGGACACCTGTTCGGTCAGATTGAAGAATGGACGTAAGTGGTGTTACTTGGGACATCGTCGATTTCTACCACTTGATCATAAGCTCCGACACAATAAGAGATCTTTTAATGGATTTAAGGAATTGAGAAGTGTGCCAAATGCATTATCTGGTGATGATGTACTTGATCAATTGTGTGACTATGAGCAAATCACATTCGGTAAGGCAGATAAGGATAATATGGGGAGGAAGAGAAAAAGGGATGAGTGCAAATTGCCAAAGAATTGGAAGAAGAAGAGTATTTTCTTCCAATTGCCTTATTGGAAAGATCTTATATTGCGGCACAATCTGGATGTTATGCACATCGAAAAAAATGTGTGTGACAGTGTGCTAGGGACACTGTTGAACATGGAGGAGAAAACAAAAGACACTTTAAAAGCTCGTCTTGACCTAAAGTTAATGGGCATAAGGGAACATCTCCACCCAAAACAGGAAGGAAATAGGTTGGTATTACCCTCTGCATGCTACTCAATGTCTTTAAATGAGAAAAGAAGGTTGTGTCAATGCTTGAAGGAGGTGAAGGTTCCGGATAATTATTCGTCGAACATTGCACGATGTGTTCAAGTCAAACAATGCAAGATCTCGGGGCTGAAGAGTCACGATTGTCATGTTCTTATGCAACAACTACTTCCGCTTGTAATACGTGGACTCTTACCCAAGGATGTGTGTTCAGTTTTGATTCAATTATCTGCTTTCTTTAGGCAGTTGTGTTCGAAAGTTCTGAATGTCTCAGAGTTGGAACAACTTCAATCCCAGATTGCTCTAACACTGTGTAAATTGGAAATGATCTTTCCACCGGCATTTTTTGATATTATGGTCCATTTGCCTATTCATCTAGCCGATGAGGCCAAGTTTGCCGGACCAGTGCAATACCGGTGGATGTATCCAATCGAGAGGTCTGTATATATATAATATCAACTTTTCATTTCAATAATGTATTGGCACTAACATCAACAATTATATCGCCATAGGTACTTGCACACGCTGAAATCATATGTACGTAATAGAAGTCGCCCGGAGGGTTCAATAGCAGAAGGGTACCTTTCAGAAGAATGTTCGACATTTTGCTCCAGATACTTGCATGAGGTTGAAACAAGGTTCAATCGACCGGTTCGGAATTACGATGGTGGTGATGCTGAATCACATGAAAAGTTTTCCATTTTCGCAAGGACCGGTCGTGCCTTAGGGAAGGCAACCTTGCGCACGCTAAGTACAGATGAGTGGGAGCAGGCTCATCTATATGTATTGAACAACTGTGATGAAGTCACCCCATTTGTTCAGTAAGATTGCTAGTTGCCAATCTAGTGAAACGATATATATATAGTAAACTTAACATTTTCCTCTCATTTGGATTATGATAAAAATGAGTTATTGTGCAGGACACATAAACAGATGATTAAGGATGCTCATGGTGGTCGTATAAGTGTAAGGGATGTGGACCGCACTCATATTAAGGAATTTGGTAAATGGTTCGAACGCCATGTAAGTGTTGTATATAATATGCATTTTTCCTATTAAGTGTAGTCATAGTTGTGAATAATGTGATGGAGATGTATTAATTTTCTTTTCCAATCCAAATAGGTTTCACAGATGCAACTAGATGGTGAGCATGTAGATGAACAACTACAATCATTAGCTATGCCTCCACTTCGAGCAGTGAGGTGCTTTAAGGGGTACATCGTAAATGGCTTTAGATTTCACACAAAAGATCGCGAGAGACAAAGGAAAACTCAAAATAGTGGAGTTTTCTTAACTGCTGAGACATCGAGCTTTGCAAGTGCAAGAGACTCGAACCCGATGACCGGCAATGTGGGCTATTATGGCGTCTTAAACGATGTTATGGAGTTACAATATGTCGGTGGGAATCGGATCGTGTTATTCAAATGTGATTGGTGGGATGTAATGAACCGTGGTAGGGGAATCAAGCAAGATGAGTATGGATTCACCTGTGTGAACTTCTCACGGACCTTAAATACCAATGAACCATTTATTTTTGCAAATCAGGCGCAACAAGTTTTTTACATCCAAGACACCATCGATTCCAATTGGCATGTTGCGATAAAGATACAACCCCGAGACTTATACAATATGGAGTCGGAAGTGGATCCTTGCCACCAAATTGAGCTCGATTTGCACATTGAATCAACAGATATGGTAGACACCAATGATGGTGTTATCACTTGGAATAGACCGGAGATTGAAGGAGTGGTTCTTGATGCAAATATTGTTCTTCCTCATCAAACCCAAGAACATGAAGTAGATGATACATTTATTGATGATGGTGAAGGAGATGATACCTCTACTGACGATGAGGATGGAGATGACATCTCTATTGCCATTAGTGATGATTAAGATTGCTAGTAGGTATTGCAGTTGAGTTTAGATTCTTAAAGTCCTCCTAATTATATATTAAAAATATGATGATTTCACCCTTATTTTGTCCTTTTTAATTTTTTTTCTTTGCTATCACATTCTAATGGAATTTAGTGTCTTTTGTTGATACCTCTATTGAGCATGTATAATATACATGTAATCCTTTTAAGATGTCAATGCTTTTAAGATGTAAGAGTATAAAAATATGTTTTTTGTCACATTATTACCCATTTATTGTCTACTTATTTAATTCAAATCCATATTCTGATTTGATGGATTATATTTGATCATGTGATTTAGGTATTTAAATAGATAGCCATGATTCGTCGAAGCAGAAGCAGATCTAGTCAGAGTTCCTCCGTACATCCCCCTCCACAGCCTACAGAGGGGCCATCTGAGACCCAGAGTCAGCCTACCCCTACAGAGGTTGGGGGGATTGGCAGCAGTTCAAGTAAGATTACATAAATTTGATAGATCAAAGTAGACATAAATTTGATAGATCAAAGATACCAGGTTATTCTTTACTATTGTATGGGTTATCAACTCTTCTTCTTTGGAAACAGATTCTAACATTGGGAAAAAGAGGACTCGAGGGAGCAACCGAGGCATTAAGTTGTTTAATAGGCGGCCCGATGATAAACTAATTGTGCAGTTCAATGCAGAAGGGCAACCTATAGGTGAAAATGCTAGGCCTTTTGCCACATTATGTGGAATAATTGTAAGGACACCCGGTTATGCACCATTACAGGTGACGAAATGGGCTGACGTTCCAGAGCAAGCAAAAGAGAAAATGTGGAAGCATATTCAGGTATATAGTAATGAATATTTTGCATAATAGTACATCTCCCTTCTTTAGTTAATCACTTCACGTGATCCTTATTTAATCTTGAAAGTCAGGACTACGCGGTGGTTGATGATGAGAGGAAAAAGTGGGTTCTACAAAGTTTAGGGAAGAAATATAGAGATTATAAAAAGGACATTAAGGATAAGTACTATTCTTCGTGGAATACAGATGAGGAACGACTTCAACATGGACCCCCTGACGTTTCTAATGAAGATTGGGCCTGGCTTGTGCAATACTGGAGCTCTCCAGAGGTTCAGGTATGAAACCATTATTAAAATGTTTTGAACATGAAAGACTTATTTTTGCTTGTGTCTTTAAATTGTTGCAATATTGTTGAATATATGTAGGTTGTGGCTTCGAAAAATAAGGCCAATCGTAGTCAACAAACAATTAAACATACAGGGGGGACTAAGAGTTTTGCTCAACATAGAGATGAGGAGGTATATGGGTTCATTATATTATTTATTATTTTAGAATTTACGTTGACATTCAACTTTGTAATGAAATTAACTTTGTACATGGATAGACTCGGAGCAGGACTGATGGGAGTATACCTTCTCGGGCGGATCTCTTCATTCGCACCCATAGTCGGAAGGACGGGACTCCTGTTGATGAGAAATCAGCGGAAATCATTGTACGTCAGTTGATAATTTTAACAATAAACCTTAATTTGATCATAATGACACTAATTAATTTTTTTCGTTCAGTCAAAGTTTAAGGAACTAAGTGCTACACAAGAAGGAGGATCTTCTAGCTCCATAGGTGATGAGATATATACTCAGGTGATGGGAGAAGAGCGGCATGGTCGTGTACGTGGATATGGGCTAGGTCCAACGCCCACTTCAGTTTTTGGCTCCAAGTCGCGCCAATCTCAAGCCGCGTTTGATGAGGTTGTTGGTGAACTAAGCTCAGTGCAACAAAAACTCCTGCAAATGGAGGAGTGGAAGAAGAACCAAGAAGAAGAGAAGCGTCAAATGGAGGAGTGGAAAAAGAACCAAGAAGAAGAGAAGCGTGCACATTTGGAACAGATGAATTTGATGCATGCCATTATTGCAGAGATGAGACAACAGTTATCTGCCCAGCGACAGGATCCTTCCGAAGGGGTAAAAATACTTATTTATTGTTTACTTAATATTACCATTACTTTGCATTATATGATTTGTAAGAAGATAATTTAATTATTTATTTTTCTTTGTTTTGCAGGGAGCGGATGGATGATTAGGCAAAAGATGTTTCATTTTTAGATTTATGATAATGATGTTCAACAATGTTGAAGTATGATGGATCTGTTTTAGTTGTTGGGTTGTTGTGGATATGATTTAGTATGATGTGATCGTCTACTTATACTTTTGTTGTTATTAATGATCGGGTCGTGGACTGAACCCTTCTTTTGATAGTTGTGTGGCGCTGATAGTGATCGATAAAACTTGCTTTTTTAAATAACAGTTATGAGGCCTGTTGTAATGAATATTCGCATAACTTGCTTGCTCAAATTTTATTATCATAGGAGCGACAACCAAGACGTGAAGGATCTGACAGTTGCAGGTAACTTGAATATGTTAGCAAAAAGACTTCTAATTTGATCTCTTTCCTGTTGACAGACAGCCCATGAATTCAGGTTCATTGAGTGCAAATGTCAATGTCTCATCATCCGAAGCCAATAAGTAAGCTAGTATGGAAATTGTCGACCACATTAATTTTGAATACTTGCTTCTTTGTGCTTATTTGTTTATTAACTTTTGAGAGTATGTCAACCTTTGCTTCTTTGTGCTTATTTCGCTTGACCCCTAATGCGCAATGGCCAGACATTATGCTGAAGTATGGGAACCAATTGCCAGCCCCTTAATTATGTTTTACAGGTTTAGATTGATATTTTTGTCATTGTTTTCAGTTCTGATATTTTGCTCTACCTCGAAGTTCATGCAGATCACAGTGATCTTTATACATCAAATCGATTTAATTATTTGTTTGATGCTCTAAACATTGGCTCCACAAGTGACGACAAAACCAAGAATCCAGGCAGCAATTACAGTGACCAGGAGAGGTAAAAACCTGGATCTGGATTTTGTTACATTTGCTTGCACAGATTGGATTTCCAAATGTCCATGTGGTGTGACTGCAATGACAAGCAGGCTTGGTAAAAAGTTGTGGTCCTGGATTTCCATTTGATATGGCACAGTTTATTTAACCATGAAGCTACATTCTTCCCATCCAGAGAGGGATGTTGGATGATGAAAATAACTTGTTCAAAATGGATTTGTTTGAACAGGTTCTTTTGCACAATAGTGACCACAATAGCTGTTGGCCGTCCCCCAAAATGCCTGTCAGATGGTTTTTGTGCCAAGTTGTAAGTGGCATAACATGGGCAGAATAGATGCTTGTTGGTTTTGGTGGTACTTGATGACCTAGTAAATGATTTAATGGTCATCCCCACAACCAAGCTTTCTTTATGATTTCCTAGGAAGTGTGTTTTTCTTTATCAATAGCCCCACCTACATGGTTGATGTGCTGGGTATCTGTACTATATGGATGAAAAGTGTGAAACCATATCATACGATGCATATATTTTTTTCTACTGATGGCATGCTGAATATAACTCCTAGATGGCAAGTGGTTGTGGCACAGAGGGAGGCTCTCACTGTTGCGACCTTGAGGGTGTGGGTTCTGGTCATGTTACCACTATATATAGCGAACTTATATGTTACTTTTGAAACAGTTTTCGGATGAACTTCTGTGAGGTCCAATGGATGAATGGAACAATAATTCGGGCTCATTTCAGTTGTAGATGCAGGTTCACCTGGCGAATGATGACATGTTATTGATTGGTCGCTGCTGTTTATGACATTTACTACTCGCAAACGGAAGTTGGTTAGTCAGAGGCATATGTGTTGTTCTACTGTTTCAGATGGTAGTAAGAATCCCAGTATTGAAATGATGCCCATGCACATATGGGGCCGTAATGCATTCGGACTTGCTTCAATTGTGAAGCAGTCATTGAGTCCTTCCTTAGAACACCATGCTGGATGTTGGAATTTGGAACATTTGGATACATTTGGGAATGATAAGGTCTGTTATATTCACTTCGGTTTTTTATTTTCTCCCTTGTGCAAATAAAAAGCATTAAGAGGAATCTAAAATCTCTGCATTGGGTGAACCCAGCTTGTGCACATCCAAACCATGTAGAAGTTGGGATCCATTTATTAATAGGTATTAGGCAGTGGGCTGTAAATACAATCTTGATGTGGACCTTTGAAGAGATTTTCCTTGGCTCCCATCAATCTTCTACTTGTGCAGCTGACCTGATGAACAGACCTGCTTCGCTTTTAGGCCTGGTCATGTACAAAGTGGTCCACCTTTTGCATTGCTTGGATGTGAAGGTGCTGTTGTATGTAATTATAGATGTGTCTGAGCGATCAAGTTGACTGCATAATGCCTTTGCGACGCGTGCTTTTAGCAAAAGAAATTGAGAGAGAGAGAGAGAGCCTCCTTGCACGACCTTGACTTAGAGCATTGAAGGAATTTGCTGGCCTTTACATGCTAGTGGTCTCCTTTTATGATGATGTTGTCAAAATTCCATTCTTGCCATGTTTTGTCATAAAAGATTGTGATCTTTGCAGGTGGAAGAGCAGAGGGCATGGACAATGATTTTGCGAAAAGAGTTGCGAAACAGTGATGTTGGTAGCCTTGGGAGGATAGTACTTCCAAAAGTATGCTGCATTATCTTTTACTGAATCACACCATGGTACTTTCAATAAGATATTCATAAAATCTTAATGTATTTTGTCTTGTGTAATCACTTCAGAAAGGGTAATCAAAAGGTAGTATTGAATCAATCTGCATTGTGAGCTCACTTCTTGTCACAGTAGACCATTGGATCAAACTATGCCATTGTGAGTTAGAAATGGTTTGAATATAACCAATAGTGGATTGCTCTTCACTCCTGGATTGAAATTATATTCTTCATTGTGGTTTCATGTTTGATTTAGGATGATTATTTCACTTTGATGCATTGGCAAGATTTATTTAAGCAAGATGCAATTTATATGCTGTAGTTTCAATCTGATGGTCTAACTAGACAAGAAAGATGCCTCAAAATGTAGATTTTGCTAACCTGTTTTGAAATTTCTAGTTGTCTCTCTGGATATAACCATTTCATGGTGTCCAATTGTTTCTTCAATGCTAGAGCAAATTGACTCTTATGCAAGAGTGCCGACATTTGATATTGAGTACTTTCTACTTTTATCATGGTTTTGTAGGGAGATGCAGAGGCAAATCTTCCTCCTCTGTCTGAACGAAATGGAGTGATTTTGCTCATGGAAGACATGATTTCTGCAGTTAGATGGGAATTCAAGTATAGGTATGTTAACTGTATTACTTGTTCTTCCATTGACGTGCTTGAAGTTATGCTAAGTGGGAACCTATCTTTGAGGCATGTTATGGTCGTGTCTGTATTTGATAAGTCATCTGAGTGGGGTTCTGCATGTTCTTCTCAATGATTGATAGGACTTCAACTGTTGATTAGCATAATTTTTCTTTTCTGTTGCAGCTGCCACTCCCACCTGGCTCTACTGGTAACTATGATCTTTATGATTTCCTAGGAAGTGTGTTTTTCTTTATGATTTCCTAGTGAGTGTGTTCTGTGTTGTAAGAAAGTTAGTACTTTGGTTTGAATGCCTGGTATTTTAATCAGCCCTGTTAAATCAAATCAGGTCATGAAGAATTGAAGTTGAAGATGAGTTCATATTGGAATTTCCTTAACATTATTCTAATGTAGTATGTTTAACTTCTTGTGGTGTGTGATTGGTAGATAGCTAGTTCTATATTTCCTTAACTTTTGTTATTTTATGTGCGGTTGCTGTTTGCTTAAACAGATGAAACAGAAGAATCACACAATAACTTTACACTGCCTCCTTGTTTCTTCAATGTGCTCATTTTTATCAGATACCCAGCAAACATAACTCTTTTGCGTGGAAATCATGAAAGTAGGCAACTCACTCAGGTATTCTTTCTTTCATACCATGATGTAACTCTGTTTATGGTAGGTACTGGTTTTAGATTGATTTGATGTCTATTTAAGAAGTCAATGGAAATCTTGTTTAGATATTCCTTTTTCATCAATCACATAAAGTTTTACCTTAAAAAAAAAGGCAATCGTAGTAGGACAAAATGAAACTTTGCAGTATAAGAGGGATATATGCTATATGCTGCAGACATGTCTTGTGGACTTATAGTTTTATCGACTTGTTTTTAAAGTGGGTTATTTTGTAGAACAAATTGATTACATTCAGAATCTAACAACAAATCTTCATCAAGTAATGCCATATATAGAATTTGTGAAGGGAAGGCTTGGCAGTAACCTAATTACTGTCATAGTAGTATCCTCTTGTATAGCTCTGGTTTTATTTGTCGGAGTTATTTGGCTTTTGCTGTTGTTGTGGAGACGTGGTCTGCGTACTCATCAACCTCTTCCAATTCCACGAGTTTTGTTACCTCCACCAAAGCCATCAGGTGAAAGTCATGCCTTGTAGCCTGTGTTCATTATTCATGGTCATGGTCAAGTGGTTGGCCATGAGTCACTTTGGGCCTGGCCTTGTTTAGTCTTTTCACTATTTTAACTTGAAACTCATACCCGGGCATGACCAGCTATGCCAGAAATGTACTGGACCCCAGCTAAGAACAAGATTTGACATGGAGTTGTCAAAGCTGGTATCTGCTCCTTGGCCTGTTTGTTATGACAAGTTTCACAGTAAACAGGTTTGCATTAAAATTCACATGTTAATATGATACAAGGATGGATGATCAAGATAATCATATACAAATCTTAATCCTACAAATCTTGGGGTAGCAGAGCCCACTGTGCTTATGTATGCATTTATGTTTAACTTTGCGATGCTCTTCATGCAACAGGCTATAAAAGTAAGGATTTTAGTGCTTATTTTGACAAGTTCATGTGCTTTTATTTCTTTGGTTTTTCTGAAAATAAATTTGTAACCAAATATATTAATTAGAGGAGGAAGTACGAAGTCAACCGGCCAAACCCTGAAAACCCAAAAAACAGATATACAAGAGATGTTCTTTGATTTCTCTCAATTAGATTTATGATAGAAATTGTTGTTCTTGTTGTTTGTTATTTCTATTATCATTTGAATGGTCCAATGATATGAATTAAGTTGTTTTGTTTTTCTTCCACTTCATTCACGGGCTGATCTAGGGACTGGTGGATGAGTTTCGCATACCCGCACGAGAAAATCCAAGTTCAATACAGTTTATACCCTCATGGAGGTTTGCAAATGCAATGTTTGCCTTAGTTCTTTCATTTGGCCTTCTACTCACAGCACTAAGAAGCCGAAAAGCACGGTCATGGAGATATGGAACTGGTATGATGTGTGGGATTAACCAAATTGTTTGAATCTCTGTCATCTAATCATAATTTCAATATATATTTACAAAATCGTCCAGTCCCTTTAGTCTTATACATGCAATAATCAACTGGGGAACTTTTGTAGGTTGGATGTGAGGCTTCATTGCAGACTATGGAGCGCCTCTAATGGTTTTGGTCTGGTATGGGGTTTCATATTTACCATCTGGTAGTGTTCCAAGTGGGATCCCAAGACGGCTGTTCAGCCCCAATCCATGGTCACCTGGTGCTTATGCAAATTGGACAGTCATCAAGGCATGTTTTCTTTTGGGTGTCTTTTATGGATTCTTGATTTGATGTTTATCAATTATCACACCAGGAAATAAGAATACCTTAATTCATTCTTGAACTTGACATGTCTCATGACTATTCATGAGTAACTTACGGATTCTATTGACTTAAATCTCTTCTTTGTGCTGATGCATTTATAACTCTCTTACATACATAGAGAAAGAGAAATGTAATTTATTAATAAAGTTGTTGTAAGGGACCAGTATATTTCTGGGCTGGCATGGTTAGACATTTCTAATATCCTAATTCCTCAAATGACAAAACAACGAAGAAAGTAAGAGTTTCAAGTCTCAAAAAATTATATTAATGATGAATCCAAGAACATAGTAACCAAGCGAATCTACAAGAAATATAAGAATTCACAACCAATCAAATTCATCAAGTATTTCTTGCACATCAACCTTACCTTCTACTAAGTTTGTTCGCTTTGGGCACTTATACAATCAGTGTCCCAGCTGATGACACATAAACCACATCATTACACCCCCTGAACTTTAGGTTTGAAAGGATTTTTTCCAAAAGAACCACGTTCCAGGCTAGGGTCTACCTTGAGACCATTGTGTAGGAGTTGAGATATTCACTAAACTTTTGAGCTTGGTAATGTGCAATATCCTCTGCTTTGACAACATGTTGGCTGAGTTTTATTGATGCTATCAAAATTCTGGATGCAAGAGGACATCTGATCTCCAATCTCAAAGCATGATAATTTTGCCAAACAGAAACATCTCCTTCTCTTCAAGGTACATTTGGCCTGTATCCCTAAAAAAAAGTACTTATAAGATGTTGCATAAAAGCGGAGAGCATGACGGCTTTTAACACCGACTACAAAGACACGAGCCTCTTTGGTGTCTATGCCATTGCGCAGGTTAGATCGATTTAAGGTTTTGTAAAAATCCATTCTTACCCTGCAACTAATTAATCTATAAGTGAAACCACTTTGGTTTTTGTTTGTAAGGCGCCTACCTGAGTGCCTATACATTCTTTTCCTACACAGGGATCCAAGATGTTCATTCTGTGGGGGTTTTTACTAATTTGTATTGCTGATTAGACTAATGCATGTACATATTTTTTTTTTCTTTTGGAGAGAGAGAGAGTCTATTTTCCCGTCTCTTTTATTATATTTGATCCAAAAACAGATGATCAATGTTGCAGATCTGATGTAGATGCTAATTATGTGAATGCTACTGTTATATATATATATATATTGTCTTTGTTGGTAGGCAATTTTTTTTTTTTTTGTGAATGCTCTTGTGTTTCATGTGGTGATGGGCTGATATTCGTAAAAAAAAAAAAAAAAAAAATACAGCTTTTAGCGGCGGCCATAAGATCGACCCTAAAAGCAGTATTTTTTTTTGTTAAAAACACATTTTAGCGGCGGTCATATTGCCGCCGCTAAAGAAAAATTAGTTATTAACGGCGGCCATTTTTTGCTATTACCGGCGGCCAGGAGAGAAAAAAAATATTATCTTTAGCGGCGCTCAACCGACCGTCGCTAGAAAAATACTTTTAGCGGCGGTCATTTTTACTTGTACCGGCGGCCAATAGGCACCGCTAAAAATTTTCTTCGTCGTCTTAGCAACCGACGGATTTCTTTTACCGGCGGTTAGAGCCGCCACTAATAAAAACAATAGCGGCGCACACTGGCCGACGCTAAAACTTATACCCACCCGACATGTACCCTCGCCATGCGGCGGCTATAGTGACCGCCGGTAAAACATTTACCGGCGGCCATTCTCATTTTTACCGGCGGCCATCGGCCCCCGCTATAAGCAGTTTTTCTTGTAGTGGGTGCACTTGACCACTTGAATATGTTGTCCAACGCACTATAATTGAGACCCAAAATTTGACGTGTCTTCTTTTAAATATAAATGTTCAAGATTAGCATATTTAATATAAGTGAAGATACTTAGAGTTGAAAAGTGTTTGCAGAATTTCCTAATCAAAATAAAAGCCTATATGGGGTATTTCCAAATTTTATAATAACAAAAGCTTTTTCCAACAGTAAGGTCAATAATTTTTTTATCAAATGGTTAATCTTACGGTGAGGCGAACTCTAATTGAAGTAAAATCTAGAGACACTACACACACTTTAGGGTTAAGCAAACCGGATTTTCTATAGATGAGCCCGACTGTATACTTCCACTCCTTTCTACTAGTCAAATCGGATCATCAACTTTTATTCCCCTTTGCCTACTTCTTTGGGCGTGTTTGTTTGCATAAACACATAGGAATTGAAGACATAAGAATTAATGGTCAATTGATCTCCATCGAAGGATTATAAAAGAGGTGAGAAGTGAAGGATATAAGAGAACGAGGGAAAAGGCGCAAATGTAGATGATACCTTGATTTTTTTAGGTTTTGAATTACTAGAGTGATGACATATTACTCATTTTCCATCTTTCCTTTATTCAATTTTCATTTGAAGGGGAGATTACTTGATGATCCTTTTCTGAATATTCACTTTTGAACTTCATTTCCAGCCACTTACAAAAATACAATCTTCTATATACAATTACATGAAACAAACATGCTCATTTGGGATTCCTTGATATTCAACTTTCTTTTCAAGGGAAGGTTATTTGATGGTCCTTTCTTGAATATTCACATTTGAATCTTCGTTTTTAACCACTTACAGAAATAATTACATGATTAACATGCTCTTGTGAGGGATTCCTAGATATTTAAAATAAAGTCGGATAGTAAAAAGAATAGCAAAGATATATAAGATGAAACCACTTTTCTCTTATTTAATTTGCTAGTGACTACAGGAATGGTTGGGAAATCTTTTTCTATCAATAAAGGAAATTAGTAAGTTATGATGTGATTAGGTTGTTGATCATATTAATGAAATATTAAAGAGAATTAATTTTCTAATAAATGGAGATGAAGGGCACAAATCTACGCCCGAAAAAAAGAAAGAAAAAAAAAAAACTGCTAGGGTGGTGAAAGTGAAACTTTTATATATATTACATTATATACATACATCTTTTTAGGTCGATTGATTCAGTGCAAGGAATGTCCAGACTATTCAAACCTCTTTCCTATGTGCTCTTCTTTCCTCCATCACGTTAATATATTTCAATATTATATGCATAGCTTTTGTTCCTTTTTTCATATGTTTACTTAGCACGCACTGGAGTTCGAAATTATATATACACTTTTTTGTTCCATATGCCTTGTGAACACGTGCCTTAAAATTCTCTAAGCCCTAAGTTTGCAACATGAAAGTTCACTTCTTGTAATATAATATATACTTGTCCTTCTTCGACGAAATTTCGTACTTCCCATACATGGATTATATATATATATATATATATATATATCCTTTGCATAATATAATATAATAAAATATAGTAGATTGTATCAAAACAGGCTGGTGGTATACTTGTCCACCTGAATCTGTTGTTGAACCCCACTATAATACGGTTTCCTTTGATGAATATTGAAACCCAAAATCAGGGCTGCCTTATTTTTAAATACTGATTTTCACAATTAGCATATTTAACATAATTTTAGATGTAAATACATGTGTAAGTAAAATTCGATTTTTGAAAATTACCTTTAAAAGTTTTTTCATCATCATCAAGTCTAATCTTGACTATATTAGGGTCTGCTACATGAATTCTAATCAATGATATTAAGTACAGCTTTATATGAATTCTTTCAAAGTTATATAACAAATTTACCACAAAATAGCCATATAATATGTGTTTTATTCATATACCCTTATACTTCGTTTATAGAACGAATTCATTTAAAAATTCGAGTATTAATCCATATCTTTGATAAGATAAGGCACATGATACATGAATATTGTGAGAAACTTGTAAGTACATGTATATAATAAGCGTATATTATAACATGAAATGCACAACAATATGTGCTACCTCAAATATGCGGATTAGAAATGATATTGGATGCTGTAGGGGGCCTCCATTGGATTGATAATGTCCCATGATGGTTGTAGTTATTCGGTAGCCATCCTCCTAATTGATGGCTGATGGTTGTTTCCTTCTTTATTTTGTTTACTTCTTTAATATAACTTCTCTTTCTAACCCCAGATAAAAAAAATTGATAAGAGTTGTTGAATAATTTTACATTTGTGGGTGAAATTGCCACATCCATTTAAGTTGTATATATCATCTAGCAACCGATTGAATGGCCAGAGACTTGTAGTTTTTGGGCCTTGATTCATGGTTCCAGTAGAACTTAATTACTGATATAAATGGTGGGCCAGTGAGGATTAAACTACGGCCCGAGAATGTTAAATTTTAATTAAGTTTGACCCAACCCAATTAAGAATCGAAAAGGCCGGAGCCCAAGTCTTACCAACATTTATAATTATGTATGCAATTATAGATACCTAAAACTTGATTTACCTTACACAAATCCAGTGTAGGACTCTGCTGGAGTCGACTTGCACTTGGTCACTGACTCAGCTAGGGTCGATACAAGATTCCTACAACTTTCATAGGTCACATTAAATCTTAAAAAAGTTGGAGTCATATCTATATCTACATCTACCCCCTTGGACCCTTCACTCTTTACCTCCTTAATAATTGTTTGATAAAACATCCTCTAGCATGAACATTCTAGGAATTTAACACCAAGTAGGCAAGTGATGTCAAAAGGTCACATGAGGTGTTTCGCATTCATTTTTAGCATTGCTTTCTACATAATCTGATAACTAAGTTTAAATTTATGATGAAGCACAGAATATCTTATTTAATATTGGTAGGGGGTGTATCATGTATGGTCAGGTTAGGTATGAATATGTTGAGTTGAGATGAATGATCTGCAGGTTGAGTCCCAACCCATATCACATCCTAACCTAGACCTGACCGTTGTAGCCAGTTTAATATTGTTTTTTCTTTTGATATATTACATGTGGTCTATTACCTTTATGAATTAAAATATCGTGGACTCATGTAAAGCGATTCCACACTATGTAATATTGAAAAAAAAAATTCACACATCAAAGCAAAAATATCTGTCTAAATTGGTCAATATAGTACGGCAGAAGGGATTGTACAGGGGTTAGATGAATCATGCGGGTCAATCCCAAACTGACCCATTTAATGGTGTGAGTCAGATTTGAGCTTGGCGGGTCAGATCAGAGGTGTATTGGATTAGCAATTCAAGTTTTACCACCACTTAATAGTTTGCGCTTGTCCTGATCATAAGGTGTCCTGTTGACCTTGATGTAATTGGATTAATAGTATGGACCCTACCTGATGGATTAAGTACAAGGGCCAAGACCGCGTGGGCTAACCTGATCCAGTGACATCCTTAAAACTTGTGGTCCAGCTATCTACCATAAAATTAGAAAGCATCATTTTGTAATTTGAAACATGACTCATTCCTAAAAAAAAAGAAAGAACATGACTCATTCTCACACACGCATAGGGTTAAAATCTAAGAGGATCTCTTTTGTATGGAATATTGGGAAACTTACTTTTCTTAAAGCCCATGTTCCAAATTCAATCAAGATTGTAACCAATGAACATGGGCAGCTATGGTTGTGTTGCACAAGGGAGGTAGGGATTAAATAAGGTGAGAAACTACATGGAATTCAAAGGGCGCCTCACATCCATAAAGCCACCACTAATGCTCTCTTTGCTTAACTCACTTGTAGAGTTCCTCCCACTTTACTGTTTCTCCTTTGTACCAGCAGACAATAAATAAAGAAGACCTCAACCACTACCTTATAAAGTTTCTCCAATCAGTAACTTGCCCATTTGATGTGTTCTACAGTTGGACTGCATGTTCAATTCCCATGGAGACATAGTGCTGCTTTGCCAAGAAAATATCTCGTTCTATTATTCTCTATGGTATGTGGGCTGATTAGGGCTGTATACGGGTAGGGTTTGGGATAGGTCCGAGAACATGATATCCGATTACTTGTTGGCCTAGGATTTTGATTTACATGTCAATCCGGACTCCGGAGCAGTTATTAATTATATATATATATATATGAAAAATACTCCCATGAAAATTACTCAATTTTAGAAGCACCATTTGCATCTATTAAATTAAGTGGGCGGGGCGTGGACAAGTTCTCACCCTCCATTTTCCATTTGTAATGAATTGGAGGACACCCCCATTTGACATTTATCTGAACTATAGCTGTTAAAGATGTCCAGGCCTATGCTCATCAACCAGGCCCTTAATTCGTGATATAAAAACACAATTAGATTCTGATTAAGAGGTCATGTGGATCTGGAGAAAAGCAAGTGGAGAAAACCACCCACAACATAATGTGATTTTTCATTAAATCTTTCTTTCTTCTCTCTTGCTTCACTCTCTTGATCTCTTTGAGCTTCATAAAAGCCATTGAATTGAAAGACCCAATAGAGTTGGGCCCTAAAGGTTCATCCCTACCCATTTTTAATGCTTGTTTTTTTTTATTTGAAACTATTCCTTTCGGGTCTAAAGAGAAGTCGGGAAAAACCCTCGTAACCCTTAGGTGATAACACAAGTAGATTCCACATTCGGTTCCTCAAGAGGGGAAAAACGAGAATCGATATCAAAACCTCTATATCCGAAAAAAAAAAGAAATCATACCAACTTCTTGAAATTTTTCTGTTTCAAGTGATTGTTCAAATCTTAGAATCTTCCTGCTGGGTTAAATGATTTAATTTTCCCTCTCACAGATAAAAGGGTATCCTAAAAACAATAAAAAGAAAGGCATTGGCAAGAATAGTATTGCTTTCTTACGAGGGCTTTGGTTGAGATTGTCAGCCATCACTGTCATATATTATAACTGCCCTCTCACCTTGACAATGTCAAAGTTCCTTTGATACATGAGATGTACATGTGTATGGTCTCTTCTTTTCAATTGGTGCCACCTATACCTACTACTCTAATAATCATATAAGAGTTAGGCAAAGGCAAAATACCAAAAGCATGAAAAATACTACCTGTTCCATCAATAGCTCTTTTCTTCTTTCCGGCCATGAGGGAGCATCCATTTTTTTTGGTAATAGAATGGTAAATGTGAAAAAGTATCTCCATTTCTTCACTGTTTACTTTGATACCATTATACCAAGTTATCAGTGACTGTTTTTCGTACTAACTGCCAACTGATTATCCAGCGGTCAGTAGGTTGTTGGCCCACATCCCAAGAATCATACTGTACTGTCGGTAAAAACCTTGCTACAAAAGTTGCACTGTACATGTACCCTTAATCCAACATTCCTGATCAAACGGTAGGGTCCTCAAACAAGTATAGATCCAGGACCTAGAAAACCCCGAATTAAAGCTATGGAATCCCAAGGCCCATCTATTGAAATCCGAATGCTTAAAATAAATGTCCTCTATTTACATGGAATATCTTAAAATTTTACATCCATCTAAATTCACTCCACGATAAGATTAATTGTTTGATGAAAAATACGACAAGTTAATCCAACTGTGAAACGAACTTGGGTTAACCTAAAATACGAGGATACCACATTTAAATGGAGGACCTTTTGGACTGCTCAGAATTTGATAGGTGGGTCTCATTATAGAGTTCTACTATTTTTAAACTCAAGATCTCTCTAGGTTAAAGCCTCCTGAGGATCTGGAACCACAAGCTCTCGTCACATAAAAATGGTGATCCTCCGCCCGACCCATCACTAGCTTAAGATACATATTTGTGAAGCCTGATGTAGGCTGTACAATTTTTTTAAGAAACAAATTAATGGAAGTAGGGAGATAATTGTAGCAACTTTACCAATAATTGGGTGAATTCAGAAACCATGGGCATGAAGTGGAAGGAAAAAAACTAGAAAGTGCCCCAAACCTAGCTCATAACCAAACCAATTGAACCTCCCATTGCCTTTACAAAAAGGCTCCTCCGCCTTTAAGAAAGAAAAAAGTAGAGCATGTGATGATTCAGACCAACATATGGCCTCCTTTCCCCTCTATTTAAACCTGTCTAGTGCATTGCTCTATGTTCAGTCGGCTGTACATCTTCCTACTCTTCTCTCTATTCCTTCTGAAATCTTCATCCCAAAAAAATCCCTCCAAAAACAAACTCTCTTTCCCTTCCAAAACCATCCAAGCAACTCAAAACCCTTCTCCAAATATCCACCAAAGTGACCCACAAAACCTATCTCCATAACCCTCCAAAACCCCCCAAGTGACCCACAAAATTCATCTCCAAAACTTTTATTAGAACACCCACAACCCCAAATTCCATAGACCATGGATGTCGTTGCACTAGAAAAGCTTCAAGCCATGAAAAGGTACAACAGGAAGAACCACTTTATCCAAAGGCTATTCCAATTCTCCCTCACTGCTTTTGTGCTTGGTCTATGTGCATCCAAGGGACTGGCCTCTCTATGTTCATTCATGAAGCTCTTCTTCTTTGGGTCCCTTCCGAACATTGGGGCTTTTGTGGTCGGTCCCAAGTGCTTGTTTGTGTTAGGTAACATGATCGTGATCTACCTAGTTGGCGAGTCCAAGCTAGTAGGCTCATCCTCATCGGACTCTCCCACATCCGATGCGTATGATGAGTATGTGAAGCATTCCAGGAGCCTTATAATGGTCTCTACTAAGGAAAGGAAAGAGAAATCGGAGGTCTCTTTGATTACAGAAAACGTGGAGGTGATTACAGAAACTATAGTGGAAGATGAAGAGAAGAAAGGAAGAGAAGACAAGAACATGAAGAAAGGTGTGGTCGATTTGGATCGAGAAGAAGAGTTTGGATTGCCCGCTGATGAGTTGAATAAAAGGGTTGAGGATTTCATTGCAAGGGTGAACGAACAGAGGAAGCTTGAAGCCAAAATGATGGTTTCAGTGGCTGAGAGTAGAAGGAAATGAGAAATCCCATGATAGAACTAAGTAATAAAAACAAAGAGTACTTGTTCTAGGAGATGGAAAGTAGACCTTTTTATTGGTTTCGCTTCTTGTGTAGATCCATCTAACAGAAGTATTATTAAGAAGAGGGTTTTCTCTGCTCAGTGTATATGAGATTGTGTAGACATAGAGGAAGTTTTCTCTGTCTCTGTACATTTAGAGCTTTGAAGAAGAGAGAAGATTTCATCAGTCTTTCCTAGCCAACTTCCTTTGTTTTGCAACACAGATGCCATGCATTGGCTAGCTGTGTTTCTAGTACATGCACTTCTCAAATGAAAGCTTTCTCAGTTATTGATATATTAAGCAACTAGGCTGTAAAAAAAACAACCATAGTAGTGTGGTAACAATAATAATTTATTAATTGGGACTTGCCCATTAAAACAACTAATAATAGGAGAAGATAGCCAGGTACGGACCTTAGACACTAATTAAAAGTAAAACAGTAGAAAAAAGATACAATACATTATAAAATTACGGAAGATACAATGGTAAATGAAATTA
The DNA here is from genome assembly GCA_012931725.1 of Litsea cubeba. Classification (NCBI taxonomy): domain Eukaryota; kingdom Viridiplantae; phylum Streptophyta; class Magnoliopsida; order Laurales; family Lauraceae; genus Litsea; species Litsea cubeba. Next base: position 16,711,726 of record CM022946.1, read on the forward strand.
CGTGGAAAAGTAAAATTTAAAAGGCTCATACAAGAACAAGAGCTCGTGATAAAATAGAAGGTGCTCACTAGTGTAACTTTAAAATTAAAATTATGGGCTCAAATCATGTTATCCGTTGGTGATGGTATAAGATAAAAGTAAAAGAAATAAAAAAGAAGAAGAAGAAAAGGCTCGATCCTACTGGAAATTGAGGGCTCCACAAAAGACATGGGGCCCAGTTTCTTCAACTGAAGCCTTGGGATCAATTTCTCTCTTATGGGGCCCAGCACTGGACATCACTTTATGATGAAAGTGACATTTCCAATCACTGGGAGAAGAAATTGAAAAAGGGTGTGATTGGTCTCACACCACAATCAAGTTGGGTCTAATTCAGGAAAAGATTCAATTATGTTAATGACCGGTGTAAGTTCCTTGCACACGAAGAAAAGTTGGTAAAGTACTTTTCTAAGGGGGTAAAGAGAATCTGTTGCTCATATACAAAAAAAGTGCTGCGAAGGGAACTGTAACTTGATTCCCAAAAAAAAAAAAATTTGATTCACTTGAAGTCTTGAACAGATCATGACTATACATGTGGCAAGGGCACTCTAGATGGGTATGATCTCAGAGTCCACAGGAAGTGGGTCACAGAAATCTTAACTCCAGTTTAAGAAGGGATGTCAATAAAATATCCCCACTAGGGATTCTTTTCTATATATTTGATTAGGTGAAGGTCCGAATCAACAGATTCAGTCCAGTTTGTAATAAGTCTGGGCCAAACCCAAGTCCATACTTTTGTAACCTTGTACAGTTGTAAATATGGGTGCCCAATCGCCAGGATGGCCTAGGCCTAAAGAGGGCTGATTGGGCTCGTTAGCCCTCTTTGGGCCATCCTGGATATATATTTTTGGCCCATTTAATATTAGTACTGGGCTTGCATTAAGTGAAAGAAATCCCAAAGCCCAGCCTGGCGGTCAGCTCGGCCCGAATAACGAGTGTATGATTATGAGGATGATGATGTATAATAATGTTTTATAAATAATAAGGATCAGGCTCCTTTGCTTATTGTAAGCTAAAGCACATGTGGGGCTCACCTACAATCTCATCTCTGCCTATGACACCGGAGCCAATTTGATATTAATGAGGATTATATTCGGGATTAAACTTTAATCTATTTTATACCCTTGAAACCGGGTCGTCCATTTGAATCAATTTTGCTCATGTAAAATATTACATATGCCAGTAATTAACTTACATAATAACAGTCATGTACTCATGTGTGTGTGTTTTTTCACAGGTATTCGATGTCAATCTAATACCCTTTTGACTGTTTTGTCAAAACTCAATTCTGAGTTCTTATCTTTTGTCAAATGAATAGCTGCGGTTTTTAACGATTTGATCCGTATTCGAAGAATGTTTGTAAGTTGCAACTAAAACTCGACTCTCCTTTAGGTTCACTCTTCTCTCTGTCTGTCTGTCTATCTATCATGGGTTACACATTACATCATATATATAATGTTCTCTTTCTTATTTCCTAAGAAACCCTATCTTAGTCAATAAGAAAGTCCCGGTACAATTACCAAAATACCCATGTCCATGAACCCAATTGGTCTGGACCTACTAAGCCCAACAATCTCCCCCTCCAGACCATGGGGAAGACGTCTCTGAACCCCTTACGAGGAGTCCAGTCCTGCCAACTCTGAACACAGCTCCAGCTTTCCCTTAGACACGACCTTAGTCATCATGTCAGAGGGATTCTTGTCAGTGTGAATCTTTTCCAGCTTCATGAGATTCTTTTCGATGACCTCACGAATCCAATGATATCTCACATCAACGTGCTTTGTGCGGGCATGGTATGTAGCGTTCTTGCTAAGATCCATAGCACTCTGACTATCACAATAGACTACATACTCTCCTTGCTTCAAATCCAGTTCTTTAAAGAAACTCCTCAACCAAATCATCTCCTTCCCTACTTCATTAGCAGCTATGTATTCTGCTTCGGTTGTAGACAATGCTGTACACTTCTGCAACTTAGACTGCCAGGAAATAGCTCCCCTTGCAAAAGTAAATAAGTACCCAGAAGTAGACAACCGACGATCAAGATCGCCTGCAAAATCAGCATCTGTAAAGCCTTCAAGTACTGGTTTTAAGCCTCCGAAACACAAGCAAAAATCTGATGTACCTCTCAAATATCTGAAGATCCACTTCACTGCTTCCCAATGCTCTGTTCCAGGGTTAGAAAGAAATCTACTCACTACACCCACTGCATGAGCAATGTCTGGCCGTGTACACACCATGGCATACATAAGACTCCCAACTGCTGAGGAGTATGGAACAGACATCATCCGTTCCTTTTCTGCATCTGTAGTAGGACATGATCTTTTACTGAGCTTGAAGTGACTGGCTAAAGGCATGCTAACTGGCTTAGCATCTACCATGTTGAATCTCGCTAGCACCCGTTCAACATATTTCTCCTGTGACAACCACAGCTTCTTGGCATTCCTGTCACGACGTATTTGCATTCCCAGAATTTGTCGTGCGGGACCCAAGTCTTTCATGTCAAAAGTTTTTGACATATCCCTTTTCAATCTGCCAATCATGTCACTATCTTGTCCAACTATCAACATATCATCTACATATAAAAGAAGGATGATAAATTTGCCATTACCAAATTTACGAACATAAACGCAGTGATCTGCAGCTGTCCTCCGGTACCCATGACTCACCATGAATGAATCAAACTTCTTGTACCACTGTCTCGGCGCTTGTTTCAGCCCGTAGAGACTCTTTTTCAACCTGCAAACCAGCTGTTCTTTTCCTTCTACCTCAAACCCCTCCGGCTGAGTCATGTAGATCTCTTCTTTCAGATCACCGTGAAGAAAAACAGTCTTCACATCCATCTGTTCAAGTTCAAGGTCCATGCTGGCAACTAGACCCAAGATAACTCTGATAGAAGTCATCTTCACAACTGGAGAGAAGATTTCATCGAAGTCAAGACCCTTCGTCTGCGCAAAGCCTTTAACCACTAGCCGTGCTTTGTGCTTTATCAGTTTTCCACTGTCATCTCTCTTCACCTTGAACACCCATTTGTTCTTCAGAACCTTCTTGCCTTTTGGGAGTTCCACCAGCTCATAAGTATTGTTCTTTTTCAAAGAACTCATCTCATCCTGCATAGCCTTCATCCACTCATCTTTATCTTCATGAGTTTTTGCTTCTGGGTAGCTCTCTGGCTCCCCCTCATCAGTAAGCAAAATATAATCTGATGTAGGATATCTTGTTGATGGTTGACGCTCTCGAGTAGACCTCCTAGGAGGTTCCGTGGTTTCTGACTGAGGAGACTGCTCCCCCTGCTCAACACCCTGTTCATCTGGCAACCCCTGCGCCTCATCACGATCTAAATCGTGTTGTCCACCTTCTCCACCTGTAGTCTGCACTGGAGAAGGAGTCGGTGTGAGATCAACCACTCCATCAACAACTTCTTTAGACTTTTCAGTCTTTTCAATATCTCCAAAGAACTGATCTTCATGAAACACCACATCCCTACTTCTGATAATTCTTCTTTTCTCTGGGTTCCATAACCTGTAGCCAAACTCGGCTCCACCATAGCCAAGAAAAATGCAACATACTGCCTTATCATCTAGCTTTGAACGATGCTCCTTTGGTACATGTGAAAAAGCCTTGCACCCAAATACCTTCAAATGAGAATAAGAAACATTTTTACCTGTCCATACTCTCTCCGGAAGATCAAAATCCAAAGGAACTGAGGGAGACCTGTTAATCAGGTAAACGGCAGTCAGAATAGCTTCACCCCAAAATGGCTTGGGTAGCTGTGCCACTCTAATCATGCATCTCATCTTTTCAAGAATAGTACGGTTCATTCTTTCGGCTACACCATTATGCTGTGGAGTACCAGGAACTGTTCTTTCATGTCGAATACCATGCTTTGAGCAATAGCCTTTAAACTGGTTGGATGTGTACTCACCACCATTATCTGTGCGGAGACACTTCAAGAGCTTTCCTGTTTCTCTTTCAACCATGACATGAAACTGCTGAAATACTTGGAACACTTGATCCTTCGATTTCAACGCATAAACCCAGACTTTCCTGGATGCATCATCAATAAATGTGACAAAAAGCTTATTGCCACCCAATGACTCCACCTCCATGGGACCACAAACATCAGAGTATACCAAATCCAACACATTAGATTTTATAGTTGATGTTTTAGAAAAAGAAACCCTATGCTGTTTACCAAATAAACAATAATCACAAGGGTCAAGGGATGTACCTTTGGAGTAGTTAATCAGATCTTTCTTTGCCAATAACTGCAGTCCTTTCTCACTCATATGTCCAAGTCTCTTGTGCCACAGATTTGGAGAGGATCTGTCTTCAACAGTATTCAACACACCTTTGCAAAGCTTCACATGTGTTTTGTACAGCGTGTTACACGCCTTCCCTCTCGCAAAAATAAGAGACCCTTTAGTGAGTTTCCACCTGCCATTTCCGAAGTAACTTTCATAACCTGCACGGTCCAATGAAGTCCCGGAAATCAGATTTAACCGCAGATCAGGAATATGTCGCACATCTTTCAGCGTCATTGTGCAACCAATATCGGTTTGAATGCAGACATCACCGATCCCAACAATATTTGAATGACTTGTGTTGCCCATCTTCACAGTGCCAAAGTCCCCTGCTTTGTACGTCATGAACATCTCATTACAAGGAGTAGCATGGTAGGATGCTGCTGTGTCAACAACCCACTCAACCTGATTATCTGCAACACTCAAACACTCTTCAACTTCACTGGTAAGAATCACTACTTCATTATCCAAAGTAGCAGTAGTGTTCGTGTCATTCTTCTGCTCATTGTTGGTTTCTTTCTTTTCCTTCAAGGCAAAGCAATTCTTCCTAATGTGACCCTCCTTGCCACAATGAAAGCATTTTCCAGACTTTTTCTTAGTCTGTGATTCCTTGCCACCTCTGGACTTGCCACGACCTCCCTTTGGTCCCCTACTCTTACTCCTCCCTCTATTCTCAGTAACAAAGGCCTGTGCATTATCTGTCCCTGCAGTTTTCCTTCTTGTTTCTTCATTTAACAAGCTGCTAGTAACCTGACTCATTGATAACACACCATCTGGAGTAGAGTTGCTCACGGAAACAACCAATGTCTCCCATGTATCTGGTAAAGAACTTAGAAGAAATAAAGCTTGCATCTCATCATCAAGGACCATCTTCATTGTAGCCAGCTCATTCACAATGCATTGAAAATCATTTATGTGATCGTCAATTTTTCCACCCTCCTTGAATTTCATGTTTACAAGCTTTCTAATCAGAAAAGTTTTGTTTACGGCGGTTTTCTTCTCATATCTTTCTTCTAACTTCATCCAAAGGGTTCTCGCATTGGTTTCATTAGACACGTGATGAAATATGTTGTTATCCACCCACTGTCTGATGTGACCAATGGTCTTTCTATGCATCTTTTTCCAATCTGGATCAGACATATCTTTTGGTCGGGCACTATCCCCCTCAATGGGATCATAGAGGTCTTTGCAATAGAGTATATCCTCCATCTTAGGTTTCCAAATCAACCAATTGTATGGTTGAGTTTGATCATGGTAGTGTTCACAGTGTTGTTCTCCATCTTAATTGAATAATCAAGAAATATAAACAACTGTCACTAACCTCAATTTCTACACCAATCTGTAGATCTCGTCACCACGAGCACGCTGGAAGAAACGGATCTGAAATCCGACTCTGGATGGCTCCGATATCGCAAAAATAGTTTTCTGCACTCCGATTAGTCAAACTTTCTTATTGACCGTCAAACTGCCAATCTTCTTCCACAGTTACGTAGATCTGCTCGCAACGAGTCTGTAGGCGCAAACGGATCTCCGATCTGACACCGGATGATCAAGTTATTGACGAAACAATTTTCAACCGTCGATCTAGTCAAACCCCTGTTGACCGTAAAGTGCGCTGACGTGGCGCTGACGTCAGCTGAAACTGGAGTGGGCTTCCTGTTCACGGGTCAGGCGAAACTGACCCAGAACCTGACCTGACCTGGCCTGGTTCTATACTGGTCTTTAGACGACTGGGCTTGTGCAGACGGGTCAGGTCGACTTGACCCGAGCCCAACCCGACCTGTGCTGTTCTTCTTCTCCAAACAGAACCAAACAGAACCTGTTCTGTTTTTGTAAAACGAAGACGATGGAGACTGTGCTGCTCCGGCGATGGTGCGTCGGCAACGGCACGGCAGCAGACTCCGGCAACGGGACGGAAGCAGCGGCGGACCGGCGATGGTGCAGTGGACGGCGGGCGGGCGACGCACGGATTGCATCCGTGCGGTCGTGGGTTCGATTCCCCACAGCAGCAACAGGATGGCCCCTTCTTATCCGGCCAGAACGAAGAAGCAGAAGGATGGCGTTCCTTCTTCTCCGGCCAGATGCGCGGACTCCGATCACAGGCGATCGTGTGGCCCAGTGATGATAAAACAAAATCCACCAAAAAACCCAATCTCTGATCGTCGAACCTTCCTGTTTCCAATTAGAAACCTCGATCCTTGTGATCCGTGTGGCCCAACAAAGATCGAAAACGATCTCTTTTTTCCTGCGACGAAGAACCACGCGCAGAAGATCCGGATACCCTTGATCCGATCCGTCGATCGCAACGCGGCACAAACCAACCCTAGTAAACCCTAGGCTCTGATACCACTTGTTGTGCGCGTGTATGCGGAAACGTGAATCAGCGATCGAACGAACAAATTAAGCCACACAAGACAAACAATCACACACAAGAGAATTACGTGGTTCGGCAATCTTGCCTACGTCCACGGGAAAGAAAACTCGACTCTCCTTTAGGTTCACTCTTCTCTCTGTCTGTCTGTCTATCTATCATGGGTTACACATTACATCATATATATAATGTTCTCTTTCTTATTCCCTAAGAAACCCTATCTTAGTCAATAAGAAAGTCCCGGTACAATTACCAAAATACCCATGTCCATGAACCCAATTGGTCTGGACCTACTAAGCCCAACAGTTGCAACTGACTTGTCTAATGCAGAAGATGCCCACTGTCTTCGTATATGATGAATTGATGATAATAATTTGCTTACAAGTGATAATCCAATTCACAATCGTTGATCATATATGAAAGGAGTCCATAGAAACATGAAGATACTATTTCATCCAATCCACAATCGTTAACTGGGTAAAATCTCTTTCTTGATTTTTTTTCATTTCAATAAAGGAATTGAGAGGGTGCATTAGGTAGCATAAGATTTTTCAATAAAGCAATAGATAAGTTCTTAGGAGCATCTTTTCTCTTAAGTAGCCTTTAAATATATATGTCCAGACACGAGCGGACCTACGTGTTCCAACGCGGTTGTTGTTTTGAAAAATTCCTTAAATAATGCAGTATATTTTTATTAATTAATTTAACTTCTTAATTTGGCCTTGCCTGCACCACCCAAATTAAAATCCTGAATCCACCTTGTAATCTTTCGAATTCATAAAAATTGATAGATGGTAAGTTTGGATTGGACGAAACATCTCGCTCTTTCGTATAAACGGTTTATCCAGATTCCTTTAAATATACCTTCTAAGTGGCTGAAGAAGTCAACCTACTTTCTTCTACTAGAAGAAGAACCCACTTGCTATGTAGGTAAAAGATTTCCCTCATAATTTGATTTGAGTGAAGAATTTATAGGAAGGTCTCTCATGCATTACAATTTACATCAATAGTAGAAGCCGCCGCCTCACTAACAAAATCCATTATCGCCATCCGGTTTTCTTTGTACTCATCAGTCATCACCATATATACCACCTTACACCAAAGCAACCCATGTGCCAAATACCCTGCATCTCTGCATCTCTCCATGGCTTCATCTACCCACCTTCCCCGTATTCTCCAAACCGACACTATACGTCTCATCAATGCGTTGTCATCTTCATTCAAAATGGTGATCCAATGCATTTGAATTTCTGTTTTTCTTCTAGAGTTATAATATGTTTGGTGATACTTGACGTGCAACGACTTAGATCTATGGATAGTGGGCCCAGCCCGTCATAGGAATTGAAGCAAATTATCAATGTAATCCCAGCACTTTCTCACATTTTCATTGACACAGCTGAGTAGAAGCAACCTACCTACTTAGAGATTGATCCATCGGCGATTGTGTGAAATAAGTGCCAAATCCCACACTGAGTGTGGCTCATCCAAGATCCTCCTCCTATCTAACAAAAAACTAGAAGACCCTTTGTTAGGTCAAAAAGTAGCAGTAGACTTGTGATGTCAATCACATCCTGTCAGGACTCAAGAGAATAATGAGTAGGAAGGAATTCGTTGAGGAGACAAATCACTCTCAAGAAAACATTAAGAAGAAAGAAACTGTTGCTGGCTGCTGACAGAGGCCAAAAACGTGTAAGTGGCAGAATGCACTCTCGCTATAGCGAGAGTACACCTCGCTATAGCGAGGGTAGCGCTGGAAGCCCAGTTGGATCCGGACTCTTTGAGAAAGTTTGAGAAAACTCTCTTTTCTAAGTGGATAATTACAAGGAGTCTTAAGCACAAATTTTGGGCTATATATTGGGTGTTTCTCACAACCCAAAGGCAAGAGAAAAAAGACACAGATCATCTCTCAAGTTCTGAATTAGAGATTTAATTGAGAGAAATTAATTTTCTCTAGAGATTTTTGAAGAGTTGTGCTGCCAAGTACTCTAGAGAACAAGTTTCTTCTGCATCCCTTGTAGAAGATCATCTTCTTGCGTAGAAGATTTGAGGAGTCAAGCGTTGGATCTGTTGCAATCAACGGTGTGATGTCGTTGAAGCGTGATGCGACACAAGGTAACTTCAGTCTTTAGATAGGGGATATTTAGGGAAGAAATCTGGGTTTCTTGTAATTGCGAGATTCATAGTTTGATTAGATCCAGTACGGATCGGTGGTTTTTTACCCGGTTTGGGTTTTCTACCTTAAATTTGGTGTCCTTGTGGTGTGTGCTTGTGATTTTATTTCCGCTGCGTAGTTTATTATTTTTGCACACTAGTGGGTTGATTTATTGAGTGGACCAATCTAGAGATCTCGAACCTTAAAACCGTTCAATTGGTATCAGAGCAGGTTACACTAATTTGCTGTGTTTGATCTAAAGAGATTTCTAGAATGGTGTTCAATCGAGAAGGGACATCAACTTCTAAGCCCCCTTTGCTAGATGGTTCTAATTATGCATATTGGAAGCAAAGGATGATTGGGTTTCTTAAGTCCATTGATGATGATGTTTGGGATATTGTTGAGGAGGGCTACTCCAAACCAACAATTGTGGTTAGTGGACAAACTGTTCCTAAACCTAAAGCTGAATGGACTAAGGATGAGAAGCATGCCTCCAATTGTAATAACAAGGCAGTGAATAGTATACACAATGGAGTGTCTGCTGAAGAGTTCCGTAGGATTTCCACTTGCAAAACCGCAAAAGAAGCATGGGAAGTCTTGCAGACTGTGTATGAGGGTACAGACACGGTGAAGCAATCTAAATTGCAAAGGCTGACTAAAGAATTCAAAACCATCGTGATGGAAGAAGATGAGACATTTGATGAATTTTATGCAAAGCTGAATGATATTGTCAATTCTGTTTTCAATCTGGGTGAGGAAATTCAAGAAAACAAGATTGTCAAGAAAATTCTGCGGTCTCTACCTTCGAGGTTCGATTCTAAAGTTGATGCTATTGAAGAAAACAAGAATCTTGATACCCTCAAGGTCAACCAGTTGGTTGGAAATCTTCAAACCTTTGAAGCAAACCGTTTGGATAAAGGAAAATCAAAAGAGAAAGGTATTGCTTTGAAAGCCCACTTAGAATCAAGAAAGAAGCCTGAAAAGAAAATTGCATCTGATTCTGAATCTGAGGCTGAAGATGATTTGACTGAAATGTTCAATTGCTTCAAGGACTACATGAAGTCAAAACAAGTCCAGTGGAAGAGTTCTAATTTTGCGAAAAAAAATTCTGCAAAAGGAACTAAGTGTTTTGAGTGCCACGGCTAGGGTCACTATGCTAGTGAGTGTGCCAACAAGAAAAATGGTGCATTGAAAAAGGCTCTCAATACATCTTGGGAGGAACAGTCATCAGAAGAAGAACAAGATCCTTCAATTGAAACTTCTGAAACTGTGAATGTCAAGTTTGTTGCTTTCATGGCTAATTCTCTATCTGACAATGACACTGATGAAGATCATGCTGATGAGATGTCAGATCAAGAGAAAGATTATGAAGCTTTGTATCATAAAACATATGCTGATTGTGTTAAGATGTCCAAGTATGGCTACAAGGTCTCCATCAAATTTAAAGCTGCTCAAGAAGAAAATTCTGCATTGAAAATTGAATTAGAGCAAGTACTTGAAAAGATTCATCTCTTGAAAAGTAAGAAAAACTGCACGGCTGAAACTTTGACCACTGAGAGTCAAAAACTTGAAAAGGCTAAACAAGAGATAGTGAATCTGAAGGAAGAGATAGTGGTTGTTAAATATGAAAAAGAAGATTTGCAAGGAAGACTGAAGATCACTCTGTCTGAGTTAGAAATCAAACAAGCTTCACTAAACAAGATGAACACTGGTTCGAAGAATCTTACAAATATCTTGTGTAGTCAGAAGTCTAAGTTTGACAGAAGCGGTCTCGGTTATGATCATGGTGCATCCACTTCAAAAGCTAAAGGTAAAACAATTTTTGTTTCAAGTGTTGCACATGCTACTCCAGATACTGCACTTTTACATAATGTGTCGAGTAGTTTCAAGAAACAGAATGTGTCACGCGCTGCATGCACATCCACTTGTCACCATTGTGGAAAGAAAGGACACATTCGTCCCCATTGCAAGAAGCTGCAAAGTTTACCAAAGACTAAGCAATGGCGGAATAATTTTTCTCCACCCAAGACAACTCAAATTTGGGTTAGAAAATCTGATTTGCCTAAGGAGTTTGCTCACACTATGCTAAAAGTTCAAACTACAAAAGTGTGGGTGGCTAATCATAAAAAGCCCTGATCAAGGAGGTCAAGTCCCCATCCCCAGTGCTGATACGAAGATCATATTGTGGGAGAGTCAAAATCGAGGGGGAGCTACTGCATCCAGATTGACGGAAGCTGCATGATTATTTTTGTTTGTCAATTATGGACAAATTCAGGGGGAGAAGAATGAAGCCCATAAGAGTTCTACAAGTCAAGGCAATTCAAGATCTACAGTGCTGATTTTTTTGTTTTAAAAATACATTGTATTTTGGGTTTTCTTTTGGGTAGATCTTATTGTATTATTCTAGGAGATTTGTCCACGAATTGCCAAAAGGGGGAGATTGTTACGTCAAAACGTAGCAGAAGACTTGTGATGTCAATCACATCCTGTCAGGACTCAAGAGAATAATGAGTAGGAAGGAATTCGTTGAGGAGACAAATCACTCTCAAGAAAACATTAAGAAGAAAGAAACTGTTGCTGGCTGCTGACAGAGGCCAAAAACGTGTAAGTGGCAGAATGCACTCTCGCTATAGCGAGAGTACACCTCGCTATAGCGAGGGTAGCGCTGGAAGCCCAGTTGGATCCGGACTCTTTGAGAAAGTTTGAGAAAACTCTCTTTTCTAAGTGGATAATTACAAGGAGTCTTAAGCACGAATTTTGGGCTATATATTGGGTGTTTCTCACAACCCAAAGGCAAGAGAAAAGACACAGATCATCTCTCAAGTTCTGAATTAGAGATTTAATTGAGAGAAATTAATTTTCTCTAGAGATTTTTGAAGAGTTGTGCTGCCAAGTACTCTAGAGAACAAGTTTCTTCTGCATCCCTTGTAGAAGATCATCTTCTTGCGTAGAAGATTTGAGGAGTCAAGCGTTGGATCTGTTTGCAATCAACGGTGTGATGTCGTTGAAGCGTGATGCGACACAAGGTAACTTCAGTCTTTAGATAGGGGATATCTAGGGAAGAAATCTGGGTTTCTTGTAATTGCGAGATTCATAGTTTTATTAGATCCAGTACGGATCGGTGGTTTTTTACCCGGTTTGGGTTTTCCACCTTAAATTTGGTGTCCTTGTGGTGTGTGCTTGTGATTTTATTTCCGCTGCGTAGTTTATTATTTTTGCACACTAGTGGGTTGATTTATTGAGTGGACCAATCTAGAGATCTCGAACCTTAAAACCGTTCACCCTCCTTGTTGGCGTCTATAACATGGGACCCACGTGTGATTACAGGTGGGTGAGCTCTATCAAAGTTAGATATACGCGTTTGGCTTTTTTCTTCCATATCTCCTTCATCCTCTCTTTGATCTCTAAGTCAATCTATTCCTTAACAAGTGATGAGGATAGAATTAAGTCGCTCATCCTCATCCAAATTATATATATTAAAGCAAAGGGGGAGGTGGGCTGTGGGGGGTGCCACCTCGCCCCGTAAACTTCTCTCCTTCCAGAGAAATGCCAAGGAAAACATGAGATTATTTGCCTTAACCGACGGTGAGATGATGAGACTTTGCTGATTTGATGAATGGTCAGGGTCAGATCTCCCTTCATTAAGAGATAAGATCATCCAAGAGATAAGATCCATCCACGATTTATCTCCTAAAAATTCTCTCATTTGCATTACCAAATAAACTGGAAACTGCTCACGCCCAGTCCACCATCTCCGTCTCCCTCATCTAATTCCTCCATCATCTCACGCCATCTGAGATGATGAGACTTTGCTGATTTGATGAAGAGTCAGGGTCAGATCTCCCTTCATTAAGAGATAAGATCCATCCAAGAGATAAGATCCATCCACGATTTATCTCCTAAAAATTCTCTCATTTGCATTACCAAATAAACTGGAAACTGCTCACGCCCAGTCCACCATCTCCGTCTCCCTCATCTAATTCCTCCATCATCTCACGCCATCTTCTTCCAAAAACCATCAAATCCCTCACACACACAAACCATTACTGTCATTCATCATAAGACCAAGGAGAACGCAGAGTAGAGGATCAACGCAGAGCACCATTCACGCAAGGAGAACGATCCAGGCAGCGAAGAGGCTTCTTCCACGCAGGAGACGAACTTCATCTAAGGTAAGGGTGCCTCCCTGTCCTTTCCCTTTTCCCTGCACTGTCACCTGCATAACCATCTACACAAAGCCTCTGCACTTCTTCCCTTTACCCTGCACTGTCACCTGCATAACCATCTACACACAGCCTCTGTACTTCTTCTTCTTTTACTTCCTTCTCTTTCTTCTTCACCACTTCAAGATCCCCACACCTATCCAAACAGTACTTATTCAAAATCCATTTCAGATCCGGATTTGGGTTCTTACCCAAAACCCAGAAAGTCGTTTTTTCAGCCTAAAAATCTGAGCAAAATCAAATCTTTCTGAAAAATCAACAGATTGAAAACGAAATCAAAGATTCAAAACCCAGATATGGATCTTACTCAACTGCAACCTCCAACAAAAATCCTAGAAATGACGATGAGGAGATAAAGCTAAGATCTTTGAAATGAGAAAAATGATTCTTTTTTCCAGATGGAAGCCAAGAGTTATGGCTTCTCTTCCTCTTCCGCTTCTTCCTTTGCTTGGAAATGGAAAGCTTTCTTCATAAGACAAGAACATAAAGAAATGAAAAGAGATATCCGTTTTTCCTTCTTTATTTCCCCACCAGCGGCATGTGTTTTTTTTTTTTTATTCAGGTCCTTTTATTCTCCAACCGAGAACTGCCGGTTGAGTGGTACACGTGGCGGTGGGTACGATTTCATGTGCTCCTGCTTTTTGGAATTTCAAATCAGAAAGGTAGAAATCTATGTGCGTTGGCGAAACCCGCACCGTCCACTGTTACGCCATATCATACCAGAAACGCCCATTTATTTCATTCATTCCCTTTTTTTTTTTTCAGTCTCTTCAAGAGCAAGTAATGTTTGCTGTGTCCTTAACTCCCATTCCTCTTTTCGGTGCTCTTCCGAAAATACCCTTGTTTGATCAAGTCTAATTAAAAACCTTGGCCTTTTGTTTAAGCCCACTTATAACTTAAATATGCAGGGGAGATCAATATTGACTTAAGAATAGTATTCCTCAAAAAACTTAAAGCGGTTTGTTATTTACGAACTAATAATTCTTAGTTTGAATCCTCCATCTTCACATTGGGGCCTATTTATTCCCAATTTAAACCGTTTAAATTGAACCCCCTCCCTTTATACCATCAATTGGAGTCAATCCCAGCTTCAAAATGACTCATGCCAAGTATTGATCACAAGCAATTGGATTAGCCGTTGGCACCACTGAAAACGGCAAAAGTCAATAATCAAATGGCTTGGGATTGTCCGATCACGGGCCATACACACATGAGTACATGACCCTCCTGGCTCCTGCTCATGTTGGTTGTTGGTATTTGAGTATCCCCTGACTGCCTCTTTAATGAGGTCAAGGGCATATTGGGCAAGTGGGGTTGTTCTAAATCCCAAAAGAGCCCAAGATATTATACCAGTTGACTCCTACAAGTGTCACATGAGTCACTCCACATAACTGCAAACCTCATTCCCAACAAAACCCATTCCCATAATATATATGAAAAATAAAAATAAATAAAAACAGATCTTCTAAATCCCAAAAGAGCCCAAGATATTATACAAGTTGTCACTCTAACTCCTACAAGTGTCACATGAGTCACTCCACATAACTGCAAACCCCATTCCCAACAAAACCCATTCTCAGAATCTATATGAAAAATAAAAATAAATAAATAACAGATCTTCTAAATTCCAAAAGAGCCCAAGATATTATACAAGTTGTCACTCAGGAGCACTGCAAACCTCTAGCCCACTTCCATATGGAAACCATGATCCGCACACTTTTTTTTTTTTTTTTTTCAAGATTTTATGTGGCTGTTGTAAATGCTTTTTAAAAGACCTCTATCATACTTACTGTGTGTATTAAATAATATATATTTTACTATAGGTGCCTTTGTTGCTAAACGATTGTTATTCACAAATTAGGAATGCTCAAGAATTCTCTTAATCATTGAAGTGGGAACAAAATCAGGTGCTTTGAAGATTAATTATTTCTCAAATCAGGTAAGCTTTATAATTATATGTATTTATTCTTTTTTACCTACACAATTGTTAAATGTATATCATATAAAGTGCATTTATAATAGTTGTCCAATTCTTGTATCTTTTATGGCAGTTACATATTTTATATAGTTTCCTTTGCTGATCGAAATATATATACTTTTCATTTACATCAAGCAAGTATGGTACTTCAAAAGGACGTAAATATATGCAAAATTGCGAGATTACAACGCAAACTATCCTTACAACTAAAGCGTTTAAATCGATATGATGGTATGAGCACGTCCTATATACTTAACATTTTTATATTATATATTTTAACTCTTATATACATATCAAATATATTAATTTATTTTCTCATCTAGGCATTAAACATTATTCAAAATTAGCTCGACAGAGAAGAATATTATCAATAAGACATCGTCGTTTAATGAAGACTCCTTCTTTAGCAACGACAACGACCAATTCAGGTTCTCCATCTTTGTCCGCGATTGTAGGCTCCATAGAAAATCCAACAGGTAATAATAATGAATGGTCTACTCATGAAATTATAATAAACATATTAGAAATAACGTGTTTTACGCTTACAATAATTCTCAATTTAAAAAGGTCAAGAACAAGGAGCATCGGATACAAGGGGATACTATACTGATGGTGCAATTCAACAAAATCAATCTTCAGTTCATAGTCAACGTGATATTTGCAAGATTGCTAGAAGACAAAGATTAATGAAGCTTCGAGATTTACGTGCATCAAGATATCAGTCCCCAACTCAAAGAAGTATGTAAAGTACTTCCGTGTTAGTGAAGTCATTCCTTTTTTCTATATATAACGTCATCGTCCAATTAATTATTTCAATTCTTTTGACTTAGGTCGCACTAACGGTAGAAGAGACTTTGGGTTTCCAAGTCAAACTTGTAGTAAGTGTGGAGCAATAATGTGGGAACAAGAGGGGAATAAAAGAAGGGCAACTGATCCAGATTATATATTCAACAAATGTTGTCGAGATGGAAAAATTGTTTTACCTATGTTGCAGCATCCTCCATTGTACTTGAGATCACTCATGGAAGATTTCAGAAGTAGAACTGCCTCCAAATTTAAAAAATCAATAAGAGCATATAATAATGCATTCTCATTCACTTCGTTGGGAGCAAAAATTGATAACAGCATTTTAAGTGGAGGCGGTCCTTTTGCATTTCGTATACATGGTCAGACACATCATAGAATTGGATCTCTGTTACCATTAAATGGTGAGCAGCCAAAGTTTGCCCAACTCTATATACATGACACATCTCATGAGCTTAGAAACAGAAGAGTAGCCTTGGCAGATGGTACATGTGGAATCAATTTGGATGAGTCTATTATAGAAGGGCTAAAAGCAGTTCTAGATGAAGTAAATCCATATGTGCAAAAATTCAGATCATTGAAGGATAAATTTCAAGGGGATCTTCCACGAAATATATCAATGAGAATACTTTCTGATAGATCTAAAGATGCAAGACGATATAATCGTCCATCAGTGGAAGAGGTAGCTGCATTAATATTTGATGAAGAATCTACAAGCCATTCCAATAGAGATATCATCTTAGAGAGCGTCTCAGGGCTTTTGCAAAGAATAAGTGAACTTCATCCAAGTTATATGCCACTACAATACCCATTGCTTTTTCCTTACAGAGAGGATGGGTGGCATACAAATATATCTTATTCAATGTCATCATTATCATCAAAGTCTAAAGTTTCAATGAGAGAATACTACTGTTACAGACTGCAACAAAGACAAGAGGAAGGAAAGACACTCTTATTATCTGGAAAACTCCTCCATCAGTTTATTGTTGATGCATTTGCATGTATTGAACAGAACAGAGCTTCCTATATAAGAGCCAATCATGGTACATTTAGACTTGATTTTTACAAAGGTATTCAAGATGCAATTGTTCAAGGAGACAGTACAGCATCAGCAATTGGTCGACGGTACATACTACCTTCTTCATTCACTGGCAGTCCACGTTACATGATCCAACAATATCAAGATGCAATGGCTATTTGTCGATGGGCAGGGTGTCCCGATATATTCTTAACATTTACAAGTAACCCAAAATGGATAGAGATCCAACATTTTATAGACTTAATTCCAGGACAAAGAATTGAAGATCGTCCTGATATTATTGCAAGGGTATTTCATATAAAGCTCAATGAATTGATGGAAGAGATCAAAAAAGGAAAGGTTTTTGGCAAAGTTATCGCAGGTAAAACTTTATTCACTTTTATCATGATTCAGTTTCCATATACATTGTTTACAATTTTTTTATAGATAGAATAATTTTATTTTTTACAGATATATATGCTATCGAATTTCAAAAGAGAGGGCTACCACATGCACATGTATTAATAACGTTGGATCAAAATCACAAGATATTGAGCACTGAAGACATAGATAATGTTGTTTCCGCAGAAATACCTGATATAAATGAAGAAGCGGAGTTATATGACACAATTAAGAGGTGCATGATCCATGGTCCATGTGGACCTCTAAATCCAAAATGTGTGTGTATGCAGGATGGAAAATGCAGCAAAAAATACCCCAAGCGTTTCAATGAGCGTACATCACTTGATAATCATGGTTATCCAACTTACAGGAGAAGAGATGATGGAAGAACTATTAAGATAGGTGGTGTTATGCTAGACAATAGATGGGTCGTCCCATATAACCCATATCTATCAAGAAAATATAATGCACACATAAATGTTGAAGTTTGTAGCCAGATACGAGTGATAAAGTATTTGTATAAATATATACACAAAGGATCGGATCGAGCAACTATCATTATTGAAGAAAGTGGTCAATCAAGAGATGCATCTGGTACATTGAGATATAAAGAAATTGATGAAATAAAACAGTACTTTGATTGTCGTTATCTTTCGGCGCCAGAATCGTGCTGGAGAATATTTGAATTCAGAATGCACCATAGAAACCCTACTGTTGAACGCCTGCAATACCATCTCGAAAATCAACAAGTTGTTGTTTTCAGCGATCACGACAATTTATCGTCTGTTTTAAATAGACCAGGAGTGAATAAAACAATGTTCACGGAGTGGTTTACAACAAATCGCCAAGATCCTGAAGCCAGAAGTCTTAGATATGTGGACTTTCCTATGAATTACACTTGGAAAAGTAATGAAAAGCTATGGTCAAAAAGAAAGTGTCGGAAATGCATTGGGAGATTGTATTATGCTCCACCTAATACAGGTGAAAGGTACTATTTGAGAATGCTCCTACATATTATACGTGGCGCTCAAAGCTATAAAGATCTAAGGACAGTCAACGGTACCGTGCATGATTCATTTAAACTGGCATGTTCAGAACTTGGATTGCTTGATGATGATAATGAGTGGGACAATGCGATTTCTGAAGCATCAACTTGGGCTACAGGACATCAATTAAGGAACATGTTTGCAGAAATACTAATGTTCTGTGAGGTTACAAATCCATTACAATTATGGGAGAAGAATTGTGAATCACTTTCTGAAGATATAGCTATGAGACTAGAGAGACAAGGCTGCACAATAAATTCAGAATTTTCTATATTTGAAATTCATAATCATGCACTTATTGAAATCGAAACCATCTTAAATAAGAATGGAAGATCATTGAAGGAATTCACAAATATGCCATTGCCTCGCTATGAAGACGCTGATTACATCTCAAATAGGCTACTCCATGAAGAAATGTCCTACAATACTGAAGATCTTATCTCTGAGTTTGATATCTTATATACCAAACTAAATCAAGGACAATCCAGGGTATTTCACAATATCATGACATCATGTCAAGATAGAAAAGGTGAAATCTTCTTTGTCAATGGCAGCGGTGGAACAGGTAAGACATACTTGTGGAAAACAATTATTACAAAGCTTAGAAGTGATGGCAAAATAGTCTTGGCTGTTGCATCATCAGGAATAGCATCTTTGTTGTTGCCAGGAGGTCGCACTGCACACTCACGCTTCAAAATCCCACTGCAACCTCATGAGACTTCATGTTGCTCCATAAGTAAAAAATCAAATTTGGCTGATCTTATTCGAAATACAACTTTGATTATATGGGACGAAGCACCAATGATGCATAAGCATGCCTTTGATGCTGTTGATAGAACTCTACGTGACATACTCAATGTGTCTAACCCTACTGCAGGCTCTAAATTATTTGGAGGAATAACTGTTGCATTCGGTGGAGATTTTAGACAAATTCTACCTGTAATTAGAAAAGGAAGTAGAGAGGATATAGTTTCTTCTTCAATTACAAAATCTTTGATATGGAAGCATTGTAAGGTTCTAAACCTAACCGAAAATATGCGTCTCCAAAATTTAAATACCGATGATGATATGGCACAGTTTGCAAGATGGGTATTAAGTATTGGAGATGGAGAATGCAACTCTACCAGTGATGATGATGACAACTTGGTTGAGATACCATCTGATTTAAGAATTGATACATACAATGATGAGATTCTGCCACTGATAAATTTTGTTTATGAGAACATATATAAGAATTATAAAGATCCATCTTATCTGAGGGATAGAGCCATCTTAACACCACTGAATGATTATGTTGACAAGATTAATGGTGTTGTTCTCTCAATGATTCCTACACAAGGGCGAACATATTTAAGCGCCGATACAATGGTGGAGTCTGATAGCAATGAAAGTAATCAAGGAATCTTGTACACTACAGAATTCCTTAATACATTAAATGTTAGTGGATTGCCAAATCACCGTCTGGACCTCAAGATTGGAACTCCAATAATGCTGATTCGCAATCTAAATCAGTCTATTGGGTTATGCAATGGAACGAGGCTTATTATCAAGGAATTGAGACACAAGGTAATAGATGCAGAGATAATTACAGGAACAAATACAGGAGAACGTGTCTTCATACCACGCATTATAATGTCAACGGTTGATACAGAATGGCCATTTATACTAAAGAGAAGGCAATTTCCAATAAAAGTTGCATTTGCTATGACTATTAATAAAAGTCAAGGTCAAACGCTACAAAAAATAGGCCTCTATCTCCCTAAACCAGTATTCTCTCATGGCCAACTGTATGTAGCTATTTCCAGAGT
Organism: Litsea cubeba; assembly: GCA_012931725.1. NCBI lineage: Eukaryota > Viridiplantae > Streptophyta > Magnoliopsida > Laurales > Lauraceae > Litsea > Litsea cubeba. Next base: position 16,731,865 of record CM022946.1, read on the forward strand.
CACAAGAAAATCTGGACTGAAAATATTACTGAAGAAAAATGATGGCATCCCTTTTGGCTATACAAGAAATGTTGTATACAATGAAGTGTTGAATGAAGTAAAAAGGCATTCCACAAACTAATAATAAAGGTAATTTCTTTACATTTAGACCCTATAAAATATGTCATCATAATTCATATAATGCTTCTCATTATAAATGGATCATAATACTTTGTTCCTATTATTACAGGATCTCAAAATCATTCAATCATAAATGTCGTCCAAGAGATATCATCGCCTAGAAGAACTCCACTGTTTTTGTGATAGATGGCATATCAAAGTAAGGCTTAGCAGAGTCCTTGAAGATAGAGAGTATCATACAAGAAAGGGATCAGGAAGAATAAATAAACTTATTCTTATTGATGAAAAGGTAAAAAGTATTCTGCATAAATTTGTTATTATGATAAATATTTAATATAAAAACTAATTTAATTTATGTTTTCTATTTTAAAATTACAGGGCGATCAAATTCTTCTGACATTATTTAATGATGAGATCCCAAAATTTGGTAACAACTTATCTGAGGGTAGCTGTTACACCATAAGAAATATTCGGGTTAAGCCAGCTCCAGATACATACAATGTTGCCAAGCATGATTATCAGCTTTCATTGGCAAGAGATTCCTCAATCGTACAAATAACTGATGCATGTCATGAAATTCCATTCATCAAGTATTACTTTGTTCCAATTGATACACTTCCATCTCTCCTAAACAAAGTCAAATTTCTTCCAGGTATTAACTTCAATTTTTTACTTTAAGTATAATATTTGATTATTTAAATTATTATTCATTGCATTATTTCTCATTATATAGATATCATCGGAATTATAGAAGATGTAACGGGCATATCTTATATAAGAAAACAAGATGGAACGGAACTAGCAAAACTAGATGTTACATTATATGATGAAAGGTATTTTTATTTACAACCTAAAAGTTTATTTAGAAACAACTATTTGATGAATATACTAATTTCTCATTTTCTCCTGTATTCTTGTAGTTTGAAAAAATTGAATCTAACGTTATGGGGATATTTGGCATCATACCACTTTTCTTCTTTAACATCAAATGTTGGAAGAGTCCTCTTGACAACATCAATCGTAGTTAAGGAATACAATGGTAATTAATTAAACTTTATTCTATTTATTCAAACATATAGTTTAACGCTAATGTTAAAAGTAAGTGCAGGAAATATTTATCTAAGCACATCATTCGCTACCAGGATAATGATCAACCCAAATATTCCAGAGGCAAATTCTTTATTAAAGTGGTAATATTTTCATCTTTTCAAATTTAATAAATTAAATAATAATATACATCATTCTAATGTGTTTGAATTTTTAAATATAGGAATGAAGGCCACAGTGGTGATTCATTGAATAACAGAATTTTATTGGAAGAATTAGTTTCAATGGTGGAGAATGGAGTAACTGAAGTAAGTTACTTATCATTCACATCTTTTTTACTATTATTATTTGCATTTTGCATTTATATTTGTTTTTTTATAAAATATATTAATAAATTTTATACTGTCTATTTATAGATGAAATATGTTACAATCAAAGCTACCGTCGCAATGTTGCACATGGATAGACCATTATCGTTCGTATCTTGTAGTAGGTGTGATAAAAAAATCGATCGACGTGTAAATAATGGTCAATGCAATCATTGCACTTTCCCCACGCGAACAAACAAAATAAGGTATGTTATTAATAACGCACAAATTTCATGTAATATGTTATATTTATAAATTAAATATATTCATTTAAACTTTATAATGTTTAACTTTTATAACTAGATACATTGTAACAATAACGGTAATGGATCACACTGGAAGTGCAACATTTTTGCTCCAAGACAATGTTGTTAAGAAATTCCTGAATACATCAGAAGAAAATTTTGAAGAAAATGCAGCTAAGGTAATGACGCAATGTTTCTTTCTTTCTATTCCTTTTTAATATGCTACTATCATATACAATATCTCTAAATCTCATTTATCTAATTCTTTGTCATGTAAATTTATTTTTATCACATTTTTCAGGATGATTGGTACACCCATTTTGCACCTCAAATCCATATAGCACTATGGCAGGAATACTTGTTCCATCTCAAGATAGGATCAAACATGACAAAGTCTACTTTGGATAGTGGAGTTCCAATTAAAAAAATAGAACTCATAAATGCAAATCATGAGGGAAAGTTCTTACTATCAGAAATAGAACATTGTGAGCCTTTACACTTTTGTTTTAAAATATTTATTATTTGAAAATATTTTTTCATTTCACTAACTTATTTTCACTTATGTCAACAGCATTGAAGATGAAAGATACAATAAAAATTCAGCCATTGGGACAAGTAATGCACTCGGTCAATTGGAAAGTAAAGAGACAACCTCAGTGACTAACGCTGAAACAAGTGGATGACTTGCACAATCTTCTAATTCTTCAAAATTTTAATTATTTATTATTCACTTTACGTTTGAAGCAGGATTCTTTATTTATTATTGTGCATAAACATACTTATTTCATCAACTTTAGTTTAAATATTCGTTCATATTAAATTATCATGGTATCACAATTATTTGCAACTATACTTGTGCAACGGTGTCTATATGATACTATCTATTTCAATTAAATAATTGCTTTTCTTTTACTTTAATTCTAAATAATTAAATTATGGATTCAAAATTTTCTTTTGATGCATTGATGATTAAATTATGTATTCAAAATTTTCTTTTGATGTATTGATGAATTTCTTAACAACATTTGCTTTAATATATATAATATAATTCTCGCTTTTGGGCCCGGGCTAAGCACGGGCCTTTGTTGCTAGTATGGTATGAAGAAGATGTTTCTTTCCGCTATAAAGGTAGTACTATAGACCATGTAAAAATTACCTAAGAAATCGTAGTTTTGAGAAAGATATAGAAACTGATCTCTTTTGGAAAACTTAAATTGAGATTTGATCAAAGCTGATTGAATCATCCATCTCTTCTAGTTACAAGTGTCAATCCTAGTTTCTGGTCGTGAGGAGTGTACTAGAGGAAGTTGATCTCTTCTAGCCCGTCTCTGATCTTCGATTCATATCCAATTAATGCTTTTCCGCTGCCACTGTCCGAGCACTTCTCACACGTTTGAGTGTTTGACACGTTAAATCGCTCAGGCTACACAATACCCCGGGGTTGAGGGTAGGTTCGAAAACGGGGTATCGCACTCTCCGATTATCTGAAAAAGTTTCCACTCGAAAAAATCGATCTAAAACCTAGTTTAGATCCCGAAATCCGAATTAAAAACGGACTCAAATAAATCGATCTAAAACCTAGTTTAGATTCCGATTTAAAAACGGATTTGGGTCTAAACGGTTCAGAATGGATTCTGAGTCCTTATAAATTTCGACACGTGGACCTGTCATATGAATTTTTGATATTACAAATCTGTACCTCAAAATAAATATTATTTTAAATATTTTTATATATGATTTTGGAGGTAGCAGACTTGACCTATTGTTATAGGTTAAATGATATACTTATTTAAATAAAAAATAAAAAAATGATGAAAAATTATAACTAGTTTTAAAACTAAATCCAATACTCTAGGTGGACCTAATTTTGGAACTGGTAACTAGTTTTAAAACTAAATCCAATACTCTATGTGGACCTAATTTCGAAACCGGATTAGAGTTTTTTCTATTGGAACCAAGTCCGGAATCATCAACAAAACGTGTTTCGAATTAAAACCGGATTCGGAACCGGTATCGTTATTTAGAAAGGAGTTCAGGTTTGGATCCAGGTCCAATATAGTTTGGATCCGGAACCGTTCCGTTTGCAACCCTAGGCGATGGAGGTAATTTTTTCTCCAATGAGAGATTTTAAGAATGGATATGGCATTTTATTTTTTGCTATTTTTCCTCTCCTCAAATTTATTTGCTTTTTATAAAGACTAACAACAAGCGCTCGTGCTAATCTCGAGTTCGGGAAAAAATATATTAAAGTTTGGATACATATTAGTTGACAAAAAATAAATTTAAAAGAAAAAATCTATTATTTATCATTCTTAAAATTCTACATATTAAAAATCTAATCAAGAGAGAATATAATATAAGGGGTTATGATGGTGTTTTATTTTTAGTTGTTTCGTATGGAATCTTTTTGACTTTTTATAGAAAAGTAGAGTTTTTTTTTTTTGTCTTTTAGTGGAGAAAGATGTTGGTTTTTTGAAAAATTCATAGGGAATTTTGAAGTTATGTACTTTTGATATGACTCCTTGTCATTTCTTGTCATGATTCACCTTACTTTAACTTAACTAGTTAATTGCCAAACACATTAAAAGGTGAAAGAGATGAAGTAAACTTACACGTGAAAGAATACAATGAAAAAAATTAGATAGGTTGCTCAAATCTAAATTCAATTCAATCAAAGCCTAAAAGAAAACTCAAATCTTAAAAGAGAAAAGTGTGGTGCTCTCTTGCACGTTTCAAAAAAAATAAAAAATAAAAAATTGGAGCGATGGAATTCTAAATGTGTAGGAAAGAAAAGAGAGGGATTCCGAATTTGTAGTGACATAAGAATGGGCCCAAATGTTACATGGCAATCATCGCTCAAACCGTGTAGAGTGAATTGGCAGTCGTCACTCACACCAGATTCATTCCACATCCAATTCACGTTCTTTCCACAGTCAATACATGATATAAATTCATTTGTAAGTCATAATATATTTTCCCTCTACCCCCCACCACCCCCCCCTACGTTCATTCCACAGTCAATACATGATATAATTCATTTGTAAGTTGTAACATATTCCCCCCCCCCACCCCCACCCCCCCCCCCCCACCCCCCCCCCCCCCCCACACACACACACACACACACACACTTACTTAACACCAGGCATCAACAAGAGTCACAAATAAATTCAAATAATCCATTTACCAGCTACATGTGCCCAGCTCTATTTGAAAACTAAATCAAGAGAGATAAAGATATTTTAATGATTTAAATTTAGAAAAAGTTATTTGAATTTGAATGTGATGTGATAAGATGGGATAAATGTGGAGAGGTGTAGTGACTCACATCAAAGCCAAAAGCCTGTAATTCTTTTTTTTTTTTTAAAGGAGAGCTCTATCTGTGCTGATGTGGCAAAACAAATCCTATTTGCTTATATATACTAGCACCAAACTCCCGTGCTAAGCCCGGGCCAAAAGTAAAAATATATTGAAAATTATTTTAAAATATTATTAAGATAAAATAAGTCTAAAAGAAAGAAATTTATTATCTTTAAATATTAGAATCTTTTAACATGTGATGAAAATAAATATAAAATGAGAAGTAAACTTACATCACATAATGCCCTCTTGAATTTAAAAGCATTGACCATTACACAAGTATGAATGTGTGTCTATATAGGGGCAGCTCTACTAAGCTAAAGTTTATGTTAAGGTAAGCTCAAGTTTGTGGTGGGACTCACCTGGCGACCCACATGGGGTGGCCGGTGATGTGCCCATATCCAAATATCTAAATGTGTGTCCATTGAATATTTGGTCAGTAGGCCCTTGTTGATGTGGTGTTCCAAGGAGCATTGGTGGGGTCACATGATGTAATATTTAAAAGTGAATATCTTATCCTAATTCATTAAGGTGCATCATGATGTGTTTAAAGGTGGTATTGTTTGTCCGGTCTTTAACTTGAAAGAAATAGTTGGATAAAGATATGAGTTTGTTATCTTTATAAAATTTTTTGAATGAAATGGAGAGATTTAGGAAGGTGATTTGGAAAAGATAATTGAAATGAAGATTTACGGAGGAGATTTGTTTTAGATGAGTGTGGTGGCCCACTTTTTCTTTATATATCTCTTTAAAAGGAGAGACATTTTAGGGATGATATGGCACCCCACAGCACACCTCTTACACCCAAAGCTCTATGTGATTTTATAAGTATTTTTTTTTAAATGAGAGACTTTTTAGGGATGGGGTGGCACCCCTCACAGCCCACCTCTTCCTTTGCTTTAGTATATATAATATAATATATATATATATATATAAAGAGTGAATTTGAAAAAACACTAAGGCCATTCTTATCTTGTGCCTTTTTTTTCAAGATAGAGAGTCTTGCTTTTTATTTTTATTTTTTATATTCCAGCTAAGGGTGTGAGACCCGAGTACGCCTGGGTAACCCTTTGAGACAAGACCAAGTCAAGTGTTCCTATGAGGCAAGAAATGAAAACCCGCAGGCCGGGGTAAGGATATAGTGCTTCGATTAGCACTACCGTGAGTTTTTGTCCAAGTCCCACATCGAAAATATTCAAGTCTTGACCCTAACTCATAATGTGCGACCTTGCCATAACCCCGCATGAGACTTTTTTAAAATCGTGCGACAAGATTGGGTTTAAATTTCATGAGCCAAAGCAGATAATATCATATGAACATCGGGTATGGGTCCTAACAAAGGGACTTGGTCACTGAAAGACTCGCACATGCGAGAGGTTATCCACCCTCACATATATGAGGTAATAGAAACTTACACATACAAGAAGGAATCACTCGCACATGTGGTAATAGGGACTCCCACATGCAATGTCACCAAGGTTCTTTCCACAAAAGAGAAAAGTAGACTTTGTTTTTGGTAAGCCTTTCGGGTTTCAAGTAGAGTTTGATGGGTTTCTTGACTGGGGCCACTTATGAGGTGAAAACTGGTCTCAAATGCAAATCCTCTACGGCCGATCTCTCGAGTGGGGCCCATTAGAAATAATTTAAAACTTACAAAAGAAATGCCTATCTTTTATGAAAAAACCTAATTACTCTATGATATGGGGCCATGTCAAATTAGTGTATATGAAACATATCTAAATTATTTATAATATTTTTTCTGAGTGTTCTAAACTTACCCATGTAAAGATGGCTTATGGGCTGGGTTGGACCGAGTTGAGTAATATCTAGGCCTAGGGCACCCAAAATTCCAAACCATATGCCAAAGCTCCGCCCCAGCCCTACTCAGGTCAGAAGTTCCTACCCCATACCTAGACCGTCTAAAATATCTTTGAGTCCGAGCCCAAACCGCGGCTCAGTTGGTTTGGATGTTGTGTGTGCAAGTTGAGCCCCATTCTGGCAAGAAATCTCATTTTTGCTTAAATTGTGTCTCTCATTTGGGTCAAGCTGGGCTTTGGGCTTTTTACTAATGAATCCAAGCCCCGCTCATACATTCAACGGACTCGAATTTTAAGCTTTAAGCGCTAAAAACTAAGGCTTAAGCCAAGCCCATGAGTACCCCGGCCCTAGTCATATGAGTGAGAAATTTGATAGGCACTATACACTACATGGGAATGTCATTTTTCCAATGATTTTGGCTTTTCATTAGTGGGTTACTTGAAAAACTCTATGTGATTTATTATTCTCTCTTCATTTTTCCAGCCTCTAATATGCAGATAACATTCGGGCCTTACAATCATTAGTAGGCTCCAAATCCATTTTCTATGAGAAATATCACTCAAATATGATGTAGACCTACCGTTAGATCGATCTTTGCAAAATGCACATGTGTGTGTAGATCACTATTAGATGCACTCAAAGCCATATCCGTAGGAATCATGTGGCCCACTACTATGTGGGCGTGCATGTCAAATTAAGCAATTGGCTTGGTGCCAAGGTTATCTCCCAAATGGAAGCTTTAATCTATAGAGTCTTGATTGTGAATAAAACTAGAGCATCTCAAGAGATGTGAGACTATTAGGCGAATAAGACTTCTACAAAAGATGTGACTTCCACAAAAAATGTATCACATAATTGGATCCGGTGCATTAGCGCTTGTGTAAGAAACCACGTTAAAACTCAAGAGCTTAAGATGATAGGTATAACAGGTATATGAGCCCCTATCAAACATATAACTTAGGCGATGTGGGATGTTGAACTTCCCAATAGCTTGAATGACCCCACCCGCCGAGCCCAAGGTGTTGCTCTTTGGAAGAAGACAACTTTGAGTGGGTCCATCGAAATGACAAACAAGGGAGATCGACATCACAACGAAAGTATTTGGACGTATTAAATAGTCCCAACTCCAGACTTTAGGCCTTCAAAACTTAATTGCTATGACTATATATTCTGCAAAATTTTAATGACAATTACAAAGCAAGAGGGAATTTGTTAGCACACGTTGCTGTGAGGCTGTGAAAAACTGGTTCTGTAAAAACTATTTCTGCATTTCACAAAAAATTAAGTTCATCCCATCAAAAACATATTTCTTCTCCTTTTCTCACAACACAAAAAAAAAAAAAAAAAAGCTCATGAAACGTGAAACTTTTGGCATTGCTGAAAAAACATTTTCACTTATTAGTGGTAAAGCGAACGCACAAACTCTTTGTATTAAGAGTATGCAAAGGATTGAATTAATCATTAGTAAGCTCTTATACAAGAGTACACAAAGAATAAAAAATTTAGCATAATCATTGTATTCTACTTTTAATTTTATCAACATTTTTCAATGTGGTCCCAATGAAGAGTTTCAACAAGTTTGAAACTCAAGCCTGTTACTTAAGCCTTGTACCAAAGAAAAGAGTCCCACCAAATTTTCGTCTGATGTGGTGTGTTTTCTAGGTAAAAAAGGACCAAGAAACTTGTAACATTGTACATTGCTTTCCTTGTTCTTCCACGGCACTTTACAAAACTTCGCCACTAAGGTTCCTCTTTGTTATATCTTATTATATTTGGAAACAGGAAAAAATATTCCCTGCTGCCAAACAATCATTGGTCAACATAATGTAGAGAATTATTGTTCTCCTTTTCTTTCTCCCTCGAAATGCTCAAACAAGTGACCATTCTTTTACATAATTACATGTGGGCCGGGGTGATCTAAATCGTACATCTTGTGGGCCACACTATTGATTGACCACATCATTATCTTCGACAAACAGGCCCCAAGAAGTGTTTGAGTGAGAGAATTTTTCTTTTGAGGGCCAGGCTAAAAATGAAAGCGAGTCATGGTCAGGGGAGTGGAGAGTGTCACATTTGTGGGACATGAACATCCGGGGTGTTCGTGGGCCCGGTCTTGTAGGGCTTACATAATCCAGGCCCGGCTTGATTTTTGAAACATAGGCTCACATCTGATCCAAGGTTAACATGGGCCATAACGTCCTGGCATGGGCCCATCCCACCTCAATGATTTGAGGCTTGAACCATCCATTTAGTGAATTGGGCTGAGCCAGGCCAGGCTTTTCATCATCTATTCGGGATATCTATCACTTGCTTTTTAAGCCATTAAACTATAACCAGCACTTGTTCAGACCGAGTGGGGCCCGGCAGGACTTCGGGCTTTCTATCAGTTAATTCAAGCTAGGCCCAAGTATTAAATAAGCCCAAAACTTGTATCTAGTCCTAGGTCAAGTACTAAGACCTAAGGTCTGTACAGGACTGATCCCGAGCTGGCCCAACCCATGTGGACCTCTAGGAATATCTAAATGATCCCAATTTTTGTATTTCTGGTGCTTTAAAGTTTGACAATTTTAATTCTTTTAGGTCGAGCATAAACTCTCAAATGAAAATATTAAATGTTATTAGGGGTCAATATGTTGTGTGGAATTGAATTTGCAGGAATTCTAAGAAATGCATTATTAGAAGTAGCTAATACTAAAGAAATATAGGTGACTAGAGATAAATGGCCTTTGAAAAATTGCTTTAATTAATCGAAAATAAACTAAAGAGTGATGAAAAATGAATAAACCGGCCATTGCCCTAATAAATCAAATCCTATTAAAATAGTTGCCGTTAGAACTTTCCTCTTTAGTGATCATTTGTATTTCGGTATTCATTTTTCCATGAATCCATATGATTTCAATTGTATATAATAGTTTTTAACCATCCAGCGCAATGGTAAAGGATTGAACTTTGATCATTTCTGTAGGGAGAGAGGTGCCTCACCAGTGATCCAATAATGGATTAGCCGACCATTTCATTTTGATAGTAGCCGGTTGGAAGGGATTCTCTCCCACAGGAATCCCTTCTATTTTGCATTGCGGTTTTGTTCCACATACGGCGGGAATACGGCGGGAATTGAAAATCCCGCACCACACGAGTCCATGAGAGTGCGCATAGGGTATCACAGCCTAATATGGAGGTCTTTCCATGGGTTGAACCGGGCTCGACCAGGATCTTCCCCATTGTGTCCCATCAAACAAACTCTCCGCATAATCAAACCGTTTTTAGCTTTAAAGTTGCACACAAGAATCCGAAAGCAACTTTTTAGCAAAGATGAAGAGGAGCGTAGCATACATGTTATTGGGTCCTTTTTATCAGCTATGTACCAAAATCAGATAGTGGACTTCGTTGGCACCTCACTTAGACTCATGAATGGTAAGTAGATTCACAGAGGATTTCAATTTCAACCACCTGTTTCCTGGTCTCTGTGACCAATTTTTGTTAGATAGCCAATCACCAGGGCCCCTTTTTTCTAGCGGGCACAAACGTGTGGATGATTATTATCGAATAAGGAAATCGACATAATGGTGCAGATAGGTGATGTTGCATTTAGTTGGTGGATCAGCTGGGAGGTTAAAAAAAGTCATAGAATCCCAAATCTTCAAGAGAACTTTCAAGAAATTCTACAGAAAGAGCTCATAGACACTCAGAAAAATTTGATCCTTTATGATTGTTAAAACAAATCTACTAGAATCACAACAAAAAAAAAAAAAAAAAAAAAAAAAAAAAAAAAAAAAAGACTCTGTTTTCCATGGGGTTTTAGGATCCTTTCCTTGTTTCTCAATCACCACATTCCATCATTTGGACTTCAAGCCTCCTTTGCTTATTCACCCTCTGAATGAAATCTTCAAACCTTCTGTTCAGTTCATCAGCAGGCAATTCATGCTCTTCTTTTCCTCCCACATCCACTCCTCCCTTGTCTTCTTCTGCTTCTTCTTCTTCATCTTGATCTTCTTGTGCTTCTTCTTCTTCTTGTTCTGCTTGTGCTGCTGCTTCTTCTTGTTCTGCTTGTGCTGCTGCTTCTTCTTGTTCTGCTTCTTCTTTCTCTTCTTCTAGTTCTTGTTCTTCTTCCTTATCCTTTTTATCTTCCCCCACAACTTCTCCAATCATCTCCACACTTTCTTCAACTACAGAGACCTTCAGTGTCTTTTCCTCTTTCTCTTCAATGGTAAACGGCTTTCTAGGACGCCGGCTAAATTTCAGATACTCATCTTGAATTTCCGATGTCGGCGAGGACGGCGGCGATCTGAAAAGCTTGGATTCATGGGCGAGGAAGATCACAATCATGTTACATACTATGAACAGGCACTTGGGACCAACCAGAGAGGCCCCAATATTTGGGAGAGAGACACAGATGACATCCTTCATTGCCCAAAATAGAGAGGGAAAGGCCTTGGACAAAAACAAACCAAATACATAAGCCGTTAGACAGTATTGAAAGAGGTTCTGGACGAACCGAGCTCTCTTGTACTTCCTCATGGCTCGATGCTTCTCTTTCTTTATGCGATCCATGGAGAATGGAAATGGAGCTCTTGGGTGACTTTGGTGGATTTTGGAGATGTGTTTCGTTGGTGGGGTGTTAGAGAAGGGTGTGGTGGTGGTGACACTGGTGGGTTTGTGGGTTTCTTTTGGGGTTGAGGGGCGGGGGGGGGGGGGTGTTAGGGGGTTGTAGGAGATGGTTATGGAGGAGAAAGAATAAGAGAAAAACTTCAAATGATTTTCCAAGGGCTGAACATAGAGCGGGTTATGGGGTTGTAGGAGATGGTTATGGAGGAGAAAGAATAAGAGAAAAACTTCAAATGATTTTCCAAGGACTGAACATAGAGCGGGTTATGGGGTTGTAGGAGATGGTTATGGAGGAGAGAAAATAAGAGAAAAACTTCAAATGATTTTCCAAGGACTGAACATAGAGCAATGCACTAGACAGGGTTAAATAAGCAATGGAAAGTGGCATATGGTGGTGGGGTTAGTCACATGCTATACTTTAACTTTTTTATATTGATATAATAGGGTAGCTTTTCTCAAAAAGGCAGTGCAGACTGGAGAGTGGGGTTGATTGGTGTTGGAGTTCTTAGGCACTTGCCGTCCTATGCTTACCACACTTGCTGGTTGATGGTTTTGAATTGGTCCAACTACAACCACTTTTCATGGGATGCAAGAAATCCAATACCCTAATAAGAGAATTGTAGTTATAAGAGCACAAAATTTCACTGACCGGAGGTAGTGATTTTGATGATGGTTTGAGGAAGATGAAGCTCCTTATAGATGAGAAAAAATCGATGCCTGCCTTCAGTCTGAGAAAGGGGAAGAGAAAGAAGACACCAGCACAGGCTCTTCGATGCCTAAATTGGTTCCAGTTGTAGGACTAAGCAGAGGTAGGAGATGTAGTTTGAGAGTGCATGACGTGCAAGTATGTGGTCTTTTGCCATCCTTTACCTATTGAAGGCTTCTGAATATATATAGAGGGAGAAAGTTGACTTTGGGGCAGGCACTTTAGAGGCTGTCCCAAAGTAGCCCATTTGTCATTAATTGCAGTCCCATCGTAGCCTATTCTGTCCCATCCGGTCATGCCTTGATGCATGGGCGGTGCAACTGTGTCAGAGATGCCAGGGATTTGGGCGGTGCCTTTATCCCGTGGTACGTGGCTAACCATGTATACAGATACATCTGTCACCGAGACCGAGACCGAGACCAAGGCCTTCCGAAATGGGGCACACGACCGAGACCGAAGCCAAGATCGGGACAAGCAAATAGCTTCTAATTTAATAAAGAAATACAAAGTTGTTAAAACCGGTGTATAAAGAATTCATAAAAACCTACTTTTGATTTTTTTAATAATATTTCCAACAAAAGCCCTCTTCTATTAATAATCATGATTTATATAAGGCCTCACCAAAACTTATCAGGTCCAAGACCAAGGGGCATTTTACCGAGACCAAGCATTTGGCAGAAGTGGAGAGTCTTAGAAAATATCCCCCCACACAGTAGTACTATCCAAAGTGAATAGTTACCCTTTTGATAGTGGACTGAAAAAAAGAGATCAGCAGCTTTGCCACCATATAATCCTAAGATGCAGGTGCCATGAGCTTCTAGAAGAGAAATGGTCTTGTGATAAGTTGTGATCACATGACATGTGTGTGGGGACAACATTTATTTGATCCAGCTCACTCATTTTACATTTCTTTATGTAAAATTTTCCTCAAATACTGAATTGAGTATCTTGTAAAATATAGTTATGCATTCTACACATAATTAATCTAATGGTGACTGACATTAAAATTTGGTCCATTTCCTAAATAGGTGATTTGTAATATGATCATCTTTTAGCATGCATGGCTGGAACCCACACTTTTTTTCGTTTTTTGGTTGAGACCCCACGCAAGTTGAAAAAATAGATGTCGTCATATGAGGACCGTAATTGACATATCAGTGCATTAATCTACTGCAGTTTCCTTTTCCTTTTACTGATGAACAGCATAATATTATAGAAAAATAAAAGATTTAAGAAACTCTGTTTCTAGGGCTTTCTGGGATGAGACTAAAAAAGTTGCTCAGTTTAGATCTGAGAATTTATAAGAAGAACCGATTCTCAGTTTGGAAGTGGGAATTTAAAAAAAAAAAAAAAAAAGAACTGATTCCTTACATTAATTAAAAAAATATGTCATGTGGCCCACTTATGATGAAATCCAAGCCCACACATGCACCAATTTCTCTATGAATTTCCACTTGCCCCAATTTGACATTGATCAAATTAATATAAACCATTGAATTCAACAATGAGGCAAATTAAAGAATGAAGTATATTAGGATTGATCGGGACAATTATAGTACATAACCCTAAACCTTTAAAAGAAATATATTTAAAATAAAATACAGATTGTGAGATTGAAAACTCCAAGTAAACTTAGGGTTGGAAATTTCAATTAATCTTAGGTTTCTTTATTAGTCCTACCATCCCCCGTTCCCATTATTTCCCACATGTATGTATATCAGGAGAATTTTCTTTTGATCAGTGACAATTGCATCCAATGTGAGGCCCATTTTAATCCCACCCCTAGTGAATTTCCACTGGACCAATTTCTCATCAAGACTGTTCTCACCGATGGATTGACCCATGAGAAATTTGACCATTGAACTTGGGTGATCATATCTACATCATCGTAGATCATTCATGCTTGAGATTTGGTAGTTCCCTAGCTATACAAACACACCCCTCCATCCCCAACTACCATTCTAGGTGGCCTCAGTAGGTTCTCACATATTATTTCTGTGTGTGTGTGTGTGTGAATTTTATGGGATGACTGGGACATTTTAAGCTTAGAATTGTCAGACCTTGGGTCCCTCCTTAATTAACCTTCTCACAAGTTTGAGACTCATCCGAGTTGTGTAATCCTTCTAATTGATTATACAGATTATGGCACCCATCCAACTTTATCTATTTAATATTTAGAAAATTTTACAGCCGTCGAAATAGTGTCTCATCAAATGGTTCTCAATTTTCTTTATGCGCATTAAGTGATAGAACATATATGGCAATATTCTACAAGGAACAAATCCCTTTTTCAAAATAAGAAGCTTTTTATATAGGACCGTGGTGGAGCTACAACCAAAAATTGTCTCAATTAAGTCATCCCAAGGAAAGGAGGGTGATGGGTAGAGCTATATGTTGATTAGCTCAACAAAAAAATTTTCCAATCAGATCATCCTAGTCCTCGATTGGGTGCCTTAAAGTTCCATTCCTTAGATCAAGTGAGTTCTTCATTTTTGAAATCCGTCATTTTATAGTAAATTAACGAGTGCCAATTCACGTAGGAATTGGTGAAGGTAAATGTTTGAAATTTTCATAGGTAAAGCCCATTAAATGAATGTGTAATTTAAGAGAACCGGTCAGGTAAGGAGAGTCCTTACTATCCGCACAGTGTAGAACGCCTACTAGGAACCACCTTGTGACCCATCCAAATGTACCACACATACAAAACCCTCTTAAAGACACACGATTCCAATGGATTCGAATGATTTGGACCGTTGGATTGAGGGTCGATTTTTGCTATTTAATATAAAACTGTTAAACTTGTGGACAATGAATGAAGGGGTCAGATGTATTAGATTGACTTCAAATTTAATATGTATGTTGGCCCCACTTGGATCTTTCGGTTCCCTTTTGTCCCATGACTAATTAGGTCCCAAGGTGGGCCCTACTAGGCGGTCCGTACTATAATTCTATAAGGACCGTCCTTACATGATCGGTTCTCGTAATTAAAAGGGGGGTGGTAGAGGGATTAGATGGCACATGCATGGATTAGAAATGTCAATACCAAAAGCAGTTCTGTCGCCATGTTTAGCACCCTACGTACCTAGAATGATAATATTTCAGCCCACTAGAATATACAAATGCTTCCTTTGTGCGATGCAGTTGTGCAAAGAGATGTGGATCGAGGGCTCTCAGATCAGATAAAAGAATTGCCATTTGCAACATAACTTTTCTTATTAAATGGCTTAAAGCTGTTAAATATATATATATATATATAGATTATTGAAGTTGGAAGGATATGGTGTATCTGGATATCCCCAAATATTATATCAACAAATCACATCCAACGGCTCTTAGCCATTTGGCAGAAAGCAAAGAGTCTTTATATCGCAGCTATAGTTTACAATGCAAGTGCATTCCAAAGGGGAGATATGTAACATTTTTAATAGCAATTTTGTCTTTAAATGGACTTCATCAGAACTGGGTTTGTTCACTTAAACTGCCTGCTTACTGTGAGCACTTGATTTGTTGACCTGGCCATGTCTACATAATGGGATCCATGCAGAGAACTAACGAAGGATGTAAAACCATCTGCCTTAGTAGGTCTCACGCAGTTCTGAATCAATGATTTTGAGCGGTTTGAATTTTAGATGGAGCCTAATTAATAGGACGGGATTTAAGACATGGGAACAAAGAATCAAGATCCAGTCAGTGGGCATGGTCCTGTTGGTAGACTACTTTCACATTCATCAAGGTCTTAAAAATTTAAAGCTGAGCATTTTTTTTTTATCGTACTGGAAGTAAATTAAAGATTAAAGGCAAAGATCTACAACAAGAGGTGAAAATAGGCCGGACAGGTTTTTTATAACCCCCCTTTAATAGAACGTGGATAAAGAGAAGATGGGAAACGAAAACCCACCTTTTACATTCTTATCCCCGACTCATTTTTATGCTTATCAAACATTGCTCACTGTTATATTGAATTTGAAAAAAAAAATCTATGGTTAATAAACCATCAAATTTTAGCGACTTAAATCGAGGGTTAGGATAATCTGATGGAGCTTATTATTTACACGATGGTTATCCATAAAGAAGCTTTTCCAACCATTCTATCAATAATGAGAATGCATCCAAGTAGGCCCCATGAGTTGGATTGCAGACTCATAACATGTCGTCTACTCATAAGAGAATATTATCCCCGCTGACAGAGTTTCAATACACATACACATCGCTTATACAAACATATAGGTTCCTTCCCCAACTTTTTATTTAATTCAAAGCTTTGAATTAAACACAAATTAAAGTAGGTTATATATAGAAAGAATATTAAAGTGGTGATGAGTAAAGAATATATAAGGTGGAGAAGTACATAAGAACCTCACTTTCTTAAGAAATAATTTAAGTAAGAATTGCTTAGCATTTCTTTGAATCTGATAAATAAAGGAGCCCAGACCCACAATATAAATATATTTTGTACAGGCCCTTCACTCGCCTCTTTAATATTTATTTTATAATACATCATGTAATTGCTAAGCAAGAAACTGGCATTTTTCTAATATGAAAATGCAATAACGATGTTGAATTTATCTCTTTTTTATTTATTTATTTATTACCTACAGTATCTCCCGCCCAACTCAGCTTAGGAACCTTTGACATTGAACCCGAGGGACACTCGATTCTAAACAAGCGAAAACTAATCCCTAAAGGCACATGCAAACCTTCCTATCCACATGAATCGGATAAAACTATGGGAGGTGGCCAATGAAGATAGGTGTTGAATACAAGGCCTCTTCGCTTCTTC
The DNA here is from genome assembly GCA_012931725.1 of Litsea cubeba. Lineage (NCBI taxonomy): Eukaryota > Viridiplantae > Streptophyta > Magnoliopsida > Laurales > Lauraceae > Litsea > Litsea cubeba. The sequence continues at coordinate 16,748,911 of CM022946.1, forward strand.
AAACGCAGAGTCATTGGCCAACTGGCTACTGTTGGGCTTAGTAGGTCCAGACCAAGTAGGTTCATGGTCATGGGTATTTTGGTAATTGTACCAGGACTTTCTTATTGACTAAGATAAGGTTTCTTGGGGAATAAGAAAGAGAACATTATATATATGATGTAATGTGTAACCCATGAGATACATACAGATAGACAGAAGAGAGAACTAAAGGAGAGTCGAGTTTCTTTTCCTTGGACGTAGGCAAGATTGCCGAACCACGTAATTCTCTTGTGTGTGATTGTTTGTCTTGTATGGTTGTTTGTTCGTTCAATCGCATTAATTCAGATCTCTGCTGGGCCACACGAACAGTTGCAGCCTCACCGTGCTGTAGCCGAAGGAGGAGGCAGCAGCGCTATCTTCAAGGACTGGTTGCAGTCTTGCAAATCGTTCCATAACCGGAACGAAGAAGGAAGAAGGTTCTTCTGGGATCAACGTTGCCTGAGAAGGAGCCTGCAAACTCTGCCATCGTCATCGGACGACTGCTGCACCGCCATCGTCGTCTGGGATCTCGATTTGCAGAACCGCTGCTGCCGCCCGCTCATCGCCGTTCCACTGCTGCCGTGTAATCGCCGGTCCTCGCCGCTGCGCCATCGCCGGAGACGAAGAACCAAAGGAGCAGCACCTTCCAACGTCTTCTGTGTACAAAACCAGAAGCAGAACCCATTCTGTTTGGGGGAGAAGACTTCTTGGGTTTAGAAGTCCGGGTCGAGTTCCAGGTTGGGTTGACCTGACCCATCTGCAGAAAGCCCAGCTCACAGCAGGGACCAGATCGGGTCAGGTTCTGGGTCAGTTTCGCTTGACCCGCGAAGCAGGAAGCCCATCCAGAGGCCGCTGACATCATCGTCACGTCAGCGAACTGTACGGTCAACAGGTGTTTGACCAGATTGACGGCTGAGAATTGTTTCGTCGATATCTTGATCATCCGAGGTCAGATCGGAGATCCGTTTGCGCCTACGGACTCGTTGCGAGCAGATCGACGTGACTGTGGAAGAAGATTGGCAGTTTGATGGTCAACAAGAAAGTTTGACTAATCGGAGCGCAGAAAACTATTTTTACGATATCGGAGCCATCCAGAGTCAGATTTCAGGTCCGTTTCTTCCAGCGTGCTCATGGTGACGAGATCTACAGATTGGTGCAGAAATTAAGGTTAGTGACAGTTGTTTATATCTTCTTGATTATTAAATTGAGATGGAGAACAACACTGTGAACACTACCATGATCAAACTCAACCATACCAATTGGTTGATTTGGAAACCTAAGATGGAGGATATACTCTATTGCAAAGACCTCTATGATCCCATTGAGGGGGATAGTGCCCGACCAAAAGAGATGTCTGATCCAGATTGGAAAAAGATGCATCGAAAGACCATTGGTCACATCAGACAGTGGGTGGATAACAGCATATTTCATCACGTGTCTAATGAAACCAATGCGAGAACCCTTTGGATGAAGTTAGAAGAAAGATATGAGAAGAAAAACCGCCGTAAACAAAACTTTTCTGATTAGAAAGCTTGTAAATATGAAATTCAAGGAGGGTGGTAAAATTGAAGATCACATAAATGATTTTCAATGCATTGTGAATGAGCTAGCTACAATGAAGATGGTCCTTGATGATGAGATGCAAGCTTTATTTCTTCTAAGTTCTTTACCAGATACATGGGAGACATTGGTTGTTTCCATGAGTAACTCTACTCCAGATGGTGTGTTATCAATGAGTCAGGTTACTAGCAGCTTGTTAAATGAAGAAACAAGAAGGAAAACTGCAGGGACAAATAATGCACAGGCCTTTGTTATTGAGAATAGAGGGAGGAGTAAGAGAAGGGGACCAAAGGGGGGTCGTGACATGTCTAGAGGTGGCAAAGAATCACAGACTAAGAAAAAGTCTGGAAAATGCTTTCATTGTGGCAAGGAGGGTCACATTAAGAAGAATTGCTTTGTCTTGAAGGAAAAGAAAGAAACCAACAATGAGCAGAAGAATGACACTAACACTACTGCTACTTTGGATAATGAAGTAGTGATTTTGACCAGTGAAGTTGAAGAGTGTTTGAGTATTGCAGATGATCAGGTTGAGGGGGTTGTTGATACAGCAGCATCCTACCATGCTACTCCTTCTAAGGAGATGTTCACGACGTACAAAGCAGGGGACTTTGGCACTGTGAAGATGGGTAACACAAGTCATTCAAATATTATTGGGATTGGTGATGTCTGCATTCAAACCGATATTGGTTGCACAATGACGCTGAAAGATGTGCGACATATTCCTGATCTGCGGTTGAATCTGGTTTCTGGGACTTCATTGGACCGTGCAGGTTATGAAAGTTACTTCGAAAATGGCAGGTGAAAACTCACTAAAGGGTCTCTTATTTTTGCGAGAGGGAAGGCATGTAATACGATGTACAAGACACATGTGAAGCTATGCAAATGTGTGTTGAATGCTGTTGAAAACAGATCCTCTCCAAATATGTGGCACAAGAGACTTGGACATATGAGTGAGAAAGGACTGCAGTTATTGGCAAAGAAAGATCTGATTAACTACTCCAAAGGTACATCCCTTGAACCTTGTGATTATTGCTTGTTTGGTAAACAGCATAGGGTTTCTTTCTCTAAAACATCAACGATAAAATCTAATGTGTTGGATTTGGTATATTCTGATGTTTGTGGTCCCATGGAGGTGGAGTCATTAGGTGGCAATAAGTCTTTTGTCACATTTATTGATGATGCATCCAGGAAAGTCTGGGTTTATGCGTTGAAATCGAAGGATCAGGTGTTCCAGGTATTTCAGCAGTTTCATGTCATGGTTGAAAGAGAAACAGAAAAGCTCTTGAAATGTCTCCGCACAGATAATGGTGGTGAGTACACATCCAACCAGTTTAAAGGCTATTGCTCAAAGCATGGTATTCGACATGAAAGAACAGTTCCTGGTACTCCACAGCACAATGGTGTAGCCGAGAGAATGAACCGCACTATTCTTGAAAGGATGAGATGCATGATTAGAGTGGCATAGCTACCCAAACCATTCTTGGGTGAAGCTATTCTGACTGCCGTTTACCTGATTAATAGGTCTCACTCAGTTTCTTTGGATTTTGATCTTCCAGAGAGGATATGGACAGATAAAGATGTCTCTCATTCTCATTTGAAGGTATTTGGGTGCAAGGCTTTTGTACATGTACCAAAGGAGCAGCGTTCAAAGCTGGATGATAAGGCAGTGTGTTGCATTTTTCTTGGCTATGATGGAGCTGAGTTTGGCTACAGGTTATGGAATCCAGAGAAAAGAAAAATTATCAGAAGTAGGGATGTTGTGTTTAATGAAGACCAATTCTTTAGAGATATTGAAAAGACTGAAATGCCTAAAGAAGTATGTTGATGGAGTGGTTGATCTCACACCGACTCCTTCTCCAGTGCAGACTACAGGTGGAGAAAGTGGACAAAACTATTTAGATCGTTATGAGGCGCAGTGGTTGCCAGATGAACAAGGTGTTGAGCAACGGGAGCAGTCTCCTCAGTCAGAAACCACAGAACCTCAGGTTAGGAGGACTACTCGAGAGCGTCAACCATTAACAAGATATCCTGCAATAGATTATATTTTGCTTACTGATGAGGGGGAGCCAGAGAGCTACCCAGAAGCAAAAACTCATGAAGATAAAGATGAGTGGATGGAGGTTATGCAGGATGAGATGAGTTCTTTGAAAAAGAACAATACTTATGAGCTGGTGGAACTCCCAAAAGGCAAGAAGGTTCTGAAGAACAAATGGGTGTTCAAGATGAAGAGAGATGACAGTGGAAAACTGATAAAGCACAAAGCACGGCTAGTGGTTAAAGGCTTTGCGCAGACGAAGGGTCTTGACTTCGATGAAATCTTATCTCCAGTTGTGAAGATGACTTCTATCAGAGTTATCTTGGGTCTAGTTGCCAGCATGGACCTTGAACTTGAACAGATGGATGTGAAGACTGCATTTCTTCACGGTGATCTGAAAGAAGAGATCTACATGACTCAGCCGGAGGGGTTTGAGGTAGAAGGAAAAGAACAGTTGGTTTGCAGATTGAAAAAGAGTCTCTACAGGCTGAAACAAGCACCGAGACAATGGTACAAGAAGTTTGATTCATTCATGGTGAGTCATGGGTACCAGAGGACAGCTGCAGATCACTGCGTTTATGTTCGTAAATTTGGTAATGGCAAATTTATCATCCTTCTTTTATATGTAGATGATATGTTGATAGTTGGACAGGATAGTGAGATGATTGGCAGATTGAAAAGGGACATGTCAAAAACTTTTGACATGAAAGACTTGGGTCCCGCACGACAGATTTTGGGAATGCAAATACGTCGTGATATGAATGCCGAGAAGCTGTGGTTGTCACAGGAGAAATATGTTGAACGGGTGCTAGCGAGATTCAACATGATAGATGCTAAGCCAGTTAACATGCCTTTGGCCAGTCATTTCAAGCTCTGTAAGAGATTATATCCTACTACAGAAGAAGAAAAGGAACGGATGATGTCTGTTCCATACTCCTCAGCAGTTGGGAGTCTTATGTATGCCATGGTGTGTACACGGCCAGACATTGCTCATGCAGTGGGTGTAGTGAGTAGATTTCTTTCTAACCCTGGGAAGGAGCATTGGGAAGCAGTGAAGTGGATCTTCAGATATTTGAGAGGTACATCAGATCTTTGCTTGTGTTTCGGATGCTTAAAACCAGTACTTGAAGGCTTTATAGATGCTGATTTTGCGGGCGATCTTGATCGTCGGTTATCTACTTCTGGGTACTTATTTACATTTGCAGGGGGAGCTATTTCCTGGCAGTCTAAGTTGCAGAAGTGTATAGCATTGTCTACAACCGAAGTAGAATACATAGCTGCTAATGAAGCATGGAAGGAGATGCTTTGGTTGAGAAATTTCTTTAAAGAACTGGATTTGAAGCAAGGAGAGTATGTAGTCTACTGTGATAGTCAGAGTGCTATGGAACTTAGCAAAAATGCTACATACCATGCCCGCACAAAGCACGTTGATGTGAGATATCATTGGATTCGTGAGGTCATCGAGAAGAATCTCATGAAGCTGGAAAAGATTCACACTGACAAGAATCCCTCCAACATGATGACTAAGGTCGTGTCTAAGGGAAAGCTGGAGCTGTGTTCAGAGTTGGCAGGACTGGACTCCTAGTAAGGGGTTCAAAGACGTCTTCCCCATGGTCTCGAGGGGGAGATTGTTGGGCTTAGTAGGTCCAGACCAAGTAGGTTCATGGTCATGGGTATTTTGGTAATTGTACCGGGACTTTCTTATTGACTAAGATAGGGTTTCTTGGGGAATAAGAAAGAGAGTATTATATATATGATGTAATGTGTAACCCATGAGATACAGACAGATAGACAGAAGAGAAAACCTAAAGGAGATTCGAGTTTTCTTTCCCGTGGACGTAGGCAAGATTGCCGAACCACATAATTCTCTTGTGTGTGATTGTTTGTCTTGTGTGGTTGTTTGTTCATTCAATCGCATTAATTCACGTTTTCGCATACACGCGCACAACAGCTACCACTCGTTGGTTAATTTATCTCATTTTGTGTCTTTCTCGTTAAAAATCGATCACTAATCTCTAAAATCTGGGCACGTTTGGCAATTAACTAGTCAAGTTAAAGTAAAGTGAATCCAGACAAGGGGTTATATCAAAAGTATACAATTTCAAAATTTCCTCCGAATTTAAAAAAATAAAGTAAAAAAAACAACATCCTTCCAACACTAAAAAATAAAATAAAAATCCGCTTTTCTATATAAAAATATGTGAGGATATTTCCAAAGATACCGAGATTACATTAGTTTCGGTAATAATACCAGCTAATAATGTATCAACCTCGGCCACGTGCACCTCGGCAACGGTACCAGGGCGCCAACCGAGATCAAAGTCGCTCTCGACCTCGGTCATTCATGACCTCGGCATCGTGTCCTAGCCTCCGTCATTCATTACCTCGGCATCGTTTTCTGGCATCGGTCACGCATTTCGGCAATAGTGCCAGATGGCTAGCCGAGACAGACACTGACAGCCGAACTTCTACTGAAGTTCAACCACGTCATGGGACATGTGATAAGATAAAGGCATATGCAAGTAGAGCTGATAAGCCATCTTGCCACCCATAGTTCCTGACATTTCGGCGTCCACAGCTCCCAAGGCGCCAGAGTAAGGCCCGAGGGACATGATAGAGTCAGGCCCGATGGACATGATGAGCTACGATGGGACATGATGGGCTATGATGAGACAGTTATTTAATGAAGAATGGGCTAAAGAGGTCATGTCTCGGGCCCCGCCATCTGAAGTCAGTTCCATCCTCTATAAATAGAGAACTCAATTCTAAATACAAGGTACACGTTGTGCATGACTTGGATACGCATAACACCCATCTCCTTTACTAATTATCGCCATCCTACTGTTTAGTCCCTGAACCAACTTAGGTATCGGAGAGCCTTGCGCTAACTACAGTCAGGGTTCTCTGACTTGCTACTCTTCCTCCTCTTGCAGGTTCGAGACATCTCTCCATCTTCAAAGAGGCTAAACCTCATCCTAATCTACCATTCCAAGTCCGAAATTTTTAGGCACTTACAAAAAAAAAGTTAAAAAGATTTCATACCAAACAACTAAAAACAAAATACCATCATAACTTCTTATATTTTATTTTATCTTAATTTGATAATTCACCTCATAAGATATTTATCACAATGATTGCAACAGGTGGCAGAGATGGCTTGGTGGGTATTGTGAATGAATATTCGATGATGTTTCGGACCTTCTTTCGTCCTTCCAATGCTTTCTGTGCCCCAATAGCTGCCCTTGTTGATTATGTGCAAGGTTGATTGTATCTGCTTATGCTTTTGAAAAGGAAGTACCCCAAAATTCAAAAGCAGGTTGCCCAATATCCCATTTCAGAGAGAGAGAGAGCCCTTCATCAGTCGTCACATCATTTTTACATCGTACCGGTAAATGAAAACCTCACGCACTGCATAACCATAGGTCCTTAGCTAGTTAATGCAGAGGTTCTTTTCCAAATATCAGTTTATTCTTAAATTGTTAGTAGATAATTTTTTTGTTTGTATTGAATTGAATTTGTAAGTTCAGAGTAAAATGGGTTGTAAAATGGGAATATCATCGAGGAGAAGTAGATGGAATCCTAACCTTTTTAGGATTCACAATGATTGGGTATTCATTTTTCATATCTTGATTCATATTCCATAAATAAAAAGATCATTTGATCACCATTTTTTTTTATCGCCGCCTTTGTATCTTCAATTTAGCCTCTTTTGAGAATACATGTTTTTAGTTGCTTTGAATTGAATTCAATAAATTAAAATGGAGACTATGAGTCCTATTTCTTAGAATTGAGATGAGCGTCGTTTGTTTCATGTCCATAATGGATCATTAGAGAGGTGAAGAGTGAAACACTTCATTTGTAACATGTTTAATTTATTCAGATTCTATTCTATGAGGGATCTCCACTTAAGGAAATATTATTCTCTGTGGATGATATAAGTCCAATTTGTTACTTTTAAAAATCCATGTAAAATTGAAAAGAAAAACCCACTATTATTATTTTTAGGATGTTTTAAATGTAAATCAAATCCAATGTTAGGGCTAGAAATTTCCAAAGGTCAAGATGTGGGGGTGAACATCTCACATAAGCCGGGAAATACGAAAAATGGTAATAGGAAGAGCCAATCAGTCCAGGAAAAGTGTGAGTAGTAGTGATATTTGTATGTCACACCTTTTGAAGGGATTGTACAATATATAATGGTTCAATGATAGGAGAGATTAGAACTTTATGCTCGTGCATATTTTAAAATGCCTAGCACGTGAAAGTTATATTGATAAAGCAAAAGGAAGACAATTAGAGAATGTGCAACATGGTGTGCAGCTCAACCTAATGTGAAACATGGTATGTAGCTCAACCTGCTTAAGTCATGCATGGATGACTTAATTATTTGGTACTGTCCTAAGTCACATTCAATATGTATCTTGTTGGGTCGATAGACTCCATCAAGATGACATAAGTGTTGACTAAAAATACTTACCACCACCATCATTCATAATTAAAGATAGCATTAAAATGCATATGCTACTAGAGAAATTTGCAGATCACGCAATCTTTGGTACATAATGGTAAAATTACACCTCTGTATTCGTCTGTGGTCATGCACAACTAACTACTCACTGCATGTATCCTTGTGATAGGAAGAATACACAAGAAAATAATAGTGAAAAAAGAAAAAAAAAAGTTAAAAGGAACAGAGATAGACAACGACTTCATTATTTGGTGTAGCGGATAGAAGCATGAAAAAGAATATATTAGGAAGAAGATTACCATCCTCAATACGATATCAACACCTTGACTCCACAAGAAAGATATAGGAAGCCGTAAACGAAAATGCAATTCGTATTATTCCTTAAAAAAAGAAGCATTACATCACTTTTATATAGTCAAGAAACCCTTAATTACCCGAAATAGCAAACTTGCTGAAAATAGGAAAAAGTGAAAAATTATATCAAAAGCCATTGATCATTCCTAAATAACTTCTTAAGACCCTTCACAAAGACTCAAACTCAAACGGACTAAAAAAAAAACTCTAAAATATGCAAAACAACAACTTACTATAAATATTAAGTTTTGACATTCGAAAATGCGTAATTTGGACTCCGACGACTCCAACCACATTCGGCTTTGTCCAGGGCGTAGAGCTCATCAATAACTTCAAAACACATGGTTATGGGCCCCTTGACAAGACTAGGATCAAAAGTTATAGCCATTTGAAGTCAACACTATGGATTTAATCTTCCGACTTGACTTCTTGCGATTTTCTTGTTCCATAAATTCTTCCATGACTTGTTCTATATCGATATTGTAACCAATTGAATTCTATTTAGGGTTGCCTTGTGAATTTTGATTGCCAATTTACCTTTTATTAGACGGCTTAAAATTAGTTATACCTTTGATCCTTCATAACTTAGCTTTCTAAGCTTTGCAATTTCACAATATATAATGCAGCTCTTCGCTATTTCATCCATATCTTTCACGACACATCTCCACCCGTAGTGGCAGAATTAGGAAATTTTTCTTGGGGGGGTTGGGGGGAATGAGGGGACCATTTGTAAAATAAAAAATACCATTTATTTTTAAATAATTCTAAAAAGAAGTCACGGTTATTCTCAGCCCCCATTGGTTCCGCCTCAGTCCTCTCACCCACTTCCCATTGTCTTATACCCCTCCTTTCCTACTTCCTTTGACTATCATAAACGTTGACATATTGTTCAGGAATTATCTCGCGTCCTCTTTACATCTGCCCAAACCATCTTAAGAAAACATCCTTTGATTATTTTATTATTGAATCTACCAGTACTTTCCTCCTACTATGTACTTATTCCTAAGCCCATCCTTTTCTTGTAGTTCACTACAACAAACTGCACTTTTCCCGACGCTATTTGCCGACGCAGTGAAAATGTGCGTCGGTAAAAGTCTCATTTCCAACGCATATTTGGACTGCGTCGGCAAAAGTCATAAAAATTGATACTTTTACCAACGCAAGTAAGACCGCGTTGGCAAAAGCTATAGTAACCACATTGGCGCCAACAAAAAACCCCACAAAAGAGAGGAAAAGTTTTGCCAACGCGTGTTTTTCTATTGGCGACGCAATAATGCGTTGGCAATTATCTTGCCTACTTGCGACGCACAGATGTGCGTTGGGAAAGATCTGGTTTTTTATTCGCACCATTGCCAACGCATGAGTTGCATCTGCAAAGCCCCATCTATGACAAACTTACCTTTCCTGACACTGTTTTCCGACGCAGTGAAAATCTGTGTTGGCAAAAGTCACAGAGAATTGCTACTTTTACCGACGCAAATAAGACCGCGTTGGCAAAAGCTGTGGAAAACCTTTCCTGACACTATTTGCTGACGCAGTGAAAATCTGCGTTGGCAAAAGTCACAGAGAATTGCTACTTTTACCGACGCAAATAAGACCGCATTGGCAAAAGCTGTGGAAAACCTTTCCTGACACTATTTGCCGACGCAATGAAAATTTACGTTGGTAAAAGTCTTATTTCCGATGCATATTTGGACTGCGTTGGCAAAAGTCACAGAGAATTGCTATTTTTACCGACACAAGTAAGACCGCGTTGGCAAAAGTTGTGAAAAGCATGTTGGCAATTTATTTGCCTATTGGCGATGAACAGGTCTGCGTTGGGAAAGCTCTAACTTCTTATCTGCACCATTGGAAATGTACGATTTGCATCCGCAAAGCCCCATTTAGTAAATAATGGTAGTGACGGGAGTAGCGGCCCGCCGCCAAACCGCTACGAAGCGGGTGATACATAGCGGCGTAGCGGTGCGATTTGAAAAAATCGCCCAAAAAATCTAAGAATATTCCGAAAAATCCAGAAAATTGTAAAATGAAAGAATATGTGGTTCTTTTGCAAAAGTAAGTAAAAAAAATGGGGTGTAGCGGTGCTCTCAATATATGAAGTCCTGTTTCGCTATATAAATAGAAATTAATAGTAATGCTTAGTTTTTTCACATGTATTCATGTTTCTTAGTCATATTAACTTAGAAAGTAGTGGAAAGCTATAAAAAAAAAAGCGAGAGCATGAAATAAAAGCATAAGACTTAAGAGTTAGGTCATTACTCAGTACTCATTAGTGAACATTGAACAATGGAGAATAATTAAACAGGTTTAACTATATCTTTACTACTATACCATTCCAAACATAATTAAACAGGTTTAATATTATATCTAGTGAGTTATGTCAATAATAGACATCCAAGCATAAAAAGGGAAAGACAGTCAGCAAAAGAGTCCTAGCTATCACGGTCAAGTAGGATTCTTTTGTCATAATGATTACCACTTTTTTAAAACATGCACTCCACGAAGGGGGTCCGGGGGTATCCCCCGGCGGCGAACATAAGCGGACCCGCTAAAGTTAAAAATTATATATTTAGAAAACCCTAACTTTATAAATAAGTTTTTCGTTCCCCTCGTTTTTCCTCTCTCTGTATATCTTTTGTTTCCCTCATTTTTTCTCTCTATCTCTATCCTCTACGGTTTCGAATAATAAAAATAAAATAATTTTTCCCAATAAAAATTATATTTTTTGGAAATTTTTTTTTTCAAATTTCCCCTTTTTTTCCCTTTTCTCCCGCCAAGCAAGATCCCCCTTTTTATCTCTCTCTCTCTTGCCCTTCTCTCACTTTCTCTGTGCTCTCACTCTCGCCCTCTCTGCCCTCGCTCTCGGTCTCTGCTCTCACTCTCGGTCTCTATGCTATCTGCTATTTCTCTCTCTTGATCGGAACGGGAAACGGTGCGGCGATCTCCATCTCGCTCTTTCTCTCTGCACTCTCTCTCTGTTCTCCTCTCGAGCGCTCTCTCGATCTGCTTTCTCTCTCTCACTCTCTCTCTCTGCCCGAACCGACCGTCGCTCGAAGGGAAACTACCTCTCTCTCGCCGCTACCCCTGCTCGGTTAGAGAATCTGCCGTTGCCTCTGCATCTCTCCCCACTCTGCAAGGTAATGTCTCATTCTCATTACAGGGCTGGGTTTCAGTCTGCAAAAGCCTCAAAACATTCCTTTTTCATCTTCCCCCCTCCATTTAGAAATGGGAAGTAAACGCCACGACTCATCTTCTCCTCTCTCTTCTGCCAAAACCCCAATCATTCTCTCTCCAAAACTTGCCCTTTTCTTCTTGTGACCTTGAATTGATTTCGACATCTGGGTCTTGCTCGTTCATCAGACCATGGATTCTCAGATCCTAGTGGCTCTTTTTCTTTCTCTCGTTGGGGGACTGAGCACTTTGATTGGTATATGTGTTGCATTGTGAATTTCTATCGTTTATTTTTAACTTCATGCAGTGATTATTGGATTCTTTCTTTAAAATTCAACCAAATGGGTATTGATTATCATATGGGTTATGGTTGTTTCAGCTGTTGATTGCATGTTTCTGTCTGTTTTGTGCGATTTATTGTGCTTCAAGATATATGAACTTGACCTGATTGTTTTGATGGTTTTGATTCCTTTTTCTTTTTTATTTTTTGGGTTGATTATTGCTTGTGATTAGTTAATTTTCTCATGAAATGATTTTAGGTTTTGTAAATTTTCTCATGAATTGAGTTAGATTTTGCAACCCCCCTCCCTCCATTTTTTTTTATTCTGTTATGTTATGCTCACAGAATAATACCATAGGGGGTTTCTGTGGAGGCACTTTGGTGCTAGATTGAAAGGTGGATGATGCCCAAGTTTGATTTTATGTTTCAATAATTAACACAATCTGTAGTGTTTGAAAGATGACAGGGTGTGAAAATGGGTTTGGTGGTGGTTGTGAGGTGTCTCGAAGGTGAATGAGATATGGGATGATAAGGAAAAGTTGATGAAGAGAGAAGGTGATACGGAAAGAGGAGCCAGATTTTGGAATATAGTGAGAGGGATTCATTGGATGCATTTGAAATGGGTTTTTCTTTATAAGAAGGAAGTGTTGGAAAAATGGCTAGAGGACCCACTAATTTTTGGCCATCTTTGTGCCAAACTAAAAGTGGGACCCACTTATAGTTTTAGGTGGGAATACATGAGAATGTAATCTACTCTATGAGTAGATTAAAGACATGGATTGGGTTGCTCTAATCCATTAAGGAGTGAATGAGAAATTGCCTCCTAAACACTACTACTTGTACATGTTAAACATGGAAAGAAAGGGAAGTGAAAAACTTGCTTCCCACATTGCTTGAGAGCAATACATTTCTTTGGTATAAATATGTTTACCTAGTGGTATAAGATGAGCCCCAAGGGGCATCCCACTTTTGTGGAGGAGGGAGGACGTAGATCTTTGTTGGGTCACCACCGGGTCACCACCACACACGCGCGCGCGCCCCGCCCCGCCCCGCCCCGGACCGGGCCTGGCCTGGGCTTGGGCTTGGGCTTCACGCGCGGGTCGGGCCTGGCTCGGCCCACTACCCATTATTAATTTTTTGGAGAAACTTTATTAAAAAAATAATAATTTCTTTTTTGGGTTAAATGGGGTGTGTCCAAGAGGTGTGTGTCCTTTCATTTGTGAAAGGGTGTGTCCAAAGAAGAAGTATCTGTTCACTCTCCATTGAAAGGTTTCCTGCAGCAGCCTATTTAAAGCCTTCAATCCCATTCATTTTCAATCATCCAATTCACTGCTGCTGTTGCACAATTCCGAGTCTGCATAGTCAAGAAGAGAGAGTCCTGCTGTTGCACTCTGGTTCAAACAGTCACACAGTTTTGCAGTGCTGCTACTGTGTGTTGATCATTGTATCCTGGGAGACAGAAGCCACTGAAGCCTGTTAGCACCATTGCAGGGGCGGAATTTGTCTTAAGGACATAGTGTTAAACACTAGCCTTGATCTGCCTTCTACTGCGAATTTCTGAGTTTCGTAAAAGACAACAACGAAGTACTGTTATTCTGCCTTCAAACAGTAAGAGAATTTCAATTCAAAGATGACTTTCTGTAACTCTGTTTTTATACTTACTTTGATTCACTGTTGAGAGGATCTGTAATCCTAATACTGAATGTTATCACTGTGTACTCGGACTAACAATCTTAAGACAAAAGTTCTTCTGTCTCAATTCTGAGTACACCATCAGTTTAATTCAGTATTACTGATTTCGGTTTCTGTCAGTTTTCTACTGGTTTCTACTTCTTCTTTGTCTGAAACCAGTATTGTGAAACTGAGGCTCTCTCTTCATGCAAAACTTAGCAGAACTCTAGTCTGTTCTGTGCCTTTACTAAAAGTAATCAGTAAGTCTGAGTTACTGTAAACAGTGTTCTGTATTTTTTTTCCTCTGAACGTAATCAGTAAGTCTGAGTTACTGTTTACAGTTCTATTACTTTCAATTCCTGCATAATTCTCTGTGCTGTATTTTAAGTAAAGTCTGTTCTGTTATACAGTTATGGGTATTGAGAAGAATACTCCAGTTACAACCCCTGGCCCTGTTTTGGTGAACCATGGGGAGAAACCTGAGAAGTTCAATGGTACAGAGTTTAAGAGATGGCAACAGAAAATGTTGTTTTATCTCACTACCCTGAACTTGGCTAGGTTCCTCCATGAAGAAGCTCCTGCTTTAAAAGAAGATGAGACAGACAAGCAAGTTGTTGCTGCTGTAGATGCTTGGAAGCATGCTGACTTCCTCTGTCGAAACTATATACTCAATGGACTAGACAACACATTATATAATGTGTATTGTTCATTGAAGACTGCTAAGGAATTATGGGATTCACTTGACAAAAAGTACAAGACTGAAGATGCCGGAATGAAGAAGTTCGTTGTTGGCAGATTCCTTGACTACAAGATGAGTGATTCCAAGGCAGTAATCAATCAAAATCAGGAACTCCAAGTCATTCTCCATGAAATTCATGCAGAAGGAATGTCTCTTAGTGAGTCTTTCCAAGTGGCAGCAATCATTGAAAAATTGCCACCACTTTGGAAGGATTTTAAGAACTACCTTAAGCATAAGCGAAAGGAGATGAGACTTGAAGACCTGATTGTCAGATTGAGGATAGAGGAAGACAATCGTGCATCTGAGAAAAAGGCAGGAAAAACCTTCACTGAAGCTAAGGCTAATGTGGTGGAACATGGGCAGAACCCCAAGAAGAGGAAGAACCCTTCCAATGGTCAAAGACAAGGTCCCAAGGACAACAAGAAGTTCAAAGGGAATTGCTATGTGTGCGACAAACCAGGCCACCGTGCTAAGGACTGTCGTAAACGCAAGGACCAAGGAAATACAAGTAAGAAACCAGCGCAGGCCAACATGACAGAAATGGACAATCTCTCCACTGATGTTTCAGACATCAATCTTTCTGTTGTGGTCTAAGAAGTCAATCTGGTTGGCAACACCAGAGAATGGTGGGTGGACACTGGGGCCACTCGACATGTCTGCTCCAATAAAGACATGTTCTCCACTTATAATGCAACAAACGGAGAACAACTCTTTATGGGTAACTCTGCCTCTTCGAAGGTTGAAGGCCAAGGACAGGTAGTACTGAAAATGACTTCTGGAAAGGAACTCACCCTCAACAATGTGCTGCATGTACCTGATATTCGTAAGAATCTGGTATCAGGCTCACTACTGAGTAAGAAGGGTTTCAAACTTGTATTTGAGGCGGATAAGTTTGTCCTCACTAAGTCTGGGATGTACGTGGGCAAAGGGTACATGAGCGATGGGCTCTTTAAAATGAATGTAATGACCATTGTACCTAATAAGAAAAACTCTTCTGCTTATATGCTTGAGTCTTCTAATGTGTGGCATGGTAGATTAGGTCATGTTAACTATGATGCATTGCGTAGATTAGTTAATATGGAATGTTTGCCTAAATGCAGTTTTGATTCAAATATCAAATGTGAAACATGTGTCAAAGCTAAACTCACTAGAACTTCTTTTCATTCAATTGAACGAACTTCTGAACCTCTTCAGTTAATTCATTCTGATATATGTGACCTCAAGTTTGTTCAAACTAAAGGTGGTAAGAAATATTTTCTTACATTCATTGATGATTGCACAAGATACTGTTATGTTTACTTACTGAGAAGTAAAGATGAGGCCTTGGAAATGTTCAAACATTACAAGAATGAGGTTGAGAATCAACTTGAGAAGAAAATCAAGGTGATAAGAAGCGATAGAGGAGGTGAATACGAATCACCTTTTGGTGAATTTTGTTCACAGCATGGTATTATACACCAAACTACCGCTCCTTATTCACCTCAGCAAAATGGTGTTGCTGAAAGGAAAAACAGAACTTTAAAAGAAATGATGAATGCTATGTTAATAAGTTCTGGATTACCTCAGAATTTGTGGGGGGATGCTATACTCTCCGCAAATTATATTCTTAACCGAATACCTCAAAAGAAAACCAATAAGACCCCTTACGAGTTGTGGAAAGGCAGAATGCCTACTTACAAATACTTGAAAGTGTGGGGGTGTTTGGTTAAAGTGGCGGTTCCTACACCTAAAAAGGTTAAAATAGGACCAAAGACAGTTGACTGTGTTTTCATTGGGTATGCTCATAATAGCAGTGCGTATCGATTTATAATTCACAAATCTGAGATTCCTGATATGCATCCTAACACTATTATTGAGTCAAGGAATGCATCGTTCTTTGAACATGTATTTCCTAATAAACCCTCACAGGAATCGAGTTCTCTTAAACGAACTCAAGATACTGCTAATAGCAGTCATCCAAGCCAACAAGAGATTGATGAACCTAGACGGAGTAAGAGGGCTAGAACATCAAAAATGTTTGGTTCAGATTTTCTAACATTTCTGTTAGAAGATGAGCCTCAAAGCTTTAAAGCAGCGGTGTCTTGTCCCGAGGCACCATATTGGAAAGAGGCAATAAACAGTGAAATTGAATCCATTTTGCAAAATCATACGTGGGAACTAGTGGATCTTCCACAAGGTTGCAAAACTCTTGGGTGCAAGTGGATATTCAAGAGAAAGATGAAAGCAGATGGATCAATTGAAAAATACAAAGCCAGGCTTATTGTTAAAGGGTACAGACAAAAAGAAGGCTTGGATTATTTCGACACTTATTCACCAGTTACGAGGATTACATCCATTCGAATGTTAATTACAATTGCTGCGATACACAATTTCGAGATACATCAAATGGATGTAAAGACCGCTTTCTTAAATGGTGAATTAGATGAGGAAATATATATGGAACAACCCGAAGGGTTTAATGCTCCAGGACAAACCAAGAAAGTTTGTCGACTTGTCAAATCTCTATATGGATTAAAACAAGCACCTAAGCAATGGCATGAAAAATTTGACAGTTTGATGATGTCAAATGGGTTTAAGATCAATGAATGTGACAAGTGTGTATATGTCAAGAGCACTAACAATGGCTATGTCATTATTTGCTTATATGTTGATGATTTGCTAATTATGGGTAGTAATGATGGAATCATTCAAACTACCAAGAGAATGTTAAACAATAAGTTTGATATGAAAGATATGGGTGTTGCTGATGTCATACTAGGAATTAAAATTTCTAAATCATCGGATGGACTGATATTATCTCAATCGCACTATATTGAGAAAATACTCCAGAAATATAATCAAGATAATAGCAGTCCAGCGAGAACACCTATAGATATTAGTATCCATCTATCCAAAAACACTGGAAAAGGCATATCACAATGCGAATATGCGCAAATAATTGGGAGCCTAATGTATGTCATGAATTGCACTCGTCCTGACATTGCATATGCTGTTAGTAAACTGAGTAGATACACAAGTAACCCAGGATAAGACCATTGGAAGGCCATAGTCAGGGTTTTAAGATATTTAAAATACACCCAAAACTATGGATTGCATTACTCGAGATATCCAGCAGTACTTGAAGGCTACTGTGATGCCAACTGGATATCAGATACCAATGATTCAAAATCCACAAGTGGATATCTATTCACGCTTGGTGGTGCAGCGGTATCATGGAAATCTTCTAAACAAACTTGCATTGCTAGATCCACTATGGAATCTGAGTTTATTGCACTGGATAAAGCTGGCGAAGAAGCTGAATGACTTCGTCAATTCCTAGAAGATATTCCAATGTGGTCAAAACCTGTGCCTCCTATCTGCATTCACTGCGATAGTCAATCAGCAATTGGAAGGGCGCAGAATCACATATATAACGGTAAGTCTCGACATATTCGTCGGAGACATAATACCGTGAGACAACTGCTCTCTAATGGCATTATGACTATTGAGTACATAAAGTCCATGGATAACATTGCGGATCCCTTTACCAAAGGTTTAGCGAGAGAGCAAGTAAATCGTTCATCAAGGGGAATGGGCTTAAAGCCTATGAATGAAAAGTCGCCATAATGGCAACCCAACCTAGCTGACTGGAGATCCCAAGATCTAGGTTCAAAGGGACAACCGAATTGTGTGTGACTTAACGATATCACTATGGAGATAATATCTTCTGCTCATTCCTATAATAATAATAGTGATACCTGTAGCGGAAATTAGGGTAAGCAAGGCTTTTAATGATTCTTATATCTTGACTAATCAAGTGGGGTATAGCAGGATACTCTTAATAAGAATCACCTATGTGAGTGTGAACTGGGCCGTTTCTATGAGAATAATAAGGCTAAATTCTCTAAAGCACTCATGAAAATCAGGCATTGTTCAGGGCCAAAATGAACACAATCATTAGAACCAACTGTGTCCGGGAAGATTCTGTGTGAACTCTATTATCTCGGTTTACGTAAAAGGTTGAGTAGTTCAAGACATCACGTTCACTGTTCGACCAGTAAATTCGATAGTACTTCACAAGGGAAGGTTCAAGGCCACAAGCTACCTTTCTCTATACAGAAAATTTCCAATTGTACTCTCTCTGTGTGTCTGCATATCATTTCATTGTTTTCAGTCAATTTCATTCATGTGGGGGATTGTTGGAAAAATGGCTAGAGGACCCACTAATTTTTGGCCATCTTTGTGCCAAACTAAAAGTGGGACCCACTTATAGTTTTAGGTGGGAATACATGGGAATGTAATCTACTCTATGAGTAGATTAAAGACATGTATTGGGTTGCTCTAATCCATTAAGGAGTGAATGAGAAATTGCCTCATAAACACTACTACTTGTACATGTTAAACATGGAAAGAAAAGGGAAGTGAAAAACTTGCTTCCCACATTGCTTGAGAGCAATACATTTCTTTGGTATAAATATGTTTACCTTAGTGGTATAAGATGAGCCCCAAGGGGCATCCCACTTTTGTGGAGGAGGGAGGACGTAGATCTTTGTTGGGTCACCACCGGGTCACCACCACACACGCGCGCGCGCGTGCCCCGCCCCGCCCCGCCCCGACCCGGACCGGGCCTGGCCTGGGCTTGGGCTTCACGCGCGGGTCGGGCCTGGCTCGGCCCACTGCCCATTATTAATTTTTTGGAGAAACTTTTATTAAAAAAATAATAATTTCTTTTTTGGGTTAAATGGGGTGTGTCCAAGAGGTGTGTGTCCTTTCATTTGTGAAAGGGTGTGTCCAAAGAAGAAGCATCTGTTCACTGAACAGTCACTGTTCTGAACAGATGCAACTCCATTGAAAGGTTTCCTGCAGCAGCCTATTTAAAGCCTTCAATCCCATTCATTTTCAATCATCCAATTCACTGCTGCTGTTGCACAATTCCGAGTCTGCATAGTCAAGAAGAGAGAGTCCTGCTGTTGCACTCTGGTTCAAACAGTCACACAGTTTTGCAGTGCTGCTACTGTGTGTTGATCATTGTATCCTGGGAGACAGAAGCCACTGAAGCCTGTTAGCACCATTGCAGGGGCGAAATTTGTCTTAAGGACATAGTGTTAAATACTAGCCTTGATCTGCCTTCTACTGCGAATTTCTGAGTTTCGTAATAGACAACAACGAAGTACTGTTATTCTGCCTTCAAACAGTAAGAGAATTTCAATTCAAAGATTACTTTCTGTAACTCTGTTTTTATACTTACTTTGATTCACTGTTGAGAGGATCTGTAATCCTAATACTGAATGTTATCACTGTGTACTCGGACTAACAGGAAGCTCTAAAATTTGATTCCATGTGTATCTAGTTCTTAGCTCTGTAACATTACTAACCATCCCACTGTAAGGTAGATAGACAGTCCTGTCCAATTCAATTCAACAGGAATGAGTAACAATGAGATTCTGGGGTTCGCGGTATAGATGTTGAAGTAGTTCTTTCTTATCCAAAAAGAGCTTCTGGAGTCTGTTTGCGATTGGACTGAATTGGGTTTAGTGGGGGGACCTGTTTGGGTGTGTTTGGGATGGCAGAGAAGGAAGAACCATTGTTGAAGAAGCTGTATTATGAGAACTGCCCTGGTTGTAGAGTAGAAAAAATCAATGAGACCCAAGAAGGACTTCCTATCAAGAATTTCTTTTATGCTTGGGCTGTGGTGTTGACTGCTGGTAAGAACTCTTTCTAGTATCAATTCTAGTCACTCGTATAGTTGCCATGTTTTCTTTCTTAGTGTTCTAGCAGGTGAGGTTGATTGGAATTCAAGATGCTTAATTGTGATGATGCTAACTATCTGCTTTTATGGACTGAAAATACATATGTAACCACAAATTATTTTGGTCAGTAGGACTTTGGATAATCTGATCATTGTACCTTCTGCAGTGGCCAGCCTATGACTAATGGGTTCAAAATAGATGGAACAGATAGATACAAATATAGATGTTCATGCAATCTTGTGGTTCTTTCCAGTGAATGGAAATTTTTAATGGTTTTGATTATAGTATAAGGTTTTAGGAGTAAGACTCATGTTGAATGTTTAGGTTGAGTGCTAAAAATGGTTCTAATGTATATTTAAGGGAGGTGCTTTATTTTACACTGAGATGTTCTGTTAAATATAATTAAGATGTTTGTTATCATTAACCAGATTTAGAGTTGCAAATTTAGTTGGTTTTCACCTTTCATAAAAGGAAAAGAATTGTTAACAGACCACTAAAAGATCTGAATCTTGTGAGATGGCTAGAATTTTTCAAAGCTTTTTAAATGGGCTTTGGCTTGGTTTTGTCCTTTATGCAGCTAACAAAGTGATTGCCCTGTCCTTCAATCAACTTCATGGATTTTAAAGCAAATTTTACTTGATGAATATTCAGATTTTTCTAATTTTATACAATGAATTTCTGCGGAAAAAATAGTTTATGGTAAAGTTTTGGTGGTTTTGATTGTGGAACTCGCCTAGACCCATTACCACAGAGAAAAACTACTGCACCATGAGAACTGCCTGCCACTGTGCCACAGAATTGTTGGTTGTGGTATGTTTATATGGTATTTTTGGGTTGTTGGGGTGCCTTTGAATGTACCCAAGATAGCAAGTGTCTGGAACAGTTTTTTTCAGAGAAGATTATTGGCAATTCCTCTTTGCATTTGAAAATTGAAATAGCACAAAAATAAGAAACCACATTTTTCCTTCTTTCACAACCAACTCAGTAATGGTGTGTTCACTGATATTTATTCGGCATAAAAAAGGTAACAGCCCCACATCTAATGGTGTCTCTAATTTCTGTGCTGCCTCAAAGCAGAAGCAGAATGGTTAACCAATTGTTCTGCCAGATTATCCACACCAATTGCAACTTTAGGGATATACAAGCATACACTTTGATTGTAAGTTTGTTGAGGGCGAGTCAATGAACTGCATTTTGTTGCATTTCTTAGCTACTTAATTGGTTGGCAAATATAAAAAAAATTAGATGTCATTAATTTTTACTGTGACATGGCGAACACTGGCACTTACTGGTAATTTTGTCGTATTCTCTGTAATTTTGATTAGAAAAGTAATTTAATGCCTAATGAAGGGTGGGTATGGATGCACTCCAACTTGAGATGGATTGGATGTTTTGGTGAAATTTGTGGTTATCCAATCCACTATATCTTTGACTCATTATCAAAAAATTAACAGAAAAGGAAATATTAAAAAATTATACAGAACTGCATAATATTGGAAATGCATTTACCTTTTTTCATCCCCCAAATCAGTTTGTAACATTTCAGGATGGGAGTGAAATGGATGAATATTTAAGTTCATCAGAAATGATTCCCATCCATAATCTTTCTTTGGGCATTCAGACATCCCTAAATCTACAGAGTAAGAGGTGGTTAAAAATAAGATAATGAAAGATGATTTATCTTAATTGAGTGCTGACCTAAGGGGTCTTCTTGAAGGACTTATCCCATGTGTGGTGCTTCTTCTGGGCCTGTTCTTTGTTCCTGAGTCTCCAAGATGGCTGGTAAGTTCTCATTGTACTGAAAATCAATTTTCTGCTGTACTAGAAATTTAAGATAACTATAAGACCAAATTCATGAAGAATTCATGCTGTTATTCAGGCTAAGGTTGGCTGTGAAAAAGAGTTCAAAGCTTCATTACAGAAGCTTCGTGGCAAGGATGCTGATATTTCTAAAAAAGCAGCTGAAATCCAGGTTCTTGCTTCAATGAAAACCATCCATAGTACACTTGGGAATGAAAAGTTAAGAAAAAAGAAAAAAATAATCACAACATGGATCGTTTATAATGTTTGAATGTTGCTGTGCAGGATTATGTTGGAATGGACATATGAAAGTCATGTAGCTGTCCCCAACATGGTTGGGTCAAGGTTCTAATGATGATGATAATATGTCAGGAGTGTTTTTTCTGGGTGTAAAAAATACTTAGGCCCATTGATGCTGAAAATGGAATGAAAACTCTTGTGTTCTGATGTTAGATCTCAAAATCCTCGTGTAGGAAGTTTATTAAACTTGTATCTGATGGTGTTCGTTTTTTGTTTTGCAGATTGGTTTTGGATTTTATCATGCTGGCTGCAGACTCTTAGCGATCTACCTTATTTATTTTGGTCACAGACATTTGTGGATGTTAGAATCTTTTGAAAATGATGAAGTTGTAATATTTGTATATTTTAGAGATTTGTGGGTTTATTTTGGTTTATGGATGTCGGATATTTGGTTGTAGATATTTTTTTGGAATTATTGATGAATCTATTTTAAATTGGTTTGTGCATTAAGTTTGTTGGTTTGAACATTATTCAGATTTTTATTTGTGGTATATATACAGGGAAAAATACAAATATATATATTTTTAAAAAAATAATATTTCCCGACGCACCAGTGTGTGTTGCAAAAAAGAAAAAGTATTACAACCTTTCCCGACGTGATATGTGCGTCGACCTCCCAGCGCATTAGTAGTGTTGCTCATTATCGGGAATTCCCAACGCACTGCCAGCGTTGGCCATTACTATGAATTCCCAACGCACTGCCAGCGTCGTCCATTACTATGAATTCCCCACGCACTACAAGCGTCGACTATTACTATGAATTCCCAATGCACTGCCAGCGTCGACCATTACTATGAATTCCCAACGCACTGTCAGCGTCGGCCATTAATATGAATTCCCAACGCACTGCCAACGTCGGCATTTATTTTGCCGACGCCGGTATTGCGTGGGCAAATATGGTTTTCGAATCAGGAAAACAGTACTTTTTGCCGACGCACATCTTTTTGCCGACGTATTGGACGACGGTGCAGTGTGTTGGTAATTGTACAGGGATCTGCCGACGCAGTTAAAACAGCGTCGGCTATGGATTTGGCTACACATAATTGCCGACGCGCGGCCGACGCACTGAAATGCGTTGGGAAATCCTTTGCCGACGCAAAATCTACCTTTCCAGACGCGGTGACTGCGTTGGCAAAACTGTATTTTGTTGTAGTGGTTCTATATATGCATTTATCTATCATTATGTACCCCAAAGCCCAACCACATCTATTTAGCTTCATCTCATTTCTTTATTTTACAATATTTACTTTCCTTTAATAAGTCTAAAGGCACAGTTGATGAGATCACATTCCACTAGCTTTCTCTACTTTATTGAAAGTACTATAAATAGAAAATATTCTAAACAATGTTGGATATGTTAGGAGAAGGAAGGAAGAGTTCATTAGATCAGATTTCAATGTGGGCGGGCTTCATATAGATGAATGGATTTTTTGACCCAACAGATCGACACTACAACAAAAAACACCTTTGGTGACATGAAAAAATGTCATCAAAGGCCCATTTTTTGTCACCTATTATCTTTGGTGACACGGGATCGGGTGTCATTTATCCATGACACTAAAAGTCAATGGTGACAAAATTTGTGCACTTGTCACGAAATGATGTCAACGGTGACAAAAACATGGTGTTACGGAAGAAAGATTTTCCGTGACATAGTAGGGTGTCACTAAAAGCAATGGTGACAAAAGTACAGGTGTCATAGAAAAGATATCTTTTGTGACAAAAATTGTCACTAAAAGTATTTTTCTTGACAACCAAATGAGTGTCACCAATAATATTACCAGGTTGACACTCAATGGTGACATACTCTTTTTGTCACAAAAAAAATACAATCAAAATATTTGTGCCACCCAAATTATCATTTCACACCTGCTTACAAAGTTTTAAATATTTATATCCAGATACACCCATTAACAAAACTTATACCACAAAAGATGCAAACTATCATTCAAATCAAATATCCAACAAGTCAACATTCTAATATCCAAGTTCACAACCCTTCAAATATTCATCATTCAACAATAAACACTTCAAAGTTAATAGCCTTAACATAACTACAAAACAACCATACAAGGTGTGTCGGTTCAAATTAATTACAAAAATAATTCAAAACAAGTAACTCCATACATCTTGGTGATCATCTTGGTTAACTGCCAAAAAGTCTTCAACTCCATCTTCGTCATCTTGGTTAACTGCCAAAAAGTAACTCCATCTTGATAGTTACCTACCTGTATAAAATCGCAATAAAAAAATGTAATTATTTAACACTAGAATTGGGAGCTTTCTTCCCTGTACATAAATATGACATCTATACTATATTGCATGCATTTACTTATTGAGAACTTTTTTTTTTCGTTTTTTGAAGAATGACGATATATTGCATTTACTTATTATAACTAGGAATGAAACTATACCTCGAGATATTCACTCGACAAAGTCAGAGTCTTGATATGTGAAAGACCAAGCAGAGGTTTGATTGGATCAAAAGGAGGAACCTGCAGGGCAAAGGGTATATGTACAAATTACTATATTAAAAACAAGAAGCCATCTAAAAAACTTTTCCATCTAAAAAACTTGACTTTGCAGGAAATACAACATCAAGTTTGACTTCGGTCATACCAAGCCACACAAGTTTTTACAAACCTAAACCCTCTGCCCTAGAAGCTAAATCCATAATGAAATACCTAAAACTCACAACTCTATAAGTAAAACAATGGATGATGGATGATGACTAAAATGACACATACTAAGTTGGTACTAAACAAACATAGCAGTGAACATCAAAAACACCAAAAATCCATAAGGGTTTACATCAATATCTAAACCTGATCATGAAAACAATGTGACATTCAAACCAAAACATGAGATTTTAATAACAAGTCCAATACTTACATCTGAAACTGATATAATTCCCAATCCACTGTGTCTAAATCCTTCCTCAATCTTCACTGACAAGCAGGCATCCTTATCCTGTCATTTTTCATCAAAACCCACCAAATAGAAAAAGCAAAAAAATAAGAATCCAAATTACAAACCCCAAAAACAAGAAGCAGTTCATGAGCAAAAAGAAATTTAACAAAAAGAAGCAGTTCATGAGCAAATCATTCACCTTATTTTTGTTTGTTAAATTCACATCTGGTTATCACGTGGCTGCACCTAATATGTTCTATTACTTTATTTTTCATATGACAAATTGACTCCACAAATAGGGAAATGTACTTTTTCGCATTATCGAGAGACCCAAAGATGGGTGACCCCCTATGTAAAAATCTTATGTCACTTGCAATGTTATCTTTGTTGAACACAAGGAGGAAGAGCAAGAGCAACACAAGGTGCGTTGGGTATTTTTACTGCTGAACTAACCTTTACTTTTTTTGGGTCTCAGGAGGCACTGTCACAACAGACTCAGTTGGACCAAGCTGCTGGAACAGACTCTTTCGATGCTCTTCCTCTGTTCTTCCCTCCGTTAACACTGGATCAACACTATTTTTGTTTCCTATTGAATGGTAATTGATTTCATTTAAAATGCTTAAACAATACAAGAAAAACATACAGATGAGCAGCAACACAAAAACACCATGAACACAGAAAGGAAGCAATGGGATCAAATAATATAAAAAGTAGCTCCATCCTGATCTGTAATCACAATTTGGCAGTTAATTCCTTCCTCGGCTGGATAATCTGCTGCCCCATGGGCACTCCTCTTCACGTGAAAATAAGAGGCCTCCTAACTCTCCCTATATAAATCGTCTCTTCTACGGGATCAACCAAAATCCAAGGAGCTGTACACACTCCCGAAGCCCATAGGATAGCACAAAGAGATCTCCCTCCATACAGTTAAAAAATTGTCACAATGGAGATTGGAAGGTAAGAAAGGGAAAGATAGATAATGCAGCAAACAAGTCCCAAAAGATAACCACCCATATTACTTTGAGGCCATTGGTTAATCTGAATATAATTATTCAAACCCCAGGAAGTAAATTTGCTGGAACTCACCTGGTAATGATCCCATGTTTGTTTATAACCCAGAGCGACCCGGGTAACATATATGATAAGTGCACTAACAGCAATCACATCGAGCAAAACTGCTGACCTGTATGTCATACGATGTCACCAGTTCATGCATAAAAATCAAACAGAAAAACATGGAGTCATATAACATGCAATGAACAATCAAGAAAACACAAGCAAATAAGGGGAAGTAACATGTTATATGCGCATGCAAGTGTGTGTACATTCAACAATTTCATCGAATATTTATCATAGAGACCGTCTATCAATGCAACAACTATTTACCAATACAGTTTGGTGCATCAAACACTTGTTGTAAAGAAGTGCGTCTGTAAACTATGAAAACGTTGTTGTGAAATATGCACCAGTCACTAGAATTGCATCTGTAAACTATGAAAACAAATGTCGCAGCAAAAACTTGGATGTGGTCTAAAGTTAGTTTTCATTGGTAGAATGACACAATAGCCAATAGTAAACCTATATATGGCTTTCTGATCGAAAGTTCACACTGGCAGCTTCTTGCACAAATAAAATGAAATCAAATAAATTGATTAATTAACAACTACAAAAATGCAAACAGTTATAATAACAAAAAAAAAAAAAAACCCAGAGAGTTTGAATTGGAGGTATAGTTGCTAGTGTGTAGTTGAACTTACTGAAATTATAAGAATTATTAAATATATTACAAAGTAGCAGGGAAACTTATGCTGGTTCAAAAAGGAGGCTTTCATGTCTTAATCATGACTGTAACACCAATTTGGGACAAATCAAAAGTTCAGATTAACTATAGGTCGCAAGTTCAAGTCCATTTGCGAAATAGCAAATATTGATTGGAAGAATAAGTTCCTTTATTCCTTTATGAGAAGCATCATTAATTAGGTATGATATGACATGAGTCCTGACAATACAATTGATATGAGGAATTTTAACTTACAGAGATGAAACGATGTCCTCAAATTTGTAATTTACAAAGAAATTAAAAGCTGATAGCCCTACAATGCTTGCAACATCCAAGCGTACCTGCAAGAAAATTTGCAATAATCCATGCATAGGCCTTCCTATCTTCCATACATTTGTACCTGCATAGGCCTTCCTATCATCGATAATCCATGCATAGGCCTTCCTATCTTCCATACATTTGCTTGCTAGTGGCCCAAGGTGGGCTCAAAAGAGTGATTCACATTTTGTGTATGGATAAGCAGGTGATCAACCATCCAATAAAAACGTACTACACCTGAAAGATCAAAGCTTCAACAGAGAAATTCAAAATAAAAAATATCAACAACGTTGATCCCGCGTGATAAACAGCACCAATGTGCAGTGTGCAAGAGAAAATCATCCTATAGATGGATATAAATGGACCCAAATCACAGATTTTACATAAAATAAAAACACATTACCACAAAAGTCACCAAAAGCATTAGGAATCAGGATCCCCATAAAAGCCACTTGCAATAAAATAAAAAAATAAATAAAAAAGGGTTCACAGTAGCCAGATTTTTAGTTTCATTCATTAAAGAAATCAGAATATAATGAACCCATTTGTATAGTCATCAGAATATAATGAACACTTAGATTGAGTTAATAATGAACCCATTTGTATAGTCATCAGAGTATAAAAACTCAGATTATAAGATAATTAATTTTGAATAAGTTCATATATAGCATTGATCTCAACCCGAGTTACTAAGAGGAAACTCGTATTCAACCAAGACCAGGATCGTTGCAATGGGTTTGGTTTGGTTAGGATCCATCCATATGGCCAGACCTAGATATGAAAATTTTCATTGGTCCTAGGTTCAAACTTGGGCTTTTGTTAGCTCTCAATCTTATAAGTTATAACCCATACTAAGTCAAATCTAATAGTGTGTGTGAGAGGGAGAGATCTTGAAATCTCCATAAATCGGATGTTATCATTTATAAAGAAACTCATTTTGGTCCTCATTTCACATTTTCACTCAAGTAGTGAAACTCCATAGTAATGGTCCCATCAGATATCATCTTAGCCTCTGAGGGCCGGCAGAATCCCAAGCAGGCCAGGCTTTTAATCAAGTTAAGGATCTGTAACTCTTATTAGGCTACACTCAATCCTAAGTTCAGTCCTTGGCCTTTGATCTGGTTGCCCTGATCGGATCAAGTACCCACCTATGATCCCATTTCCATCCCTTGTGAGATGGCAATTTCACTCTCCCTTTATAGAATTAACCCCTAAGATAGGAAACCTACTTACATCATTTTCATTAAGTTCATCATACGACTTCAATTTCGAAGATAGAATTATAATGGTAGAATCTCGGTTAGCGAAATACCTCCAGCATAACTTACTTACAACAAGGAATCATAACTTGTTAAGACAGTTATGAAGTTGAATGTGATAATTATATGAAGGAAGTGAGAAAAGAGCAAGGGAAAACATTAGTAAGAACTCAAAAGTATTTAGCATCTAATAAGAGTCATCACAAGGAAGAAATTAATCCAACTAATTGATTAATTTTCAATATAAATGCCACCAAGTTTGACTATATAAAGGATCTTTATAGAAAACAGAAAAAATTGTGTTTGGTTGGTTCTTTCCAATTTGGATGCTAACTCAATGAATTTGCTCCACATACAAGGATTAGCCCAAGGGCCCATCTCAAGATTATCTTTTAATTTCCCTGAACCTTTTTTGGGTTCCCAATATAGAGGGCAAGCCCCCTCATGCGAATCTGATATTAGCTGTTTAATTTGTTTTAAGCTATATTTATTCAGTTATCATGGTTTTAAATATTGGCCGATATTATTTAAGAATTTTTCTTATATAATATCAGCATGATATCTGATTCTTACTTGTATTATTGATACGTAAATATATAATTGTCTATATCATCATCAAAGCTTTATCCCATGCACCGACGATACCATATGTATCTAGTAAATACAAGCTATTGTTTCATATTTTACATTCCATGAGAAAATGATGGAAAAAAAAAACAACACTGGTTCATAATTGCTACATTGGCAAAAAAAAATTATTGGTTTTTTGCCTTGCTGGTCAGGCCAAAAATGATACTTGAACCCATATTTTAATTTGAAACTCTATCTGTGCAAAGAGGGGGACAAGAGTACTGAAATTCATCTTGAATTTATAGTGAACAGGTGTGAGTCCCTTCTTGCCTAGTATCAGTTTAGGAGAGAGAGTCAAATTTGTAAGGAAGAATGTATATAAATTGTGGGTCATGTCTAACCTATTGATCATTCTCTGCATATGTTTCAGAGATTATGTATTGTGTTCTTCAGTGATTGAATTCCTTACACATAGCAAGCATGTATAAGATCAAGTGAATCTCCCAATGGGCCTTCCCTATTTGGTGAAATATCATCCAAGTTACTAGTAATTAATTAGAAATATACTTGTGGGCAAAATGAGATAACCCAGTTGCAAAATTGTATTATAGAACTTCAATGCAATGTTAAGATACATTACTTTTAAGAGACAATGCAACATTATTATGAATTTAAGAGACAATGCTAAGTGTTCTGGGAAATTGACCAAATTGAGCCCACACTCCACAGCGATGAGGGGCACACAGGGTATCTTCTAGATCAGGACATAAACATCTGATCGTTGGCCTTTTGGGGCCTGTGGTTGCATATTTTTTTTATCCATCTCTTTCTAGGCCACTGATCAAAGGTATATGATCTTATAATCTGGAGTATTTCCTTGGAATGAACCATCCATGGTGTGAAATCAATTATGCTCATAGTCTGAATCACCAAACTAAAGGCCTCACTATGTGAAATGTGCACATTAATATCTAAAGCCCCAGGTCTGTATAACACTTGTTGTAAAATATGAAATAAGTTACTAATGCTAAAGAAATCCATCACATGGAGGACAATTACACCCAATGTGCCACCTCAGAGAAAATAAAACATCCATACATCATTTGAGGACCATAAATACCAAGTCAAAGTTGTGAGTAGTGGCAGCAAAACTGCACCAAGAAAAGGAAAAACAGCACACAGCACAAAGGACAGAGTGAAATGGTTTGCATCTTGCTTCTTGCTTAAGCATGAACGTTACATGTAGACGAAAAGTGAGATAAGGGTGCGGTTAGTAATGTTATTATCTGGCTGAAGAGTAATATCAGGAGTTCTGACATTTTCTAAAATCCATTAAAGTTGCCAACAGAAATATGCCTCGACTCGACTGGTGGACCCCACCAATATTCCAACAAGTCCCGCTTTAACATGATCAGTCATAACGTGCAATGAGTTCTCACTCAATCATTTTTAAAAAAGCAAAATAGGAAACAGTAAAATCAACAAAAACAGATGGGTCAATCAGAAATTAATAGGAAAAACAAATAGCACATCAAGAATCCAATATAGGAAAAAAATTGAGTTACACCTTAATTACTACAATCAAACTTCAATGAAAAGTACCCCAACCACTCTAATAGCATGATGGTTTAGGCATTATCCCATTTAGGGGTCACCTCCAAAGATAAGAGTTATGTAAAGGCTGTACAATTCTGGGTCTAGTAAAAAAACCTGGTTTGGGTCTCTATAAACCAATTACAGTTAACTCATCTTACGCGCAAACGAGGATTCATACAATCAGACAACCTTATGAACCCATAAATCACACAACCAATTCCCAAGAACCAGAGTTGATGCTAAACAGAGTTAAAACTAACCAAAATGGAAGACAACCAAGTTCCAAGGATTCAAACGATTAAAAAAAAGGGGCAAAGTAAAAGAACCTTTCAAACCAAAGAAACTAGGGTTTGAAGATCCAACATCCAAATAACCAACCCAGTTTGTTTGAAGTCTAAGATTCTCAGATCTAGATATTTACCTCCAACTCTTTCTTCAAAATTCAAGAAAGCTCAAATCGATTCGAGCGAGAAATGACCTGTCAGAATAGAAAAATGAATCAGAACGCCTGGATGCAATGAAATTTCCCTATGAAATCCAAGAGATAGAGAGAAAAAGAACAGAAGGGAGAGGGAATCAGAGATAAATAAACGAAGAAAAGAGAAGAAGGAGACGATCCATTTCATTTGATGGGTTTTTTTCCCATTGAACACAGCATCTGGTCGAACAAAGAGGAGATCCATTTCATTTGAAAATGCAGCAGAGGATCCAACATAAAAAAAGGGGACAACATAGGGTAGAGAGATGAGATGAGGAAACAAAAAACCCCCAATTAAAGAAACCCTAAATCCACAAAATCACCATTTGTGATGAGGAAGAAAACCTCCATTTCCTCCTTCTTCTTCCTCCTCTGCATCTCTGCAACTCTCCCTTGCATTCTCTCCTCCTTCTCTGCTACTCCAGATTTCTCCAACAATGGCGTCGGCCTCACCGCCGCCGAGGCCAGCTTCATCTCCCGCCGCCAGCTTCTCTGCTGCCAAGAAGAGTACGGCGACAGAGGCGAGAACGTCTCCGTCGATCCCTCTCTGTCCTTCGAAAACCCTAGAATCCGATCCGCCTACATTGCTCTCCAAGCTTGGAAGAAGCCCATCTTCTCGGATCCTCTCAATCTGACCGGAAACTGGTCCGGATCCCACGTCTGCGACTACACGGGCGTCTTCTGCCATCCTTCGCTCAAAGATCCCCACCTCCGCGTCCTCTCCGTTATCGATCTCAACCACAAAGAGGGAGAGGGAGAGGGAGAACCGGGAGCAGGGCGCGGGAGCAGGGGAAAATAACGTGGGAAGAGGAAAAAATGGGAAGAGGAAAAAATGAAGGAAAAAGTGGGCGGGGCCGCGGGGTACTGTAATGGTTTTAGCGACCGCAAAAAGCGGCCGCCCGCTTTTTGCGGAGATTTCTAGTAGTGAGGGTAAAAATTAGGCCATTGCATTGGTGACAAAAAAATTTTGCCACCAAATTTATTGGATCTTTTGGTGATAAATTTTTTGTCACCAAATCTCCTCTCTATTTGGCACCTAAGCTAAAGACTTTTCGTGACAAGCAAAAAAAATTTTTGTCACCGTTGTGTGCATTCCGTGACAACATTAATTTTTTGTCACCAAAGGGTGTCACCAATAGTGCATTTTGTTGTAGTGCGAACCCAGGTCCCCTAATTCTCATTTACAGCAAGCACACCTTTTATATGTTGTCATCTGAAGATAGATTATTAGTCAGGATTTGGGACTCGGCGCGTCAAAGTAGCTAGGCCTGATAGAAATTACGGTTAGAGCAGATTTTTTGCAGGGAAAAAGATCGTAAGGGGTCCTTGAAATCCCCCTACCAGCATCCTCATGTGGGTCCCCAAGTGGGCACCACCACACACTTAAGCTTACCTTATCCTAAGCTTGAGCTTAGGGGAGCCTTTCTCTATATAGGGGAATGTTCATATGCATTTTTCCCTCACCATAAAGTGAGGGTCGACACTCCCTTTTTTGTACTTGAAAAGTGTATTTTGTACTTCACACTATGTACTTGAAAAGTACATTTTGTACTTGAAAATTTCCAAAAAAGGAAGTGTATAGGTGAGGGAAAGATGCATATGAATATTTCTCATATATATATATATATTGATTTTCACCTTTCCCAGCCACAATTGTTTTGGGTGCTCCAAGTTTGGCCCACCATTATAAACCGTGGGCGTTTCAATTGTACCTATCTTACAGATCCGGCTCCTGGGGCCATGCCTTCTTCTCTCTCTCTCTCTCTCTCTCTCTCTCTCTCTCTCTCTCTCTCTCTCTCTCTCTCTCTCTCTCTCTCTTCATTTTTCCAGTCCTTTTGGCTTATAGTTCAGGCCCACATTCATAACCCAGGAGCCCGACTGATTACATTTTTAAACCAAACAGCTAAGGCTGTCAAACGAGTCGTGTTAACGAATTCGAGTTGCAGGTCAAACGAATTCGGGTTAGAATCACCTCAACCCAAACACGACCCATTAAGAAAACGGGTCAAAAATCAAATACAAACCCAATTCGTTTATTTAACGGGTCACCTGAATACGACCCGTTAACCCGTTAATTTTGAAAAAGATATTCATTAAACTTAAAAAAGTATCTATTTTCTAAATCGTGGAGCCATACTTTATGTTTTGAGGCTATGCCCATTTTCTAAGTAAATGTTGTATCTTTTCTGATTAAGTGCATAAAAGTTAGGTCACCCATACTTTGGTTTTTTTTGCATGGTAATGTGATGCACACTTGGCAGCATGGCTTTTTGGCGGGTTGTATAGGGTCGTAATGAGTTTATTCGTTAACGACCCATTAATTTAACGGGTTAACGGGTCCAACCCATTAATGACCCGAACCTATTAAGGGGTCACCCAAACCCGTTAACATCGTGTGGGTTCGTGTCATGTTAACTGGTAGTGTGACATTTTGACAGCCCTACAAACAGCACATGAAAAGTGGACTCAGACCTCGGGGATTTTTTTAAAGACCCCTAGGAATGTTGGGAATTTTCAAAATAGTTAAAAAAAGAAAAATATTATGCCTCATGACTAAAATCCCATTTCGGAAAGAAGATGGCGCGCACACAAATATATATATATATATGGGAGATGCTCCTATGAGAGATGCTCTCACCTTACTATGAGAGATATGGTGGGGGGCCTCATATTTAAGTTATTGGCATTGGATATGGATGTGAGAGCCTTAAATGTGAGGGTCCCCACCTTATCTCTCATAGTAAGGTTGAGAGCATCTCCCTATATATATTTAGAGAGAGAGAGTAGGGTTCTCATAAGCCGTGACTTAGCTTATCCTAAGCTGAAATATTAATGGTCCTACAAATAAAGTCGATTATTTTTATTTTTTGCATGTTGAAAGTGGTAAATCCAGTTTTTATTGAATTTGTCTTGATTTTAGAGACAATCCTCATGCCAAAAACAGAGATAATTGACTTTAATTCATGAGACCAACACTGTTTCAGTTTAAGATAAGATAAGCTAAGCTGCAGCTAAGGAGAGCATATGCAAGGGCATGGGCTTAAGTTTGCCCGTACGTGGAGCCTTAGGGCTCATTAAAGAGCCCTATACTATTCAAGTTGGGCTGGTTTGAGCCTAACTTGGGTTGACTCTAGTTCTTATTGTTACGGATTTTGTGTTTGCAATTTGGTGGATGCATTAACATTTTAATCATCATTTCAATTTTCACAAGAGCTTTGATTTAGAAATACTTGAAATCTATATTTACACATGCATTGATTTAAGTCTTTTAAATTTCATGTTTCATGCATGTTTTGATTTTAAACATTGGATGCATTGATTTTGAAAAGAAGTTTTAAAGAATCAAGCAAGCCTTTGATTTTAAAGTTTCAAATTATTTTTAGGCTTTTTATGTTTCATGTTTTTTTGAACTCTTAGTTTGATTTAAAATCATGATTCCATGCTTGATTTTATGGCCCAAAGTCCCCAGAAGAAAAATCTTTGAAATATGCAAAAATTGGGATTTTTTGTCCCGGTTGACCTGTAGTGTAGTACGTCGACCGAGCCTATGGGTAGGTCGACTGGAGAACTACAGTTTGACCGAGATTGTGACAATTGCAGATTTTTCAAAACGGTCACATTTTTGCCCGTTGAAGGGCAAGTCGACCGAGCCCTGTATGGGGTCGACCGAAGACTAGCCGTTGGGCATTTTTTTGTATAATTCAAGCTCATTCCTTAGCCAAATTTGAGGAACTTTTGGCCCTCCTTAAGGTGTTTTGAGGCCAAAGAAAGGGGAATAAGCTAAGGGAGGCTAGTGGGTCTTTTAAAAGCTAAAATTTGGATCCATTAAGTTAAATCAATAAGTAGGCTTTACTTTCCTAATCATATGTTTTCATGCTTTGTTTTAATTATTGGTAAATCTTTTCTAGCATTGTTAACTATGATTGTTGTGATGGTTTAGGGTTTGAGATCTCTAGATTGGTCCACTCAATAAATCAACCCACTAGTATGCATAAAACAATAATCTACGCAGCGAAAATAAAATCACAAGCACACCACAAGGACACCAAATTTAAGGTGGAAAACCCAAACCGGGTAAAAAACCACTGATCCATACTGGATCTAATCAAAACACTATGAATCTCGCAATTACAAGAAACTCAGATTTCTTCCCTAGATATCCCCTATCTAAATACTGAAGTTACTTTGTGTCGCATCACGCTTCAACGACATCACACCGTTGATTGCAACAGATCCAGCGCTTGACTCCTCAAATCTTCTACGCAAGAAGATGATATTCTACAAGGGATGCAGAAGAAACTTGCTCCCTAGAGTACTTGGCAGCACAACTCTTCAAAAATCTCTAGAGAAAATTTCTCTCAATTAAATCACTAATTCAGAACTTGAGAGATGATTTCTTGTGTCTTTGGGTTGTGAGAAACACCAATATATAGCCCACAAATTCGTGCTTAAGACTCCTTATTATAATCCTCTTAGAAAAGAAGTCCATCTCAAACTTTAACACAAAGTCCGGATCAGACTGGGCTCCTGCGTGTACCCTCATCCTCGCTATAGCGGGGCATGATTCTGCCAACGAAATTTTTCTGCCGTTTTTTGAAACTCTGCAGCCTCTGTCAACTCTTCTTTTCTTTTCTTTTTAAAAAGCAGCCTTGTTGACTTTCTCACCTCTTATATTCTAACATGTTGTATCCTTAACATGTATATATTTTGAATTGATTCATTGTTTTGGATGCACCACCATGATTCAAACCAAGTAGGACTCTAATTGGTATATCTATGCAAATCTTGTTTTGTAATCATCTTTGAAATCATATGTAACATAATTCATATACTTGGTTGAATCTTTGGTTGTTGTTTTTCATCATAAGAAAATCACTTTCAAATCTATCTTATGTTTTGGATTCGACAACTTTATAAATCACATGTATTTAGTTTTAAAGTTTTACACTTGTTTAAACATTGATTGGTATATCATTTTCAAGTTGTCTTTTTAATTACATGTGATTTGACCCTTAATTTCAATCAATCTATATTTGTGTTTTACACTTAAAAATGCTTTTAGCATATAATCATTAAGCTTCATTGTTAATTTGATTGAAGTCCTTATGCATCACATGTTTTGTTCTTTGAATTTTCACAACTTGTGTAGAATACATAGGTATGTTTTTTACAAGTTACTTTTAGCATGTGATTAGCATTTCCTCAATCATAAATGTTTTTGAGCTAAAACTTTCAAAGCATTTGGCATACATTTATGAGCTTTTATTTTCAAATTGATTAAGGACATCATGCATACACTTTGTGCATTCATCTTTGCATTCATATATATAGTGTGTGTGAGTTAGATTTTCACTTTTATATCCGCCTATTTAAGAGGTAATGTATTAAGCCAAAATTGTAATCTCCATTAAGTGTATTATAGACACTACTTAGAGAGATAACCAACCTTTTGGTTGTAGGGGTTATTGCTTAGTCTTGAAAAGCATAATGTAGAGGTTATTGCTTAGCCTTGGAAAGCATGTGCAAATATTATTGCTTAGCCTATTGAAAATCATACATAGTGGAAATCCGGTGGGGTGTGAGGAACACAAGCCGGTAGTGGATGTAGGCATTGAGGCCAACCACTATAAATCATTGTGCTATGGTGTGTGCTATATGGTGATTTTGTTTATTAGCTTCCGCATTTGTTTGTTAATAATCACAAGTGACTAGTTAATTTAAAGAAGTTAAAATTGGTCATAATTGGTTACTAATTAGTAGCTCACCCTATTTACCCCTCTCTAAGGTAAGAATCCAGGACTTACACTTATTTGACTTGTAGGCTTGGAAGTAGGCATGATCTAATCTGAATTTTGATTTAACATCGGAATAGGCCCTGAGGTTGAATCATAAATTCTCAGCCAGGACCCCCGCCCCCCTACACACACACAAAAAAAAAAATTCTCCAGCGCGAAAGAAAAGGATGAAAGAAACATAGGAGTACTCCAGGTCCAAAAATCCCAAGTCAAAATCCATGGGGCCCAAAAATTAGCCATAGGCCCAACTCAAGTCTGTATTCATTACTTGGGCCGTCAATTGTAATGTACTAAAACAAAAGGTCTCATGAAAGACTATGCTCATGTTAGCATTTAACAAGTGATCTGGAGCTAATGTGTTGTGGGTTGGGAATTTCTAATCTCTGTAGCTCTTTGTTTTGGGTCTTTGGAGTCTTTTACGGTTGTGTTTGGTTTGTTTCTGTATTTCATCATTAATTCAAAACCCACATCTCAACATTGAAACTTCATAGGGTTTGAAAGATTTTATGGGGTTTATTTTCATGTACTTTTACCCAATCAAGCAGGTAAGAAAATTTTGAATCTTTGGAGAAGTTTGGATCTAAATCTAGATTCATGGATATAGGATTCAGGATTGTTCCAATTTGAAATACGATCCCTTTTTTTTTGGACCCGAAAATCCAGATCTAGCTGAGACGAATCATACAATTACATTTACATATTAAATGGGCCTAAATTTTAAAAAGCATAGTAACTTGAGTCATATTCATATTTGTGTGAACTCTAACAACATGCCCTTTAAATCTTTAATAGCCTCAACTGTATATTTAAAAGGAAAAATCATTTAAACCTCTTTTACCCAATTATACTATAATTCACTCCACATTTGTTTCGAATTCAAATCTATAGAACCATATATATCTGTTTTTTTAAGCACATGCCAAATCCTAATGCACCCACATTTATTTGTCGATTGGGGTCCTAATTAATACACACACAACCCCAAGGGGTAGCTCAGTTGGCCTAGGACCCGGTTTGCTCCCGGAGGTTGAGGGTTCGAAACCGCCCTACCGCACTGGGGCCACAGGGGGTTTTTACCCGGCTTGCCTCCTGGGCCCGCAGGGATTACTCCGGCCCAAAGAGCCGGGACACCCTTGCGTCAGCAAAACAAAAAACAAAAAAAATACACACATTTATTTTCAATTCGGATCTTATCCGGATTCACCTTCATAAGTTTATTATATTAGATCTGAATACAACATATAGAGGTTCAGTATTAGATCTCGGATCCAAATACAACACAGCATACAAGGTTCCGTGACGGATCCAAATGTATAATATCGATCCAGTACCGGATCTACCATGGTTCTACTTCTGCCCCATACCTGACCCTTTCATCCCATTTCTTTCAATTTTGACTTTTTTATTGAGCATTTATTAAAAAGCTAATCTTTCCCTCTCAAATAACTAACCTAACCACTATAATACCCACTACTCGAGCATTTTTTTTTTATTTTCTTATAAAAAAATATAAACTATTTAGATAAAGCGTGGACCCATATGGACCCTAACCACGTGGGTCCCATGCTCAGCACGCATTATTATACTAGTATCGTGTTCAGGATGGATTATTGTGTTAGTACAAAATTATTGTAAAACCATGTAGATGTATTCCAAAGAAAAAAGAGAAATTGAAAGAGATTTGTGTTTTTCATTTTTTTCCTTTTTCTGTATTTCAAAACTAAAAAAAAAAAAAAAAAAGTAAGGTCTCATCCACATCTCCACCCTGTAATAGTTCTGCTTCTTTGGTTCTCACCGAAACCTTTTCTGTTTTGACCCGAATGTATTCTATGCATACAAATAGGCCTTCCTCCGGGTACATAGAGGGGTACCTACACCATACAAAATTAATATGGCCCCAATAATCCGTTACCCGGGCCATAAAAAAGCCGAGCAATCGTATTCTAGGTCCATTGACATGGTAGAACACCCAACAACATAGAAAAATATGAAAAACCACAGCATGACCTCAATGGACCACACAAAAACTCAAATGGTAATTAGTAGTGCGACCCACCGACCATGGCAAAGCAGATTATGACAAATAACCGACTACCAATGCTAACGCTTTGTTGTAACTTGCATAAACTAAAGAGTCCGTTACTTTAATGAGAGATGAATCTTCTCGGGTGCAGTCATCATCATCATTTAATTCCTTCTTTCATTTCATTGCGCACATGTACAGTTCACACAAGCACCAGAAGAACCACTTCCATGAAATCCAATCAATACATGAAGAAGAAGAGACCACTTGGCCTAGACATAAAAGCAGAATTTGACCATCTACCAGTCTTAACAAACCCACATTTTCTTTTTCATTTCCCTTCACAGAGGCAAAAGCCAAACACCAAACTTACACACATGAGAGAAAGAGACCCTCGTCCTGAGTAGTCCTAATGCCCCCCTGCAATTGCCAAACTCATGTATCAATATTCCATGAAAAAAAACCACAACCACTCACATGAACAAAATCCAATCAATAACCAAGAAAGTTAATAACAGGGATTCCAAACAATTAAATGGGTTAGTCAATTGATCAATTCAAAGGACAGGGAGTGGGACCTGAAATGACCCCACAACCCTGAAGATCCAACAAATGGGTCCCACCTCTCAATCAACTAGCCTTCTTTCCCTTAGTCGAGACATGATCTTTCCCTCCGCCACGGTATGTCCTCAGCAGCCGCTCCCTCACAAACTTTTCGTATATGAACGCCGCCCCTTTGAACTGTGGAAGCACCAGCCACGCAACAAAAGCCACCTTCAACGGATACCATATGGGTACCCTTCCAACAAAAAAAAAAACGTTAAAGTTAGGCCTTCAATCTAACATGATTCAAACCACATCCCAGTTTTAGAAAGAAAGAAAACACAGGGTCTAGTTCCAGATTTTCAGTTCATTACCACTTCAACAAAGGTTGTATCATCAACTCTATGAGGGTCAGAAATGAATATAGGATCCAATAAGCTAGCCACTGCTCATCATCAAGCTTAGAAGGGCTTTCAATCGCTTGAACCGATGCATACCTGCAATCAATCCGATTACCCCACATAAAAAATTAAGAAATTCTATAACTGATTCAAAACCAGATCGACATGGGTTTCTCCTTACAAGGGATATAGAAGCATCACCTAGGCCTGCACATAGAACAAAGACAAACACATGAGCAAATTCATGACAGGGTAGTAAGAAAAGAACAAAACGAGAGATGGGCCTTTTAGAAATACCCCGATAATGCATAGAGATAGTTGAGAAAAGTGTAGAAATGGCCCATTTTCCTATAGCTCTTGATCTGTTGGATCACAGAGAGTCAACAAGGTTGGAAGGTGATTGAGAAACTAGAAGTGTAAAAAAGATAAGAAGAAGAAGGCTGGATGGGAATAGAGCAGATATGTAGTTGGAGATCATGCTGATAGGTGTCCTTATAAACAAGGACAGATGGGAAGATCTAAGATGGTATCTGATTCTGCCTTCAACGTGGCGTCCTAGGTTAAGAACCGACCAGATCAGAGGTGTCAATAGTTTATTTGGATGTGGGTGGGTCTAAAGGTGTGGTTGATAGATGCCCAAATTAGGCTAATGGGATATTGTTAATGCTTTGTCCTGTGCACAAGACGTGTGTATGTCTTCTGTAAGAAGAGTCGGTGACATGTGTCATTATATTAGATGGGGAGAGTTCTTTGAGATTGAAGAAAATGGGGTTTGCTTCTGAAGTTGTGAATTCTTTTACTTTGGTTGCACACCAGGGTTGTATCCATCGCTGATACCTTGGGTTTTAGCATTAGGGCTGGACTTGGATTTAAGTTTTTAGCTTATTTTAATATATGCTTTTTAGCTTTGATTAAGTGATTAAAGCCCAAACCCGGACCATCCAAGTAAGTAACACATCCAAATAGAGGGCAATGATGAGCTATTCGCAGGACCCAAAGTTTGTAGAATATTTTTGATAGATTTGTTGGGATGCACCTTGTTTTGATTGAATAAGGGCATGCCTTTTTTTAAGTGAAATAAGGATTTTACCCTTATTAGCAATGCACCTACATAAGTTGTCTTCATCCACATGAACTGGTTTGTAATGAAGTCAATCTCTGGTTTGTAATGAAGTCAATCTTTCTTCCTAATCCAATGAAATTAAGCCCCATCATCTTTTCACATTTGTTTTATTACTAACCCAAACAAGTGATTAGAAAGCCCAAGAGAATGAAAGGAAGCTTGGCTCGGTTCAACCTGGTTGGCTAGATGCATGAGGGCTTCGGCTTTACATGCATATATTCGGAAGGCTAGGCTCGGGCAAGACACTTAAGGCCCCGGCCTGTCGGGCTTGGGTCAGATATAGGATTGTACTTTTAAAGGCAAGTCGGGCCTAGATGTGCCTAAGTCCCTCGACCTGGCTCATGAACACACCCCTAAATGGTGGTGAGATGAGATGCCCTTTACCACTAGGGTGTCTCGTGGTTCTCTTTATTCTCGAAGGTGAGAAATCTACCACAATGAAGTGTTGGATTTTTTCTCAAGTTTTTATATGTAAGCTATTAATTTCAGTATCGCTTCCCATTAGTGACAAGAGTGGAACTCCACAACAAGACCACCACTTGAAATTCAAAATAGCTCAAAATTATTGCCTTTTCTTTTATGAGTTCTCACCAAATTTTACTCCAATAGGAGTTGGTCCGACTAATTTTAAGCATATAATAATATAATTATTATTCTTACACTTCCTTTTTTTTTTTTTTTGCTAGAGAGATTCAACTACATGCACACCCCACTTATATACCCATGTCCCAAGCAGCCGAGCCATACAGCTTGAGACTCCTACGTATAAGTAATCATATTTCAAGCAGCTGAGCCATACAGCTTGGGGCTCCTACACATAAGTAATCATATGTGCTTATTGTAGAAGAATCACACTCATCTCAACAAGCCAAGGGGTCCACGCATGATAAAGTAGAAAAATAAAATTAATTCAGTCTTTGTTTCAATGGCTCCTTCTCAACTTGAGATTAGAGCTTTGAGTATTTCCTATTTATAATGGAATGATACAGCCTACAAGATTTGTTTCCTCAACAGATGGAAACAAGAATGGAAAGAATATTAAATTACAATTTTATGAGATCTTATTTTTGCGGTGTGCAAACCGATCTTTGCTGTCCAGGATCTTGTCTTGGCTCTGTCATGATCTTATCTTGTTGAGTCAACTGCAGTTGTGCTATATGTGTGATCCTTGCCAACTGTGCTTTATCATGCGTGGACCCTTTGGCTTGTTGAGATGAGTGTGATTCTTCTACACTTGTCACATTATTAATCATAAGTCCACTTTATGATGCAATCAACTCCTATAGGATCGAAAACTTAAGGACATGCATCCTATTATAAAGGTAGGGCGTTCATTTTGATCCCTTCATTACCAGAAAGTGCAAGTGATTCCTTGATACAATGCAGACCCATTTTTTTAGGCTAGTGTGGCCATCATTAATTTAATAAACAATTTAGCACTCGAACACCACACACACACAAAAAAAAAAAAAGGCCAATTTTCTCTGGCAGACTTTCTTGCATATGGATGGTGGTGACTGCACTGTCAAAGTCGGCACCATGAAATTTAGAAAATCTTGCAAAAAAATAATGCCTATTATTGTTGTTGGAAATCAAAATTATTTTTATTGTTGTTCCCAATGTATTATCACTAATGATGAGGATGAAAACAAAGAATAATTCAATGAAATTCAACAATTGAATCATGTGGCATTAGAAAAGCTGAAAAGCATGTGATAGTTGCCTTTAAGCCTGTCGGTTGGAAAAAGATAAAACAGAATTGACTGCAGTCGAGACAATAAGTTAGCTGACATAGATGAACAAGATGGTACTGACTTTGTGGGATCTGCAAGTAATTAGTTGATTTATGTGGGGAATTTTTTTTTTTTTTTTTTTTTTTGTGTGTAAAAGAAATATGGGAGATGATAAACTCAACCTCAATATCATAAGTCAAATCATGTATTGAGAATTGAGACCCCACCTTTAATCATGACAAGCTCCAAATCTCAACCGCGGCTGAAATGAGAGTTCATGAGCTCAAAATCCAATTTAGAAAAGCCTTGCTCACTGTTCAATTAACAATTAATTGTTTTTTTTTTTTGTCCTTTTTGATAAAGAAGATATTTCATTAAAAAGAAGAGAAAACACCATCAGGTTATAACAAGAACAAGGATAAGGACAAGGACAAAATAAACTTAGCCCCCTGACCTGATGAGCGTGAAAGACCTCTCCCAACCTATATCATGTCTAGTAGAATAACAAAACTTAGCGAGTTGATGAGCCTTCCCATTTAGAGTCCTAGGAATATACTGAAAGACTACATAAATGAATAAAGAAGTCAAAGCTTTAATGTCTACAATAATGAGACTAATTGACTAATCTCGATCTCCTTTAAGAGCATGCACCACTTCTTTAACATCCATCCAAACTTGAACCTTGTCATAGCCATTCTTCATTGCCTTTTCCAATGCGGCTAAGACCGCCTTTGCTTCGGCCTCTTTTGGAGAGGCGACTTCGAATCCTTGGATACCAGCTGCATCCGCAACAATACCATTTGAAACCATAACAAAACCGAATGAAGTGATTTCGTCCTTAGCCTTATATGCTGGATCTGAGAATATCATAATGCCTTATGCGTTAGTGATCACTGTAGGGTCCACACCACACACCCCCTCTTCACAAAAGGATTGTTCCTATTAATGTATGTGGGGGTGTTGAAGCATCTCATGAACTAGTCCAATAATCTTCAAGGGGTTTATCGAATGACCTCTATGGAGGAAGTCATTCCTAGCCCTCCATATGGTCCACCACACGGAAAGAGTCCACATTTTTAATAGATCGTCCCGTAGAAGAAGATTTGAATGGCCTGCTTGCACATTTCATTCCACCATTTCACTAATTGCAATGGGCATAGCAGATCAAGTTGAAAGCCTACTGGGAACGGGAACCAAACAAAGTTGCCCTGGTATAATTGCATAACTTGAGAGCATATCCAACCGAGTCCTCCTCTTTTTCTCATATAGGGCATTTACCATCAATTGACTTAATCTTTGATTTAATAATGGCTCTTACTGGAATAGCATTTTTTATACACTTCCATCCAAACATTAGAACTCTTTGAGAAAAAGAGAGTCTCCATAGAGCTTTCCAATTAACAAACGAATTGGGATTAACTTCATTTCCATCGAAGATTAGTCTATATTCTATAAGCCAATTTCGTAATAAGCTAACCATTCTTCGAATAAGGCCAAACCCTTTCATCCTTACAAAAACTGTTTGAACAGATAAAAGATAGACATTTTCTTTTCTTTTCTTTTTTTGGCAACAGGATTACAATCTCAATAGTGTGATATTCACTTCTTTCGTTTCTCATTTTATAACTTTAATCTGACAAGCATTAGCTCTAAATTTTTTAAGACTACAAACTTGCAGCAACTTTAGAAGCTGTGGGCTCAAATCTAAAGCACGCCAATGAAATGCACATTCTGAAAAAATTTAGAGCTAATGCATGTTAATTCTGTTTTTGTTGTTTCTAGGAGGATAAATGGCTAAATTGATCAGCTCCTCTCCTTGAATCAGGATATTGTTTGGGGCAGGGATTTGATGGCTTAAGGGGCTACGTGTTTGTTTTCTCCTTTGGGTCTCAGTATTTAAGGTGGGCCTTATACTATCTAATGATTGTTGCCATGTAATTAAGGGCCTCAAAATTTAAAAGTCCATGTATACAATTATATCACATTGTGAACTTTAGGTCCTTTAAATAGATATCTTGGTCATCAAATTTCACCAATATTGCTGAATTGGCATGCAATATATATGAACCCTTCTTATCTTTTGCACAGGCTAAAGAGTTTCATTGCTTAATGTTAAAGGAAAGAATCCCAAATGGTGCCCATTAGGAACCTACTTTGATGGTTGATTTTGTTCTCTTTGCCCCCCATGCATTTTTTCCACTATCACTTTGTTTAGGACGCATATGGATAGTCTCTCTTTCCCTCTTTTAAAGTT
This sequence comes from Litsea cubeba, assembly GCA_012931725.1. Lineage (NCBI taxonomy): Eukaryota > Viridiplantae > Streptophyta > Magnoliopsida > Laurales > Lauraceae > Litsea > Litsea cubeba. The sequence goes on from CM022946.1 coordinate 16,793,819, forward strand.
TCTTTTGTTTTAGTTATCTCACTATTTCCAGGTTGACTGTGAATCATTGCGGACGATGATGTTTTCTGCAATTTGTGAGGATTTGGTGTATCGGGTTGTTCATGGGTCGAGTCAGACCAGGCACAAGCTGATCCGAACTCAGTTATTTCAGTTATTGGGCTTAAGATTAAGGATTGGATCAGCTCACCTGCCTGCAGGTCAGGTCTAGTTCCAGGCCATTTGTAAATATTTAAATCTCCATGTTAACTACTCAAACTGGGGGTGCCCATTTAAGAATATATAGGCACAGGCCGACCCTGTTTAACTCTGGGCCAAGAAATAGGTTGGTCTAGCCCGAAGCTTAAAAAACACGGCTCAAAGCCTAATGTGGACTGATCATATTTAGCATTACCCGGGCCATGAGCAAACCCTATAGGATTATGTATTTGTGGTTTTTTCCCCCCTGTATCTGCCCTATTGATATATCAAAAAGTCTACATGGACTAACTCATGATCGGTCCACGGGTTAGTCCATGTAGCAGGGCTCTTGATATATTTACCCTCTCATAAAACTAAGGCAGGCAACGTGGCATGTTGCTAGAGTTCATTGGCCCACCAATAAAAGTGGTTGGTAGAATTGGAATTTATATTCTATCTTGATATTGAAATGGTACCAAGAAGTTAGCTTCGGCTTTTAATTATGTTGAATTTTGTTTTATTTCTAGATCTTTTAACTCAACAGCTCATTTGTCGGTTAAACTGTGTCTCTCTAGTAATCATGATATAGACAATGAATGAGCTTTGTGATTCTTAGGGGCAGATATCTATCTGTTTTTGAGGGATTTGTTTTGTAGGACCGTCCTTGAGTATGGCTTTTGTTTTGGTGTTTCTTGTTTTTGAATGAAATTTCTCTTTTTTACCAAAAAAGAAAAAAAAAATAAAAACCGGAAATGGCATGGAAGACCTAGCCAGTCATATTCAGCACAAGGCACACATGTATTTTGCAAGTAGGCTAGGCCTGAGCCTAACCTTTTAGGCTCACTTACTAGACCGAGCCCAAATATTATACCCAATAAGTATGTGGACTGGGTTTGGTCAAAGTTAGACCCAGCTACCCCTTTTATACCCAATTAATAAGCAAGCAGATTGAGGGGTTCTCATGTTTGGATGGAAATGTATAACAACTAGCAACAAACGCCCGGGATAAATAAAAATATATTTAAATTTTAAGAATTATTTTAAAATATAATTAAGATAAAATAAGTGTAAAAGAAAGAAATTTATTGTTTTTGAATATTAGAATCTTTTAACATGTAATGAAAATAAATTAAAATGAGAGGTAAACTTACATAATATAATGACCTCTGATTTTAAAGGCATTGACCATTACACAGTATGAATTTGTGTCATATAGAGGTAGCTCTCCTAAGCTAAAGCTTAGGTTAATGTAAGCTCAAGTTTGTAGTGGGGCCCACCTGGCGACCCACATGGGGGTAGTGATGGGGGGATTTCAAGGACTCTCTGGGACCCTTCTCTTTGAAAAGAATCAGTCCCAACCGTGGTTTCTACCATCTCCATCTAGCCCCAAAAGTTTAATGGTCAACAATTCATTAGGATTGGTACACAGTCGATCCAACGGTCTAGTAAATCCGAATCTGACCAAAAGCTAGTGGACATGTACAATTTAGGGAGGTCGTGTGTTTGGTCCATTTGGATGAACCAAAAATGGACCCCACAAGCGTAAGCTTACAAATTAAATGGAGAGGTATGGTACCCGGGATAAAAAAATATGTAATGAAATATGTGATTCTTTTCTAAGATATTATCGGAAAAGAACGGATTTTATAGAAATAAATAAATAGTTTATATTTATTTTATATATATAACTTTAATAAAAAAAGATAAAAATAACTTGGTGGGGTCATATGATGTAACATCTAACGGTGGGCCTCATATCCTGATTCCTTCAAGGTGTATCCAATTGGACAGGGGGACCTTGCTGATGTGTCATTCTGAGGATCCTTAGTGGGTCACATGATGTAACATCTAACGATATGCTCATATCCAAATATCTAAAGGTGTGTCCAATTGAATATTTGGTCAGTAGGCCCTTGTTGATGTGGTGTTCCAAGGAGGCATTGGTGGGATCACATGATGTAATATTTAATAGTGGGCCCTTTTATCCTAATTACTAAGGTGCATCATGATTTGTTTAAAGGTGGCCTTGTCTACAACAATTATTAAAAGCAAGGTCTCATATCAACCCTTATATTATTTCATGTATATATACTTAGAAATGAAATGTATTTTTAATATGTATTTTAATAAGAAATATAATTGATCATTAGAGTCCATTATTTTCTGTTAGTTGAACATTGGATTCCACCTGTAATTAACGGTCTAGATCATGAAACTAATGGTCTTGATACAACTCCATATTGGTTAGTCCCTTTTGTTGGGTGTTGCATCATCCGTGTTGTTGGTTTGATGGGCCAAGCTGAATGGTGGTTGCCTTTTGAATGTGTCTATCAATCGGAAGATCAAAGTGGTCCCCACAATCCATCTGTTGTTTCTACTTTATGTGGATGATTGATCTATTCTCAGATCATGATAATTTAGTCTGGCCCATTCTCTCTGATTCCCAAGACATAAAATTGGCCCCCACAGACCTCTATTAAATGGAGTTGATTCTAATCTTATAAGGAAAATGAGATACGATTTACTTTAAAATGAAAGTGATCAGATTTTAGGGAGAACAAATCCAAGGAGTTTTGTTGCTAGAAATAGTAGTGTGATCTAGATTTAAGGGATTAGATTTAAGATTATAACTATTCCTAGGATTAAGGGAGGAGATTTGAAGAGATTTGTTTGGATTGAGATTTTAAGGGATGAGACTTGCTTGGGAGGGGTGTAGTGACACACATTAAACCCAAAGCTCTGTGTGATTTTATAAGTATTTTCCTGAAATGAGAGACTTTTAGGAATGACGTGGCACCTCTCACAACCAACCTCTCCCTTTGCTTTAATATATATAATATGTTATAAAAGAGAGAGACCAAGAGAAAGAAGATTAGAGGGAGAAGAGAGAGCCTTTCTGATATCTCATTAACTATGTATAAATACATAGGGAGAGAGCCTATTTATAGGCAAAGTAAACTAAAAAGGAGGAACCCTAATTCTAACCCTATCTTATCACAAGTGGGCATCCACCCAAGATCCATATCTTATAACACTCCCCCTTGGATGACCACCATTTAATGACAGTTGCCTCATTAAAAACCTTGCTAAGGAAAACCCAGTGGGAAAAACCAAAGCGAAGGGAAAAAGAGTACAACATTCTTCAAGATCATTGAAATGGTGTTGGACGTGCATAATGCTGCCTCGTTAAAACCTTAACTAGGAAAACCCAGTGGGATAAAACCTAGGAAAGGAAAGCGCACAAATGTCCTGGGAAGCATACTTCAGGATGCTCCCTGATAAACTGCTCCCCCTGATGATTGCAACCATTTACATAGTTTGATGATGAACTCTTCGCATGCCAATCTCATATACAAACTTCTGGAATACTGATTTTGGCAAAGATTTGGTAAATAGATCAGCCAGGTTGTTACTCGAACAAACTTGTTTGACTTCAATTTCATTGTTCTTCTGAAGTTCATGAGTGAAGAAGAACTTTGGTGCTATATGCTTAGTCTTGTCTCCTTTAATAAACCTCCTCGAATTTGTTTTATGCATGCTTCATTATCTTCATAGATAACATTTGGGATACCTGCAATAGAAGGTAATTGACAAGAACTACGAACATGCTGAATCAAGGATCTTAGCCATACACATTCCCTACTGGCTTCATAAAGAGCCAAAATCTCAGCATGGTTAGAGGAGGTAGCTACCAGAGTCTGTTTAGTAGAACGCCAAGAAATGGCGGCATTACCATTTAGAAACACATAACCTGTCTGTGATCGACCCTTATGAGGATCAGAGAGATAACCTGAATCTGCATATCCTGTAAAACTGGAATCTATAGGATTATAAGAATAAAATATTCCTAAATCAGTTGTTCCACGCAAATATCGTAGGATATGTTTAATACCAACCCAGTGCCTTTGAGTTGGTGCGGAGCTATATCTGGCAAGTAGATTCACAGAAAATGCAATATCCGGTCTAGTGCATTGTGCTAAGTACATCAGGGCTCCAATAGCACTTAAGTATGGTACTTCTTGACCCAAAACTTTTTCATTTTTTTCAATAGGACGGTATGGATCTTTCTGTGTATCAAGAGACCGGACGACCATGGGTGTGCTTAATGGGTGTGCTTTGTCCATACCAAATCGTTTTAAAACCTTCTCGGTATAATTAGATTGATGGACCAACATCCCATTAGAATTTCTCTCGATTTGCAACCCGAGACAGAATCTTGTTTTTCCAAGGTCTTTCATTTCAAATTCTTTCTTTAAACAATCAGCAGTTTCTTCGAGCTCTTCTGGAGTCCCTACCAAATTGATATCATCCACATAAACTGCTAATATTGCAAATCCCTTCATGAATTTCTTTATAAATAGACACGGGCAAATAGGATCGTTTGCATACCCATTTTTAGACAAGTATTCACTAAGACGATTGTACCACATTCTTCCGGATTGCTTCAGGCCGTACAATGATCGCCTCAATTGGATTGAGTATGTACTCCTTGGCTTTGCTTCAGGCAAAGGAAATCCTTCCGGGATTTTCATGTGAATTCTAGTGTCTAAGTCCCCATATAAGTAAGCAGTTACAACATCCATGAGTCGCATTTCTAGATTTTGAGAAACTGCTAAACTTATCAGATATCTGAAAGTTGTTGTATCTATGACAGGGGAGTATGTTTCCTCATAATCAATCCCAGGTTTCTGCAGGAAACCTTGTGCCACTAATCGTGCCTTATATCTGGTAATTTCATTCATTTCATTCCGTTTTCTTACAAACACCCACTTGTAACCTACATGGTTAACATCTTTTGGGGTTTGTACTATAGGTCCGAACACACCACGTTTATTGAGAGACTCTAACTCTGCTTTGATGGCACTTTCCCATTTTGGCCAATCATTTCTTTGTCGACATTCATTTATAGAACGTGGTTCTGTGTCCCAATCATCATCATCATTTACCTTTGATATTTGTGTAGCTATCGCATATGCAAATGCGTCATCGATGACAATATCATTTCTATTCCATCTCTCTTTTGAATAATTGTAAAATATAGAGATCTCTTCATTCCGGTACCGGTGCCTCTTCAGGGGCTTCCAAAGTCTCACCAGGGACTTCCATTATTCTAGAGAGAACGGATTTTGTCATAACCTCTTCAGGAGCGTTACGTGCCTCTTCGGGAGGAACCTCTTCAAGAGTGTTACGTGCCTCTTCGGGAGGACATGATGATGATTGCTCATTTCTCCTTTTCCGCGGAGCTGAGTCCTTTGAACCTATAGGTCTGCCACGCTTCTGGCGTATTGCAGATTCTTTTGCGGTTGTATTTTGACTTTGTCCTACAGGGACATTAATCCTGGCAGGTGTATTCATAGCGGGCACATGTGATTTTGTCACCTTTGCTGCATCGTTAAATGCATCAGGTAATCTGTTTGCAATTTCTTGTAAGTGCACAATTCTCCGGACTTCATTTTCACATTGTAAAGTTCGTGGATCCAAATGAGACAGAGTGGAAGTATTCCATGTTAATTCTCGCCGTTCTTCAGGAACAGGTCGTTCTACAGGAACTATGTTATCTCCCCCTAACGGCGGGAATATTGTCTCATCGAATTGACAATCTGGAAAACGAGCAGTGAAGACATCTCCTGTCATTGGTTCTAGATATCGAATAATTGAGGGAGAGTCATAACCTACATAGATTCCCAATCTACGTTGTGGTCCCATCTTAGTACGCTTAGGAGGTGGGATTGGGACTTGAACTGCACAACCAAACTTGCGCAAGTGAGAGATATTGGGTTGATGTCCGGATGTAAGTTGTGCAGGAGAAAATTGATGATAGGCTGTGGGTCGAAGTCGAATTAACATTGAAGCATGCAACACAGCATGTCCCCATGCACTAACTGACAATTTGGATTGCATCAGCAGAGTCCTAGAAATGAGTTGGATGCGCTTAATCATGGATTCAGCTAAGCCATTCTGGGTGTGGACATGGGGGACAGGATGTTCGACAACAATTCCTATAGATGAACAAAAATCATCAAAAACCTGTGATGTAAATTCTCCTGCATTGTCAAGTCTTATAGACTTAATGGGAGAATCAGGGAAATGAGCCCTAAGTTTGATTATTTGAGTTAATAGACGGGCAAATGCTATGTTCCTAGTTGAAAGTAGGCAAACATCAGACCAACGGGTGGAGGCATCAATCAAAACCATAAAATATCTAAAAGGTCCACTAGGGGGATTTATGGGTCCACAAATGTCACCTTGTATCCTTTGCAGAAAGGATGGGGATTCGTATGCAACTTTAGCAAAAGAAGGTCGGGTGATCAATTTTCCTTGTGAACACGGTGTACATAAGTACCCACTAGGTAGGGTCAATTGATGGTTCTCTAAAGAATGCCCAAAGGAGTTATATACAATTTTTCTCAACATAGTAGCCCCAGGGTGACCTAACCTATCATGCCAGAGCTGTAAAGTCTTCGGATCACTAAGCTTCGGGCTTAGTTTAAGCTTCGGGCTTAACTTTGTTGTTTTGCTCATAACCGAATGTGATTCAACATTTAAGATTGTCATGTAATATAACCCTGAGGAGAGTGCACTTAATTTTTCTAGTATTTGCTTCTGGCTTCCAATACTAGTAACAATGCATAAGAATTCCTTGTTACCTTCACTTACAGTCTCAATGTGGTACCCATTCATTCTGATGTCTTTGAAACTAATCAAGTTTCTTCGGGAACTATTTGAGAACAAAGCATCTTTAATGAATAAGTGGGTACCATTAGGTAACATTATGTGGGCTCTTCCGGAGCCTTCAATTATTTGTACAGGCCCAGCTATGGTTGATACCTTTCGTGGAATAAACATCAATTCTGAGAAAAATTTCTGATTTTTCAGAATGGTGTGTGTTGTGGCACTATCTACCAAACAAAGATTGTCCTCAGTTCCATGATCCATACCTTAAACAAAATAATAAAACAATATAACTATGCAATCATATGATAAAATTGAAATAATTAAACCATTCATTAGGACATGAAATAAATAAATAAAAAGAAGTTTAAGCAACATGCATCTCAAAAGAATAAAAAAAATTTAAGTTTGTAAAGTTTATTGGCCTTCTAGACCATGCCAGGGGGTGATCCCAAGTGAGTGTTAAAAGCCTCATTATTCAAAGGTTGGCTATCCTCATCCTCAAAAAAATCTCGAGTCTCCAAGTTTGTAATGTCAATTGGAGGTATCTCTGGTGTCATTGCATTCCAATTCCATCCTTCCAGATCATTTGTCTCTGCTAAATGAACAGAGGCCTTGTATGCTTTGTATTGTTCGGCCACTTCCTTTGGTGCACGGCAAGTGCGTGACCAATGCCCACTTTTTCCACATCTGTGGCACGTGTCATCAGGACGGTGGGTAGGATTAGCTGGTGGATGCTGGTTGCTCTTAGGCTGAGGGGCAGACCACTTCTGGTGATTTTTGAATTTTGGAGGGGGACCTTTAAAACCACCTCGTTTGGAGGAGTTATGTCTTCCTCTCCCCCTTCCTCTCCCCCTTCCTCTGCCTCTGTCTGTTTGAGCTAAAACTGGCATTTGCTTCAGGAACTGCCAAAGATCCAGTTGGTCTGGAGTTATGATTTTTCATCAGTACTATGCAATTTTGTTCAGCAACTAGGAGACAGGAAATAAGTTCTGAATATTTGGAGAAACGTCTTTCTCGATACTGCTGCTGCAGGAACACGTTCGAGGCATGAAAAGTTGATAACGTTTTCTCCAACATCTGCTCTTCTGAAACCTTTTCACCACAAAGTCTTAATCGGGAAACAATATTGAAAAGAGCAGAGTTGTATTCAGATACGGTTTTATAATCCTGCAACCTCAGATTTAACCAGTCATTCTGGGCAGCTGGTAGTATGACCATCTTCTGGTGATCATATCTATCCTTCAGGGATTTCCATAGGCCTGCTGGGTCTTCTTCAGTAAGGTATTCATGTTTGAGATCTTCATGTATGTGATGACGCAGGAAGATGAGGGCTAATGCCTTTTCCTCTGGGGACATCTTGTTACCTTCCTTTATAGTCTCTCCTAGTTTCTTGGATTGCAAGTGGATTTTAGCATCCAATTGCCAAGATAAATAATTGTCCCCATTTATGTTAAGTGCTTTAAAGTCAATTTTAGCCAAATTTGACATCTTGCAAGAACTGTAATATGAAATATATATGAAGTTATCAGTGTGCATATAATGATAAAAAAAATATTAACATCAAAAGTAATTAAGAAAGGAATTTAAACATGGAAAAAATAAAAATTTAACATGTTCTCATATTTGAGAATCAGAACTGCTGGTTCTGTCAAGACTTCAGGCTTGATTTAGAACTTCAGGTTCATAATACATGAAATTAGAACTTCAGGTTCTGTCAAATCTTCAGGTTTGGGGTAGAACGTCTGGTTCTAACAAGTGATCAGAACTTCTAGTTCTATCAAAAACTTCAGGTTTAATTTCATGGCTTTATAATTTATATGGATTGTTGAATCAAAAACTTCAGGTTTTGATTTATTGATACGAATCTTCAGGTTCATATCATTATTCCAACTTCTACTGGTCCATGAATATGTGAACTTCAGGTTCACTTTTAGAACTTCTGGTTCTCTTTCTTTTTTTTTTTTCTTTTTTTTCTTTTTTTATAATCAATTTATAGCATTAATAAATTAAAATAAAAAATCGTGCAAGATAATGAATAGTAACCAAACACTATAATGACAGTAAAATAAATATCATAAATTAATTTTATGTATTCTAATATGTTGGATTTGAACTATGGTTTGGATACTACTTACTGTATTTAAAGAAAAATATTACTCTTTTCTGAAATCCACGCTGGGAAGGATTTTGCGATGGAAATCCGCGCTGGGAAGGAATCCACCCAGGGAATCTGCGATGGAAATCCGCACTGGGAAGGAATCTGGGATGGGAATCCGCGCTAGGAAGGAATCTGCACAGGGAATCCGCGATGAAAATCCGCGCAGGGAAGGAGTTTGCGATGAAAATCCACGCAGGGAATGATTTCTTCTCTTTGGGCAAGAAGACCTGGTTTTCTTCCTTCTCTTAGAGCTTCGTGCTGATAACGTGTTATAAAAGAGAGAGACCAAGAGAAAGAAGATTAGAGGGAGAAGAGAGAGTCTTTCTGATATCTCATTAACTATGATAAATACATAGGGAGAGAGCCTATTTATAGGCAAAGTAAACTAAAAAGGAGGAACCCTAATTCTAACCCTATCTTATCACAAGTGGGCATCCACCCAAGATCCAATCTTATAACATAATACAATTTATGTTCCTTCCTCTTTTAGAGCTAGAGGTCTTGGTATCGACCCCCGATTCCCCCTTCTTCAGCAATCCAAGGTTGACTCCACTAGTACTATCACCTTAGGACACAGGGGTGTTTACCCGACTTCCCTCTAGACCCGAAGGGATTAGTCCAGCCAAAAGGGTTGGAAACCCTCCAATAGCAAAAAAATAAATAAATAAATAATACACTTCATGTTCGTAAATTCCTTTCTGACAAATCACTTGTTGATGATGCTTTTTGCCCCATTTGTGGTAAGGAAGAAGAGTTGATTATTCATGCATTATTTCTATGTGAGCATGCCACGGCCACTTGGTTTGGATCTAAATTGAGTTATTTATCTCATAACACTTCTTTAACTCAATTTCTGAATGGTGGAAAAATAGTATGAAAACGAACGACTCTACAAAGCCCAATTTTGATATTCACTCAAAAGTTCAGATTATGGCTTTCTGGTGGGCTCTATGGGAAGGTAGAAATGATTTCATTTCTAGAGGAAATGGAATTCACCCTATAAGTACTCTAAATTAAGTACTCTAAATTTTGCTAAAAGTATTATCATGAATGTCAATTTGCTAAAGCAGGAGAATTTGGAAAAGATACTCGACAATATGATATAACTTTTAGACTGAAGGATGGGTTAGCTGTAATTTTTTTTATGCTGCTTTTTGTAAAATCGATGATAAAGCTGGCTTCGGCTTTGCCATTTGGTTTAATGGATCCTTTGTGAGATTGCAACAGGCTCATTGGATGGGTCAAAAATCTCTTCCTCCAAAAGTCCACCTTCTATCTAATGCTCTTGAAGTTATTCGGGCAATTAAAGGGAACCCGGACTATCTATTGACCCCATTGTGCAAGATATATCGTCTTTAGCACCATCTTTTTAACTCTTTGAGGTTTCTTATGTTCCTTATATTCCTAGAGCGTTGAATCTGG